>CM073761.1:13591270-15035933 GCA_037127475.1 Arma custos
ACTTGGTCACATTGTAACACTAAGAAAGGGAAGCAATGTTACTGGTAGGGGAAGGTACAATGAAGACTGTTGCTGGTTTTACCTACTACAGTCAGGTACAAAAGTGTCCCTAGTATATCGACTAACAGTGATCACAATTGTTTATATCTTATATAAATTGCTATGACTGATATACGCAAGTTTTATTCCAAATATAAGTAACCGTGACATGAATCTTTACAGATTTAGATACTTTTTTTTTTGTTGTCAATATTGAGAATGTTTAGCTAGGTGCAAGTAGTGTAGCATGTCTTACGGACATCTGCTAAAATATGAGAAAAGTCTGGTTTCTGCTCTTCCTGCTGTTGAGGTTGGCTTTGCTCTTCGGTTGGCTGGTATTCTTGAGCCACTTCGTTGACGGCTAATGGTTGCGCCTAAAACAATATATTTATAAAGTAGTAATTCATATTTCAATATCGAATAAAAACATGGATCTTTCCAAAACTTTTCATTATAAAAAATGGTATTATTTCAAACTTATACTTATTGAGCATCAAGAAAAATCTTTTTAATAGCCATTTTAAGGGCTTTTACCTGAGGATAATAATATTGGGCAGGGGCCTGGTAATTGTGGTTGGAATCCAGGTCTAGGCTTTGTTGTCCTCCTCCATATTTGAGATATTTGTCCAACTCATCTGGTGAGTCCAAATCCACTTCGTAGAGCCCTGGCACTGCTTCCATACAGCTAGAGCTGGCCGTATAACGGCGTTCCAGCTCCCCTAAAAAAGAAACATCTATTATTTACATTACTTATAGTAAAATCAACACTAAAGTGGGATGATTTTCTCATTGAAAAACATGAAGAAAAAAGTACAATAAACCTGTAATATTATTCGTAAGCTTGTCAAATTCCAACGCGTCAGTATTTAGCATTCAATAAGCGATTGATGCTTTGGTAGTATAGTTCTACTGAGATGTATTTCACTTTGAGTATTTGATTAAGAATGATTCAGCAAGCATTGATAATTTTCGACCTAATAAATTTTTACTTGTTTTGTGATATGAAGCCTTTACGTAAACGTGAAATATTTGTCTATCCCATGTTGAAATAAATGATTAGGAATTTGACAAATCCCGACGTAAAGTAGATCACTTTTAAAATATACAATATCCACTCACTTTTTATTTCCTATACTTTCCTTTTATCATCCATGTCAATTCGGTTTATGTTTGATTAACTTATAAGAATACATGCAAGTAATGAATTGACACGTTACATATCTCCTTCTCGGCTAACATTGTACAAGTTACATAGTGTACCTAGCTCCTAAACGACTCTTAAGTAATGAGCCTAATTATGAATTGGAGCAACGAGGAATAATTGAATGCTGGTAATTTTTATCAAAATAGTTGGATAATTTTCGAGTAGATAATTGAGCTGTTATTTTCAAAAGTGGTATTCCGTTTTTAGAAAGTCCATTTTTTTCTTTAATGAAAAATATGAAAGTCCTTTTCTTCTTAACAACATGTTCAGGTTTCCATTAGGAATTAGAATTACTTTAACAATATCCGTCGTTTGCCCAATAAATGTTTTCATCAATTGGTATAAGTACTTAGCAAAGAGTGAGTCATCTTTTAAATACTCTATAACCTACATCTTTTTAATTTTTTTACGAAATAATAATCTTTAAAATCATTTAAGAGGTTAAACGATTTTTTTTTAGATCCAAATGAACTTAGACCACTTTCAAATATAACAGGTTACTGATTCAATTACAGATAGAAATTTGTCGATATATATTTATAATTGAATAATAATACCACCGCCTGAAGCCTGAGAAATGTGTGCTGTGCAAGATTTTAACACCTAACCATTTACTAACAAGGGAAAAAAGTGGAGAGTTGGACTCTGGGCGCACATCACCTCCGCATCCAACGAATGATAAAAAAAAAATAAATAAATAAAAGGATTTGACCCGGCCCTCACTATTGGAAGAATATAAGGCAATGTAAACACTATAATTCGACTAAAGACCTATAGTTAGCTAGCTTAGGGCCTATTAAGATGGGAGATAATGGAGGCGTGCCCAGCCCAACAACCTCTTGTTCGCTTCTAATATAGGCTCCAGTTTCCTTGGCACCTCATCGGCTCAACCCTCTTCCAAAGTTATTTACACATAGCAAATATCATGTGAAAAATTCTGCTCTTTATTTAGAAATATATCCTACCTCTTTCATATAGTATTTATTTATATTTTTCATTTATCTCATGTTTTATAAAGGTCACTTGTGGTCTAGTGGTTAGCGTAACAAACTACTAAACCCAAGATCGCGGGTTCGTAGCCCGGCAGGTGGCCCTAGGATTTTTTTAAGGGAGTAAAAAATCCTTAGTTACGCCGTCTTTCGGAAGGGACGTTAAACGGGGGTCCCGAGCCTGTACGATGTCAGGTACTCGTTAAAAATCCCTATCCTAATTAAACCTGGATAGGCAAAATTTAGAGCTCCCACTGTAGCATCGTCCGTTTAGCCATAGCAGCATAAAATGACGTTAAATGAACAAACAAACAAACAACATGTTTTATACAGCCATATTCTATTGTCATTTTATGACTAGATTAATTCCTTAATGAATTATACCGTTGGATTTTTCATCGAGAGGCAACGTCCGATCTTTGCTGGCATTATTTAACCTAATTACATCTATCCTCACCCTATGCATCTGTAATTGGAATAGTTTTGAAGAAAATTAGGTTTCCTTCAGCTGTATTTTTATTCTAACAGTGATTTCTAAAAGAAATACTGCTACTGCTTATCTCTTCTCCAACATATTTCCTACCTAGTACTTGATTCAACTACATTATGGGATATAATACCTAAATGCCTATATATTGGTAAAAAGGCATCATGTAGAAATATTTGCATTTGGATACGGATTCCATATGTTTTTTAGAACCACAATCTATTGGAAATAAGCTCAACCCGAACTGGTTATTTTGCTTACTAGAATTTATTCTATTCATGTTTTTTATCTTCTAATGCCGGCGTTGAATTTAAGCATTTTCTAATATAAAATAACATCTAACGGTTAAAGATTTCATGAAAAATTTACGCATCCATCAACTTACAGCTAAATGAGGAATTGAATGACATCACGCGGGAAATGAAGAATGAACTTTAAATGTGATATAAGGAGTTGAGCTTTGGGGCTCTACTAAACCATCCAATTCATCTCGTATCTAATCCTTGCAATCCAAAATCCTTCGTAAAATCCTCAATGCTCCTTATTATGTCACAAACAAACTCATCCATCATGATCTTAATATCCCATATGTTACTGATTTGGCCCAAACTAGATACCTAACCTTCCATGACAAGCTCCATACACACTTGAATCCGCTAGTCTCTCAACTTGCTTCCTATACTATTCTTGATAACTCTCCGAGGCGTCTCAAAAGAAGATGGCCTCGAGACCATAGAACTTTATTGGAGTGCTACTTTATTGAAGTGCTACCGATGGGTAGTTTCTCCACAAGTGTTTTTTATGTCATATTGCACATATTAGCAGATTTACTTATTGCAATATTACTATAGTTGTAAATTTCAATAAATTAAATTTAAAAAAAATGTGATATATACATTTTTTGAAATTTCGGACTATGACTTTTTCTTGAACACCGATGATTTACTTGTATATATATATATATATGATACTCATTAATCTTAAATACGTATTATTTTATATACATTACGAATAAATGTTTCAAGCGTATTATTTTTCTATGTTCGTAATATATTCGATAATCATACTTAGTCTTCCTCAAATCTCTAGCTATAATGTTTACAATCACTTTAATTTTTTATAGAGAAATTTATAATTATTTTATCTTAAAAGACAACAATTCAGAGGTTTACCTTTTCTATCCAAGGTGTTGAGGATAATATAATTTCGGGGTTGAATGTAACTAATTTATTTGGCGATTACTGATGTTTTCAATTTCATCAATACATTTTCATGATATAATTGAAGACTAATTTATCTATAATTTATTGAGAGGGATTTCTGCTTCAATATCAAATTAATATCCGCCTAGTTGGGTTTAGTTATTAATAATCATTGTCCATTCGATAAATTACTAAGCCATTCCACACTTCCAATGCCATTCCAAGATCAATACAAGAAAAATAATATGAGCATTTGTGGCCAATAGAAAATATCGAGGTGGCATCAGTTTAAACTATGCCAAAGACCAGGGCTAACCTCTCTGGTTACGTCAGATACCGGATGTACGTCATGGGAATTGGTTCCATTGTTAAAAGAATATTTGAGAATAACATTTGTCCATTAAAAAAAAAAAAAGAATGAAAAAAGAGAATAAGTTATTGTTTCCATTAGCACATTCGAGAAATGAAGTGTTAACGGAGTAGTTTTTAAATGTTTAGAAAAATCGGAAAATAGTACTTATAATAAGTTATTAATAATTATTGAGTATTTAATAATCGAGTGAGCAAAAGCAAGCCTGTTTTAACTGGATCGTTCAGGATATCATTTGTCTGTTATGCCATTGCCTAAATCCGTCGTTAAATTTTCTCTATAGTTGGTAAAAATTCTTAAAATCAGGAAACAGGACCAATTTATTTTTCAAATGAGAATCATGATGGTATTCGTTTCAATTCCTATCTGGAAACAATGGCTCTGGCTCTGCCTCTCAGTCAACTACTTGTGTAATAAAGCTCATTTATTCGCGAGACCAGAACATATCAAACAGATCGAAGAGATCAATGGTCCACTAATAAATATGATTTAATATAATAAAAGAAACAATACAATAATTCATAGTAGATGTCAATTCACATTGCAAAAATCGATAGCGGTGATTAAAAATGGTGAACCAGGTTAAGGAGTTTGTTAAAGTTGGGTTTGTTCATGTAGGATATGAGGAACTTGTAACAATACTAAAATTAAAGTTATCAAATGCGCCACCTCGCACAAAATGTTATTTGTAAATCGTAAATAATACTTGACAACTAAAATCCTTAATGGAGGATGGAGATAGTTGGGGGGTGCAGTAAAAAAAAACACCAAATAAGTCAAGACTTATTTTTATTTGTGCCGACGTTTCGACCTACTTTGTAGGTCATATTCAGGGCTAATGGGAGAGGCGGCTGGGTGAACTGTGTAACTGACCAAGTATAACTGACTGTGTGTCTGTCATTTATTCTCCCATTAGCCCTGAATATGACCTAAAAAGTAGGTCGAAACGTCGGCACAAATAAAAATAAGTCTTGACTTATTTGGTGTTTTTTTGACTGCACCCCCAACTATCTCCATCCTCCATTATATCATCCAGTCAACTATTTTCCTCTGTAACATAAAATCCTTAATGTATCACTAGTGGCCATATTATATCACCTTGTTGATAATCATGGCGGTATTGATGATATGAGGGGTAGGAGGGCCTAGCTGGGCTGGTATAGAGGCTGTTAGAAGGCCCAAGGCTCTGCTGGTCCTGGCTGGTAGCGATCGGTGGGTAGAAGGTTCCCGTCACGATTCCAGAATGCTCATAAGTACCCAACAATCGTTGGTTAGTGCACATCATCACCATACCTAGCCAATCCACTCTCATTTATTTTATTAAAACACTTATAAATATACATTGTAATAAATATAGGAAAAAAACTCACCTTTTGCAACCCCCATCGCCGAAATAGTGTTATTTTGTGGATAATTATATGGCCTGTAGGTTTGATACCTGCAACATCGCAAGATAATAAAATTAACTTATTATTATCTACAATTCCAACTTCACTTAATAAGGATAAATGTTATTAAACGATTCTATAAGGATTTTTAAAAACTGAATCCTTATTACGTCTTCTATAAACATTATACAAATCATAGTTCATTCTTCAAAAGGGAAACTCTTAACCATTTATTTTTTAATATTTGAGTTTTGAAGAGAAAAGATTTGTCCTGGCCGGGATTCGAACCCGGGTCGTCTGCATCTCCGGTGCAGTGATCTAAACCACTGAGCCACCAGGGGTCGTATCCAAGTCAGACAAATCCGTTCTCTTCACCGATCCTAAATCCTAGAGAACGAATTTGTCTGGCTTGTATACGACCCCTGGTAGCTCAGTGGTTTAGAGCACTGCACAGGTGATGCAGACGACCCGGGTTCGAATCTCAACCAGGACAAATCTTTTCTTTTCAAAACAAAAATATTTAAAAATAATAAACATCGAAATAACTATTAATAAAAATAAATTAATCATTTATTGTTTGAACGCCTCATATATACTAAGTTTACGCCGAAACTATGAAAAGAGAATTTTTGAAGGGTCGAAATATTGACACAAGAAACAATTGATCACATTAACACGTTATGTTTTTTTTTGTGATAGCGAATTATTAGCGAGACTTAGTTGGATCAATAATATAGTAAATATATTAGTTGATATTATTAGCCTTACATAGCGATACTACGGTCAAGTAGAACAGTACAAGGGCACCTACACTCTACTCCAAGTTTAGCTCTATAATATTATGAGGATTGTTTTAGCCTGACTCTTCACGCACACTTATACACTGTTCTTTTTATTGGTATATTTATTTATGTGTTTCTTTGAGATTGACTGTTAGCGATATGATTTGGTATACTTGGATTTTTTTTTCAACTATTATGTGCATAACAATAACCGCAATGGCTTATTATTGCAGATTGTTTCGGTTTTTTTTTTTATTATATATTATTTCGATGATCTGACTTATAGCCAGGTGATACTTTTTATAATTATACAATTTTTCTGTAATTTGTTTTTCGAATTTTATATTTCTGAAGATGATTTTTAAATCCTTAACCTGCTAATATGAATAGTTATAGTTAGGAGTTTTTTTATAGCACTAAATGTTATTGAGTGAATTTTATAACGTTGGTCCATTGATATTTGAATCTATGAAATAACTGATTGAAAAATAATTAAGTGTTGAAAGTAATTTGTAATACGAATAATTTTATGTGATTTATATAACTTATGATAGACTCTATTTGCATAAGAATATTCCCCAAAAACAAATTAATAAATATTGATTGATTGAATTCATTCTTCAATGCTTGACATATAAAATATTTACTGTCAAAAGTAGATATCTTTTCGTAAGAAACGTGTATGGAGTATATGGAGTGACTC
This sequence comes from Arma custos, assembly GCA_037127475.1. Classification (NCBI taxonomy): domain Eukaryota; kingdom Metazoa; phylum Arthropoda; class Insecta; order Hemiptera; family Pentatomidae; genus Arma; species Arma custos. The sequence goes on from CM073761.1 coordinate 13,598,435, forward strand.
GAAATATGGGGAAATCGATGAAATATGAAATGGTATCAGTGGTTTCTGGTCTCAATGTATTATAACAGCCGATGTGTCATCCGTTATAAAAAGTTGACTAATGTAAAATTCAAAAAAATCAACTTGACCTGTACCACTACAACACATGGAGGGTCTTGGGATCATACATGGTAGGGACTGTACTGTTCCTTGTACAACAGTTTAACGGAGATGTGATTTCTCCTAGAACACTCTCAACTGCCAGATTTTCCCCCTATTTTGGGTACCCACTTTATAGAGGCAGGAAGAGCCCCAGGCCGCTAACTAACTAAACCCTGCCAGCGAGCGGGATTCGAACCCCTCAGCGCTCTATCACTGAGCCACTCCGCTCCCTTGCAAGATTCATACTTTTTACAAATTCCTGAAATTCTCATGATGATTATTGAGAGCCAATCAGCTTGAAATAGAAAAAGAGAAGACCAAGGGTGTTTTTGCAGAAAAATGTGGGTGTAAAACAGAAAAACTGGAATTCATAGGATGGAGGAGGTTGGCCACGGACAGGAGAATGAATGCCCTGTACAAAACGATTATAGAGGAGGCCAGGATACTTCACAGATATTATATGCCATCGGAAAGAAAGAAAGAAGCACAGATACAGTAAGCTGATGTCCTTTATGTCATATACAACATGGGCCATTAAAGTTATAAATAATATACCAAACACTTTTTAAAAGAAAAATGAGAAAAACATTAATGTATAAATGAGAAACTAGAGCGAGTACACTAACCTGTAGTAGGCCTGATCTTGGCTACTGCCGCTTGGCTGTGGCTCCATTTCGTCTTTTCTCTCTTCTTGAAGCCGAGGGCTGCAATCGGGGCTCGAATCCGGAGTTGGGCTGTAATAAGTGTAAGGGAGCTCTGCTCTGCTCGGGCTGCTACCTCCTCCTGATCTTTTTGTTTGCTTCCTCCGTCTGGAAGAGCATTTTATTGGCAATTTTTTTTGTTAAAGTGATAAATTAATCAATAAATACTGCCCAAAGAGGTTTTCATTAGATCCAGAATTCAATTAAACTATTATCCATTCGCTTTAGACATCTTAGCATTAAATTTATCAAATTGACTCGTTTCTTATATCTTAGCGAAGATTTTCAATAGATTTAGAATAATTTAATGTGGTATATGAGCTTAAGTACATTATTGCAAAATATCTTATATTGTGACAGTAATGTACTGATCATCTAAATAAACACAGTGACAGTTGATACGCAGACAAGTTGATGCTTTAAAATGATATCCTTGAGAAATATCACAAAATATGCACTCTATTTATCGATATAAAAGTGACCAATACAATCCGTTTAGGAATTCAAGTACCTTGGTCTATATTTGTAGTTAGGGTGTTCTTGCATATGCATCACCCGTAACCTTTCAGCTTCTTCAACAAATGGTCGTCTGTCTTGGGGTGTTAGAGATCTCCATTTCTTACCTGAAATTGATTTTTCAATTATTTAAAAAATATATACAGTAACTGAGGTTAATCCACATACAAAATTGTTAATTGTCATATCCAAAAGTATCTAAATGGTGAATGAAAATCATAGGTGTCTAAGGAAAAACAAACTATAATTCCAAAGAATTATAGTTTAGCTATCTCAGAAAACGTGTTGAGTTATGGTTTAGACAACTAAAACCATATCAAAAGATGTGAAGTTATTGTTAATCTATCTAAGGAATGGTAAGGAGTCGTTTCAAGGAGAGAAATTCGTGATTGTTAAACTGAGTTTTCGAAAAAGTAAAATAAATTACTAGAACCAATACAAAATTGCTAACATAAATATTTATATTTGAGTTTTTTTCCTTTGTTCTTGGACTACGCGGTTTCGATTTAAGTACGAAATTTGGCAGAGCTTCTGATCAGAAAACAAAAACCTACAAATGTGTCATGTGTTTCTTGTATGTTCAGCTAAAATTTAATTAGTTAATTTTCAAGTAAGCCGTTTTTGATAATGATATAGGCATTCCTCATTCCATTACTGAATCTAGGCCTCGTCGAGCAGCATCTGCTAGCATGGTCCTGCTGATTCATAGCAGTTCCATAAGTTATAAATCACCTGCCTCGGCATACAGTCATTTTGCTTTTAGCTTTTCCGCTCTGCGGGTCTGATATGGAACCACTGTCATAAGTTTCTTGGATATCTAACTGTCATTCGTCCATGTGCTAGAGTGAAGACTCCAAAACCTACCCCCCCAAAAGTTCACCAGGCCCATGATTCGTCATCGCCGGGTACCATAGTGATCATTTTGGCTCGTTATTGATAAGCGTTCCCCTAAAGGATAGGACTATAAATTCTCTTCGATATTCCTTTCAAATAAATCAAGTCGACTCTCGCCTGATTTTGTTACGGAGCAAGTTTCCCGATGTATCCAGGCAGGACGGTCTTGTTGAGTTTGTTTGGTTTGACTGGCTTGACACTGTACCAAACACACTCTCCTCAGCTACTAAAGCAATCATAGCAGTTACATCTCTGGGATCAAACATCAACTGCTTGAGCCAATTCTTGTAAAATAGCATTAACAAAGTTTTTAATTATTAAACATTTTTATAAATAAGTAATAATAAGTAAAAAGTGGTTAATAAGTTAAATAATTTATAAATGATTGAACATAACAATTAGGTATTTGTAATCAGTAATGCATTCAGGCTGGATGATGGATAATATTAAGTAACAAATTAGAAAACAAATATAATTGAGACAATAGGCTACGTGTTTTCAAGAACTGGAAAACTAATAGGTGGTGGTTTTTAGACAACTTCGTTGTCGCGCTGTCACCAAGTACCTTCGAGAAATTTGGGTATAACCCAACTTTATTTATTGCTCGAATATACAAAGTACATTTCTCAAAAAGATATTTCACTGTAAAAGTGGTATTATAATAAGTAATGTAAGATGAGTTAGAATTTTAATAACTAGGGGATGGTTCGGGTACATATCTTTCAAACCTTATCTAACACATCTATCATAATGTCATATCTAACAAAATGGCTATAAGAAGACTATTCTCAGCTATCGGTAAACAAAAATGCAGGGTTGAAGATATTGCATGGAGTTCAGCAGTATAAATGGAAGCTAGTTTATGTAGTTCAAATTTGTGGGTCGGGTCAGGGTTTACAGAAGATGAAGCTGTTGAGTTAACAGATGTACAACCATCGGTATAAATTAAAAAATGATCCGCGATGTTTTGTAGGATGCGAGAAAACCGATTTTTACATTTTGGAAGAGTAGTATTATTTTTGGGAAAATTGAAAGATTTAATAATTTTCTAGGTGGTAATAGGATCCAAGGTGGATTCTGGATTTCAGGTTTGACGGAATAATAAGGGCTGAAATTAGCGCAGTAATTTTTGATTGAAAAATTTATTAGTATGTGGGGGGGGGGTCTGTCTGCGAAAATAATTAAGATGTAATCTATTGCCGATTTTTGCTTTCCATACAACAAGGCAAACCTTGTTCATGTAAACTGAGGATAAGACATAGTTCCAAAAGCGCCAGTTGCAATCCAGATTCCTGTATTATGGATAGAATCTATCTTGCTAATGTTCAAAGCCGTAAATAATGGTTCCGTAGTCTAATCTGGCACAAATAAAAGCCTGATATAGTTTAATCATTGTGAATCTATCACAACCCCAAGACGTACCGCTAAAAAAATGCAGGATATTTAATTTGCTCATTAGAATTGTTCTTAATGATGCATTACGGTAAGTAATTTCAATATTTACGGTAAATATTACTTGGAAACATCGTAATAATACTTAAAACGTAGAGCGTACCAACACAAATATAATTGCAATCCAATATTAGAAAACCGGATCAATCAGCTCTCATTACACATTACAGAAAAATGAAATATACATTTAAATTTGATACAATTTAAACTAAAAAGAAACGATCACTATAGAAAAGCATAAAAAAATCGGACGCACAGGCCTAAATTTGCGTTATGCAAATTTAATAAACTTATAATAAATAAATAGTAAGGAAAACCAGAAGGCGCGATGCCTCACTGTCTCAACCAAACAAAGGATGCATCAAGGGGGAAGCCAGGAAAGCCCTATGCACATACGGTCGTGTAACTTGTAAAGGCATAACACTGTCACTCTATCTTTAGCCAAATTGTCAATTGGATCCTCAGATCTGACGAGTTTCGACCACAAAGTACCACTACCACTAGTATAAGATGCAGGATACTCAAACGGTATTGACGAGGGCTATAACCCGAATAAGCGAGTGGATTTCCTTTCAATCCAAACTAGAGGTGAAACTTATACTATTAGCTGTGATTAATTTGAAGAACTATAATCCCTAAACCGAAGATACAATATTGGATTTTCAATGATTGCTTAGATAAGGAATACTTTCTGAAACACTGGAAGATCCCTGATTTGAGACTCCTCTTCAAGGGAGGAGGTAGAGATAAGCAGTTCCAGTCAGTTAGACCTACCTGCTTTCTTCCTGTGATGAGCAAGACCATAGAGAGTACGATTTAAACAAAGTTGCAGCCGGTTCTTACAAGAGTAAGTTATCCACGGTAATACGGATCTACCTACCGTCGGCCTTTGACAGTATTTTGTGGCCTCTAGAACTCCGGTCGCTGCATAAGTACGGAACCCCAATTTATATGCCTTGTGCGTAACTACCTTCAGGATAGGTATGTAAAGGTTCGAGTTAGTTCGGTCTCCCATGAGCTTTCGTAGACAGATGGTACCTAACCATTTTTCCGACCATTTATTTGGAAGCTGATATTTGACGAGTTTCTGGGAGAACTCGATGAGGAGTAAATATGACGAAATTGAACGAGTCCCGCATTTTAAATATCTCGATGAAATGATCCAGAAGAATGGAATAGAAACAACAGCAAATGAAATAAGATGCCAAAAAATGGAGATTGTCTACCTACCTACGCAACAAAAAATATAAGTCCAAGCACATAAAACTAAAACGTTACAATACAGTTATAAAACAAGAATCCCTCAATGGATCAGGGACCCTAATTTTAATAGGAAGAGAAATACAAAAATATTCAGAAAAAGTAATGAAAGATCATAAGAAACAGTTCAGGTCCAAAATTAGTAGTCGAACATTAGCGGTTCAGAAGCGAACTAGAAATGAAATAGTAGTGTAAAATTCACAGCGGTATTAGGAAATACAAATAAGGTTTTATGGGACAAACTTACTAAATACTCAAATAGTTCAATTTTATGAAAAAAGAAGTTAACCTAAACATGCTCAATGAAATGGATTGGCTAAATGAAAAAATATCTGAAAAGTTGCGCAAGAGGATATCCAAAACCAGATGATTACATAATATAATTTTAATATATAATAAATATACATGCTATTATGAGTTACAGATTTAAATGTTTTTTTTTTTTGTTCAAAAAACGTTTTACCTTTTTTTGTGATTATTTGGGTGATGTGGCCACTCTTTGTTATCTTAAGAATGTACAAGGCTTTTCAAATTGTCTCAATTGTTTAAAAATCAAGCTCTTCTTGAGCTCTAGAATGAGGTCTCAACATTTTTCAGAAAGTTACCTTCCTTTTATTTCAACTCCCTGACATGAATAAGAAAATCAGTACGTTTCAGGAGAGAAAAAATATTCTTTGTATTCTTCTATGTATTTGTCTGACAAGACCACATTTTCAAATCGGACCAAGACTTGTGGTAGTATTGATTTAGAATTGGATATTTTCAGTTCGTCATATAATGTAGAAACATATGTGAATTGCAGTCTCGTATCCACCTAAAACAGTGCGTGTAATAAAACAGCCTATGCCACACCACTGGGAGACTAAACGGATAAGATATGTCGAGATTGTAACCTGCTTCCGATTATGAAATCGATTATTTTTTAAGACTTGCCTAAAAATCATCTGCCAAGATTTTTATTGAGCGAATGTTGTGATAAGAAGTCAACAGCTTTGTTCCAATTAAAGCATTAATCATAATAATAATGCAAGTTATGGCCCGCTTCAATGTTAGAACGTTTAGAATGTAAGCATTTAGAGTGGTATACCTTCAAGTCAGAACCGAGTATTTCAAATCAGTTTTGTCAGATTCTAGCTCGATACCTGAGTTCAATGATGAATATTTACCCAACAAGTGATATCTCAGTCGAAAATCAGGTGATGTACAATACAAGAACAAAGGCAGGATATTTAACGGCATATGTAAGAAACTAAACACAGCAGATGATAAGATGCTAAGACGGGTTCATTTATCGCATTTAGAAATTTCTAAACTCTTATTCTCCTCTTCATTAGGTCTTCATATAACATACAAATAAGGAATCAGAAATAAAAGGTAAAATAACTGTAGAGTAGAGAGTGTAATCACTCTTCTTCTTCTTTCGCTTCCCCCTATCAGCGTAGGGGAGCGTCCAGACAGGAGCCGAATCTATCCCGGTCTCTCGCTAGATTCTGTCGGTCTCTGGCCTGTCCAAAATCTTTTCCTCTTTTTCTGCTGAGGCATTCGATGTACTGGAGATAAGACAACCTTAGGCGCCCTCGAGGTCTTTTTCCATCCGGCACGTAGTCCATCGTCTTGAGAGGGTCCATCATTCATTCATGATCATTCATCCTGACCAGGTGGCCAAACCATTTCAGCTGTCGAATTTTCAGGAGCTCTTTTAGCGGGGCAATCTGCAGTTCCTGACGAATCCACTCGTTGAGAACACAGTATCTTTTCGTCATTCCCGCAAGTAACTCATTTCCCACGCGGTAACTCTGATTTCCTGTCTCTCCGTCAATAACCAGCTTTAAGCTCCATACAGCAGTATCGGCAGGTAAACTGACTTGAAGATATAGAGTTTGACGTCCCTTCCCAGCTCCCGCTTTCCTACAGCAGTATTACAAATCTGGTAGTAAACTGTATTTGCCTTATTAATCCTATTGGATATTTCCGCGTCCAGCTTCCCAGACCTGTCTGTTACTGTGCCGAGATAAGTGAACTTCTTCCTGCCGCCTACCCACTTACAGGATCTTACTTTTGTTGGCATTGATTGTCATTCCTTTTTGTCGGAGTTCTTCACACAGTTCCGTTACCGCTTGTTGCAGCTTTCCGACTGAGCTTGCAATGAGCACTAGGAAATTCAGACCATTTCTCACCTTTTCCAATAGATACGATGATTAGTATATTCATCATGTCTATATTTCAAATATGTTTACAAAGCATTCCGATCTTATTCCCTCAATTTCTTCTGGATTTTTTTAATTTTTTCAACTTTGTGATTCGTCCATTCTCATTTCACTGAATATCATTTTGTTTTTGAAACAAATAAAACTTTTATTGTAGAACGGAACTGTTTTCACTAATTCCTATCTTGTATCCTCAATAATAAGATTTAAAGTGGAGGAGATAATGTGAAATAAAAAAAAAGGTAAATGATATGATATGACTAGAGCTATCGGCGAGCGTGGGTACCGGGACGGAGCTGTGTGGGAGGCCGCGCCTCTCTATTGTGTCACGGCTGGGCACCGTTAAAATGGGACCGCGTCGTCTTCTCCCTCCGAGCCCTTACTCACACATATCTATCTCTATATCTATAAATTACAACAAATCTCAACTTCAAACAGATTCCTTCCATATTTATTCATTGCTAGAAATGTAATAGTAAAATGTACATTTAATATCACTAAAAAGGATTTAAATAATAAATTCGATCGAAAAATACAAAGGCGAAATTTAGAGAGGGTAACATCTTATATGTATAGTGAAAATGATTTTTATCATACGAAGCAAAACCCCCTCAAAACAGCATGTACTTCCTTATGATTTACTACTGGCTGAAAAATAAAGAAATAAATTCTGTATAACATTCCCGAAAGAAAAATTGTGCAACGAATAATTATTACAAGGGGAAAATTCCTTCAAGTATGTGAGGATTGTTGCCTATAATTATTATTGAATATGAGTGAATTGTGAGAGTGTTGAGGTAAGGTTCTTGACCAAGGATCAATGAGAGAAGCGATATTGAGATTGGTTTTAGGATTTTTTTGTAGGGTGTGGGTGCGGTCCCAAACCAGCGGGGCGTCCTCTCCATCCATCTCTTCTATCATTAGTCCGATGACTCTAGCAACCTTTCGGGAGAACTGCAACAGTCGCATACTAGCTACTATTATAAAGATCCTTCTCAGTTGCTTGTAATTCGAGATATGGACACAGAAAACCCCTATGTTTCGCCATTTCACTTGACCTTTTTCCGGATTCTTACATCGCTATCTACCCATTACCCAGAATGCCTCGTTCACATATTGCTCAATGTCAAGAGTGAGTATTGCACCAATATTATAGGTTTTCATCAATTATAAAAATAACACTAAATGAACAACGCTTATTTTTCTTATGCTATGACAAAGCTAGCACCGATGAAATCTTAATCCAATATAGCTTATCTGATATTGGAATACTACAGATTGCTTTGAATATTGAAATGTTGGACATCTCGACATTGCCATATTCCTTCAAGTGAATAAACTCGAGAATGGAAAAAGGAAATTTATGTAAGGATAGAGATAGTTGGGGGTGCAGTCAATTAAAACACCATAATAAGTGCATAATTATTATGGTGTTTTAATTGACAGCACTCCCAACTATCTTTATCATTACATTAGAAGTTCCAGTCAACTAATTTCTTCTCTGAAAGGAAATTTATGCTTTATGCTCTGTATTTTTATCATGTTCAAGGGAAATCTAAATTTTATAATATTAATATTTTAACTAAGATCGGTTCAGAATCATTCCTACGCTCTCTATCTTCAATTTGATTCTATCCGATCTGCATAAACATCCCAATCTGTGAATATGGTTCGGGTCTGTGAAAACCCCAATCATTTCAGAAAATATTGCACCATTTCAATACACGCACTTCAATACAAATAGAAATGAGCAAGGCAAAAGATTGATTGATAAAAGTCGTGAAACCAATAAATGAGAAGTGTATCTCTTCTATTAATGACAGAAAGTTTTCTAAAGAAAGATTTAAAAAAAAAAATGGGTTTATTATAGAATTTTTAACCTTGTGAGTCAACCGAGGCAGATTTCTTCCGGGACAAATCCACATTTATTATTTTTATTTTTTTGTACCTAGACAGTCTAATAATGAATGAACAGCGAATTGAATATTTTTTTTATTTTCTTACTCTAATTAATAAATTCCGCTAGTCTCTCAACTTGCTTCCCATACTATTCCTGATAACCCTCCGAGGCGTCTGAAAAGAAGATGGCCTCGAGACCTTCTACTATAGAAAATTATTGGAGTGCTACTGATGGGTAGTTTCTCCAAATTGTTTTTTTTTTTCACGTCATTTGTTCATATTAGCAGATTAACTTGTTGTAATATTATTATAGTTGTAAATATCAATAAATTAATCTAAAAAAATTAATAAATCAATGACTAATGATACCAAATTAAATATATATGGACCAAATTAAAACTATATTGACCTAGATTAGAACCGTTGGACCTTGATTTTTCATCAGGTTTACAAAAGTAATAAGAAAACACAATTTTATCACAGTGATTTTATATAAACTCGGAAGCTGCTCGTATCATCCCTCATCTTCCCCCACTTCGACTACTGTAGTGTGGTATACGGGGGCCTCTCGAAAATGCTTGAGAGCCGCTTAAAAAGAATAATGAACTGCGCTTTAAGATTTGTCCTCGGTACTCCGAGGCGATCCCGGGTGTCACATCACTATGATGAGTTAAAGTGGCTCTTCCCTCCCATCCGTAGACAATATTTCCTTAGCGTTTTTCTATACCAATCCATCAACTCGCAACACCCTTCTTATATCTATAGTCTCCTCCCATTCAAATCCTCTGTCCAGCTGCACAAAACAAGATCTCGCCTTTCCGATTTCTACATTCCTTCCCACAGAACTAAGGCATTCGAGCGCTCCTTCCTCGCCCGCTCCACCACTGTGTGGAATTCAATCCCTCCTTTCATCCGCCATTCCTCTTCACTAGCTTCATTCAAATCCCTGCTTTTCCATCATCTCTTGGCATCTCAAAAAGTCGCTCTCCAAGCAGGTCAAAGGTATGCTTGAATATAACAGTATTGTAAACTCGATCCCGCTACCCTTGTTTTGTTTATTTTTCCTACATCAACGATGATACCGACTTTTTGAATATATTATCGCATACTATGCCAATCAATTATCTTAGTTAGTAATTTCGTCATCAACTACTGTATTAATATTATTAATCATTAGTTTGGTAATATAAATATATTTATTTTTTACAATTAGTTAAAAAGCAGTCAAGTTCGTTGTATTTTACTTATTTTTTTTCTTATCTATTTCTATTTTTACCATGTTTTTGTTCACACTTGATTATTTCATGATTTGTGTTATTATGTAGCCTTCTGGCCAGATGAATGTTATGTTTTTTAATTTGTCCATTATTGTTATTCTAAAGGGACTTGGTCCCAGAATAAAGTTTATTTTCTATTCTATTCTATTCTATTCTATTCTAAATTTACAAAAAAGTAATTGAAATAAGTTTATAGTTATTAAATTCGACAAAGGTAAATTTCACTCCTACCTAATGAAATATAACATATTGAGATGAGCCGGGGGAGGGGTGAAGATATTGTTAGCCCTGATGATGACCTAAAAACAGGCCGAAACGTTGGCACAAAGAATAGGTCCAACTTATTTTGTGTATATTTATTGATTGATACTCATAAGTGCTATTATTAGTAGGTATATTTTAAATCAGTTGAAGTTTTTTATTCTTATTGGTTTTGTTTTGGCAGGGGAAATTCCTAGCCTCCGTTGTTCCGCCATTGACCAAATAGCACCATTAGTTATAAGAGTATAGTTGGACTATTTATTTATTTAATTTTATATGTATTGAGGAAGAGAGTTTTAGGATATGGGGCCCGTATATGTGCATTGGTGTGCTAATAATGCTTTAGTTTAGAATTTGATAACTCACTTTTTTCGCATCATGAGGGCTTTAAAATTCTCTTTATTCCCTATTTTCATTGTTTTCGAATCGTTCAAAACACTCGGTTATCAATTTTATATATTGAAGTAAATGAGCTATTGCCAGAACTATTATTAACCCATCAAAACACAATGATCGATGGGTAAAATGGAAGCAAATATCTGATTCAGCGAATGTATCGTATGCCAATTGCATTTAGGAGCACTTTTGGGCTACAGGTGTGGAGCATATTTCTAATTCAAACTCCGTTTGCAAAACCACGCAAGAAACACATTTTTTAAAGTTTTAAGTTATTAAACAGCTTAATAAAAATTAACATGACATTGGGTGATAGAAAATGAAACTGATTTGTGATAGAGTATTGAATCCAACTAGATGTAGAGTATGACATAAAGAAACAAAATAGCGTTTTGGAAAGCAGGATTATTACTGAAGAGGCCGTTGAAATATCTTGTGAAAGGATCTTTGTTTTTATTAGCTGAGCTGATATGGGATCGAATAAAAGCGCTACTTCCCCCCTCCCCGCCAACACATATTGGATTAAAACAATTTTTCATTAGCGGCAAGAAAAGAGAGAACAATGAATACAGCAACTAATTATGAATCAACGTTGCCATGACAAAGGCCTCATCATTAGATCTCAAGGGGGGGTTAATGATGAGATATAATCCAACTTATAGAGAATATCCGCCTGTTCTAGTTGGGCTTCAATATCTCCACGCTTCTCCCAACAGATTATCAACCATAAAAAATCGTTGCTCAAACACCTCCATACATGGCCTATTCAAATACTTGAGAGCTTAAACATACCATCGTCTGGTAATGTCTCTCTACATTACCAATCGAAATTTTTTGTGGTAATGACTTCCATAAGTTTAAAACTACCATCATACCAAACATCAATTAAATAAATGAATTCCGTTTTTCTATACTATTTGAAAATCGCAAATTCCAATATTGAGAAAATTCTATAGGAGACAATAAAATAATAGGGAATAGAAAGAAATGGAAAATAATTTTTTTCCTGTACCTATGTGAAAGAAATCTATGAGAAGAATTTTCATTGCCTCGCAGATAAATGATAAACAAAATATTATTGAGTGTTCCATTTCATATCGGATTCGCAGACATTATTAAAATTGACATGGAAGATGAGATTATGTTAATAAGCTGAAAATATGGGCAATAACCGAGATAAGAGAGTGAAGACTGCACCTTCAGCAGGGAATTGAAGCTGACTGATTCCGAGAAGTGTTATATAGGAACTCTCGAGCTGGCCACACATCTCACTTCTAACACATTCATATTTCTTTTCCCTCTCCCGGAATAGAAAATATTAGTGAAAGCCAATTCAATTGGAATTTATTATCCGTAAAAACACCTTTATTCATAATTACTCAAAGTCGGATTTTTCGAAAAAGAAGTCTCCAAAATATTTGGCCTTGGTGCGACATGATGCAATTGACAACATATTATTTCGCTTGTTGTTAAAACAAAAAACACAATTTTCTCGCACGCGTGCTCGCGCGCGCGTTTGTAAACACAAACGAATAATTTCAATTAACAACGTTAGCCCATAAGAATATTTGAGAAAACGATATAAACTTAGATGATAAAATTTAAGATAGCAAAGAATACAGGGAAAAAACGAAGATTTCTTCAAAAGCTTTCGGTAAGATAAAAAAGTTGGCGCTGGATTCCAAGCGCTGGAGCCACGTTAAGGAATTTAAAATCAGTTATTTTTTTAAGAGAGAGAAAGGAAGTCGGTCGTGGAAATTTGTGGCTACGGCTAAAGAGATTTATTACAAGTTTTTTTAATTTCTTATTTATTCTTTTTAACGGTCACTGTTTTCGATCGCCAAGCAGAAGACTTCTTTGAATAAATTTGTTTATTTAGCCGATCCGTCGAGACGGATCTTAACTGGCTCAAGACTATTATTTAAATAATCGAAAATCACTCCACGAAGAGGAAAATATAATCCAAGTTGATATAAAAAGTCTGAAGGGTAAAAAATCGAAAGTAATATAAGTACATATTTATGAAACACTTCTGTCTCTAGTTTGAAATAGTTTCCAAATGTTACTCTAATAAAACATTAAAAATATAAAAATAAATCTCAAGGGGAATGCTAGATTGCTAGAATCCTAGCTAGCTGCCTCCATACCAGTGACGTAAAATGTTAAAATTTTAGTAATAAAAATAGCCCATCTAAATTAGATAAGAGAATTATAAGATGTTCGAGGTTTATAAAATATCTTGTTATAGTCGAGCGTTAATGGGTTATGTCAGACCACTCCCTCGAGAGAGATTTAGACAGTGTTGCCAACCTATAGCGGTTGAAGAGGTGAAAGATGTCACCGAAGAGGTGTATGGTAATTGTGCGTAGGCATCTGTAATTATATTGTGAGTCATTTCTCTAGGGATGGGTGCGGCAGATGCCTATGCTATACCTACAGTAGCCCCAACCCTCCACTAAATTTCCAAACTCAATTGTTATATTTGAAACAGCAGTCCAACCGCCATGGCTTCGTCACCCTTAACAACAAATTAATTTTTAAAAAACTATTGTTCGCAAGCGTTCATATGATAGATTAAAGCCATATGAATTTGAGAAAAAGTTTTCGAATAGAACATAATTTATTTGCAAAGTTATTGTTTCACTGATGTGGAGATGAGTAATTAGCATAGAGGTTGGGTGTATTACCTAATTAATAAGAAATTGTAATTTCAATATCCTATTTCGAAATTAATAAATTTTGTGGTAAAACCAAAAATTAAACCACTACAAATATTATATTTTAAATATTTTTATTTTGAAGAGAAAAGATTTGTCCTGGCCGGGATTCGAACCCGGGTCGTCTGCATCTCTAGTGAAGTGTTCTAACCAAAATAAAAATATTTAAAAATAATCACCATCAAAAGAAAAATAATACAAATATTATACATTAGAATCGGCTTAAATGAGTGATGTTCTGGAGTTGAAGGGAGATTTCAACTTAAGTACTCAGTGTTGTGGCTGATATTTGGCAATTCCCGAACAATTTTATCAAACAGTTAAGCTACTATAGTTGTAGAACGATTATCATAAACAATAATAATTATAAATTTACTAGCTCTCAACTATTAAGAGATATTTTGTGGTGACTAGCATAACCTAGGGACAAATATGAAGAATATAATGACCATAAAAATTTTACCTTTTATCAATCCCTTAAGTGATGGAAGAAGCCACAAGAAACAATAATTTTTAAAAACAGATTCATGTATATGGCTGAAATTTTATCTTATTTAAACTGTCTTCCGAATAATTGATTCTAAAAAGCCTTCTCGCAGGTTATGATGAACCAATAAAGGATGGGTTATAAAATCTCAATAAGAAAATAGACGTCGCTATTCAAACACCTTAACGTAGTAATTTTTTTTATTTTCGCTCCATTTACTATCTCTAAAATTATTCCAAACCTTTTATGTTCAAAACATTTCTAAATAGTATGGCTTAAGTGGAGCTATCATTATACTCTTTCAATTAGTGATACGATGGGTCCAGATAGTCCAGGTAGAACGAGGCAAGTACGAATAATTTATTGTTTATAATATAGCTTAAAGGCAAAATATGGATAATAAAATAGAAAAATCGATAAACTTGCCGTTATGAGCGATGCATAGCCTATGTCAAGAGCCTTGCTACAGGAGGTAAATACTCACATCAAAGTAGCTTCTTCGCTTCCACACTTGTGACTGAACGAGTAGAAAGTGCACAGGAACTGAGCTGAAATCTTAGCTGAAAATCTTTTTCTCGTGAGAAGTTTCCCACCATTCTTGGCATACAACAAGCCACTGCTAATATATACAGGAAAGCCATTACTTAACTGTACTCTTTCTCCCCATCACATCCATAATTAGTTTCCGTTACGGTTAATTATCTTTTAATTGAATCCTTTGGGCATCTAGAATAGGATGGATCTTCAGCCAGCAGTCATGACAATTGTATTGGCATTATTCAGTATCCCTCTACTCCATTATGTGTGTGTGTGTGTGTGTGTGTGTTTGTGTCTGTCTATCTGTCTTTCTGTGTATACAAATTTCATCAATACCTTGATAATTAGGGCAGAGGCTAATAAAGAAATGATAAAGTATCTTGACACTTTGTCAAAAGAAAAAAACACAACCCAGCGATTTCATTTACAAATCTAGTATTTAAAAAAATGTTATCAGATAGACAATTCTTCCACTAATTATTCTATTTATAAGTTGGTGTATTTTTACCTGGTTTACGGAATTTTTTATTAGTAATTCTTTTAAATATTTTAAAATGGTTTATGAATTTTCTGAAGAATAACTAACTATAACACATTCGACCAATTAGATCACCTGATAATCAAACTAGGAATGGAAAAGAAATAAGAACCTATAGATATAATAGTGAGAAATTTAAAGATAAAATGCTAAGACAAATATGAAGAAATTGAAAATTGTAAGATGAGAGAAGAGCGAATAGATGAGGATAGTAGTGATAATCTTAAGAGCACCAATGATCTTTTCTTGAGAACACTGATAGATGTAGCAGACAAGGTTATTGTGAAAAAATGCAATGCAAGGATATACGAGTGGTTTGATAAGAAAGGAAGAATAGAATGATATTGCAGTGAGCTTCTAGGACAGGCCATGAAGAATGTATGAGAGTAAGGAAAATGGAAAAAAGATTGCATATGAAGAAACAGCTGGAAGTAATAGAGTAATATAAAGTAGAAAAGTCAGTAGAGGAACATAAAAGAAAGCAAATGATATGAGGCAAGAATTTAAATCTAGAACAACGGCGTTCATCATCAACGATACCTGTTTGGGTTAAGAAGACGGAAGAAACAGAGGATCCACCCTGAAACACCAATGAAGAAGAGGAGAATTTAATGACCGAAGATGACTCGAAATAAAGACAACCATGATGAAGTAATTGAGGCTAAAACAATCAAGCAGCGGGATCTGAGTGTATACCTGGTAAGCTCTTTAGAACGCTAGAAGCGATTGCATCAAAGAGCGTAAGCACTTAATGGGAAGAATATGGCTCCAGAATCTTTAATCAATCATCTTCAATGAATAGAATAGCGGTTCTATTAAAAAGAAGATCCACTTGTCTACAGCATCTCTGAAGCGATCTCATTTATGAGGAGATTTTGTCAAATACAATCTTCAGTACAATGCTTCTTTAAGTCGGAGATATTATTAAGGAGTATCAATGTGGTTTCACGACTAAATGAAGTATTTACACTTCCCAAATCTTGGAAAAGAAGCTGGGATATGTGATACCCCAACGGCCTACTATAAAATACAAAGAAAAGAACTGTACAAGGCTATGAGTGATCTAACATCCTTCAAAAGTTAATAAAAATGGTAAAAGTTCTCTTATTCAAATCCAAATGTCAAGGTAATGCTCATTCATGCCAGTCGAAACTTCTACACATAGTTAAAGGACTAAAGCAAGGAGATGCGTTAGCTTGCTTACTGCTCAATGAATCCTAACAAAAGATAATGAGAGACTCCATATACAGACGGATGGCGACATTTTTAATAAAGGAGTGCAGGTGATATTTATAATATGAGAAGGATGGATTTGAAACTTCTTTAGGGAAGCTTTAAAAGCTATTGAATGATACATATGGCCCAACACAATAGTAGGTATTGTCGGGAGAAAAAAGTACAGCAGGGAATTATAGGAGTTACTGTTGTTGGTACGATAGGCAGGCCATGTTGCTTTGACGGGCGAAGAAGTTATTGAATTGTAGGATTATTGGAAAAAGAAGGGTCGGACGGCCGAAAGTAAAGATAAATGGTTGGACAAGATGAACAAACAAACTAGCATCTACGCCAATCTGATGGCTCTCAGCTTTTTTGGACTTAGAGATTTGGGAACGTATGAAAATGAACGATTAAAAAGTAAACTTTTTAATCTACACTAATGATATATATATATATTGTAGATTGATAAGTTGTTGTGTACAAGACAAACTATTCACTCAAACTGGCCCTCGCCTATTGGAAGCTTTCTTTACTATACCCTACTACTAATACTGCCGTTCTCCGCTAAGTTACAGCACTTACAAGGTCAGGAGCTTATCTACCCCATCTTACCCCGGTACCCCATCTTGCCCCACTCTCCTCTACATGAGGTAATAGAGAAGGACGAAATCGAACAAGCTATCGCAAGGATGAAGACTGGGGAAGCTCCTGGACAGGACAAAACAGTTACAGAATTCCTCAAGTATGGAGGCATGGAACTAGTCAGGTCTCTCCAAATGCTTTTTCAAAAAAGCTCGAAGGTAAGAGAGAAAACCCATACGCTAATCACCAGTAGCTTACAAACTATATACGTCGGATTAGAAACTAGATTAAGATCAATAGTCGAACTGAACATCGGAGAGAAACAAGCTGGGTTCACACCAGGTTCACAGCAAACTCGAAATCACATTTTCTCCTTAAGAAATATCTTACAGAAATTCTGGGGCAGAAGTAGGAATATGCACTTGCCTTCCTTTAACTTGAAGAAGCATTTCGACTCTGTCTCAAGAAATGAAATACCGGAGGCCCTAAGGGCTAAAAACATCCCAAAGAGTCTGTTGGTTGCAATAAAGTCAATATTTCAAGACCCAAAATGAATCGTTGGGCTGAATTACTAGGTGTCTTGGATTAAACGTGCGGCTTTTAAGTTTAAGGGTGTCAAACTAGGTGAAAGCTATTATGTACTAATGAGATAGTAGCAATATGTAAAAGGTGAACTGAAAGGAAGGAAAGTTTCTGGGACGAAGAAACAGCCAGTCTGTGCAGAACCTGCTTCTCTATGCAGATGAAATCGTCCTCATTGTAAACGTCGCATATAAGTTGGATATGAGCTATGAGTTGCAGCAAACAGTGACTGTCTGGGACGAAGAACTCTGTAGGAAAGGTATGCAAATCAACGCAAATAAAATCAAGGTCTTACAATTAGGAAGAGTACGGAAAGAAATCCACATATAGGAACGAAGGAGATATGTAAACAGTCAAGGACTTGATCTACTCCGGAGCAGTTTTGGAAAGTAGACTTTGAAATTTCAAACTGAATAAGTATAAGACCATTGGTACCCGCTAAAAACGATGAACTACATCCTTGAAGGTAGAAGATTTCGAGTACGCCCTAGAGATGTACCTGGACTATATTGAACGCCTATGCAGAAAAAAAGCTAAACACATCAGGGAAGTTCGAAACCTAGCTAGAACCAGGGAAGAATAACAATCATGGTTAAACGCCACCCAACGACGATAGACTTAAAAGGGTGTTGCGAAAAAAGAAGAAGACTATGTATTAAGGAGGTAGCGAGCAACCTGACGGCAAACAGCACCTCATGCAGTTCTTTTTAAATCGATGGCCAGAACCGACATTGCACTGAGGTGCCTCCTTCCAATATTCAATTTATAACAAATAGTTTGTTTACATTGCATGTATTTTTGGTTTAGATCTATCTGAGGATAGAAAATATTCTCAATACTTGATGAGAAAAAGTATTAAAAGAACAACAGTATCGTAAGAGTTTGGAATTCCATTACAGAAATTTTTATATAAAGTTACTTTTGGTCGTTGTATTCAAGACATGGGGGAGAAGTTCCAATTGTTACTTCTTATCACTATAATAAATAATGAATGCCATTTTTTTTTTTTTTTTTAACTCGGTTAAGAGTCTTGGTCTCCTCCACCAGCCTCCTCCAGTCTTCTCTGTTCTGCGCAGCTGCCTTCCAGTACCTCACTCCCAGGACATCTCTGAAATCTCTCGCCACACCATCCGACCATCTCAGCTTCGGTCTCCCTCTTCTCCTAGTGCCATGGAGAGGTTCAGTCAAGACCCTCTTCAGACCCTCAAGACGAGGTATGGCCTCGTCCTCCATCCTAGCCACGTGTCCAGCCCATCGCAATCTCGCAAGCTTCATTGTCAGAACAACATCCTCTTCATTAAATATTGCATATATTTCGTTGTTCGTTCGCCTTCTCCAGTCCCCGTTGAGATGGACTCCACCGAAAATTCTTCGGAGAATTTTCCTTTCAAAAACTAATAGGTCCTGCTCGATTCTTTTAGCTGTCGTTCATGTTTCAGATCCATACAACAGGACTGGGCGGACTTAGATGTACTTAGCTTTTCCTTCATTCACCTCTACAACTCACCTGAGTTTTCTGGCGGCATCCCACAGAGCCAAAAACCCTCTCTCATAGACTGAAACGACCTCCCCACGATGAATGAATGTCATTAACGTCACGAGATGTGCCGTTTTTCGAGAATGTCCCTTATAAATTGAGATGATCTTGAATGAGTACTTCAGTAGCTTGACACTCACAAAGAAGAAACGTGGAACGAGTAAGTATTTAAAATGACTTGCTAAGTAGCCCAGAAATTGGTACTTGAACCACTACCGTGAAATATTGTGTACAATAATACAATGAAGATTGTATCGATTCGTAATTGGCTGGTTTCCGTTGGGTTGCAGCTGACAGACTCCTTATTAGTAGCAGGTAAAAGAGGATCGAGCATTTCTTATGAATTTAAAAAAAGGCTGATGCTGACAAAATATAGACAGCGGGCGAAACATTCCGATAAGGCGAATATTATCTTCAACGGGCGATCCTCTCGGATCCCAAAACTAGGACAGAGTCGTTGATTCTTAACATCTCCGGTCAAGTAGTTAGATCCATCCAGCTCACCGTCTAAGTAACACGGCTAGTACTACAGTTCCATATAACCGATCTTCACCGAGTTTTTTGAGTTTATCAGCGTTTTTTTTGGCAATAAAATAAGAAGCTGCGTGGGGCGGCCGAACAGAGCTGCTTGCCAAAAAAACGAGGTTTCTTCAATGCATGCCCCAGCTTAGGGGCATCGGTTATCCAACCAAGGGCGGAAAACAGGTTTAGGAGGCTAGCTATAGTCGATTAAAATCTCATACCCGGGTTGTACCTAATTGTCTTTTAAATAGCGTATTTTACTACATTTTTACGTTCCATCTTATATCGTTCTGTATAACCTACATATAATAATAATAATAATAATAAAAAAAATCAACTGGCTGTATTGAAAAGTGTTGGATGAAGACTGGTCTAACTAAATATTGTCGATTGTTGCCTTTATAAAACCGGCTATAAAACATTTCTGATTTACAGTCTTTATCTTGATAACTTACATAAGGGAAAGATATCATATCAGAAGAAGTTACGTCAAAAATATTTCTTTTTTACGGAGGTTTTAACTAAATTACAAAATAATTTTGTACTTTTCAAGGACGAATATTCAACAACAATCAACCGTAGTACAAAATAAAAGTGAATATAAAAAAAGAATGTGTGTATGTAATTTTGAATCATATTTTGTAGGGTTAAGAACCATCAAGATAGAAGATATGAACAATCTATTTTTTGCAATATGAATTATGAATATTTTATGTTAACCAGTTATTTACTCCGTGTGATTTACTATCACAAATGTATTTAATTGATAATAACCGAGGAAAATTAGATAAAAGTGTGTACATTTTTAAACCGTTATTATAATGACCCAAAGATAAAGAAATATGCAAAAAAACAATGACATAATTTATAATTTATAAATATATAAAATTGAAGTACATCTATTCCCCTCAATATAATGGTCCTTCTTCACTAACGACTTCAGTAGAGCGGCCTGTAAACCTATGCCCTCCAATGAAATCTTTACAAGGAGTATAATATTTGTCTTTTGCTCTTTTAATTCTGCCATGTGCTCTAAGTTTGTTTTTTTATTTCCGTGAATATATTCATTTCGATCTCAAGTTTCGACGTGGCTTCTGTATGCAGATTGTTATCTCCTATAAATAAATAAATAATTAACTATAAATAGTTTAAATTTTGTATTTAGAATTGTTTTAATATCTGATTGGGCACCCATATTTTTGGCTAATCCATGATTATCGGAATTGCTTCTTTACTGCCGGATTTTTAAAAAAAAATGTACTAAAATACAATTTAAAACTTATAAAGAGTAATGGAGATAGTTGGGGGGTGCAGTCAATAAGAACACTGAATAAGTAATAAACTTATAATTATGTGCCGACGTTTCGACCTACAGTGTAGGTCATCTTCAGGGCGATTTGGAGGGAGAAGTCGCTCGATGTAACGGCTGACTAGCGACTTCCCTCTCTTACATCGAGCGACTTCTCTCTCCAAATCGCCCTGAAGATGACCTACACTGTAGGTCGAAACGTCGGCACATAATTATAAGTTTATTACTTATTCAGTGTTCTTATTGACTGCACCCCCCAACTATCTCCTTTACATTAGATCATCCAGTCAACTATTTTCACCTCATGCATGCATAAAACTTATAAAATTCGATTTGAAAAGACTTTTTTATTTCAATACGAAAAACAATAAACGAAAAACAATTGATACTAAATACAGAAACAAGCAACAAACTGGAAGATATTTTATCAAAAATATCAATGAATTGAGCAAAAATATTAAATAACATAACCTTTTTTTTTGTTAAGTTAAAAGTGTTAACTTTCTAATACTAGAAGCGGTAGACGTAAGTCACATATATTTTACACTCAATTTGATTAAGGAGCACTATATCGTAGTATGTCGAAGGAAGTGGTGAGTCCGTCGTGCCCCAACATTGCTATAGTTGTAACTGTTTTCAAGATACGATAAAATCACCAATTATGCTAATAACTCATTATATCAATGCACAGTTTCAGATTCAAATTATACCGTAATAATTATTAAGTGTCAACAGAGTCCAAGGCATATAAGAACATTTAGACTAGAGAGCAAGGTGTGGCGGTTAAGGTAAAGATGAAAAAAGGATCGGAAGAAAAAGTAAAATAGAAAAGAGGTGGGGATCCGCCCACAGCCTGCGTTAGCTGCGTGTCATTAAAGTGATCGTCTTTAGCTAATGCCTGTTATTGGCATCTCTAATTGTAGCCTTTCATTGATCCTGTCGGCTAATGGACATGTTTCCACACCACACCTTCATCACTCACACTCACATCCAGTCGACAAATAACAAATCACTATTTACATTACTTTTTTTTTATTTCTGCTCTTTCAATAAGACCTAAATTGAAACGGAGAAATGATACCAACGACATCATAACATTTTTTTGAGCCTTTAATTAAATATAAAATCTTCACTCGTTAAAACGAACCTCTAGGCTTGTTAAACATTTGGAAATTCGAATTATTTTCGCTCATTTTTAATAGGCTTTTTAGGAGATCTAGTCGAATACAGGAGTAACAAAGTTTTGTGTTCTCCCTACACATTTTATATTAATGTGTGAGTGAAAAAGAGAATTATCCCTCCCACTCTTTTTTTTAGAGAAAGTAATTAGCCAAGATCGATTCCCAGAACATGATACATATATCCTCCTCAAGAAAAAAGTCCTTCCCGTTCTTCTTTCAATCAAATATAACTGATTACTATGATAAATATCATAAAATCGGTTACAGTTGTGGATATCATAGACAAAATGGTCGGTAGAGGGGGTAGAGGGCTAGAATAGGATAGCTCAGTTCCCTGGAGCAGAAAAATTATTTGGTATGTTAACAGCGATGGATGGACATTCTAGGACCTCCAGATTCTGGCAGTCGAGCGTTATCTCGGTGACAAATCAGCTGCCTGCAAAACCGCTGTCCCAGGAACAGTTCCGTCTCAACCTTGTACTGGACCCAAGAGTTGTACTGCTACAGGGTTTTTTTTTCGTTACCCAGAATGGTTAAAGATGTTTAGGGCCATGGAATGTGTAGTAGGAAAATATGAAAATATTGCTTCCCAATTTCTGAATCTGCAAAATTGATTTGATATATACACGCTGAAACTCGTTAACTTGGAAAACTTAAAACACCATGACTAAACGGAACAATCAATCATAAATTCATAAACTTTGTGAATACTATATATACAATTATAAAAATATCCTATAAATAAAAATGTAAAAGACATTGTAATTGGATGAAATAAAAAATAAAATCTTAGAAATTTTAGAAATATGGTTTGGTTAAAAAAAAGAAGCGAACAATATTTATTACTAAATCTGCAATACTGTTGTTGGGATACGTGAAGTTGAGAAAAAGATAAAACTATATATAGATTGAAGAACAGAATCACCGCCTCAGAAATGAAATACCTCAGAAGAGTAGCTGGCCGAACACGGAGGGAACATACCAGGAACGCCAGAATAAGAGAGGAGCAAAGGGTGAAACCATTAACTGAAATTCTAGAGAAGAGTAAGTTGAAGTGGTTCGTTCGGACATGTGTGCCGAATGGAAGAAGATCGCGGACCACGCAAGTTCTTCGAAGCTAGACCAACTGGCAAAAGACCAAGAGGCAGGCCAAGGATGTCGTGGTTGGATAATGTGGCTAGAATAGGGGGGAAAAGAGAAAACTATTGGATTCCATGAAGACATGGACGAAAGACCGAGACAGATGGAACGCTTGGATGGAGGCACCTCCACGCTGAGAGGCTGAGAGGCACCGAGGAGGAAGGAAAAGAAGAAGAAGAAGGTTTGGTTTGAATTGAGATAGGGAGCTTTCTCAGAGGACAACCGATAGCAAAAATGTTATATTTCACTTTTTAAATCACGTTTTGCTATGTTTTTATCAGTCCCCACAGAAAAAACACTCTTTTATAATACTTTGTGCAAATGAAGATTAATTTTTTTTAAAGAGAGAATTAGTCTAGAATGGTCACCTTTTTTTCAATCACCTACATTTGCAAAATACTCTTTTGGATTCTGCGAAAGATAGACGCATTAACTTTGGCATCTTATATTTTAATCATATATAGAAAATATTGCGATCAGGAATGGTATACACGCTTTAAGTTCCCCTGAGCCGAAATAAAGAAGACTCGAAAATATTTTGTCAATGTATTTGTCTTTTGTGAAGCGTTATATGATACTGAAATCCTGTTTCAGATGTTAAGCTAACTTTTTCAGTTAAATGAGCTATTAATGTGCTTAGTTATAACATTTTATAATGGTTTTGATAATCTGATAGCTCTGGTTATTCAAAATGGCTTCCTTTAAAATACCTTAAATTGTGTTTATATGGAATAATTAACCGTTTCTCATTATTAATGATAAAAAAATGGATTGATTCAAAACATAAATAGATTTGAAAAATTAATAATTTTAGGGGAAGCAGATTTCAGACGATAAAACAAAACAATTTTATATCATGTATATAGATTATGTATATATTCTGAAGTTAGAGAAGAAAATAATACTGCTATTAATGAATTTTAGAAAATAAATATCCATCACAAAGCTAATAGAGTCTGACGAAAAAGAGAAAACTCATAGTAGGTTATAGTAGATAATAAATATTATAATTATATCATTTAGTGAAAACAAAATGTTGCTTTGGTATTTATATTTCATAATGGGAAATGAAATATGAAGAATTGTGTAAATAATTGCTATCATGAATTGTTTTTGGCTGTATAAAATAAGACATTACTTTTTTAAGAAGAAATCGGGAAAGCTTCTGTAATTAATTAGCTTTAAAATCTTAGACAATTGAAGCGTAAAAGTTTTATATTGAAGCATGTGTATATATATATATATATATATATATATATACAAAGACAATTGTTGGTAGGAAAGTTGGTGAATGCTGAAAGGGTGGAAAATACAATAAGAAGAGTAGGTTGGCATAGACGGCGCGGTAGCCAAAGGATATGCAAATGCGGCAGACGATTTATACCCGGGGAGGCTAGCATTCCGGTCCCCGGTTTCTCTGCCCCTTCTTATAGAACCCGCTTTGAGGCTCAATTAGTGATTTTCTATTATATCATCATTTTCACCTATAATAAATAATCTAAAGATTGACTAACAAGTGGAAAAGGACTGTATTATTAAATATGGGAGGTGATATCTCCTTTCATCTATTGTCAAACACTCAAATAACCTAAGATAGATATTTTTCAAAGTTTTTTTCAATAGTATGTATTTCTCCAATCTTCAATTTCTATTTCCGACCTGAGGCAACACCTGTATTTCAGAATTAAAAAATACAGTAGAAACGCACTTAAAATGTAATAGGGATTTTAATAGATTGTGACCGCTAGTGCCGTCAGTGCAACTAGCCATCAGCAGGCTTTAGAGAGCAATCAATTTCAAAAGACAAGCTACTTTTGAATTCAGTTACATTATTGTTATTGGCACCTCAACAAACGTTTTCAAGAAAATGCTATCCATTGTAATGGTAATTATTGACCACTTTGTAACCTTGTGGAAAATCGTTCATTTATTTTTCGATAAAATTTCGTTTTCTAATAGTTGAACTGAAGCAATCAATAAGAAAATTAATTTAGAAATCATATGTCATGTCTTAACGAATGCCTAAAACCGCCTTTCGTCAACATTCGCCGTACATTCTGAGAATATATTCGAAAAGCACAATCGACAGCAATGATTAAAGTAAGGAGAGAGAAATATGGAATGGATTTTGATGATTTGGTTTTCTATTGTTTAGGTGCCGTAGTATCCAGTTCTAGGCAAACACCAAGACCATATTTGTCTTGGCTCACTGACTCAGCAGCCCCTGCACTTCTAGAGTCTTACTGCGACAATTCGACAAAAACTTCAATCAAATTTCAATCGGCCTATTATTAAATCAATCGAAATATTTGGATGAAATGAAACCCGTAAAAAAATGACTAAATTTAGTTAGAATTCTTCAATAGTGCGTTATGAAATTGAAGTAAATAAGCAATAAGTGGCTTGTGACGGAAAGTTTGAGAAGATATTAGCGTTTGTGGAGGTAATATTTGATATTAAGGTTGCCTTTAAACAAATAATTGAAATGGAATTGTGTCACTAATAATTGGCAAGGATAGAAAGAAACTTGTGCTAATTGCTGCTTAGGATCGCTAAGTTCTCAATCACTTTTCTCATTCAATAGACGCATTTCGTTTTCAAGTTTATGCTCCAACCTTGAGGATATATGATGTGTATTTGAAATAAAAGCGTATTTTGTCATTTGTTCATTCAATTTTGTTATAAGGATTTTTAATATTATAAAATCTGGAAGTGGCGCGGGGTAGGATAGGAATCATGATCGAATCTGCCGGTGAAGACACGTAGGTAGAGGAAACACGTAGACGAAGCGTGCTCAGCCAAAGAGTGAGCGGAATATCGATTCTTGTATTTATATTCTTCCTGCCTCTATGAGCCAGAGTCACCCCAGAGCCAAACTCATCCGCTCCTACCCAAATATCAAACAATAGATTCTAGAGTCGCGAGGCAGTTGAAACACCTCCTGTCCCATCAATTCACAAATAGACCGTTTATAATCGACTCTAAATATTAGTATATTGCGACTTACTAAGTTTTTATTCTATCAGAATGGTCGATAATTATTTTATTTTATTATTCTACTATACATTCTGGTTCACAAAATGTTGCTTTGCCTATAATAGTTCCATATATCCAGATGATTTGTCCAGATAAACTAGGTCAAATAAAATGCATCATATTCGATCACATCATATTCAAATATAATTTATTAAATCACTAGATATTGACCAGAAAGTTTCATTTCATTTCAATGTTTATATATTTATTTATGAAAAAGAAAACAGTACCACTACAACCGTGAACGGGTCTGGGGTTAAGTACATGGTAGTGACTGTACTATTTCATGGACGACGGTTGTGCAGGGAGGTAATTTGTCCTACATCACGCTCAACTACCAGGTCCCCCCTTATATTGGGTACCCACTTTATAGAGGCTGGGTGACCCCCAAGAAGGTCTTAGATCCCATATCACCCATCCTCCAGTCGATAACAGATTGATTAAAAGTCATGCCAGCAGCGGGATTTTACCGAGATTTTCGGCATGGCGAATGAGCGCTCTACCACTGAGCCACTCAGCTCCCCCTATTTATAACATCACTGTTTTTCCCATGAAAAGTATTTCTTATTATTATTAACATTTATTTCTCTCGGTAGAATAAGGTTTAAACATGTTTTCAGCATACGTATAATAACTTGTTATAATAATTGAGAGGGAAAAGGTTGACTGGGAGATCTAATGTGGGATATAGATAGTGGGTGCAGTAAAAAAAAAACACTAAATAAGGCAAACTTATTTAGTGTTTTTTTACTAGACCCCCAAAGATTATCTATATCCAACGTAATAATAAATATGACTTTCTCTTTTCGGGTCTTTCCTTGGTGCCACTGAGCAGACTAGAGTCCTGTGTGCCAGGCCAAAAACAGTGTCCATTCCATTCCCACTAAGTTCGAATTATATCTCATTCCTGATGGCAATCTCATTGCACAGAGCTCGAAGCCAAAGTATAATCCCCATCACCATTCCACAACTCCACTACTAGCTTGCTCCATCATATGACAATATAGTGATTATTATTTTATTTTATTAAGGCTGCATCCATTTGACTTAACACGACCATTCATCGAAATTTCAATTAACTTAACATAACAGTTATTGTCGGCCTTCCACGCCATAATTTTCAACGAATAACTGATATTGACCACCACAATGATTAATAACCAATGATAAAAAAGAAATCTGTTGTAATTTAATAGGTCTATGTCTATAGATATTCATCAGATTGGACATTACGAGTGGAGAACTATTAAATAATAATTCAATTATAATATATTATAGAGGAGAATGGAGATAGTATACTATCTCCATTCTTCATTATATCATCCAGTCAACTATTTTCCTCTCTAACATAATATATTATGTTTCATTATATCCAAGAATTCAATGGAAATTGCCATATTGTCTCCCACTCAATGTATATACCTACTCGTGTATATGTGTATATATATATACACGAGTAGGTATATACATTGAGTGGGAGACAATATGGCAATTTATATATATATATATATATATATATATATTTAATTAAATTTAATTTGGTTATCGTAAATGCTTATTTAGACATAACACGGGACATAGATGATGCAATTAATAAATCTATAATGATAAATTTGGTCATAAAAAAATTTTAATAGCAGTCGATAGTAATTGCAGGTCTACATTATGGTTTGACAGACTAACAGACGAGGACGAAAATTTGAGATTTTTATAATAATAAATAATCTTAATATTGTTAACCTAAATCAGAATTTACCGACATTTGACGGACCTTCTGTATATATATATATATATATATATATATATATATATATATATATATATATATATATATATATATATATATATAGAAAGAGGAGAGAGAGAGATTCAGGCAATTACATGAAAAGAGGAAATTGGAAAGTGATAAGTTTCTGATAGTTGTAACAATTCAATTCCAGAGTAGAAAATGAATGAGCTTCCAAAACAAGACTAAAAAAAATTCTTCTCCATGAAGGCCCCCGAATAGCCTAGCGGTCGGCACCCAATGACGCGACAACTCTCAGTGAAAATCCCTCAACAGCTTTTTCCTATCGGTTTTTCTCTGGCCTCTTCCGTTACAGCCTCTGTTAGGGAACTGCTCCATCATCTGATCCAACTCCCCCGGCGAAAAACCCATGCCGACTCAAGTAAGATCGACAAAAGCGGGCAACGAGTCATTGACGCCCAGTCCAGTCCTTGAAGGCAGGGAATCGTTCACAAGAAACTGATAGACAACTTTAAACGTCGAAATAAAAGTCGGTACCTGATAGATTCTAATTACTGATAAGTTTTTTTACTTGTAGGCACCAGGAGGGATTAGGAGCTAGTAGAGATTGAGCTTTTCCCAGTTTCCCTTTACAAATACAACACACAAATGTATACACAGTGCTCAATGCATTGACTGTAATAAGGGCAAAAAGAGTAATGACTCGAGGGTATTCTCCTCTACCGATCCATCATTCACTAATTAAATGCTCCCAGTTGATTCGAGGATAAATCGTATCCTCTACCGGGCTAATTGCTTATTACGGATTAAGAGAACACTCGCCAATTGCCTCGGATTTGGATTTTCATACAGTGAACGACCAGGTAAGGAAATTTATATTATATATTATACATTATTATATATATATATATATATATATATATATATATATATATATATATATATATATATATTAATTTATATACGAACTATCACTGCCGAGGAAATGGATTGGGAATGGAATGGGAAGAGATAAGCTGCCAACATATTTATATTATTATAGTCACTAAAGTGAAATAGAAACGAATTGGAGAATTGCAGGAGGTAAGAGTTTGGCTAGGATCTCTTTTTGCTCGGCTGATAGTGTTAGAGCTGAGGAATTATTTAATTACAAATGGCGTAACGCTAACACATGCAGTAGAATAAATATTAATAATAATTAAAAACGAATTGTTTAATATCGCATTGATTATCATCTCGTTATGCACTTATTAAATTCATTTTATCCTTACAAACAGATTCACAAGATTGAATTTTCTGCTTCGGAAAAAATTAATCTTTTGTTGAATATTTCCTCCTTAGTGTTTATACATAAGAAGTCATTTCCCTTAAACTGCTCAAATATAAAGCGATCATATGCTTCTTAGAGAATGATACGCAGATAAAAAGGAGAAGGGAACATAAACCGAAAAAAACATATCACAAGATGTAGGTCAAGCAATTTTATTGCCCATAATGATGAGAAATCGTCTTTTCAGAAATTTTATATCATCCAGCACAGTATTCTAAAATGGAAACATGCATTATGGACATGGGCGGATACAGGATTTTTTTCTGGGGGGGGAGGGGGCAAAACGGGCAAAAATCAACAATAACTTAGGAATAAACTTGTAGTATTTATAGAAAGGTTTCAAAGGTTTATTAAAATATCAAAACAATAGTTTCACTCATATTATTTCTGTAATGACATCACATGATTTGCCTATAAGTATGTACTGTAATGGATTCTCCACAGTACACAAAAGACCGTCTGGGGGGCACGTGCCCCCATCCAATGATAATCCGCCTATGATTATGGAAACAGCAACGAATTTTGGACTGATGAGGATTTGTGCTGGAAGAAAACGAACCTTATTGTTTTTTGAGGGACGTAAAAGGATCATTAAAGAGAGAAAAGGCAGATGGATGAGTGGATGAGTGGATGAGGTGGATTCAAATTTATACAAATAAAGAATAATAATATGTTATATAATAGTAAGGAACTGTTGATTATATCTTGGATCCCTCATCAAGTATACCACAGCAATTAATTTACTAAATTTCCCATTGAGCAGTTTCAGCAAATCCTTTCTCCTGCCAAATTTGAAATACTGTAATGTAGAATTGAGGGAGTAAGATACAATACTACGTTCGATATCGGCAACAAATGAAGAAACAGCAACTGTAGAATTGAAATGGCTAATATTACCAATGTTGTGCCGATGAAACATACTTAACAGGTACCGTACACTCAACAGTTTCCAGTTCGGGAGGCTAATGAATATGAATTTACTTTATATGACTGGGTGGTGATTATATTCTTACAGCGTAGAGATTATATTCTTTGCAAATCAAAATTAAAGTGATTTTTTAAAAGATAGTTATTAATATTTATTAAAATATTTTTGCATGAAATATAAATGATTCGCCCATTTTGAAAAAAATGCCGACTTCTCGTAGAGAGTAATAAAATTGACTTCTTCTCAAAGGGAAATTGAGATAAAAAATGAGAATTGTGTAAAAAGTTGAGGGGGTGGAGTCAATGAATTAGACAAAATAAGAATGACTTATTGTATTGTGCCTACGCTTCGACCTAACATTTAGGCCTCCTTCAACGGTGGGAAAAAATAAACAGTAGAAGACTATATAAAACATTGAAGTACCAAAGAAGAATAACAGTTTATAAAAACTGAAATGATAAGAATTCTTACCCCTCACCATTTTACACTATTCTTAGAATCATCCTACTCGACCGTTTTCATTTAAATAGAGATAAAAAATAATTTGGGATGTGAATTTATTATACCTTGAATTGAAAACCTGGCTACGGGCCTGAAAGTGTGACCCTGATTTTAATCAATCATGCTTGAAATGTGTCGAGACCTTTAATTCATTCATAGATATAATGAATTTATTCATATAAAAATGCTTATTATATGATATGCTGAATATTAGTAATCGAAAAAAACAAGTTTGTAATATTTGAGTAAAAAGGATCTGTTGATGCAAGGCAAACACGTTATGAATATTCAATTATTTTAATGAAAATATGGTATGGGATCGACACGTAAAAAAGATACCTATTACGTGTTAGTGAATAATATATGGTTCCTACTCCCACCACATACCTCCCTTGTATCTCATAAAATATAATTTTTCCGGTTTGCATAATTTAAATATGGTTGGATGTACTATAATTCATTATGTAGTCACTAAATTTTGTAAGATTCTTCTTATTTACAATTTTTATTCAACTCCAAGTAGGTCTTATTCTTCTTTTTCTTCCTCTCTTGTGGATATCTGCGAGGAGGTTCCTCGATCCATGTATCCCATGCTATGGGGTCCAATGTAAGAACTCTCATGCCCCTTACCCTCCATGCCTTTCTTCTGCCCTATCTTAGAGGTGTAGTCTATTCATGACAATCTCGTTCTTCCTATTGAACGCTTTTCTTTTGGGTCTTACTTGCATGAAATTTCGTAGGTCACGATCATCATCCATCCGACATAAATGTCCAAATCGCCTCAATTCTCTCTTTTCTAAGGAATCCTTTATTGACGTAGTGTCTAGGCCCTCTCCTATTTTTTCGTTTATAATCCGATCCCTCCAAGGAAAGGAGACAGAAAAGATGTCTATAACTACAGGGGATTATCACTTCTAAAAGAATCCACAAAATCCTCTGAGCCTGCCTGCTCAAAAGAAAACAAGAACAGCTGGAACACCAAATCGATAAATACCAAGCAGGCTTTCGTCCTAGTCGCTCTTGCATAGAAAAATAATTAATCTAAAAACAACATTGAAGCACACAGCAATCAGCGATTCCCCAATAATATGCAATGCAACTTGTTAGATTTTAAGAAATTCTACAACTCTATTGACCGGCAATCTTTGACATTTTAGAGGAACTGACACTCTAAAACAGTAAGGCTCATTAGAGAAACACAGACAGACACTACAGCTCAAGTAAAATTCATAGGCGAAATTTCTGGACCCTTTTTCGTTAAAACTGGAGTACGCCAAGTTGACGGGCTATCTCCACTTCTAGTCCCAATCGAGCCATTAAGGAATGGGAGGAATAATTAACATATCAAGCACAATGGAAATCGATTCATCCTGTTAGACCCAAAGACAACATACAAGTATCTTGCCTAGCATTTGCGGACTTACTGGCCGTACTTGTTGCTTGTTTATGCTGTTAAAGTAGGTTTACAAATTTCACTTCAAAAGCCTGAATTCTTCTGCAAAAAATTGACATACAAAATCTGGAAAAACAAATAGAGCACAATATTTCAAATACCAAAGTGAGATTTTGGAACCTATAGGAGGAGAGAAAGTTTCACAGAGAACTCAACAGAGGTAGGCAGGCACAGAAACCGTGACATGTGCAGTTTATTTCCAGTAAAAACAGATGTATAAAAAGTGAAATCCAAACCAGGCGATGTTGCTTTAAAAAAAATGTATTTCAATCCCATTTTCTAATGAATTGGGAATATTTCATTGTTTTTTCACTATTCCAGAATATATTTTCATTAAAGTTTTAAGAATAAGAACATATTGAAAAAAGCAACTAAAAAATGGAAGAGCAATGTGAGCAAAATGGACTGATGTTAGGATCTCAGCAGAGTTCATTAAATAGAGGGGAGAAGAATCAATGCACAATAGCCTACACTGGTGCGCTAACTCTTCCTCACTCTTCCGCGCCAGATAAAATGAGATCCAGTGTAATTACATTGATGATTACATAACTCAAATAGAAGTTTATTGTGTCAATTCAAAACCAACCATTTTACGAGAGGTTAACAAAAGAAAATAGAACTGTTTCCATTTTAATTCAGCTTGTGAATGGAATAGAAATGAGACGTGGACCACCCCACGGCTCTATCAACCTTTTCCAAAATCAATACATCAAAATATTGTCTAAAAAATGACCTACCATTGGTATTACAGATAAGTATTAAGCTCACCTTAATGTTTACAAATATGTTATCAAACGGACATTACAAACTGAAATCAAATAACCTAACCTGGATACGTATCTATCTATTCTCCTTCATACGCATGATGGGTTACATTTTACTCTGTTAGTTTAGCTCAAAATGTCTTATTCACTACATTACGTTGAAGAAATATCCAACCATTATATATATATATATATATATATATATATATATATATATTTGAAATATACGTTAAATGGTAGTGAAATATATTCTTACATTATTAAAGATGATTTAAGCATTTTAAATTATATGGTTTATAATTTTTTAACGAAGCGAAAAACCAAACGTAGGAAAAATCTTGAAAAAGGTAATGATGGAGATTTATTTTTTAAGTGTATTGCTAAAACGTAACTGAAATAGGATAAGTGACTTTTCTTCTCGCCTACCAGCTACCACATAAAAAAATGACGATCAAAAAATGACCTACCATTAGTATTACAGATTAGTATTAAGCTCACCTTAAGGTTTACAAATATGTTATCAAACGGACATTACAAACTGAAATCAAATAACCTAACCTGGATACGTATCTATCTATTCTCCTTCATACGCATGAAGGGTTACATTTTACTCTGTTAGTTTAGCCCAAAATGTCTTATTCACTATATATATATATATATACACTATGATGATGATAGTGAAATATATTCTTACATTATTAAAGATGATTTAAGCATTTTAAATTATATGGTTTATAATTTTTTAACGAAGCGAAAAACCAAACGTAGGAAAAATCTTGAAAAAGGTAATGATGGAGATTTATTTTTTAAGTGTATTGCTAAAACGTAACTGAAATAGGATAAGTGACTTTTCTTCTCGCCTACCAGCTACCACATAAAATAGGTTCACTTCTACGATAAAGTGTTCTACGATGATGTGTTGAGCTGTTGCGAGGTTCAGGATCATCACAGGGCATGACTACCTCCAGGCACACCTGCACAGAATGGCTATCGCAGAACCCGATAATTGCCCCATTTGTATTTATGGTATAATGGACGGTGTACACTTACGACATTGCAGTGGTCTTAAGGATATTCCACACAATGATGACGATGCATGTCGTATAGATATTAATTATTTATTGATATTTGTTGTCACGTTCAACAATAAAATACAAATGTATCCCGCATTGAACTTAGGTCAGAAAATTTTACTTTTCACTCTATATTTTAATGAAGCCAAACATCAATACCCAAAAAACTGTTGGCCCAGTTTCCAGATATGTGCAATAGGCCTTCAAATATGCCTAAAAAAGGAATGAAATTCAAACATACAAAAAGGATTGTTTCCTAAAGAAACCCAATCATTTCGGTTTAAATACGTTTTAAACAAAATATGCTTTTGCCTAAAAAACCGGAATTGAAATAAAACCAAGTTGAAAAGTGGGGGAGTTAATGTAAATAATATGTAATGTAGTTATTTTTTTCTGTGTTACTCTGTGATTTTTATATAAATGCGATTTTCATTCTGACCTCTGAAAGAAATATTTTTTCTAAATCAATTTAAGAAATACTAGTTTAAATTTAAATTTAATTTAAAAAGAAATGTTTGTAAAAACAGTTTTATTTAGACAGCTGGTTATTTCCTATACATTGTTGAACCCCACTGAAAGTTTATATATCTCCGATTGCACGTATTTCCTCAAACCTATTTCATAAAACAACAAATGAGAAAGTAAAAGAGTTGGAGTAGAGCTGGGGATCCATTATCTCTCTTCTGAAAATCTCAAATTCCATAATTGATGTGTCTATTGATTTTGGACCCTTATTAAGAGTAACAGTTGAGTTATCTATTCGATAGTCGAGCAGTCAAACATTTTAATAATTTATCATGAAAATCGATTGAATTCAGAGATTTTAAGTTTAAATATTTGTTCCTCATTTTCTCCATCAATGCACATAAGTTTAATAATAATAATATCCGGCGCAACAACTCGTCACCTAGTCTGGGCCGCCTCCAGCATTCTCCGGCAATCAGCTCTATTTTGCGCAGCATCCCTCCAGCTTCTAGCATAAAGAAGGGTACGTGCATCCTCCGCTACAGCTTCCATCCACCTCACGTTTGATCTCCCTACTCTCCGTGTGCCATGGATTCCTTCTGTGAGGATCTTCTTGGGATTCTTTGGGAATCCGTGCCACGTTACCTGCCCATCGTAGTCGGCCTTTTTGTTTGATTATCCTGACAACATCTGAGGTCTTATAGAGGTAGTATATCTCTCTATGGGACCAATATTCCGCCCACTTTTATTAGTCCGAAAATCTTCCTCAGGATTCTCCTCTCGAAAATTAAGAGCCTTTTCTCGTCGCCTACCTAGGCCTCTGAGCCATATGTGAGTACCGGTTGAATCAGGGTTTTGTAGATCAGCATCTTTGTTTGCCTAGAGAGGAACCTGCTAGTTAGTTGCTTCCTTAGGCTATAATAGAACCTATTAGCAGAATTAATTATTGTTTTTGTCTCCTGAGATATGTCATTTTGTGGATTAATTTTAAATCAACAGAAGTTTAAAATACAACAAGTTAAAACAGACTAATACACTTTATTTTAATTTTGAAGAGAAGAGATTTACCTTGGCCGGGTCGAACCCATCCAAGGCAATAATAAGGGTCATCCGCCTCTCCGTGGCAGCGCTCTTACCAATTGAGCTACCAGAGGTCGCCTCACAGTCCGGACAAATCCGTTCTCTATCTCCGTGTTCTCGCAATTTTGCGATGTATACACGAGGAAGAATGTTCACTGAACATTACTTTAATTAGGATTGTTGACTTACGTCATTATATTATTAATAATTTTTTATTAATTGTTTTGATTTTTAAATATTTTTATTTTGAAGAAAGAACGGCCCTGAAGAGAGAACGACCCGGGTTCGAATCCCAGCCAGGGCAAATCTTTCAAAATAAAAATATTTAAAAATCAAAACAATTAATAAAAATTATTAATAATATACTGACGTTAGTTAACAAGATCCTAATTAAAGTAATTCCAATCTTTATCCAATTCAAGCTGGAGTCCCCCAAGGCAATCCTATACATATTGTACACCGCTGATATCGCAACTACTCCTGAAATCGTTCGCAGTCGACACAGCCATTCTATCATCCCATGCAGACCATGAAATGGCTTCCTCGAACCTCCAAAGGCACCTCTCACTCCTTGAAACTTGGTGTAACCAATGGCTGATCAAAGACAATGAGGAGAAATGCAAACACGTAACTTTTGCACTTCTCCGGGGAACATGTCTTCTGTCAACTCAATGATACCGTCCTATCTATTTCCGACACAGTACGATACCTTGGCTTCACACTAGACAAAAGACTTACATGGAACCCTCATACCGGACTCAAAAGACAAGAACTTAACAGACGATTAAGCCAACTATACAGATTACTATGTAGGACCCATCTTTTAATAGACAATAAACTTCTAATATACAAGACCATCATCAAACCTTATGGACTTATGGACTGGAATTGTGGGGGACCGCAAAAGAATCGAATATCAGACACATTCAATCCTTACAATCCAAAATTCTGAGAACTATTGTCAATGCTCCTTACTATGTCTCCAATAAAACCTTCCATAATGATCTCAGCATTCCTTTCGTCCTCGATCTCATCCCTACTAAATTTTCAAACTTTCACCAAAACCTTGCCTGTCATCCCAATCCCCTGGCTCAGTCATTATCCAGTTCCACACATCCATATAACCCACCTCGCCGTCTAAACCGTCAATGGCCCCGAGACCTATTGTAATAATGTTATTTGGAGAACTGGCACTGGCCAGATTCTCCACTCACGACCTGTGTGTGTGAAGTCATGCGCCCTTACCAGATTCCATTGGCGTTTAATGCCAGTGGCGCGGCTGGGAAAGGGGGCAGAAGCCTCCCGGACTCCTGCTTTGCTCTCATTCCAGGGAAAGAAGCTTAGTTCGGGGACCACAGGAAAATTGTAAATAGTGTGAATTTATGATTATTTTATTTATAGAATTTTTTTTTTAGACTTTATTTTTATTACATTTTCGCATTTATTTTGTTTTGTTTCTATACCGTATGCATATATTTTTATTACATTTATTTATTTTATTTTTATGGAATGGTTGTATACTTACATAGCACTATTACTTATTGCCCATAAGTGGCAGATTGTAATAATCCAATAAAGTATATCTATCTATCTCTCTCCTAAAAAAATTAAAGTAATGTTCAATGAGCATTCTTCCTCGAGTGTACATCGCAAAATTGCGAGACCACAGGGATATGGGATCGGTGAAGAGAACGGATTTGTCCTGACTGTGAGACGACCCCTGGTAGCTCAATTGGTCAGAGCGCTGCCACGGAGAGGCGGACGAACAGTGTTCGAATCACGGCCAGGGCAAATCTTTTCTCTTCAAAATAAAAAAAATTTAAAATTAAAACTGTTAATAAAAATTAATAATACCCTTTATATTTCGCATTTACTTTCATAAAAACCGACAAAATGGGCGTTTGAAATTGAGCTCCATATTTAAACAAAATAAGGATAGGACCGAGCAGGGAGAAACATGGAT
Source organism: Arma custos (assembly GCA_037127475.1). Classification (NCBI taxonomy): domain Eukaryota; kingdom Metazoa; phylum Arthropoda; class Insecta; order Hemiptera; family Pentatomidae; genus Arma; species Arma custos. The sequence goes on from CM073761.1 coordinate 13,636,129, forward strand.
CTGATACAATTGTATCTGCAACAAAATTGTCCAAGGAGCCTAGGAGAAAAGTGACACAGGTGAACCTCGGATTTTTTTTTATCGTGTTAGTATTTCCCACATCGGGACAATTAAGATAACTACAGTTATATCCATACTTAAGAATCGTCGAATTAAAATCGAAGAAATATTTATATAGATAAGAAATTAAAGAAAAAGGGATTGGATGGGTGGAAGCCAGGACAGAGACAGGTGGCGCTCCTTATGCAAAATCTCTACAACCCAAGAAGAAAAATCTCAATAAGAGAAAAAAGAAAGAAAATAAATAATTTAAGTAGTGAAAAAAATCTCTACAACTCAGCATCATCTTGAATTTTCTGTTTTATTTATTTTTTATGTAGGTACAGCATAAGTAACTCATCGGTTAAATGAAACATAAATTGTGCATGTAATAAAAATATTGGAAAACAATGAATTGTCAAAAATGAATTGAGCAAAGCGAGGAGTTGTTATCCATTGAGCCCTATCCATCACAAATTTCCAAAACCTCACCACCACTGTTTACGTCGCAAAGTTACCCACATAGCGACATTGGTTTTAAAACTGATTTTCAAATTTCAATAAAATTAATTAATTATTTACAGAGAATAAAATTATACTTCATCCCTTTATAGGCTAATGTTTTATTTAACACCAGGTCGATATAGCTGGTCTCTTTGTGTTTTAAATGATGTAAACACTCAACTTAGCTTATTTTTGAACCTCTAACTGAAGGTAGATGGCGCTAATGAGGGCCAAAGTTTATGGAGATATTTTGCATCGTAAGCGCTTCAACTTCGACCAGTTTTCACCCAATTGTCAACTGGGTTTTTCAGTCAATTGTTTTAATCGGCTATGTTTTTCCGCTCAAATCGTAAGTGCAGTTTTGTTGAACAGTTGATTACTTATTTATTCAATATAATTAATTACTTAACTTGTCGCTCACGTCCTATTTCGTTTCACAACGAGAATTTCGTAATTCAACGACAGAAAATTAAATTGTAACATACTAATTTTATATCAATGTACTTATAAGTGCTATTTTTTTGGAAATTAAATAAATATTCTGGCTACCAAAATATATATATATATATATATATATATAAATTTTTTTTAATTCACGAAGGATTTTTCCTCATTTTGATATGGCAATGACTTGTACCCAGGCTAAATTTTGTATATTTAATAGCTTCATATTAATAATAAGACGCATTATAACCTGCACATTCGATTACAGCCCTTTTTTTTTTTTTTTTTAGAGTACTTGTTTTCAAGAATTTTTCTTTTGAGAATGGTACAAACACCCAATTTTTTTTTTTTGCTTTTATAGCTCTTTTCGACCAAATTTAATGTTGGAAACCTTACAAAGGACTCTGACATTAAAATTAAAATGAGGCTGCCTAGTTATTTCTCCAAAATTCCTTATAGTTGAATGGAAAATCAAAGCAGTGTTTTTTTTGGTAAATAATTAAAATTGGTTATCAAAGGAAGGACATCAAACTCGAAGTTCTAAAAACTGTGCCGTGCACTTCCACTTCATTTCAAGGTTCCGGTAATGTAGGAAGGCCACGAAAAATATTTAACGATGTATCATTTATAACAAAAAAGTATAGTTCAATTGTACCTCGTTCAATTGTATAGTTGAGTTGGTGACAGGTTGAGCAGTAGCAGCACGTGCAGGAGGTAAAGGAAATTTTCTAAAGCAATTAGAAATAAAAATAAATTTCTAGTATCTACTAATTCTTCCAATTGTAAAAAATAAAGTTCCTTGGAGGATGCTGGGCCATTGAGTTAAATGAAGCATGAACTTATTACATTGATTTTAAGCATTCTTTCCAGCAAACCAGGAAGTGGTCAGTGAGGGCAGGTACTTATTGCCGTCCTATTTCTGTTTAAGTAAATTTAAAAAAGGCCTTTTATCCACCTAAGGAATGTTTTTTATTCACAGAAATTCGTGCTGAAGATAAAACTGCTTGTCATATTGGATAAAAGAGTTGAGCACATAGTAGAAGTTGGAAAAGATGTCATGAATAATGTGCTTCCGAGTTTGTCGTTTACGCTGATAAGTATTGGATTTGTAACAAAGTTCTATTAGTATTTTCCCTTGTTCCCGTACACATAAGAATACGGACTTACTTTTGATGTTGCTGATTACATTTGATCCACTGTTCAACAAACTAAGAGAAGTGCCGAGAAAGAAGACTAAAATTGTGCCCAGAGGTTTTAATTTTGACTAGTTTCTACAGTAGAGTCTTAATTAATTAAAAACATATTTTATAATTACATTACTTAATTGGTCTAAAGAGAAGAAGAAATACAGAAAAATAATTTTGTCCACCTCGGTTGTACTAATGGAAACACTGTTGCGTGGGTGAGGTTTGAGATGCCGAAGAAGGAGACTTCAACGTCAGCACACTTGGTTCAAGATACATTTTCAGTTGATAACAGTTGATATAATTTGAAATGGTACATTATACGGACACTGGCTGATATACCGCAATAATGCCATTATGACTATGATACTCAACAAACAACTACCAAGTTCCTTGAAACATTGCTATTTGGACACTAAATACCATATTATATTGAAAAAGAAATTATGAAAATTATGCTCTATAAAGGATTATGCTGTAAGTTTAGATTTTGTTTCGAATTTATGATAAACTACAAAAGTTTTATTTTTTCAGTTTTTACCAAAATGCTATCCATTAAGTGTACCTGAGGCAAAGATTTGTCTTTACCGATTATGTATATCGAACGATATATTTTTCTTCAGCTATGGCATCAGTAGCTGTATGCGTTCATGAAATAAAGGATATACAATCAAGGGCGGATTTAGGAGGGGCAAGGAGGCACGTGTCCCCCCCCCCCCCGACGGTTTTGTGCATACTGTGGAGAATCCATTACAGTACATACTTATAAGCAAATCACATGATCATAGTTGTTAAAATATATGAATAAAATAACAGAAAGAACATGAGTGAAACTATTGTTTTGATATTTTAATAAACCTTCGAAACCTTTCTATAAACACTACAAGTTTATTTCTAAGTTATTGTTGATTTTTTTGCCCGTCTGCTCGTAGTGCCCCCTCAGAAAAAAATCCTGGATCCGCCCTTGTATACAATACAAAACCGCTGACGTAATCAACTTTTTGTTGATTACTGCAAAATTTTGCTGTTTTGGAGATAATGACGGTCCTTATTTCAGTAGTTGTATTGAATTTTCAAAAATATTGCCTATAAAATACACAGTAAATATGTCGATCTTTAAAATTGCTTATTATAAATTTTTATATCGATTGCAATTGAATATATTATTTATCAAAGAGCATTCAATAGCTTTAAATAAATGTTTGCTTAGAGATAAGGGAATGTATTTTGTAATTTGCCAGGGGAAAAGTACCACTACTAACCGCCATAGTACCTTAATTGGAATCTTGGTGGAAACATCTACTATTTTCCTTATTATATTCAAGCTATTTTTCTGAAATTTTCAACAGCCTTTGCCAAGTTTTGCAATCTGGACTTTGTAGCTATGTACAGCTTTCTTTTCTTATAGTACTCTAAAAATTGGGGTCATACATTTATTTCTTGATTCGAGGTCCTTTAAAACACGTAAGCCCCAAAGGAGCAATATGAGAGAATGAAGAGATATTGGAAGGCAAAGAAGAACATCATGATGAATCCAAGTTCAATATCTCTCCTCTAGGGTAACAATCTCTATAATAATAGCAGTATATATGTGTATACATATATATATACATATATATATATTTATAAAATACTGAATAATACAGTAAAATATTTGCAAATTCATATTCCGGGATGCAATGCGATTAACATTGAATATTATTTTCTTCCTTCCTTCCTGTAAGTGATTTATGATACATTTTTTGTTTTTGAATTTATTATTTTTGTTGGTCTACAAAATAAGAATAGCTACAATAAAAAAAAAAATCATTTTTATAAGCATCGGTAAATAGAACCATTTCGTTGAATTTTTCAATTCGGTGTGAACTCGTTGAAAATATCTTATGGAAAACATTCCACAGCATTAACGAGATATGTACGATATACGGGCGGATAAACATAAATAAAGAAAATGATGAGGCTAATTATTACTCCAAATAAAAAATTAGAATATTTAATAATGAGTGATGTAAGTAGGTATTTACAAAAATATAAGTAGTGGAAGTTATTTTCAAATGGAATCGATTATAATTTTAGACAGATTGTTTGTACAATCCAATACAACTGCAGGAGATATTATATAAACGATACTAAAAGAGAGAAAACAAACTTTTAAAAACACAATTTTTAGGTAAAAAATCAAATTAAACCTTTATTATAAAACAATCAAAAGGGGAGGAAGCATCTTTTTTTTATTTTTTTAAATTGTGTTACTTAGAATAAGGATTAAATCCCATAAAATTGAGTAGCCGGATAAATAAATAAAATAAAAAGCAATAGTCTAAACCATGTTATGGAATTGGTTAACTATTGGAAGGAACTGGAACTATAACCCAGCCACCACCACCAGGACCAGGGGGCTAGCTAAAACAAAATGGCGACCTACAACCAATCAGAGGAAGGAGTGCCCCTCCACTGCCTTCCCCCCTCCACCCTCTCCGCAACCGCCAGCTCCCCTCACTGCTTATGCAAATGTAAAAGCCTGTCTCAGTTCCACATTATCATATGCACTTATACAACAGAGTATACACACGCACTGACACACACTTTATATATATATATATATATATATATATATATATATATATATATATATATATATATATATATATATATATATATATATTTAAAACAGCCAACTGTAAAACTAGTCGAAGGCATAAACAAATAAGCCTTTAATAGCTTATTTAAATTTAAACAGATTGCGCCCGAGTAACCTGTTGCCATTGGTGGATTTGAGGGGGGCATGTGGGCCATGGCCCCCCTAGAGTTCTCATTAGTTTACATTGACCTGAATTTTAGTTGGTTTTCAACAAGAAAAAACACGTTTTACACACCAAAATTACTCATTGTATCGAATGCTTCCTCAATGGGTGCATCCAAAATCGGCTATTCCGAACCTTTTTATGTTTTTAATCATCAAGGAGCTTATTTTATCCATGTTGTTGTTTTCTGGCCTCATTTGTCTTAAATTAAAAATTGATATTTTATGTATCTTCATTCATATATGGATCGTATACATTGATAACAAATTCACATTGACCCATAGCCCCCCCCCCTGAAAATTCTCCTAGATCCGCCAGTGCCTGTTGCAGTTCATAATTTACATAAATTACTAATTGTAAGTAAGCAACAAATGTTTTGAGGAGTTTTGAGATTAATAAAATATCCTAAAAGAGAAAATGTTTGCTGTTGAGCTATGCGGTATTATCTTAGTAAAAGGAAATATTTAAAGAAAGCGAGCATAGACATTGAGCTCAGTCAGCGCTTATTTTACCATAAAAAGCACATCATGAACCAAACAAACGTGTTTTAAAAAATTTCTTAAATTTCATTAAAATCTATCAACTGCGAAGTTTAAAAAAAGTGGATTTACTTTTACTACTTTTCTTTTTATAATGTGCTATCCTATATCATATCCTACAACATGCTGTTCTATATCCTATCCTACAACATGCTATCCTATATCCTATCCTACAACATGCTATCCTATGTCCTATCCTACAACATGCTATCCTATATCCTATCCTACAACATGCTATCCCATATCCCATCCTTTAATATCCTAGGTGAAAGCCAACACTTTTTTTGCGTTTGCTAACTAGATTCGAAATCCCGCGGTAACTTTGCTAACACTATTAGAATACCTAGTTAAAGAATAGATTATTGAATTCTTTTAATCAGGGGAAACACACACTATCTTTAACCACCAATTACGCTTTATGACTTTTTTATTTCAATAATAAAAAATAGATTTTTCATAGCGCCATGCTTTAGCATAACTTAAGAAATGAAAAACAAACCTTATATTCTTTACAAGATATTACAGAATATGAAAATAGGGATCTAGTCCCCTACACTAAGAACATTCCCAAGAGAAAATATATACTAAACTAGCTATTATGAGAGCCATGGCCTCTTCTAATGGTTAGTATAGTACGTAGGAGGATCCAGGGGGGGGTGGCACGGGGGCACGTGCCCCCCCAGACGGTTTTTTGTGTACTGTGGAGAATCCATTACAGTGCGTACTTATAGGCAAATCATTTGATGATAGTTGTGAAAATATATGAATAAAATAACAGAAATAACAAGAGTGAAACTATTGTTTAGATATTTAAATAAACCTTTGAAACCTTTCTGTAAATACTACAAGTTTATTTCTAAGTTATTGTTGATTTCTTTGCCCGCCTTCTCGTTGTGCCCCCCCCCCCAGAAAAAAATTCTGGACCGCCTTTGGTTTAGTATAATATAAATACAACATGTTTATGAATAACGTAACAATTATATTTAAATATTTTTATTTTGAAGAGAAAAGATTTGTCCAGGGATTCGAACCCGGGTTGTTTGCATCTCTAATGCAGTGCTCTAACCACTGAGCTACCAGGTGTCGTAACCAAGCCAGACAAATCCATTCTCTTCACCGATCCTATATCCCCGTGTTCTCGCAATTTTTGCTATGTATAAGTGGGTAAGAATGTTCATTGAACATTACTTTAATTGGGATCTTGCTGACATGCGTCAATTTTTATATTTATTTTTGTATATTGTTATTTCGAAGGTGATTATTTTTATTTTTTATTTGTTTTTTAATATTTTATTTGTCTGGCCTGGTTACTACTCCTGGTAGCTCAGTGGTTAGAGCACTGCACTAGAGATGCAGACGACCCGGGTTCTAATCCTGGCCAGGACAAATCTTTCCTCTTCAAAATAAAAATATTTAAAAATAATCAACATCAATAAAACAGTATATAAAAATAAAGTAACAATTATAGGTTAAAGAGAGAAACACTATTCTGTGCCGTTTGTTACTGCTTTTTAAATAAAAAACAACGTTCTATTGAAAACATATCACCCTATATACATCTATTTGCAGTTTCATTTGATAGATTTGAATAGAGTTGGATCTCATAGGTAAAATTAATTGAGCTAACCGAGAGGCAATGCCAAGAACCTATACTATCCAGCCCCTCTCAACTTAAAGCTGAGTTAAACACCAATTGTCCAGTCATTATGATAGCTAATAGTGTATGCAACTTTTTGGACAGCTCATGCAAAAACATTGTTTCGATAAATGCTCTAGCGATAAGAATTTTTCACTCATTCTATTTAGAAAACAGGACTCTCGATAGTATTAAGGGTAAAAATTATTTATTCTCCTTGTCCTACAATATTTCCATATAGTATAAATAAATTCCATAGGATTGTGAAGACCAATGTTAAGTTGATGAGGAAAAGTTTTGATAGTTTTCACTCATACAAAATATATTTTAAATCATTTATTTATCATCTACCATCATTCATGAAAAATAAGACATGGTTTAGAATACTTGAAATCACGTATTTTTTCAAAATTTCATAATTTTTTTCGCTTCCATGAACATTTTTTTGTGACTTCTATATTTTCATAAGTGGTTAATTTGAATTTACAATAGAAAAAATTCTACCACGCACCTTTTTCAGGGATCGGAGGTGGTTTTAAAAAAAAAAATACTTAAATAGCACTTTGAAAATTTTTTAGTTGATAAAGTATAATATATAAAATAATAAATCATTTAACAGTGGACATAATCAATTTATATAAGGCCTGGGGTAGGTACTTGGGAAAGCCCATGAGCCGAAAAGACAATTGTCCCATTTTCTGAGACCGTAGTCTAAAATTGCCGAAGCTTTACACTTATGCTCTCCCCATTTTTCATTATGTAGTAAATTATAAAAGCTTGAAAACCAAATAGGTTTATCAATTTTTGGTAAATGTTTTCATTGATGAAAAGATGCTAGACATTTCGAAAAACACCTAATTTTTTTACCTTTTACACAGCTTTGACAAAAAATGGTGCCTGATAGTGATTTTTCGATTTCGGATTCGTGTTCAGCACACTTCAAAACATAAGAAAACATGATTTTTGTTGAAGGGAGGATTTCGATGCAGAACAGTGTTATCGAACGTAAGAAATATTTCCTTTGAATAAATGGAGTGCAGAGCGTTATGAGCTACATTATCAAAAAATATCTTCATCTGTAATAAAAAAAAAATCGACTTTATAATAAGATGTGTGAAACGAAATTGGAAATGGACATCCCGAGGCAGATATTTCAACTGCCAACTTATTGGCTCTTGCCTACAGACAATAGAGCCAAGATGGGGTCAAGGCACAAGGAAATGACGTCATTATCTACACCGTAAAAGCCATCATATCCTATTTAATAACTTCTGCTTCAGATTATTTCGAAATGTGAAAAATGCATATTTTTCTATTTCACTCTTACAGTATTGCAACCGAGTTGCTAGATTGTACGATATAATCCAATATATTATTCGTTTATAATATAAATTATTAATATAAGTAAACATATATTACACATATTAATAAAATAAAAAAATTTATTGACCATCGAAAGATTGCTTTTTGATAAATCATAAAATATTAATGTTAAATAATATCAGTTGACCTGACATACACGAGGAAGAAAATAAAAATAAACTAATCTAAAAAATATTTTAATAAGGTTTGAATATTTCACATTTATTCCGTAAAAGTCTTTTAATGCCCAATCCTTTCCTCATCATCATCTTTCCTTTAATTCCGCCAGATGAATTGTTTTATACAGGATATTATTACCATTTTGCAGGGGGGGAGAAGGAACCACCCCCTCCAACCCCTACACCCCCTCCACATTCCGCTACTATCCTTTCACAATTCTAAATTGTTGTAAGTTATAGACCAATTAATCTTCCCAATCTGGGGGGAGGGGGCACGGCCATTTATCTAATAATGTTTATCTTGTGACGGTAAAACTGAATATTTTTTTTTCATTCTAATACTTATTGTTTGTTTCATATCCCAATACGATTTATTGTGCAAGGGGGTCGTGGAAGGCTTTCCTTAGAACAGAGGGGGGGAGGGGTGCGTGGTAGGAACCTCTCTTGTAGATACACCACTCATTACCGGGATGATGAATTTGAGAGTATTGATATTAGAGCGAATACATATGAAAGTTTAACGACTGAAATCTATAACATCTGAAAGCAATGAAATGTAAGAGTTATATAAAAATTGTTTAATTAAAAAAAAAAAAGTGTATAATCGTTTGTGAATAGCCATTTATTTACACCATACATTTTTAACTCATCTTTCTATCAATCTTAATTAAAAAATTGTTTTCCTCTCCACAATATGTAGGCAGTGTCCGTAATATTACATTCAAGGTGTCTTATATCTATGCTCATAGGCCCAACTCTTATTTCATTACAATACCATTGATCAATTCGCGAATCATCGGATGCATTAGAAAGGTTATATATTGACAGGAATTGTATGATAGGTCCAATTCGAGAAAAATGGCTGATGGGATTCAGAGTTGAAGATCATTTTGACTCTGATAATGAAATTTTGTATTTTTAATTTTTTTTTTATGGATGATTTTAATTATGATTTGATGTTAATATTTATTATATGCTAAAACCTTTCTTAATATAATTACAATATCGAAAAATCAATCTGAATTTTAAAAAATATGTATCGTTTGTTCGAATAATTATTATACATATTACATATTCTAAAAGGTTTATTTTCCACAAGACTTATGTTTGTTTATTGATTTTTATTGTTAAATTTTTATTTCTATTCTAATAGAGGATTGAGTATATAGGCACAGCGATTGAGCAGTAATTCGATAACCCCCTAGTAGATATTATTATATTATTATTAAATGATTATAATAGTTATCATAATAATCTATCGATGTTTGAACTATAACATCATATTTCATTATCTTAAACAAAAATAACGAAACCACTAACACTCCCTGAACAGAACATTGCCAATGGAATTCGGTGTTTCGTGGTTACGACGAAGTGAGAGCCGCCTATTACTGTCTAATACAGGCTTGTTTTTATCAATTTTTAGGAACAGAGGAGAAATGGCAATCGCCTATAAAGTAAATAACTACAGCCTCCTTAACTGTTGGCTAATGAAGTACAAACTAAACGAAATAACGTGTAAGGAAAAAATAATGTTTTAATGCATTGCGGAGTGGAGTGGTGATCTGCCATGCACGAAATCCTGGTTCAAATCCCGCTGCAGGCCATGACTTTTATTTAGACTGTTTGCAGCGGGAGATGGATCATATAGGATCTAGGACCCTCCTGGGGCCCACCCAGCCTCTATAAAATATTATAAAAATAGGGTACCCAAAATAAGGTGGACAAATCGGGCGGTTGAGCGTGACCTAGGACAAGTCACCTCCTTGCAGAACCGTTGTCCATGAAACAGTACAGTCTCTACCATGTACTGAACCCCAGACCCTTCATGGGTTGTAGTGGTACAGGTTTTTTTTTTTTTTTTTTTTTTTTTTTAATGTATTGATTTTAGATCTTGTTTGGAAAATTGGACTAGTTCTCACAATTCACAATTCATGACGTTTCTAAAAATTCTTACAATTAACCCCTTTTATTTTATTACTTTAATTTGAAATGGAATGAGAAATTAAATGCAGTTGAAGCTGGCTCATTCGCTTTCTGGTATTCAACATTCCTCCAATAATGGAGGTGAGAGGTGCCAATTTAGAAATTTAATTTTTTTAAAGAAAATAAATTTGTGCAGGCATAGGAGGGCATTTTGAAAAAAATATAGGGGAGCATTTGGTTACCGACCCACACAGGCCTTCAAAATTTCATATAAAGTTGAATGATATGAGGTGTCAAATGGATTTTACTACACCGGACCAAATCAGTTGATCTCTTGATGTCAAACCAGTTAGTCTTTTTTTTGTTATGGTTACATAAATTTTCTTAATTTCCGGGATCAATATAAACTGTCCCTTCCTGCGATATTGGGGAAGATTAAAAAAATTGTAATAATTTGGAATATACATAAATCATTTTTAAATAAAGATTAATTATAAGTATAAATTAAGTATTCCATTGTTTATGCGCACGCGTGTGTAAGTGTGTGCGTGTGTATTCATGGAAATAAGAAAAAAAAACGATTTCCACGATCCTTTATGTGAAGAGTAAACTGAATGTTGCAGAGGGACATGGGCCTCTTGGTAACACAAGTTCCAACTAGAGCATTTTTTTCTATTCGATTAAGCAATTATAAAACATAAGTTTTTATTAAATAAATACAGTTATTCTTAAAGCTATTATACTAAGTAATTATAGTACGAGTATATCAAGAATCATTATACAGAGAGTATTGTTCATTATATAGAGAGTATTGTTCTTATATTATTTGTTTATTATAATATTTATTTGTCTTGGTAGAAACACTGTCTTTGTTTTTTTTATAATACAACTTCGTTATTCTATTATATTCTATACTTTTTATAGAATCTGAGAAGAATCATTCTAAACCAAACAAATTTCTTATGTCCTTTTTATATCATTAGGCTAGTATATGGACATAAGTATAAGCGCTATATCACTAATTAAAGAAGTCAAAGAAGAAGGAAAAAATGATGTAGAAGGATGACAAGGAGAGAGAACGGAAATGGTACGAAGCATATTTGAAATGCGTGTCACCTACGCATTTTTTACAATCACTTTTTTTTTTCCTCCTCTTCTACCTTCTTTCCTTTTCTAATTATTTCTTCACTGGGTCCCGTCCCACGCACGGAAGGGTCGTGTGTGGGTTCCAGAGCTCATAGTTCATAGGTCACAAAGGCCATGTCGCTTTCTTCTCAGTCAAGGTTGATCAGTCCGAGTTGTTTGGCAAATATTTCTTAAAGGAAAGTACAGCAGCTACATCAAATCCACCAAGTCATTACAAAATACTTGTTCCTTTTGTCACCTCATCAAGCCCTATCATTCATCGACATTGTAATAATAATCGAGAAAATATTGCCTATATTTGATCGGAGACGGTTATAGCAAACTGTGACTAAGCTGTTAGTGATAAACCGTTTGAAAAATCACAGCCTAGAAATCATCACCTACTGAAATATTTACAATATTTTCTTTGCTCATCGACGAAAGTCGATAAAAATATTATACAGTGAAGAGTCATAAGTGGTCAAAGTACAATTAGTACATAGCAATGCGGTGGTATTAACAAAAATGGGTCTAATTAAGAAAAAAAGCCAACACTCTACATTTTAAAGCAGCTAACCAAAGTGAGCTTTTATCAGAAAAGTTCAAGTTGCTCCAACCTTTAATGAAACTCTGATGTAACACTACCTTTCAATAGGAACATGTTACTTTTACGATAGTGGCAAGTTTTGGGAAAATTCATTTCAATCGGCCAAAGACTGGTTAAATGATGACCTCATTTGATGGCCACTACGAGATGCTCCTGGATGGATACCCTTCATTTCATCTACCTCAATTTCTTTATCGTTTCATTGACAGCTCAATTGACTCCCGATCCTAAATATAAATACATAGTATATTGGAAAAAGAAAATATAAATTAGGAATTAAATTGAGTTGCTAGTTTTTTTTTCAATATCAATCATCTTTAATTTAAAATTTGTAGCGGTTGTGGAGTCGCCTACCCCAGTATCTTCTGCTACTTTGAAAGATAGGTAATATCTTTCATGCTGGATGCTGGCACTTCCATGCGTTGTCTTGATGATAGTGCTTAAGAGTCTAGCCGAAATTGTGATGTTAAAAGCATCAATAAATTTCTTCTACCTTCTCAAAAATCCCTTTTCACGACTGATTTTGCTTCAATTTAAAGGCACTGGATCACTATAAAAAAAAACCCTGCACCATTACAACCCATGAAGGGTCTGGGTTCAGTACATGGTAGAGACTGTACTGTTTCATGGACAACGGTTCTGCAAGGAGGTGACTTGTCCTAGATCACGCTTAGCCGCCAGATTTCCCCCCTTATTTTGGATACCCTATTATAATATATTCTAGAGGCTGGGTGGGCCCCAGGAGGGTCCTAGATCCTATATGATCCATCACTCGCTGCAAACAGACTAAATAAATGTCATGGCCTGAAGCGAGATTTGAACCAGGATTTGACCGGCATGACAGCTCAGTGCTCTGGATCACTATAAGTAGACTAAAATCGGAATGTATCCCTTATCATACTTGATAAGGAAATATAATAGTAGACTCGGTTGCTTTTTCTGCCACATTGAAAATGAGTGTATTCCGGCAGGGGGAGGGAAAAATGAAAGAGCTTATCTCTCCTTGATGAAACTGTTTCAAGTTTGATCTAATAAGTTAGCAATAAGACAGTTGTTATGAAACATTTTATGCGTTCCCTTTAGACCAAGCTCAAAAGTTTTCTTTACAATACATTTCCAAATGTTTGAGAGAAAAACATAAAAAACTATGTAAAAGAATAAATAAATAGTCAGTAAGTCATCTACAAATAGATATTTGGACTCAATCGAAATATTTTTATTTATTTTTTATACCAAGAACGGCTTGGTGAGTCTTACAATTATCAGTATTGTTATTGTCTGATAATGTGTATAAAATCAATAATACACCATCAATTTCATTGGAATAGTAATATTTTGACAACTATTTGACATTACATTGAGAAATGTAGCTGTAACTTTCAAAAATAATTTTTACTAATAGATATTTCCGGCGAATGAATGTGAGTGTTTGTATTTGAAATATACGTATTTTTTTTTGTCATCACACTAAACCACACTATGTGATAACACAACTCAAGTTCCCCGTAAGAATAAACGGAAAAAGATATCAAATTTATTCTCGGGACAGGCATTTTTGCACAATGTTCCAACAAACCAAGTCCTCATTCCCACTGATCTCAACACTAATAGGTCTCATTTCCCACGCCTTGTACCGTTATGGGAAAATCTTTTTTCATGTTCACACGTTTTGAAAAATTACAAAATGTAGACCTACTTTCCCCTACTTCCAAGGGCCCGGGAAGGCTTACACCGGTGCACGAAAAATAACACTTGAATGGATATTCATATAAATATCCAAAAGGAGATAGTCTATACCTCTTTTCGATTGTAAAAATAAATGTTTCACACATAGAGAAAAAAAAAATGAAATGAAACTGTAATAATATAGAAATGTACTAGAAAAGCGTTTTCCCAATACTGAGTGAACTGAGATGAAACAATGAAGGATTCAGATTTGCCTTGGATCTTATACGACTTGCAGAAGCCAGAAATTTTCTCCCGGGTTCTCTTGTTCCTTAGCCCGGCCTAATTCTTATTTCTGTAACCATAACATCTCTCAATACAATCATGACCATTAATATCACTCATTCCGTTTTTAATGCTATTGGCTAGAGTAGGTTTATAGAATTCACCTCCTTTAAAAAACAGCAGGCTATACAATATTTAATCGCTAAAGTCACAACAGATTGCGGAAGGATGGTCCGGATGGATTAAAAAGAAGATGGTATAGAGAAATATGGGTTATCTGATAAACCAATGCTTTTTTCCTCAACCGTTTTCCGTCTTCCAAACCGACACTTTGGATGGGCTAGAAAAGAAATCCTGTGTTGAAACAGTTGTTTGAGGAAACTTAATACTTTTTTCTCTTAATTATACAACAGTATAGCAGCAAAATAAACCTATCTATTTTTTTTTTAAATATTTTAAAATTAAAATATTGCATCTTCCATAACATTGCCAAATATACAATTCTGCTATACGTTCGTCCTAAAGCTTCTCTAGAAAAAGTATTAAAAAAGAGGTTATTGAAGAAAGTGTTCAAATGGGATAATTTAAAATGGAAACGAATTTGGATCAGAGAAGGGAAAGAGAAAGAGAGGGTGCATGTCACTTTTCCATTTCACTTTCCAATCCTTCTCCTCTCGCTTTAACTCACATTTATTTTGTGTTTAATGGACTCAGAAACAAGAGAAAATATCCATATTAGTCCATCTTTTTTATTAAAGATTGTATTATTACCTAAAATGATGCAATGTAGAGATAATAAAAAAGTTCTGATGCATCAAACTTTAACCAATCATGTGGAAATGAGAGATAAAAATAATAATCGAATTACGTATTTACTTCAGTTAAATAAACATATTTACTATATATATATATATATATATATATATATATATATATATATATATATATATATATATATATATATATATATATTATTAAACATAAAATTTATTGAAAATAAATGTTATCGTTGAGGAATAACAAATGTTGAGTAAAAAACAATAACTGAATGAATTTGACATTGACAATAAGCTGAAGGCTCATATTGGGTCCAATTATTTTAAAATCAACAAATTAAAATTAATTAACAACCATTTACTTTTATCCAGATCATTGCTCATTAAGGAGGAATCTGGTATTTTCTGCCGTGAAAAAATGTTTAGGGTTTTTATTTTAATCATTAGGACTTGTCTAATAACAGTTTAATGTAATTTTATTAACAAGTACTTTACTGCGTAGCTCTACAGCCTGAGGCAGGGACTTGGCTTCCCCGGCAACCTTGCTCCAGTCGAATCTGCTTCAAACATACGACTTTTGCGAAACTTATAATGTTTAAAGTTGCCAACGGCCATACCACGTTGAACACACCGGTTCCCGTCAGATCACCGAAGTTAAGCAACGTCGGGCGTGGTTAGCACTTGGATGGGTGACCGCCTGGGAAAAACAGGCGGTAACCATCTGGGGAAATCCGCGTGCTGTTGGCATCTAACTTAACAGTTAACCAAATAATAATAGATAGCTGGCTGTATGGATGAAAGAATTCAATGCCATAAAAAAAAAATGTTTAAAATTCACTTTTAGCTGAGTCGAGGAAAATAAATATATCAAGCTATTTTCAAGGAGCTCTTGAATGAAAAACCTATTCATCAAAATGCCATCGCTATTTTTTCGTTTCAGAAATCGATAACCTCAACAGATCTTTTAAAATTTCGTCCGAAAGATCTCGAAATAGAACAAGCAAATATTTCACCTCAAACTGAAATCGATTGTTCAGTTAGTTCATCAAATGTTATAATTTTCTGAATTATGCCTTATCAAACGAGCCTTATTAAACATAATGTTTGTTTCAATAGTTTTTTTTTTTTCATTAACTAACCATATTTGATTGTAGAAACAGGAGTTTTGGCCATTTTTAATATTTCAATTAACCTAAGAAATCTAAAATTACCTCAAGATATTTTTGTGGACTCTTCTGAGTATTTGTCATAGTCACCATTTCACAAATCGATCAAAGTATCGAAGTTGTGCATTTGATGAGAAAGGACTGGTGTAAATGGAAAATAAATAACAAATTCGAATATTTGGTAAACTGCTATTATTTGTTTTATCAAAAATGTATACTTGTAAATTTGTATTTCTGTTTTTCATACAAGACTGAAAAGATAAGAAACTGACCGACGTTTTCGCCTACTTAAACATTTACTGGACAAACGCTCTAAGCTCCCAATTAATTACAAAGGACTCATTTACATGACAGTTATCAGATCTACTTGGACATACCGAGTTGAGCTTTGGGGCTCTACTAAACCATCCAATTCATCTCGTATCCAATCCTTACAATCCTAAATCCTTCGTAAAATCCTCAATGCTCCTTATTATGTCACAAACAAACTCATCCATCATGATCGGAATATCCCAAATGTTGCTGATTTGGCCCAAACTAGATACCTATCATAATGCAATTGGGAAGCACCACAATGCAAAGCCTTATGTTTCAAATCCAGTAATACACCCACTTACCAGTCGACGTTTCGCCTATTCAGGCATTATCAAGACACAAAAACCAAAAAAAAGGGGTTATGTGAATCACATATCGAAGAAATAGGTGCGATACATCCTAACGATCAACAGCCCAAACAGGCTCCAAACATGAGACAGCACCCCACCACCAAGACGTTCAACATACAACTGAAAAGAAGGTAATACGCATCCAGCTGGGAAGGTTGTAGAATCAGCTGATCCACAAAACATCCCAGCTGGTTGCGTATTACCTTCTTTTCAGTTGTGTGGGTGCTGTATCATGTTTGGAGCCTGTTTGGGCTGTTGATCGTTGGGATGTATTGCACCTTTTTCTTCGAGATGTGATTCACATAACTCCCTTTTTTTGTTTTTGTGTCTTGATAATGCCTGAATAGGCGAAACGTCGACAGGTAAGTTTAAGGTAAGACAGGTTGTATTACTGGATTTGAAACATAAGGCTTTGCATTGTGGTTTTCCCAATTGCATTATAATAAATAATAGTGTTTCTTTTTGAGTTTTGGCTTTATTTTATTGACTAGATACCTATCCTTCCATGACAAGCTCCATACACACTTGAATCCGCTAGTCTCTCAACTTGCTTCCCATACTATTTCCTACTAAAACCCTCCGATGCGTCTGAAAAGAAGATGGCCTCGAGACCTTCTACTATAGAACTTTATTAGAGTGCTACCGATGAGTAGTTTCTCCACAAGTGTTTTTTTTTTTTTCATGTCCTTTGTTCATATAGCAGATTTACTTGTTATAATATTATTTATTACAGTTGTAAATATCAATAAATTAAGCTAAAAAAATCGTATAATTTATTTAATTGTTATAGGATATAATTCTTTTTAAATATTTTATTTGAAAAGAAAAGATATGGCCAGGACCGTGACTCGAACCCGGGTATTTCACCTCTCCGTGGTGACGCCTCAACCATCTCGGCCACCCTGGCACGTTTCTCGGCCAGCCTTATCAATTCTTTTCACTGATCCTTTATCTCCGTGTTCTCGCAATTTTCGATGTATACACGGGGAGAATGTTAATTGAACATTACTTAATTTTTGGATCTTGTTGACTTTAAGTCATTAATATTATTATAATTTATTTAATTGTTATATGATATAATTTTTTTCAATATTTTATTTGAAAAGAAAAGATATGGCCAGGACCGGGACCATCCTTGTATTCAATATTAGCATAATTTTCATTTTCCAAGAAATAAGATAATTTTTTGGAAGGATCCTTTGATATGTCCGTTTACAAATCACTAATAAATCAGTGTATATAAAACTTTGAAAAAACAAATAAGCTGTTTATATTACTCCATCAAGTTTATATTCATAACAATAAATGCCAGCATTTCAGGTGATTGGAAAAAATAAAGAAGCAACGAAGACATTTTGATAAATTCGGCATTTTATAACTAGATTATAATTGTAATTATAGTATAAATATATAAATATAAATATAGATATAGATGAAACAAGGTGAAGAGTAGTGAGCTAGAGATATTCCGGCTTGCTAATGAAAATGAAATTGTCTAATCAAGTGGATGGGGCGGAATTGATGTTGTTCTTATCAGCGATTGATAGGCCTCTCGCTATAAAACTGGCACCTTACACTCTCCATAAACAAGTTCCTTTGTAGCCTTCCACAAATGAGCTTCATTCTATATTCCCAATTCTATCCCATTTCTATCAATCTATTTCTACCTAATAGATGTGAACCTCGAGTCCTTCTTACATTACTAGATAAATCAAAAAGCTTTTCGATAACTATCCATATTCAAACAGCTTCTCCTCACCTTCCCCCATTTCGCCAATCTATACTTGAATAACATTACGAATGAATAGTTATTGATATAAAAAAATTACAAGGCTTTTTTTATAATGCAATTGGGAAAAACCACAATGCAAAGCCTTATGTTTCAAAAAATACACCTACCTACAAGGCTTTTATAAAACACCTTAGCCAAGGAAATATTCAAATTGAACTGGACGCTCTGATAATAATATGAAATAATTGATAAAAAAATATGGAAATGACATAAAGGAGAGGGGCTATCTTAAAGATATTGGAGAAGGAGTTCCCACGGGAGTATATTCATTAATGCACAGGTGTTCTTATCCAGATTGTCCGCTTCCGTTTCCTGGCTAGTACCGCAACACCAGCGTCACTGGCGTCACTCCACTCCAATTGTCTTCACACGCTAAACCCCATCTTCATCTCCCTCTTTGTCCAAAAAATTTCATATTTAATCTCAACACATTCATATATATAGTCTTTTATTAAATTAACTTGGTGAGGTCTCTTATTGAGTGGATTGTCACATTGAAAAATTAGTTAAAAAGCGGAAGACGAAATGATATTCAATATATCTAAACTACTTTTGGATAAAATGTTAACATAGAAATTTGGCTTTCCAATGCAGGCAGCGACCCTTTTAATCGAAATAGAAATCAGAACTACCTGTTGCTTTTCGAACCGCCTATAAACAAAGGGTTTATATGCAATACGTTTTCAGTCTCGATTGGACATTTCGACAATTGGTTATGAGAATATTTTCATTCGACATCACTAGATTCGAAATAAAGATGATAACTGATTTGTTTGTGACCAATTGGAATATAATATTGAACCTGAATATTTGCTAGAATGAGTCGATTTCAGCTATACCTGTATTTGCTATTTCTTTGTTGATGAATTATTAAAAAAAAAAAAAGAAGTTTTGAAATCATAAATTGTAATATAGCCCAGGGAATAGTGATTAGTTGCTTTGTTCCTGTCATAAATCTCGATACCAATTTCATATTTTTAACCACTTTTCTACTGTACTTTTGTTATTCCGTAGTAGATCGCCACAGTGCATAACTTCTTATACTGTGGTAACCACCGCAGGTAACATTTACGTATATAAATATATATATATATATATATATATATATACACATGATATTAAAAGTTAATCATCTAAAGTTAAATAGTAATAATTCGGGTGGAATAAGAGCCCAGTGCTTTATATGGCCAACTGGAAAATAACGGGCTTCATTGGGGTTTATTGGTACACCATATGGAACAACCAACCTAATTCACTTTAAATTCACTTTATTTACAATGGCGCATTCAAAAAATGCTATATTTAACATTTAGCCATTGTACACAATAAGAATCATCTAAGAGTTTAATAACAAGTTTGTGGTAATTTTCTTGATAATATAAGGAATTGAAATTTAGAGGGTGAACAAATCTTTCTGCAACTTTTTTAAAACTCCAACAATTGCCAATATTGATTTATTGATTTTATTTTAATCCTGTATTATAACTATTATTCAAACACTTCAATTGATTTGTGTGTATCTTTTGGTTCATTGGAATCCTTGACCATTATTAATTTGTTAGATTGATAAATGCCCATTTTCTTATTTACTCGACATTGCATTACAGCAAGTTGACGAACAATCCTACATACTTTGGTATCGGTTGATTAACTAGTCGTCATTGTATACTTTAGAATAATTGATGAGTAAAAATAAATAAATAAATGGATCTCATAAGTCTTTTTCTCCCTTCCTCGATTAGAGTCGCGCCCAAGGAAAATATGGTTTCAATCAAACCACGCCGAAACAATTGGAGTTAGCTCAGGCATTAAGCCACTATGCCACTAGGTTCTATGCATCCATCGATAATGGCGTAAATGAGAGCTAACGATCATTTATAAAGAATAAAATATTGTTACCTAGCATCTTGGATAAGTCAGCATTGTGTAAATCGGGATTCTCATCCGCTAACTTTTTTCGTTCCACCTTTGCCCAGACCATGAAAGCATTCATTGGCCGTCTTATTCTCGCTTCCTTTCCAGACTTCTTCTCCTGTTGGTAATCGGCATTCTGTAGGTTACCGCTCACTGGGAATTCTTCAAGATAGGGGAGGTAGTTCCGGTATAGAGGTGAAGGGCAATCATTCCTGAAACAAATGAGTGAAGTTGAATAAAATTGGAAAAAAAAAATCGACATTACATTATATAATGTTAATAGACGGAAAAATAACGAGCATTTTATATGCAAGATCGGCAAATATTATAAAATTAATAGTTCACTGAGAAGAGATACTTTCGGTGAAAAGGAGGTGTACACTCGTACATGTATAGCTGAGCAAAAGGTTCTTCGACGACTTGAACACTATTATAGTATTGCCGTATAAGAACTAATGATCACTAACTTAAAGGGATTCTTCTGAAAAAATACATTCAGAGCAAACTAGTACGTTTAAAAATGTTCATTCCAAATGAAACAGAAAACCATTTTCATTTTTTGAAAAAAAATCATTGTTTTACATTTTTTAATGTTTTATAAAATTTCCTTTCAGATCCAATCCCGTCCTTCTTGTTTTTTCTTTGCTGACTCTATCCCACAATGGGCCTCGATCCATTTCCACCAGTCCATCCTGAATTGCGGTTGCCTTCCAATATCGAACATTAAGCTTCTGGAATCTTTACTGACCCCATCCAGCCATCGCAGATTTGGTCCGCCCTTGTACGCTGCAAATTATATTTTTTTTTGTTTCTTGGTTTCGTAATAAATTGGTTTAAGAAGAATGGGTAGAGTGTAGAATAGGTAGAATAATGGAAATCACAGCTCCCTACTCCTCAGAGCCTCTGGACGTGCTCCTCTACGTAGAGTGGCTTCCTCGGGGCGGAAGCCCAGGGGTGTGTACTGTCAGTGACCTTTATGTGCGCCTTTAAGTGTGTGAGTAAAACGTGTATTGATGAACGTGTGGCCTGTTTGATGAGGGCGTACTCAGAAAGCCTGGATGAGCCTTGCCCTCTTCACCTCCATTCTACTATCCTACATTTGTGTAATATCCCATTAGTATTGTGTTCCAAGTGAAAACTGCAAAAAAAGCACTAATTTTTAAATGCTTGAAAAGAAAGGGTGCAACTAATTAAAAATATTTATATATTAGTGGCCTATTGTATATTACTTTATGGTGTAACATTCATAATAACTCATGAATTTTCGAGACACTAAACGTTAAGAACCGAAACAGCTAACTAGATAGGTAGATAGAAATTTGATTCGTCTTTGGGGGCTTCCACATACAAATAGAGCCCAGCTTGGCTATAAATGACAATATTATGATTTTAAAAATTTATGTACACATCATTTCAAAATAAAAATAAAAATAAAATTTACTAACACATTCTGGTTTTCAAAACATAAATAACATATTAAAGAATAAACAATTACTGGTACTATGATAGAAAAAATAAAAATAAATAAACAAAATATCACTTTAAAGATAGAAAATGATCTATGATAAACAATTTAGCACTTTTTGAACTCCCATCATGTAATAATACACTTTATGTAACTTATCTACACTGTCGATATTGAGTATAGCTAGGATACTTCGGTTATCAGAAGATTCTAAGATGAAGTGTTGAAGAAATTGTCTATATTCATTGTGTGCTGGGCAGTGAAGGAGAATGTGATGTAGATTATTGTAGATAAATTGATTGCATGATATACAGGTTTCTTGTGACTTGAACAAAAAAGTTGTGTTTTTCCCATAGATTCTGATATGTTCTGGATTAGCAACTTAATTGGCTGACACATTTCGATTTCTTTATTTGAACTTTCAATGTGAGGTACTTTCCCGGGTCGGGAGCATTCTAACTCCATAGAATTCTACATAAAGGGTAGTTGAAATATTGGTTATGTGCTTTTTCCAGTATGTCGCCTTTGTATCGAAGAAGTCCATTTACGAATGCCAGGCTTATCCTTGTCTAATGATTTAAGTCTATTAAAACAAAGTTCGTGAGTCACTCTCCTGGCATGAACTCGAGCTTGGACCATAGATTTGTCATCTTTTTTGTCACTTTCATGCTTAATGGTCCTCTTCCTGTTTCGAAGCGGACTATATAGTTTGGCGTATTCCTGGGCCAACCAAATAGGCGCTTTAAAAATTTAAGTTGGACCGTTTCGAATGCCTCAAAATAATTGGGGCTTCATACTTCAGAAGCGTAAAGCAATGTTGATGAAACCATTGAGTCAAATAAAGCTTTTTTTATTTCCCAAGAGTCACTTTTCCCTTTTTTCAGTAGGTCTATGACTCTTGCAGATACCACTGATGACTTCTGAGTAAAGTGTTCACTTGTTTAAATTTTCCGGATGATGTGAAGGGAACTCCCAAATAAGTATACCTTTTTGTATATTCCAATTTCTTATCATGCCAGGATAACGGTTTGATCTGTTTAAGCCTTGGAGATTTATGAAAGACAGGAGTTTTGGATTTGTTTACAATTAATGTAAGAGAATTGTTACTGCAATACTCCTGTAATATTTTTATGTTCTTCTGTAAACCCTGTACAACTACAACCCATGAAGGATCTGGGGTTCAGTACATGGTAGAGACTGTACTGTTTCATGGACAACGATTCTGCAAGGACTTGTCCTAGGTCACGCACAACCGCCAGATTTTCCGCCTTATTTTGGGTACCCTATTTTTATAATATTTTATAGAGGCTGGGTAGGCCCCAGGAGGGTCCTAGATTCCATATGATCCATCTCTCGCTGCAGGCAGACTAAATAAATCTTTGTCCTTCTGTGCTCCATGCCAACTATTACATTCTTATAAATTTTGTTTATTTTTTTTTTAAACTGGATTTAATTCTTCTTTTTTAGGGTAAGAGAAATAAAAACCATTTTCCAGTCATTGTTTATTCTCGACTTTCACTCTATTCGAGACGTTTCGACACTATGGTGTCATTTTCAATCTTTTTTTTCTTCATCTTTTAAAAAATTCCTTTAAAATGTTTTTACATAGTCAAGAAGTCTGGAAAGTCATATTTTTTAAAAAATCCGTGGGAGATCATTTGTCCTCCATGGTCAATAATATAATATTACATTAAAAAAAAAAATAATATGATATCATCAGCTAGAAGGAGCATAGTCACCTCGTGTACAAGAACCGAAACAGCTAACTAAAGACTGATGATGGATGGATGTTAAAATTTAATAAAAGACTTGGGCCCTAACAGAACTGAGTTTCAATTCCTCACAAATGGTAAGAAAAAAAGTTAGAAGAGCTATTTTATACTTACACCAAAGTTATTTGTAATGGCGGTGAAAGCAGAGTATAAACAAGTTATTTATAGTCTTTCTAACTGTTCATCATCAAAATATCCCTGGGTTCCCAATCGTCGATTCCTGACTAACTTATGTCATAAAAAATCATGCGATTATTAGACTGTTAAACGTTTAATACAAGGCGTTTTAATTTAAGAAGGTTGTACTGTCTTGTGATACAGATGAAAGTTTCCGACATATAAAAATGAGGGAAACAATTTACTAAAATGGAAGCTTGGTGATTCTATAAGGAACTGCGATGTAGCTGCGAGTATAAAAAGGATTGGAATGAAGAGCAACCGATCATCTTGCGCTCTTGTCAATCCCGAAATTAGTTTTCCAACATTCATCAACATATCTTATAAGACCACACTTCAAATATGTATACATGTGTATACTGGATATTGCAGTTTATTAGAAAGGAGAATTAGAAGGACACCATTACTCCTCTATAGTTTACATACGAGTATATCAATAGCCTATATAGCTGGTCTACATTTTTTCAATTGAAATTTATCAGAGAGAAATTCAGAAATATTCAAAATAATTGCTAATTATTAGATAAGTTGTTTTAGGTAAAGAATATTTCACAAAAGCAATTAAAAAATCACCCAATAAGTATATTTCGAGAATAAATAATGAATGTAGCGTAGAGAAATAGTGTTTGTGGTGAGTGCTCTTCTATCTATCTCTTTCCCCAGGACATCCCTGCTTCTTCCTAGTTCGAAAAAAAAATCAAACTATTCTTGAGATTGTGCTAGCAGCGTCCATTTCTTCTGCTCCAGATAAGAAATGAATCGTTTCGGTAAATCGTTACGCATACCAATAAACTTTCATAAAATGTTGTTTTTTTAAACTGTCTTGAGTTATTTCTTTCTCAGTTCTATTCGCAAATACATTTTTTGAGATATCTATTCCTTTACCTGATTCGTCTAACATCGATTTCGGAATGATCGCTGTTTCACAAAGAGATAGGAGTGGATTTCCTTAGAAGAATGTTGTTCCAGTGTATGCTACAAGAAGCCTCGAGGGAGGCAAGAACTACGCTAAGCGTGCTCATGATACGCACGGTTGGCTCACTACTCAAGCGGCAAATCCATTTAATCTTGAAACACCCAGCTTCCGATGTAGCTGCAGTCTTCATTGAGAACAGCTTAGAATTTGTAACATGCCTTCAGAATTAGCTCGAAAAATAAAGAAGAAAAACCAATAGTACAATAAGTAGGTAAGTATCTAATACCTGAACCTTAAATAATAGGATGTATAAAAAAATTGACCGTTTTTCAACCGAATATTTGTATTATTATTTCATTGATATAAAATACATTTTATAATCAGAGTATTCCATTGTTATCTACCGTCATTAGCCATCTGCTAGCCAATTGCTCGATCCAACGCTGATATCATTCCTTGGGATGGCTGTCAAAGAACTCTTGGACCGCAATTTAAAATTCCTGAAAATTATCAAATTTTCCCTTGAAGAAAATGGGCGATGGATCGAAACAAGTAGCAATCAAATGGTGCGATGTCTAGACTATTTGCTGGATGAAGCAGGAGTTCGAACCCATCAAGTTCTTTGAAGTTTTCTTTGGTTCGGTGGGATGTGTGAGGACGGTTATTATCTTGTTGGAATAAAACTCCTTTTCGGTTGATCATAGCAGGATAACGCTCTGACAACTTCGCATGCAGTCTTTCCAGTTGTTCGCATTAGAGCTCAGAATTCATAGTGCATCAATTAGGAACAAATTCGTGAATAATAACCCCTTCAAAATTCCAAAAACGCAAAGTATGGATTTTTTATCAAATTTCCCACTTGCAGAAACCGTAAAAGCAGTTTGACCGCGATCTAGCTATTGCTCGCGGGTATTCGGATTTCGCCAGTAAACACGCTTTTCATCACGGGTGACAATCTTGCGGTAAAATCTCATAAAAGAAGGGGATTTCAATAAAGTTTCACAAATTTTATAACGTTTTATCTTGTTTCTGAGGAGTAAGTTCGTGAGGGACCAGACTACAGAACTTCTTCACCTTCCCAATGGAGGTGAAATGGTGGTGATATATGGCGATTAACAGTATTTTTTTACACACCACACTCCCTGAAGTTCGAGAGTACTTGTGGATGAATTTGACTCAACAGCTTCCTGCAGAACCTCATCAATATCCATTTATGGTCGCCCGGAGCCCTTCTTCCTTTCCAACATCACATCTTCACTACTAAATTTTCCGAAACAATGCCGCGCAGTGCGCTGGTCAAGGACACTCCTTTATATTTAATAATTTCAGGAGTTGCTTCAGCGGCTGTGAATGTTTTTCCATTAATGCCTTAAAATTACGATAATTTCGTAGGACACTCATATTTCTTCTTAATAAATAAATAATAAATAAATTGCTAAACCGAGGTTTTTTTTTAAGAATTCGAATGGGATTCAACAAACTTCGAGAATGCTCTAAATGGATTGATAACTATTGGTAAGTATTAAATAGAATTAAAATATTTACAGTCCTTTGAAATCTTGAATTTGAAAAAATGGTCATTTTTATTATTTATACACCCTATAAATATTAAGAAAAAAAGAGTCGTTTTGGATGGAATTGAATCAAATAGTTTCAGTCAGTTCTTTAAACTTCTTTTGGGGACGTTTTGAAACGATGTTCGTCTCATATCTAAATATAAATTGACATGTATAAGATGTTAATACATACTTACAAATTTATAAAGAATGGATACTAAATCATTAATCTGACAAACACCTTCCAATACTTGCATGTGCTGTAAATATTGTAAGAATTGTGATCAATGAGTAATGTTTTTTTAGGATCAGCAGTTCTGCTTAAAAAAACACATGCATTTAGAATAGTATGTTATTTAATGTATTCACTAAAAAACTATTTTTTTCATTTTAAAGAAGTTTAAAAAACTGACTGAAACTGGAGAATCACAAGTCTAAATTATCTATAACGGCCAAGAAAAGTAGTATAAATATATATATATATATATATATATATATATATATACACACACACACACACATACATATGTATAGATATATATTGTTTTATTTAATTTTTCAAATATATATTTTATATTATATTATATTTATATATTCACCAGATAGTTACAATACATATCAGGTCTGATTTTTATTCCAATTGACTAACATTTTCAAAAACATAATGCCATAGCGGAAAATTTTCAATAGACAATTAGTTTCTTTATTTTTAATATTTATCTTATGTGCATAATAATTGGTTAAAATTCGTTTGTATAAATTTACATTCTGAGTGTGAATATAATGACAACATTATTTTTTTGTTTGGGTTGCTCCATTGTCCAGGTTACATCTAGGTTCCTATCTTCTTTCCCGTAACCTTGTAACTTGCAAATATAATCTCAATGTTTTTAGTCCCGAAAAATCTCTAAGTCACTCTTAGTCAATTTTATTTTAATTGGTACTTTATCCCAAAAGAAATATTTCTGGCTGAGTTATCGATATTTTAATAACATAGCATATGAGGTAAATTAGCTCTTTAGAGCTTAATGTTCTACGGCGATACTAATTAGATAGAAAAGGTTCAAAGATTCTGACTTTGAGTTGAGGAAAAGTAAGAGTAAAGTAAACCAACAACGAAATTGTGAAAAATATAACTATCTCAAAAACGGATCCCTCAAACTTGTTAATATTTTTACCTGAGCAGAAAAGTTATTACATACGATCGTTATTATAGTTTTATCTTTTGTCGAAAAAATTCTCGCTCATCGATTCGGATTAATATATAATAGATAAATGGGAACATTTGCTGGTTGTTGCAATAAAAAAAAAAAAAAACATTATAAAAAAAGTTTATCAAATAGCTTCAATAAAATACTTTTTTTGTTTTGTAATAACCTGTGAGCAGCTATACGAGTAGATGAGGGCGCACTTTGCTTCAGTTAGAATCCCTAAAAGATCTTATTTAGGTTATTAGGATCTTATTGAATTTTGCGTTCTTGTCATCATTTTATCCATTCTGCATAATATCGAGTTGATGCTGAGGAGAAAAGCTAAACTTATTTAAATTTTGCAATGCTATCTGATATTAAGATTGAATATAGTTGGGTTGTCAAAAATGTTGGAAAACTAAAGACTTAAAAGAACTCCTCGTCAAGATGGCCAGAACAGAAGATGGCCCTTACTGAGTTAAGATGATTCTTGGCCAGGATTGAAACTCATTAAAACATTATTTGGCTCACTTTTTAGCTTCTTTAGCATCAATAACCCCGTGACGTGAAAAGACTGCTGTAGAAATGGCTACCGTAATTCATACATAGACTTGATTTCATTGAGAACTATAGCTACATCATTGTTATCTGAATGTTTCCTTTATACATATTTGTTTTCAATAAGGATTCATAGAATATAATGTTAGCATCGCCATAACCTAATGTTGCTCAAATAATTACACGAAAATCAATTATATCCCCTGAAATCGATTAATGCAATGGACCAAATATGAATATGGTTCTTAAATCAAATGAGAATTCTTTTAAAACATATAAGTAAAGACTTTCGAAAATCAAATTAAATCAAAAAGCTATGAACAATTTTCTTATTCTTATTGAGTCAAATGCTATTATAATACTTTAAAAGGGGTCTAAAGAAAAAAAGCATAGTTATGAAATGTGTCAACTAAATCTACATAAAAAGATAAAACTAGATGTCGGCCTATTATTGATACCTCAAAAAACAAGATTTTTTGCTTACAGTAAACATGGAATAAGTGCAATGAAAAAGAATCTAGGCATAATTAACAAATTTATGGTAGGTTATATTACTTGAAAATACATTCATAAACTGTCTTACAATTGATAACATTGTAGATAACTTGTAACACAAGCTAAAAACTATTACAAGATCCGAATAGAAATCTTGAATTGAGTATGATTTGAGTTGCAAGAGATTATATTTTTAGTTCCGGTTGTGATTGCTAGGTTTTCGGCCAATCTATCAATGGAATGGATGAATACATTATATTATTCCACAATTATTGGATATCCTTTAGGGGTTAGAAAAAAAATAATGTAAACATTAAAAAACATTACACCAATCACTTCATCGCGGTTATATAAAAAAATTATTTGTCATATTATTTCAGCATTAAATAATTTACCAATAAATAAATTATTGAATTTATTTAAATGACACACATATTTATTTAAATATATTATATATACTATAATATTATATAATATAACGTATATATTACATATAGTATACGTCAAATAAGGTCTAGTTATTATTACACTAAATGTGAACTGCCTCCTGTAGAAAATATACTAATATTGAAATTGATAGGGTTAAATATCCCTGCAACAAGAGAAAAGCATTGTCTCAATATTATATGTGAGTGATCGCTATTATATTGCTTAACCTTTCGAAGGATTCCCCAGCTCTTCTAGAAATATGCACAAATATGCAAGTAGGAATGGGATATAATTATCATATTACCTTTTGTCGAGTGATCAACGCCCAATTTAGCTAAGTGAATATTTCGGCTTGTCCAATTTTTGTATGCTATCTCAAGAAGAATATATTTTTTACACCGATTTCTTGGCTGATTGTGAAATAATAAAGGAAGATTTGTGGCAAAGTGTAAAAATTGATTCCACTGATAGACAATACATAATTACACAATTACTTATATTTCCATTGAATCAATTTTACATACTTGGATTTATTTAAAATAAGAAGGGAGACACATGTCTTTAATCACAACTCTTCCACTCATCCCGATATAATATTTATCAAGTCTCACGGCAGCAACATTTTATTTCAAAATAAAATAAGTATTAATTTTTTAATAACAATATCAATACTAAATGATGCTTTTCAAATACAGAATACAGTCGCTACTCAAGGATGGAGCATATACGACGGCGTAAACAAGACATTTCAAGTCAAATATAGTTTCTGACAAATGTGGTACTTAACATATAGCCTGTCGGAATATCAGCTTTACCTCCAGTTTTCTATATCAGAAAACAATAACTAAGAAACCATCAACTCATTTTTCCTTTAAAGGATTAACAATATTAAAAAGGTTTGTTTGGATAATTGTCCAAATAATTTCGAAAATCTGACACTCGGTAATTTCCTCTGATATTAAAAAAAAAGGCATTCCCAATGTCACTTGTATGAGGTGAAACGATGAGTGCAGAGATTATAATACAATGCCAACAGCTTGAGAAAAGGAAAATATCATGTTTTCATTAAATGAAGCACGATTTATGAATCTGATAGCGCATTGCCGCCTCCACAGACCGTTCAAGTTTGCATGCACATTTTATCTCTTTTCAAGATACAATTTCCAAGAAGCCTACGTCGACTTTAGGACTCTCACCCTTTAAAGAATAACTAATATTACGATGTGGTTTCAATCAATCGTAGAAGATAACGAAATATAACAATCTCTATCACAATCTTGAATTGATAAATGTCGAATGAAAGGTGACATATTGATTATCGATATATATAAATATTGATAGACTTACGTGTATGGAAACTGTGTATTGGCGGGTATGTTTTGTTCGCAAGGCGGTGGAGCACACTGGAGGTAGCCATCTTCGAGAGAGATCTCCGAATCCATGGCTCGGAGCAACTGGCGACGGAGCGACTGACTCCCCTCTGCCCCCACCATCCAGGGGAGGGGCATCTCCCTTAACCCCTTCCACTCTACCTGTCGCCATTCTGTCTCCTAATTTTATTACTTTATTCATTTCAACACAACACCAAATCTTTAAGCCCATCGATAATAGAAATGTGCCGAAATATGCAAGTGGGCATTAATTATTCTTCAGAATGCCACCGTCTCTGCAGATTACATTTCTTCATGTTCGGTTTTCCCTTACTTATTCGATCAATTTTATTCTCAACTATTTTTAAAATGTGGACAATGTTGAATAGATTGCTATTAATCACTTCCAGGACAGGATGTGCCATATTAGGCAATGGTTATTTACCCAAGTAAGAATCGTTTTGAATTGGCACCCGAATCTCTAATTGATTAATTAGTCAACATTCATCTCTAATTAATCCACTGCTACTCTCTCTAGTAGTGGATTTTTCTTTCAGTTGCAGGAGGCTGGGAACTGGAAAACCCTCTCCTCTAAAAGTCGTCTGTTTTATCCTAGTATTTTCTACTTTCAAATAAGACTCATCATCTCATAAAATTTGTTCGTTCTTCTTACTGAATTAGCATCGATTTAATCGAAATATCAGAATCCTGTTTTTACTTAATCTAAAAAAAATAATAGCAGTCTAAATTTGCCGTATCTACACACTCTTCCTTTCCCCTTTCCCATCAAGGCAATTCGAAAATGGACACATGTTTGATCGTTTCAGAAATATAAAATTTGTAATGTTTCGCAAAGGTTTTATCATTCTTTCGGGTTTGGAATGGCCGACTGGGTGCGCACGATGGTAAGCGTGCACCTGCTAACAAAGTTCCGATAATAGTTCCAATTCCATTCTCGGCAGTCCTCAGCTAAGTCATTCTACTGGAAGCAAATCACGATGGCCGGGGTAGGGGTGTTGATTTAACTGTAATATTATTGGGAATCGTGTGGCGGTTTTCGAGAATATCATAATATTAAAAAGGCCGCCCAGAGATTTGGTCCGGGGAAAGAAATATAGTTACTCCTACGCCTGCTGACTCTTGAACAGTTATAATCCATTGATCTACAAATCGGTCTCCTCACTGCTGGCGAATGCGAATGTACGTCTGACTCGCTGGGAAGGACACTGGTTATGGAGCTATGGACATCCTGCCGCTTCACCATGGATACCAAGGTTCGGAATAACTAGAGGTTCGCTGAGTTCCTCCAGGCTGGCTGTACTCCCACAAGCAATTCATGCCTTTAAAAAGTCCACATCATGACGCAGCCATAGATCTGCATGGTCTAAAGAGTATACGAAACTTTTTCCTTGTGTATATACTCATACTAACACACACTCTTATTTTCCTTGTGTATATACTCATACTAACATACACTCTTATATCATTCTCTCAGCCTAGAAATAATTCATTTCAATATTTATCGATTGAAATATCATCGAGTATATAGCCAAGGTTCGAAACAGTTACAACGTTATATAAATATGGAACGAAATTCAAGTAGTGTGTTCCACGAGTAAATTGTTGAGCAGCCATTTATTATACCAAGGTAAAGGCTCTTGATGAATAGATAATAGGTCGTAGTCGTGAAGCACATTTACTCTGAAATCCGCTATGATACCTTCTTTCTTATCTTATACCTCGTTATAGGGATTTATTTTGGATGAAAACTTATTTCATTATTGAATAATGATGAGGCTTACATTATATATACATTTTTTGTTATACAAGTACCATCGAAAAGTATTCCGTTGTAGACTTTTTCAGATTGGTGGGCCTGGTTGTTTAGTAGAGCCATTGTTAGCTGTGCCGCAAAGAGGCCAGTTAAGGAAGAGAGAGGACTGGATTTTATTCAGACGGTTGGAATAAATTACTCCATTATTTATTCGAGCCGGGTGGAGCTGCAATGCATTGAGTAGGGGCGATAGCTACGGTACTTCATCCACCACCGCCCTTTTTCTCCTTTCCTATTTCACTAAACAAGTATCATCTAAATATATTATTCAGATTTAGATCACTAAATATTAAACCTCGAATCGTTTTCTTTTTAGCCAAACAATTGAACTATTCGATGGAGAATACTTCCAACAACATAGGTATACAAGATATAACTACAAATGGTGGTATTCTTTTGGCAATAGAAAAGCATTAGTTATATTATAGCAATATGTCTAGCCACTAATGAATAATTTAGACTTGATCCACAGCAAATGAGCATATTTCAGTTGTCTCAAATATTGAAAATTACTTGGCCTTAATAGTTTATGTTTTCCATAGAAGTAGTTGCTGTAAGTATGAATGGTAAAATTTTCTCGGTCCAATGCCGTTCTACTTTTTATTTCTAAAGTATTTTCTAGAGCAGTGTGGGGTTTTACATTCGAAAGAGGAATGTATTATTCATGATGGAAATACTTAATCGTGATACAAATAATATCGCGAAAATAATTGTTGGTGAAGAGATTAGAGAAGATATTTAGTGGCGCGAGCTACATCAAAGGGGATTGCTTTTGAAAATGTTCATGTCGACTAATCTTTACAACTATTGCACTCTTTGAAGTACATTAACTCTCATCGCATAATGCCGAATTTGTAGCGCCTAAAATGTTAACGAAATGAATATATTGTAACAATCCCTCCCAAGAAGGCTCCAGCTGATAATTGCAACAATTACACTTTTTCCTTTCAAAGTTCTACGCCTATAACATTTCAATAAGTTTTGTCAAGGTTGAATTCCTACCGAGCACTACGCCTTAAAAGTGTTTCAGTTTCTCCTAATGCTAATTTTCGATAAGTATATTTGAATCAGATACCATTAGTTTGCTCTTGATTTCGAATCTATTCTTAAGCTAATGCAACCAATTTTATTGATTAATATGTTGCAGAGAATAGACGAAACACAAGATCCTTTTGTTTATCATCATCTTTTGATAGGGTTTGAAAGTAAGTTCTAAGCATTGGGCAATTAATGCTTAGAACGAATATTATCGAAAAAAGAAAAGAAATATGAGTAAATAAAAGCCTATTGGATGATTATATTAGTAAATATAGTTATGCTACATGCTAAGCTACCTATATCACGCGTTTTCTAACTTTCATTTCATGCCAAAACTCCTGACAACAAGCTGATTTTTTGTAAGCGATACAAAATACAATGTTCCCAGTCAAAGGCAAACTGGAAATTATTCTTTACTAAAAAAGTCATCGAACCATGCTCAATCACCTCCAGGATCCTAGAAAAGCGGCTTAGGGCAATCGTTGAATCAATGATGGGTGAGGGGCAATATACAGGGTGTTTCAGGGTTAAATGGCCAAACTAAAAATTTGAACTAAGGACCTCAAAACAAGAAAACAAATTTCCTATAAAGGTATGTCCGCAAACGCTTTGTTTAGGAGATATTCACATCTAAAGATTTCATTGTTACGAATTATTTAGGCATAGTAAATAAATAAAACTTATTTTATTTGTTGCACCTACTTTATTTATTAAATGTAAACCATTAACATTCATATTAAATGTTCAAAGTGATCTCCTTGAGCATTCCTCGGCCTCTTTCTTCAACAGCAGCAGTAGCAGAACGGCACTGGATATGTGTTATTATTTCAGAAGACTCAGTTATTATCCTTCTTCGTAAAGAATTAAGGTCATTCACTGGCCACGCATAGACTTTTTGTTTTATGTCACCCCAAACAAAAAAATCCAGTGGTGTCAGGTCTGGAGAGCGAGCAGGCTAAGCCACTGGTCCTGCATGGCCAATCCATTGATTAGGATAATTAGCATTTAGCCATTGTAGTATAACTCTTCCGTAATGTACAGGACAACCATCTAATTGAAACCACATGTTCCTTTCTCAGTTGTAGTGGAATATCTTCAACTAAATCGTGGTAATAATTGAAATTCCAAAAATGTGTCCGCATTGAGTTGAGGTGGTAATAAATGCGGGCCTATTATAATATTGTCTATTATCCCGAACCACACATTGCACTGAAACTCGTGCTGAAAATGATGCTGACGAATCGCATGGGGATTTTCATGCAACCAGAGATGTCTATTTTTCTGATTTAAGATACCTCTTCTTGTGAAGGTAGCTTCATCTGTCCATAAAATTTCTCCTGAAAAGTGTGGATTGTGATCAGCTTGATTTAAGTACCAATCTGAAAAATTTCTTCTGAAAAAGTTTCATCGCCATGCTCAAGGAAATCACTTTGAACATTTAATATGAATGTTAATGGTTTACATTTAATAAATAAAGTAGTTGGAACAAATAAAATAAGTTTTATTTATTTACTATGCCTAAATAATTCGTAACAACGAAATCTTTAGATGTGAATATCTCCTAAACAAAGCGATTGCGGACATACCTTCATAGGAATTTTTTTTTTCTTGTTTTGAGGTCCTTAGTTAGAATTTTGAGTTTGGCCATTTAACCCTGAAACAGCCTGTAGAATGAAGAAGAAGCACGCAGGACCTGAGCTTCATATTGAGGCAGATATCCCAGAAGAAAATAGAGAAGGCTAAAAAAAATCTATACCTGCTTCGTGGACTTTAAATTAGAGCAACTTTAAATTAAATGCCTTTAGCAGAATCAAATAGCAAGACCTAATAAATACACTAGGAATGGGAATAGGTCTTTGAAAAACTATTTCGAGTTTCTATAGAGAACAGAAGAAAGTTGTGAGGACACGTATCTACACGTCGAAAGGATTCTGGACCTAAATAAATTGGGAGATTCCATTACTAAATTAGGGGTGCTCAGGCTTGAACTGCTGGAGATCTACTTCAATATTATGAGACTACGATCGATCGACTCTGAGAGGCTGCAATTATGTGTGACGCAGGATTGTCGTCTAGGCATAGATACTAGTTTGCCGAACAATATGATTTTTTTTAGTGAAGGTAGCTCTGCTCTAAAATGTCAATGAAAAAACTCGTAATTATTCGAAATTGCGAGTTTATTGGTTCTTACAAAACAAACGAGTTCTAGTGTCTAGACTTGACTAAAGAGTGACTTTGGGTGATGAAGCGGGGGCACTGCATATCCTCAGCATACTTTTCATAAGATGTATGTAATCACCGAGTGCTAATCGCAAGCATGATGGCATGTGTTAGTTAATCAATTGCGATATTTTGACTTAATTATCTTCATTTCAGAAAATGCAGATTCACACAAATAAGTCGACCCAAACATTGCCGTCAGCTGAAGGGCTATTTGCCTTAGATTCGGATATTTCTCTTCAGATATAAAACACTAAAATTTTCAAGGGCGAATTTAAGGGGGTTTTTTTTGTGTACTTACTGTTGAGATTCCATTGCAGTACATATTTATAGGCAAATCACATGATCATAGTTGTTAAAATATATGAAAAAATAACAGAATGAACACGAGTGAAACTCTTGTCCATTTCTGGCTGGAATTGCAAATTTGTTCCTTGCGTCCCTTTCAATATTGATATTTCACTTGCAAATGAAATATCCCAATATCTTCAGCAGATGATTACAAACGGTGCTGCCAAATATTAGAACTCTTTGTCAATAGCTGTGCACGTTTCCAGTGACTCCTAGCACTGCCGAGCGGTCTTTCTCCAACTTATGCCGATTAAAGTCATATCTTCGCAAGAGGATGACAGAAGAGCGTTTGAATGGACTGGCTTTATTGTATATCCATCAAGACATTGCGACAAAAATGAATGCTAATGAATTGCTGGACGTTTTTAACAGGAAAAATAAAAGAAAACTGTTTTTATTAAACATGTAATTTTTCCATTGTTTTAATATGTTTATAAACCTTTAAAACCTTTCTATACTAAATACTTAAAGTTTATTTCTAATAGTTATTGTTGATTTTTTTGCTCATCTGCCCATTGCGCCCCTCCCAGGAAAGAATCCTGGATCTGCCCTTGAGAATTTCATATGAGATGCTGTGGCTTTGAGATGTACATAATATCTGACATAATGTGCACTCACTGCATAACTCACCTTGAAGAGAAGATGAGAACTCTAGGCAATCAAGCAATGTTGCTATTTCAGTGGCTAATTCCTCAATGGAGGAACATTTATACGCAAAAGGAAAACTTATGATAATAAATAAGCTATTCATTCTATTTATTTAGTTAGCTAGCACTCTCTGTCTGTGTCGTAATGTACAGTGCTTCTTATTGTTCTCTTCTCTGTGAGTCGTGTAGATGAAACATTCACAGTGTGTTCTGTGTCTTTAATTAAAATATATTAATTATTATTATTATTGGAGTGTTTTTCATTATTTTATTGTACAACTATAGAATTCATAAATGTTGCGATATTTTCCAATTTACTGAAATCATTAAAACGTATTTCGAATTGGCCCAAAATATTTGACAATTGTGCCTTATAAATATCATAATTCAATTGAGGAATCCTTGCTTTCAAAGATCCTTTCTTTTTAGTTCATCTGTCATAAGCTGCAATTTACTTTTGAATCCATTTATTGCGCTCATCATCTCAACAATAGTTTTTCCTTTACCTTGAAGCTCCAAGTTAATGGTGTTTAAGTTTATCAAAAATGCCAAATCAGTCAGCCATTTTCCATTTTTCAGCATCTGAGTGTCGTTCTAATCTAGAAGTAAAGTCCGGATGGGTCTAGAAAGTTCCATATGCAATTAAGTATAGTAAGTTATTGTAACCAATAAATAGGGTTAATTGTATTTAAAAGCTGTTTCTTGATTGCCCTTCCAAAAATAGCATTTATAACGAACATAACATTTATAGCTTCCAAAATAACATTTATAAAACATTATACTC
Organism: Arma custos; assembly: GCA_037127475.1. NCBI lineage: Eukaryota > Metazoa > Arthropoda > Insecta > Hemiptera > Pentatomidae > Arma > Arma custos. The sequence continues at coordinate 13,673,543 of CM073761.1, forward strand.
TATTTATTTAATTTAAAGCTACATGATTATAGAACCAATAATATATATTATACATATATTACGAGACATCTTTATTGAAGGGAGTAATATGCTGGATTGGTTGACTGGTGGGGTTTAACCCCCCATGAGGCAACTCTAGTTACGCCACTGCCAATCATTGCCGGTGCTCCGTCGGTTGTGATGCACTATGGTTTATATATTGGTAGCTTGTAGTTTGTTACTAAATTGAAGAAAACGTCAGATATTTATTCGCCACGGGTCTTACCTTTCAGAGGTTTCATTGTAAAAAAACTCTTCAATACCATTCGAATAAAAATACACAGCTGGACAATGTATGTCATATCGGTGGATTTATCGAACTATAAAGAAAGTTATGTACATTTCATGATATCATGGTTTAGTTTATCTGCCATGTTCTGAGCCATGACTTTAACACGCCTCGTGACAGCCGGACGAGATGACTCAAGTTCTCTAACAGCAGACATAATTGAATGGAAATAAATGTAGAAAAACGTACATTATGTTCTATAATGAGAATAAGAATAAGAGCACGGGGGGGGGCAGATTAGAAAACAGAAAAATTTCAAAGGTTATAAAGAAAACAGGAAACCAGTACTTCAAACCACTTTTCTTGCAATCATACTCAAGCGAATATTGAATTCTATCAGCTAACATGAGAGTCAACTCCAGGCCATGGAAAAGAGATATCTAAGATGAATCAAGGGGAAAGCCAGAAGAGATAGGGTGAAGTACGTGATCATACGACCTAATTTGGGCATACGACATCATTTAGGAACTCAGTATGCGATGGTTCGGGCATGTCTCCCGCATGATTGAAAATCATTTGGCTAAAACCTCCTATGAGACCTGGAGGACCTGGTAAAACGGATTTAAAGAGGCCTTTCATAGGAGAGTTTAGGACTGGAAGAGGAGAATATTATTCCTAGAAAGATGGGAGAAAGGTATAAAGGAAACCTAAAGGCATAACGATAATAATCAATTGAATTTGAAGAAGATAATCTACTAGAATGGGGGATGTTTCATACAGGCTCTGCAAGGCAAAGCTCACACTGCTATAGCGGTAGCCAAACCCTTAAAGAAGATGATAATCTACTAGAATGGGGGATGTTTCATACAGGCTCTGCAAGGCAAAGCTCACACTGCTATAGCGGTAGCCAAACCCTTAAAGAAGATGATAATCTACTAGAATGGGGGAAGTTTCATACAGGCTCTGCAAGGCCCAGCTCAGACTGCTATAGCGGTAGCCAAACCCTTAAAGAAGATGATAATCTACTAGAATGGGGGAAGTTTCATACAGGCTCTGCAAGGCCCAGCTCAGACTGCTATAGCGGTAGCCAAACCCTTAAAGAAGATGATAATCTACTAGAATGGGGGAAGTTTCATACAGGCTCTGCAAGGCCCAGCTCAGACTGCTATAGCGGTAGCCAAACCCTTAAAGAAGATGATAATCTACTAGAATGGGGTAAGTTTCATACAGGCTCTGCAAAGCACAGCTCACACTGCTATAGCGGTAGCCATACCCTTAAAGAAGAAGATAATCTACTAGAATGGTGTAAGTTTCATACAGGCTCTGCAAAGCACAGCTCACACTGCTATAGCGGTAGCCATACCCTTAAAGAAGAAGATAATCTACTAGAATGGGGGATGTTTCATACAGGCTCTGCAAAGCACAGCTCACACTGCTATAGCGGTAGCCATACCCTTAAAGAAGAAGATAATCTACTAGAATGGGGGATGTTTCATACAGGCTCTGCAAGGCCCAGCTAACATTGCTATAGCGGTAGCCAAACCCTTAAAGAAGATGATAATCTACTAGAATGGGGTAAGTTTCATACAGGCTCTGCAAAGCACAGCTCACACTGCTATAGCGGTAGCCATACCCTTAAAGAAGAAGATAATCTACTAGAATGGGGGATGTTTCATACAGGCTCTGCAAGGCCCAGCTCAGACTGCTATAGCGGTAGCCAAATCCTTAAAGAAGAAGATAAAAAGTGTGTGAGCTGCCTCTCCGGGTGGAAATGCTCCTTTATTGAGGCATGATATAATAAACTACGTTGCAGTAATTATCTTCTTTTTGCTATCATTAGATTTTTTACTTACTACTTTAGCAAATTTGTTGGCTATCGAATTAATAATTGTTACATTGCATCAGATGTTGTTACTCCTTGTAACAAAATGGTTAAGATAATGTCTGTATCTTGCAGTTGAGAATTTTTAGACATAGTCGGAATTTATCAGCCTCTTAATGTTAACCATACTTACTGTAACGCCTCACATAGTTTATGCACATATAAAGATCAGATGGACACTCCCTTAACTTGTGGAGCCACATGCGCAGTTGAGATATAGGCTGGATGGACATCTACTTGGGTGGCTTACGCTACGAGTATAGTGCCTCAACTACATCTTTCGTGTACTAATACAATAGGTACAGAAATTCTGCACCAAACAGCATTAAAATTTTAGAAGTTACAATTTATTAATCATTAATATTTCATTCGAACAGAAGAAGCAAAGTTTGTTAAGTTATTAGCCCATTTGCCTCAGCAGGCCTTGCCGTGGAATGACTAGTGCTCTAACGCCGTGAGTGGTAAAATAATTATCTAATATAAATTATAAACAAATACCTGATGGAACGATCTCACGATTAGTTCGTTGATTTGTATACATTTATACTTTAATGGTGTCTTCATCCGCTTCAACTGGACTTACAGAAAATTGTGCATCTTAAACTTATAAATCGCGCAATTTAAATTTCGCAAACCAGCTTTGACACTTGTGGACTGTCATTACATCTATATCATACAAATCGTTGTTTTTTGTGGCTTGAACAGCATTTTTTATCTTTTCGAAGGTAAAAAGTAAAATATATCAAATTATTGATTTTCACTTTCTATATTTGAAGGAGCACAAAAAAAAAAATAAACAAAAACTACTGCAAAACGCCAACGGAATGTTTTCACAAGGCTTACTATATCAGCTGTAAAAGTATATTATGAATAAGTGACTTGCGTTGACTGTGACAAAACACAATGAAATCTTCTCTGTTGGAAAAAAACAAAAGTTACTTTCCGAAAAACCAACAATATTTCTGCGGACATGTGGAATGTTGCCATAATGCCTATTGATCTTTATACAAATTTCCTTCTGTTTGATCAGACAGTGTAATTTGGGGGTCTATCTTATTGAAAATGTCAGAGTTGTTCACTAATTGCAACATGAGTAGAATGATGTAGCCTAACGGTGAGAGCGGAAACTATGAGGGTTGGTCACGGTTCCTGAGCAGGCTTCTTCACTTCTTCACTTGTTCACTTCCTTCAGGTGACTAGGCAATATTTAGGCTCTGATGCCCATTTCGTCCACTTCCAGAAAATTGGAAATGACCAATACTCAATAGTACTCTTGGAAATAAATAATAATATGATGTGATTTTATATTATTACTCTTTCTACCAACTGACTTAAATCAAGGGATAATGAATCGTGAATGAAAAAAAAAAAAAAAAAAAAAGTAAAGGGAGAAGAAAAGGTTGGAATAAAAAGATAATAAGAGAATAGGAGTAGTTGGGAAACCAAGGCTTATAGTTTAATTCGTCCACTTATTTGCGTGACGCTGTAATAGATTTAAACGTAGAGCAGATGTTTTCTCCTAATGTAATGTGTCGGTTAGAATACCACTTCTATCATTGTTTGTTACAATTATATTAGGGAATGTCAATGAGCTATAATTAAACATTAGTATTATTAGGCGTAACATATATGAACATTTCTTTATTAGCATATACTTTTATATGAACATTTGTTTATTAGCAGCTCACTCATCGTCTTTTTATCTTCTATAAAAGTACAAAAAGTCAAGAGTAGAAAAGAATCAAATGTTCTGTTTCTAGCTAAGGTTTACTTTATACTTACTTCAATTGATTGCAGCTATTACCGTACCTAATAATCTTTTGTTTATTCCTTTTAATACGTTTTATATGTATATATTTTCGCTTGGCACTGTTGACCTAACAGATCCTTGGCATCATGATCTGATCTTCATACAGATATGCATTACTTTCGGGATAACAGATAGCTTAGAGTGGGTTACGCAACTTTACCTTGCTACAAACTGTGGTTTTCATGGTGCCGCGTTAAGCGTTAAGTTACGTCCACACTACTAGACCGTTGCTGAGACCTGGTCTCAGAGACGCGGATTAGCTGGTCTAGCTAGGCGGTTGCGGAGCCGCTGCTGAGACTAATCCCGGTTGCTGAGTCCGTCTCTGAGGCCAAAATCGCTGGTCTGAGGTCTCCCGATCCGAACGGGAGACTTCATGCAACGAGACGAGGCACCACCAAATCTGAGCAGTATTCAACATTATTATTGTCATTATAAATTGCGATTATACATTTTAATAATAATCATTGTGATTATTATTAATTACAATGATTATTATTACTTTGATTAATACATTAGTCAATGATCGTAACTATCACGTGCATACTTAAAATTATTGTAATAATTCAATTATATTAATTATAATATAATTAAAATAACCGGTCTTATTTTTTTCAACATTACGATAGGCGCGCGTATCTGTCAGATATGCAGTGGAATTGTTCATTTAACTTTCTTTGATCCTTGATGGTTTTAATATTTCCATCTCCTCATCCATTCCACCCCCTAAATTGAATGCAACCCAACCCTACCACAGTCTTGGCCGAAAATTCCTACAATAAATAGTCAGGTTAAATAGTTGTGTATCTGAGGAATACTTAAATTCAAGGAGATTTTTATATCTTATTTTTAATTGTTCAATGTAAAATTTGTAATTCATTGGTAATTTAAACAAACAAATTAATTGAATTTTCACCTGATCCAAACTACTACATACCATACTATTACTATTAGACTTTTTTTTATTTGTCAGATAAGCGCGACCATTAATCATTGCATCAGTCTTTTTATTTTGTATTTCTTAAAAATTTGTATTTTATTTCAGTGTGCTATCTTATTTTCTATCATTATAGTCAACAAAAATATTTTTAATTTGAATAATGCTTTGGGCATGAAAGCTGTGTTAAATGCAATTATGTGCGAAAAAGGCGATGGAATTGATCAAGATATCGCGACTTCCCTGGAAATAATTGTTAAGTGTATTTTGACGTTTTTGACGAGACGTTTTTAAAATGTAAATTTGTATTTTTTCTGAGTTCCTTGCGAATAAACTTTTATTTGCCTCTTCTTTCGACCCAACCCTAAGACAATCTTCACCGATAATTCCTACAGTAAATAGCTAAAAAAAAATTGTTTGTATCTCAGGAATCCACGCGCGTCCATTTAAGTCATTTTTTAAAAATATTTTATTTTAATATAAAATTGGTAATTTAAACTAGCATAACACTAAAATAGAGCCAACAACTCAAAAAGAAACACTATTATTTATTATAATGCAATTGGGAAAAACCACAATGCATCACACTCAAGAGTTGTATGTTGAACGTCTTGGTGGCGGGGTGCTGTCTCATGTTTGGAGCCTGTTTGGGCTGTTGATCGTTGGGATGTTTTGCACCTTTTTCTTCGAGATGCGATTCACAAAACCCCTTTTTGATTTTGGTGTCTTGATAATGCCTGAATAGGCGAACCGTCGACTGGTAAGTAGGTGTATTTTTTGAAACATAAGGCTTTGCATTGTGGTTTTTCCCAATTGCATTATAATTAAACTAGCATATAAAACGAATTTGCACTATATTGAAACTATTACTGAAGTAAGATTTTTATGTGGCAGATAAGCTTGACCTTTAATCATAGCGTCAGTTTTTACTTTTCTATTTCTTTAACATATTTATTTTATTTCAGTGTGCTATCCTATTTCATGTAATAACAGCCAATAAAATGTTTAAATGTTTAATTTTGTATTTATTAATGAATTTTAAAATCAGATAAACCGTGTGACCAGGTGTCATTACTAGCGTAAGAAAAATTATGTCAGTACTTGTGGGTTAACAACGTATTACCGATTACTTCGGCAATGACAGAATCCGTATTACTTCAGCGAGAAGTTGGCGTGACCGCTAAAGTTTACGTTTTCCGCACAAAGCAATGCTCTCCATGGTGTATTGACGAAGATTGGTCTAGAACTCAAGTAGTAGTGTCAACGCTAGACGATACTAATCCGGCTGCTCCTAGACCGTTGCTGTGACGGACTAAGGTTTGACTGGTCTATTGCCTAGCAAATGTCTCAGAGTGTGGACGTAGCTTAAGACTTCTCATACCCATTAACTAGTTCCTTTGTGGTCGATTCACCAGTGCCCTTTCCACCGACGGACAACCGGGTTCAAGGACATTTACAAATGAGTCTAGATCCACGGACTATGGCTTTCGGGAGCCAGAATGTGCACGTGGCATATTTCTTTCTCCGAAGCCGATCGTCCGAACCAATGGACCAAACCTTCCGGGCAGCTATTGAAAACCTGGAGACCCCAAAAAACGGTGATTCAGATAGTACTAAAGGCAGTAGTATTATCACTACATTGAGCCTAGGGAGGAGGGAGAGATGACCGATTACGGCTGTCACTCATCCATCCGAAAACATGACGGCCTTTAGGTGATCTTTGCCAAGACTGGGGATCTTTGGTTGGCTGTGTAACCTCTGTCTAACCCATCAAGCATCGTGCATAAGCTTACCATGTTCGTCGCTTTTCGATTGCATTTTAATTTGATTCAACTCATTACTTTTTCTTCATCTACATACATTTCATTATTTATTATTTTATTTATATCTGGTGTTATATAATACATTATACAAGTCTCAGCGTCTTTCTATCAACTGCCTGCAGTACTCTCCTGAATCCCATTGCTATCGCTTCCTAACCATTTTTGTTTTTATTGGTGTCAAAAGACCTACTCCTATTAAGACAGATAAAACTGGTTTTGCTCCACAGAAATTTATTCCGGATTTTTCCTAAGGATAAATTTCAAAATGACAAGGTCGAAATGGAAACAGGAGCAATGTAGTTGATAGACAACTAATTCTCTTTGCTCCAAGAGCCACATGTATAGTAGCCGCCCTGTTAGCTCCAATAAGGTAAGGTATGGTGAGTACCTACAACTCCTTGCCGACAACTTTTAACGCATTATTAGAACATAGTTGACGGCGTAAACTCTGTTTTCCTCCCTTACAATAGCCTCTTCTACACTAATATGAGCAAATAGGTCTAATACTATCCGAGATGTAATTATTGTAATCGCCCTTGCATAGTATGATGATAATTGCCTATGATAGTATGATAAGCTAGAGCCTCGATTCTTCATTACCATTCCATCAACTAAAATTCGAATTCTTCAATGCCAAATTTCACTTAATATTTCTCCTATGCCTGACTGGACCATCCTTCTCTCGTTGTGAGTGACAGTGAGTCTCTCTTACTTGAATCAAATCATTTTCACGATGACATAAAAAATAATTTGTTTTCCTGATTCCAACGATAAGTGCTATATGGAAAACCAATTATTTTTACTCAATTTAGATGCAATGTTATAATAATTACAAGTATAAGCGGAAACATTCGTTTTTATTGCGCGTTACATATCTCGATTAAATAATTTTGAGAGAAAGAAGAAAACAGTTTATTGAAGCATTACAATCTGCCTCTTGTGGGCAATAAGTAATGGTGCTATGTAGCTTACAATCATTTCATAAAAAATCAATGATATAAACAAAATAAATGTATAAATAAATATATACAAGCGAAAAAATATGTATATCTAATAAAAAAATAATATAATAATAAATAAAACATAAAGAAATATACTGTACACATTCATACTCTATTTACAATTTGCCTGGGGTCCCTGAACTGAGCTTCTTCCTCATATATGAGGGCAAAGCAGGAGTCCGGGAGGCCCCAGCACCCTTTCCCATCCGCGTCACTGGCATTAAACGCCAGTGGAAGCTGGGTAAGGGCGCTTCACACACACACAGGTCGTGAGTGGAGAATCTGGCCAGTGCCAGTACTCCAAATAACATTATTATATCAGGTCTCGAGGCCATTGCCGGTATAGACAGCGGGGTGGGTTATATGGATGCGTGGAACTGGATAATGACTGAGCCAGGGGGTTGGGATGACAGGTAAGGTTTTGGTGAAAGTTTGAAAATTTAGTAGGGATGAGATCGAGGACGAAAGGAATGTTGAGATCATTATGGAGGGTTTTGTTGGAGACATAATAAGGAGCATTGACAATAGTTCTCAGAACTTTGGATTGAAAGGATTGAATGCGTCTGATATTCGATTTTTTCGCGGTCCCCCACAGTTCCAGTCCATAGGTCCAAATAGGTTTGATGATGGTCTTGTATATTAGTAGTTTATTGTCAATTGAAAGATGGGAGGTCCACATAGTAATCTGTATAGTTGGCTGAATCGTCTGTTAAGTTGTCTTTTGAGTCTGGTATGAGGATTCCATGTAAGTCTTTTGTCTAGGAGAAAGCCAAGGTATCGTACTGTGTCAGAAGTAGGTAGGACGGTTTCATTTAATTGGACATTTTCCCCGGCGAAGTGTAAAAGTCACGTGTTTGCATTTTTCCTCGTTAACTTTGATCCGCCATTGGTTACACCAAATTTCAATGAGTGAAAGGTGCCTTTGGAGGTTCGAGGAAGCCATTTCAGGATCTGGATGAGATGATAGGATGGCTGTGTTGTCTGTGAACGTTGCAAGGAAGGTTTCAGGAGTAGTTGGGATATCAGCGGCGTACAATATCTATAGGATAGGACCCAAGACGCTGGCCTGGGGGACTCCAGCTTGAATTGGGTAAAGATTGGAGTATTCGTTACCACAGCGTGCTTGGAAGTAGCGATCAGAGAGGTAGGATCGAAAGACTAGGAATAAGGATTGAGATAACTGGGTTTTGAGCTTGAACAGCAAACCGGCATGCCATACCCTGTCGAAAGCTTGTGCTACGTCCAGAAATGCGCTTGTGCAGTATTGTTTGTTTTCAAGAGTAGAGGATATGTATGTGATCGACAACTCGGAGACCCTGCTGGACCGTCGAGTGCCTGGGACGGAATCCAAACTGATGTGAAGGAATATTATTGGATTCTATTATGGGTAGGATTCGTTTCAGGAGGATTTTTTTCGAAAATTTTAGAAAGTAGCAGGCTGATGGGTCGGTATGATGAAGTGGCATTGGGTGGCTTGCCAGGTTTAGGGAATAGGATGATGACGGAGTGTTCCCACAGCAAAGGGAAGTGAGTTGTACGAAGGATACAGTTATATAGGTAGGTAAGGAAAATAATCCCTTTTTGAGGAAGATGTTGAAGGATCTGGGTGGTTAGAAGGTCATGTCCAGGAGATTTGCGGACTTTTAACTTTTGTAAGAGGAATTTGACCTCAGAGGGATTTACCGCTTTAGGAGGTAAAGATAGAGGGATGGGTGAAAAGAGGAATTCATTAATATTGGAAATGTGCGTAGAGTGGATATCAGGATGTGGGATAAATGTATTTGAACGGTGTTTGGCAAATTCTTCTGCTTTGTCTTCATCTGATGCAGCCCAAGTGCCGTCTTCACGTCGGAGGGGATGGGAAATAGAGTGATATTTGAGTATTTTTTTTGGTGGTATTCCAAAGGGAATTATCTGAAGCCGATAATGTGGAAAGGCAGCATGTATAGGATTCGGATCTATAGGTTGTCAGGTTCTTTTTGACTAATTTGGTGAAGTAGTTATACTGTCTCCGATCGTGAGGATGCCTGGTTCTTTGCCAAAGGGATCGGTAACGGCATTTGATAAGGATAAGACCTCTAAGATCTTGCGGTAATGGATTTTTCTTACGGATTTTGAAGGAAGGATGGGGTGAAGATGCAGTCCAAACTGCTTGCTGGATCAAATTGGTAAAGGAATTGACGGCATCATCCAACTTCTGAGGTGTTTTTAGGGAAACTCTGAGGTCAAACTGGTGAAATAGGTTCCAGTCAACTGGTCCCCTAATAAATGATGGCGGAGGAAGTTTGGATATTGGGACTATAGAAAGGGTAAGGATCAAAGGACTGTGATCTGAGAACAGGTCATCAAGGCGTTCTATGGAGTAGTTTCAAAGAGGAGGAGATCAGGATTTCGGTTTGGGTCAGTGGGCCAATATGTAGGGAAGTCTGGAGAAATAAAACTGGAATTATGGGAGATAAGTGCAGAGGGGAGGATGCGACCTCGGGTATTAGTATTTCTTGAGCCCCATTGTTGGTGTTTCGCATTAAAGTCTGCACCTAAAAGGAAATGAATGCCTAAGGAGTTTAGGAGAGAGCTGAATTGGGAATGGGAAATGGATTTATTAGGAGGGCAGTACTCTGACGCTAAGGTGAGAGGAAAGGAAAAGGTTTTGATTGTAACAGCTGTAGCCTGAAGGATATCGTTTGATTGGAGTGGAAATGAGTGTTGGGAGAGGGATTTATGGACAATGGCAGCCGTACCACCGTGAGCTTTTCCATCAGGATGGTCAGTCCGGTAGATTTGGTACTGTGTTATGTTGAGCTTCCGTTTACTGGTCAGTCGAGTTTCTGTAATTAAGGCTACATCAATTTTTTTTTCATACAGTAAGGATGTTAGTTCGTCAGTGTGGTTTCGAATACCATTCGCATTCCAAAGGAGAATGGATAAAGTGGATGTCTTTTAAGGATTTTGTTGGACAGGAAAGAGATGGGAAACAAGATTTGTTAGGAGAGATATTAGTGATGTGACCGTGGATTTGAACTCGGAGAGGAATGATGTGAGTAGTGTTGTGAGATCAGTAGCATTTGAAGGAGGGGGGATATGGGGGATTTGATGCGGGGTATTTGGATTTTGATTCGCGGGATATATTAGTTGTTGGGGCTGGTTTATTGGTTGTAGAGAATTGATTTGTGGTTTAGAGAGGGGTTTTGGGGGTTCGGGTTGTAGCGTGGCTCCGAGACTATTTGTTGACCACCTGACATTTCGGCGTAGGAAACAGCTCTATCTACAATTTTAGAAGGCTGTCTTCTTGAGGTCGTCACTTCGTCGCTGGGACGACGTGCTGCCAGAACTTGAGATTTTATATTCTTGTAGGTTTGGCAACCTTTATAATTGGCTGGATGCCCTTGAAGACATAGTGCGCAGACAGCTGGTGTTTCTCTCGGCTTGACGTATTCTTCAGTTTTATGCGGTTCTCCGCATTTGAGGCATCTTGGAGTATGATGGCAGTAGTGCCTAGTGTGCCCGTATGCCTGGCAGTTATGGCATTGCACGATGTCTTTCTTTGGGTATGGTTTTTCGATTTGAATCTGGGTATAATATAGTCTACTTACATCATAGATCTTTTCTACTCCGGATGCTGGTTCTAAATCTATAAAGAAGAGAGGCAATGGAATTTTGTTGCCTGTCTCGGGGTGTACAGGATTCTTCTTGTAGACATTTGTAACTTGTCTAACTTTGAAGCCTATGGCGGTGAGCTCCTCCTCTATGACGTCAGCAGGGGTGGTTGGGTGCAATTTTCTGACTACCACTCTGATGGATCTCTCCTCCTTTAGTTGGTACGTATGGTAATCTGCCTTGATCTCCGTTAGGTACTTGACTATATTTCGGTATGTCTCGGGCGTGTCTGCCTGGATCTTTGTATCGTTGGTCCTGCTAGTGCAATAGTATTTTCCGGTGCCTACTGCCTTATTCAATTGTGTGCAAAGAAGCCTACAGTTTTTTATGCTCCGTACGAAAATTGGTGGAGGCCAGTGCACTTTAGGGGCCGATGTGGTCACCATTGCTTCACTAGGTAGATTTGTTAGGGGCTGAAATCTGTTGGGTGAGTAGAAGGGAGAATCTTCAGTGAACTCAGTAGGTGACTCTGGTTGGGTATTTTCATTCGACGGTCCTGCCTTGGGTTCCTTATTATCATTCGGATTAGTATGAGGTGTGTCGACTTTACGCCTTCTATTAGGTTTAGGTTTACTTGGGCTATTTCTCGTAGTTGATTCTAGGGATCGACTTATCTTTGTATTTCCTTTTTTATCTGATTTGCTGGATAATACTTGATGGTAAAACTTCATTTTGGAATATTATATCACTGGAGCAGATAGTAGTAAAGAAAAAAAAAAAGGTAGGACAGAGAGGAAAGGGAACTACATAAAAATAAAGAGTTCGTATGAGATCTGATCTGAATACGGCACAGATCAGCCTCATTCGGTGCCAGAGGCAGCACTGATAGCTGATAGGGTCAGTCTTACCTTAACTGTGGGTGGGATTGAACCTGCCGCGACCAGCACAAAGATAAGTAACTCTTGTCTCTTAAATCACTTAATTTTATAATTAATATAGTCACGTTATAAGTCCGTAATTAGCTACGAAACTTCACATTTTACTTCACTGGTACACAGACTATGACTATGTAAAAAGCCATGACTGTACGATAAAAGTTAATGGTAATAAAAAAAAAGTATCATAGAGACGATGTTGCTCACTCTAGCGCGTGCTGTGAACTGCGATTAAATAATAATAATAATATTTTCACAGTTATGAAATATAGTTATTTTACGCTGATAATACTTAAATGTTTGAATGTTGAATGTGTTAAAGAAACGTTTTTAGACATTTCTCGGTGTGTTCAAACCCTGGTAAACATTGAGATGTATGTCCTTGTAAACTCCTTCTTTACAAATAGTGGGCGGAAATGAAGCACAAAATGATAAATGACATACTACAGCTATGATGTACAAATATTTTTAAACTTGATAACATTTATAATCTTTAATTAAAACCATTTTTAAACCATAGAGAGAATTAAAAAAGAAAAGAAAAAATAATATTATTTCGATATTCAGATAGGAACTTTGTGACCTCTGGAAGCTGAACCTTACACTTTTCCTTCCCCCGTTTGTTATCTTACTTTTGCACATTGTCATGAATAAGGTTTCACGAATGAGGATCCTCTCACTCTTGAAGGTATCTTCAAACTCTTGACTCAAATATATTTGTATTCCTCTGTGGACTCTTTGCTTGACATTCTTATTTGCAACCCTCCCAAAATTTTAATAACCTGAAAATCTCTACCCTTTGCCGCCAGCCTGCACTTAGGATGAGGCACTCCCGGTATTTTCTTTAAATTTAATGTAGCTGGAGGTGAGTAGGAAGCGTTAAAGATTCTGATCAAGATGACAGAGGTGAGGATACAAAATGCCAATTCTACCAACTTTCATCAAACTCTTTCCTCAGCTCCTGGCTTCGAATCAAAATGACTCCTTTGCGAAAATTCCCTCACAAGCCTCTTCATTTTATGATTTATATTTATAGTTGATATCTGCTTCCAGTACGACTTCTTCATATTTTCATCCCCTAAAACGAAATATTCATATAAAAATCCCTATCATATTAATAAAACTATATATTAATAATTCGTTTTGGTTTTCCTTACCATCCACAAACAAATTTATCCTTTCAGAAGAAGCTTTTCTTACTTCCTCCTTCACTACAGGAAACCAATTTTTCATTTTATCAATACTATTTCTAACTTTTTTCCGACGATTTTCCCTCATTTTAGTCTTTTCCATGTAGGAGGAAACTCCTAGAAAAGATTGATAAAATTAAAAGTTTCCGATTTCATCATATTGAACCTATTCAATCAGGTTTTCAAGCCAACTATTCCAAGCAATTTTCTTAAATTGAAAGCATCAGTGATGCTGAGTCCGTTATAGATGTAAAAAGTATCCCCGTGGTCCATGATTTCTCTAATTGCCTTTTAATCCATTGAACATTCCATATTTTTATCACCCAAAAATTCTCACAAAAATATCATTTTCTCCTATAGAGTTATTTATTATAAGATTCAAACAAACTCAAATAGAATCAATGCATGTACAAACGTGTTGCAAATCTTGTTTTGAGTTATTGACTTTTTTCAGACTGATTAATTTTTGGATAAATTTTGGAAACAGCTTTAATCGAAATTGGATCATTATATAAACTCGAAAATCCTTCTTCACCTCATGATATCCGTCTTCTTTCTCTGTTCTCTAACGTTTGAAAACCATTAAGAGGCGTTCAGAAAAGTAGCCTTCTTTTAAGAAGTTTAGGAATAGGTTGTGACCATTTCTATTACCCTTAATGACATCCCTCATAAGTCAACCTTTTTTAAAAATTGTATACCGGTCAAAATCAAGCAGTGCGTCAATAACGTTGAATTCACCTTTAGCAATGATGTATCCTATCCTAGTTTCTCCTCTTTGAAATGTTAGATGTTGCACCACAATAACATTTGAAAAAGTTTATTGAAAGTCATTTAAGATATCATGCTTGATTAATACCTAAATTAGCATCTTATTTTCACTTGAAACCAGTAGAAGCCTAGTTAGTTCCTTAACCTCATAACCAAGCGGAACGAACAAATACGTCAAAGATAAACAATATCGGGTAGGACATGTCAATGCGCCCTTGAAATATGTGTTGTACCCTGGAACGGGCGGGATGTATACTTTCGAATAACACAGTATTCATACATGCCTCGCGTATGAATGACATGATTGTAAGACAAGAAGGGAATGAGTAATGAGTATCATGAACAGCGAGCTGAGAGCGGTGGCGGGCACGAACTTGCACTTACCTACCTATTTTCGTATTTTATAAGTATCATTTACTTATATTTTTTTATTAGTTCCAACCTTTCGCGGCCGAATTATTCGATAATGATCCTGAATTGAAACCGTGTTCGAAAATTCGAAAATGGAAGGATAAAAATGAAGCTGAAATGAAGATTTTTGTGGGGCTGCTAATTTTACAAGGAATAATTAGAAAACCGGCTTAGGAACTTAATTTTTCAATAATAATAATAATTAAAACACCATATTTTTGTTTATAAAACTATGAGTAAAAGCAGGTTTTGGATTATTACGTAAGTTTTTGCATTTGATAGATGCATTGGATAGAAAGTCAATCTGGATACGTACAAAATATAATTTTATACATAGGAAAGGTTCGAATTACCCACAAAAAAACAATCAACACGTATTTTTTTGGAGATAAACATGACTTATCGAATAAAGGGTACAGGATTTACTAAGATGATTTCTATAAGTCAAATGACTCGGCTCAACTCTTGTGTCAAAACAATACAGACATTAAATACTCTTTCAAGTTTCCACGGCCACTATTTATACAAAAAACTTCAGTTGTTTCTTCTGGTTTAGACCGTGTCGGTTAATTTTCTGCCAACGTTTCGACAGGCATGCTGCTGACTTCCTCAAGGCTTAATTGAGACTAAAGATGTTTAGCTGACCCACGGCTTTATATAGAAGCCACTCGGGTCCACTCATACATTGTTCAATACAGATATTGTTGAAACATTGAAGATAAACAGAGCCGGAATCCCCAGTGAAATAAAAAGATTGATAGATTATGTATAGATATTGATAGATTACATCATAGTGGAAACCCACCCAAAGATATCAACAAGCCAACAAACAGCTCTACGCCTAAACTATCACACTTATTCGAACGGCATTTTACAGAACAAATGAAAAGCGATATAGGAAAAACTAAATCCAGAAGGTGCCGAGTTTCCTACAAAACTGGTGTTAGTAATCAATCTACATAGCGGTCTGTTGTCATGGTTGTAAAAAGTACTATGAATCAACAATTGTTTTAAAATATATCACACGGAAATTGTGCTTTGAATTTTTACATTTTTTTAATGTAATAAAAATAGTATTTTTTACTTTTTTAAACTCAATATTTCCATTTTATTGTTCTGTGATTGTTAATTTATTTTTATTTTTTATTGTGTATAAATAAAAAAAAAATTGTAATCTTTACTATTATGTTTCCATTATTTTGTTGGTATTCTTTTCTATTTTTTTTTTTATTTTCCTTTGTACTGAAATATATAAATAAACGAAAAAATATATATTTCATAGTCTTTTCATTTATTTTAAGCATAAATAAAAATGAATAATAATATGAAATTACGTCCTTCGCGCGCGACGTACTAACATCTCGTTGTGATCCCGTTAAATATTGCGTGAATAAAAAGGGAATTCCCCAGATAATAGTTTAATATTCCTCACCTTCGACTTTGAGTTGAAATTCATTATCATCTTCTCAAAATTATAACAATCAATTTGGAAGATTAATTGATTAATCAATTAATTTTTAATATTAAAAAACTTGGAACTTCTTCAAAACCTTCGAACCTTGTTATGGCTTCCTCTTAACTGGACTACAACCTGCTAACACATACACAATAAAAAGATCAAATCTGTAGGTATTTTAATCGTGACTAACATCATATAAAATATTTAACGATAATCATTGCAACTATTTTCTCAAGTTCTTTGCGAACACTATTTAAAAAATAATATTTTTTTTATTTGTTATTTTTCCAACAAAAAAATTAAGTGAAAAATTTGAAATTCGTAATCAGGACCTTAGTAAACGTTACTAAGCAAATGTTTAAAACTTTCACCCAGTAGCTTATCATATAAAAACTTTATCACCATCCATCCCTCTCCAGGCCTTCCTCCTAGGTCATCCGTCATCTACTTCCCTTTACTGGTGCCTAACCCATCTTAACTATCTTAGTTATTATAGGTTTCTACCTTCTGTACATTGAGACTTCATGTTATTGTTGTATAACGTATATTGCCTCTCCTGGTATTCCCTTCAACCTTATTCATGTACATCATCTCTTTTGTCTGAATCCGCTCTTTGTACTTAATGGCAAGGATCCATGACTCTGAGGTGTAAGAAAGAATGTTTTACAGGATCATTGGCCCGTGGACGGGTATTTTTGTTTACTTCACCACATTCTTCCTGCTGTTCCTAGTCTTCGCAACACATCTCCGTCAATATAGCAGCTTTCATTGATCCAGGGACTAAGATATTTGAAATGTTGCACCTGTTCTAAGACCTGTCCTTTTAGCCTAAATGTTTTCATCACGCGGTGGGACCTTCTTCCTGTTCGCATGCATTTAGTTGTTTCCGAATCTATATCCATGCTGATAGTGTATAGTTCTCCTTCCATCATATTTACCTTTTACGTAGGTCCCAGTCATAAGCAGCGAAAATGACAAGGTCTTCGGTAAAAGCGAGGTCCTGTTACGAGGATATTGTACAAAGAGGGCTGCAGGTAACAAGATGAAACCAATCTGGGTTTGGCTCTCTTCATTACATGATCCAGAGCCAATATGAATGGTAGGAGACTTAGGTAGCACCCCTGGTGTATTCCCTATGTCGTCTCAAACTCCTTGGAGGTGTAATAGTTATTCTTTACAATGTTTCTTTTCTTTGGTAGAGACTCCTATTATCGTGTATCCTAGGCTCGTGCTCGTATCAGTATGAGAGAGAGAGAGAGAGAGAGAGAGAGAGAGAGAGATTCTGAAATTTAAGCGTTATTCGTGATATCAGAATCCTGTGTAGAATAGAAATTAAAAATAAAAAAACATAATTCTTTATCAGGCATGTTGAAAATTACGTAAATTTTTTGTTAAAAACAGTAAAGAGAAAGAGTGCTTCGATTTCTAGTCTGTTTACTTTGGGAGATGGTGAAATGGCCGGATGTACTACTAGCGGAAACGGCCCCCAATCAGCTGTTGGGTCTAACTGTGCGGAAAATTATCCACTGCCTTCTAGATATGCAGCCAAGATGCCGGCACGAAACCTGAATTGGAAATCCAACCTCCAGCTAGAACAAACATATTTAATCTCAGTCACAAATCCCTTACCATTAAATTTGTTTTCAATATAAATATCAATTATATTAAGTTTCAAATTTACTGAGAAACCAGAATATTAATAAATACAAGATAAAACAGATTTATCAAACGACATGAATGAAAAAAGTCCAAACAGGAAGTTTCTAATGTGCCTGAAAACAGAACTACCTGCCGATATTTCGAAGCGATGATCGGATCTTAAAAAGTAGGTCCCAAAGATTAATACAACCACACATGACACACCCTGAAGGAAAGTCACTGAAGAGATTCGGTCCCAAGTAGGTACGGTAGTTTTCACTAATTCCAGTTCCTCATGGGTATCTTAACGAGAGAGGTTGATGAGCACCTTGATTTCTAATACAGTTACTACTACTTCTGATAATAATAATCCTTTATAATAATTGTTTACAAAAATAAATCAACTCAAATAATAATGGCAAACATCAGTACTGATCAAGGAAATCGGCCAACATTTGTGTCTGAATTATCAAATCGGAAAAACATTAGCATTGATCAATGAAATCTGCCAACACTCGTAAATTATCCATCAGATAACATAAAATTAGAATTAATCAATCAGATCGACCAACATAATGATATATCATATCAGCCAAATATGCTTCTCATCAAACAAATCGGCCATCATTGATGCTGATCAATTAAATCGACCAAACTTGCTAACTTATCAATCAAATCACCCAACATTAGTAACTGATCAATCAAATCGGCCAGCATTAGTAATGATCTATGGAATCAGCTAACATAGGTACTGATAGATAAAATTAGCTTAATTAGTAACTGATCATTCAAATCGGCTAACTTTGCTACTGTTTTACCAAATAGGCCAACAGTAGTTCTGATCCAACGATTCTGCCAATATCTATCAATTTTCAAAATGGCTTTTATCGGAACATATTTATCAAATAAGCCAAGATGGGTACTGATCAACCAAATCGTATAATGTAAGGAAGAAATAGTTGGGAGGTGCAGTCAATAAAAACACCTTAATAAGTGTATACTTATTTATTGTGTGCCGACGTTTCGGCCTACAATGTAGGGGCTAAAAGAGAGAAACACACAGAAAAAAAATATAAAAACGTTGCAGTAACAAGAATATGGTGACATGTAATGTGGAAATTAAAATAGTGACTAGATATGATGAAATAGTGAATAGATATGATAATTAAAGATAACGAATATTAAAGTGGTTACAGAATATAATAAAATTAAAGTAGTGACAGATAATAATAAAATTACAGATGATGAACAGAAATTAAAATAGTGACAAGTTAAGAGAAGATAGACAATAATATACCTAACAATCCCAAACAGGGACTGTATACATTGTAAATACTATAAATAGAGGATTTGTATCTCAATAAACCACTGTTTAACCAGCCTTCAAGTGAGTTGTTTATTTCCCAACTTTGTCTTTTTTTGTGTGTGTTTTGCTTGGCGAAGTGTTACAAATAGAAAAATGATGTTTAGGAGGATTCTAGACAGCCGTTTTTTTTATATTCTGGAGGAGTAGCATTGTGATGAGGAAAATTGGAAAGATTTTACAACATTCAAAGTGGTAATAGGTTGTATGGTCTAAGGTGGATTCTGTATTTCAGTTTTAGATGGCGGATTAACTTTTAGAGCTCAAGGAGCGTACTAATTCTTTCTACCGGAAGAAAGACCAAATTCAGTTTAGGTCTAAAAATGCAGAGAATTGGGAGAGGAGAAAAATAGAGTTGTAGATATAATGATATGTCTGCGAAAATAATTTGGAGATATAATTTATTGCCAATTTTTCTCTTCAACACAACACAAGAGGTAACCGGCCTCTTAACATATATTGAGTATAGGGCTGATTCCCAACGTCCCAAGCGCCCCAGATTCCGGTATTATGGCTAAAATCGAGTTTTATTAATGTTCGACGACAGGAAGAGCCGCAAATAAAACTCCCTAGTCTAAATTGGCACAAAACAAAGCCCGATAAAATCTGCATTTTATAGTTCGAAAGTTATTAGATTTATAGATATAGCCAAATTATTGGTTCATTATTTTTTTTTATTTTTATAATATAGGTTTTATAGTATTTATGTTATTGAATCGAAAAAATTGTCACCTCAACGACTCATGATAATTAACTGTCAAGCCCTGAAATGGCAATCCGGTATGTTTTTCCATCGATGTCCACCAATGATAGTTTGTCCAGTATGATTTATCATGCTATCTAATCATTCCATCATGCCAAAGAATATCGCCACTGTGTATCACTCATCTTCATCTATATCATAATATAGATAATTAACCAGACTCGCACCAGGAGACAATGCATAAACATACTTTAGCATTAAGTTACTCCTCTGGTACTGTTACCCAGTGCCTCCATGATTGCTACATGCCTTTTTATAAACACAAGTTTGCACTGTTTACGAAATATTCAGGTATACATTGCAAACTTAATAATATGTTTAGCATAAGAATAAGCGGGTGGAGTCACATACTGATAACACAGGTCTGCGATGAAAAAATTGTAGCATATTTAACAGTATTTTTTGTGCTGATTACGGAAAAAATAGTAAACTACTTCCATCACTCCTAGATAAATCACAAATTTCACCTGAAAATTTCTTATTTGATTCATCAAAAAGGAGTTTGAAAGCTATACTTCTTCACAATGGTAACCGATATGCTTCTGTGCCTGTTGGACACTCAGTCCATTTGAAAGAATGCTACGAAAATCTTGAGTTTGTCTTAATAAGCTCGGCTACTCTCACCATAAATGGACCATTTGTGGGAATTTGAAAGTTATTTCCATAATTCCAAGCCTCTTATTCCTGGAGTTAAAAATGTTGAAAGACAAAGTTTCTTCTTTCCACCACTTCATATCAAATTGGGGCTAATGGAACAATTTGTGAAAGCATGTGAAGGAGAGTGTTTCAAGTATCTTTGTGAACAGTTTCTAGGTATATCCGATGCTAAGCTGAAAGAGGGAGTCTTTGTTGGGCCTGACATCAGAAAACTTTTAAAAGATGAAACATTTGTCTCTAAAATGGAAATGGAAGAAAAAAATGACTGGAATTCATTTAAACTTGTTGTAACAGGTTTTCTTGGAAACGAAAAAAGACCCAAACTGCAAATATTTGGTTGCTGAATTGTTACAAAACTACAAAATGTTGGGCTGCAACATGAGTGTCAAAGTTCATTCATTTCCTTCACTCACATCTGGATTACTTTCCAAAAAATCTTGGGGCTTAAAGTGAGGAACAAGGAGAACGTTTCCATCAAGATATAAAGAAATGGAGCGCAGATACCAAGATCGATGGAATGTCAACATGATGGCAGACTACTGTTGGATGTTAAAAAGATAAAATTCACAAGAATACAGCCGAAAAAGTACCAAAAGAAGCTTTAATGGGAAAACAATATGTTTTAATAATAAGTTACAACACATGTACATCATTTTTATGCTCATTTTGCCTAGGTATCGTTGTTGTTGTTTTTGCTATTACTTCATGTTAAAATAATAAAAACAAATCCAAAATTTTCGGTTTTTTTGTACTTTTTCCAAAAACTTCAACTTTGTTGGCAAGCTTTACGTGATAGAAAAAAAATACGTGATACAAAAGTCATTTTTGAAATCAGCGCAAAAACTACGTGAAGATCAGTTAACTAAGTCAAAACATTTTAAAAAAAAGTTTTTTCGCAGACCTGTGTAATTGCTCCTAGAAATAATTGGTGAATATCCTCGAGGATCCAACATTCTCTGCAATACTGTAAGTGGACCATATCCTCACTTGCTCGACAATTCTACAGAATACACCGCACCAATTTTTCGTTTCTATACTCTACTAAATCGATATTAAAATAATTGAGAATTAAAGATTTATTGCTGTAATATATTGGATGACGTATTCATTTGAGGTTGAAAAAGTATATCTATTTGTGAGAAATGTAACTGATATGAAGAGACCGGTGGAGCGTGTTAGAAGGGAAAGTTTACTCTGATGTTAAACAGACTGTCACCATGGGGAGTGGGGGCCTTGTACCCCATTAGCCCCCCTCACACCGTCACAATTTTTCCCTTAGATGACTTTCTACCCTGCACTTGACGGAGCGTGGCATCATTACATCTCATCTTTCTTTTCTCTTTTAGTTCTTTTCCATTTCCTCACTTTTCTGAAACATAAGAAAAAATTATTAAACTTGAATTTGATAGCCGTTGATGATACTATACTAGAAGAACTGATAAGTTTACAGACGTTGTTCCCAACTTCTTTTAACAGGCTTTTATTGAATTTAAAGTTATACTACAATATTATATCTATTATAATCACTTTGATCATAAACAATATAATACAAAATTAACGCTTATACTCGTATGTAAATTACAGTTATATCATTAAAAAAAAAAAATTATTGAAATTTGCAAATAAACTGCTCACAAATTGAAGTGGACCATTCATCAAAAGTTAGGTAACTCTCTTTTTTAACCATACTTCTGGTTATTCTTTTGTATATTTGTGATTATAGTACCTCACTTATCGATTGTTAATAGTTTTTGTTCAACAAAAATAAATACACCAAACAAAATTTAAGAAAAATTTATTTTTTGTAAATTAAATAAAAAGTTTTTAGAAAATAAACATTTAAATTTTTACAAATATTGGTTTTCATTTCAGTTTAACCTTCTTCAGTAGGGTGTTGGACCCCCTCTACTTTGAATTAATGTTTCAAATTGGCGATTCATACTTCTTATTAAGCTCAAAATGTAATCTTGAGGTAAATTAGCCCATTCCTCAATTAAGGCGGCAGCAAGTTCATCCAAGTTATGTGGACAAGGTGAACGCATTTGTAATTGCCGTTGAAGTTTGTCCCAAACATGTTCAATTGGATTCATGTCTGGTGAACAAGCAGGCCAGTTCATGCGCGTTATTTCTTGCTCTGCTACATAGCGTTGAATCATCCTTGCCCTATGAGGACGAGCATTATCATCAACAAGAATGAAGTTCTCACCCGTTTCTTGGGATAAAGGAATAATCACAGGTCTGATGAAGTTGCTCAGGTAGGTTTGTGTGGTTACATGTTCATTTCTAAACAGTACAAGCTGAGTTTTTCGATAACTCATTATCCCTCCCCACACCATTATTGAGCCTCCTCCATGAGAGCGAACTGGTTCAGTCATACCTGGGCTAAATCGCTGGGTTTGTCTCTCGCCACACTCTAAAACATCGATCTTGATGATGGAGAACAAATTTCGATTCGTCAGTAAATAAACAATGGTCCCAGTCCTCATCAGTCCAATCATCATGTTCACGAGCTCATAGGAGTCGTTCTGCATTTGTTGTCTGGTTAAACAAACCCTCCTCGCAGGTCTTCTTGTCCTCAAACCAACTTCATGTAGGTGGTTTCTAACCGTCTGAGTTGAAATGCGGACTCCCGTTGCTTGTTGAAAAGAGCTTTGCAACTGCGGAGCTGTTAAACCGCGTTGCCTAGTGGTTTGGATTTTGAAATATCAGTCTTGCTGAAGGGTGGTTTTTCGAACTTGGCCTCCTCCATGTGTGTACTGAGCAGCACCTGTTGCCTGGTATCGAGATCATGCTCGTCCAATGACCAATGAGAGCAGTGAAGCCTACGACCGACATCACGTTGAGAATGAACTAACTCTGAAAGTGCTAATGCCCTCCCCATTTCATCAACACTAAGTTGTCGTAAAGACATTGTTAAACACTGTCCAGTGAACTGGTTGGAGTAATACTGACGATAAAAGGGAAATAATGTTTACAAAACACAAGTGGAAAATAAGCAGCTCAGCTTTAAGCAGTGATACTAAGACTTTGTTTTTGTTTTTATCTCTTTAACACCGTTAAATTGCTAATAAAATAGTTTTTTTTTTAAATGGAGGAAAACCTCAAATCAATCAAGTTAGGTAAATTATAAAATATCTTCATTTTCTTAAGTGGTCCACTTCAATTTGTGAGTAAATATAATGAAACATAAATCATGTCCTGACATAAAGGCAAGTAGAGAAACTACCTGGTGGTAGTACTCAAATAAAAAGTTCAACCTAGAAGGTCAGGCCATCTTATACAATTAAATAAAGTTGATAAAAAACAATATGAATACATAAATTGTACTTACGATTTGTGAGAATATATTTTCCACAGCATTAATCGGTAGATCTGTATTTTAGAATATTGGGGATGCTGATTTAATATGATTGAGGAAAACGATATAGTTTACCAGTTGAAAAAATGTTATCCCCATAAACTCCTAATAAACCCTGAATGAAACCGACAGTAAAAGTACTGCATAGTTCCTGTAACACAAACAATCTCTGAAACAGTAGTACTCATTCCGTCTTCACCTTCAAAAAAGATATCTAGATTATTTTAAAAAACAATGATACGGGTAAATTAGAACCAGTGCCAAATGTAGTAGATCAAATACACCTGTGGAAATAAATTTCATAAATCCTGCTTTGGAACAGGTGATAATATTTTAAAGGAAGATAATAATAACTCGGTAGAGCACCTTAAAGAAATGAATAACAAATAAACCAGTCCATACATTTCAGGCATATGAGACATGTATTCCAAGTCGTCACGCCTAAATTAAAACTCCACGAAAAACATATTCTGTAATCTGTATATAACTTATGAGCTTCGGCACACAAAACATAAAAAAAAGAAGATATATTCAGGAGAAAAACAACACGCATGAAGTCTGGTTAAACTCTGACTTTATTGCCATCTTGAACCCCTATTTATAGACTCTAACAGCTGTTAACAATGCCAGCTTGATATTAGCGACTATGCGATCATTGTCTTGTCTTAACTCCCCCCTGCCAGTTTGCGAACATTCTCGAAAACTCAAAACAAAAAATTGCAGAGAAAGAACCCAAAAACAAAAGAAATCACCAATTACTTGAATCTTATTCTACTTACATAAAAGACCTTACTACTAGCTTAATCTAAATTACTATTATTCATAATTAACAAAAAATATTTATATACAAATAAGTTAATTTACAAAAACTTCCATATGAGACATGGAAATAAACTGTTCCACTGCACATCTAACATAAACTCCACAAATTCCGGATTTTCTCCCATACAGTCGCGTTCCCTACATAGAGATAGTTGGTCGCACCTACCTTGGAAGCGTCTTTCAGTACGTGGCATATCTGTTCTTCCTTAACTCCGGGTTGGGACCAGATAATAACAATATTATGCCTCTCGTATCTAGAAAATTCCGTTTTCAGTAACCCCGTGGTCCTTGTCTTGCATATTATCTGCCAACTCTTATCGTTTATTACCTCATCCATCTCCCCCATCTCCGTCAATCTCTCGTCTTGTGATTCCTCCTGGTCGGGATTCCCCGTTGTCCCGGCGGTCTGTTTCTCTTTCCACATCTGGTACATCCATTCCCGTATAAACCCCAGGAGCTCCCCGGAAGATTCCCCTTCCCCTGATTCGATAGCGTTGACCTATAGGGCACGAGATAACCAATCTGCCACCACATTCTCCTTTCCAGGCTTGTATGCTATCTCGATATTGCATTGGCCAAGATCTCTTTCCAACGCGTCACCCTAGCCGACGATTCTTTCACAGAAGTGGCCGGTGATCGGTATGAACTTTGAACCGCTTTCCAAATATATAGGGCCGGAAGTGTTGGACTGCCCATACAATCCCTAATAACTCTCTCTCCCGAGCGCGCTACATCGGTTCTCCGCGTCTGTAAGCCTTCTGCTTGCGCATGCCACAGGCCGTTAATCCTTATCATACTCCTGTGACAAAACCGTCCCCAGTGCATATTCACTAGCGTCGGTGGTGATCGTGAATGGTTTTGAAAAAGTAGTGAATTCGAGGACCTGTTCCGTTTGTAGCCAACGCATGCATTTCCTGATGTTCCCCTCGATCTCTGGAGTAATCCGAATTGTGCGTCCCTTCCTTAACAGTGCATTCAGAGGACTCAGTTATTCGGCCATCTCAGGGACGAATCGACGATAATAATTTAGGGTTCCGAGCAATCTCCTGATTACCTTGATATCGGTTGGCATCGCCATTTTTCCTATGGCTTCCACCTTCTTACCAATACTTTTCTTTTCAGGCCGCACACCTGCCGATATTGAATGCCCGAGAAAGTTGATTTGCTTTTGCCCCAATATTGATTTTCCCGCTGATAATTTTAAACCAAATTGACGTATTCTGGCAAAGACTCGTCTCAAATCCCCTATATGGCCCAACTCCGTCTTACTAAAAACCAGGAGATCATCCATATAGACCTGGCACATGTTTTCATTTAAGCCCCTCAAGAATTCGTCCATCAGCCTCTGGAACGTTATCGGCGCATTTTTTAAACCAAATGTCATACGGGTAAATTCGTAATGCCCCCTTTCAAATGTAAACACTGTTTTACATTGGTCCCTGGGATGCATGCGAATTTGGTGGTACCCTGATTTCAAATCTAATGTGCTGAACACGGTTGCTCCACCCAGTCTGTCCAAAATGTCCTCTAATCGAGCATTTCTCATCCAACGAATTGTCATTGAGTTGTCGAAAATCCACCGGTTTAGCTCCGCGACCTCCTCCGTAATGTATTCCGTAACGCCTGTGGATACCTCCGCTCCTTGACGTAAGTACTCTGCTCTGATTTCAAATTAATTTCATGAACAGTCTCCCCCGTCACGCTCAGAAAAAATATACGCGTATTCCTTCCTCATGCCCATCCTCCAATCCTTGCCCTGGGTGGTTGCCTCACATTGATTGACACACCTCACATCCCTTTTCGCGTTCTCTATCATTTTATATACCTTCTTCACAATTCTAATCACCCATTGCCCCTCTACATTACGGAGCTTCACCCCTAGTTTCCCGAGCACGTCACACCCCAAAATCCCACCATACTCGCGCGGCATGGTCTCTACCACATGCAGAGTTGCCGCTTCGGCCATTTTGTCCCATTTACCTAACGCCAGTTCTACTTCCCCCTCCACCGTACAGGGACCACTCAAAGTGACTAGCTTACATAAGCACTTCCTAATTTCTAGGTCACACTTTCTTTTAAATATAGTTTGTAAACTATCTCTACCTACTAGAGTACTCGAACTCCCTGTGTCCACAAGACACCTCCACCCTTTCCAAAGCTCGATAATAGGCAACCGATCACACTTCTTTATGATATTATTTACACAAAAATGGTTGCCCCTCCATTCACACCATCTTCACTCTTTCCTTACCTCCTCGGTGCGCCGTCCTGCACTCCGTTGCTTACTTCTTCCTCCAGGAGTTCCTCTGCCACCAGGTTCGCTACCCTCCGCCTCGGATCCTTAAGTTTCGTAAGCTCTGGACGATTCGGACGGAATTCTGCTCCCCCGCCATATTCTTTGAGCATTGACCTCCATTGGTTCTCCTCCATCATGGTCTCTTCTCCTTATATATAAACATTGCCTCGCCATCAGTCCCTCGTTGTGGCACTCAAAACAGCGCGTGCTCGGCATTGAGCCACCAGATGCCCCGTATTGCCACATTTATGGCATCTCCTATCATCTCTTCTCATGCTCTTCGTGTCTCCGAATTGTCTCCTCTCTCTGTGCATTGGTTTTCTCCTAACGAAGTCTCCCTCTCTTCTCTTCTCCGGGTCTGTCCTTGCTCGATTCCTTCCTGCTTCGTTCCTGCGATAGGATACTTTATTCCACCCTGGTTCGAACACTTCCCTTTCTTCTTCATAGCGGGCACTCGCATCTACCATCTCCTGAGTGCATTTTACAAATGTATTATCCCTGGATAGACCATCCTTCTTTCCGGTATCTCAGGCCAGTTGCACTTTGAGGACTGCTGTCATGAATAACATCCAGGCTTCAACTACGCTGGTTTCCATCGCTTACCACAGTTTTTCGTTTATTTTATTCAATTTTGCGAGAAGTCCAGCTGCGTATTGGCCGTTCGTCTGACCCGCCCTCTTCATCTCTCTAAACATTTGTAGCATGTTCTCCTCTGGGCCCCATCGCCCCCCTCCATAGGCTTTTTTCAGTCTCTCCTTAATCACCTGCCATGCGGTATCTTCATCGGCTTGGATCAGGTTTAGGACACTCCTCCTGACCCGACGTGCTAGTGCCACTCGAAACCTTATCGCGTCTG
The DNA here is from genome assembly GCA_037127475.1 of Arma custos. Classification (NCBI taxonomy): domain Eukaryota; kingdom Metazoa; phylum Arthropoda; class Insecta; order Hemiptera; family Pentatomidae; genus Arma; species Arma custos. Next base: position 13,701,374 of record CM073761.1, read on the forward strand.
TTTCCTCCAAAAGATCAGCCGCCACCTGGGATCGTATACTGCCCATGATTCCATCTACACCTTCGATGAAGTGGTTGAGCTCGCCTACATCTCTGTTGAACTTCTCTAGGCCAGAGATCTCCCTCCTAATGTCTTGCGCATTAGCCTTCTCCAATTTCATTCTTTCTAGCGCATTTGTCTCTTGCGCTATTCGGTTTGCCTTCTGTGCGGCTATTTCCGCCCGCGCTATTGCTAGAGTAGTCGATGGATACGGCGGGCACTCAGGGTTCGCTTGTTCCGCCTGTGGTGGCTCTAAAGTTAATGTTGCCGGCCTGAGAATACTTTTACCCTGTTCATTCATGTTGACACTTGTTGATAGAAAAAATTAAAGAATAGAGGAGAAAGAAGAGAGAAAAATTAAACTGCAATGAAAAAAAAATACAAGCCGTTTTTGTGTTTTTTCGTGTTTTTGAAAAAAAAAAATCCTCACTACGAACTGCTAACAAGTTCCACTTATGAGCTTCGGCACACAAAACATAAAAAAAAAGAGAAATTCAGGAGAATAACAACACGCATGAAGTCTGGTTAAACACTGACTTTATTGCCATCTTGAACCCCTATTTATAGACTCTAACAGCTTTTAACAATGCCAGCTTGATAAGAGTAAGAGCAGATTATCGGAGAAGAAATTGTGTCCAACGCCACTTCGATAACAATCCTGAGACTAGCATCCGAAGAGCATCTGCTGTATTAGCAATATCGCGGCAAGCAATATGGCGAACTTTGGAAGGAGATAATCGCTACCCATACCATCTTCAAAGTTCAAAGTTCAGAATTTATTACCTCAAGATTATGTTAAGAGATTGAATTTTAGTAACTGGTTTCTTGAAAAAATTCGGGATGATAATTTATTTCCATTAAAAATTATATGGACCGATGAAGCTACCTTTACATAGATTAGATGGTATACTAACACGTGAGCATGCAACATATAATTGTCCATGGGAGAAACATGGATGTTCTATGTCCAAACCGCAAATAGACAATGTCTGGCCTTGAGACTTGTTGATGGTCATAGCAAAAGCCAAGTATATATCAAATTGAAGTCTTTTGAACTGTATTATGGGTTCTGATGGTATCGTTGGTAATAATACATGGCTACAGGACGATTTCTCCTTTTAAGATTCTATTCAACTTGGCTGCTTTAATAATATTTCCGGTGATATTTTTGATGACCAAACGTGTACCATTCCATAATTTAAGTGGATTCAAATTACGCAGAAGAATAATTGGTGAACCGATCTTCAACTAAAAATTTCATTCATTGGTTCATAAAATTCAGTTGGATTTACACTAATCAGACATGCCCTTACGACATATCAAACATGTAGCACCGACAAGCATCACTTCTACGATCGCAATATCGAGATGAGATACCTCCATTGACCCTATCTGCCCTTTGTGTTTTTAGGTAAGGGTCCATGATTCATAGGAGTAAGATAGGATGGGCAGGAACGTAGACTTGTAGACGGAAATCTTTGTCTTTTCGGAATTAGTTCGAAACAAAGCCCATCTTAATCTTTGCGTCGTTATCACTTAAATTATTTTAACTGGGCGCATGCTCTCCAATTTCAGGTTGTTTAACCTAAATTCTCTAGTGGTTTTATCGGCTTTCATTTATTTGGTCCGAAGGTTCTACGCAATATCTTATTTTCGAATACCTTAAGACGTTTTTATTCTGCATTTTTAATTACCACGTTTCACATCTATAAAAAAAATGGAAGGAGTGGTTCCCAACTTTTTTTGTACCACCCCCCCTTGTTCAAATGAAAATCCTACTACGCCCCCCCCCGCCTGTACAAAAAATTGAATGGGTATATGAAAAAATGTAATAAGTATTAGACTGAAAAGAAACATTTAGTTTTAGCGTCACAAGATGCAACATTATAAGTTTAATTTAAGCTAAGAGAGGACTAAGAGAAACGTAACTAAAACTAATTGAGATTTTTTATTTTATTTTCAACTGGTCTCGCCCCCCCCCCTCCAACTTGTACTCAAGCTCCCCGCGTTGGGAGTCCCTCGGATAAAGATGCGAGCTTAGTGATGTCGATACAGACAAATAACAAGTTTATTATAATGCAATTGGGAAAAACCACAATGCAAAGTCTTATGTTTCCAATCCAGTAATACACCCACTTACCAGTCGACGTTTCGCCTATTCAGGCATTATCAAGACACAAAAACAAAAAAAAGGGTTATGTGAATCACATCTCGAAGAAAAAGGTGCAATACATCCCAACGATCAACAGCCCAAAACTGGCTCCAAACATGAGACAGCACCCCACCACCAAGACATTCAACATACAACTGAAAAGAAGGCAATACGCAACCAGCTGGGAAGGTTATAGAATCAGCTGATCCACAAAATATATCAAGTAATACTAACCTATATAAATTTATACACATTAGCAAAGTTAACCAAATTTTTCTTTTAAAATATTCAACGTTTCCGAATAATATTGGTTCAAATTTCTACAATGATGCATGGGCTGCTCAATGTTCCCTACACTTATAGAATGCTTAATAAAGACCCACTTGTTAATGTAAGCAATAAAATTAATAAATATATTGATAAATTATACATAAATAAATATATTGATAGGGTTTCAAAAACTAAATTAACTACTTATGCCCCGCAGCATCCTAGAATATATGGATTAAGTTGCATAAAAAAAAAAAAAAAAACCTCTCAGACCGATTGTAAATAACATTAAGGGACCTTCTAATAAACTGGAAAAATTCTTTAAACCGTTCTTAAATAGCCAGTACAATAATAACCCGTTCGATGTCAAAAATGCATTTGATGCTAAAAATAAGATTGATGATTTGCTAACTATAGAGGAAAATGAACGACTTATAAGCTTTGATGTAGTCTCTTTTTTTACCTCGGTACCACTTGAAATGGTATTTGAAATAATTTCTGAGGAATGGGAGCAACCTGAGCCTAATATATGCATTAAAGATGAGGTTATGTTTATAGAAGGGCTGAAAATAATTTGCGAGAATGGATTTGTAAAATATGATAATAAGATTTACCGACAATTAACAGGTTTGCCTATGGGTGGTGTATTGTCCGTTACGCTTAGTGGCATCCTTATGAACAAATTGCTGGATGATGTTAACAATACTTCTAACATCAAACCTAGATTAATCATGAAATATGTGGATGACCTTTTGCTTGTGTTGAAATAGGATGAGATTGACAGGTTGAGGGTCTTAATGGTTTTCATAATAATATCAAATGCACTTATGAACTAGAAACTAATAATAGGATTAGATTCTAAGATATGTATGTTTATAACGATAGTGGAATTTTGAGAACCATATGGACGAGAAATGAAAACAGTAGCCAACGTATATTGAGTTTTATATCTAATCACCCTAGACATATGTTAATAAATAACCTTAAAAACAGCATATTTAAAGCCATTAAACTGACTGATTAAAAATATATAAGCTCCGTGAAAGAGACCATTTGCACGATGTTCGAAATTAACTTGTACCCTTCATTCCTCATTAAACAATATTGGAATTTGAGCTATAACAAGATTTACAATAATATGAACCGGACTTCTAGTGGTGGGGATCTTGCATTGTCGGATAGTGGTGGTGCCGAGAGAGATAATGTGAATGGTGTCTTCTTTGCTTGCACTTGTATTAAGGGCCTGTCAGAATGTGTTAGGGATAGATTTAAAGAGTACGATGTTTACGAGATTATGCTTGCGAATAGGATTACAAACAAGATGAGTGAATTTTACACGCCATTAAAAGATAAAATACTTACACAGCAACAATCGGATGTAGTGTATGAGATTAGCTGTTTACAATGCCCTAAGATATACATTGGTGAAACAACACAAATGCTGCACAAAATAATGTATCAGCATCAATATGATTGTAAAAATATTGGTGGCAAGGAACCTAACACAGCACTGGCCCAGCATACCAAAACCTGTAAGTATCAATTTGATTTTGAGAATACTAAAGTTATTTACAAAGAGAGTGATGGCTCTGGAAAAAAGGTTGTTGTTGGCCATGCAGGTTGCGCAAAAGATTGAGATTTCGGTTAATTATAAAACAGATCGTAGAAATTTGAACCAATATTATTCGGAAACGTTGAATATTTTAAAAGAAAAATTTGGCTAACTTTGCTAATGTGTATAAATTTATATAGGTTAGTATTACTTGATATGTTTTGTGGATCAGCTGATTCTATAACCTTCCCAGCTAGTTGCGTATTACCTTCTTTTCAGTTGTATGTTGAACGTCTTGGTGGTGGGGTGCTCTCTCATGTTTGGAGCATGTTTGAGCTATTGACCGTTGGGATGTATTGCACCTTTTTCTTCGAGATGTGATTCACATAACCCTTTTTTTTTGTTTTTGTGTCTTGATAATGCCTGAATAGGCGAAACGTCGACTGGTAAGAGGGTGTATTACTGGATTTGAAACATAAGGCTTTGCATTGTGGTTTTTCCCAATTGCATTATAATAAATAATAGTGTTTCTTTTTGAGTTTTTGGCTCTATTTTATTGGCAAATAACAAGCTTAATTTTAAACTAATAAATAAAGTAATACTGGAGCAAGTTGGTGTGCCACAACCAAGTTCAAAGCCTACGTTAAAGAATACATTTTTTGATACTTTTAATTTTTTTAACAGCGTGGAAATATTTATAAAAAACAAATTCAAACTATCAATTACAATCAGTGTCAAAATGTTAGACACACTTCAAAAATAGTTATCCCTACCCTCCCATCTTTTCAAAATACCCGTAAAACAGTAATAAAATAATCTACCACTCACCTGAAGTTAATTAGCAGCCTGCTTGTTGTTTGGTTCTCTAGCCAAAATATATACATTTTTTTAATTTTTCAAATGGAAGTAAAGGCCTGTCAAAATGTTAGACACACTCCCTGGTAAAAAAAAATAAAGCTAATTTTAATACTTCGTGGCCTTTCCACCACCATTCATTAATTCGAAAATTCTGTTTGGTAATGAATCGTACAATTGTTTGATTGTTTCTTGAGGTAATTGTTCCAATGAAGCCAGAATTGCAGATTTCAAATCCTTGATTGTTCCGAACTGTTTTGACTCAGAGTATACCCTTCTTGAAAGAGTTCCCCAAACATTTTCGATAATGTTCAGGTCTGGTGAGACAGCAGGCCAATCCTATTTGGAAATTTCGTTGCGAGTAAACCAGTCTTTAATAATGTTTGCTGAATGTATCGGGGCGTTATCTTGCTGGAAAATTGGTGTGCCTTCAGACATGTCATTAAAAGTCAACTTTTGTTCCTCCAAAAAAATTTTAAATTCAGCTGAGTTTACTCTTGATGAAAAAAATTCTAAATTTCCTTTCTTTTTGTAACAAATTAATGCCCAAACCATAACTTCCTCCCCCCCCCCATTTGACCGTCTTGATAAAATTTTGCCTTCTTTTCTTAAGTCATGAAAATAATAAGAAAATCCATCTGGCCCATTCTGATTAAATGTTTTTTCATCACTAAAGATGACTTTCTTCCATTCCTCATTCCATGACATCCCATTACGAGCAAAGACCATCCAGGCTAATTCGTGACGAGTACTCCAAACTGGCTTTCTTTTCAATTTTTTTTTCTTACTATTGCTTTTGACATTTTTAATAATCTTTTGGACTTTCCTTAGTTTTGTTTGAACTCCAGCTCTCTCAGCAATTGCTCTTGCTGTTTTACAAGAGTTGGATGCGATTCGAAGAATAGTCCGGTTTTCTTGAAATGCCAAAGAAGGGGGCCTATCAGTTGAACGGCGGGTTCCTTATGTCTTCCCGTGCCGAGTAAACTTTGCGACTGATCAAAAACTCCGCTTGATTCGGCGGGCTATTTCCCTATAACTCATCCTGTCCTAGTGGAGTGAAGAAATCAAACGGCGCTCTTCTTCGGAGAAATAATTATTTTTTCCATAACTCACGGTCTTTTCAGTTTTATTTCGAAACAAATTCAACACTGCACTGAAGTACAAATGGTATTTTAGCGATTTCAACTCCAGAGGATTAAGAAAATAGTAAATAGCAACAATTGTGTCTATCATTTTGACGCGTATACCATGTCAATATTTACCGATATTGGATTTAAATAATCCTCAAGGTCTGAGAAGATTGTCCCCATTTTTAATATCATAATTTATACTTTAAACTGTGTTTAAAAAAATAACATCAATCAAAAATAAAGAAAACATGTAAACTTTTTTTTTATCTCAATGGGTGTGTCTAACATTTTGACACTGAGTTTAGGAATTATATTCTCTATAGAAGGAATGGATTATAAAAGAATAGGATATGTATGTAGGACATGCAAGGGTAGAAATGCATAAATATTAAATAATTTTTACCAAACTGATTCTAAGATACTGCTATTATTATATATTTTTGCTATTGAAATAAAGCCAAGTGGCAAATATTTGTTGAAGGTTGTGAGTAATTTTACGAGAGTGGCTGTGACCCATTTCCCTTTATCATCGAGTAGCGATAGTGTGGAGAGTCTTTCCCGCAGATATTTAAATGAGGAACCCCTTGACACTAGAATACATTTAAGATAATGAAGATGTTTTAATCATTATTTCCCACTTATATGGAAATTAATTTTTATATTGAGCTCAGCATGGATACGAAAAGAACATTTCCCACATCATTTATTTAGAAATAACTGTTTCTTATTTTCATTTATATTTCTTCGTAAGAAATGCAGATTCCTCAACCATCACAATGCATAGTTACGTTTGAAATAATTTGTCCATAATGTCAATAATATTGAATGTTTTATTATAATGCAATTGGAAAAAACCACAATGCAAAGCCTTATGTTTCAAATCCAGTAATAAACCCACTTACCAGTCGACGTTTCGCCTATTCAGGCATTATCAAGACACAAAAACAAAAAATGTTTTATCATTCTTACCCTTTATCTGCATACCTTAGTTAATCATTTATTTGATAATTGGTTTTTGGAGATATTCCTCTTACGAATAGGATTTTTATCAACTCTATGTAATAATAATTATTTATAAATATATTCTTCCCTTGCTCTATAGACCGGTCGCTAGCGATGGCCAGGCTCCTGTACCTCCACGAGTCATGTGCAGCCGCTTTGTCTTTTGCAACTATCCTGTCATCTTATATATATCTAGCTTTTCCCCGCGGCTTCGCTCACGTGCAATTTGGTCTGCCACATAAAATTTCGTGAGAGATCATTTTAAATAAATAATTTAATTTTGTGACTATAAGTTACTCGTACATCCAAAATTTCAGATGTCTAACTTCAAAACTGACGGATTCCATACAATCTTTGAGCCCCTATTATATTAAGGGGGGAACCCTTGGGGGTGGAATTGTCCAAATTCCTTTCCTAGTGCTCATTTACAAATGCTCACAAAGAACCTATCTGCAAATTTCATGATGCAAAGTTCAATGGTTTCTGCTGTGCGTTGACCGATGGGTGTGTTAGACAATCAGGCTACTAATGTACATATGTAGATAATTTATCGATGTGTTTTTAGTTTTGCCGGTCCTACACCTACTGCAATATTCTTCCATACATGCAATATACGCCCTTTGTGTCATGTGATTATGTGTCATTTTGATGGATCTAACTCTCCCGACAGACGTTGTTCTGCCCTATTTCCCTAAAACAATGGGCTTCCAAATTTGTATCCAATATTAGACTTACGCTTTCGCTGAATTTTTATAAGTACTAATTAAAACAAAATTGGTCGTAATTTTCAAAAAAAATACTAAAATATAGTAAATAATTATGCCTACTGTACTAAGTAATAAACCGCATCGAGAATCGAATTAGTTATACTTAAAACTAACCGTTATTCCTAACCTAACAAAATTATAATAATCTAATGAAAACAAAAAAGAATCTATTTACTTGATACTAACAAAAACTATATCTAAATATCTAAAACTACAATCCTATAATTAAACAAACATAGAAAAACAATTCTAATACGTGGTGGTCCTACTTACCTACTGCAATATACTCCTGTAAACTATGTTACTTGCTTTGTTTCGTTCAGTGAAAATATGTAAATTTTGCGAGCAAGAAACACGTGAGCAAGAGCTGACCGTGGGAAAAACAGGGCGTGCCTAAATGTATCCCTCCTACCTTTAAAGTTTGCCCTTGCGATTTATTGATGGTCATTGAAAATGAAACTATTAGTGGGAACTGCAAACGTTTAAAATTAAAAGGTAAGTTATTGGGTATTATTGGGATGCGTGGTATAAGCACATTGTCACCACTAGCTTCTCCAGTTAAAATTGTGGCCTTTACAATATGCCTCCCTAGTTCAGTGACACGCAATCTAGTACCGTTGCATAATCTCGGTGCTTCCAAATTGCGCATTAACAAAACGGGTATACTGACCTTTAATTCCAGTTTATGGGATGGCACCCCGGATAGCTCCAAAGAGTTAAGAAACTCCACGGGGTAGCTCGTACAGTCTTCGGATGACATGACTGTGTCGATGGAGTTGTAGGTTGTTGTACCGCTGGTTATTTCGTCCAAGATTTTTTTATTGATTTTCGCAACCGTTTCATTTCTTGGTGCTAATATGGTTCTTTCACATGGCCAATTTTCATCCTCGATGTTTAGTTGCAAATTTGGAAAAACTTAAGCAATAAGTGAGTCTTCCGAATCCACAACATGACAAAATTGGTTAGTGAATAGAACCATACCTTCTTTGTCAGTTTCTATTCGACCTTCACCTATCTCGAGCAGTTTCTCAGCATACGCGATCAAGAGCTTCGATGGCACGTTTGTGTGACATTGTGTACTCGTCCCACACGATTAGTTTGCACTGTTGCAACAGGATGCCATGGGCGCTGCTCTTACTGATGTTACACGTTGGAGTTTCTTCGCTCGTCAGATTAAGAGGTAATTTAAAGACCCAATGTACTGTCCGTCTACAGCTTAGCAATTTTGCAGCAATTCCAGAGAAAGCCACAGCTAATGCAACGTAATGGCCCTTGCGAATTTTTGCTAGAATCAAATTAAGAACCAAAGTTTTTCCTGTACCACCCGGAGCATCAAGGAAAAAAACCCACCTTCACCATTCTCAATTCGTCGTAATATTCTGCGATAAATCTCTCTTTGATCAGGTAGCAGATATGCTCAGTTTCACACACGTGAGTGTCTAATTTGTTGGTATCATAGCTAAGCTCATTTATCAAATCGTCTGACAGCTCTCCTCTACGCCGCGTTGTGGGTAGCCCAAAATCGGAAAATTTCTTTCTTGTTATTATTTTGTCCTCGATAAGCCCCAACGCCTCATTGAAACAAAGATCATCGTTTACCTGATCCATTCTTTCAAATCTGTGCATGATATCCTCTGATAACGCAGTTTTATACTTGTGCCATAGTTGCAGAGGATTGGATAAACCGCAAGTGCATATAAATACGGCAAACAGCTCTCTTACTTGCGCCGGTGAGCGACACAGCACGGCCTCTTCTATGGTAGCCTCCCAGTGGTTATCATCTTCCAACAACCCCATCTTCTCACACACCTGCCGAAAAGTTGCAAGTTCTTGCCCGTCATACGTTTTTAAATCCAAGATGTTGGTTGGACCCCTTATTACATTTAGCAACATTCGCAAGCAATAACATTCAAAGTTGCTCAGGTGCGCAGTGTAAATACGACCTAGAGCGTCTCCTGCCTTCACACCTGGCCAGCCAACGACAGGTGTTCCTTGTAAACGACAATTCCATTCCTTTCTTGCCGCATTCCAAGTATAGTAGCGAGGCACGCCAATGTAAAGTAATGTTTTTACAAACGTATCACTTTGGCACAACAGAAAAATGCAGATAGTTTCGTTTAAGGTGGTGCTGCTAATCTCTCTCTGAAATTATTTTCAGTAAAGTATACCCTGTCACCATTGGGTAAATGAATCGCGAGATGAGTGTCTCTCGTGCAGAGGTAGACCTAAGATCCGCCATATGAAGAATATGGGACCACCCAGCTATTGTCCACCAACATTTCCTGTGTTCCTCCACGGGTTTTTATTATAACTTTTTTTTTTTTTGCCTGCCATTTCTGGCATACGGAGTTCGGCAGTGGTGAGTTAGTGCGTTGGGTTTACACACGCCCACCACTGCCATGAATCAATACTTTATTCAAAATTCTTACTATTCAAAAATTTCGGGGGGGGGGTTGTATAATTAGGGGGTACAATGTTTTAAAAATAAAATTATTCTGTGCACCTTACTATTGGGGCAGCATCTTTTAGGCCTCCTGGCCGGTCTGCATCCATCCGGGTGCCATCCAGCCCTCTTGGTCTGCCGCATCCGTCCGGTCCTCTCATCCATCTCCTTCCTCCTGGGGGCAGGCTTATCGTCCAGTGGCTTGCCGGGTGGCCGGTTCCTGCTAAGGGTGAAATGTGCAGGCCCAATCATGCCCTTTCACCCGTAGATGAATTCTTTGTAGAAGGGATAATTATCCATCAACCGGGGGAAGTCTTCCTCGGCGAGGGCGATGATCCGGGTTTTTCTCGACAACCTGGCACGGTGTCCTTCCATTGCAGTGCAGGAGACCACTAGGTGTTCCGCTGTCTCAGGGACTACACAAGTGGGGCACCGGGGGTCGATATTTCTCCTATGCTCACTGAGCTTTCCCTGGAACCCACTGTGTCCTGTCAGAACCTGCGAGACTCAATACTCACAGTCAGGAGGATCCATGTGGTCGCCAATCTCGACTGGACGGTGGGTAAGAACTTCCTCAGGGTGGAGCCCTTCTGGCTAGTAACCCACCTCCCGTTCCACTTCTCAATGGAGTCCTCCCTCAATATCTTCTTCCACCTGTTGCGGGTCTAGCCGCTCCTCTGTCGGAGTTGCCGCTAGCCCCTGCCTCTTCAATTCGTATTTCAAGAAGTCCTCCTTCAGGACGAGGTCCAGGGGCATCGCTCCTGTCAGCACCTGCACCGCCTCATGCGACACCGTTCGGTAGGCCTTCGAAACTAGCAGCAGAACCAATCTCTGTATGGTGGCCAGTCTCCTCTTCTGCAGCTGCGTGAGGGATGCATACCTAAGGATACCCAAGACCCTGTACCTGAGGCCCCAGAATACCCCTCTAGTCCGTTTAGTGACAGGGTCACCCCATTCTACAGATATCCTAGATGAAGGGTGGCGTCGAAGCCTCTCCTGAACTTTACGCCCAGGTATGTCACCTCCTCACCCAGTCTATCTCTGTCCAGGACGCTAGAGTGAGCCCTGTCGGTGGAGCCTCTGAGGAGTATGGCCTGGGCCTTGGCTGCGGCCATACTCAACTTCCTTCTCACGCACCATTCCGCTACGAGACTGGCGCACCTCTCCGCTTGGGCCTTCAATCTGGCTCTGCAGTTCTCGGCCACGATGACTGCCAGATCGTCGACGTAGGCCTTGGCAAGAAATACTTCCTCTTCTAACTCCCCCAGCAATTGGTGGAATATCAACTTCCACAGGGCCGGCCCGAGGACCGACCATTGTGGGCATTCTCTCTCTATCCTTCTCTCGACCTCGTAATTGCTACCCCTAATCCTGACGCTCCTGTCACTGAGGAAGCTAATTACGAGGGAGTACAGATTGCTGGAGGTGTCGAAATCCTGCAGCCGCTGGAGTACGCAGGGCCACCATATGCTGGTAATGTTGACTGGAATCTTTAAAGGAGAAGTCGTCCTGTAGCCACGTATTGCAATGATACTATCAGAACCCATAATACCGTTCAAAAAACTACAATTTGATATAAGCCTGGCTTTTGCTATGACTATCAACAAGTCTCAAGGCGAGACAATGTCCATTACCGGTTTGGACCTAGAAAATCCATGTTTCTCCCATGGACAATAATATGTTGCATGCTCACGTGTTAGTAAACCATCTAATCTATTTGTATTTGCAAAGGACATATTAAACAAAAATATTGTGCATCGATTAGCGCTCAATTAATTTGAAATACATAGTTATAATTAAAAAAAATATTATTAGCCATAATTAAATATCAACCATGATATACCTCGTATATTAATCTAATGTTTATATTTCATCAGTTAGGAATTTTGTATATTATATATTTATTATATACTGTGCTTAGATATAAGATGAATAAAGTGTAAAATCAAATATCTATATAATTCAGTTTTTCCATTCATTCATTGTATCTTTAAAATTAAAATTTTAACTTAATATATTTTTAAAACTATTACAACACCCACAGCAACGCGTGTCCGGGTCAGATAGTATATACATTGTGTGTGTGTGTTTTTTTTTTTACGTGGGCAGGTGGAAATCTTCAAAAGACGCGGATAGGCCCGTACCTATCCGTGTGTGGGATTTTTACCCACTAAAACCACCTCCCTACACCTGTTTCAACACTCCACGGGACCGCCGCTAGGCATTACTTCGTGGAGGGGAATGGCTATGTGCCGCATCATGGCCATTTCCATCTTTTAGCTTCTTAGTCTAAATTCCTCTTCTTCAAGAAGGCACCAGTCTTTGCTGATTTTCTCTCCTTGTTCTTTCCTCCTCTCTCAGTCTTTTGAGGACCCCTGTGGCCAATTTTTTCACCGCTGCCCACTGTTCATCCGACTTAAGCATGCAGCTCACTAAATTTTCAGGAGTCACCTTCTTTCTGCAGGCCAGCTCCAATTCTCTTCTCTCATCAGTGAAGCGAGTACATTCAAAAAACACATGTTCCACTGTTTCCTCCACCGCCGTACACGTTGGGCATTCAGCACTGTCATCTAGTTTGAACCTGTACTGGTAGGCTCTAAAGCATCCATGTCCAGACACCTCCCCATGCCCACGATCATACCACGAACCTATGTCAGGCACCAACCTGTAGGTCCATCTCCCAACATTAGCCGAATTCCAACGCTGTTGCCAACGTACGATGGTGGTTTTCCTCTCTTCGTCTTTTGACACTCGAGAACTACGATTGTACCATCTGTTTCTTTCTTCCACTAACATCTCGATTGGAGGCATGTGCGCAATTACGCATACAGCCTCGTAGGAAACAGTCCGAAAAGCACATGTCACTCTCAATAAACCTCTTCGATAACACTGAAACTATCTGTCTCCTGTACGATGCGGTGGACAAGGCTTCTTTCCAGATTGGAGCTCCATGTAAAAGGATTGAGGAGACAACAGTTGCCAGGAGCTTTCTGCGACTCTCTTTGGGTCCTCCAATATTAGGCATAAGGCGCATCAATAATGAAGTAATTCTTGCCGCTTTGGCGCTGATATACTCCGTATGTACGTTAAACTGGAGACGTGCATCGATGACAACTCCCAGGTATTTCAAGTGTGGCTGGGATTGAATTTCATGCCTACCCACTGTGAGAGTAACAGTTTCAATTTGCTTCCTGCTACTGACCAGGAGCGCCTTAGTCTTATGGTCCGCAAGCTGCAACCCCATAGAAGTTAGCCATCTTCGAATAATAGCAACAACTTGGTTGGCAATTAGGGTAATCTCCTCAATATATTTTGTCACAACCACAACTGCCACATCATCGGCGAAACCAACAACTGTAACTCCATCCGGCATGGGTAACCTAAAAACTCCGTCGTACATAACGTTCCATAAGAGAGGACCCAAAACTGAGCGCTGTGGGACGCCACCAGTGACCTCATACCTTCTGAAACCACTATCCGAAGCATAAAATAGTACCCTATCTTTAAAATAGTCATTGATCATCCAATATGCAGGCCCAGATCGCCATGTTAAATGCGTTTTTAACATCCAATGTGACGATAGCTGCATAATTCTTCGCACCCCTCTTCCACCTCACTCCTGCAATAGCTTTTCGGGCAATCTCAGTGACTAGTCCAATAGCTTCTATCGTAGATCGCTGTTTACGGAATCCGTATTGAGCCTTTGAGAGGCCTCTTTCACCTTCCGTAAATTCTTGAAGCCTGAGAAATAAGATCTTCTCAAACACCTTTCCTAAAGTATCCAACAAACAGATTGGGCGATAGGTCGACGGGTCCACGAAGCTTCCTTTACCCTTTGGAATCAGAACGAGACGCTTTATCTTCCAAGGAGCCGGGAACGAACCTTCATGAAAGCAGGAATCGAAGACCTCCTTAAAAAGGTCTGGACGCTTTTTGAGAGCCACCTTAAGGGCTAAATTGGGTATGCCGTCCAAACCAGGTGCTTTTCCAGGTTTTATATCTGCGGCAATGTCCTCCAATTCTTCCCTGCGACGAGTGGAAAATCAGGTAAACAGGTGTCTTCTATGCATCGCATAGTTTTCGGCTGTTCTGGGAATAACGTCCTGACAATATTGTTCACAATTTCCGGCCTTATGGGGAGGTGAGATGACTCTTTATTCAATTTATTTAAAGCTATTTTGAAAGGCCTACCCCACGGGTCTTCATCAACCTCATCACAGAGTTCTTTCCAGCACCGTCGTTTACTATCCTTTATGGCTCTGCGGAGGTTTTTTCTAGCAATCTTGAACTCTTTCTGAAGCCTGCTAAACTCCAGTCGATGCCTTGCTCGCTGGTTGCTTGGTGGCAACACTGACGAAGGCCAGCTATTATATCTGTCCACTAGTACACTGGGGAACGGTTTTTACCCCCCGGTTTTTACCCGGTTTTGAACGAGTCATAGCCGCGTTACATGCCCTGGAGATGAACGAGGTGAGTTTAAACGTCTTTTCCTCTGCTGAACCATGTACATGGATCCTCCATCATCACCGAGAATGACTCAGCATCGAAAGTTTGAGTATTCCAGCGTACCGTTCTCCATCTACAACTCTTCCTTCTTGTCGGTATCTCCAGCGTAGTCAAGTGGGCCTGGTGGTCACTGTGAGTGTAAAATCTACAAACTTTCCAATTGGCGCCCCGTTGCAGGCGTCCACTGACAAACGTCAAATCAATAATGGATGACCTTCCTGCCCTAGTGAAAGTTGGAACAGTACCGTAATTCATAAGGACCAAGTCTTTTTTTTAGGCAAATGATTCCAGGAGAACTTCACCTCGACGATTCGTAGTTTTACTACCCCATTCTGTTGCCCACGCATTAAAATCGCCAGCAATTATATTTGGTCCATGGCAATTAGAATCCACGACAATACGATCCAGTAAATTTTCATAATCTTCGATCGTTACACTAGGAGCAGCATAGCAGCTAAAAACACACACATCATTAATCTTTGCCCATACAAAACCAGACTGCTTCACTTTATCCACCTTCTGAATACCATATTCACCACAGGCCCAAATAGCAGCTTTACCAGTTTTGTCGGATACCCATGCTGTACAATCGAGGTTCTTGTATTGTTCACAGACAATAGCAACGTCGATGTGTAGTTCTCGTACAGTTTGACAGAGTAAATCCTGCGCAGCTTCACAGTTGTTCAAATTCAACTGCATAATCCTCATCTACTCTATGTTGTTGAACTTGCATCATGGTTTTAAGTGCTAAACGAAAAGCTGGGCACTTATTACTCCCGCTAAGATGACCGACGTTATCCTTTCCCTCACATATTGCACATTTAGGGCTCTGCCTACATTCAACAGCCTTGTGACCTAGCTGGCCACAGTTTCGGCATAAGGCTGTTCTGTCTTCCTCTACACAGTTTCGAGCTATGTGTTCATACTCCCAGCACCGGAAGCACCTTTGTACTTTGAATTTATCCTGTATGCGGCTAACGACTAGACCTACACGTATCGTGCCTTGAGCCTTAACCTTTCTTGCCTGGAGAACTGGTATTGCAATGACTGCTGTTTGCGTAGCTCCATATGCCCGAAGGATGGATTTTATTGCTGTTATGGGTACTTCCTCATCCCCAAGTAGAGGCTTTAATGCTTCCACAATCTCCTCTTTTGTGGTCAGAGCATCTAAGTCTCTTAGTTCAAACGTACATTCCTCCTTCCAAGTCCGCACTTCTGCACCTTCACCAAGCATTTTCTCCACTCTAGTCTTCATAGATGAAAGGGTTTCCCCTTTTTTGTGGTCCAATTGCAGTAGAAGATCACTGTTGTTATTTTCCCGGACTCTGGTTATGGAAGGGCCCAGTTCCATCATTGCTGGATCACCTCTTATTTGTCTCAAAACATCTTCATAGGACTGACTTTCTGATACCTTTACAATGACTGCATCAGGTCTCGGTGTTTTGAGACGAGGTTTCTTCTTCGATCTCTTTGGCACTATTTGCCAAGGGTCTTTGGAAGACAACTTCGGTTCAGGAGCTGGTCTTTGAGAACAAGCCCCTACTTGAGATGATTCACGAACTTCGTTGTATTCCACCGCTCTCTTCGGTTTTGACCTCCTTTCAACTGTCTGCGTTGGAATCTTGGTGTTCGATAGCGGGGATGTGTTATTTATTCCTTTACTTCTAATGCCATCCTTTTTGTTCCCCGGTGGAGTAAGCTCTCCGGTTTGGGTATCGCCATCTACCGTCCTGATAGGTAGGGCAGCAGTTTCCAATTGTTCATAATACAGACGAATTTCGCAAGCGTAACTTTTAATTTTCCCGTGAACATTGTGTTTTGACCGAATGAAAGATAGTAGTTCGTCAATCTTGAGCCCAAGATTCTGCATCACCTCCGTTGTAGTTAATCTTGTAGCCTGAGATGCTACAATGGCCAAGTCTCCCACCATCGTAGCACTGCCGTTGCATGATGACGACGCCGGGAAGCCCGCTTCCGCACTTCCTTCCGACGCCGGTACTGGGGTTCCGAACCCCTGCACCGTAAAATGTTTTCCTTCTCCTCCATTATCAATATCTTCAAATAATGCATTTTATACCTCCTGCCAGGTTTAATACAGCCGCCTCTAACCTGAAGAACAGATACTGACCAGGTCACCGCCTATTCTAGGAACCGTCACGCCTGGGTTTATCTAGTTTTGGTCCGCCCCGGGTATTTTATTTCCCCGGTACCCACCATATCTGGTGAGAATTCCCCTATCCGCCACCTGGGGAGGCGCCCGATGGAAGACTAGAAACTCCACACGGGTGTGTGTGTGTGTGTGTAAGTTATGTGTATATAAGAAGGATTTAGGTATAAAAATAAACTCTTATGATTAGTTATGTTGATAGTCTATGTGTAATCAAAGGAATGTATAAAAGACTCAGAGAAAGATAAAATAAAGTCAGTTTACTTCTAATAGCGCGAGTGTCTTTATGTCCCTATATTCCCTTTTTTTTTCAAGTCAGGGTTTAGTCTAATCATAACTGGTGCCGAAACCCGGGACTTTTTCAAAATTAAGCTACGTGTTTCAAGGTGAAAAAAAGAAGTTTTCTTTTCCGATTAATTTGGAAACTATAAAAAAATGCCAGATCAGGAAGAAATGAAGAAACTGGAGTACCAATTAGCCCAGGCATCGGTGGAGAGGGCGAACTTAGAGGCACTACTGAAGAAGGCTAACGAGACGACTCAGTTTGAGCTGGTAAAGATTCGCACTCAGAATTCTTCGTTCATGCACGAAGTAATAAGTCAACTGGAGCCATTTAATGGTGTTATAGTTGATCTAGACCATTTCATAAAAGGGACTCTACTCACTTATCGCTTCGAGGAAAGAGAACGGTACAGTCCAGGAGTCAGGTATGGCTATCAGATGAGGCATCGCTTATGGGTCGTATCTCAAGAAGAGTCCTGAATGCAATCCAGGAAGACATGACGCATCCTTGGGAAGTGTTAAAAGAGCGACTAAAAAATATATATGGCGGTGGGAGATGGACCTCGGAAGAGGATATTCTTTATATGTTAAAAGAAAATATATAACAGGGGCAAACAGAAGGGGCCAAGAAACTTCTAGTTTTATAAAAGAGCCTGGTGGAAAAAATGATAGAGTCGTTCGGTCAAGTGGAAGGAGCTCAAAGGACGTCATTTGTGAGGGGGATCTTAAAGGTCCAGCTTAACCATTATATAGATCGCCCGGGCTCCTTACTTCGAGATCGGGATTTCGTGGAGTGCGCGCATGAGCTGGTCGACGCCCACGAACGAATGAAGTGAGATTCGAGAAGCCGGAAGGAGAGTGGACGGAGGTGAGGGGGGCCAGGAGGAGACAGAAGAGTCCACCCGGGAGGAACGTCGGGGGCAGACCTTTCGAGAGGAGACCCAATAGGAACCCGGTAGAAAGTAGAAGAAAACAGGAGCGAAGCTGTTACGAGTGTAACAAGCCAGGATACGTAGCAGCCCAATGTAGTTTCCTTCAGTACGAACCGATGGAGGTCAATAACCAGGCACGGAGAGGCCCACGGAACCATAAGGCAGAAATCATTATGCACGTGATCGAGAGGTTGATGCTGGGATATGAACTTATTAAAGGGTGCGATATCTAACGAGAAGCAGGGATAACAATGGGTGTAAATCGGGAAACATGGCGGTATCGGATAGGGAATCACAGGCACAAACCCTTAACAACTCAGCGGTCGGGTATTGAGATCGAGGCCGCAGACTACAATAAGAATAGTATAGAGCAGGTAGTCCAGGAAAATGTGGATTTATTCTATCGCGAGGTTGACTGTTTACCGACTACCGAGAAAACTATGCATAGGATAAATTGAAACAGGAAACACCGGTATACGTCAAGGACAGGAGGTATCCTCAGGCTTTGAGGGAGATAATAAGAGATCAATTATGGGATCTTTTGAAACAGAGGATAATTCGTCATAGCAGTTCCCCATTCAATAGTCCTTTATGGGTGGTGGAGAAGAAAGGCGAACCCGTGAAGCAGTATCGCGTAGTGGTGGACTTTAGGAAATTGAACGAGGAAGGACGAACGATACCCCCTTCCGCGTGTTGATGACATATTAGATAGATTAAATGGAGCAACAGTCTTCAGCACGTTGGACTCAAAGAGTGGGTACCACCAGGTACGAATGGCAGAGGACATTCCCAAGACGGCATTTTCATGGGAGAGGGGCCACTTTGACTTTGTTGGGATGCCGTTTGGGCTAAAAGGGGCACCATTAGCAGTTCAGCGTCTAATGGACGAGTTTCAGCGGGGTCTGGGGGAGAGTTTTACGCAAATTTATATGGATGACCTGATCGTCCACAGTCACACCGAGGAGGAAAATGTGAAACATCTCGCGAAGGTGATGGATAGGATTCGGGAATTTGGCCTCAAATTATCTCGTTATAAGTCAAAGTTCGGGTTCCAGGAAATAAAATTGCACCGCTTTCTACCAACCACCAATGTTACCAATGTTCGCGGAATACGACGATTCCTTGGTATGATTAATTATTACCGTTAATTCATTCCGGGAATAGCAAAATTGACACATCCCTTAACCGAGGTTTTGAGGAAGGGCAAGCGGTTTGTACTGGGCACGGAACAAATCGACAGCATTCAGAAATGCAAAGGAGTGTTGACAACCGGACCATTATTAGCTTTCCCTGATTTCCAGATAATGTTTAGGATTACTACGGACGTGAGTGACGTTGCAGTTGGGGTTGTTTTATCCCAAAGTTTCGAAGACAGCGAGAAACCTTTGGCATTTGCAAGTCGTAAGCTGAATGAAGCGGAGCGGAGGTATAGCGCCATCGAACGGGAGCTTTTAGCAGTGGTGTGGGCGGTGGAATACTTTCGACCGTATGTATATGGGCACGCGTTCGAAATTTTCACGGACCACAAACCGTTGCTGCACCTCGGAACGTTAAAGGGATCCTCTGCGCGAATTTCCCACTGGAAAGAACGGCTGGCGGTTTATGATTTTCGGGTGATACACAAGGTGTCGAAAACGCAGTTGCCGATTGGCTGTCAAGGGAGTTAGTAGTCAATGCGATAGATGACGAGGTTGGCTCCATGGAACCATTCGCTTTGCGTTATCTCCGCGATTGGATAGAAAGCGGCCCGGAAATTCCGTTGGTCAGACATACTTCAGAAGATAGTGCAGGGTATACAGATCGTCCGGCTAAATTACCCGAATCTGACCAGATTATTAACAATAAGAAACGACAATTATTCATTAAAACGAAACAGAGTCCCGGAATCAAAAGGCGTGCTAGTGAGTATGAGGGCTTGTCGACGGTAGTAATTCATATCCCAGCGACAACGGACGAAAGTGAGCTAGAACGCCTTTTCACCTAATATAGTATACCCGGTAGTGGGTTACACATATACGTCGGTAATCGGGTCGTCATGGAAAAAATACAGCGGTTATGGTGACAGGAAAGGATAGGGGTAGGCTACCCAATAATTCGATGCCTGCGGCAGGTTGACACGATCACCGACACCGCTGTTCAACGACAAATCGTAGCTGATCACTATGTGGGCAAAACTAGCCATAGGGGGGGGGGGTGGAGGAAACGATGCGAGCCCTTAAAGCATTGTATTTTTGTGAGGATTGGGACACACCGTGCAGTGTTTAGTATGCAAGCGAGCCAAATATGATCGCCAACCCCCGGTAGCGGTACAAGCAATTACCCCAACAACGATAGAGCCTCCTCGATCAGTGCAGGTCGATGTATATTCCAGTGAAGGGCAGGCATGAGTGACTATGATCGACACTTTCAGTAAGTAATGAAGATCTCACGGTGACTGATGAAAAGTCAGCTCTCCTATTTCTTCAGGAGGAACTGACTTCCATTAAGTTTTGTGACGAACAGCTTAACATGTCTCATTCAACAGTGATTGAATATTCCAATTATATGAGGGAAGTGTGTGCTTTTAAATAAGAGAGAAGTTCAAAAACTATTGGAGGTCCAGGAATGTATGTAGAAATTGACGTAAGTCTACATAGTAGAAGAAAAAACAGCACAGGACGGATTTTGCCTCAGCAGTGGATATTTGGAGGAATATGTAGAGAAACAAAAGATTGTTTCATTATTAAAGGTTCTGAAGATATTGTTGTTTTTAATGAACATTCTTTGTAATAAATGTTTCATTGTTTCTTGACATTTTTCTCATATTATCATATTTTAAATATTTATATTTTAAAAAGAAATGATGATATCTAACTAAAATATTATATTTTTTTGTTAATTGCTCGGGCAAATCTTTTCTCTTTAAAAGAAAAATAGATAAAAATTAAAACAATTAAAAAAAAATATAATATTTTAGTTATGTATTCTTTTTAATGAACATTGCTTCTAATAAATGTTTCATATTTTCTAGTTTTATTTTATCTTCAAATGTTTCTCATTTATTTCATTTCCTAAAAATCTGTTCTATGATAATGAAAGGCAATACTATTTGAAATAAATTGTAGGCAGCATAACTTGGCATGGTCCAAATAGTTGAGGCAAGTGACACCTGAGCGCGCTGATGTCAACAGGCCCTAAAACATACTAGTACCAAGAAAAGATTTGCCCTAGCAAATCGTTTCTCTTTGAAAGAAAAATAGATAAAAATTAAAACAATTAACAAAAAGATATAATATTTTAGTTAGATATCATTTTTTTTTAAATATAAATATTTAAAATATGATAATATTAAAACATGTCAAGAAACAATGAAACATTTATTACAAAGAATGTTCATTAAAAACAACAATATCTTCAGAACCTTTAATAATGAAACAATCTTTTGTTTCTCTACATATTCCTCCAAATATCCACTGCTGAGGCAAAATCCGTCCTGTGCTGTTTTTTCTTCTACTATGTAGACTTTCGTCAATTTCTACATACATCCCTGGACCTCCAATAGTTTTTGAACTTCTCTCTAATTTAAAAGCACACACTTCCCTCATATAATTGAAATATTCAATCACTGTTGAATGAGACATGTTAAGCTGTTCATCACAAAACTTAATGGAAGTCAGTTCCTCCTGAAGAAATAGGAGAGCTGACTTTTCATCAGTCACCGTGCGAAAAATCCTCATTAAATTCCAACTCATATTGTCAAAATAATATGAAAACACATCCACGTTCACTTGACACAAACAATAACAAAGGACTAAGAAAGATTACAATAACAGTAGGAGATAGTTAAGAAAAGTGACACCTGAGCGCGCTGATGTCAACAGGCCCTAAAACATACTAGTACCCTTTTCCCTTTAAAAGAAAAATAGATAAAAATTAAAACAATTAACAAAAAAAAATATAATATTTTAGTTCGGTATTCTTCTTTTTAATAGACATTGCTTTTAATAAATGTTTCATATTTTCTAGTTTTATTTTATCTTCACATGTTTCTAATTTATTTCATTTCCTAAAAATCTGTTCTATGATAATGAAAGGCAATACTATTTGAAATAAATTGTAGGCAGCATAACCCGGCAATCCAAATAGTTGAGGTAAGTGACACCTGAGCGCGCTGATGTCAATAGGCCCTAAAACATACTAGTACCAGTAAAGATTCATTAGGGTGTGGCTTCATTCAAAATGGATGTATACATCCATTCATTCATGTCATGTATGCAAGTCACTCATTAACAGAGTATGAATGTTTTTGAATTCACAAAATTACATAAATATGTTTAAAGTCACAACCATGTGACATCATACTGATCACAACTTCTGACTTACATAATTCAAAAAGAAATTAGTGAAATAAAAAAATCTACTTAACAGACTAAGATTAATACTTTTGCCTTATCACTTAACACCTTCCAGAAAAATATATGTTTATCGTTGATTTATTGTCAAGAAATATTGAACACTCATTAGAACCTGATGATTTAACAATTCATGATATGGTCCTTGGCCCTATCCAGAACAGTATCACATAAAACTCTGATTAAGGCTTTTTCAGGTTTCTGTTGCAACAAAAAGTGATCCTGTTTTGACAAAAGTCCTTGAGTTCTACCAAACTGAATGGTCTAAAACTCTTTATGAAAATGCCCTGACTTGAAGCATTTTTTCCAATTCTACAATGGTATAGTGGTGGAAAATGAGTCAGTACATTACAATGAAAGATTAAAAATCATTGGCAGAGACGTTGTGAAATCATAACAGATCTGTAAAGCATAGGAACAGCCACCTAACCTAAGGTGGCTAACAATCCTATTAAGCCTACTAGAAAAAAATGACCATAATTAACAATTATGTAGATAAAAAAGAAACAAACAGAACAGATTCCTCCTTAATGGATGATGAATATTTAACCAAGTTTAGGAACAAACATAAGAATTTTATAGTAGACAAATCAGATAAGATAAAAAAAATCAGCAGTAATGTTTATTAAAGAATATAAAGAAAAGAGGACAAAACAACTTGACTAACAATTCTAGAATTAATCGTTGATAATTGACCAAATTTCCCAAAATATAAAGAGTTACAAAATTATAAAATATAAAAATGACTTGAGATCTATTATTAGCAATATAGATTGACCTATTGAAGCTCAAAATACCTCAATCTGGCACTTAGTGGATTTAATGGAGACAAAATATATAATATTAAAAATCATATGATTTAAAAAAGATATTAGGAAGTATAAATATATTTCATAAAGACCAACTTAGAGTTTCAGCAAATTATTTGGTGAAAATAGAGAAAACAATTTAAAATGATATTTATGTTAAGGATAAAAGTACCTTATTTAAAAGCAAATACATGTGCATTAAACACAACAATTTTTAAAATGACAGCGAATATTATCAGCAACTATGTGTATTGTCACAGGGCAGAGTGCTGTCTATAAACATAAGAGGAATATATATATATATATACATTGAACCAGTGTTCCTAACACCCATGCTCACAAACAAATTAATGAAACCTAAAAACTACCAGATAAAATCATATTGGAAATTTCAAAACAATAATATAAAGAATTTTAAAAGAGAATTTTTATGCAAAGAAAATAATCAATATATATGATACAGTATTAATAATACTAGTTCTGTACATACAGACAATAAAGAAAGGAGAAAAAAAAAATTTTTAAACCACATACTAATGATTTTTTTATAACAATAATTGAAATGAAAAGTATAAAAATCAAAGTATAAATAATAAAATATGAATAATAAATACAACTTAATGAATGATGTAGCACATTAGGACCCTCTAAACATAAAAATTGTAGATAATAGTAAAATGATTAGATAGTAATATAATGGACAGCGTGGAATTAACCATTTCGGAGTTAATAATAAACCACAATTTTCATTTTTAAAATTGTATCATTTTAGAGAATGAAAAATTTATAAAAATAGAAAAACATTGGGCAGCAATTCACATAAACTTAAAACATAAAGAAATACCATAAATTTTTAAGTAAGACTGGCACAAACAATTTAAATTATCAAAACGAATTTTAAATTAATAAATCTCAAATAACTAAGAATAGTAGTTGAACAAATCAGTACAAATTTAATAAAATTAAAAAAAGATAAATAAATGGCATATGGCCAAAATTCACAGAAAATTTCATGAGGACTAAATACATTATAAAAAATATGCATTAGTCATGAGTTAATGTCAAACAGTATGACTGTGATGAAAATAAGGATTTCAAACTCCTGGTAATACTATTGTACATAAACAAATAATAATTTTTGTTTTTTATCAATAGGTATTGGCAGTCTATCAAATGAATCATGTCTAATGGTGTTTAGCTATTTTTAATTGTTGAATGATTGTATAACTTATTTTGTATAAAAACACCTGGATAATGGGGCTCTGAAATAGAAAAAACTCATTTCAACAATAAATGACCTTATGCATAAAGTTCATCATAAAAAGTGAATTTTGTTATTCACTATTCTATTTATTATCAAAATAAAAAACTCGTTGTTAATGAATGTATGTATTTTAGTGACAGTTCTTGAGGTACGGTGTAATTTTTTTACTTGAACATTTTATTTGTTTATTCTGTATTTTATCAGACAGGGGTTGCTTAAGGAAACTTTAAGGAAGCAGGATAACTCAGTAGGTAGAGTCCCGGGTGGGTGTTCCTCCAAACCAGCTATGTCAGATAAATTACACAAGACTGTAATGAAAATTTTTCAGCATGTTTAACTAGTGGGTTTAACAGTATTTTTGTGCTGATTACGGAAAAAATAGTGAAAAAATGCTATCATCCCTAGATAAGTCACAAATTTCAAGTGAAAATTTCTTATTTTGAGGGGTCTGCTCCCTGGTCAATCCTACTGTGTGCTAGATCCAGGTACCAATGAGGTACCTAACTTTTCTCTCAATCAGACTTGAACGATTTAGTACGAGATCTTGGCCTCCCAGATTCAGCGAAAGTTTTATGGTCTAGACTTAAAGAGAGACATATGTTAGCCTCCATTGTTTCATTTCCATGGTACCGATTTAGAGAGAAGGAATTTGTCCCTTTTTTTACACAAGTAGGTAGTATAGTTTTCTGCAACAATGAGTACTGGAATCATGGAAATGTTCAAAATCACGTATGAACCAGAGGAATGGAGACTTTTTATCGATTCATCAAAAAGGTATTTGAAAGCTGGTAATGGTAAACGATATGTTACCTGTTATAGCGTTCCTATCAGGCAAGCTATCAGTCAGTCATTGTATTGAAATTTAAATCGCGCATTTTGTATAGTAGGGTGGCCACTAAAAGTCTATGTCGGAATTTCGTCGTTCTGAGCACTTCAAATAGTTCAATCTATGCAGAAAATCAGATAGCCGAAGTTTTAGAAAGATCGGAGTATGTTAACGCGTGCCACTGGGCGGTCAAAGTTTCGAAAAGTACGATTTTTTGCGTGTTTGGCGGCGTCTTTTGGCCGTAACACCTGAACGACTAATACCTATCATACGATCTATGCATCAAATTAATGGTAATGTTCCTCTCTCTAATTTTATGCATGGCCTGAGATATTTGAGCTTTTATAGTAAAAAAACGTGACCTAGTAGAACACACTTCCAAAATTATTCAATCATTTTGTTGTAGTGGACAAACTACTGGTCCGATTTTAATGATTGAAAGTTTTTTTTTCTCAGCAACATATCCCCATTCCTTTGATCTGAACAAGGGCCTTGCCTTAGCCATGAAGAACGGGCCTGATTGTGTTAGATAAATAATTTAATAGATTTACTTAAAAATGCCAATTATCATACTATTTTATTTTTATTTTAGAAATTATGCGTACATTGCCATAAGTATTATTACATCATATTCTTATATTCTAACTTTAGTTCATAGGTATACAATGCATTAAAAATATCTAGAAGTAAATAATAATACCTACAATCAAATAAGTAGTTATGGATAGTCTAACTGTCTAAGGGTCTGCTCATAGTAGCCTTTGTAACATCAGGATACAATTTCCTACATTTGCTTACCACCTGGAGAACAAATTGCTTTTGCTCTTCATCTTTTGTTAATCTTGTGTTGAAATCGGTAATTAGTTTTACTCCTCTCTCCGCTACATCATTCACTACCTTTAGTGAATTGACGATTTTGAGCCCCTCTGTGTACTGTGTGTTGTTAGGCCACACTCCGCGATCTTATTTGAGGAGCTCCTTTGGATTTGAAGAAGTCTTGATTCCGAAACGTTTGAAAAAGCACATAGTGTTTTTTGTGACTAGGCCTGGCAATCCTTCATTCAAGACTTGTTTTAGCTGCTCTTTTTTGAATTTCGGGTTGATAACTCTTGGCGAATTCTCCACCTCGTCCTCGCTCTCAGCTAGAAGTTTTCATGCCATTTCTGATTTTATTTCGTCTGATAATGTTTCATCAAAGAACGCTAGAGCCACTAACTCTGGACTTAAATACCGCAAGTGATTTTGGAATTTGGTCAGTCCTTTCTTTGACTGGATCATCAATTGACTTGTACTGGATCAAACTTTGTAAAATCTTGTTTGGGAGCCATACGAGCATTGGGTGCGTTGAACCAGCATTTACATTAAATTCGCACAAGGAAGATACAGATGGCTTCAATGCCACTTCGTTCTTTGTCACTCAAGATGAATTGCCCCCGAAACATGTATATTTTTAAACAATAGATAGCCTTCGCCATCCATCTTGCATGGTGAATAGGCTCTGGAGATCTGAATCAACAAGTAGTCCATCCAGTGCTCCTAAAATATCAGTACCAATTGTAGCAGTTCTTTATAATCATCTCTGGGTTGAGATTGTGAGAGTTTTGACTGAAAATCAGTTGTAATGTCAGAAACTAACTTCGGTGGCAAGTGCTTTCTCACATGTTCGCTGGCGACGCCCGGTTTATATAGTTCCTTCTGAAGTGCCGGCCATTTCTTCTGGAAGTGTCTGAAGACGTCCGGTTCGGGACCAGTGGTTGCACCTAATTTAACATCGAAAACGCCCCGCAGCTCAACTTAGTAAATGTGGTGCCGACAGACCAAATGGAGTAATCCTTTACCCAATAAGTACTCTAGAATGGTACAGGCTCCTTTGCATCTCCATTTGTTGGATGCAGTTATGCCAAAGCAGATTGCCTTTACACTATTAGAAATGCCCCATTCCTCAAGACACTCATACACAGTCGATGCTTGTTCTTTACCACTGCTGCTGACTGTTACTGGCACTCCTAAAAGTCGTTCTTTGTCTCCATTGGAAATTAGAACCGCAACTCTCTCCTTCAACTCCGTCTTTAAAACCCCTGGCAAAAGTTTCCCGTCCCAGTGAACGACAATGGGGTCCTTTTCAGTTACATCCACTTGCCCTAGGATTTTTTCTGTAAATTGCTCTCGCAAAACTTTTCGTTTGATTTGGATGGCAGCTCTTGACACTTTAAAGTCTTCGGGATTCTATCCAAGAGCTTCATCATTAATTAATATTTATTTTTTAGTTCACTATTGCATAGTTTTTATTTATTTATATTACAGTGGCAAATCCATGCGTAACCTGCCCCCAGCTTTTTATAACCTGGGATATATCCTACTGAAAGTGTAACACTCACCTTGTATTTACATAAGAAATTAAAGATTGTTTTTTCGGACTTATACATACTGAAATAAAGAGTTGTATTTGAATTTAGCTCTTTAAAATCTCATGAAACCGTCACTTCTATCGCGCCTAATTGATCTCGATCCTGATATAAAATATCTTCGAATTCGCGTTGAATTCTTCGTCTTCCGCCCGATTCACCGCGCCCACCTGGACCAATCCATCTCTCACTCCTCTCTAACACTAATGTAACTTCCATTCCTATCCTAATAGGCCAGTTCCCCTTCTTATTAAACACGCGGGCTTCCGCTTCTCGTAGTATATCACATCCAATGCTCCAATCGTATCCTCGCTATATGTTCTCCACGACATGAACCTTCAACCTAGCCCCTTGCTCCGTTCAATTACTCATCCCTATCAGTATTTCTCCTTCGACTTTACACGTACCACTTAGAGTGGTTAATTCAGAAGTATATAATAGATTCTGGAGTTACCCATCGACATCAGCCATCTTCTCAGTTTATCTTCTCGCCGCTGCCAACTGCTTCCTTCCGACTGCTAGGCCCCTTGGCTCACCTTTGTGACTGCTGCTGGTTCATCACCGGTCCATCATCATCCGTCTCAGAGGTCTCTGTTTCCTCCATACTCTCAAGTCATTCACTTCCACAGGTTCCTTCCGGTCAATTTCTCAGGGACAGGGCATTTCGATCGGTATCAGGCAAGAATACAGCCCACTCCTGTTCATTTCGATGTTAAGATAAGGCTTGAAGAATGTCAAGAACAAGAATAGGGGTTTACATATAGGACATAGATACATGCAAACAGTCTATTGAAAATTAGTTGCCATCGCAGTCGATATAGTGGTGTTTGGAACGAATAAGTTAGACTATCAGTTTAACTATGATCCTACAGGAAGAACTTACCTGTATTATAAGTCGTGAAAAGTCAAAGGTAGTGAGAATGCAAGAAAACCCTGGAGACTTAATAATCAGGCAAGATGAGCAAGAAATGGAGACAGTGGAAACATCCAAATACCTTTAACACACCTTGAGCGAGGTATTATAGGCTGTAATATAAGGGGGAGAATAGCTGCAGCAGAAAGTTTATTTAATGCCCTACGAAATTCCTTCGCAGAAAGACCATCAATATTTTCAAGGCATACAAAAAAGATAGTTTACAAGACTACATTTCTGCCTGCCCTGACTGATTCCAGTAAGTCATGAACTGTAACCAGTAAACATGCAAGTTAACTCCATGCCACGGAGATGAGATTCCTTCGAAAAATTAAAAGAAAAACACGCTGAGACTGGCTGAGAAGCAGAACAATAAGGAACGATCTTGGCGTAAAATTTCTACAGGAAAGGATGGAGGAGAATTGTCTTCGATGGTGGGACTTATCTCGCCAATGACTGGTGATAGAATAGCCAACCTGACCTATGAAATGAAGGTGGATTGTAGAAGGAGCCGAGGACGCCTTTGGTAAACCTGAAAGGAAGCTGTTTTGGAGGGAAAACGACAAAAGATGGAAAAAACCAAGCTAAAAGGGTCAGGCTCTACAGAAAAAAAAACCTCATAGAACCTGGCGGTGGACGAGAAGAGTATTAAGAAGAAGAAGTAATAGTTCTTGTTATGAGAGAGGCGGTTTTTGTTATGCCTCTCTTTTTTCCCACAGTTCACCAAATAACATTCTTTTCCCATTCCTTACCAGCTCATTTTGTCGAATCCCATTAATATTTTACCACGCCCTTGGAATATCCGAAACATGGCTAAAACCTCACATCTTTACCGCCTCTATATCCTTACCTGGTCAGTCGTTTCTTCGCGAATCGAAAAGAACGGATTGGTTGAGGTGTAAGCCACATTACTATTGACCTAAGCCTTTCCTGAAAACCCCATATCGCCCAAATTTCCCGACGATTAATAAGTCTCCACAGGTTATCCCATCGTTCTTGACACATCCTACACGTAAGCTCCACTCTAAGCTATCTTCTCTTATACACCCACGCTTTGACCATTGTTGTAAGGTATACGGGAGTCAAAGGTGCTCGAGGACCGAATCGAATAATGAATAATTCTCAAAGATTTGTCTACGGTCCCCATTGGCGGTCTTGTGTGTCCCACCTTTATAATTTAAGTGATTCTTCCCTTCCATCCATAGACAATTCATTCATATAGCAATCCATGAACTCTTAACTTCTTTCCTACATCTACTTCTAGGTCAATTCAAATCCTCAATCTAATACCAGGAAACTAGATATATTCTTTCCGACCTTTATTCTTGTTTACAAAGAATCAAAGCATTCGAGTGGTACTTTTCTGCCCACTCTACCGCCATCTGGAACCCAAATCCACATAATATCCGCCACGCTTCTTCCACATCTTCATTCAAACCCATGTTTTTCCAGCAACTTCTCAATTTCCAAACAAATGCTGTTATACCCCACAGAGTGCGTTAATGTAGATTACGTCATTGTTCCACTACGCGAACTGTGCCGCTTTTTTGTTTTCATCAACATGGCAATTTGCTTAATTGTAATTTTATATTATAATTATGTTTAATTTAACGTTTATTATTTATAAAATAAAAATAACACAACAAGTGGTGACAAGGATATTGTAAAGTTTAATTCAAGAAACTTTTAGAAGTAGTAAGATTAACATACCTTCCAACTTCGACGCAAAAAAAAAAAAAGTCAAAGAGCCCATCACTTTCATCAATTGTTGAACTGTACAATACATGTGTGGTATTCGATTCACTTTATTTATGGCATCGTAGCTTCAATCTAGGAAAAGCGGCTGGAGGCGATTCTAGATAAAGGTGGCCTGGACCTTTCCACTTCTATTTCTACTAACCTAACACTCACTACTATTTTGATTCCCCCATCAAATGAGAACATTCTAATTTACATCCAACGGTTTGAAAATTACCTAACCACAAAAGGTGTTTGCACTGATAAAAACTTGTGTACACAAATGCTCCACAAATCACGATTAGTTACTTGCCTCTTTGAGTACCCACAAGAAACCCATTGACCTTACCTACCACAAACTTACCAACCTATTTCAAGAGCATCTCCGACCAATGAAAAATGTTTTAGTGGCTCAACATAAATTTTTATAGTTTTTATTAAACGGTGTACCATTCATCTTTTGATTTGTTCCTTTCCTTCGATGAGATATCCATGAATTTTTATGTCAATGCAATTCTTATGCATGTTCAGTTTATCCACGCGATTCCATATAATTCATTTCGTGAAAATTTACTACAATCAACGAATACGACTTTTGATGATATTATTAAAAAAAAATATTATCCTTGGAAGCTTCTAAAGTCGGTAACTGATTACAACATTCAAATCAAGCCAGCATTAGTTCTGGCTTTGCTAATGCTCCGGAAGGCGTCAATAATGACTAATGACCGAAAACATAACTAACACAAGGCATGTCCGATCAAAACTGCTAACGCCTTGGAATCGATAAGCTCTGTATCCGATGTGGTCGAGACTTAAAACTGATGCTTACTGAATTGATCCTCAGTCTTTGTCATGGAGCCGTTGCTCCAAAAAAGGGCCATATTGCTCAAGTGTTCCTTACTCCTTACTCCGGATATAATTTCTCGTGAATTGGTGAATGTATTTTAGCATTCCCAGAGATTTTTCAACTTCATAAAAACATGCTAAAGGAAAACGAGTGTGAAAATGTTCAGACTTTTCGTCTGTATTTTTATGGATATTCTCAAAATAGTTTAAACCCTGAAAATTCAACCATTCATGAAATATGAAACGTTAACTATATAGAAATTTGGAAAACTGTCACAGTAGTTTTCCTATTATCATATCTCGAAATAAATAAAAAAGTTATGCGACCAGGAAAATACACTGACTCGTTCTCAAGGGACAAGTGGAAAGGCTAATGAAAAGAGTATTCCGCAAACCATTTTTCATTTAGTTGGTTTTTTTTAATATCTAATGATAATATTACAAGATAATATCCAACAAGATATTACAAAAAAAATGAAACAAAATGTCGGCATTTTTCATCACTCATTTTCATTTATCTACTCATAAATAGTCAGAAAATCGTTTCAACCACGAAAATCCATTCCCCCGTTTACAATATGTAAAAGAAAAACTAAGGGCAAGCTAAATAAAATTTCATTTGAATTTTTTTATTTGAAATTTGTAGTCCCAACTGGGTTAAGCACCTCCAAGCAGATAATTAAAAGACTGTATGTTAAGTAAGATTAAGATTAGTCGTAAATATCTAGCAATTTTCTATAGTGCCGTTAATCTCTAAGATGATCCTCGTGGCTAACGAGAGCTAATATAGTCTTGTTAATCATTTTTTGTTTTACGAATAGGCTAATTATCAGGACTAATAATTTACTTTTTATAAAACTCCAAGTGGAGAAAATTGTATAACTCTTAAATTTCGATATCATGGAAAAAAAATATATTCACTATAATACAAAAACATACTAAATTGTATCTATGTATCGTTGTACGTGGCGCTATAACCCTGGGTGCGTCCTGGCCTCCTCAATGAGGCTCCGCCATTCGGCCCAGCTTCTGATCCGTAGCAGACTCGGTGCGTCCGCTGCCACTCCATCAACCCATAGAAGCCTTGGCCTAGCAGTCCGTCGTGTACTGTGAAGGGTCCTGTCCACTACTTTTCTAGGCATTTCTTCCACTTCCATCCTTGCGACATGGCCAGCCCAACTGAGCCTCCCCAGTTTTATAAACTTTACAATCTCCACATCATAAAGTTCATAAAGCTACCTGTTCCACCAAATCCTCCATCCATCTCCATCTCTCACTGGGCCAACTATACGCCGTAATATTTTTCTTTCGAAAATTATAAGACTATTTTCATTATTATACTAAATTATATAGTGAAGTAAAAACAAAAACCCAGAAAAGTATTAGGCAAAACTTCAAATTAGATGATTAAATACAAATAAATAAATAAAATTCCAACTAGTTTTGAAAATCGTAACATTTGCTTGAATTTGAAACTCATCATAATCAGAATAATGGAACGAAAAATTTTAGGTTTTTAAGAGATCTCGAGTATCATTCCAAAACTGTATGATTTATGATTATATACATTTCCTAAATGTTTTTTATTCCAACATTCTCGACAACTTCTTAATTTTGAACTACTCACCATAGATGTGTGCTATAGGGTGGCATCTGAAACGTAATCCAAGACACATTGAAGTGAGATTTTAATTTTTATTAAGATTTGTCTTTGGTGTCCGATGCGATATTATGTCCCTCACTTTTATTTCAGTGTTTCAAAGTTAAACAATTTTTCCCGTCAAAAACATTTCCACAACAAATATATCAAGTTCCAGAACCTTTCCCGCATTAATAGCCTCCTACAGTTTAAATCCTCATCAGATATAATAATGGTTTTTAATATTCGGGTGGAAACGTTGCAAGTAATTACTTTATTTTTTATATTTTCAGGTTATTTGTGTTTGCTGTTATTTTAGCAAATTTTATGAAAGGTAAAACTATATTTTTTGTTTTTAAATATTTTTATTTTAAAGAGAAAAGATTTGTCTTGGCCAGGTTCCGAAAAAATATTTAAAAACAATCACCATCAAAAGAACAAAAAATAAATTATATTTCTTGTTGTGTATTTACTTTTGGGAGGATATGTTTTATATTTTATCCGCCCTTTTGTTTTATTTCAGGGATTTAGTATCGTAAAAATCTTCATTTTCTCATTATTTAACTTCCTATTATATTCAAATTCTTGAAATGGACACTGTACATTACTTTATTATTCCTTTATTTTTTTCCATTGAATAAATTACGCGAAGGGGCTTTTGTGTACTCATTATTTTATTAGATAACTTAAGACGAAAGGGAAACCTTTCCTATCACAGTAATTATAATTTTAATTTGCCTGAGAATTGCACTCATCTATCTGATATGTTCATTAATATTAGATACTTGTCATTACAACTTATCAAAAAATCTAGAATCCAGCGTTATGGTCAAAAGCTACTTTATAGTACCGCGTGTTCAAAAATGGTCCTAAAGGCAAGCAGTCACAGTTAATGTGTTAAATATACCAATCTACTTTATTTTTTAGATAATATTAAAATGATAAATTTGATCTGTTAATAATAAAGGATATAATTGTTTATTTTAGGTTTCCATTTCAACTGAAGTGAAAATGTGGCGAAGAGATCCCTATTAGAAAGTCTAGTTGGGAACGGACCTACCGGGACGTGAAGATGCCAACATGAGATATCCACGCTTCCTTGGACCCCACTGTCACTCAAAAGATGCTAATCAACAGATTCAAATCTGTAGAACATATACATTTTTTTTTAAACCCGTTACAGCGTGTTTTATCAATATTATAAATTTTACTAGAATTAGGGAACGTTTAAATTTCACAATACGATTGTAAGGTAATATTCCTTCTTTATTTTGGTTATCGGTGAATACATAAGGTCGTTGAATGGAGCTAAAATAAATTACTGACTCTGATATCTTCTTAAAAATTTTAAATTATATGTTGAAGCAACGTCGAACAAAGTGCTAACTAATTACCTTTCTTTCTACCCAGTCTTCAATTTAGTATCAATATAAAACTTTTTCAAATATAAGGAAGCAATATCTTTGTAATAACTTTACATTATTGAAGATAAAACTAGAAAGACGTAAATGTCGTGCAATCGTAAATGTTAATAAATAAGAAAGAGATAATGTAGGCGTCAACACATCATCATCAACAACTAAAGCGACATAACAAAACACTTGTCTGTAGAATTGTGATACAATAATAATTATAAAATAATGTACTGAGACGAAACCACAGAATTAATCGACTCCCTATGAGCGCATGACGTTATTTAATTAAACTAAAGCAAGATAAGAACTGGAGAGAGATGACGAGGGCAGATTTGAGAGGAAAAGTTTGAGAGAAAAGGCAGGAGTTCTGTAAACACACTGATTTACAATTTCTAATATCAATAAAAGACGGTTTGGATTAAGAAATAATTTTTATTCAACAATCACCCTTCATTTTCATCTCTCCATCTTCCCCCTCCCTCCTCGCCAAACCCAATCCAAACTGCTGATAAGTTCTTGCAATGAGAACTTATAAGGAAATTAAGGTGGTTGTTGTAAAAATGATAATTGTGGATAAAGCAGCGGAGATCATAAAATAGGATATCCAGTGTGAAGTACATAATGTTGGCGTTTACCCATCCGTTGATGATTACTTGAACAAAGATTCCTCTAACAATACAAAGGTTTATGACTTAATGCAAACTTTGTAAATATATTGATTTACTAATTCTAATCGAAATAAAAGCCAGTTCGGAATAAGAAATAATTTTGATTCAACAATCAGTATTCATTTTCATGTTTCCTTCTTTATCATTCCTCCCCCCCAGTCAATCCTAATTCGAACCCTTCACCAGTTTAACTATCCTTCCTGGTCATAAATGAAGAGTTAGTAATGTCATGTATAGCAAGTTGAAGATGAACAGAATAACATTTTTGACTAGGCGCTGGTTCCTAATGGAATCGCTCATTTCAGTGAACACCTTTAACATTCAATACAGTAAAGCATTTGTGTAATCCCTTTTTTATACTTATACAATTACATTATCCATTAACGCTGTTCATGTTTTGTAGTGCCGGGGTGAAAAGCCGAGGGTTGATACCCTTATCCCTGATTAGTATAGAGGATGATCATTTGAAACTAATAAAATAAATAAAATGTAATGATTTGAATGTACTTCACGAATAGATGCCATTTTTCAGCATGTTGTACATTTTTTATGGAACACATAGGTGCCTAAAGAAAATTACTTCTCTCTGAAAAGAGTATTTTCTCTGTGACCTGTATACCTATTTGTATGACATTAACATAGGTTGTTAATACTTTAAACAATTATCAATAAAAGGTAAATACTGTACACTTCTGATGATTAATAAATATTAAAAACAAATATTTTGAATCTAAAAATAGTGAGTTGTATATTCTGCAAAATAATTTATAATTAACTATGATGTTATTAATGAGAAGTACAAATAAATGCAATATTTTGTATTTATTTGAACACTTTTCTATTTTTAAACTGAATTTATCTCAAATTCTGTGATATGATTAGTCTTTTATTGTTATGAATACTTACATGAAGATTATGAAATTCATTAGTGTTATAACATGTAATGTTTTTTATCCATTTTTGAACAACAGTATCGGATAATAATATTATTTAATGTAATCAAGTGTACTTTTATATGATAAATTTGTGTACATCACATAAAAAAATGTAATACTAATTTTAATTAATGGATAAATAATTACACAACGGATTCCAGTATTTTATTTAGCTGTAGAAAAATTGTGGTACCTAGAATCTAGGTAAGGATTTAATTTTTTAAATAGTTAACCTTATTCCACATTTCAATGTCATTCTTTATTTATTAGATAAAATAATAGTTGATAATTTAAGAATGTGACCCCATCATGAGATCATATTTTTTACTTGTTTCAACAATATTATGATAGTATTAGATATAATATTATCTCCTACTCGAGACATTTTTTTTAAACTTAATATCACAACTTCATCACCAGCTTGCCTTGTCTCGACAAATTTTTCAGCATTTATGCATATACTACTTAACATTCTTAAAGTAATCAATAAAATAGAGCCAACAACTCAAAAAGAAATACTATTATTTATTATAATGCAATTGGGAAAAACTACAATGCACTTACCGGTCGATGTTTCGCCTATTCAGGTATTATCAAGACACAAAAAAAAAAAGGTTATGTGAATCACATCTTGAAGAAAAAGGTGCATCCCTGCTTAAGGCCCTTTGAGACAGAAAAAGGCTCAGATAAGCGAGAGCCGAGCTTCAATCTGTACTCGTCTTACCTGTACAGACATCTCATGGCTTTTATTAAGGCATCGCTAATGCCCGCACTCTTAAGGGATTCCCACATCTTATGTTTTGGCACACTGTCATAAGGCTGTTCTAGATCTGTGAAAGCTATATGTACAGCTCTTCCTTTCTCCATTCGCTTTTCTATGAGCTGCCTTAGGACAAATATGCTGTCTATACAAGACCTGGCTGCAGTGAAACCAAACTGTTTCTTTGGGGTGACAAACTCCTCTTCCAATTTTCGCTTCAGAGTTCTGCCCACTATTCTTGATACCGAAGTCTGGACACAAATGCCTCTATTTTGGCATACATTCCTGTCTCCTTTTTTTATTTATAGGTGTAAGAAATGCTGTCTTAAGGTCCTTTGGTAGCTCTTGCCCTTGTAGTATCAGATTTATAAGCTTTGTAAGAGCCTTTTACAATCCAGGCCCCCCTGCCTTTAACAGCTCTACTGGAATACCTCCAGGTCCTGCAGCTTTTCCACATTTTCCATTTCTGAGTGCAGCAAGAACTTCATCTTCTTTTACAATAATATTTCCTTGTGAATGATTCTCAGTTTGTGCATGATTTTATAATTCTATAATCCTATAATTCCTATTTTTTTTCATTTATCTTTTGGTTTTAAATATTAACTCTTTGTTATTATATAATTCAATCCCCTCTGGTTATAGTGCTCTATAACTTATCTTAAATAATGCCTTTATTAAAAAGTATAGAGGATGATTATTTGAAACTAATAAAATGTAACGATTTGAATGTACCGCTGAACACAGGAGTGGCACAGGGTTCTAGTATTTCCCCACTCCTTTTCAACTGTTACATTAATGACCTTTCCAATCCTCCACTGTTCCCTCAATCAGTCATCAATCCTCATCTGTACACCGACGATCCCCAGATCTATTTGTCCTTTCCTCCATCTGAGATAAAATTTGCCAATATTCAAGGCGACCTAGATAGGATCAGTGCCTGGACAAACTTGAATAAACTGTCGTTGAATGCTGCGAAAACTCAATACCCTTCTTAAATCTATCAACTCACTTCCCCAATTAACCTTAAATTATCACCATATTGCTTTCAGTTCCTCTGTTAGAAACGTCAGAATCATTTTCAACCAATCCCTCTCATGGAAACCCCACATTGCCCAAATTTCCCGTTGATCAATAAGCTCTTTAAAGTTATTCCACCGTTCCAGGCGTCTTTTAACACTACCTATCCGTAAGCTCCTCATCACTTCTTTTATCTTTCAACACTTTGACTATGATTGTGTGGCATATGGTGGCCTCTCAAACAGGCTCAAGGAGAGGTTGAGGCGAATTATGAACTGTTCACTTCGATTTGTCTTTGAAGCCCTGACTAGGTCGCATGTGTCCTGCCTTTACATTAAGTTAAAGTGGCTCTTCCCTTCTATCCGCAGACTCTGTTTCCTAGGTTCTTACTTATATCAAACCATCAGCTCACAACATCCATCTTATATCTACAGTCTCCTACAATTCAAAACCTCTATCCAACCCCAGGGCACAAAATCTCGCCCTTCCGATCTTTATATCCGTTCCCATAGAACCAAAACTTTTGAGCATTCCATTCTCACCCGTTCTATCTCTCTTTGGAACTCACTCCCCCTCAATATCCATCATGCATCTTCTTTAACCTCATTTAAATCCAAACTCTTCCTACATCTTCTAAATTCCCAAACAGTTGCTCCATAATCAATAAATAATTTATAGATATATTTAACTTAATCGATTGATGAATTACTGTAAATATTCCTCACCCATAATGATATAATTTTTATTTTATTAGATGCTATTATTTATTCACTTATTTTTCTATAAGCCTATTTCTTTGTAATATAAATTATTCTGTTTTTTTATTTTATTTTTGTATTACATTTTCTAATTCTCTACCAAAACATACCTGTTAGTTATTTACTTTCAAGATATTAAGCTAATATTGTTTTATTCTAATAATGTAGTCCTTTGGCCATATATATATTTATTTATATTGATGATAATTGTTGACCTATGATAATGTATGTTGAAGAAATTGGTCCGGGTGACTGTCACTGAGTGTCAGTGTTTCATAGCCAGAGAGGACCCACCCCCCAGTCCCCCCCCCACAGCCCTGAAGAAGACCTACAAAGTAGGTCGAAACGTTGGCTATCAATAAAGATTTTCTCAAATTACTTGAGAAATTCATTCAGTGACCTCTACCTGGACCAATTTCTTCAACATATATTTATTTAATTTTGTGCATTTCTGTTATTCTTAAGAGACCTGATCCCAGAATAAAATTAATTTTCTATTCTATTCTATTCTATATAGCAACCCAATGTATTTGGGCTGCACTGCTATTAAATAAAGCAGTTCTTTTTCAAGTACATTTTAATGTGTAATGGAAAAAACTACCGGAATCATCTTATAGGATTAGGTATGTACATTTGGACTTGAATGTTTAACTACCTACTTTGGGTTGAGAAAAGTCACAATGCATGAATTGGTGTTTTTATTGTTACAGCTTATGCTAATTTTAATTTTTGGCTAAACTTAATTTTAGCATTTAATTTATCTATTATTTCAGGTTTGGAGGGGGGTTATTCTAAAAATTGTAAGAACTTCTTCTTAGTCCTTATTATAGTTTACAGTTGAATGTGTCCGAACAGATTTATTAAATAGATGTTGAAATTATAGGCATTCTAAAAGTTCTTTAGTTGTTTTATATCAGAGGTTTTCACAAGTAAATCCCTGTTATGTAATTTTCTGATTTTGGTACATACATACATTTACAGGTTCATATTTTGCAGAGCTTCTTCACCTATTAAGTCATCTCCCTTCCAGGTTGTCTGGTGTTCATACTTATAAATATACTGCTAAAGACATTAAGATAAGATTTTTTTTTTTATATTTGGCCTGTTTATTTAATTCAATATGAATGAATGAATGAATGAATAAAGCCTTTATTACAAAAAAATTAACAGGAATTATAATAAAAATTAAAACAATTTTACTACTGATACTATATACAATTTTTGCTTGTTAATTTCTTGTAGGCCTTCCCCTTAGGGAGTGATGGTCTAACTTCCCTGGAGACCAATTCCTACTGGGAAGTGGGGTTAGTTATTTCTCTCCATAGTTTACTCCTAATCATGATTTTGGATAACATGTACAGTTTTAAGATATTTTTTATGGTTAATCAGTAAATAATCAATTTCAAATTTCATATCTTTAGGTGACTGCCATGTCCATTTATTTTTCTGTTTTTTTACCGAAAAAGGTGTTTCCTATCTTGAGGTTCTGTGAGAGAGCCAGATTCACTATTCTATTTCCTCCTTCATTTCTTCGTCCAAAACTATAACTTCCCAATACTGCTTCTTCCCCTCCAATTCTTTCTCCAACACGCCCATTGAAATCTCCCATTATCACTACATAGTTGTTTTTCCTGCTGGTGCTGTTGAGAATTTCTTCTAGTTGAGTCTGCAGTGGGAGCATAAACCTGAACCAAAGTGATAATTTTACTCTTTCCTAGAGATAGGATTAAGGTGGCAATTCTAAAGTTAGTCTCTTCAAATTTTATAATTTAATTCAATATAATAATTACTAAATATGAAAACAATATGTCCTTATGGTGGTAAGGAAAAGTACACAATGGTAAATACATAAATGAAAATGGTGAACATAATAGCTTAGATTGTTTATGTCCTATGTACAAAATAGAAAAATTAAATAGAATAGTCTTCATATGGCATTTTCTAGACGAATATCTAAGCTTGAAATTCTTTTAGAATATACCATATCATTTCTTATGTTTTCACCCACATGAATACTTTTTGGGTAAACAAGATGACAGCCTCTTGCTACCAGAAGTAGAGTAATCCTTTTGAATAACCTGTCTGCCATCATTCAAGAATCTGAAAGATCAATGAACAACA
The DNA here is from genome assembly GCA_037127475.1 of Arma custos. Lineage (NCBI taxonomy): Eukaryota > Metazoa > Arthropoda > Insecta > Hemiptera > Pentatomidae > Arma > Arma custos. The sequence continues at coordinate 13,741,978 of CM073761.1, forward strand.
AATTAATTGAGACTAATAAAAAAGTAATCACAATATAATAATATGAACTATCTGAGATATCTAACTCCTAATCATTTGGAACAGATAATGCTACATAAATTTAGCATATGAAATTTAATATGTGATATGGCTTTTTGTTAACCAAATCGTTATCATTATTACATTATGTTTTTATGTGATATAAATCAAATTATTTTACTTGACGATGTAATGGCTGTTTTAAGCATTGCCCTAAAAAGAATATTTAAAATTGGTTATTGTTTTGTCATTTAAATAATCATTGTGACATTAAATGTTTTATTATGGAAATCAGTATCATAAAATGAAAAAATATAATTTATCAATATTGTTCTTACTAGATTCGATCATCAGATGATGGTTGTTAAATACAACTTTGAGTTATAATAATAATAAAGCTTAGAGAATGAATTCATTAGATCACTCTTGAGACAATCCTCCCACATATGCCTAGGTCTACCCCTCAAGCGTTTAACCATTAGCCCAGTTCTTATTAACATTTTAGGAATTCATCCAACCTCCATGCTGAGAGGCACAGAAGAGGAAAAGGAAGAAGAAGAATTCATTTGTTATTAGGCCTAACAACTTTACAATTCCATTTTAATCTTTGAGATGATATTATATCAATTATATTAACTGGTTCCATGCTCTGTAATTTCGCATTGTGTAATCTCCTGAATTCTCTAATGGTTTCTCCCTGTTTTGGATCAATTATTCTATGCATTATGTAATTTTTAATAACGTAACAAGTTGTTCATCCTTCAATGTTAATGGTCATGATCAACTTTGAAGTTGAAACTTTTTTGCAGTAGTATTTATTTTTTTAAGTGATAATAATAGGGCCTACATAATAACTAGTATTATTTTGAGTGATAATTAAACTGGTTTTGTCTTAGCAAACAAATTATTTAAATAATTTCTTGCTTAAAAATTGTAATTACAATAAGGAAGGAATTGTAAGGAAATACCAATTAGATTTAAGCAGAATTAATATAATTGGGTGATGTTATTCATAAAGAATTCAATTTAAAATTTGAATTTAATGAAAATTTGAGGTATCACAAACATATTATGCCAGTTAAGATTTTAATCAAAATTCACTTCTAAAATCTTAAATCAGTAATCAAAAAGACAAAAATTAAATCATCATAGTAATAATATGTAATCAGACTGACAAATAACGATATTGAATCTATAAAGTTCATGAGGATTGTTAATGAAGAAAAGTTTAAAAGTCTTTTAGTGTTCAGAATAAACTAAAGTTATAATGTTATCTAGTTGCACAGGTTTTTGAAGAAAAAGTATATAGTATATCATTACCAACGTTAAAAAAAAACAAAAAAAAACGATTCTTGAATTGCGATTATCATTGAATACAAAGTAATAATACTCAGAATAACATATACAGTATTTTATATTAATTACATCGATCTTTTTGATATTTTCTACTTGACTACTTAGAAAAGTTAACTGTTTGTAGCTGACCAATTTAAGATCCACAATTAAGCAAATACCAACATATAAAGGTATTGTAGTTTATATATAAAAACAAAACTTGACACTTGTTTTCATATGTTTATACAACCACCTTAATTCTTCTTAACCCATTTCTGAGGATCAGCAGCAATTGTTTCCTCCTAATTGGTAGTTTTTTTTGTTATGGGTTATCCAAAAAAGTAGATTTATCTATAATTTTGTTTTCTAATACTAATTTACATGTTCATTATTATTAAGAGTCTCGTTTACAATCTAAGAAAGTATGTGCTACATAGGGGTGATAGGTGATTCTGCTGATGTGTGCAATCACACTTATTGTTGTTTTTCATATCTGCATCTTGTTTTTTGTTTGTCAAAAATTTTATTTAATAGTTCTATAGAATCAATTTATTTAGACAAAAAGTGATTTTAAATTTTTCGCGCAGGTTTTCTTGTGCAGGAATTCTCAGCTAATCACAAACAAAATATTTTTTTATAATTATTGGTCAATTTTTTTTTTTTTTTTTTAAATATTTTTATTTTTAAAGAGAAAAGATAGGCCTCGGCCGGGAATCAAACCCGGATCCCCTGTCTTTCCATGACAGCCAGAGGAGCCAGAGGAAAAACCTCTGTCACGGAAAGACAGAAGATCCGGGTTCGAATCCCGGGCGAGGGCCTATCTTTTCTCTTTAAAAACACAAACAAAATAAGTATAAGAATAAGGCAATTCATTTAAGAGGGTCATATCTGTGAGTGAAGCCCACTTTCTATTCACTTCTCATATGAAATGTTAATCAACATTGATTTTTAATGGCCAATAAATGAATCTTGACAAAGGGGAGAGCTAATAGACAAGTATGATGAAACAGATATTGAGGTATATAGGTACACAGATATTGTATTGAGATAGCAAGAACTGGTTGACCATATTGAAAGAATGCCATAGAATCTCCTACCAAGGAGGCTGATGTTGGACTGAAAGACAATGCATGGAATACCGTATCTAAGATGACTAGGAGACAAATCTGTGCAAGATGATAATGAAGAGATGGAGGAAACATGCAGTTGACAAGAACAAGTGGTCATGGATAATGTTTGATTCCAAAGCCCTCCACTCCATCAATTGTGAAGGCTGTATAGCTGATGTAGAATTCATCATAAAACATTCTTTCAGTAGCTCTTCTATCTCTGATGGTTAAGGATAAAATTTAAAAATTCTAATAAATAAAATCTCTGCAATGGACAATATGCACATAATAAAAGCTTCTTTGGGAATTTTTAATATTTGACTTAAAATAATAAGACAAAATATTTGTATGAGGAAGGAATATTTTAAAAAATAATAGAAAATACAAGCAAAAAATTATAAATCTAAACTTGAAACAATAAGATTTGAACGCTAAAAGATGATCCTAATGGCTTCAAAAGGTTTGATTTGATATAAAATACTTAATAAAAATAATTAGAAAGAAATATAGTCGATGGTAATTTTAAATAAAAATGTATCATCTTTAGTTAATTAAATTGTTATAAAATATCTGTTGCTTTCAAAAAAATGTTTCCCTCTACTAAACTAACTGGCAAGATTCCCTATTTGTATTCTTTATTTAACGAATACCACAGTGCTATGGTAACGTCTATTTTTTCATTTTTTTTTTTTTTTTTACTTACGGAATACAAATTTTCTAATTTTTTTTTTTAAATAGTGGTAATGATGTACTATTCAGACCCTATTTTTAAAATTATCATTGGATTATTAAATAAAATAATATAATTCATAAATAGAAATGTATAAACAGGTTATCTATATAAATCGTTTTTTTTTTTAATTATTTAAAATTAAATAAGAAAGTCAGTTAAAAAGTCAATCTCCATCAGAAATCTCAGAAATGACAAATAATATCTACCACTTCAATAATAGAGCAAGAGATTTATTTTAAACCTTAATAACAATTTATAATTATTTTAAAAAATGACCATATATATATTATGAGAAATAAAATATAAATTAGTAATAATTTAAAAGAGTTTTTTTAATATTGATAAAACTAACCGCGATTGACGTAAATCTAATTTTAACATTTTTTGTTATATTAAATTTTTTATTGTGATTAGACATCTTTTAAATTTTGCTAATCTATTGTATGAAATTCAATATTGACAGAAAGTAACTTAAACAGATCATTTTGGTAGGAAATATTAAATAGGAGTAATAAATATTGTTATACGTGTGAGCTACATTTTCAGCGCCATTTTAAATTTCAATAATTTAAATATATTGCCTTCCGTCGTTATTGTCAATTATTGTTATTAAAGATATATTCCGTTTCTGGACGAGAGGGAGCAAACTGGTTTAGGAGGATACTGGTCCAGGAATCAGCTTCTCTGATCTTTTGACCTAACCGACTCTGCTCACTCTCTGTGGGACCCCTCCGCCACATCTTCCAAAGGCGCTAGGGTTTGAGGGTCCGACAGTTGGAGAGCAAATATGGTCATTTTTTAAAATAAACTTCCAAGTGACCTTCTCAACATCAGATTTAGGTTAAAATTAGTAGAAACAAACGTCAAAAATTTTAAATAAAATCGGTGAGGAAGAACCTGGAGAAAAAAAAAATTGTTTTTTTATTATTTCAAGACTTTAATAATATTTGTTTGAGAAAAATAAAAATAGTAACAAAAAAAAGTAAAACCGTAAAAAGGAATTTTAAGCAATTGATGTTGATCGACGGTTAAGACAATTACTATTGGCAAAAGAGGACCATATTTTCTCATTTAGTAATAATTAAAAAGCCTTGGAATTTTCCCACACATTTTTCGCATTTCAAATTAGATTGTCGCTTTTAGAGTATCAATAGTAATTTCATGCAAAATATTCAAGAAACATTTCTCGGAAAACACGAAAATAAATAAAATCTAAAAACGGCTTGAAAAAAAAGGAAGGAGAATTAAGAGAGAGAGTGGGCGGGAGGGGGCTTGGAGCATCTCCCAAAATTATTTTTATTAAACGGTTAAATTTAGAAAATTGATGTTTGAATTGCATGAAATATAAATAAATCACTAATTTTAAAAAGCATTGACGCATTTGAAATAATCCAGTTTACTCCTTTTCAAAATTAAACCACCAAATGATAAGTTGCTGTATGTTTTTAAATCTCACTCCTTGTGGAGCTTTCCCTACCCTATGCCGGCCTACAGAAACGCAATTTTCACGAAATATTTTCTCTTTGTTAAACTTCGTTGTTAAAAATATCGAATAAATGAAGTTGATTGTTCTCTTAGAACTAGTCCAGAATTGGTACCTGATGTCCAAAAAAATGTGGCGTGGGATCGGGTTTCTTTGGCAGAGATTTATTTTTTTAAATCCTGGTGTATTTTTGTATAATCGCATATCTATATGAAATTATAATTTAGAAAATGTGATGATTACGTGGGAAAGGGCCAAAAAAAAAAAAAACAGAAAATGTTTGGACGGAATCAAAAGGGTTATAGAAAATCAATTGATTTATAAAAAATATTCTAAATAATAAATATCATGAATTTTTTTATGGCTGTACACAAACACACACACACGCACGCACGGGGGCACGTGCCCCCCCAGACAGTTTTTTGTGTACTATGGAGAATCCATTATAGTACATAATTATAGGCAAATCACATGATCATAGTTGTTAAAATAACTGAAAGAACATGAGTGAAACTATTCTTATGATATTTTAATAAGCCTTTGAAATATTTCTATATATACTACAAGTTTATTTCTTAAGTTATTGTTGATTTTTTTTTCCCGTCTGGTCGTTGTGCTCCCCTCAGAAAATATCCTGGATCCGCCCTTGTATATGTATATGTATATATATATATATATATATATATATATATGTATATATATACATATATATATATATATATATATATATATATATATATATATACACAGATTCATACACCTGAAACCCATCCATTCAAGCTGGCATGGTAAACATACATAGACGAAAAAATTGTATTATCATAAATAAATTAATTTTTTTTATATATATTAACACTTTATTGAAATATCACAATCTGCCACTTATGGGCAATAAGTAATAGTGCTGTGTAGCTTACAGTCATTCCATAACAAAACAATAATATAAAAAATAAAATAAAATAAAATAAATAAATATATACATGCGGTAACAGAAAGAAATTAATGCGGTAATAATAATACAAATAAATTAATAAACAATTTTATTGAATATTCAATGTTTCAGCCTTATGGTGTAAGCCATCATCAGGGCTCAGATAAAGAAACAATAAAAATAAACTGGATATACAAATAATAAGTTAGGTTAATGAAAAGTTAATACTATTTATTGAAAATAAAACCTTTTAACTACTTAAAAACACAATTCAAAGTGTAGAAATAATTAAAAGTATATTACCATTTTTTTAACATAGATAATGCTATCTTAAAACATCTCTGAATAAACGCTTTACAAGTTATTATGTCAAAATATATGAAATATCAATTCTCAGAATATTAAATGGCACTTTAAAAAATTGAAAATTTGCAAGATGAAAACGAGATACAATTTTCATCTCTTGAGTTCATTGGTTCATATGACAGTAATGCCCAGCTACTGTCATTTACCATGAAAATTCAACTGCAATAAGAAAAGATATTTATTATATTGGGTCGGTTCATATGACATGATATTGTTTCTAAAATTCATATTAGAATTAGTTGGCTTCTGTTGTTTACTAATTTTATGCTTCCAGATTGTAATGAGCTGTTATTGATCCTCCCCCTTTTTTTTTATAGAGTACTACTTACTATCATTACAATTGAACGAACATTGTTAAATATGGCCTCGATTTTCGTGCAATATTTTTTTGTGAGTTTAAACTTGGACATTAGCTGCCCAAGCTTCAAGAAACATTATCACTGGGTTCGTTGTGGTAAGGATCTGACGATTCATTGTTGGTTTGAGATATTTTCGGCTTGTGACACTGATTAATTCATAAATAAATAATTAAGTAATTCATTTCTACTTTCTAGCCAGATATCACAACCATCACATCCACATCCTACTCCAGGGATATTGCAAAAAAAAGCTTATAAAGAAAGAACCTGCACTAGTTAATGGAAAGAGAAAAGGACAAGGGCAAAGCTGAGGTTTCAAAGGAGGCAGTGAAGAAACTACACGAGCTGGATTACGCCTTACGATAAGTCCTCTCACACCGACTTTATTCACCAGCCTTATCTTCAATAGATTTCCACCTCTTCAGAAATTTGGGCAACTACCTTAAGGGTAAATTTTTTTTAAATGATTCTGAAGTCAATATTTTCAGTTTTATTTCCTAACAAAACCCTGATTTTTTTCAGTTTTGGTATTGAAAAACTGATAACATGTTGAGGACAATGTATAGAAAATGAGGTTTATATTTTAAAAAGTTACTAAATAACCTTTCCTTTGAAAACGAAGATTTCATATGAAACGGCTCAATACCATCACATCCATTTATTATCCCTCCTTGATCTATAAAAAGATGTATGAATTTTGTTTAACACTACAAATATTAACGACGAAAGATATTTTATGTCATAAAAAGTGGATCTAGGTTATTGAATTTATTTTATTTTATAATTTTATATAATCTATATTACAAAAATTGTCAACTTTATATAACTGGAAATTTTCTCTTCAATTAAACATAATTTTTATGCGAACAGAACTATCGATGGATACTATACCAAATCTGAAGACGAAAATTCTTTTCCATAAATTTTTAAACTGTGATTGATTTTAATTCGATAAAAAATGAAAAATTAGCTCGAATTGGTGTTGGGTAATAATGAAATGAAAGAATGCTAAACATAACCTGTAGTGTGTATGTTAACACTTTTAAAGTTGCTCACACAACTTGCCTGTGATAGTCGGAAATATTATTAGCGACCGCCCACTCGCCTGATCCTGCCTCCCAAAGTTTTTGGTCGATACTACTATTTCTTGGCGATGATTTATGAACGCAAACATTTTGTATATTGCGTCTTTGATTTTAGACAATTATTTTATTATTGCCTGTTTTAATTCGATTTTTTTAATAATATGTCGTCCGGATCGGTATAGGTGAGGTACGGAAAAAAAAGAAGAAAAATGTGTTATGGATTTGAAAAAAAGAAAAGAAAGTAAAGTGTTAATAATAATAATAATAAAGGCTTAGCGAATCCGAGGGCTGGACGGCAATACCACCATTCTCTCGTTACAAACCACTGTCCAAGGACCACCACCCAAACACGAATCCTTCAAGTCATTCTTAACGCAATCTTCCCACCTACATCTCGGTCTACCCCTACAACGATTTCAGGCGGCACAACGCTTATTGACTTTTTAGGAAATCGTGCGTTAATCAGCACAACTTTACAATCCCATCTTAATCTTCGCGACAGAATAATATCAACCGGGTGCATTTCATAAATTCTCCAATGGTCTTTTTTTGGACCGAATATTCTGCGCCACGCCCTATTTTCGAATACCTTAATAAGTTGTTCATCCCTCACCGTTAGCGGACACGTTTCACACCCTTAATGAAGAGGATGATGGTTTTATAATTTCTGATTTTTAGATTACGGTAGAAAAGGCGCGAGCTTAGTAATGTTGAGACGGAATAATAACAAGCATTTCCCGTCTTTAATCGCGCCTTTATTTCCTTACGAATTTCGTTTTTTCTAGTTACCTTAGACCCTAATTTCCCGACATGTTCGAACTGATTCCCTCCTGAAAAAAATATCTCCAAATCTCTCCTTTTTCTGCTACTAACTTCTCTTTTTTAGAATTTACTCACAGCCCTATTTCCTTACCTGCATTTATCAATGTTTCTGTATTTAGATTTATAGTTTCCGCGTCATCGCCCAATATTACCGAACCGTACGCAAGCCCAAGCATGGATATTTTTCTATTCATATTCAAATTCAAATCTTTTTCGCTATGTATAACCTTTTAATAACGTACTCAAGTGTTAATCAGTACAGTGTTTACTTACTGAAAAATTATTTCTTCAAACGAGTAGCCTGACTGAAATGTGAGTAACACTGCTAAGAAAGAGGAAAATGAAAAGTTAAACTTCAAAGAGAGAGGGATTAGTCGGGAAATAAAGCCAACCACCAAAATTTTCTTCAGTGATGAGATCCACTTTTGGTTAAATAGGCATGTCAATAACCATAATTGACGCATTTGAAGTGAATATAATCCACAACCCATTAGTGGAAAACAATTCCACAATCCAGAAAATGTCACTGTTTGCTGTGCATTACGAGCTAACGGAATCTTCGGTCTACAGTCAACAGTGAACAGTGTGCAACCATTAGTACTAGCTTTTTCGTTTCTCAATTGGCTTGCATTTCCAACAAGACTGAGACACATGCCGCACAACGTGCAATTTAGTCGAAATATTTGAAGAAGAAATAATGTCAGAAAATGTCCCTGCTATAGAACGCTAAAAACGACATGCGAAAAGTTTGTGAAAATCGAACATACAGATAGTGCCATCCGAAACTACCACATCGCCAAAATCATATTCTAATATTAATTGCATATATTGTGTTTTCAATAAAGCCAGTTTTATTGATATTAAAACATATTTTATTTATAAACATATACTCGTATTTTTATTAAAACCGTTTCTCTTTGGTGTTTTTAGGAATTCGATGCCGAAAAGTCAATACAATAAGGTTTAACATTTTCCAACTGACAGCAATACCGTAGACACCAGGCCCATTAAATTCTGGACTAGTTGACCAGAAAATTAATGTAAAGAGGTGAGTTCTGAAGATAAAAGAAGAACACTAGATATTGATTTGAGGGCTATATATCTAATGTTAGTGTGCAAGGGCGTGAAGAAAAGCTAATGTGGATTTTGATAATGGCATATCCCACTTGATAAGGACGAATTTAAGTGGGGCACGGGGGAACGTGCCCCCCCAGACGGCTTTTTGTGTACTGTGGAGAATCCATTATAGTACATACTTATAGGAAATACATGATCATAATTGTTAAAATAGATGAATAAAATAACAGAAAGAACATGAGTGCAAATATTGTTTTGATATTTTAATAATCCTTTCTATAAATACTACAAGTTTATTTCTAAGTTATTGTTGAATAACTCCCCAGAAAAAAGACATGGATCCGCCCTTCTACCTTAGTCCAAGAAGAGGCCTCCAATTGACTTGAATAACAATAAAATCCAACATCAAATTAAAAAATTAGTTATTAGGTAACGTTTATTTTATTATGTTTAATATAAAATGGAATTTTAAAAGTTCGAGTTTCTCGAAACTTGGGCGACATCTTTTCTCTAAAATCCTACTTATTTTCTATAAAATCTGCAAAGCTTGTACCTTTTTTTTGGCGGGTGGTATAATATAATAATTATATTCATATATTTATTAATTTATATGTCATTAATATTTTTTCAATTGAATTTCTACCATGATTTGTATCAACGTTTTAAAGATATATATTAGCTTAGACGTATAAATGTTTATTAAAATTGTAAAACAAAACTGGTATATTATTATTAAATCTATTGAAGGACCGGTTTAGCCTTTTCTTTAACCCTTTAACCCCCACTACTAGCAGAGGAGCGGCCACGCCCATCAAAATGGCGACCCTTTTAAAAGAGAAATATCTTGAGTTTACGTTCAGTTCCTTTGTCGAACTGTCATTACACCTAGCACAGGATTCTCTTAAAATCTCTCTTCATATTTAGACTTCCAAATCATTTATTTATACATTCACATATTTAATAATTTTTTTATTTGTTTTAATACTATTATTTCTATAATCATTTTAATTTATTAGCATTTTCCTAAGACTCGGATGTCACATTATATATGTTGTGATTGTTTTTGCCATTATTTTAATTCCTTTTTATTTATTTTTTATCTATTTTTTTAGCCAATCTTCAAGACAAATTGTGAGATGGATGAAGAAAGGAATAAAGAATATGATAGCTTTCAAGAGTGGTGCCTTCGGAACTACGGTGAAGGTAGTTTAAATTACATTAATTGTGTTAAATTTTAAATCGTAGAACTATTTTTCGTTTTTTTTAAATTTTGATTATTTGACGCGTTTTTGTTTTCCAATGAATGGAAAGATGAATACAGTTTAAAATTAATTAGGTTTATAGTTTATAATGTCAATACCCGATAAATCAATAAATTGATTGGATTTCTATTTGAGTTTTTTTTTTTGTTACAATAATATTAATTGTGAATTAGGAATTGATTTTTCCCCCCAAAAGTGGTTCGTATATTTTTTTTGCTATTGACTGATGTTATGGTTGTTATCAAACATCATTTGTTTATAGTCGTATTTTTCCTAATAACTCATTATGCAAATCCACTGCATATTAAAGTTTAATCACACTTTCCTTTAAAGGCTAAACGTATTTAAAGTAAAGTCTCGTTTTTGGTAATTGAAGTATAGATTCAATTTACAATAGATTTGATGAGGGAAAAAAAATCCATATTAGTTTCATCACCAAACTAAACTTGTTTTATCTAGATTTCACGCTAGGGTTAGCAAGTTATTTCAACTCCAAACCTAAGTTATTTACTACTAAAGCGTATTATGGTGTATGGTGACATTTCCTTTTTCGATTAGGAACCAAGTCGAAGACCATCAGACTTCACAAGTACAAGAAAATAGTGAGCAGTGTTCGTGGCGAGATACCGAAATCTGCGGAGTCGTCCAAGTTCCGGTTTTGGGTGAAAAGCAAGGGTTTCCGGCTGGTTGATAATCAACTCTATGTACCAGCATCTACGGTAAGTTATTTTTTAAAATTCAATATGAAATCCATCAACTAGTTTATAAAATCTAACAGATGGTTCTTATCAAGATTATATTTAACTCAAAAGAGAAGGGAGAGTGGCATTTTTTAATTTTTTTACTTTATGTTGTCTCTATAATTTAGAGAGGTGGGAGGTGAATGGTGCAAAATTAAGAATAACGCATTATTCCTTTTCAAAAAACAATTATAAACAATAGCTTACGAGATAACTTTTATACACTTTAACAAGGGCAGATGCCTCACCTTGTCACGACAATACACGTATGATTGTTACAATTTATCAATTGGTACAATAGGTCCCAAACATAGCCGGGCTTAAAGACGCAGATGCACCAGCGGTTGAAACAAGCTAAGAAAAACTTTCCCCTACTCTAAAAAAGTAGATAGAAGCAATTTTTGAAGATTAAAGTAAAAAAAAAAAATGTAGCTTGGGACTAACAACCATAACTGCCAGGATCTTTCCTTCTTGTAATAGTTAAAAATGAATGTAAGTCATTGCTATAAGGTAGTACGAATGAAATACAAAATTAGTAGTGTTTCCTCTCGTGAAATTATCGAATATAAATAAGTGAATATAGAATATAGTCGTGATAAACATTTAATCACATATTTCAATAAATAAATAGATCGCTGATGCATCAGCTGTCTGTACCATGCTGTTCAGTCATCAATTTAAAAAATAATAATTAAAGAAAAACCTCACGTGATTTTTAATAATTAATACCAGCAAAGACTTATTCGATGACCTCAATCATTGGTAGAGGGTGTGATATACTATGCATAGTTTGTGGGATGCTGATGGCCTTGCGCTAATCGTAGGGCCAAATGACCATGGACCATTGTAAAATTTTCGTTATTGTTCAATAGAGGAATAATTGTTGCCATTAGTGAGTTACTGGACTGGGCCGGTGCGGGTAAGGGAGGAGGAGAACCCTTTCACTGAGAAAGGTCGCAGAGGTCCCCGAGCTCTCTCATCCCAGCCTCCGGACCTCGCCCGTGGGACCCTTCTCTACTTTACCCCCATCTCACATACCTTGCCCTAATTTTTATCACCATTCAGCTACCACCTTTTTTTTTTAATTAAGTACCGTTTTGGGGATGAATAAATAATATTATATGTAATAGTGTAAAATGTAATAATATTACATGCCAATTGTAATTAAAAAAATATGTTCCATAGGGTAAATAATTTTTAAATATGAATCCATTCAAGGTCATTTTGAATTATTTTATTTTTGTTGCTAATTGACATTTTGTATATTATAGGAATACGATATTTATTGATAATGAGCTTTCTTATGTATGAGTAGATTACTATTGTTTGTTTGTATTTTACAATTGTAGAGTAGATTATTATTGTTTGTAGATGTTATCAGCAAAATTCACTTTTTTTTGTTACTTCTATCCTCGTTATTTATTCAAGACGAAAAAGAATAATTTTCATTATGAAAAATATATTATCGTGAATATGTGAGGGAGAGGGTGTAGAGCTGTGAGTTACTGAGCTGTAGATTTCGGGTTCGAATTAGTCGGCTGTAGCAGATCAATTATCTGATCTGTCAACAGCCAAAGACCTGTGGGTGTATGTGTTTCAATTTAAATTTGTTTCATTTTTAATTTATAAATTAATGTAAACTGGACTATAAATCTTTTTTATTTTTATATATACTACCAGTGGGTAGTTTCTCTACTTGTCATTCTCATGTCATTATGTAACACGCATTCTATTTACTTGTTGTATAATTGTAATACAGTTGTAAATATCAATAAATAAATTTAAATTTAATTTTTATATATAGGGAGAAAAACCATCATCCAGTCATCTAGTAGTGAACCGTATACATTGATAACAAATTCACATTGACCCATGGCCCCCCTGAAAATTCTCCTAGATCCGCCAGTGGTACAATTGTGTGTGATCAAGAGTACCATGATATTGGATGTATTCTAAAAGTTAGTGCGTGTTAAGGCGATAGAAATGAATAGGAGGGATTTTTTTCCAAGTTTAAGGCTATCCCAGACCACCAGTTTGGATTCAGAACATCCCACTCCACTATCCCTATCCAGCAATGTCGTCGAGTGGTGGATGTTGTTTCCTCGGCTTTGGAACGTGGATTGTATAGTCCGGCGGTCTTCCTTGATGTTAAACAGGCATTCTACCAAGTCCGGCACCCCGGGCTTTACAAACTCCATAAATTCCTACCTCCTATATACTTTCTCATTATCCAATCCTATCTCTCCAACAGGTCATTCATAATAATGTCTACTAATTCCGCTTTCCTCAATCTGCGGGTGTTCCTCAAGGCAGTATCCTCGGCCCAATCCTCTACACAGTTTATACAGCTTACATCCCAACTCATCCTAATACTATCCTTACCACTATGCGGATGACAAATGTCTATTATCATTCAACACTGATCCAGTTATAGCATCCCATGCTCTTTAATCCCATATCACTGACCTTGAAGAATGTTGTAAAAACTGGAGGATTGCAATAAATTTCCACAAATCCCATCAACCTTTACCCTCCGTTGGAAACCAACGAATTCCTGTCCTCCTGTATCGTTTAATAACATCCCACTGATTCATGTAGAACAGGTCCGGTACTTAGGACTACACCTTGACAAACGCTGAACTTGGAATCCTCATACTAGACTAAAACGACAAGAAACACCTCGCCGTTTCAGGCTACTTCAACATTTACTAGACAAACGCTCTAAGCTCCCAATTAATTACAAAAACTCATATACATGACAATAATTAGATCAATCTAGACTTAGGGAGTAGAGCTTCGGGGCTCCACTATGCCATCGAATTCCTCTCATATTAAATCCTCACAATCAAAAATCCTTCGTAAAATCCTCATTGTTCGTAAAATCTAATTTGTTACGAACAAAGTAATCCATAATGACCTTAATGTGCCATTTGTTGCTGATTTGGCCCGAATATGATACCAACCTTATCATGACAAACTTTATCCACTCAAACCCACTAGTTTCAAACCTAGTCACCTCTTCGATTCCTGATAATCCTCCGATGCATCTGAAAAGAAGATGTCCTCGTGACCTTTTAAGTTGAACTTTTTATTTGAGTAATACCACTGAGTAGTTTCTCTAGTTTTTATTCATGATAATATGTACTGTTCATCATATTTACTCTTTGTATTAGTATAATACAGTTGTAAATTTCATTGAATAATAAAAAAAAGGTTTAAGGTACATACGATCGGTTTAAATTATGCTATTATTTTTACATAGGCGATTTGGAGAATCGATATATTATCATTTGATTCGCTTACAGTTACATGTTTATCTTTTTTTAAAAGGTTAGTTATAAATATGCATAAGTAATTATTTTATATTATTATTATTATATTAGGGATAGGGAGCCCTTCGTAAGGACGGTTTCATCAATGCCTCGGGATTAGTTATTAGTGCACTCAGGCTATTGATAGGACATCATTAATATCATTTTCTTCAAAGTCCTTCCTGTCTCGTATCTCCAATATACCTATACTTATTGCATGTTTATTGCAGATATTAGATAATTGTATTACGATATTTGTTGTAGGAATTTCAAGGCTTTCATACCACCTCGCTTTCTGATATTTTATAAATCATATATTCTTTCCACTTCTTGTTACATATTCCAGAACAGCTACTTATATTATCATGTCATTCAGTTTGGACGACCATTATATGAGGATCCTTTGACTGACTCGACCATGACCTGAGTTCCATCTCGGAATATATGCCATTCCATCCAAACTTTCTTCGCTGGGACAAGTAGTTTCAGATGCTCATGAAAGGTAAAATTTCTAGACAAATATTTAGGGAACATATCCCCTTTTCTCTAATGCTGATTAAGGCGATCCGAAGAGTTTGGTAGCGGGATTGCACCCCCAAGAAGCTGGGTCCACGAGTTGGAATTAATACTTCTGTCTAGTAGCATTCTCTTATAACATAATGTATTATATTTTTTAGGTTCATAATTCATTTTTCTTATTTTTTATGTATAAATCAATTTTAGTTTTATAATTTTTATATTTTCGTAACAGTTTATTTCAATTAGTCACGGGTTTATAGTTCGAATTTGAATAGTTTAATACATTTCTCACTGTTAATTGAGTAGACTCCTAATTAAATGGGTGCCGCTGATAAGATGGCTTAATCTTTGGTTCCGACACCTTTTTATTCTTTATTACATTTATAATTTTTTTCTTACATGCCAATTTATGGCTACAGTATCTAATATTTTCTTAAATAGGTCTTTTTCTTTGTTCTTTTCTCGAAATATAATTTCGAAGAGGCACAATTCTTAATAGTCTCAATTGGTTACACTTTCTTGTTTATTTCGCCATTTAGCACTTCCTGATATCCTTTCATAAAAAAAAAACATATTCAACTCCCTTTTCTGGGTTAAAAAACTGTATGAGCAGTTAACGACTTTAATTTGCAAATAATTTGCAAAACGTTTTATACATTTTATAAAAGAAAATAAACAAAGACGACAGACAGAAAGCATAAACAAATCTGCTTTCACATTTTCATAGATTTTATTACTTAATATGCAAAATGTATTACGAATCTTAATAATGAAAAAGAAAAAGACGGCAAACAGAAAATATACAAAAACGTCCAAAGGTTACATGATGGCTATATCCTCACCTCTTATAAATGATAGCGTCCATATAAGAGGAAAATATCGTTAATTCTGTAATTTAGCATTCCGTGGTTCAAGTGAAGTAATGCTGCTCTATGATACTTTTCATATACTTTAATTACTATTTGGAGTAAATTTTTATGATTATGAAAAATATCAAAATGCATTCACAACAATTTATTATCCAGCATCAAAGAAATGTGTGCTGATTATTTCAAATATTTTTTTAGATTAATTTATTGATATTTACAACTGTAATAATATTACAAGTAAATCTGCTATATGAGCAAATGACATGTAAAAACAAACAAAAAACACTTCTAGAGAAACTACCCATTGTTAGCACTCCATAAAGTTCTATAGCAGAAGGTCTCGAGGGCATTTTCTTTTCAGACGCCACGGAGGGTTATCAGGAATAGTATGGGAAGCAAGTTGAGAGACTAGCGGATTCAAGTGTGTATGGAGCTTATCATGGAAGGATAGGTATGTAGTTTGGGCCAAATCAGCAACATATGGGATATTAAGATCGTGATGGATGAGTTTGTTTGTGACATAATAAAGACCATTGAGGATTTTACGAAGGATTTTGGATTGTAAGGATTGGATACGAGATGAATTGGATGGTTTAGCAGAGCCCCACAGCTCAACTCCATATGTCCAAATAGGTCTGATAACTGCCATGTAAATGAGTCTTTTGTAATTAATTGGGAGCTTAGAGCGTTTGTCCAGTAAATGTTGAAGTAGGCGAAAACGTCGAGCAGTTTCATGTCTTTTCAGTATTGTATGACTATTTCAAAATAAATTACAATTGTAGCTATTTTCCAGGGAGGGCCATTGCGGCGAGTGGCTGTAGTTGAAGATTTCTACAACATTATCTACGGGATTCACGTTGGCCAGGGCGCTAAGTACGGGAACCACGCCGGCCAGAAGAGGACCTACCGGGCAGTAAGCAGATATTTTTTAGATTTATATTCTCCATACAGATTGCCATAATGTAATGATATTCCTTTTTTAACCCTCCAATTGTATGCTGAGCAGGGAGGACATAAATGCTGCGCTAGGGTCCTCACATACCCCAACTTTTTTTTTAAGGTTTGAGGTGCTATGGTATCAGTGCCTCTCTACTCATCAATAAGAACATAATTCTAATACTGTAACATGACTTTATTCTTCATAAAAATACATTTTCAAAGCATCCTTGGGTCGGCCCTAACCCCACCGCACCTTTTGAGGGTTAAATAAATGATCATACATGATTTTTTTATGATACTGGATTACATATAATATAAAGAAAATATTTAATGATTATGTTCTATAACATATTGGATCAGGTTTGTACAATAATAAACAAATATAACTGCAGCAATATAAACAGCAGAGAGATAGTATCGATATTCTGTACAAACCAAACGTGAATTTTGAAGGGGTTTGCATTGCAAAAAAAAACAACAACAAAAAACTTAGAAGCAATTACTTAAACTTGTAAAAATATAAATACGATACTTGTTTCCAATCACATTAGATATCGCTCCCAACTAAAAAAAAAAAAAACATATTGAAAGCAATCTATATAATAAAAAAAAACAAATAAAAAAGTTGTCAACTATAAAACAGACACCAAACATTTAAATATCTATTATGCAGAGATAGTAAATAGTAATAAACAAAATAAAACGCATGAAATATATTAAAATTACATAAATAATTATATAACTGTGAAAATCGGTTTAAAAAAAACAACTATATTGATAAGATGTATTTAAACCAGGTGTGTTCTTAAAAATGTGAAATATACAATCCAAAGTGACTTAGCCTAAATGTATAAATGTTGAATAATATTAGTTGAGCCTGTATATATGATCATGTGAGGAAGAACGTGATCTGTGTAGAGGCCAAGAAAATTCTCTTATATAGCGAGAACTAACAAATAAAAAATCAACAATAAAAGTTCTGCCGATAAAAGAGAATTTTCTTGACCTCCACCCGAACAATTTTCTTCCTCTTAAATAGTATATGATTTATAATACACAAAGTTTCGATATTGTTGAGCCATTATAGATATATATAATATAATGGCTTTTTACTACATTTATGTTATACAATCAATTTGATGCTAAAATTTTAGATACATGTCCTGATAATAAGGAAACATCCCCAAAACATTGAAAAAAGGCAAAAAAGAAAAACGAAATTCAAATAGTTAAATATTGTAATTTCTTAATTGCTACTTCATTTTAATTATTGAGGACATCTTATTAAAAACGACAAAAATTATACATCTTTCTTTTTTTTTAGTTTTTTTTTATTCCAATATCAATTAGCAAAATATTCTTGTTAAAGGTGTCAGAAAGATTCGCTTTCCTCCCCCGTGAGGCAGTGACTAGATTCCTTCTGGGATGTGCAGACTGCCGGCGTCGAGTCGACTCCGAGTGCTCTTCATCAACCCCCAAGAGACTAAGAGCGGAAGAGTACGTGCCAATCAACTTGACGACTCGGTCTTGCGTCATCCGACTTTCGGTTCCAGCTTCCACACCAACAACAATCGATAGTTCAGAGGATAATCATTACCATGCAGGATCTACCACTGAAGAGGAGATTGGTGAGTCGCCAACATCTGCAGACGAAGACGTCATTATAAGGATACCCCACCCTAGGGTCAGTCAAATTTCTATTATACCAACTGATTATGAAGTATTAGTAATAATATTTTTTTATCATATTATGCCTGGGTAATTTTGATAATGATACCAAGCCATTGGCCATTGGCCAAAATTTGAGTAATTGTTTTCGAAATCACAATATTCATTTCTGATACTCTCAAGCTCCGTTTATTTGTAAAAGTATAAAGCGTTATTATCTTGGCGACCAATTAGTTACTATACGAATTAGGATATCTCAACTCTGCTTCTCAATATTTACATCGGTTTTAATATTTACGTTTGCTGGTGGAGATTGTCGTGTAAGCTAAGCGATTGGGTTCTTACTGCCAATAAAATTGTGTCGACAGCATTTGTGCAAGTTTTTGACAGAAGAATATTTTCAACTGATTATTAGATGTCCCATGTTGCTCAAGGAGCTTGCATTCTATTCAGCGGCTACTTGAGACCATTTTCCTTTTTATACATCTTTAATACTTCTAAGAAATAAAATATTGTAATCGTTAGTAAGATTTGGTTCTATTTTCTACAAACGTTTATGTGTGAGAACCATGTCCGAAATCACATTTTATCTTTTGAGAGGAGATAGATTCTTTAAAAATAAAATAAGGAATAGAAATATCTGAATAATTATTTTAGTTTAATGTAATTAGGACTTGTTATAGTGATCATATCAGGCTTCATCTTTATCAAGATTATGCTACAGTAAATATACAAAACCTCGATAACAATCATTTTATCATTTCTAATTATCTCACTTTATATGTACATTATATTTTATGTTTAATGACAAGATATGAAGCTATTTGATAAAAGTTTGTAATATTATGATTTCTGTGGTTTTTTTTGGAAAGTGGTCTTAAAGTAGGTTCTATATCATAACAATAATACGAGTGAGCATGTTAATTCTTTCTTATAAATAATAATATATTAATGATTCATTTAGGGTTAGTAACTATTGGATATCTGGAGGTCATTATTATGGAAAAAATAAATGAAGTTGTATTTATTTTTTACATAAATTCAGTTCCTCTTTTTTTGCACAACTAAAAAAAAACAAAGTGATAGATTATTAATGACATATAAATGAGTTTATTTATAAATGACATATAAATATACGAATAATCATCGTAGTTACTTACTACATTTATTCAACAAATTTGTTCAATTTTGAAGTCTGTTGTTGCTTTATCGAATGTGTATATTTTAAAATACTATCTATTTCAATGTCTATTAGATTAGAAATAAAAGTAGCAATGTCTTGAATGATCCCGTAGAGATTTTGAATAAGTTTAAAGCAATCGTTAAAGTAAATTACTATAACTTTAAATCGTGTAAAGGGGCAACGGTAACATGTGTAGTGAACAGAGGCAGAAGTTTGATGGTTCACGTTGATTTAAAGAATATCTGGAAAAATTTAAAAATGCCCGAATAATGGAAAAAATCTACACATATTCTGATCAACAATAAGGGGCCAAAGACGGATTGTAACGAGTATCGCGGCATCTCACTCCCACCAACGTGCTATAAAATATTCTTGTTAAACCTAACTAATAGAATTAGGGAATACACCAAGGAAATGATAGGATATTTTCAATGTGGTTTTAGACGGAACTGTTCAGCTACCGACGTAATATTTGCTACACTCCGAAAAAGGTTTAAATTTCAATCTGAACAGAAAAATATCCGTGCTTGGGTTTTCGAACGATTTGGCACTCTTGGGTGAAGAGGCGTAAACTACAAAACTAAATACAGAAACCACGATGAATTTAGGTAATAGGGTTCGAAGAAAAGTCGAATAAGGCGAAGTATGAGGTTAGAAGTAGAAAAGGCTGTGATTTTTGTGATATATTGTAGGAGGGAATAAGTTTGATCTAAGAGAAGTATTTAGGATCTGTGGTGACTAGAAGAAATACAAGAGGAAAAAGAGAAACACTAAAAGGCAGGGAATGCTTAGTATTATTCGATATCGACATTACAGAGGAGGGAGAAAAAAATAGAAATTTGAAATATTATGATTCAAGTATCCCAAATCTCGTTGTTGCCAAGCAGGGTCGTTGTTAAGTATTTCAAAATTTAAAAAAAAGGTATTAAAAGATTCGAAAAATTAAAAATAATGCCAACTGGTCGAGTTTGGCATCGTTTTCTATAGAAATTGTGTCACAGAATCGAAAGGTGCCACTGTAAAATCGATTCTAGCTACCCTTGACAAAAAAAGAAAACTATCTCGAGGTTCAGAAAAAGAAAACTGCCTGGAAAATTTTTTTTATATTTGAAAAAAACATGATATAACATAAACATACAAAAGACGTTACAAACATATACAAAATGGAAAAGTAAAGTCACAAAACATCATCCAACTAGCATGTTCTTGCATTCTTCTTCGACACACCCACAAAGTTTTCTATAGAAATAAGAAATATGTGGAACTCCGAGTTGCACATATCTCTCTACAAAAAAGTTGGAGTAAGCTCTTCGGGTACTGGAGGGAATGAATTGTACAGTGGTAAGATATTACCAATTTCATATCTTTATCCAAAGTTCGTTGCGATACTGAGGGCTGATTTCATTTTCCATATATAAGTTTGGAGTGACGCCCAAAAAGAATGAATGCCACTTCGAAGCATCTGAAGTGCACGGAACTGTAGCGAAGTAGATGTCGATTCCAACGGATCGCATTAGAACATTATATCGAGCCAATCTTGCCGTCACAGCGATTGGGAGGAGGAGTTGCTGGAAAGGAGGAAAAGGTTGTAAGAGGCTGTTAGTAATCGACGCATTAATTACAAACCTAGTTCGCAAAAAGCAGTGAAATATATCAATGGTGTCAATAGATTAAACGAAAGCTTTTGGCACCGTATCACAATGTCGGTTTCTGCAAATCCTCGAACTATATACAATCCGCCCAGACATAACTAACCTCTTGAGGAATGTATACTAACTAATGTGGAGCCGAGGCTATAAAAAACCGCAGGGGAATTTACTAAGGAAATTCACTCAGTCCTCAATGGTTTTTCTTTTTTTCTGTACTGTGGAGAATCCATTATAGTACATAATTATAGGCAAATCACATGATCATGGTTGATAAAATAACAGAAAGAACATGAGTGAAACTACTGTTTTGATATTTTAATAAACCTTTGAAATCTTTCTATAGATACTACAAGTTAATTTGTAATATTTAATTATGAAGCAAAAAAACCATTCTCCAGTCAAGTTCTTATTTTTTATTTACTACAAATACGTTTCGACCCCTTCGGTCATTTTCAATTTCTTAAATGTTTATCAGGATTCACATAATATGTCTGTAATTCAACAATATAAAAATTATCAACATCAACAACAATAAAACTATAAATAATTACATTAAAATTGTCCTAAAAAAACTGAAATATTCAAGTATAGATACCTCTTATGGACGTCTATAATTTAAAAATTACTAGGAGATACATTCTTCTCCATGGTCATTATTGCTCTGCATTATACTTTGGACTGTACTTATTTTTAAACACCTTGATATTGTTTGAAAAATTAAAATGTAAATTTATAAGAGTTTAACATTAAATTGTTTTGAATTATTTATTTATTTAAATTATAATATATATTAATTGGTTTTAATATTCTATATCTGAATCTTATTATATGGGAGTATTAGAATTAATGTATATGAAGTTATTTGTGATAGGTTATACTATGGTTATCTATAAGTGTAGGCTATTCTTTATTTATTTCTTTTTTAATTTCAATAAAACAGATGAATATAATTTATTGATTTCATTAGACTCTTTTCTATCGTTAACTACACTATCTATTTATTCATTTATATATATGGCTTCTAAATATTTTCTTTTTATTTTGTCTTTTTCTCTATGTAAAATTGTTGGTTTTTCGAAATTAAAGGTATGTAATTCTTTTTTGCAATGTGTAGATAGTGCAGTGTTAGTTTTGACATTTGGTCTTCAATTACTTTTGTGATGATAAATTCTGTGTTTTAAATGTGTGCTTGTATGTCCTATATATTGTTTTTTACAATTATTACAGTTTAGGTTATACACTATATTTTTATTTTCTAATAGTGATATTTTATCTTTTTTACTATGTATTATGTTTTTGATTGGGTTTGTAGTTGTATGAGCTATTTTAATTTCTGGTATGTCAAAATTTTTGAAGGTAGGTTCTATTTTTTCTGATAGGCCTTTGATATAAGTTACGCTTCTATATTTTCTTTCGTTCTGTTTGATTAATTGATTGTGTGATTTTGTGACTATTTGAGTTGTGCATTTATTTGTTTGAGGGTCTTTTTTATTAATATCTACTATTTTGAAATAATTAGTTAATTTTTATTGGGATGGTTTGATTGTTGATATTGTGTTACTTCCCTGGTTCACTTTTTCATTATTATCAGATTCATTATAAGAGTCCTTATCTATATCTATTGTTATGCAACTATTTCCTTTATTTTTAATTAAGTTATTTTATTTATGCCATAATTTCTTAATCAGTTTGATTGGAAAGGCATTGCTAAGAAGAATATTGCAAATATTATTTTTTATTTCATTTATATATTCCTCATCTGTTACTTTAACTGATCTACTTATTAAGTTTTGAGCTATATTTTTTATTTGATGTTTAGGGTAGTTAGAGTAATAATTTAGTAATTTATTAGAAGTTAAATCTTTTTTGAACCATTTTGTTTTGATTATATTATTATTAGGGTCTCTTATGATGGTCATATCCAAAAAGTTTAGTGAGTGATTTATTTCTAATTCTTTTGTGAAAATAATGTTTTTGCATTGTTCATTTAAAATTGTGTTGAAATTGTTTAAATTGATTTCATCTGTGATGATTAATAAATCGTCTATGTATTTAGCTATGAATATGGGAGGGTTATTTGATTTTTGTATACTCTCTTTTATTATGTGATTTAGGACAATTCCAGATAAATTTACAGATAGTCTACCTCCCATAGGTAGACCTGTCGTTTGTTTATAAAATTGGTTATTATATGTAAAGTATCCATTATCTGTGCATAATTTAATTCCCTCCAAAAAAATCGTTTTGCTTTTTATGCATGTGTGGTGTTCAATTTTATCCCAATTCTCGTTTAAAAGTTTATTTACTAATTTAAGTGGGATATTAGGGAACATGGATACTACGTCTAGACTAGCAATGATATGATCTGCCTTTATATTAATTTTATTTAGTTTATCTTTTAGCTCTATTTTTTTTTTTTTACGTCAAAATCATTATTATTGTTAAGATTATTTAAGGATTTATTTAAATATTTAGATAAGTTAATTTGTAAGTTATTGTTGATTTTTTTTCCCGTCTGCCAGTTGTACCCCCCCCCCCCAGAAAAAATCCTGGATCCACCCTTGTTGGGTACCAAGTTATTCCTTCAAACAAAAGTTATTCCTTCTGCAAATCATTCCTTCTTCATTCTGTATTTCCGCTGCTCCATCATTTATTGGAAGATGTTCGCTAGTTTCAAATAAAGACTGGTGAATTGCTCAAGCCAGTAGGATTGAATATTATCAGTTCCTGGAGACTTCCAGTTATGCATTTTCTTAGCGGCTTCATTCTCTTTCTCGCTTTTCTTTCTTGTACCTTGAAACCTCTAGGAGTTAGTATCGATTTCGCAGCTATTTAACCCAGTGCTGGAAGTCATAATAATAATTATTATTATCATTCTTTTACTCGGCTTCTATCGGACAAAGCATCTACTCGGACGCAAGTCAAGAGAAAAATTTATTTGTAATGCTCACGGCTAGGGTTACCCGCACACACTGCTTTCAGCATTTGTTCCAGAATATTAAAAGATATGTCTAATTCTTTTATGGTGTTCACCGTCATTTCCAGAATCAATCCATTTTTGGAAATGAATAACGGCAATACCTTCAATTTCAAATTAAATAATTGCTTCAGATCCTACGCTAGGTCCTGATATTTTCAGCAACCACCTTGTGAAGATAATCTTTATAAAAAAAGACTACATGAAATCTGTTAGTAGCCAGATTTGAACTCCGGGCTTCGGCACGGCAACTCAGCACTCTACCATTATAAATATTATTATGCTTAAACTCTTTTTTTCCGAAACCACAACTCTCAGATAAACCTAAAATCGGCCTTAATATGGATTTTATCTAAAAATCTAAAATAAATAAATTGTGAGTTCGCTTAATTAAAATTCATTGTATTCTCATCAAGATTATATAGAGTTTGTCTGAAAAGTCAAAATAAATCGATATGTGCGGTTCATATATATTTAAAAAGATAACTTCATAATGGACCTCAAAATCAAAAATATTCCAACAACATTTATAGTCATGTTCAAACAATAAATATTGAGTATTTTTATTTTGAAGAGAAAAGATTTGTCCTGGCCGGGATTCGAACCGGGGTCCTCCATATCTCTAGCGCGGTACTTTACCACTTAGTAAGTACTAGTAAGTAGCGCGATAGAGATGCGGAGGACCCGGGTTCGAATCCCGGCCAGGACAAATCATTTCTCTTCAAAATAAAAATATTTAAATAATCACAACAAAATAAAAGTAAAAAAAAAAAAAAATATTGAGGATTTAAATTTATTTTTATAAATAAAAGAAGTCCAAATTATGCGGAAAAAAACCACACCCAATAAACAAAATATATTTCATGTATGAATGGAAAATAGTTGACTGGATGATCAAATGTAGAAAGGAGATAGTTGGGGGGTGCAGTAAAAAAAAAAAAACACTGAATAAGTACTAGACTTATAATTATGTGCCGACGTTTCGACCTACAGTGTAGGTCATCTTCAGGGCGATTTGGAGAGAGAAGCCGTTGGGTGCACCGGCTGGCTAACAATGGCCAGTGTTATTCAGTGTTTTTTTTTTACTGCACCCCCCCCCAACTATCTCCTTTCTGCAAAATATATTTCAATACTTTTTTCACTTCAAGAGAAAAATAAGAATTAATTTCGATTTTCGAAAAACAAGCAATCGTTCTTTATTCACTGATGAAAGCGCCCATGAACCATCGACATCATCTTTCGGGTCGATAGACAGACGAATGTTACCTCATTACAACCTCCATCTTGTTATTTCTGTTATTAAAACCAGTAATTGCTGAATAATTAAGTTATTGGTACAATTGCCTGCCAACAGTAACAAGAAAAGAGATATGTAAAACCAATTATCAAATATGATATAGCAATAATAATTTTCGTTCATTATAGCTCCTGTGAACGATAACCATCCACTTGTTGTCCAATCAAATGTGTCTTCTCTACTATGAATTCCCACTCCTAATCTGCAGATTGTTTTATAATTTCTTGTATTATTGGAAATATCAGAAGCATATTCTCCCTCAAGTTTTACCTCTCTCTCTTCAAGTTTCACCCTCCATATTGTTCCATCTTGACAAACATTAGCTAGCCGAGTGATGAAGTTAGGAACCAGTCACCCACCTACTATATGGTCGAGTGAGAGGGAAGATTAATTTACTTTTTGGCTTAACTTATTTTGCGATTCTTTTCTCCTTTTCCTAATTTCTTCAAGTTAAAATTGTCAAAAAAATCTTTTTTTTTTTATCTTAAAAAGAAATTTCGATATCTTGAAAAATAAATTCTCGTATCCCTTCAACTTCGCATTTAAAGAAATAGTGCATCATATTTTATAATGAAACATTGAAATTAAAAAATGAATCATGATTGGATCAACTAAATTGCAAAATCAAAATATTCAGTACCAGCGGTTATACCCCCTTGGTTAATAATGACAATTAATAGCCAAGAGTTGAGTACTCACTGCAAAATCCAGTAAATAAATTATAAATAATCGAGTAAGTCATTATTTGTATTTCTTTTTTTACAAGTAGAAGTTTATATTGACTGGGTGGCTCAATGAGGTTCACTCAATGATGGAATATCCCATCACAATCGTTACACGTATATAACTTTCACTTTGCTACAAATCTCACTAAGACCTGGAATCTATTATCTACTGATATAATCTAAGGGGCTCTATACTGCGATAATCTTGCTCCTTGGTGAATTTACTGAATACTGCAACATTTTGTAATCATCCTCCTCATTATACAATATTATCAAAACATAAAATGACCATGGGAAAATATTGAAAGTACAGGATAAGCGGAAAATTGTCGATCTAGAGGGAGAGAGGGTGAGAGGGAGAGAGTGAGAGAGGGAGAGAGTGAGAGGAAGAAGGGTGAGGGTCGATACGGGATATTTAATTCATTAGGGGAGGGGGGAGTTGGGGGCGGGGGGGTTGGCACCACTGCCGCTCGGCCAAGGCTCCACAGTCGCCCCCGAGTCTGAGATGGAATCATGTCGTCCAAGAGCAAGCCCAAGGTACAATCATTTAATATCCTTATCTCAAATTATATTTCTAATCCTCACCAATACTTTATATGCACTTGCCAACAATTCACCGTTGGATCTAGAAGATACCGTTGGAAAAAGTGAAATGCAATTGCTAAGTCATTTGCCGTGTAGTTTATGTGTTCATTGCAATAGCAAAGCGGTTTACTGTCACGATTGGAGAGGGGTTGCCCAGAAAGACACGAGTGCTTCATTTTCCGATCATTATTACTAGATTGTTGTTGCTTTATTTGTCATCTGACTCACCACATATATGCACAGGTATAATATATGTATAGTTTTTACATTTAAATATGCGTGTGTGTGCATGTATGTGAGCGTAAGTGGGTGTGCGTGCGTGAGCGGGTGTGCGTGCGTGCGTGTGTGTGTGTGTGTGTGTGTGTGTGTGTGTGTGTGTGTGAGCGCGCGCGTATGTGTATGCTTGCTCATATGCATGTGCTCACGAGAGCTTTCAATTTTTCAATTTTTTATTTGTATCACATTACATATTTTCAATAATACAAATAAACAATTGGTTTCCCGATGAGGCATCCTTACCTAACGTTGGAATATCTCCACTAATTATTCTTCAAGGAAATATTAACTAATAAAATGGAATTTTATTAGTATTTAATATTATTATTTATTAATAGTATTTAATAAAGAAATTAAAATTTGATAATGTGGAAATTAAAAATTATTGGATAAATCTTTTATATTAGTCCTGTGCATGAAATATCTATGTTGGATATTTATATAATTCTCAATTCTCGTTTTTATTCCATAGTTTTGAACAATTATTCAAAATGGTTTGAAAAAATTACTCATTAATTGATTGATGTAAAAAATTTGTACTGTCATTGTTATAAAACTGACCTCGATGATTTAAATTTTCTCAAGAATAAAAAGAAACATACACATAAATATAATGGAATTAATATAGCAATAGAGGATTATTTCAAATAGAATTTTTTTTTCTAAATCTTGAATACTGAAAATAATGTTACAATTTCTTATAAACGTAATTTAAACTATTATGATAAAATGAACGAAAAAGTTGATTATTTAATGTTTGTATTTATTTCGATTCAAATTCTCCAAAATTATAATGATTTTCAGAATATTATAGTTTTGTGATTAGATTTTTTTTTTCATTAAAAATGAAAACAAGCGTGGAGGTAAAATTGTGATTGTTTCCTGTGATTGTGGCTATTTCATATATGAAGATGTTTAATTAATCCATCTGAAAATACATAATAATTTCGAATGCATAGTAGTTTGCGATTGTTTTTGAATCAAACATAAAAACCACAGCTGTTTTATATTTTTGTATATATATATATTTTGTCTACACAACTGTTCTTGTGTTGGCTAGGAATTGTTCAAAGATTGATATAATAATTTCACCTATCTGTATCGGCGTAGCATTATGATCCTATTGGGCATATTTACAGAGTGATTGATGAAGAGAGTTGCAACCCCCCTAGGCTCCTACGGAATGGAAAAATCTAATAAACAAATGATATTTATAGAAGCCGGGTTTCACACCTAGCAGTCCCTAGATCTAACCAATAACTAATATCGCATACTCCTGGCTATCGAAAAAACAAATTCCTATACAGTATTAATTTCTGATAATGTGCTGAATAATTAGTTGAGAAATTATAAATTACAAATAAGACGCCTTTTTTTCTTCATATTACTTTAAGAATTATAACAGTTTTTGTATATATTCAAATAAAATCTACCACATGATGTACTTACAATCACCATTCTTAGAATTCGAATAGCATAAACGTTGTCAAAAAAATATATACGAGGAAGAATCAATTAAGAAACGATTCAACCTACTAATAAGAAGGCATTTATCAATTTCAACCAAAAAAAAAAAAAATTATACACACGGCCATTGTTTGTTATATTGGTAGTAGAACAATGTTTACCCTACTCCAGAAGTAAAAGACTATTTTTTTTTTTTTTATCGAGGAAGTTGACATTCCACTAGTACAAACAGAAAAGACTTTTATGTTCATTCGGAACAAATATTTAGCTATTTAGTTAGTCTTTGTCTATTAAGATGGTTATAACGCAAACAATTTGAGTGGCATAAATTATGCCAAAAAAAATATATCAGATTAAGAATCTGTTAAGAATCTAATTTTATTTTTTCACACCTAATAGGCAATCAAAGAGCCGGAGACAAAGTGTCTTAAGTTTTCTAGAAAGTATTGCTCATTCTGGAGTAGTGCGCTCGATGTTCATGACACACAGACACACACACACGCACAGACACGATGCAGGGGCTAGCCCTGGCAACGAGGGGGAGGTGTGCCCTAATATCGATTCTCCTCGCCCCCCGCTAACCGATACTACAAGCAACAGGCCTCAAACATTTAACAATAAACCAGGCTAAACTGGCACAGGTTTCATTCTCAACGGTTCAATATAAATATTATCATCTTATTCATATGTAAATGCTAGCTGTTCCTTCTTACTCTTTTATGTAGCTAGTAACATAATAATGTAACATAGTAACATTTTTTATAAATTGTCAAGTACATTATCTAGAAGAATAAATCAGTTTGCGAATGAAGTTAATGAAATTATTTACATGTAATATATTTCTCAGAAAAAAAAAATACTTGTTTGGAATTTACTTCAACGTTATAAACTAAAAATAAAGAGCTGGAACTTGATAAAATATGTTTGAGAATTTGCAGATTGTTACTAAACTCGAAATTATTCAACGTTATTGAGGATAATATTTATGTTGAAAATGTGTAAAATTTGAGATATAAGTATGATGGAAATGAACTGACCCTTATAAAATGGTTAAGAGAGGAAAGAGATGACAATAATGCATATGGGCCTTTTCTCTACCTGTCGCGGCTAAAAATATAATTGCTTCAAGTCTGTATCAAGTGGAATAGTGGTTAGCAATATTTATTTCCAGTACAATATTGTTTTGACCGCTTGATTTGGGTCGAAAAATCAATTGATATAGTTGATCATTGATTATTAATTATTAAATTGATGTTGAATGAGAATTTGAAAGCCATATTTAATCATTTCCCTGTAAATTTGAATCTGTTGATATTCTGTAAATCGATTTTCACCATTAGCTGATTTGATTTGTATTTATAGGAGATGCGAATTTCACCTGACTTAGATAATGAAGAATATAGCTCAGGTACGCCATTTGAAAAGCTTGGTTTGAATTCGAAACCTTATATAATATTGGATTATTCATTCCATTTCGGTCATTTTCAGGTAGAAATGGTGAAGTGAAGGAAGAACGAGAGGAATGGTGTTATTCGATTAGCAAGAAACCTGGGACACCACAGCCACGAGAGCTAGCAGTAAGTCACAACTGTAAAAATATCTCAACTTTTCTCTTCTCCTAATACAATTTATCTATATATAAATCCATACATTCCCAAATGTACTTACAAGTCTCATTTCGCGCTCTAACATACTGGTCGGTTGTCAGTGAAGTCGAATTCTATCAATATTACTCCACTAGTCGGCTACCCCTCACACCACAACCGAAATCAAGGCTCTACTCTAACATATATTAATTCTTTTTTTATATATTCAACATCATTAACATCATTAAACATCATTAAATGTGTAACCGTAATTATTTTTAAAAATATGATGATTTATACCAGGTTAGCCTTTAGGTGCTAAAATTTAATAATAAAATCAAAGCATATTTTCGTAAAGTACAGCTTATAGCAGTTAATAGTTATCGATTATAAAGTTTACAGTCAACATAATCATTTTTAAAAACCCCAAACTTCTAGGCTTCTTCCCAATTTTTATTCTTTTTTTTTTAGAGCCCCATTCATGAAAATGGTTCAACTCACGATGAAACTTCTTCGTCAGGGAATAAAGATGATGATGACGATCTGGAAGATGATTCAGATGATCTCAAGTCAATACCTCACGATCCCGAGCGTTTGAAAGCGTTTAATGTGAGTATTACATCATAAAATGTTCGATTCACATGTGATAAAATCATTTATCCTTATGTTAAAAGTACTCATCTTTCAATGATATTTTTTAACACTTTCAAATTTATACTGATTAATCAGCACTATATGAATAATTTTTGATAAATACAACACCATACAAAAAAGTGATTCTATGGCTGAAGTGTATAGCTTATGCCTTTTTGATTTATTACATAGCTAGTCTATGTTCATTATGTCGTATTTTTTTTAAGTTCTTTAATGAAATTTACAACTGTATAACAGAATACATCAAGTAAATATAATGAATGTATACATTGACATGAAAAGACAAGTAGAGAAACTACCCAGTGGTAGTACTCAAATAGCAAGTTCAACTTAGAAGATCACGCGGCCATCTTCTTTTCAGATGCCTCTGAGGATTATCAGGAATTGAAGAGGTTGCTAGGTTTGAAACTAGTGAGAATGTAGCTTGTCATGAAAAATTAATATCGGATTCGGGCCGAGTCAGCAACAAATGGGACATTAAGTTCATTACTTTGTTCGTAACAAGGTAAGAAGCATTGAGGATTTTACGAAGGATTTGTAAGGATTGTTCGATGGTTTAGTGGAGCCCCAAAGCTCTATTCCGTAAGTCCAGATGGGTCTAATGATTGTCATGTATATTGAGAGTAATTGATTTTGTAATTAATTGAGAGTTTAGAGAATGTTCATTATGTCTAAAAATAGTTGATCTATCTAGTATGACATGCTAAAATTTAATTGTGACAAAATCATATGTTAACATATTAAATTTATTTTTCTACAGCTAAATATTTACTATTAGAACAAGAATGTTTCCAATATCATCCACCTACGTCTAAAACGGTATTAAACGGAAAACCATTAATAAAAGTAATCAATTCATATATCAAAATCCATTTTTATCTCCAGCTGGTAAAAAACACATGTGTTTTTGGTGCAATTAATTAGGACTAAAGTACGTCTTTTCTCCCTGTGCATTAGAAATTGAGTCAAAAAGCAACTTTATTCCCTAGGGAATAAAGTAAAAAGATGACAACCTAATTCGTCTACATAATGTAGGTTTTGTACTGAAAAAGTTGAGGGTTAGGTTGCCTGTCACACCGGCCATTTAAATCAGCGGTTGTTTCAAAATACCAAAACTGATAAACAGAAGTTCATTTGTGTTCAGGTTGTGTAAGTTATCGATCCACCACATATTGTACAAGAAGCAAATGTCAAAATCAAATTTTCATAACAACAATCATCAAAAACATCAAATGTTCTTAACAACAATAAAGAGAATTCCCAATGTAAATATCCAATTGCTGAAAATTTAACAATTCAAAATTGTAATAATTGCACATTCAATTTCTGTTTTTGAATTTATTGTAAAACATAACATAATATAAAATATTATAGCGTATATTGAATGATAATTGTTGACCTTGATAATGTATGTTGAAGAAATTGGTCCGGGTAGAGGTCACTGAATGAATTTCTCGTGTAATTTGAGAAAATCTTTATTGATAGCCAACATTTCGACTTCGTCTCTGTGTGTTTCA
This sequence comes from Arma custos, assembly GCA_037127475.1. Taxonomy (NCBI): domain Eukaryota; kingdom Metazoa; phylum Arthropoda; class Insecta; order Hemiptera; family Pentatomidae; genus Arma; species Arma custos. The sequence goes on from CM073761.1 coordinate 13,774,520, forward strand.
TAGCCAGAGAGGACCCACCCCCCAGCTCCCCCCACAGCCCTGAAGAAGACCTACAACGTAGGTCGAAACGTTGTCTATCAATAAAGATTTTCTCAAATTACACGAGAAATTCATTCAGTGACCTCTACCCGGACCAATTTCTTCAACATTAAAGCGTATAGTTTGCCTCTTTAGTCCCTAGATGCATAAATAACTATTGTATCTTAATCCGTGGCAAGGAAATGCGTTGAGGTTTATTTACGTAGAAGGAAGGGTATAATAAAGAAAGAGGGATATCTCTTGCGGGTAAAATGACGAAGTAACTATATTTTTTACCTTAGAAAATCTAGGCTATTATATTATTATAAACAATATTCATCTACTATTGTATAAAAAGACAGAGTAGAAAAACCTAAAAAGCTCTATTGATAAATCAAGCAATTTTTGAAGCTCGTCTATCGTATTTTTTTTTTTAACCTTATGTCAACGACCCAGAAATGAATTGAGATATTTGAAATTTATTCTTTGTTTGTTAATTTTAATTAAATTAGCCGATATGTCTATTATTAGATGCTTAAAACCAAATAGAAATTGTTAATCTTTGATTTTAGTAACATTAACAACCATGTTTAGATATCATCTTGACCCCGAAGCTGGCAATATTGTGAGAATGATCAACCAATGTCCCAGAGGCGTGTCCCGTTTCCCCCGCAAATTCAAAATACAATAATAAAAGATACAAAATACTTCAATAAAAGATTGAAGTTGCTATTTTATTATATAATTTCTTGTGTTGGGAAAAGTAATTCAACTTATAATATTCACAAAGTAAACAGTTATTTGAACGACTAATGAAATTGAACTAAACCGGATAAATATGAATATTCTAGGGAAGGGTGTTAGGGTTAGTGTGAAGGGTCTTTGCGTGGTAGAATTCCCTCTCATTTAAATTAACTTACGGGCTTAATCTCCACCCACAGGCTCTTTCTTCACTTACTTCGATCTGGGCGTGTTGGTCCTCGATTAATCCACAAGGGTGGTGTACCTAGCAACATCTGTTTATCAAGGCCTAATAGTATTTGTATAACTATATTTACAAATCATTTTTCAAGGTTATATATTTTTTTAATAATGTTATTACTTTCAAGGAAGTACATAACATGGATGTCAGTAACAGAGAGGGAAGAAAGGAACAATGGAGAATTACTTACTATATAAAACAATTTGCGTGAATAACTTGATCATAATTGTTCTGAGCTTATTCTCTAAAGTGCTTCCGTCTTTTCTGAACCAACTGTCGTTTCATTTTCCAGACCGATCCTCGCATCTGGAAAATATCACCACAATATTCGAGGTCTTCCCCTCTATCTTATTTCTTTCTCGGAACCACCTCGGTATTTGTGCCTGGTCTTCCCCACTGACTTCAGAAGGTATCTTATCCACAGGGATTGAATGAGGTTCCTATGCTTAGAACTGAGGATCCTAGATATGGAAGATCAAAAGGAATGGCAGCTTGTAGAGAGCTACTTTCGCCTTCTTAGTATCCAACCTTGAGTTAATATTATTACTTCTGTCATTAGTAGGTATGTAACGGAAGGCAGGCCAGGCCGAGCTTCTTCTGCTGTCCTCCTTACAGCTCTTATTCATTGTCTTACCTCGTCCTCCTCACCTCCTCGTCTATTTATCTGCTTTCGTTTAAATGTGCACCTAAGTGTATACACCTTTCGACTACTCAAAAATATCGCCGTATGTTCTCAATATAATCACAACCCTGTAATGTTTCCTTCCAATACGCATACATTTTATTTTCTCACTGATTATTCCCATGTTGATTGCGCTTGATTCTTTATTGAAGGTATTAATATTTTCTGGAGGTCATGAAAAATGGGACCTAATATGACAAGGTCATCAGCTAACACAAGCTGGAAGTAAAGAGTATAATAAATATTTCTGTGTCCCAGCTGAAGGTTTCGCATCTTCTCTTTTGCTCTCCTTAGGGCCATATCGTGATCCAATATGAAAAGAAGAGAACTCATATTGTAACCATAACATAGGCCTAGTATTGTTATGAATTCGCTAACCTTGTTCTGTTTCTCGTCAAAGAAGGACACCAAAAGCTCTTTACGACTCCAGTTTTTCTGTGATTGATTTACCGCATTGTGATCATGATATCCTATGTGCTTCTTTGAATCCTGAATATGTATCGCTCCTCTGTAATATTTTTTCGATGACTCTTCTAGTTTCGCCTTTATGCTTTTCAAGTATAGCTTACCGGGCAAACCGAGTAGGGATATAATTTTCACATCCTCTATTATCTCCCTTCTTATGTTTGGTCAACTTCCCCCTCCACCCTTGTTTAGTTCCCATTCCCTCTTTTATCAAACTAAATATAAAGATGAATTCATACTTCATCGTTTCTGGATTGATTTTATCCAATCCCGCTGACTTGCCGCATGTCATCATAGAACTGGGTTTCTATAGATCTTCTTCATCGATGTATTTCTTCCTTGCTCCTGGTCTCGTTCCGACTTACTTATCTCCCTTCAGCAGTTTCTTAAAATATTCAGTCCAGTCTTGCAATTCTTATAGTCTCTCCTGTCTTAATACTTGTAGTTTTGTTGGGAACTGGGAGTAAGTAGACTTTAAGTAAGTAACTTTCTTTTCATATACAGATCTCGACTTTGGTCTGACAGGCAGTTGAAACTCGCCTCGACGTTCTTCTTCCCACATTCGATTCCCGCGGCACCGAATACGATATTACCACATGCTGTCCATCTGTCATTAACATCCTGATAATAATGGGCTATTCTTTCTCCTTTAGTCCTTTTCTCCTTATTATGGTCTTGATAAATGTAGATTAACTTTGACAATGATTAATTTTTAGTCTTCTTTATTTTCAATTTAACAATTATTTGCCATATGTGCATTCTCCTTTGAAGCACTTTAAGGATGCTACTAAGAATGTATACCATATTGAAATCTATGATTGTTGTAGATGTTTGTTCGGCTTTTTGTTGATGAAAACTTGGACAGAATAGTACCGATATCTAAGCAACCCAAAGAGAAGATACAAGCCATCATTGATTCTTGTAACCGCCAATTTCCAGAATTTGGAGAAAGAGCCCGTAAAAGAATAAGGACCTATCTCAAATCATGTCGGAGGAACAAGAGATCTAGAGATGGTTCTTTTGAAGCCGTAAGAGCGCAAAAATTCAATTTGCCAAGATAAAATCAAATAATGTTACTATTTCTGGAAAGTTTCAAATAGCTATCTGTTTTAGGCTCGACCGACACCGGCTCATTTAACTTCAGCTCAAGCAGAGCAAATATTGGCTTCAGCCTGTGAAAATGAAGCACATAACGCCAAGAGGATGCGCCTAGGATTGGAACCTGTCGGGCAACCAATGCCTTTAATTCCAGGAGTGAGTATATATTTCATCATTTATTCAAAATACAGTAAGTGAAATAGGTGTTTAAGGATATATATTAATGGCTTACCATACATTAATAAACTATTTTTTTCATTTACCTCACAATTGCTATTGCTTGAGCAAGTCTGCTAGATACTAGGAAAGCTCCCTTACCTCGTAAAACGTAAATTATCAATCTGTTAAAATTCACGTGATTCCGAAAATTTTAACTTTAAAATTGTTTGTTTTTTTACAAATTTCATTTTGGAAAATTTTAAACACCTTAAGGTATGTTTAAATCAAGTAACAAATAACACTTGAGCATTAGTAATTAATAAACGAGCGATCTTGAGCTTGCTGAGGCTGATAGTTCGGCTTTTCAATGTTTCAAAACGTGCCAAAAAATTGTCGATTTTAGTTTCATGCAACTTTATAATTTATAAAACTAGAAAGGTAAAAAATCTTATACGTTGAGCATTTCACTATATTTATACATAGAACATAAATAGCAAGTTGATCTTGTTTTCTAAAACCCTGAGTCTAACATCAAGTTAGAATTGGTTGATTTGTTGTGAAATGAACTAAGACAGATATCATATCTTAGCTCACTCGTCATTAGCATAAATTACTCTAATAGCGATAATGACTAACCGGCAACTTATTTACTATGATCTTAATGAATCTATTAAGTCCATTCTCTATTAATTCCATAAAATTCTATTAAGTCCATAAAATTCTATCTATGTCCATGCAAAATATTATTTCAATATTAAAATAAATTATAGACTGATGTATTAAAATATTTTATTTGCTGATTTTTTTATAGGCCGACCAAAGACCGTCACATCCTGAACATTTTTCCCCGGCTAACTTATGCGCCGAAGCTAAAAGTTTTCCTTCAATTAACAGTACTGGCAAAGATGCACAGGCTCCGAGGTACCCTGAACTCAGGGGAATCAATGCCACTGGAATCAACGCAACAGGAATAAGGTACGAAATGATAATTCTCAATTCCATCTTAATGTAAGATTTTCAAAACTATAAAAAATCCTAGGAAAGAACATGAGGGACAAGATAAAGGCGAATTTAAGAAATCTATTCCTCGAGGGTTTATTGTTTCATGTAGTCGAAATTTATGTCAAATCAATTACCTATAGCCCTAACTTACCTTTTATCAAATCAAATAAATAAGCAGCAAACTTGTTTTTCATAAATACATATGAAGAGCATGATAAATATAGATATGATAAGAGCAGAACAAGGGAATTCAGGTCAGTTTTAAGTGGGCATGAGATTTCATATAAAAACATTTTCACCGTCCTTTATTCAGTCAGTTTTTCCCAACAATTTCTACTATTTTCACAGAGTTTATCTTACATTTTTTCCTCAATTATTTCTATCTAGATGTATAATTTAGTCAAATTAAAGGGCAGTGCTGTATATTATGTTTGGTAAAATAGCTTTGTAACCATTGATTGCCTTTTCTACAACAATGCGAGTAAGTTGTAATTTTAATAAAATGGTGCTCACAAGTTATCGTCGTTTTAATTGAAATGTAGCATCCAATGGACCACTCGGACGAATGGCGCAGTCGCAATCTCCAAATACAGATTTTTCTTGTTATTTGCTTGTTTATTTAACGACTTTTATGCTGCTATGGCACATCGCAGCATAAAAGTCGTTAAATAACCTGGAGCCTCTAAATTTTTCATATCCAGGTTTAATTAGGATAGGGATATTTAACGAGTACCTGAAATCGTACAGGATCGGGAAACCTGTTTAACATCCTTTCCGAAGGACGGCATAACCAAGGATTTTTTATTCCCTTTAAAAAATTCTAGGGCTACCTGCCGGGTTACAAACCCGCCAATATAGGCTCAGTCAGTTGTTATGCTAACTACTAGACTACAGGTAGCCCTAGAGATTGTTAATCAGGTTTTTAAGGGCACAAAGTCAATGACCTTAGACTTTTACAGAGCATGTTATATCTCTGTCATTTCATAAACGATTGTCATCATTCTTTATGTTTAAAAAGTTTGATGACAATCGTTTATGAGGGAGGCGAAAAAGTCGGCACAAATAGCGTTAGTAAAGGTACGTAAACAAATTCTGACTTTATAGGCGCCGACCAGATTATGACTCTAATTGTATCACGACAGGAAAATGGGACCATATTCGAGTCAGACGTGAAAATGTTAGAAGCTGCATTGGTCGGTCGTATCTCACGACGTATCCTGAACGCTATACAGGGCGATACAATCCATTCATGGGACACGTTGAAAAAACGATTAAAGAAGCTGTACGGCGGAGGGCACTGGACTCCGGAAGAAGACGTGTTTTATCTGATGAATGTGAAGCGGAATCAAGGCCAGTCGGAGGGCGAATTTGCAGAAAAACTTTTAGATCTCTAAAATAGAGTGGTGGAGAAAATGGTTGAAGCTTTTGGTCAAGAGGAAGGCGGCCGGCGATTGGAGTTTGTATGTGGTCTCCTGAAGGTACACCTGAACCAATATATGGCCCGACTAGGTTTTCTATCACGTGACAGAGATTTCGTTGAATGTGCCCACAAGTTGGTAAACGCGCATGACAGGAACAAGGCACGGCGAGAGAAGTGCGATGGCGAATGGACCGAAGTGAGATCCGCAAGAAGACATTATAAGAGTCCACCCGAGACGGATTTCTAGACCGCACAGAAGAGAATCCTGAGAGGCCTGAACCGATGGAAGTCAACAACCAGGAGTGGCGGAATCGTCGGAGGAGCGGCGACCGCTATTCCAGCGGGGATTCTTCGGCAGAGGAGAGCGTTAGTTTCCAGCACAGCACGCCGGCAGGTGCGACGATTTTTAGTACTCTGGATTTAAAAATCGGGTACCATCAAGTAAAAATGGCTGCCGAGGACATTGGGAAAACCGCGTTTTCTTGGGAGCGGGGCCATTATGAATTCGTAAGAATGCCGTTCGGGCTGAAGGGGGCCCCACTGACTTTCCAACGGTTAATGGACGAGTTCCAGAGAGGGTTAGGAAAGAACTTCGCCCAAGTTTATATGGACGATTTAATTGTCTTTAGTCGTTCCAAAGAAGATCACTTGAGGCATCTTGGGAGAGTGTTTGACAGAATCCACGAGTTCGGCCTTAAATTATCTAAGGGAAAATCAAAATTTGGATTACCAGAGATACGGTCTTTGGGACACGTGGTCTCGCGAAAAGGGGTACAGCCCGATCGAAAAATGGTGAAAGACATCCCAGAAGCACCATTACCCAACAATGTTCGGGGTATTCGCAGATTCGTAGGAATGGTGAACTATTATAGGCGGTTCATTCCAGGAATTGCCGAATTGACTCAACCTCTGACGGAGACCCTAAAGAAGGGGAGACGGTTTTGTCTACGGCCCTCCCAGGTCGATAGCATCCATAAGTGCCGGGAAATCTTGACGTCACAACCGCTGTTGGCTTTTCCAACTTTGAGATTTTCATCTCATGTTCAGGATCACCACATACGCGAGTGAGATTACTATTGGGGCGGTCCTGTCGCAGAATTTCGCGGAAGGGGAAAAGCCGATCGGTTTGGCGAGCCGGAAACTTAATCCGGCTGAACAACGATATAGTGCTATCGAGCGTGAACTCTTAGCAGTGGTCTGGGCGGTTGAGTACTTCCGGCCATATGTATATGGGCGTCGTTTCGAGTTATTGACGGATCACAAACCACTTGTTTATCTAGCCACGCTTAAGGAATCGTCAGCGCGTGTCTCCCGTTGGAAGGAACGATTGGCACCCTATACGTTCCAAGTTATTCATAAAAAAGGGGTAGAGAACGTGGTGGCGGATTGGATGTCGCGCGTTCTGGTAATTAATGCGTAGAGGAAGAAAGCACGTCGGACGAGCCATTTGCGGTGCGTTATTTCCGGAATTAGACGGAACAAGGGCCGGAGATTCCACTAATACGTCAACAGCCTGAGGAGAGCTCACTAGAAAGACCCAGGGAACTCCCAGAAGTTGAAGAAATCATCAATGATAAGTGGTTCCAAATGGTTATTCGGTCAAAACAAGGTGTGGGCACTGAGACGAGTGCATCAATGTATGAGGGGTTATTGACGGTTACGATTCGTATTCCAGCGACAGTAGATGACGTCGAAATAGAACGGATTTTTTCCGAGTTTTGCGTACCGGGACGCCGTGGTCATATTATTATTACGTTGGCAACAAGGTTCTCCTTGATAAAATCAGACGGTTGTGGCACCAAGAACGAATCGGAGTAGGTGGTTCTCTAGTGCGTTGCCTTCGAGAAGTAGAAACGGTACCCGATATCACAGCACAGCAACGGGTCATTAGGGATCACCACAGTGGCAAAATGAATCACAGGGGGATCGACGAGACGTTACGTGCATTGAAACGCATCTACTTTTGGAAAGCGATGGGTCGCACGGTGAAAGATTTTATAGATCAATGCGCCGTATGTCAGCGCGCGAAATTTGATCGACAGCCACCGGTGGCAGAACAGGTAATCACTCCCACGGCGATGGAACCTCTCAGGTCGGTGCAAGTAGACCTCTATTCTAATGAGGGACAATCCTGGCTCACTATTCTGGACATTTTTAGTAAACTCGCCATGACTTACCCTATCGCAGAGAAGACCCCGAAGACTGTTTAGGAAGGCATCCTCCAATGGTGTGCGACCTATGGAGTACCGAGGACGTCACTTCTGATTGCGATCGCGAGTTTGATAATTCGTTGATTCGCGAAGAGTGTGCCCAGTTGGGTATCAAGTGGCGGCTTAATACTCCCCATCATGTTAAAGGCAGGGGGGCAGTGAAAAGGTTACACAATACGCTGGGAGAACACCTTAGGCTATTGAAGTTGGGAAGAAATCTCGATTCCGCGAGCAATAATTGCATACAATCATACGATCCATTCGGCAACGGGATTGTCCCCAATAGAAATTGACTTACCCTATATCTATATATGTATATATGTATATATATAAAGACCGTGGAAAAATTCCAACGAAAAGCCCTAAAGTCTCCAAACTAACCCAGAAATTGAAAATATCTATAAATATATATATATATATATATATATATATATATATATATATATATATATATATAAAGTTTTAACTGGCAAACATATCATTATATCTATTTTAATGAAGCAATTATTTTTTTTCTATTTTAATAATTATATTTATTTTCTATTTTAATAATTAATGAAGCAATTATTTTTTTCGCAGCACGCTGTACAGAACCATTCCAGAAGGACCAGGACGACCAGCCGAACCGACGGACCTTTCTCTCAGGCCGAGGCTATCTATGCATGAAATAAATTCTGTTCGGAGGCTAGTTGCAGGCTATAGGTGAGCTCTTTAGTTGTTTTTTTTTTTGTTTTTTTTTTAATAACTCTTTACCACTTCACTGAACCACCACATAATAACAAAACTATCATGTGCAAAAACTCTGAAAGGAAAACGAACTTTTCTTCGATAATCTAAGCAGTCCTCGCTTACATATTTTGCTAAGGTGTCAATGGTATTGTTGGTTTTATATCATCAAATATGACCATGGAAACAAGGAATTTTCGTGTATTTTTTTATGGGTTTATATTGGGACAGTCAAAAAGAGCTCCAAGCAGGAAGAAACATTACCACAACGTGTTGTAAGGAAGAGGCCGTTCGCCGTTGGTTTAAGAAATTTTCACTTGGTGATAGAGATTAATTCATAAATAAGTAAATAGTTGATTTCTTCTTTCGATAGAAGTAAACCATCACATCCATATCGTACTGCAGGAATATTGACATAATGCAACAAAAACTTATTTTAAAAAAACTCATGTTACACGACGGAAAGTGTAGAAACTAAAGGAGCTGGTTCACGAAGTCCTCCTATAACCACCTTATTCGTCAGACTTACTTCGAATAGATTTCCATCTATTAAGAAATTTAGACTACTTCCTTAAAAGTAACTTTGGTGAAAATGATATTCAAGCCAAAAACATATTTTTAGAATTTATTTTAGAATTTTCAATTCAGGGGTTTAAAGTTGATAACACCTTGAGAAAAATGAATAGAAAATGAGAATATTTGGAATGAAAATGTTTCGATTCCATAACGTATTTTTACTCAATAACATTTCTTTTGAAAACGCACAATTTATACAGAACCGCGGGAACCTGACATTTTATGAATGGGTAGTACTCGGCAGGTAGGTGGAGTGGGACCATCAGAAGGATCCCGTTAGAACCGTGGGGATGTGCCATTTAGTGTACATCATGGCTGAATGGGGTGTGAGGCATCGCACTATTAGCCACATTGGAGCTGTCCCAAGTCGTAACACGAGTCTGCAGTATGTCAACGACCTTCGAACAACGGGAAATGTGATGAAAAAGAAGCCACCAGGACCTACTCGCACGGCAACCCCGAAAGTGTGGAGAGGGTGAGGCACGCGTTACTAACAAGTCCAGGCCGCTCAGTACGAAAACAAGCGCAAGCATTAAGATTAAGTCGTTCCACAGTTCGCCGTATTGTAAAACATGACCTCAGATTCCGCCCATACAAATTGCCTATCGTCCAGCAGCTGGAACCAACTGGCTTTCCACAACGCAATGATTTTTCTTTGCCTATACTCTCAATCCTTGAAGTTAACGAAGATGCTGTACTGTTTATGAGTGATGAAGCTCATTTCCATTTGGACGGTATTGTCAATCGGCAAAATTATCGTTATTATGCCAGTGAAAACCCTCAGCAACTTCATGAACGATTAATATTATTAATATTAATTTATAAAACCATTCTTAGACCTCTACTAATGTACGGTTGTGAAGTGTGGGGTGCAGTGTCAACAACTCGCAGTAAACGCGCCTTGGTTTGTACGAAACAGTCAACTCCACCGAGAGCTAAAACTAGAGACGATTGAAGAATTCATTAAAAAGCGTTACACCAGATTTAAGACCGGATTACCAGCAGTCAAAGGAGCTATACATATTTCATCCCCAAGACTAAAACCGAGACTCTTGTAAGATATTTTGATGTGAACTCTATTACCTTTCTCACCAATCGTTTTAACAAATTGTAATATATTCCTGTTTCTTTATAGTTTTCCCTTTACTTTTGTTCTGTTTGTTATTAAGTTATAATTATTTTATATGAAAAAAAAAACTATTATATATTTATAACTTCTCTTGCAAATAAGCTGATAATGTACAGTTAGGAGGTCTATTGCATGAGACGAAACCCACACTTTTACCTTTTGTTAAAGTTGAAAATTCATTATTTAAAAAAAAAAACATGTTAGGCTAGGAATCTATCTGGAAAATAAAGAATATATATATATAAAAAGGACTTATACTACTTTCAAAAATAACATCTCATATAGTAGTTGAAAATATAGAGTTAGATTCAATATACATACATATTTTTGATTTCAGGGAATCTGCTGCATTTCTGCTGAGATCTGCGGATGAACTTGAACAACTCCTTTTACATCAATAAAATTTATATTTAAAATATTTTTTGGAATCTCCAAACAAAATATAAATACAAATGTGTAAATATCAATGTGTAAAAAACCAAGAGACATAGTAAACCCATGGCAATTCAAGCCATTTTTTTTGTATATGTAACAATAAACTGTAAATAAACTTTGTTCATTAATTAATGTATTTATAAAAATATTGATAATTTTGTTAAAATTCACTTTTTATGAGAAGAAAACTAGTCACTGAAGGGTTATTTCAGTTTTTAAATAAATAATTACAAAAAATCTTTAATTTAATTCTCCCCTTTTCTTAACCTTACCAACTCACTGATTGTAACATACGTAGCTTGAGATTTAGAAGGGCCGGTAACATTCAAATGTTACCGGCAGCTTTATCTTAGATCTCATGGACACCTGGGAAGGGCTGTTTGAGAAACAAGGTATACTCAAGGACACTTATAGAAAACTTTGGAAAAAAATAAACCACTAAACATACTCATATCAAAAACAAAACACTACTATATAAAATCAAAAATAAATATACACCCAAGAACTAATAATAATCAGCATACTGGAACTAATAACCACAATATGATAAAATATTTGAATTCACTTATAGGGAAAAATCCGCTCAATATAAAGGTTAATTTCCGCTATCATAAACACTTTAATTACTTTTCTATAAAGTGCCCTAACGGACATATTTAGCTGATTTATTTCTATCAAGAAAGATAATTATTTTACAAAACCTGACCAACGGCAACGTCTCGTTCACTAATCAGAGATTTTTTTTCCTTAATACAATTTCTTAATTTATTTAAAAGTTTCATTTTTACTTCATTACACGCACACACACACACACACACACTTGCATATATATATATATACAGGGTGTTTCGAAATTGCACGGCACTATTTTAGGTATGCGTTCTCTAACACAAAATAAACAAAAAGTTCCTATTAACATATATTTCAAACTCATTTGTTAAACAGATATCAAAGTTTAAAGATTTATTACTTATTATTACAAGTTATGTATTATTATTACAGCTTTTAGAGTAACTGTTCAAAGGGGCCTCCGTTTTGTTGAATGCAACATTCAGCACGACGAATCCATGCTTCTTTGGCTCTTCGTATTGCATCAGGATGGTGTTTGATAGTTATTGCTGTCTGATACGATGACCATTTATAAAGGTATCCTGGGTATCCTGAGGTATGCATCCCCGGCGTGGAGCCGGAACCTCACGCACGCTACAGAAGAGGAGACTGGCTCTGCTGGGAGTCACGAAGACCTACAGAACGGTCGCACGATGCGGTGCAGGTGCCGGTGAGAGTGATGCCCCTGGACCTCGTCCTGAAAGAAGACGCTTTGATATACGAGGTGAAGAGGCAGGGGCTGGTGGCGCTCCCGTAGGGGCTCCGAGAGAGAATCTGCGAGACCCCCAATAGATGGAAGAAGATGGTGAGGAAGGACTCCATAGAAGAGTGGAATAGAATAGGGAGAACTGGACGGTGGGTGGGAAGCCAGAAGGGCTCAGCACCTTTTCCTCTACCTTGAGGAAATTTTTCCCCGCCGTCCAGTCGAGATTAGTGGTGACATGGGGCCTTCCGGACTACTGGGTCTCGCAGATGTTGACAGGCCATGGCGGGTTCCGGGGGAAGCTCAGTGAGCATAAGATAGTAGTCGACCCCCTGTGCCCCGCCTGTGGAGTCCCTGAGACAGCGGAACATGTGATCTTTTCCTGCACCGCGATAGAAAGACACCGTGCCAGGTTGTCGGCAAAAACAGGGGTATTCACCCTCGCCGAGGAGGACTTCCCCGGTTGATGGAAGAGGTGAACTATCCCTTCTTCAGGGAGTTCGTCTACGGGTGGAAGGAGGTGGTCAGGCCTGCGTACTTCACCCTTGGCAGAACCCGGCCCCTCGGCGAGCCTCCAGATGAGGAGCCAGACGGGGAGGCCCCCTGGAGGAAAGAGAAGGAGCGGAGGACCGGACGGATGTGGCGGACCGGGAGGAGTGGACGGCATCCGGACGGATGCAGACCGGCCAGGAGGACTAAATATTTAGGGCTTAGTCCAGGGACTTAGAGACTTAGGGCAGTGGTGGATGAGCGTAACCCATCGCATCAACCCGCCACTGCTGCACACCGTATGCCAGCAATGGCAGGCAGGGGGAATCAAGAAAAAAAAAGTTATTGCGGCTTCCACGATCCGATTTCTTAGCTCCTCTTGCGTGCCAACTGCCGCATAATAAACCATAGACTTCATCCAGCCCCACACAAAATAATCTAATGGCGTTTAATCCGGAGATCGTGGTGGCCATTTAACAGGTCCCCTTTTAGACCAACCCATCGGTCTCCATAAGTTGTAATTAAATTATCAGTAACACTATGAGAAAGTGAGCTGAAGCACCGTCATGCACAAATCACAGCCTTTGCCTAATGCCTAGCGGAATATCTTCTAGAAGTTCATGAAGATTATTTTGCAAAAAATGCAAGTAAGATATACCTGACAGCCTAGGGGGCAAAATGAAGGGGCCGTGATTTTTTCGCCTAGAAGACCACACCAGAGATTTAAAGAAAATGTATGTTGGTAATGTCCAACAGCAGTCGTATGAGGGTTTTCTTCAGCCAAGTATGAGTATTTCGAAAATTAAAAATCCTGTTTCTTGTAAAGCAAGATTCATCAATTCAGGAAGACCAAAACGCAGTTCAGGAAATTAGGATCTCGTGTGCATTGTCTAATTAACCACTGGGAGAACCTTCTGCGCTTGTTATAATCTTGTAATAAATCTTGCCTACTCAATACGTGAAATGGATACAATTGTTGTTCGCGTAAAGTTCGCCATGCACTGGTAGAGGAAACATCGAAACGACGTGACAATCTTCTGGTACTAGTAGTAGGAAATAACCGAACAGCTTCGAGTATTTCTTCTTCAACGTTTGCTGTTCGTCGAAATCTTTGTCGACCGGCGTTTCCTCGTATAGGTTTTAGCGTGCCATTATCTCAAAGGCGTCTTTCAATGGTATCAAACGTTTTACGATTTGGTATTCTTCGGTTAGCGTTGATTTTTCTGGCCAGGCATGAACAGTGACGTCTCGAGTTGGGCTCGTTGTTGCATTCCTTGCGAGCGATCTAAAGTTGTCCAACATACAGTCACCCCTAGAGGTACCTTCGCACCCAGTATCAGATTTGAGGGCCTACATGTATGTGGACCATATTGGACCTTTGCCAACATCAAATGGTAAACGCTACTGTCTTGCCATGATAGACAAATTCACCCGTTGGTCCGAGGCGTTTACACTGGAAGAGATCACCGACATGAAGGTGGGCAGAAGCGATCGTCAGTGCTTGGATCGTCAGTGGGGCTGAGTCGATGATCAAGGCCTTGCGCGACTATATGAAAGATCTGCGCCAACGCCACACCACAGCAGTACGCCCAAGAACTTCCTGTACCGAGACCTTAACGACTGCACCTACGTGTTCCTGAGGGATGACACGGTGAGGAAACTGCTTACTCCACCGTACATAGGACCTTATAAATCAATATCCCGGCAGGATAAAACGTACCAGGTGGAGTTGCTTTCATCTCAATGGATTGTCTATACTTTATATATATATATATATATATATATATATATATATATATATATATATCCATAGGCGGATCCAGGAGGGCACGTGCCCCCCAGACGGTGTTTTGTGTACTGTAGAGAATCCTTTACAGTACATACTTATGGGCAAATAATGTGACGATAGCTGTTAAAATAACAGAAATAACATGAGTGAAACTATTGTTTAGATATTTTAATAAACCTTTCTATAAATACTAGTAGTATATTTCTGAGTTATTGTTGATTTTTTTGCCTGTCTGTCCTTGTATATATCAGTTTAAATATATTAACCTAGGACTCCATCTGGACAAACGTCTGACTTGGAATCCTTATACAAGACTGAAAAGACAAGAAACTGCTCGACGTTTTCGTCTACTTCAACATTTACTGGACAAACGTTCAAAGCTCCCAATTAATTACAAAAGACTCATTTACATGACAGTTATCAGACCTATTTGGAAATACGGAGTTGAGCTTTGGGGCTCTACTAAACCATCCACTTCATCTCGTATCCCAATCCTTACAATCCAAAATCCTTCGTAAAATCCTCTATGCTCCTTATTATGTCACAAACAAGCTCATCCATCATTATCTTAATATCCCATATGTTGCTGATTTGGTCCAAACTAGATACATATACTTCCATGAAAAGCTCCATACACACTTGAATCCGCTAGTCTCTCAACTTGCTTCCCATAATATTCCTGATAACCCTCCGAGGCGTCTGAAAAGAAGATGGCCTCGAGACCTTCTACTATAGAACTTTATTGGAGTGCTATCAATGGATAGTTTCTCCACAAGTGTTTTTTTTTTTCATGTACTTTGTCCATACAGCAGATTTACTTGATGTAATATAATTACAGATGTAAATACCAATAAATTATTCTATTCTAAAAAAAAAAAATATATGTTAAAGTTAACAAACAAAAAATGTATAAAGAATGTCATAATGGTACACCTCATTTCTTAACTTCTGAGTATTATTAATTTATAAACTTTTTCTATAAGGAAAAAAAAGAAGTATCATTTTTGTTTTGAGATTAACAATTATAAAGAAATATGTTTTATTTATATTATTAAATCCTTCTTTATTTTTATATCATTACCCACAAAGAACATATTACTAGGATGTTTTGTGATTACAGTAAATTGTTGTTTTTAATGTTATATAAGTTGAACTGTTTATTTATTGAAAGAATCCCAACAATATCCTGCAATACCCCGGTACATCATTTTGACTTAGAGCCACTGTATTTGTGCATATAAATATTTATATATATTTATTTTTATATCTTTTTTTATTATTATAATTTATCTAGATAACTTATATATTTAAAGTTGAACTCTGAAGAAGTTAGTAAAGGTACCTTCTAGATATTTATAAAAGATTAAATCTTTATTTCTTCATTGAAAATGAAGGGTTTTATAATTAAACTATATAAATATAAGAGATAAACGGATTTTAACCGCTTTAAAAGATAGTTAGCAGCTTCTTTTAGATACTTCATTCTCTTTTAATTGGATTATTTATGTTAATCAATAATTTCATTAACAATGAAAGGCCTCTATTTTGGCTTCAATTAATTTTAGATAAGGGAATAAGTTAATTTCAGGTTGAAACTAAATGTAAATTTTATTTCATTATCTATGTCTATTATATGAGGAAGACTATTTATTTAGTATTTTTTAATTGCAAATTAAATGTTAAATTTTAACTACATCCCCATAAATTTTTTATTTAGCTCATTCTAATACTCCATATATATATATATATATATATATATATATATATATATATATATATATATAATTTTTTTTTTTTATTGTTTCAAGTTTCATTTTCTGATGACTTGCCCTTTTAAATTCTCGGCTTATGCTGGATAAATACAACAACCAGGATCATGGTCAAAGTTAATTTTTTGATTAATTTGGAATATTGAAGAATATCCCCAACTTTGATAATGATGGCTTTTTTTATTATTTTTTTGTCTATGATTTTGATGTCTGACCTGTTGTGGGAGGGGGAGATATTATGGTCGGTCACCGTAGTTTGATCCCAATATAGTTTGATGTCTGCTTTTTCTAATATTTTCTTTGGCTGGTTTCTGTAAAACGGTTGATACCTTGTTATTAATTTGTATTTTTGAGCCAGAGCCTGCACAATCTTTGCAGCATTATTGTGCCTTGTTAGGTATTCTTTACCTGCTAATGCCTGGCAGTCAGAGTTGACATGCTGAATCGATTTGTATGTGGCTTTACATAGGGTCTTTGATTGCTTGATGCAGAATATCCTTTCTGTAGGAGTTTGTTGCCAACTGTTCCTGTATTGCAAGAAGGAAACCCTCAGTCTCGGGAAACATTTTTCCGGCAGTCAATCAACGGGCAGAGGCTTCTAAATTGATGCCTGTTGCTTTCAAAAAATTATAGAACCTTCCATATAGTGCTTTACACTTCTATGAATCTGTAAGGCTCTCCTCGCTTGACATTGCTGTTGGTTCTTGCCCAAGCATATTCATGGCAGGCTTTCAACAGACTAATAAGCCCCCTACCTTCATCTTTTCTGGATATATATAGCCTTAGCACTGAAGAATTTGGGTGATGTTGCCTTGATTTTACCATTTGAGTTCTTAAGAAGCAGTCCATCTTTTCCAAATCGATGTCACACCATTTTATAACTCCAAGGTAATTAAAAAAAAAATATGGTAAATGTGAATGAAGGAACCGTCCAGGTATTCAAAGCTTTCACCAAATTTCCGACCGATAAATTAGTTTTTAGCAGTATCCTGACTCCTTAAATTTCTCTTCAAAGATTTCTTTGACCTCTTTTTTTTAATTTAAGCAGCTGAGAGGTACCAAGATACTTGTAGGAGTCTGTTATGTTAAGTTGCTTGGTGACATCACCATATTGAAAGAATGGGTGATCACTGTTTCCTAATTCAGGGAATAACCTTTTCCAAATTGATTTAAAATGGAGCTTAAAGGGTTAATCGCATAGCAGAGCCATAAAGGACTTAATAAATCACCCTCAAATATTCCTCTTTTTAGTTGAATGCACCAATGACACTTTTCATAGACTAAGGCATCATAAGTATTTGCAACAGTTCTATCAAATTTTGTTCGACTTTATAAATCTTGAGAACTTCAGTCAACCAGTCATGGGGAATTGAGTCGAATGCTTTCTGACAACCAATCCATGAAAGTGATATATTGCATAACTTTTTTGGAACTTAATAAGCTATGAATGAATCAATCATAAGAAGCTCTTTACATCTCTTAGAGTTTCGTTTACTGACAATCTGCTCCTGTGCCATAAGGTTGTTCTTCTGTACATGTCCCATTAGTTTATTACTGATTATAGATGTTAAAATTTTGTAAACCCCACTAAGGCATGTTATTGGCCGATAGTCCTGTGGTTTAGAGATTCGCTTTTTTTTTTCTTTCGGAATCAAATATGTCTTCCCTAACCAGAAGTCCTTTGGAGGTGTAACTGAATTGCACAATAGTATCTGTTAGAAAGCGGCTAATGGTCCATGGTCATTTTTTAAGTGCTTTAAATTTTATCTGGCTCAGGTGCTTTCCAGTTGTGTATACATCACCGGGATTAATTTGCATTACTTCCATGATTGTCTCTTCTTGCAAATTCCTGACCCAAAAAGCATGATTGTTATAATTTTTTGGGCCGCCCCAGATGTTTTCCCAATAACTAGAAAAGTCAGGCTCATCAAGGTGTAACATAGAAAAGCTTTTTTCTCAGCTGTTCGAAACCAGTGATTTTTTTTTCTTCGGAATTCAGCTATTGTCTATCTTCTGATTCTGTTAGCATAAACTGTTAGCTTTTGTTTCATGAGTTCTGAGAACGCTGACAGCTTCGAATTGAGTTAAGATCTGTTGACAGAACATATATGTTTCACAATGAGTTCATCAATCTTAGTCTTCAATTTTATTGATGCTCCATCAGGATTATTTAGATAGTTATGGAGAACTCCAATTCTTTTGCATCATAAATTTTACGTTTCAACTTTCCCTTCAAGGTTGATCAAAATTCTGTTTATCAGCTGTATTCTTCATTTTTTCCGGATCTACTTCTTTTATAAGTCCCAATTGGCTTACAACCGTCCTTGTTGCTATTTATATGTAGTGTCAGATTTAATTGAGATTGCAGTCGTTATGCATTTTTGCCATAGATTATCCACTGCTGAAACAGTTTAGAGTGTTTGCTTAGAATATAGCATCTTAGGGATGATGGGACGACTACCGAGAGGTATGCCCTGGAATTTTAATTGTTCTGTTTTTAAACAGGTATGAATGTTTGCTTGATTTATACTATTTAGGTTCACTCTGTCCTCCAGGTGTCTGAAGGCTCTTTCTGATTTGCTTGAGTGATATGCTTAATGATTTGCGATTGAGATGGCAATATATCATGAGCTTGGTTTAGGTTTAACCTGCGTGCTACCTCTTCTTTTATATAATTTATTTCAGCCATCAATAAAAACTTTCTATTGACTATCTGCTTCATCTGATCAACAATACGTTGAGTTTTGACTTGAACATGTGGGACTCGAATAAGTGATCTATACCCAGTTTTATCAGTTTCCAAATTTGTTGCCAAGAAATAAGCTTGAATTGTTGATGCGTTCATCTTGCGTGTCCATTTCATCTGTTGTTCATTTCTTCAGTTTTGCAGTACTCTTCCTTGCATGGTAGGCTTATCAGCGCCCAAGCATAAAGCAGAGCTTGATATAGTTACTAGGGTATCCCCGGCCTTACATGCCATTTTTTTTCCTTGTATAATTTGCTACAACTCACAAAATAAAAATGTTGTACCAATAGATCAGTCTCAAATTAAAACAATTGTACAAATTTAAATATATCTGTGGAGAATCATAATTTACAATGAAAGAAAAAATGTATAAAAAAACTTCCAACAGACAGAAAAAAAAATTTATAATAATGAAATATTAGCCCGTTATGCCAGATACTGTCGAAAGCTCTTTGCACATCAAGTGATACCATACCCTTATGTTGTTTATTATTAAACCCCTCTGTGATGTGGTTGGTCAGTCTGCCTAGTTGTGCTATAGCAGAATGCTGATGTCTGAAACCAAATTGTTCATTTATAAAGATTTTATTATTTTTTATAAATTTCTTTAATCTTTGATATATTATTTTTTCTGCTATTTTACCTATAACGCATAATAAACTAATGAGCCTGTAGTTTTCTACAAGTTTTTTATCCTTGTTAGGTTTGGGAATTGCTTTAATTGTAGCCATTTTCCATATCTGTGGGTAGTATTTTAATTTTAACATTAAATTTACCAAATGTACTAGTCTTATGATTCCTGCCGGTGGTAGCTTTTTTAAATATATTGGAAATAATGCGTCATTGCCGGGGTTTTTTTTCGTATTAATTTTTTTTTAGAATTTTGTATATTTCTGAATAGTTGCACAGTGCATTTTGGGGGGTATCAATATTTTGTTTTAATTTCCTTTTCACTTCTCTGTTTATTCTTTTGGTATGACTTTTGGTTCCTAAATTATTATTTTGATTGCTTATTTTTATTAAATGGTCCACTATCAGATTTCCTTTCCCAGAAGAAGAAAATTCAGTTCTATTTGAATAAGTGAGAGGTGGATAGTGATGTGCTTTGCCTTTTTTAAAAATTCTGTCTATCCTCCAGAGTATATCGGTTGTTTTGACTTTACTGAGCTTTTCGTTTCATTGTTTGTTCACCTGATTAAATAATAGTTTGTTTATTATTTTAGATAAATATATTTCTTTACAGTCCATACAACACTGGGGTATTTCTCATGCCTGCCGATGTCAAGGACTGGTTGTCCAATAGCCCTTACTCTTGATTCATCCGAGGCAATTCTTCTGTTTCATAGCTCCATGTTGGTGGGTGGGATGCATTTTGTACCTACAGCCATCTAATCCTTGAGAAAGTAGCCAGCCCTAGGGTGTGTACTAGAAATGACCTTAATGGGGTGGGGGGATTAGTGTATTGTTTTATATTTTGTGCATTGGGTGCGCTAATGGATGGTGTAGTGTACTCAGGAACCGGAAGGAACGAATGACCCCAGCAAATGCATCCACAGTTGCCTATTGTGGGATTTAATTAATTAATATTATTATTAAATTAAAATAATTAAATGTTATTATTGCTGTGCCATAATATTACCAGGGCTGGTTAAAGCAATTCCATTTAATGGTAATTAATGGAATAAGATGTAAATAATAAATATAAAATACAAAATGAGTAGCTGATTTGCTATATATTTTACGTATTTCAGTGAACTAGAAAATTCAGTTTAATGTAAAATTGTGAAATATATTGTATTGATTGATTCCTAAATATCTATTTTCCATTACTTCTGTTTAATACAGAATATTTTGCCTATCTATGTATTTATTAATCAGGTTAATGTAAATAGTCAGTCACTGATTAATTTTACACATTTTCTGTAGGCACTTCTTCATAGTCCAGAAAAAGAATTAAAACTTGGTGAAGACAAAATGTTCCATTAATTATTGACTCATGTGATAGTGAAGCTAGAAAGCATAAAATTTATGATATGGAAGCAATGCAATTGATGTATACTTCAGGTATGTTGATGTTGGAAGAACTGTTTAAGTTTAAGTAGCAAGTTTTTTATCTGGTTTAAAGTACAGTTTGATGTTTTCTCTTCTAGTTATGCTATAACGTTTTTATTTTCCTTGACATACTTCTGAAGAATTTTGTTTGTTTATCTAAGCTTATAAATACCATGCAATTATTTGATTTTTCCTTAAAATTTATCATCCTCATTTTGTTTTCCATTGCAGTTAATAGATTCATTGTTTAGAGGCATTTGTTTAGTTCACTATCCTGAATATTTATGATAAATTATTGAATTACTGGGAAGGGGGTAAGCTAAGGGAGACCTAGGGCCCCTTGTTAAAGAAAATTTTAGAAAAATTACTAATACCCACACTGCAATTAATTTTTGAATTTTCCTTTCTGTTTTTTTCTAGTTAAAGTATGATTGTTTTTTTCAAATACATTGTTATTGCACATCTACAATATAAAAAGTGCCACTATTAAAAATGTCTGCTCTATAGGCATTTCATTTTTGAGATGAAGTGATTACTAAATCATTCAGTGAGTGAGTCATATGTTTCTAACTTAATTTTTAATAAATTTACTTAACTTTCAAATTAGCATCTGTGTAAAATATATAGATGCAATGTCCATTAAATATATACATTGTAAGTTTGCTAATATCGGCTCAGTTTAGATGATTTTGTTTTCATTTTGTGGATGATTTAACAATCCTTCGAGCTATACCTATATTCTATGAAGGAAGGACTGCTATAACCAGTAGTACTGAGAGTTATATGCTAACATTTTACCTAGTATTGTTTTTTCAAGGTCATAAAATAGCTTTCAAGGTCAAAGATTTAGTCTAACTAATATTATAAATGTGAATGTTTGTCTCTCTTTCACGCAAAAACTACTGGACGGATTTGGATGAAACTTTACAGTAATATAGGTTATACATCAGAATAACACATAGGCTATAGCAAGCGCGGATTTATGGGGGGGGGTGAAATGGGGCACACACCCCCCCCCCCCTGCAGTATTTTAAGTAATGTGGAGAATCCATTATTGTACATAAATAAAGGCAAATCACATGATAATACGTGGGCTATCCAGAAAGTAGATTACGTTTTCGTCTGTGTCCGCTAGGGGCGGGGCTAGCGCGGCAATCTTGGGGTCAGAGCGTTGCGCAGCTCAGTCGGCATCTAGCCGTGCTAGTGAGAGGTTCGTGCTGTGCTCCGTTAAGATACTGTGACGGTTTGAAATGTCTGCGTTATTTGAAAATCCCGCGACCTGCGAGGTGCGTGCAGTAATAAGGTTTCAGCGTTTTGATGACGACGCACAGCTGCAAGAAGAGGTAACGAAGTGGTTGAAGTCGCAGGCGGCAGAATTTTTCGACGAAGGAATTTCCAAGCTCGTACATCGCTACGATAAATGCCTTAATTTGAATGGTGACTATGTAGAAAAGTAGTATTTGAGTGTGGCTTTCATCTGTATATAATAAAATTTGTTTCCTATACTTTGTTTATTTTTTATTCCAAAACGTAATCTTCTTTCTGGATAGCCCACGTAGTTGTTCAAATTACAGAAAGAACATGAGTGAAAGTATTTGTTTTGATATCCTACTAATCTTACTAATATTATAAATGTGAATGTTTGTATGTTTGTCTCTCTTTCACGCAAAAACTACTGGACGGATTTGGATGAAACTTTACAGTAATATAGGTTATACATCAGAATAACACATGGGCTATAGCAAGCGCGGATTAAGGGGGGCGCACGGGGGGCAGGTGCTCCCCCGACAGTTTTATAGGAACTATGGAGAATCCATTATTGTACATAAATAAAGGCAAATCACATGATAATAGTTGTTAAAATAACAGAAAGAACATGAGTGAAACTATTTGTTTTGATACCCTATCCATGATCTATATGGGGGTACGGGGGCATGTGCCCCTCCCGTTATAGTACATAATTAAAGGTAAATAAGGAACTTAGCATCTTGAAATTTGTAGTTAGGTTCTACAAAAACATAAAAGTATAATTTATACAAAATTATACAAGATTTGACTATTCTACATCCCCCCCCCTTCGTTTAGGCCAACTAGGGACCACCCAACTTAAATTCCTTCTCATTTGTTGTTTTCTTTTCCTCCAATACTTTCTCACAAGAGGTTCGTGTTCCGGTAAAGGAAGTGAAGTACACTATTTGTTATGGAGGAAGCAGCAACTATTGTTTAGGTACTGGGTTTTTTGGTGAAGAATAGATTGCTTTCCGCGTTAAAAGAAATGCAGTTTTTGGTCTATCCATTCATTGTTTAGATGCTCCTGGGCACATGCCAATGTTATAATATTTAAATTCTAAGCTTCTTAATTCCCCAATACTAATTTGTCCTGATTTTTCGAAACCAATGAAATTAACTACTGTCGCAAGTAACATCGCGGTTGGCGCTGTACTCTCACAATTTTATGAAGGACAAGATCACCCTATAGCATTTGCTTCAAAAACATTATCAAGTGCAGAATCTAAATATTCAACAATTGAAAAAGAATTATTAGCTATTTTATATGATTGTAAACATTTCAAAGCGTACTTGTATGGACAGCATTTCACAATACAAACAGACCACATACCCCTCCGATGGATATTTTCAATGAAAAATAATAATATTCGGATAATTAACTGGATATTCTTGTTTATTTTTTATACAAAATAGGTTCAAGGACGGAAAAACCAAGTTGCATTTATTAAGCAGAATAAAAATTGAAAATAATACAAAAGTTTATGAATTAAATGGCGTAGAATATATGGACTTAGATATGGACAATTTAATTTATGATGAACCACTACTTTTCCCAAACACGTCAGAATACCAAGAACTTTTAAAGGATATCGAAAATGCACTTCCGGAAGCACCAGAGATATAAAATATTAATGACATGGGAAGTTTTTCAACCCAGCACTCTCAAGAGAGTAGTCACAATCAAATTTTCATCGTAGTAGACGGACCTATCAATCTAGAAAAATACCAAATTTTCATAACTCGCGACAACGAAGAATCACAGATAGAAAGCCCCTTTAATAAATTCCGGTAATCGAAAGTGTGGTTTTTGGAACTTCCAATTTGAGATTGTTACAGAATAATAGAAGGGTAAAGAAAAAATGGAATATATTGTCCAATATGTGAGTGAAAGTGTACTTAGAAAGTTAATCACTTGCAAAAATGCTAAAAATATGTTAGATAAGTTAGAGACTCTATATGGTTCAGATTACACAATCAATAAACAGAATTACAAAATAGGTTAACTGAAGTTAGTGAAAAATCAGTGCGTGTTAAAGAGTATGTAAAATCAATCACCTTATATCCTTACAATTCCCAAAAAATCGGAAATAGTATATTTAGTTTTGAGATTAAATTTTTCTTATTGATGAATGAATGATAACTTTTAACGTATTTATATGTGCGTGTGTATATGTGTGAGTGTGTATATATATATATATATATATATATATATATATATATATATATATATATATATATATATATATATTTATTCTATTTCATTTAATCTTTTTATTTACTTATTAGATTAGGGCGAGCATTGTTAAACACACATGTAGACATCATTTAAATTTAATGGAAAATCGTGAGAAATACTCACTTCAATATTGTGGTAGACATGTAATTTGCACAACATGTAATTTTTAAGCATTGAAAAACGCTTTAGACATTCAATTAATCATTTGTTTAATAACAAAACTATGCTAACAAAAAATGAACTTGTGACAAAAAGAAACTTCACATCTTTAAAAATGTCTGTACTAGGATTGCGGCGCTGCTTGCTCAACGCTATGTAAATCTAACACATTGAGGCTTTAGAGAATTGCAACAAAAATAAGTTAACTAATTAAAAACATGATCAACCAGATCGAATTGTAAACTATTCTGGAACCCTGGAACTTTATGTCGATTCATTGTAGATCTTTTTCTCACCAAGTATATTCTAAATGATAATACACACCTTGTAAGACGCCGGATTGTGATCTCAGAGCAAGTGATGGCCGCTGTACAACGTAGCATTAAGGAAGATCCGAATAAATCAATTCGACATCGTTCTCGACAAATGGATACGGGGATCATCCACTTTATGAGAAATGTTATTTATGAGATTATTAGGTTATTTAAAGATCTTAGTTAACCTTATAAAGTTCAACTTGTTCAGGAAATAAAGCCATGTTACTGGAAGAAACATTTTATGAACAAATAATTCCTATAATATTTCTGTTAATTGGGACTGGAAGGAAAAGGGAGACAGAGGAGCGTTTAGGTCGCATGATGATGAGATTATCCTTATAAAATCGCTTTAAAACTGCTAAAGAAATATCTAGAGATCTAACAGATAGGAATTTAGCAGAAGTATTCGTAAGTCGAGAAAAAGTTGGCAGAAGATTAAGAGAAAAAGGTTTATGGGCAAGAAAGCCAGCAAAAAAAACATTTCTTAACAAAAAAATGAAACAATCTCGCCATAATTGGGCACAGAATTTTAAAAATTGTACATCTGATGACTGGAGGAAAGCGATTTTTTCAAATCTTACCCATCTTACACACTGGGGAGATTTCATTTTTCAAGATGACTCTGCTCCATGCCATAGAACCAAATCGGTAAGTTAATTATTTATTTATTTAAAAAATGTATTAGCTATAAGATACATTATTTTTGATTGCCTTTACTTTATTGATAGTTAAAGCAGTTTCTAACAGAAAACGAGATCCCCACGCTGCCTTGGCCAGGCAATAGCCCTGATTTAAATCCTA
Organism: Arma custos; assembly: GCA_037127475.1. Lineage (NCBI taxonomy): Eukaryota > Metazoa > Arthropoda > Insecta > Hemiptera > Pentatomidae > Arma > Arma custos. The sequence continues at coordinate 13,800,382 of CM073761.1, forward strand.
TATAAAACTTGTGGATGATCATGAAAAAACAAATTAATATTGCAAAGCCCAAGAATAAAGATAAGCTAAAACAGACAATCGAAAAAGTGTGGAATGAGGAGATTAGTGACGATATCATACAAAGTTTGATCGACTCGATGCCAAACAGGATCGGCTCAGTTATGGGGGCTAATGGCGATTCGACAAAATACTAGTTTATAATAATATTCCAATAAATATATTTTTAATGTTTTTATACATTTTTCCAAATAAATTCATACGAGAACATAAAAAACATTTTTTTTTAAATTCCACATTAATACTAAAAATTGTATTTATCATTTTGTGAACATTATATATTTTTTATTTGGGTTTTAACCATTTTTCACGCCTAATAACATACCCCTTTCCTTTGCAAAACATTTTAAAGTTATCAAAAGGTAAGAAAAACATTGGTTTAAGATTTCCATTATTTTTAAGTGATGCAATTTCTATGACCACGACTGTATAAATATTTCCCCATAGCAGAAGGTCCCTCGATCCCCTTGGTGGCTACTGAAGTCCTGGAATACCACACCATTCTTAATAATAGCATAGGGGGAAAGGTCATCGCTGTTAGAACGCGCATCCACTGTGTTCTTGAATCTTCTAACGCGCTCCTATGGTTGTCAATTTGTTTCCGAACTCAAAGGTGAGCGCAGTATATTCGTAAACGGGTTCAGGGTTGTGCTCCTAGTATGGACGGCTCGGGTAACATAACCAACTTTGGCCACTGGAGTGGGGAGACAATAGTATTTATATTTCATCTATTTGATATTACGGGTTTGGGTGGTGTGGCCATCCGAGGACGGAAACATGTAAACAGCGGTTGAAGGTACCGTCATCGAGGCGGATTCACTGTTTTATTTAATTATTTATTGCCCCAAAGTTAAAAGTTATTCAAATTTCTCTTTAAAAAAAGATCTCAAAATCACACTCAAGCGCCGGGTTTTTTTTTTGCAATTAAGGGTAATGGCCTCATACAGGCTGGGTGAGAACCAGGAGGTCCCATCAATGGCTGTTACTAGATTAAATTTATTTTAGTCTTAACCGGAATTGAAGCCAGGACCTTCCTCAACAGCAACTCTACATAACGAGCCATCCTCCCTTATAGAAATGTTTACCTGGTCTAATTTTACCATTACATTAAATGTCGTTACAAAGTAGTGCTTAGCTGAATAAATCATTTTACTTCATTTAAGAAAAACTAGGGATGTACCCGTTGTTAATTATAAAAAATTTTCGTATGCCGTATATTTTCCAATGAACAACCAAGGTGATTTTCAATGAAATCCACTCTCATTGTCAAAATGTTAGACACGCACATTGAAATTAAAACACTTTTCATGTTTCCTTTATTTTGGATTGATATTATTTTTTTAAGCACAGTTTAAAGTATAAATTATGATATTGAAATGGGAAATGGGGACAATTTTCTCAGACCTTGAGGATTAGTTAATTCCAATATCAGTAAATATTGATATTTTTTTTTTATATGCGTCAAAATAATAGACGCACTTGTTGTTGTTGTTTACTATTTTCTTAATCCCCTAGAGTTCAAATCGTTAAAATACCATTTCTACTTCAGTGCAGTGTTGAATTTGTTTCAAAATAGACCTAAAAATAACGATAAGTCTTTCTCCGAAGAAGTGTGTCGTTTGATTTCTTCACTCCACAAGGACGGGATGAGTTGTAGGGAAATAGCCCGCCGAATCAAGCGGAGTTTTTCATCGTTCACGAAGTTTATTCGGCACGGGGAGACTTACGGAACCCACCGTTCAGCTGGTAGGCTCCCTGCTTTGATATTACGAGAGAAACGGAATATTCTTCGAATCGCATCCAACTCTTGTAAAACAGCAAGAACAACTGCTGAGGAAGCTGGAGTTCAAACAAAACTAAGGAATGCTCCCCTCCTGGGGCTCACCCAGCCTCTATAAAATATTATAAAAACAGGGTACCCAAAATAAGGGGGGAATCTGGCGGTTGAGCGTGACCTAGGACGTCACCTCCTTGCAGAACCGTTGGCCATGAAACAGTACAGTCTCTACCAAGTACTGAACCCCAGACCTGTTCATGGGTTGTAGCGGTAAAGTTCAGGAGAATCAATTACAGTACATACTTATAGGCAAATCACATGGTCATAGTTGTTAGAATATTTGAATAAAATAACGGAAAGAACACGAGTGAAACTATTGTTTTGATATTTTAATAAACCTTTGAAACATATAAGTACTACAAGTTTATTACTAAAGTATTGTTGATTTTTTTGCCCGTCTCCGTTGTACTCCCCAAAAAAATCCTGGATCCGCCCTTGAAGATTTTAATGTAAGTTTAAGCTTTGTAGTCTTCACTTCTCCTGCACTCTAAATGTGCCTTTCCCTATGTTTAAATGAGATGATTATCCTGATAATGTTATCAGTCAAATTATATGTACAAATCATCTTTAAAAGATTGTTATGGCTCCTTATTATAGATCTTCTACATTGAATATAGTGTAAAGTTAGAATAAGTCAGGACTTATTTGGTGTTTTTTTGACTGCACCCCCCCAACTATCTCCATCTTCCATTATATCTTCCAGTCAACTATTTTCCTCTCTAACATAAAGTTAGAATAGTTTCAGCAACAACTAGTCAGGGTATCAAGAGCGGATCCAGGATTTTATTCTGGTGGGGGCAAAACGGGCAGATGGGCAAAAAAATAATAACTTTGAAATAAATTTGTTGTGTTTATAGAAAGGTTTCAAAGGTTTATTAAAATATCAAAACAATTGTTTCGCTCATGTTCTTTCTGTTTTTTTATTCATATATTTTAACAACTATCATCACATAATTTGCCTATGATTATGTACAGTTAGTTTTAATTGTTTTTACTTCAGTTTATCTATACTCATCAAAATTATGTGTTATACATACATACCTATCGATGCTAGAGTGACTTCTTTTTAAAAACTATTACAATCCAAAAGTAATCTTTTACAAATCGAAAACTGAATAAGAGCTCTAACTAAAATAGTCTCTTCAATACTCTACTGTTCATAAATTTTCCATTCCATACTCGCGTATTTTTTAATGCCGAAAGTATATTGTTACACCCCATCCACCTAAAAAGTGTGAATCATGTCCAGAGGCGGATTAAGTTTCAGGGACTTACTTATAGCTGATTTTACTTGGAGGAACAAAGGTTTATTAGTCAATAAACTCGAACTTTAGATACAAAATTTTATCCTTTTAAATCTTTTTGAGAAATGCTCGGCTGAGGATTCATCTAAAATAGATTTTGTAGCGTTGTAGTGATTCCTATGAAAATTGTTAAAGCGGAAGTCACTGCTGTGGCATATGTATGTATATAGATAGATATAGATGATCGGTTAAAAAATACTGAATTAAAAACTATTCATATATTTACTATCGGAATGTATTTGTTAACATTACTTGCTAGTAAATGTATTGCATAGATTATACATTGTTGTTGAGTAGTTCAATTAGTATCAATATGTTTTCATCACACTTGATTTATGATTTGTAAAATAATATTAAAGAAAATATTTCAATGAAAAAAGGAATAATGTCAACGATTAAATTGTTAGATAACATATTTTAAATGTACGTGAGTAGCTGGAAACCTTGAGGAGTGAAGTAGTCACATGACTAGATCGATAAAGGCCAGTAAATATGGCCGCGTGAACTGATAAAGGTCCCAGTCGAGTGGGAGTTGCTTAAAAAGTTTAAACAGTAAAATTTCTGTTTCTAATTTCCTTATAAAAATTGTATCCAAAACGCATCCACCATTCCTCCGAGAAATACTAAGACTAACCAGTGGATTTCCCAAAAGGTATGACTTTTTGTTTTTCATTCGTCTTTAGGTACTATTATTAATTAATTTTACTAGATATGAAAATGTTTCATAGTGTGTTAAATTTGTCAGCTGTATTGTATTTAAGAAATAAATGCATACACCTGCATCTGGTTACATTTAAATTAGCCCTAGCCACTCCATAATTTGGTTAAAAACCAGAAATAACCGCTTATTTTCAGTATGCCATCAGGAATAAATTTGCTAAAATTTCTTTTGGATCATATCATATCTTGCATCAATATAAGATTTTGATGAAAGGTTTCACCATATTAACTTTGTGTGTGTGAAGAACAAATTTTATGACTTCATTGGTACTAATTTATTCTGTAGCCATGTGACTGTTGGGTGTTTTTAAAACCATCCTTCAGATATTCTATATTTTTTTGTAATAAATTTGGGACAAATATTATATCAAATTAGGTGTTAACTCTACTGAATCCTTAGTTTGAAATTTATATTGGACTTTTATTAGATTGTTTGTTATCATTATTTCATTTTGTTGATTTTGTTTCTAGTTGTTTTGTTTTTTCCTCCATGAAGTAGAAATTATGTTTTTTTTTATAACTTTAAGCCAAATATAAATATTTTCCTTTTTAAAATTTAATTGATGTCCTTTTTCTGTATTTATTTATCACCTTACTGCTGTATCTTGAAGAAAGAAACCTTTTTAATTTGATGTTTTATGCCATGGTCTTAATAAAGTATAGATAGGGTTCTCTAAGATTTTCCACTGCATAAAATTATCCCTCAGTATGTTTGGTATTTTTCCTAATTCCGCCTCTTCATAAAGTAAAAATATTTGTAATTATTTATTTTTTCAACTTCATTTTTTTTTTCTGGCGCCATGTAATGCAAACAAGAAGTTGAAAAGAATATTGATTTACAAAATTCATAGGTATATTTTTACATTTAATTACAGTAATTATATTGATGGTTGGTGAAATATATATTTAATCGATACGTTATAGCAATTGCAATATATGTGTTATATACTGGTAATTTAGTGATTCAGCTGTTTAGATGTGCAAAATTATTTTACAATTAAAAACTATTCAATTATGATATAATAACTATTATACTGTATATCAAATCCATTTTGCTCTTATTATGAAATGTATTGTGTTGTTCTGTGTTGCTAATTATTCTTCGTCACCTTGATTAACATAAAAGATTTGTAAAATATTTGGTTTCCAGGAATGTCTCAGGTATTTAATAATTGTTGAAAAAAACAACAATTGTGTAAGTTATGAAATCACTTATCAACTGTCCTGTTTATTATTTATACAATACTGTGATGTTTTATGTCTTGATGCCCAAAATCTTAATGATTTTTGTTAGAATAATGATTTAAAAGACACCTTTTTTTTTTTTTTACTCAAAAGTTACTCAATTTTTTACAGGTATTTTAAAGTTCAGTTTGCTTTATAATTTCGTAGTAGACTTGTGTCTATAGTGTCTTTCAATTAAATCAAGGACAAATTATATGTGAAGCTCAGTATTTATTAAAACTCAGTATTTATTAAACAAACGTTTAATACTCTTGAATAAATAAAGTTCAAATAAATTATTTGACTTCTTTCTAATTTACAAATTATGCTTTAAAAACTTATATTTTTTATGTTTTATCATCTTCGCAGGTTGTTGCTTCATGTTAAATCACAAGTTTTTTTTTAATAGTTGCTTCAAATTTAATGTGCTTGAAAATAAAAATAATTGTATTACTCACTGTGGATAGTAACTGTTACTGACTGTATTTACATTAAATAACTGACTTACTTGGTCTTTTTAGGTTAATCATCTTCTACACTTTGAAATGTTTGTTGAAACATTCATTTCTTAATGAAATGATTACTGAATTATACACATTTCCCATAATTACACTCACATTTTCATACTAAAACACAAATACTTTTAATTTTGTGAATATTAAAAATAAAAAGTTAGAACTTGTAACAACCTGCAGAACTGATCCCCTAAAACTTCTAAAAAACACAATTTTTAATATTTACCTTATAGGAAATATAACTTACTGGTAGAAGCAGGTCCCTGTACTTGCAAATTTGTATAACTAAATAGATTAATAATACTATTTTTCTCAGCCATGATAATTCGTCACTAGATTGTTTAAAAATGTAATGCACAACACCTTTATGGGTGTATTTTTGTTCATGTGATGTATAGTAAGTTTAATATACACTAAAAATATTGCATTGAAAGATTCAATTGATTCTTTCAATTTTATTATCTTGAGGTTTATTGGCTAAAAGTTAACATTGTTGTTCTACATAGATTTCTATTGAGCTCTTAGAAATGCTAAAATGTCGACTGGCAATAAAAAAAATGTAAAATGTATAAATATGGGGTTCCCAAAAAATCCAAATAGTGAAAAAAATTGTGATAGTTGTGATAGACTACATTTATATAAGGAAACTTTAGGACTGAAGTTTTATAAGGAATGAAAGATTAAGGAATCAAACATTATGGAAATAATTATTTTAAAACCCAAGTACACATACTGGTAAGTGAAATTAAAACCAGTTGATCCAATAATAAAAAAAAAAAATGATCTAAAAGTGGAAATTGAACATCCAACTCTAGATGCTAAGTGCTTCACCGGTAGACCACTAGAGCAAAACCAACAGTGGAAACAACCAGGTCTTCTTGAATTTCAGTTAAAACTGCAAGTTGATATTTCTCAAAATTGAAAGTGCAGCTTGCCATTTTATATAATCATGCAGGGGACTTATATAACATAAAACTAATAGGAATTTGGGATGGAGGAGTTTGATATTCCTCTCATTAGAAAGCTGATAGTTTTTGGAAAATGTATTATAAAAATGCGGCTTCAAAGTAAAATCTTCTTTTTGTTTTGTATTAAATTTGTTAAGTACATTTTTCTTATACTTTCCAAGTTTTAATGACCGATTGTTACTTCCTCTTGACATTATTAGCATTGGTGAACAATAAGCAACCAATTACTTTAATTGTTTATGTCTTCTCAATCTCAAAATATAACCTGGTTTCCTTGTAAATGTATGGTATTATACATGTACAATTGCTAAGAGTTTTCACTGTTATAGACCCCACAAAATTATAAAAGAATGAGGCCGAAACACATTGAGGTGAGGGTGGCTAAGTATCCAGAGTGAGAAGGTTTGATTCCCGCTCGTGAATGAAAAACAACAAAGATTATGGAGGATAAATAAAAATTATTCGAAAATAATTTAGATAAATCGTGAGTTTATTTATCGACCTGGTGAACGACAAAAAAATAGACTTTCCTCATGACAATTTTTTTCGGATCGACTGAACAGGTAATATTGTCAAGAAGAGCGTTATTTCTCGGGAATTTTCCTCTATGGGGTCAAGAATGGAGCTGCTCTGAATCAAACAAAATTTTGAAATTATTGTAAGGAAACCATATTTTTATTCATCAGGTTATTGAGAGATAAATGCCTGATGCATATCTTTTGGCATGGAAGCACAATTAGTTGAGATTCGTGTTACAGATAGTACATTGACTGAAGAATTGGAGGAAGTGTCAATTAAAGAATGCCATCAAAATCTATTTTGAAATATTTATTGAATGCTAATTTTTTTTATTTAATGCAATTGGGAAAAACCACAATGCAAAGCCTTATGTTTCAAAAATACACCCACTTATCAGTCGACGTTTTGCCTATTCAGGCATTATCAAGACACCAAAAACAAAAAAGGGGGTTATGTGAATCACATCTCGAAGAAAAAGGTGCAATACATCCCAACGATCAACAGCCAGAACAGGCTCCAAACATGAGACAGCACCCCACCACCAAGGCGTTCAACATACAACTCATTGTTGGGAGTTGATTGAAATTCATTTAAATAAGGCAAATGTTGAAAAATCACCACAATTCAAAAAATAAATTTATTTCAATGTGTAATACATTTCAATTGATACAGTTGGTTACAAAATATAGAGTGAAATACAAGCCAGAATAGCTGCAGGAAATGGGTGTTATTCCTCACTACAAAGAGTGTTTCAGTTTAAATCACTCTCTAAAAGAATGCAAATCCAACTATGCAAACCCCTAGTAAGACTGGTAGCCATATATGGGTGTGAGACATAGCCCCTGACCAAAAACTCAGAACTTATGTTCAACACATAGGATAGGAAAATATTAAGAAGAATCTGGGGCGAAGTGGCCGAAAATAGTGTATGGAGAAGAAGAAAGAATGAGGAGCTGATGGAGCTATATGGGGAGCCGGACATGGTGGTGTTGATAAAGAAAGCCAGAATGAAATGGACGTGACTTTTGGAAAGAATGCCAGATGCCAGGCCAAATTCTCAAAGGAGTAGAAATTTGTCGTTTGTCCACATTATTGCACAATTTGATTATACGTTACACAAATTGTACATACAAGTAACGCTGAGAGTTCAGGTGAAAACCGACAGCCATCAGTGCACACAAGAAGCTTCATGATCTGCAACATGTTTGGAGTGATGTTGGTTCGTGAACATAGTGAATATCTGCCTTTTAACACTCATAACGCAATCCTCCCACCTATTCCTGGGTCTACCACTCCGGCATACAAGTATGTTCAGCGGTTATAAACTTTTTAAGAATTCATACTAGTTTCTGAAGGATGAGCTCGGAAAATGCGTGGAAAATGTCTTCAATCTAGAACTAGGAAGACTAGATAATGACATTATAAAAAATATCAAACTAGAAATAACCAAGATTTATTTGAATTTTCCGGCTTCTACTTAATTGTAGACTGTCCTGTATTCTGTGCAACCAGTACTTGTTTATTAAAAACATTTTTTAAGTACTTAAACTGCCTAATTAGTACTGACCAGATGGAGGTTTTATCCTTCAATACATATTAAACAGATGAACTAGCTTTATTATTTGATGGATAAAACTGTATTGTCCCAAGTGCTGACAAAAATGATTTTAGCATCTTAGCATCATTAAATCTATCTGATTGAAATTATCTAATTGAGTCATTTCTGGTGATAAATAAGTGGAGTCATTATCAGTTATCTGCTGTATAGATGGCTTTATTTAGAAAGAGCAATATTGGTGATTATCTTCGTAACCTTCCTTGCTGTATATAATTAAAATTGTTGGTTCATATAATGCAATTCTGAAGCTGAAATTTGTGAGAGATCACTGTTGAAGTATTTGCAAACAGGATTAATAGGTATGATGATGAACAATTTGTACACTAATCCCCCATTTCCTTTAGTTTTGGATCTGATCGTTTTTATAAATAATGCCACCTTGGTTTGACTTTATAATAATAAATGTAGTTATTATTTGATATAACATATTATTCATATGAAATTAAATGGAGAAACATTTAATGTTTAAATTAAACCCGCTCCTTTAAAATCCTTGCAAATGATATACAATGATAATTTTAACCCGAACTGGCACAGCCTCGTTAACACCTATCGAAGATCTTCAACATGGCATTCTTCTGATTTGCTAAATACGAGTAAATCATCCATGTATACCTGGCAAAACGATTCATCCATGAGTTTTTGAAAGGTGATCGGCGCGTTTTTCAGACCGAAGGGCATCCGTGTAAATTCGAAATGTGAATGCTCAAAGGTGAACGCTGTCTTGTGCTGGTCTTGTGGGTGCATCCGAATTTTATGGTATCCTGCCTTCAGATCAAGGGTGCTAAAAATTGTCGCCCCTCCAAGTCGGTCTAAAATGTCATCGAACCTCGGAATGGGATAGCGTTCGTCCAAAGTTTTCTCATTAAGCTTCCAGAAATCCACTACGACCAGGTACTTCTCGTCGTCCGCACTCTTTTTCCTTATTGCCCATTGGGGGCTGTTATACGGTGACATACTGTCTACAATGATCCCTTGCATTTTAAGGTTATGTAACTCTTCCTGTATGTGTTGCCGTAGTGCTTGCGGGTATTGACGCTTCTTTAACATACGTCACGCGGTCTTGTTTTAACGGGATTTCGTGTACCGTCTGCCCTGTAACACTGAGGTTTTCCCCTTCATTAAAAAATATATCCCCAAATTCCTTCTTAATGAAGTGGCGCCAATCTTCCTTTTGATTAATCGCCCCGATCTTACCCTGCCCGTTCTTCATTAACCTTAAGCCTTTATACACCATTTCCCCTATTTTTACTATCCACCGCCCGTTTTTACACCTTATTCTGGCTCCCACTCGCCCCATTAAATCGCATCCAATTATACCCCCATACTCTCGAGGCATATTTTCCACCACATGAACGGTCATGCACCCCTCGGAACCCCATCTCCTAAGTTCAATCACGGCCTCCCCTTCTACTTTACAGGGACAACTCAGAGTGACTAACTTACAATCGCATTCCTGTATTCTTTCTCCTGTACACAGGGCATTCACCATACTCCGACAAATAACAGTGCTTGAGCTGCCTGAATCCACGAGACACTCCACTCCTCTCCCGACTCTTATGGTAGGCAACGCACCTTAGACACCTTCGATTTTATTAATTACTGTGCGGTTCTCTCTTCTGACACTCTCCTCATTCTTCACTCTTTGTCCTCATATCTCGGCGGCTCGACTTCCCCTCAATCCTCTTGAAACTTCTTCCTACTACGGCTCCCCTAGCTCCTGGTTCCGACTCTCCTCTCCTTCTGTTTCCGACACTGCTGATGAAATAGTTGATTCGGATGGTCGCCTCCTTTTCCACATCCTCTGTGCATTAACTTCCATGGGCTCCCCTCTGTCCACCTCTCTCCGTCTTATACAGGGTGTCCCGAATTTAAATGGCAAAACTTCAGGAACTTTTAGGGGACCGAAAAATTAAGACAAAAAGTCCTTTAGAGATTTGCTCGTTTTTGCTTAGTAGAGAAAATCACAAAAAAAAAAAAAAAAAGTTTACATTTTTATAGTTATTTATTTACATTTATATTTATGTTATGTTCTTTTTAATGTAAATATTGCTCAAAATGTTGTCCTATTGCACCAATGCAAGCATTACATCTAGCACTCACTTGATAAATTGCAGCTAAACATTGTTCTGATATTATTTGGTGCACTGCATCTATTATTCGGTCTCTTAATTGTTCTCTTGAGTTGATTGACACCGAATAAACTTTCTGATTCAAGGTTCCCCATACGAAGAAATCCATGGGTGTCATATCAGGTGATCTGAGTGGGCAAGGTACTACTCCTCCACGTCCAATCCATCGTTTTGGATAATTTATATCCAGCCAAGCTCGAGCAACTCTGCTATAATGAGCTGGACATCCATCGAGTTGGAACCACATTTCAATCCGCTGTTGTAAGGGAATGTCATCTAAATAATTAGAAAAGTCGTTCTCCAAAAAATGTGTAAATGTGATACCATTCAATCTTCCAGGAAAAAAATATGGTCCCACCAGTAATCCGTTCCAAATTCCAAGCCAAACGTTAATATCAAATTCATGCTGAAACCTATTCTCTCTAATAGCTCTGGGATTTTCAAGAGCCCACACATGATAATTTCTTAGATTAACAGTTCCTCCTCTTGTAAAGGTAGCTTCATCGGTCCATATAATTTTTAATGGAAATAAATTATCATCGCAAATTTTTTCAAGAAACCAGTTACTAAAATTCAATCTCTTGACATAATCTTGAGGTAATAAATTCTGAACTTTTTGAAGATGGTATGGGTAGCGATTATCACCTTTCAAAGTTCGCCATATTGCTTACCGCGATATTGCTAATGCAGCAGATGCTCTTCGGATGTTAGTCTCAGGATTGTTATCGAAGTGGCGTTGGACACAATTTATTCTCCGATAATCTGCTCTTACTGCTGCCTGGAATTGGTCGCCTTCATTACGTATTAAGAATGACCCAGTCTCTCGTAGTCTATTAAAAGTTAACGAAAAGACTCGTCGATTAGGAACTCTTCTATTTGGTAATCGGTGCACATACTCCCGCACCGCTTCTAAAGCATTACCGTTACAGAAACCATACACAAAAATCATATCAGCGTATTCAACATTAGAATATGTATGCGGCATTGTGGCTGATGCTATTCACACAAAAATATCTGAGTAACTGACTGAAGACTGATTTAGTAATTATAATCCTAGAAGGAAGCCAAAATGTAAACAAATAAAAGAATGTAAAGGATAACATTAAGTGTTTACATACCTGAGTGTACTGCCTAGCCTGACGAACTTTGAAAGGTGATAATCGCTACCTGTAACATTTTTGTTTTGTTCCTTTTTTTGCGATTTTCTCTAAAACGAAGCAAAAACGAGCAAATCTCTAAAGGATTTTTTGTCTTAGTTTTTCGGTCCCCTATAAGTTCCTGAATTTTTGCCATTTAAATTCGGGACACCCTGTATATGGGCCTTCCGTTCCACATTCATAGCACCTTGAGTGGGCGCATTCAGCCACCAGGTGTCCCACTTTGCCGCACCCGTGACATTTCCTTTCCTCCCTACGCCAGTTCTTTCTATCCGGTGCCTGTCTCTTTTCCCGGAGTTGTGGTCTCTCTATCCTATTGAAATCTACTTCTCTCCATCTTCCGATTTCCGGTCTTGACCTAGTCCTGCCTATTTGCGGTCTTCTAAAAGGAACCCTGCTCCATGGTTCGTCTCGTCGCGTTCTTCTTCTTCCCGAGCACTCGAATCTACCATTTATTGGGCGTATTCCAAGAAAGACTTATCTCGAGGTGCACAATCCTTCTTTCCTGTGTCTCTGGCCAATTGCACTTTAAGGACCGTGGTCATGAAAATCATCCATGCTTCGACTGCGCCTGTATCCATCACCTCTCGCAGTTTCTCATTAATCCTATTTAATTTTGCGATTAGACTTGCCGCATATTGCTCGTTCGACTGGTTAGGTCTCTTCATTTCCCTAAACATTTGCAGCATGGGGAAACTTCTGTTATGATTCGAAGAACAAACTGGACTTCATAAATTTCACCTAAGACAAAACAAGACATTGATACAGCCATAGAAAAACTTACAACATCAATAAAAACCACTTTAAATGATAATTCCTCAAATCATAAAACTAATAATTCTCAGAAGACTGACCTGCCACAGCATATTTATATCTTATTGAGAAACTCATAGCAAGAACGAAGTGGCATAGAACTCTGTACCCAGCAGATAAATCTATCTATACTAAATTGACTTACCAAAGCAGAAATTAGTAAATTCAAAATTCAAAAGTAGTTAACGAACCTAATTGAAAATCTAACAACTTCTGACAAATCATTATGGATGACCACCAAAAAGATCCTTCACTTCAAAGAATTTAACCATCCACACCTTACTGAATTCAATGACTGGACAAGATCTGATGAAGAGAAAGCACAGTTGTTCGGTCAATTCTTTTCTAAAACTTTTCAGCCTCATCCTGATATCATGAATCCGTCTCACCATGAATATATACAGAGTGAGTTAGATATTCCTCTTCAAATGACCCTTCCTCCCAAAGCATTTCGTCCTTCAGAAATATCGAATATTATTCACAGATTACCTTCTCCTGGACACAATCCACATCTTAAAACATCTTTCTGGAAAAGCCATTCTATTCCTCACCTACATATATAATGCTATACTCCGCACTACATATTTTCCTAACCTCTGGAAATTATCAATCATAAAAATGATACCTAAATCTAAAAAGAAACCGGTGTACCCTTCCTCTTACCGCCCTATCTCACTTTTACCATATATGGGTAAAATCATGGAAAAACTCACCCTGAAACGATTGTACCCCATCCTGAATGCGAATCACATCATCCCTGATCACCAGTTTGGATTCAGAACATCCCACTCCACTATCCAGCAATGTCATCTTGTGGTAGATGTTGTTTCCTCAGCTTTGGAACGTGGATTTATTGTCCAGCGGTCTTCCTTGATGTTGAACAGGCTTTCGACCGAGTCTGGCACCCTGGGTTCCTTTACAAACTCCATAAATTCCTACCTCCTACATACTTTCTCATTATCCAATCCTATCTCTCCTACGGGTCATTCAGAGTAAATCATAATAATGTCTACTCATCCCTCTTTCCTCAATCTGCCGGTGTTCCTCAAGGCAGTATCCTCGGCCCAATTCTCTACACAGGTTATACAGCTGACATCCCAACTCATCCTAATACTATCCTTACCATGTATGCGCATGACACATGTCTATTATTATCAGTCAATACTGATCCAGTTATAGCATCCCATGCTCTTCAATCCTATATCACGGATCTTGAAGAATGGTGTGAAAACTGGAGGATTACAATAAATTCCCACAAATCTCATCAAATCACTTTTACCTTCCGTTGTAAACCAACGACTTCCTGCTCCCCTGTATTGTTTAACAACATCCCACTGATTCCTGTAGAACAGGTCCGGTACTTAGGACTACACCTTGACAAACGCTCTTAAATTGGAATCCTCATACGAGACTGAAACGACAGGAAACAGCTCGCCGTTTCAGGCTACTTCAACATTTAATAGACAAACGCTCTAAGCTCCCAATTAATTACAAAAGACTCATATACATGACAATCATTAGACCCATTGGGACTTACGGAATAGAGCTTTGGGGCTCCACTAAGCCATCAAATTCCTCTCACATAAAATCCAAAATCCTTCATAAAATCTTCAATGCTCCTTACTTTGTTACGAAAAAAGTAATCCATAATGACCTTAATGTACCGTTTATTGGTGATTTGGGCCGAATCCGATATCAATCTTTTCATGACAAACTTCATTTCTGCTCTAACCCACTAGTTTCAAACCTCGCAACCTCTTCAATTCCTGATAATCCTCCGAGGCGTCTGAAAAGAAAATGGCCTCTTGACCTTCTAAGCTGAACTTTTTATTTGAGTACTACCACTGGGTAGTTTCTCTACTTGCCTGTGTCTCTGGACATGATTTATCTTTCATTATATTTACTTGATGTATGCTGTATACAGTTGTAAATTTCAATAAATATATTTTTTAAAAAATTAAACAATTTTTGTGTTTCTTAGGGTACACTGTCGTTAGAGCCTTGCTGGTTGATCTTGCTGAACGTTGACCCTCCCTGGGACTTCGCTCTCTAACAACGGTACTGCTGATCTAATTTAGGCACTACCCACAATTAAACTTAAACACGGGAAGCTGCCTCGTAAGTATATATTATTTATTAAATATTATTATATTATTAAGTATATTATTATATATTATATATATTATTATATATTATATCTCTAGACCATTAAGTTGATAAAAAACAATCTGAACATCATTAGTAAGGCAAACGTAATATTTCACTTGATAACCACAAGAAGAGGTGGTCCTAAACTTTTCAATGACATTGTTTTATATTTTTAATTATTAATTTGTTTCTTCATTAAATGTTTCATTACACTTAATGGAGTAGTATTCTGTGCAAAATTAATTCAACAAACATTCTTAGTAGTAAAAATAAAAACTTGTATATTGATTATGAAGATCTTCTCATTTCAACATTGATACAATATGAAAATTCCTAATTCATTTGCCCGAAATGGGTATTTCATAATCACAGTTCCATTTAAGCTGCCTCCGTAATTTCTTACTTTGTTAAAGACTATTAACATGAAATTTTAGTGATTACTTGATCTACTGCAATAATACTTATTTTGATTTTGTAGTTTGCTCGAAGACCCAAAAAACAATTTTGTCAAATTTAAGAAACAAGAGCTGTAATAATAAGAATAAGAAAACATGAAAATTGATCAAGAATATATTAGAGTTGTTGGGAACAACATCACTCCTAAGAGCATCATTAGAGCAATAACAGATACTGGAGTAAGTTGTTAATATAATTTTAAGTATCAGAATATAAATAATTATCACTTTATATTTTTTATTTTTAATTATTTCTTTAGAAACAAGATGAAGCATTTTATGTAATGAACGTTGGGGAAGTTGTCAGAAAACATGAGTTGTGGCTGAAAACTTTTCCAAAAATCAAACCTTTCTATGGTCAGTATCTATTAGTAAGAGATTATATTTGTTATTTCATATAGCTAAATGTTGATATTTAAAATGTCTTTTTAATTATATTTGTGAGGCCATTTTTAAAAATTTTCAATTTAACAAACTATGAATTTTTTTTTTCCATCTGTTAAATTGGTCAAACTCATCATTAGTTTTGTTTAAATATACTTCTTGAAATCAGGAAAACAGTAACTGTAGGGGTTTTAATTTTTTTAATCAGGATGAGGATCATTCTAATGGGCTTATCATGAATAATTTATTTGAACAAGCTTATTCTAATAACATTGTTTATCAAAAATGTTTCAACTTTTCTGATCTCTATTTCAAGATAAAATAATTTCAGGAATTAAACAAAGCCATCAACTGCCTGAAGCCAAAGGGTGCTTCTGGAGTCAAAATTATCCTGTATAAAATATAAAGAAAAATTACCTTATTGTTCCGCAGATTCCTACATTAAAAAAAAAGAGCATACGCTGGCAGTCTGGGTCGACTTAGAAAACCCTTTTGATAAGATATGGACAGAAGCCTTAATCCTATAAGTTAACTACTTAGGCATCAATGGTAAAGCTCTCTTATAGCTCAATGACAACCTGAAGAACCACATAACAAGTCTGTTCAAGCAATGCAAGAAGAATGGGACATGACTGTTAACCTGACCCAAATTAAATATTAAATCTTTAGCTTAGCAAAAGATGGAAACCCCACTTATCTCATAATTAAGTTTGATCCAAGATCACGTGGAAACCTCATATCAAGCAATCTATTCTTAAGGGAATGACAAGAATTGCCCTAATGAAGAAAATAACTGGTGTGCTGATCTGAGAATACTAAGGTCATTATATATACACTGGCTATGCCAGTCCCTCATTGGATTATGGAATCACATCACTAAGTGGCTCACCTCTTCAAGAAATTGCATTATGGGTTTGTTTCCCTCTGCGAGTGTGGGGTAGGTGAACAATGTGTATAAAAACCGCATTCTCCAGACATGCAGTCTGTATCAGCAAAGAAAGTTAGTGACACCTCTCTGACTGAGGTGTGGAAACCGCTTTATGGAAGCCTGGAGGACCTAAGAAAGATCACTGGATTCCTTATTTTTACCCCTCATGTGACTATCTAAGAGAAGAAGAAGAAATAATAATAGAGAACAGATTTTAGGTTGACATGGATGTTGAAAAATATTAATATCTATTCACTACTGTTTTTTTTATATATATTATTTATTGTCAATGTTGATCAATATGATTCTAAGATTTCCTTTTTTATTAATAAAATTACCAATATTGTTTTGTTTTACAAATTTTTTTTTTTTAGCCGTTAAATGTAATGATAGCAAGGTTGTTCTTCGTTTGCTAGCTGCTCTTGGAACTGGATTTGATTGTGCCTCTAAGGTGAGACCTTTTAATCAATATTTTGTTTGTTCATTATTATACATTTGGTATTTTTTGTATCCTTTTATTCATAATTTTGTACATATTTTTGTAGGGTGAAATATCTAGGGTAATGTCTCTTGGTGTTCCCGCAGAGAAAATAATATTTGCTAATCCAGCTAAGCCATCTTCACATATAAAATATGCTGCTAAAGTGGGAGTAAACCTTTTGACATTTGATAACCAGTCAGAACTTTTTAAGATTAAGGAACTGCACCCAAAAGCTAAGTCAGTATTTATTTATTTAATTTTATAATATTTTGTTGAGAGGCACACTGTTAGTCTGCCTAAAAGTTTAAGACCACACTAAATATTGTAATCTTGCAAATATCTTCTCTCTATTAAATTAAAAAAGTTGTTAGTGATCATGTAATATTTTATTTTACAGTTATAAATTGGGAAGGACTATAACGGGGACACCTTTCTTCTTATTCTCCGAATTATTTTTCTCCAAAACCGATATATTCCACTTTTTCACATCTCTTCTCATTCTACACAAGGAAATCTGACCTCAAAACCTTGAATAACTTTAAATTAGTTAAAACAAAATAAAGGTATGAAAAATACAAATCCAAGTCGGTTTTGTGTCGCACCGTCAGGATTGTGCTGCACCCAATGAACAAAAAAATAAAATATCTCCGGGCAAATTAGGTAGTGCACTGCTTACTCTATGGCATCAGTCACTTCTGTTTCTACAATAAAATGTGCTTAATACATAAATATTAATAATAGTAATATCCAATTTAAAATCTCTTTCCATTTTATAAAAAAGTTTTTAGTGATCATCATGTTATATTCCGGCAGATCATTAAAAATTTAGTTTAACTAATAAACTAGGTATATAATTTGTAAAATTGGGCTTGGTCCGACATTCTGTGGGTAGTGTAAACCATGTGGTGATCTTGCAGACATAAATATTGCTTACAGATGTACAAAAAGCCTGGAGGGCCCAACCTCAACTTGCTGCGAACCATGGTTTCCATAGAGCAGCTGTCGACTGCTGATAACTCTATAACCAGTCCTTTTAGGGCCGATTCACCAGTGTCCTTCCCACCAACATATTCAAGGACAATTATAAATTTGTCTAAATTCTTGGTCAACAGCTGCAAAATGGCCTTTGTTTTTTCCCCTAGCAGGTCGTCCCTGAACTAAACCTCCAGGCTGCTATATCCCGATAGGTAGGGTCATCACTCCGACCTCCCCTCCCCTCAACACACACACATACCCACACACAGATATATATATAGATACATACATACATATAAATAAAATAAGAGCTTAACAAATCAAGTTTGAAAAAATTCTGAATTACCTTTGCACATCCTCCATTATATCATGAACAGATAAATGTATTTTAACTGTTCAAACAATTTTCTGGCTGTTTTAGGTTTGATGATCTATCTGAATGTGAAAAAAAGAGTGTGAAAATTTTCCAACTTTTGTTTATTTTTCCGCTTATATCTCATGAACGGGTGAGTGGTTCAAACAAATTGCTGACTGTTTAGAGATATGATCAAACTTTTCTTACTTTTCAATTTACCTTTTATCTTTCCTCATATATTTCTTGAATGCTAGTGCCAGTGATTTGTCACTGTTGAGAGATTTGACAGTTGGAAGAAGAGTGCCAACATTTCCTAACTTTTAATTTCCATTGCTTTTTGTTTTATATCTTGGGAACTGGTGAATGGATTTTAGCAGTTCAAACGAGTATCGTTAAAAAAAAAAATAATAAAGAATAAGTGGAATAACTTACAATCTCATTCCTTTCTGAACTGTTCCTCAAACTGTCTGAAATGGACCATGGATCTGTAATATATCATCCTGCATATCATTGTGAATCCTCCAAGTGTTGAATTACATTTTATTAACATAGAATATTAATTTAATTTATTCAGTTGAATTAACCTGTATCACTACAACCTGTGAAGGGTCAGGGGTTCGCACATGGTTGAGACTGCATTTCTTCTTGGACAACGATTGTGCTGGGAGATGGTTTGTCCTAGATCACACTCGACTGCCAGATTTTTCCCCCTTTTTTGAGCGCCCACTTTATAGAGGCTGGGTTAACCCAGGAGGTTCTTAGATCCCATAGGATCCATCTTCGGTTGCTAACTGATTAAATAAAAGTCTACATGCAGAGGGATTTGAAACCAGGACCTTCGGCGTGGCAACTCTGCTCTCTGCTTCCCAGTTGAATTAACATTTTAATAAAATTCACTCTTCCTTAGTTTTTCAAATTTCTACTATACTGTTATTTTCAATCCTTCTTATTATGATCAAGGTTCTAGACAACTTAATCAATAGCAGACTAACACATTACCTAATAACTAAGGGAATACTTCATCCTAATCAGTTTGGATTGAGACCACAAATTAGTACAATAGATTCTCTTTATAAAACTAAATGTTACATAGAAAATGATAATGTCTTATGCTAAAATTCGACATTGTTAGAGTTTTCAACTATGCATGGACACTAATTTTATTAGATAACTGAAGAAAATACAATTTCCCAGAAAGTACTTTCTTATTAATCTCTAATTTATTCCAGAACAGGATGATCAAAATTATCACTTATCACTACATAGCTAAGAACCTAACTACTGGAATACTAAAAGGCTCATGTCTTCCTGCTACACTTCGGAATATATTTTTTAATTCAGTTTAGTTAAAACTGTCTAAAGGTAAGACATGGTCATATGCTGACCGTATTCTATTCCATCCTTGACACTACAGTCTGATGTGGTCCTTGGCCTCCTCAATAAGCCATTGCCAGGTGGCTCGATCCTTCTTGCGGGTGTTGAATAGTATATGGACATCCCTGGCAACATTGTCCTCCCATCTAAGACGAGATCTAAGACTCTTCCTCTCGTTGGTAGAGTCTCCCATCCAGCAGCTTCTTGGTTATTTCCTCCTCCAGCATGCATTCAACGTGGCTAGCCCAGGGCAGTTTTCTCAGCTTAATATACCTCACCACATCAGCCTCACCATAAAGTTGGTAAAGTTCGCTGTTTGTCCTAGAGGTTTCTTCTACTCTAACTGGTCCAAATATTCGTTAAAGGATCTTCTTTTCAAATATAAGAATTTCTTTCTCCTCATTACTAGTGAGGGTCCAGGTCTCCGGTCCATATGTTAGCACTGGGCTAATAAGTGTCTTGTACAAGAGGCACTTGGTACGGTGGGTGAGGTAGGAGCTTCTTAGGTAGTTTCTGAGGCTGAAATATCACCCATTAGCTTGGATGAGGCGCTGACTGGTTTCCCTGTCTCTTGTTATTTTTGAGCCTGTTCACAGCATCTTCTACATCCTCATAAGTAGGGGGATCCGGAGATTCATTATCATTCTGTCTACCAGGCATCTCTCACTCCTCCACGTCTCCTGCGTTGTCATTCAAAAGAGTGTCAAAGTCATGGTACCACCGAGCTAGAACTTCATCCTTTTCAGTAGCTATTAATCCATCCTCTGTCAACCTTTTGATAAAGTATTCTTGTCTCATTTTTGTTCCTCTGTTTTTTCATTTCCTTGAGCGGTTTCAACTTCCATTCTCTTTTCTTTCTATGGTGGAGCCTCTTCTCCTCTCTTCTCTTGTCTGAATTCTCCTGGAAAGTTGCTCTTCCCGTGTGTCGTTTTTGAAACATCTTTTGATAAGTCTTATTTTTGGTTTCTATGGTCATTGTACACTCTCTGTCAAACCATTTAGACCCCACTCTTTGTTTTGTTATTTATTCCCTAGGGTTTCTCAGGCAACCCTTTTAACTAGCGATGAGAGGATGTTTCATTGTTCTTGAGAGGATTCATCTGGTAAACCAACTTCCATGATTGCCTCATTAAGCTTCTGACTGTACTCTTTACTAATCCTTTTACCTATGTTAAGAAAATATATACTAACGGAATTAATCAAAGAGTGGAACAGGCAATGGCAACAACTAAAGGACAAATAACTAATTAGGTTTCCCTATTTGTGAATATAGTGATATTTAGAAATTGATATTGAACTGTATTGATGTCAATTGTATCCCTTTAGGTTATAATATTTAAACCCCAAATCTCAGTCATGAAAAATAAACTGAAGAAATAATAATTTTTTATTAATTATTTTAATTTTTAAATATTTTTATTTTGAAGAGGAAAAATTTATTTTGAAAAGAAAAGATCCACCGAAAAAACAGGTGGCAAAACTTATGGTGGGCATAAAACCTCGAAAATTTTGGAGTTAATTCAGTTTTTGGCCTTTATCTCCTGATCAGTGTGTTTTTGAAAAAAAAAAAAGTGGGTGGCCATTTTTAATGGAGATTAAATTTTCTACAATTTGAATCCAACCACAGCTCTGTAGCTCTAACAGATTCTGAGTTACGCCCCTTTGAAAATTGGTCATTTTTTCCAAAAAGTCAAAGTTTTAAGTTTTTTGCTGGATTTCGTGAGGAACACCGACCGATGGAGTGATCCTACAAAGAAAGTCAAGGGAAATGGAGTTGTAGTAAATTTAATTAGCTTTAATTTAAGCACAGAACAAGGTCTGTAGGTGTTATACTTCTGTTGTTAATTAAAAAAAAATGAAAATCGGGGAAAGAGGGTGTTTTAAGAAAATGACATTGTATGCCACGAATCGATCTAAAACAGTTTGTTTATTGTAAAGTATAAATATTTACTTGCAAATTACCTAGAAAAAAAATAATGGTAGTGCTAGTAGGTACTACAGTAAAACCTCTATTAATGGACACCCCTAGATAGCGGTCACTCCCCATTACCGGACAATTTTTTTTGCACCAACATTTTAACACAATGTTTAAGGCATTTGAACCTCTATTTAACGAAACCTCTCATTAACGGTCACGGACAGGCTGTGTTGGTTATAAATCTATTTAAAAAACCTCTAAAAGACGGACAGTGTGACTTTATCCCTTTCCCGTTTCTCGGAAACAATTAGTTGTTTCCGGTATAAGAAAACAGAGATAGCTGTGTTTACATTTGAGTAAAGGATTTCCACATAAATACTTTTTTTTTTAATTCTCGAGCCTGCTTTATTTAGCTTTGTTCTAACCATCGTGGCAGGCGGCTGAAAATGTCTCCCTCATGTAAGAGACTCACTTTAGAACAAAAAATAAATGTAATCGACGTTTATGACCGTGAAAAGTTAAGTGTACGTGCGCTAGCGGAAAGATTCAATATCGGTAGGACACAAGTTTCAGAAACACTAAAAAAGCGTGCGGTGCTTTTCAAATTATGGAACGAAAACAAAAACAAAAAAATTAAAAACGTGTTTACGAACAGAAGAACTATTGACATTGACAACATCATTCTTGAATTGTTTGTCCGTGCAAGGGCAAACAATATCCCGATTACAGGGCCTCTTATTCAGGAAAAAGTTCGGGAAGTGGCAAGTAAATTGAATATAAATGGATTCAAAGGATCAAACGGATGGCTCGAAAAATTCAGAACCAGGAACAATATCAAATATAAATCTATTTGTAGTGAAGCAGGAAGCGTTGATGATGAGATCATGGTTGAATGGGTTAAAAATTGCAAGGTATAATAAAAAATTACTCTGATAAAGACATCTATAATCGCGATGAAACCGGTCTCTTTTTCCGTGCATTACCCGATAAAACAATGACTTTAAAAGGAGAAAATTGTTCAGGGGGTAAAATTTCAAAGGAAAGGTTAACGGTTCTTTTATGTGTAAACCTTGCTGGTGAATTCGAACCTCCTATGGTTATAGGTAAAGCCAAACAACCCCGTTGCTTTCGAGGAGTTGACGTGAAAAAATTAGGTGTAATTTGGGAATATGGGCTTGGATGACCAGGGCAGTTTTCTCTGATTGGTTAACGAAATTGGATAAAAAAATGCAAAAAGAAAGACGAAAAATTTTACTATTTTTAGATAATGCGTCATCCCATTGGAAAATGGAGTTAAAAAACATTCAGTTAATCTTTTTCCCACCTAACACCACATCGAAATGCCAACCATTAGACCAAGGAATAATTAAAAACTTTAAAGTTCATTACCGTTCAAAAGTTTTAAAAAGCTTGTTAGCTAAAATGGAAGACGCCTCTACATTTTTTCGCCTGTCAAAATCAATCACGGTTCTCGACGCTATTTTTTGGATTATGTCTTCGGTTCGAAAAGTTACACCGCAAACTGTGAGAAACTGTTTTTATAAAACGGGATTCAGAAGAACTGATTCCGTAATTCCTCCAATAGTTGACAGGGACCCGATAGACGAACTTGTGGTTACTGATGATAATTCTGCGGACATTGCTACGATAGTCGAAACTTTGGAAGAAAATCGTAGGAGTGAAGAAGAATTTGATGAGGAACAGCAACAAGTCAACGAATATGTAAAATTTCCTGAAGCATTAGTGTTCAAAAAAACTAAAAGACTTTTTTCTCTATCATGAAGACGCTCTGGGTGTCAAAATGGCTGCTGACATTCAGATGATTATAGAATCGAAACACAGTAAAGCCAAACGAAGACAAACAACAGTGAATCAATTCGAGGATTCAAATCGTAGAAAATTTAATCTACATTAAAAATGGTCATCCATATTTTTTCAAAACCACTTATATACTATATTCGCCAACTTCCCTTCCTATCGAATTCAAAATCATTGGAGCATTTGTTGCTATTAGCATTTTTAGTTTATTAATACATGAGCTGACCATTTATTTTTTTAACTTGAAACAAGACATGGGTTTATTTACGCCACTTAACAGGTTAAAAATGAAAATAAACACAACTTTTTAATGTTCTTTATTTGGAAAAAGTGTAGCTTAATTATTTTCGAATTAATTATAATTATTTTTATTTTAAATTGTGAAAAATCAATCATCAATTCCCCAGCTTCATTAAAACAAAGTTCTTCTGGCAGTAATTATTAAATTTTATGCAACATATTTTTTTAATAATATTTATACTGGTTAGTGGAACAAATTTGCATGAATAAAGTTGGTGATGGTTATTATACGAATAAAATTCTTAGCACATTTTATTTATATTGACCTTAGTGTACAACATCGTTTTCAGAACTGGAATGGATGGATGGACTAATTTATTCATTAGAGAAAAGACTCTTTTTTGTGTTTGACGAGCTCCATAATTTGAAATTTTCACGCCTTTTCAGAAAATGGGACTATTTTGCGTTCCAGAGCTTTGTTTGCTGACAACTGGACAGGTGCTCAAGAAAAACGACAGTCCTTTTCAAAGCGGGACGAATGGTCATTTTATTAAAACACCAACTTTATAGTAAAACATAAAAATATATATACATTTATACATAATATATTATGTATTTAGTAAAATACAATATAGCATAAAACATATTATGTAATTTTCTTTAGATATAAAAAAATAAATAATTAATACTTGGCCTTGAAGTTTTATCTCTGGAGGTTAATACACCATATAATTATATTCTGTGGTACAGAAAAGTATATTTCATGTTATATAAATATTTAAAATAAGATGCTATGATAAGACAAATAAATATATTAAGTTATATTTTGAACGAGTCAATTACTACTGATCTCATGATCAGTCATAACTAATCTTATATGTTCTTATAAGCTTATATCCTTCCATTGAACAGTTGAGGGATTACATTGCAAGTTATTGATAAATCCCAACAAAAATATAAGTTCAAGCATGGGATGAAATTTCTATAAATATCAGGAGATTGGCGGCTTAGATGTATATTCCACTTGAACATCCTTGGTTGTAAATAAAGTGTAATATAAGATTTTAAAGGTGGTAGATATGACCATTATAGATTTTCCTCTTGCTGTGCTAGAGGTGATACAAGAGTTACTTATTCTTTGGTTGGTTTAGAGAACAACTGCACTAGCGGTTGGAATGTGATATACCAATCCTGAAATCAATTATCATGATATGGAGGAAAAACAAAGAATAGTCTTCTCAGGAGTAATTAATTCTTGATGGACAGTTATACACGAAGTTGATGTGGAATCCACTATTTTGTCCCCAACCCAATGGTGGGTAAAGTTTCCAAATTATAGAGACTGTAAGCTCCAGGAGGGTGTTCTAACTAAAATATTCAGTCCTTGTCTGATAGTATCATTATATGGTACTGTTTTGTTATTCTACTTTTAAAACCTTCAGAGGGTGTGCTTTACTATGTATCCATATTAATATTAAGTACTCTAGGATAGAAAATTTTAATAAAAGTGATTTTCTTAGTTATTAAATAAAAATCTTTTTTATAATTCTTTATTTTGTCAAAAATGCCTTGTTTATAATTCTTTATTTTGTTGAAAATCAGTCAACATATCTTTTCTTGTTCTCTTTTTTTGCAGTATATTATATTATTTTAGTTTATGAGAATTAAAATCACTGTATGTATATTATTTAACTGAAAGAGTTTTCAGGTTGGTGCTAAGAATCCGATGTGATGCCAAAGATTCCCAATGCCCTCTTGGTATGAAATTTGGAGCTGATAAGTCATCAATCAAGACTTTGATTCATGTGGCATTGGAACTTGGTTTAGAGTTAGCTGGTGTGAGTTTCCATGTTGGCTCAGGTTGCAGGGACTTAGCTGCATTTACTGAAGGTGTCTTGGCTGCTTGCGAAACACTAACAGAAATGGTTTATTGTGGTGCTGATCCATACCTTTTAGACATAGGTGGTGGTTTTCTAGAATCAACAATCAACAAAGTAAGTAGCATGAATTATGTTAATATTTATTTTGAATTGTTTTTATTTTAATTTGGTATAAATCATCATCTTCATAGTCCATCTTCTCTTCTGCTCATGCAGTATGAGGTTCCTTCTGTACAGCGTGGATCACACTGTATGGTCCTCTACCATTTCTCTTCTTCTATTCCAGGTATGTCTTCGCGAAGCTTTCCTTAATACCTTCTTCCCAGATATGTCGGGGTCTTCCTCTGAACCTTCTTCTGTCAATCTTAGCCTCGTATGATATCTTAGTCAGCCTGTTGTTTTCCATCCTCAGAACATGTCCAAACCATCTTAGACTGTTTATATCCATGACTTTATCTGCTGGCTCCACTCCGAGGTTTGATCTAATGATCGAGTTGTGAATTCGGCCTTGTCTTGTTTTCCCCTGTATTTTTCTAAAGAATCTCATTTTTGAAGCCTGGATCCTACTTTTATACCTGATTGTTAATGTTCAAGATTTTGAAGAGTAGTCCAATATGGGAAGAAATGTGGATTTATACACCCACAACTTTGGGTCCTTGGATGCATCTCCTTTATTCAGTAACTCCCAGTCCCTTGGGATCCTCTTCTTTTTCCCTACCAAATATCTTTTTCTCATATATTTAAGCATTTCTGGGGTTACATCATCTTGTCCTGCCACCTTTCCAAGCTTTATTGCAGAAATAGCATCCTTGAGCTCATCCTTCGAAACGTAGTCATCTTCCCCTTCTTTATTATGGTCCTCTTCTAGTGATGGGAGTACATCTTCGAATTTAAGTAAATCCATCATTCCATGATTTCCTGTTCTTTTCTGAGGACAGTTCTTTTCTTATCTTTGATGAACCTAAGTACTGGTTGCTTTTTCCTTCTCATGGTTTTTAGCACTCTGTAAAATAGTTTCTGATTTGCTTGGGTGTATTCTTCTAGCTTCCTTCCGAATTCTTCCCAGTTCTTCCTTTTCTGCATCGCTACCATCTTTTCAACTCCTTTCTTCTTATTTTTATAGTGCTTGTACTTAAATCTGTCATTGGTCATGAGATGCTGCTTCCAAAGTATCTTTTTCTCTTTGACTGCTTCCTTTATCTCCTCCGTCCACCATTCAGATATGCATTTCTTGTTACCTTCTCTAATTGTGTCACAGATCTCAGTTGAAGAATCAAAGTAAATTCTTTTCAAACTTTGCTAGCAAAGTTCAATGTCATCACTATCCCATTGATACTTTAGATCTCTGCTTCTTTTGTACCCCTATGTTTGGTATTCTGTCACTTTTATTGGGTCTTTAAGTTTGTAAGAGCATATTTTCGTTTTACTGGATTTTTTGACTTATTTTCTAGTGTTGAAGGAATTTTCGTTCTAAATTTTGTCCATTTGGAGGAGATAGTGATTGAAGCCTATTCCAAATCCTCTTTTGACTCTGATATCTATGATATCCTTTAGGTAGTCTCTTCCAACTAGAAAATAATCGATAATAGATCTCTCTCCTCTACCTGGTTCCTCTCTGGTATACTTATGTGTATCTCGGTGTGGGGACATATTACCAATAACCAGGTTATTCACTGTGTATTGACTCAATCCTTTCTCCATTATCATTTAAGTTTACTTCTCCATGGATTCCAAGAACTCTAGGCCAGCATTTTCTACTCTTACATTTAAGTCTCCTGTAAGCGTTCAATAAGTGCTATCATGCTTCGCCTTAAGAGACAGCCTACCCCAGAGCAGAGAAGGATGTAGTCTCCTATCTCCTACAGTTTCTCCACTTCCCCGCTTCTTGGTTTCAGTGATTCTTAGTGCAGTTGAACGTCTTTAATCCGGCACGTATGGGACTCGACCCTTGCCGAATCAAAGAAAATTCCGGACTATGGAGATTATTTATAAAAATGCAAACAGGAGTCTTTTAAAAAATAACACAATTTGCACAAACAACTTTTACTGTATGTATTTATTATTTAAACATGGGTTATTTAAACAATATACATAAATCAATATTTAAGTACAGGAGAAATATTAAAATGCATTTTTTAAGTACAGTACATGATGAAATAAATTTGAATACAGTACAGTACCGTACTATTCGTGGTTTTTAGCAACAGCACTGGTAGATGGCTGGAAAAAAATATCTAATATCTACTTGCTTCTTACAACTATTTTTTTAATTTAAAAAATTATTTTTTATTATATACAAGTTCATAACTTCGGTCATGTCGAGTTGCTCACTTTACAATGTTCATTATGAAGGCAATTCTAAAATTTTTGTCTATTGCCGTTGATGCCGCATTATAGACGATTCCGGGCTATAGAATGCCAGATTAAAGACGTTGTACTGTATATCGTTTTTTACTTTTTCTATCTCGGATATCAACTCATGCTTTTTACCACTCTGTTCTCTGACATTCCAGCTTCCCAATCTGATATATCATTTTCCTCGCCAGGTCCTATTCCAAAAAATCTGTCTGTTGCTTTTCATTTCTTTACTTTGAATTTTTGTTATTTAGTGTGTGGGCTATCAGCACATACACCTAAGTCTGATAAGAGGGCTGTCCCTTAAAGGATGTACAGACACACCGTTCTCCCTGCTTCACCTTTCCTGGTGTTCTGGACGAGGCTACTTCCTGAGACAGTGCTTAATTGGGGCTGGCAACTACCTCTGAGAGGCAGCAGATGGAGTTTGGTATAAATCATTAAAAGACAAAACTTACATTTAAACCTACAAAAAAGCACTGGTTTTTTATCTAATGAAACTACTGCTCTTTACTGCCCCCTCCCCCAACTTCTAGTAAATAGCCGAATCTTTGCATTCAACTTAAAAATTAATACTGTCTAGAATTATTATTATTTTTATTTGATATTTAAAATTTTATCACTTCAGAATAGGTCCAAATAATCATCAGCTTGGGTGCCACACTAATCCTATTAAATTCCACTTTATGGTGCATTGCATTCATTTTAATTAATTGATTAGGTATTATTTAAAATAATTAATATTATCAAATTCAGCTAGTTATGGTTACTCATAAGTAGGGCTGTGAATTATATGCAATAAAAATAGTCAAATATGCACATATACAGGGTGTCCCGAATTTAAATGGCAAAACTTCAGGAACTTATAAGGGACCGAAAAACTAAGAAAAAAAGTCCTTTAGAGAATTGCTCGTTTTTGCTTAGTTTTAGAGAAAATCGCAAAAAAAGGAACAAAACAAAAATGTTACAGGTAGCGATTATCACCTTTCAAAGTTCGTCAGGCTAGGCAGTGAGATATGTAAACACTTAATATTATCCTTTACATTCTTTTATTTATTTACATTTTGGCTTCCTTGTAGGATTATAATTCCTAAATCAGTCTTCAGTCAGTTACTCAGATATTTTTGTGTGAATAGCATCAGCCACAATGCCACATACATATTCTAATGTTGAATACGCTGATATGATTTTTGTGTATGGTTTCTGTAACGGTAATGCTTTAGAAGCGGTGGGGGAGTATGCACGCCTTAGGATTTCCAAATATAGAAGAGTGCCTAATCGACGAGTCTTTTCGTTAACTTTTAATAGACTACGAGAAACTGGGTCATTCTTAATACGTAATGAAGGCGACCAATTCCAGGCAGTAGTAAGAGCAGATTATCGGAGAAGAAATTGTGTCCGCCACTTCGATAACAATCCTGAGACTAGCATCTGAAGAGCATCTGCTGCATTAGCAATATCGCGGCAAGCAATATGGCGAACTTTGAAAGGTGATAATTGCTACCCATACCATCTTCAAAAAGTTCAGAATTTATTACCTCAAGATTATGTCAAGAGATTGAATTTTAGTAACTGGTTTCTTGAAAAAATTCACGATGATAATTTATTTCAATTAAAAATTATATGGGCCGATGAAGCTACCTTTACAAAAGGATGAATTGTTAATCTAAGAAATTATCATGTATGGGCTCTTGAAAATCCCAGAGCTATTAGAGAGAATAGGATTCAGCATGAATTTGCTATTAACGTTTGGCTTAAAATTTGGAACGGATTACTGGTGGGACCATATTTTTTACCTGGAACATTGAATGGTATCACATTTAAACATTTTTTGAAGAACGACTTTTCTAATTATTTAGATGACATTCCCTTACAACAGCGGATTGAAATGTGGTTCCAACTCGATGGCTGTCCAGCTCATTATACAGAGTTGCTCGAGCTTGGCTGGATATAAATTATCCACAACGATGGATTGGAGGTGGATGAGTAGTACCTTGGCCATCCAGATCACCTGATATGACACCCGTGGATTTCTTCGTATGGGAAACCTTGAAGCAGAAAGTTTATTCGGTGTCAATCAACTCAAGAGAGCAATTAAGAGACCGAATCATAGATGCAGTGCACCAAATATCAGAACAATGTTTAGCTGCAATTTATCAAGTGAGTGCTAGATGTAATGCTTGCATTGGTGCAAGAGGACAACATTTTGAGCAATATTTACATGACACCCTGTATATGTAAATATATTTGGTAAAATATGCGATTAAAAACAAAAAATATGCGAAAACTTCATAAGAAAATATAAGAAAACCGTAATATATACAAGTATAAACAAAAATTAAAGCACATGATTATATAGTAATTAGAAGCACAAGAGGAACATACTAAAAAAGAAAAGCACAAACAAAAATTTTAATTTTTTTAATTTAGAACATTGTACAATATAAAATAAAACACTAGTCTATTGGTCCAAAAAGCTGTTGCAATTGCAAATAACCACTTTTTTTAAGTTTTCAAACAAAAAAGAGCGTCTATTTGGCCTCAAAATAGATTTGTAAGGGCTAAACGACCGCTTGACGTCAACCGATGCTAGTGGGGCATATTTGAAGACTCCAATTTCTGTTGGGCTGAATATAGCTCTAGGATCGTCCTCCTCAAATTCTACCATTTTCCCGCACAAAGTTTCAGCTATATTCTGCATGTGCTTCCAACCTGGATTTTTCTCCAAAACATCTATGAATTTTTTTTTCATTTTGTTGCCATTTTCCCCTTATGCTTCATCCAGTTTTTTGATAACACTATTAACTACAGCAATACTCTCTACTAATGGCATATTTCGTGTTCTAGTGCTATATTCTAGTGCTGTAATTTTATCTCATAAAAATATGACATTAGAATACAAGTAAGTCAAATCATGTTTTAAAGTCGGGTTATCTATTAAAGTTTTGGCTTTTTCTATTGCAGCAGAATCGTTAGGTAATTTAGACAAAATATCTTTAATTTCATTAAAGTTTGTACAGTAGTACTCAGCTGCACTTACCCACGTCTCCCACCTAGTGATGATTGGTTGAGGAGGCAGTGGGAGATGAGGGTAGCTTGTCTTGAAAATCTCCACACGACTTAGAGCCTTTAAAAATACTTTTTTGACAGTTGCTATCAATTGATCAATATCTGGAAACATATATCTAACAGTTTTTGCAACACGGTGGATAGCGTGAGCAAGGCAGGTCAGATGGATTAGTTTAGGATAAAAAACTTTTATTGCACATCCTCCTTTTATCATATAAGGAGCACCTCTGACAGAAACAGTAAAACATTTTCAGGTTGAACTGGATTCGGCCAAAGAAGAGACATACATTCATTAAAATACCTGGCAATGTTAGCATGATAACATTTTTCGAGTACCTCACAGTTCAGCAAAAAAGGTTGTGATGGTGAATCCATAGAGAGTTTTCCGACGATTAAGTTGACAACATATCTGCCTTCAACATCTGTTGTCTCCTCCATCGAGACCCAGATCGGACCATTTTTTATCAAGTCTCTGATTTTATGGAGTGTTTCATTGTATATAAGATCCAGATGAAATTTCCTGAGGGTACTTTCGTGAGGTATGGTTTTCCCTGTGTACTTCTCCAAAAACCCTTTAATTCAGGGTGGCTTATTTTATGGAATCGTATATCAGATCTAAGTAAAGCTCGACATAAATCTGTATTGAAATCGGATTTTCCAGACCCACTTGTAGAAGCTTGCGTCAAAAAAGTTTGTTGAAATTTTGATTTCTTACCTTTGTTATCCTGATGTTTTGCCGTCTTTATGTGTTGTGTTACCAAAAAACGTGAAGCAGTTGAGACAGGTTTATCATAGCAAACGTATTATAGAACGTCTCCATCCCCCTTAAAAGTCTCACTTGAAAATTTACGTATATACTTCTGCACAAGAAATTTTGTCTTTTCCATGACTTTCGGCATTAGGGATGTAAACAGTTAACAAGACACAAATAATGTTTCACTGTGAAAAATCCGTGAGAGATTGTCATAAAAGATCGGATGTCAAAGGAAGGAGAATCTGGGAAATATGTTAGAGAGGAGGAAAGAAGATTTATATCCAAATATCTAAATTAACAATTTGACGAAAACATTGATAGTGGCACCAACACAATATTTCTTTCTACTTCAAAGAGAAGCAAAGCCGATTGAACGCTCGTGGAAAACAACGAAGAAGCTATTGTTTCCGTCAATCTAATTAAACTAATACTGAACAAACCAAAGGTGATATAAAGATCGTAGAAAGTGGTGGTGAAAAGCACAGAATTTTAATTTAAATTTAAATTTTTTAATTTTTTTTTTGTGCTAAATGCCGAATATGTATAACAATATGTAACTTAAAACCAAATATGCATTTATGATAAAATATGTAGAAATATGCAAAATAAATACAGCTTAAATTGATTCCAAATACTTCAAAACATATGCAGTGTGTTAAAACAGGATTTTTCAGTTAACCAAGAAAAATATGCAAATGCATATAATTTTTTTTTTTTTTTTCTTGAAATAAAATGTAATTTAATCAATTGTTCGATGAATTTCGGGATGGAAGTGGAAAACCCTTGAGTAATATCCGGCATCATTACCAGGACTGGGCCTGTGAAATGTTTAGTAAGCACGCCTCGACCACAGATGAAAGCCTTAACGAAATAATTTCTTAATCTAAATTAACATTTAATTTATCTACTTTTCTTTCTATTTAGTTTGTTACACATTTATTTTTAATGTCACAAGATTAACCATTATAAGTTTCAATTACAATATAAAGAAATACTGGTAGTAAAAAAATAACTAAAATTAAGCCAGATTTTTTTTTAATTTTCAACTGGTCTCCCATGCCCCCTGTCTTGTCCTCATGCCTCCCTCCCCAGGTTGGAAACCACTGAAGTAGAAAGAAAAGGAGTACTGGGAGAACAACTTAAGGATTTAGAGTGGTGCCACCTTATCGTTTTACAATGCCGCACCAGTAGTGAACTCAAGAGATTAACAAAACCTCTACGATCTTTATAAGTCAGGTTCCATTAGACAGCCCTAGTGCAGCACCATAAATTGATAAAGTGGCATTACTCTGGAGCTGCGTAGAAAGATGATTCTCTAAAACAGCCTATTGCTTAGACACTGCACTCATTGTTGACGGAAGTGTGGGTGGTATCCTGTGCCCTAATTTAAAGCCTATGATCTAAGTTATTAATGTTGTTGTTAATGTCATAAAAATGTTGTTAACTTTTTATTTTATGAATATAACATAATGTAATTTAATTAATGTTAAGTTTTACAATTTTTAGGTCTCACTTAGTGTCAATGAAGCCCTAGAATCAGTCCCAAGTGGTATATCAATCATTGCTGAGCCAGGCCGCTATTATGTTGACTCTGCTTACACCCTTGCTACAGCCATTCACGGAATACGGGGAAGGGAATACTACATCAATGATGGTGTTTATGGCAGTTTTAATTGTGTATTATATGATCATGCATCTCCTCTCCCTGTTCCTCTCAAGGTAATTCACATTCTCTGTTACTTGTAAATATTTTTTAATAGATGAGGTACTTTGTTTTAAAAATAATCCATAACTGAAATTTAAAACTTTTTATTCATTACATCATTTAGTTGTGTGTTTTTTTAACCTACTCCATAACGTTTGAAACTTAAGCAGTTTGGCACTGTTCTTTTTAATTCAGAACCATGTATTACTTTTCTTCAGTTTTGGCCAATTCGGTTTAAAGGTCAGATAAAGATCATTAATTGGCCTTTAGAAAATGTGTATGCCAAGCTTCATTAAAATCTATCTGGGTACCAGAATTAGTAGATGATTGTTGTTTTTCTTAATTTTCATCTAATCCATTTTATCTTCTTAGGTACCATACGGTTAACTGCTACTGATTTAACATAATTATATTTTTTACATGGCAAACATTTTAAGAAGTCATCTGATATCAAAAAGAGCAAAGGTGATTCTTTACAAGACAATTATCAGGCCTGTGTTAAGTTATGGATCAGAAACCTGGCTATATGGTAGAAAAATATTAAGAAGGATGTTTAGAGCATAAGAGTTGGCAATCAGTTTAGACGCAGGCAGAATCCAGAGTTATATTGGATTTATCAGGAGCTAGATGTGGTGCAGCTTATAGAAAAAGCTAGGCTTAGATGGATGGGACATGTGGCCAGAATGGAGAACAGCGCTATTCATATTTGGGTACGTTGATGGAAAAAGGAAACGTTAACAGCCACGACTAATATGGGCAGAGGAGGTCGAGAAAGATGCAGGTAGCATTTTTGGATCTAGAGCCTTGTCACAGGACAGAGAAGAGAGGAGGCAACGCCTTGATGTGGCCAAGACTCGTAATAGGTTGTAGAGCCAGTGCTGATTGATATTTTTTTTTACGGTTTTTCCATGTTTTTGTGGTTTCAAAACTAAGATGAGGTAAATGTCTAACCACATTTGTGTGCGCAATCCACAAAGTCACGGTCCTGTGGTAATGTGCCAGGACAGTCTATATAATGGTTCAATTGGACCTTTAAAACTCCTCGTATGAATGCTGTAAATTGTGCATCTTCCGCTTGGCCGAATGTCCCTACCATTTTCTCTACGAGTCTGTTGTAGAGTACGAGGAATTTCTCAGCAAACTCCTCTTCTGTTTGGCCCTGCTTCCTGTTTTCCTTCAGCATATAAAAGATTTCTTCTTCCGGAGTCCATCTTTCTCCGCCATATAATTTTTTTAATCGTGCTTTTAGCACGTGCCAGGGGTGAGTCGTGTCTCCTTGGATTGTGTTGAGGATCCATCTTGAAATTCGCCCCACAAGCGACGCTTCTAGGAGCGCCACATCTGATTCCTGGAGGGTGCCAGTTTCTTTTCTCGAGGCAATCAGGACCTTAATTTGATCTACCCCCTTGAAAAAATGTTCAAGGTCACCCAAGATGCCAGTAAAAGGTTCTAGCTGACTTATTACTTTGTGAATAAACAACAAATTTAGAGTTCATATTTTCACGAGTTCAAACTGGGTCGTCTCTTTAGTCTTCAACTTGGCCTCCAAATTTGCCCTTTCCACCGATGCCTGGGCCAACTGGTACTCCAACTTTTTCATCTCTTCCTGTTCCTGCATAATTTTTCTATTCCTGAACTTCTGAAAAAAAAACTAAATTTTTACGCTCCGAAGTACGAGTACATATTTTTGAAATATCCCCAGTTTCGGCACCAGTTATGATTAGAAAGATGGCAAGATATTGTAGATAGCAGAGGAAAATATATCATAGATTAAAACGTTAAATTGTGTT
This sequence comes from Arma custos, assembly GCA_037127475.1. Taxonomy (NCBI): domain Eukaryota; kingdom Metazoa; phylum Arthropoda; class Insecta; order Hemiptera; family Pentatomidae; genus Arma; species Arma custos. The sequence continues at coordinate 13,835,875 of CM073761.1, forward strand.
TTATTTACACCATTTAAAAATATCGCCAAAACGAACTTTTGGACTGACCTGATATGCCCTCCAAATGAGTGCCCTCCAAAAGTTAGTTGAAATAAGTCATGATTCGTTTTAAAGAAGACTTTCGTCAATAATATTTTTCCAAGCTAGATTTTTGGAAAAAAGTAATTTTTAGTGACGAATCAAAATTTGAAGTGTTTAGAAATAAACGACTTAAACCAATTTGGCGATCTAATTCAGATAATGATAACAAATATCTGTGAGCAACTGTGAAATATGGAGGTGGTGGGGTGATGGTGTAGGGATCTTTTTCATGGTTCGGTATAGGGCAATTGCATGTGATTGATGGTAAGATGACTGCTTGTGTGTATTGTGATATCTTAAAGAATAATTTTAAAAAATCTGCTAGCTCTATGGGATTAAATCAGGATTTTATATTTCAACAAGATAATTTCATACGACTGAAAAGACAAGAAACTGCTCGACGTTTTCGCCTACTTCAACATTTACTGAACAAACGTTCAAAGCTCCCAATTAATTACAAAAGACTCATTTACATGACAGTTATCAGACCTATTTGTACATACGGAGTTTAGCTTTGGGGCTCTACTAAACCATCCAATTCATCTCGTATCCAATCCTTACAATCCAAAATCCTTCGTAAAATCCTCAATGCTCCTTATTATGTCACAAACAAACTCATCCATCATGATCTTAATATATAATAATAATATGCTGCTGATTTGGCCCAAACTAGATACCTATCCTTCCATGAAAAGCTCCATACACACTTGAAGCCGCTAATCTCTCAACTTGCTTCTCATAATATTCCTGATAACCCTCCAAGGCGTCTGAAAAGAAGATGGCCTCGAGAGCTTCTACTATAGAACTTTATTGGAGTGCTATCAATGGGTAGTTTCTCCACAAGTGTTTTTTTTTTCATGTCCTTTGTCATACAGCAGATTTACTTGATGTAATATAATTACAGTTGTAAATATCAATAAATTATTTTTTTAAAAACATTAAATTAGTAGAGGACAAGGTAATGATCCTAAACATACAGTTAAAATAACCATGCAGTATTTAAAAAAAAAAAGATAAAACTATTGGATTGGCCGTCTATGTCATCTGATCTTAATCCCATAGAGCGTTTGTGGGATGAAATATACCATAGGATTTCTACAACTTCAAGACGCAACGTCGCTACACTCAAGAACGTGAAATCTTATGCCTAACCATGTTATGCAAAAGCTGGTAGAATCGATGCCGCGAAGACTGAGGACAGTGATTCAGAATCGAGGTGGACATACAAAATACTAAAACAAAAATTATTCTTTAATTAAAATTTTTTTTTTACATTTCAACTAACTTTTGGCAGTGAAAATTGATTACATTATCAATGTTAATTAATATTATATATATATATATTTTTTTTTTTCATGTTAAATAAAAAATTGTCTGTAATAGGAAAAATCCCCAAAACTAAGTCTCAAGCGTCCAAAATACTGGAACAGAAATAACCTGTCATAATCAGAGACTGATTATTTTTGTTCCAGTATTTTGGAGACTTAAGAATTTGTTTTGGGAATTTTTCCTGTTGCAACTTAGTTATAATTGCTCACTTTTATTTAAATAATACATTTTTGCTTCCTTTCTTTTAAGGAATCAATTAGTAAAGACCAGAAGAAGTTCAAAATTTGGGGACCCACCTGCGATTCCCTCGACATGGTGACTGATAATGTTCTCCTTCCAGAGCTGGAGGTAAAAAAATCAGCTATCTTATCAACTTTAAAAATGATTTTACTATGGATACGTAAATATATATAAATGTTTATTGTTTTCCATTTTTATTTATCCATTGTGAAGTAACATTAATACTAACCAGAAATATTATTTTGGATTTTATTAATGCGCTACCTTAATAAATTATAAGATTGAGAGGGAAATAGTTGACTGGAAGAGCTAATGTGGGATATAGATAGTCTGGGTGTGAAGTAAAAAAAAAAAAACACTAAATAAGACAAACTTATTTATTGTAAGTGCCAACGTTTCGACCTATGTTGTAGGCCATCTTCAGGGCTATGAGAGAAAAAACATTGCAATACCGAGAAAGAATATAATAAAATCGAAAATTGAAAGGTAATGAAATTAGCGATGGATATTATATAATAATATTAAGGGCATATATGAATACAAGATTACAGCATAAGAGTACAAAAAATTGGTAATGCCAAGCAATGATAAAAAAAAAAAAGATGAACAGAAAGATACAAAATGAACATAAAGAGAAGGTACAAATGTAAAATTGTGAGATAAAAAAGTATGGAACTTAGTTAAATTACAGGTGATATATAAAAATGTAAAATGGTAATTTACTAATCTATTACTAAATTACTAAGACGTATTTTAATATTTTAATTTCTCACTTTTTTAATTATCAATTATTTGTTGTTTTTTTTAATATTTTTATTTATGGTAATATTTCAATTTTTCACTTTAATTTTTTTAAATTCACTTATTTTAACTTTAAATTCATTTTAAACATTTTTTAAATTTTTATTTATTATAATATTAAACTTTAATATTTTTCTACATTATTTACGTGTCATAATATCACCTATTTACTCACGCCCCCTCCCCTTTTTTCCTATTTCCTCCTCCTTCAGCTATACTTTTGGCTGTTAGAATTTTTTGTCACCCACCCTACGAGGCCTCATAGTAGTAGCTCTTCCTTCCATCAGGTTTGTGCACTTTTGATTTTTATATCTTCCCTTCATCCTTATCTGTCCCCATCATTCATACCCAATTCTCTCTTCATCTTTAGGCATCCATCAATTGTCTTAACAAAATATCACAATTTTATTATTTACCCTCATTTACAATCCAGAATTTTATATCTTTACTCTCTATACATTCCTTCTATAGTTATTCTTTAACACCATATTTTGTATTAATATAAATTCAATATTATATATATTTAAAGAACATTCCATACTTTTATTATCTTTATATATTTTGCAATTATTTTCATACATATTTACTTATATAATTTTCTATTAGTAATTACCATTTTACGTTTTTATATATCACCTGTAATTTAACTAGGTTCCATACTTTTATATTTCACAGTTGTAAATTTGTATCTTCAGTTTATGTTCATTTTGTATCTTATTGTTCATCTTTCTTTTTTTATCATTGCTTGGCATTACCTCTTTTTTGTACTCTTATGCTGTAATCTTGTATTCATATATGCCTTTAATATTATATCCATCGCTAATTTCATTACCTTTCAATTTCTGATTTTATAATATGCTTTCTCGGTATTGCAATGTTTTTTATAGTTATTTTTGTTCTGTTTTTTCTCTCATAGCCCTGAAGAGAGCCTACAATGTAGGTCGAAACGTCGACACGTACAATAAATAAGTTTGTCTTATTTAGTGTTTTTTTTACCGCACCCTCAGTCTATCTATATCCTACAATAAATTATAAGGTTGTGCATTAATATTAACTTTTTTCCCTGGCATTGGACTTAAAAATTTGTCACTAAATTTTAAAATTCTGAAATTTTGACATAAGGTTTAATATTTTTCACTAAATATTTTAAGTAAGACAGAATTATTATTTATTTATTTCTGATTTTTACAATAGTAAAATACAGAGAGAGTTTGGTTAGAAGTTTTACAAAAGTAATAGCACATAAAAATAACAGAATAGTAAACATGCAGAAAAAGAAAGTAGATAATTATAATACTAAACATTATAATGAAGGTAAAATAAAAAATATGGCCATGAGTCAACTCTACATCAAAATATGAAGAATTCTTGAAATAAAACTTATATAATTCAAAAGTATTATTTTATAACTTACATATATGTATCAATGGGTCAGAGCTATTCTAATACTTACAACTTTATATAAGAAGTTACATAGATTAATAATATCATTGTTTTGTTTAGGATTCAGTGTTGTATAAATAGTGTAATTGTGTGAACTAATATATTTATTTCTGGGTTCTGTATAAAGTGGACAATCGAAGAGGATGTGGTTTAAATCGCCATGTGATTCATTTAAGCATAGAGGACAGTTGTCTTCAGTATTAATTTTGTGGATATTTTTATTGTAGTGAACAACTATTTATTTATTGGGGGAAACTCTAATTTGGCTTAGGAGTCTTATTCTCTCAACAGGCAAATCTGATGTCAAGTATGGCTCTACTGAATTTCTACAGAATAAATTTTTGTACAAAACATTGTACTGAGAGCAAAGTGCTCTATTTACATCGTGGTCATATAACCTTTCTTCGTATTTATTTATTATTTCGTTTTTATGTTTCAGCACTACTTGGGGGTTTTATTCAGCCCACAGCCAGACATATCCTTATTCAGTTATAATACTCTCAAGTTGACTGGCCCAGTTATATTTAATTAAATTAGTAAAGGACTTTTGAACCGATAACATTTTATTAAAGCATATTTTAGGTAGTCTATTATTACACATTAGGAGAATTTTCAACCACCAGTTTATTCTGAGCTTTAAAACTTGTAATTTAAGCATTCTTGAGCCTGTTTCTAGTCTTATTATGTAACCTGGGGTTTGAGTAGGCCAGTAAAAGAGCGATTTGTAAAATCTAACCTGAATTTTCTCTATTTTATCTTAGTATCTTAGTAATGACCATATTTCACAGGAGTATATTAAAACTGTTGAAAAGCATTTCTAAGGTTCAGGAAGGTGATCTAGAGGCGACTATAATCTGTTTAACCGAATTCATAGCTATAGCAGCTCTAGCCATCATATCTTGACTCACCAAATGAAAAAGAGCCGAGTTAGAGAAAACTATACCGAGGAAGCGGAAAGAACTTACAGTCTATATTTTATTGTTGTTGTAGTACAGGGTTTCTTTTTTAATTCTACCTTGTATTCTCTTGAATATCACGGCTTTAGTTTTGTTTATGTTAACTTTAAGGTGTTTTTTTTCACAATATTTTTCCAGGATGTTTAGTTTTTTTTTTGCGCTTCAATTAACGTGTTAGATGGTAAAACTAATTTGTCCGGATACATGAGAATCGTAATACCATTTTCATGGTCAATACTGACACTAGAACAACCTTCATTCAAAAGATATTCCTCTAAGTCATTCACAAGAGCATGGCATAGGTGAGAGGGTGTCCCCCTGTAGAACGCCTTGCGAAACAGGGAATTCCTTAGAAAATTCATTCTGAAATTTAACCCTAAATGAAGCCTGGTTGTATAGGGCTTGCAAGATGTTGACTAGCTTTCTACTTACTCCAAATCGGAAGAGTTTCTCCCATAGCAAACCATGATTAACGGAATCGAATGCCTTCTGCAAGTCTATAAACACTGCGTAAACTTGCCTTTTGGGTTTCATCAGTTGTAATTGGATAAGACTTGATAGAGTAAAGTGATTATCAGTGCATCCTCTGTATTTCCTAAATCCATTTTGGCATTCTACTAGGGGATAACAGAATTCGGTCCAATTGGAAAGCCAATTACCGAGAGCCTGGGTGAAAATTTGTATTTATCTATTGTGAAGTAACATTAATACTAATCAGAGATATTAGTTTGGACTTTATTAATGCACCGTCTTAATAAATTATAAGGTTGTGCATTAATATTAACTTCTTTCCCTATTATTAAATAAAATATAACTATTATTTGGGTACGTGGATGGAAAGAAAAAGAGAGGGAGGCCACAACTAGGATGGGTGGACGAGGTGGAAAATGATTCCTAGACACTAGTTACAGTAGAGCCCGGCAGATTCTGGTGCAGGACTGAGAGGAATGGAAGAGACAACTTGATGTGGCCAAGACCTGTACTGGGAAGTCGTAGTGCCGGTGATGATAATGATAAAATTATGATTGATTTAAAAAAGTAGTATAAGCAGACAGTTGATATTTTTTTTTGAAGAGAAAAGATTTACCCTGGCCGGGATTCGAACCCCGTGCTCTAAACCACTGAGCTACCAGCTCATCCACCAGCTATCCAAGTCAGACAAATCCGTTCTCTTCACCAATCCTACATTCCCATGTTCTCACAATTTTTGCGATGTATACAAGGGGAAGAATGTTTGCATTACTTTAATTAGGACATACGTCAATATATTACTTATAATATTGATTTTTATTGTTATGGCAATTATTTTTAAATATTTTTGTTTTGAAGAGAAGAGATTTTTAATTTTTATTGAAATTAAAAACTAATAAATAATTAAAAATTGAACAAAAAAAAAATTATCGAACATGGATATACAAATTATTTATAATCACAAACTGAGTGGCTGTAACACCAATTATGGTACTAGAGTTTTTATTTTTGAAGAAGGTCTTCATTATCTTTTCCAAAAGAAATAAAATAAATATTATATTATTATACGAGTACATAGGTATAGGTTTTTAAATTGTGTTAGATGATATCATAATTTATCATAATAAATATGATTATAACATCAAAATGCCAGCGTTGAACAGTATCGGTGAAAATCCATCACCTTGTCTTTTTTTTTTTTTTTAATGGCATTGGATTGTTTCATCTATACAGCCAGCTATGTATTATTATTTGGTTAACTGTTAAGTTAGATGCCAACAGAATGCGGTTTTTCCCCAGATGGTTACCGCCTGATTTTCCCAGACGGTCACCCATCCAAGTGCTAACCACGCCCGACGTTGCTTAACTTCGGTGATTTGACGGGAACCGGTGTGTTCAACGTGGTATGGCCGTTGGCATCCTTGTCTTAATACTGTTTATTTATTTGTTAAATTTATTTATTATTGCTTGTAATTTAAAAGTTATTTCCTAGTTTTACTCTATTGTATAATTAATTTGAAAAACTTGAAAGGTGGTCATTCAAATTTCAAATGTGATTATCCACTATTTTGCTTTATTACATGTGTGTGAAATTATTGTTAGGTCAAGTATATGCTTAAAAATAAAACATCACATCGTTCATGAATACATTATAGTACAAGAAAATCACCCCAGCTTATTGGGAAGAAAGTACTCAATTACTCCAGTACTGTCCATAGTATCCACCTCTATATATATAGATGTGCAGTTAGCACAGCTTCAGCTGTATAAAAAGACATTCATTCATGCTTCAGCAGTATAATCTTGTATATATAGCAACTCATATCATATTAAAGCAACCTTTTTACAATGTAAAATAAAAAATCTACCTTTTTTAATTACAACAAAATTATTTCAATATTTTCATCTAGAATACTTGGTCCAATTAATAAATTCTTTATTTTGAAACCATTTGTATCCTTAAACTTCGTAAGCTCCTAGATTTATTTAAAATGTCATTAAGTATTATTTATACTATTGCTTGATACAATTATTCAATTTATTTTATATTTGGAAGCAATATGTGTAACAACATCGTACTAAAACAACTTGTAGTATAATGATATTACATCATAAAATTGTTATTTTGTTTTAGATTGGAGATTGGCTTATTTGGGAGTGCATGGGTGCATATACATTACCAGTTTGTAGCACATTTAATGGTTTTCCTGTTCCCAATGTATTTTATATTGCTACAGAAGATGTTTGGTGAGTTATATCATATTCATTTCTAATAAGTTTGGGTAAATTAAGTTGCGGACTAAGGCCTTTACCGATAAACATTAGAGCAAAATTGATTGACTAGGAAAATAGATAGGAGATAATGGAATTTCAAACTTGACATTGGAGCCTTTATGACTTGTTCCAATGGCTTACTATAGTCATTATCCATGGTTAATACTGTTACCTTGTAACTATACATATTTTTGGGGGGAGGAATCAGAATATCATTATTTGAAATTGTAAAACTAATAATACAAATAACATTCAATGTCGAGTGGGGGGGAACAATGAGTGACTCTTGAAAATATTCAACTTGGAGTGAGTGAAGCTATCAAAAGAAGTTCATTGAAGATAAATTTGAAGTGTGACATTCATGATACCCTCAAAGCAGAAGTTATGTGGCATAATCCATTTTCTAAGTGCTTTGTTGAGATACCCTGAAAAGCTTATCAAATCAAGTACCTGAAAAATCATGATGGTAAATTGTGATAGCTAGCACCTGTAACAATGTCAAATATTGATGAATGATTTAGTAATGACTGTATCAGTCATGGAAATAATCAATGCCTTTTACGCCCTGAAGAAGCGTACATCCGGCTTTCACAATTTTTTCAGTTATTGCTCCTAACTTTTTTTTAATGTAAAATAAGTTTAATAATAAAATAGTCTAAAACTTTGTTCCACTATGTGCACTTTATTAATGTAAACATTTGTATTATTAAATACATAATTTTAAATTGAGATACAACTTTTACAGTTATGAATAATTCAAATCCATTCGCAAGTCCGAATTGTTTATTTTGTCATGATATAATCGTTATTTTTTTTTTTAATGCTCAATCCTATAAATTCAAATTATGGATGATTTTTTTCATGTTATATAATTTTGCACTCAAAATAAAATCTACTATAAAAAAAATTATCAGCCTGTTTATTCATAGGCTGAAAAAGTCATTTTTGAAACCTGTCATTCCTTGTTTGGGTTTCATGTTTTATAATCACACAAATCATGATGTTATTCAATTTAGTTGCTCTTAGAGGGTATTATGAATTTGATGGACTCTTTAGGAGAAAGATGATCCAATATAAAAGAATATTAAATTCAATTAATAATAATAAAAAAAAATATTAAAGCAGAGTGTTGTTTGCTCAGATATCCTATTTATCAAAAGCAAATCATAAGAATTGTCAACAAAATCTTTTTGAGGCAGAAAGATAGACAGAGGTAAATGGTGGAATGTGATTTAAGATATTATACTTGATGAAAATAAATTGATTTATTTTATATTAAAGATTTAAACATATTGTTTTTATTAATTAGAGGGGACAGACCTATATTTTCCCCTGTATCAGAAAAATAACTATTAATAACCTTTAATTGAACAATGAACAGAAATATATATATATTTATTATACTGTACATACAACTATAAGAAAAATAATGATGTCTTAATAATAAAAAAAAAATATATATCTGCTCTTTTTCACGTTGATGATTAATTAACATGTTATTTACCCTTTCGAGGTACATGATAGTTATTAAAAACTGTAGACGTAGGTTAAAAATGAGAAGAAAACTGGAAAAAACTATACAAGACTAATCTCAAAATCTAGTGTGTCCCAAAAATGAATTGTTTAAATCAATTTCTTTTTCTATTTATATCACTTATGTTTAAAAATTATGATTATTATTTTTGAATGCCAGAAAATAAACGGCTAGAATATACTTTGAAATAATTGCCTTCAACTGTAAATTTAAACATCACTTGATGATTGTGAGATTAGTTTTGTAAATTTGTCAAAATAATGATTTATATTTTATTTAAGAAGTTTTCATGTATATATTTATTTTCAGGAAAGTGGTTCAAGATATCTTGGTACTTGCAAACCCTGAGGACCAATTTGATCCAGTCAACTTAAGTGTTGCTTTACTTCAAACTGTAACTTCTTAATTACTACTCTTACATTCCATTATATTGGCCAAAACTTCAGTTATAATAATGTGTTTTTTTATGCATTTTTTTACTACTACGATTGAAAGTAAATGAAGAATTTCATTTTCTTCTTTGAATATACCAACCAAGGAATAGATATTCAGTTAAAATTAAAAGAAAATAATGACAATGAATAGTTGTTTTAAAAAACTAGGCTCTGACTTGGAAAACTATTGGCTCTATTTATATCATTTTTTTGTTTACATCATTATAATCATCATAAATTCTTTTCTATTTTCAATTTTTTTATTCTTATTGTCTTAAATATTATTATTATTATTATTCTTTTGTTATTTGGGATATTCATGGTACTTTGTTTTATTTTTGATCCCTTGATTCGGGATCATAATTGAGGTAAATTTGAAGATTTCCGTGATTTTTGGGCAAAGAGGCAGCTGTTTGAAATAAAAAAAACTTGAAATGTAAATTAGCATTAGTAAAAATATGAAAAAAAATGTTTGTTTTTCTTTAATCCTGTTACATCTTTTTCGTTGTGAATTATTTTCCATGCTGTACTGTTTTTCCTTAACCTTTTCAAGGCAGAATTTGACATCTCTTATCATTTTTTGTGTAAAGGAGCAATCTGCTGTTACCTCCAGACAAGATACCTGATAGCATGTTTTGATTCTTTGGCTAGTTTGCCTTGCTCATTTTATCTTATTTATTGAATTTTTGTCGAGTTCACAAATACTTTAGATTTATATGAAGTAAATTCAAATTTGGTTACAGAGATTAATGTGATTGTAGTAAGCACAAGGTATTTTGAAAAGTAACAAGAGAGCCTGAAAGAGATAAGGGCCATTCTCTAAAAATAGTCGAATCAGAGTTGTCTTTTTAGAATCAAATACTCAAATAATGTTAAATTACCCTTTCAATGAATAAAACCTACAGTGCTTCATTATATTATTGTTTGTCTAATTAATAATAAGGAAAGAAACATACTTGTCTGTTAAAGAGGCCCCACTAATGGTAACACTGCAGGATATAGCAATCTTGCAACCTTTTATCGTTTGTGGACGAATGTGTTTACCGCGTTTTTTGTGTTCTTTTTCTATATAGCCACAATATGAAATTGTTTACAAATATAATGATTTGGAGGTGTCAATTAACATTTTGCCGAATTAAGTGTGGTTTGATTCAACAAGACTGCCATTTCTTATTGTCATTAAATATATTTATTTCTGGTGTGAAGAAATGACATCAGTTAAATTTTGCTCTGGAGAACTTAAAATGACGAGAGCAGCTTTCATAGATTAGAAAATGTGTTTGAGGGAGGTGTGTGCAATTGCTTTTAAACAATACGGAGATGTGGTTAGGTCAAAACTCCTTAAAGAAATTGTTGACGTGAGGGAATTACCTGGAATAATTGTGAGAAATTATTTTATTAATTTAACTAAGTATAAGGAGATTAAAGGTAGTAATAAAGCACTTTTTTACAAACTCCCAACCTAATTAAAAACCTGGGATACAAATATCATTTCAAAGAAAAAAAGCTGGATCAGATAGTTATGACCTTCAAGAAGGGTAAAAAAAATGGATGCCTCCTGCCAAAAATATGTTCATTAATTAACAAGTATAAAAATACACAACTGTAAGCTGTGGTGTCTGGACAGGAAAAATATTTATTTTATATTTTCCAGAACTTGTATTATTAGAAATTCTAACATAAATTACGCTGCTTAGAAATGCATGGACCAACTACAAGCCATCAGGTCAATGTGGCGACTACTTCAATATTCACATTTTAGGATCTCAAAAATGCTAACTGTAGAACCCAACTTATAAGCCATTAACAGACACAAGACATTGCCTATTAATTAGTAGTGCGGTTTAATCTGAAGCATATGAAAGAGCAAAATCATGTATTTGGTAAAAATAGCAATATAACTCATAAATTAGTCCTTATGCCAAATCTATATTAATATATGATCAAGTTAAATTTAGAATAGAAAAATAATTTTATTCTGGGACCAGGTCCCTTTAGAATAACAGAGATGAACAAATTTAAATAAATATTTATCTGGCCAAAGGCCTACATCAGAATAAAACAATATTTGCATAATATTTTGAAAGTAAATAACTAAACAGGTATGTTTTGGTTGAGAATCAGAAAATGTAATAGAAAATTAAAATTAAAAAATAGACAAATTTACAATAAAAAGAAACAGGCTAATGGAAAAATAAGTGAATACATGATAACATCTAATAATAAAAAAGTTATATCATTATGAGTGAGGAATATTTACAGTAGTTCATCAATCCATCAAGTTGAATATATCTATAAATTATTTATTGATTATAAAGTATCTGATTGGTAATTTAGAAGATGTAGGAAAAGTTTAGATTTAAATGAGGTTAAAGAAGACGCATGACGGATATCAAGTGGGAGTGAGTTCCAAAGAGAGATAGAAGGGGCGAGAATGGAATGCTCAAAAGTTTTGGTTCTATGGGAACGGATATAAAAATCGGAAGGGCGAGATCTTGTACCCCGGGGTTGGATAGAGGATTTGAATTGTAGGAGACTATAGATGTAAGGTGGATGCTGTGAGTTGATAGTTTGATATAAGTAAGAACCAAGGAAATAGAGTCTACGAATAGAAGGAAAAAGCCACTTTAACTCAGCGTAATGGTGGGACACATGAGACCTTGGGGCATCGAAGACAAATCGAAGCGAACAGTTCATAATTCGCCTCAACCTCTCCTCGAGTCTGTTTGAAAGGCCACTATATTATTATATTGGTCGAAAATGATTCCGAGGTTTCTAACAGATTAACTAAGGCAATAGGGTGATCATTTAAGGTTAATCAGGGGAGTGAGTTGATAGATTTAAGAAGGGTGTTGGAACCAATTAGGATGGCCTGAGTTTATTCAAGTTTGCCCAGGCACTTATTCTATCTAGGTCTCCTTGAATATTGGCAAATGCAGCCATTATCTCAGATGGAGGAAAAGACAAATAGATCTGGGAATCGTCGGCGTACAAATGGTGGGAACAGTGGAGGATTGATTTGGGAAGGTCATTAATGTAACAGTTGAAAAGGAGTGGGAAAATACTAGAACGAACTGTGTTCAGCGGTGGGAAAGAGGATAGTGGTTGATTAGTGAGGGAGACTGCTTGAGTCCTATCCGAGGGGAAAGCTTGGACCAAGAGTATGGAGTTGTTGGAATAGAAAGAGATTTTAGTTTAGAGAAAAGAAAGGAATGGTTCAGCGAATCGAAAGCTTTTGAAAAGTCGAGTAGAAGCAGTACTGTTAGTTTTTTTTCGTCCATGGCAGTATGTATGTCAGTGGTGATTTTAACGAGGGCAGATTGTGTGGGAAGGCCAGGACGGATTGAAGTGGATCAAGGAGTTTGGACAGTTCCAGAAAATTTGACTTTTGGGATTGAACTATTCTTTCGAGGGGTTTGGAAAGGTTAGAGAGTATAGAAATAGGCCGGAAATCATTTTGGTTTGAGGAATTGGGTGATTTGTTAATAGGATGGACTATTACTTTTTTCCAGGAGGTAGGGAAAACTGCATTTTGTAGGGAAAAATTGTAAATGTAGAGAAGGGCAGGTAGCATTTCGGGGATGCATGTTTTTAACAATTTGACGGGAATGCCATCAGAACCGATAATGAATTAGAGTGGGATTTTAATTGGGAGGAAATAAGGTCAGTGGGTGTAATGTCGGAGAAATAAAAGTTGTGGGTGAATGATGGTGCTATTGGGAAAGTAGGAGAAGTAGACCGTGAGTTAGTAGAGAAAGACAAAAAATGGGCGTTCGATTCATCAGGTGAGACCGGAAAGACTACTGGGGAAGGGGATTTATAAAGTGAGAGTTTCCGAAGGATTTGCCATTTGGATTTAGGATCAGGCGCGGAGGAAAGGGCTTTATGAAAGTATTTGGATTTCGCCTGCCTTATTGTGGATTGCTTTAAGTTGCGAAAACACTTGATAATCGTCCGTCCGTAGCGTCTGCGAGCTGCGTCGAGCTTCCTCTGCAGTTTTTTTATGTTTTGACCCATCCAAAGAGCCGGTAATCGATGGAAGGTTGTAGTTTTGGGAGGAGCATGGGTGTCCAGGATACTAATAAGATAGGAAGTAACTGTGTCAACCATGGAATCAATAGTGGGACAGGAATTGATTTCACTCCAATTCAGGGATTCAAGGGAAGGCAAGATGTTTTCAGAACTGATCGAATCTAGGTTGTGAAAGGTAAAGGTTTTAGATAGTTTGTTCGGAGTTTGGATATTATATGTAATTTGGATTAGATAGTGAGAAGAAAGAAACGGGACGGGCAACTGAGAAGAGGTGAATCGATTCTGAGGAGAATCGATGACATACAGATCTAACCATGTGTCTGATCGGTGGGTATGATGGGTAGGAGAAAATGGAACAAATAAGAGATTTAGGGAGTGGAAGAGATTTTCCGGGTATAGGGTGTAGTTTTAACAAGGAGATTGGTGTTGAAATCGCCAGAAATAATGATATTGTAGAAGGGAATATAATTGTAAAGGATAGATTCAAGGGTAGAGTCAAAAGGCACTAAAGGAGGCCATCCTTTACAATTACGTAAAGGAATGGGTGTACATTACAGGATATTTCGGTGAAAAGGAATTCAATATGAGGGACTTCAAATGGATGAGAGGATTCAAGGATTCGGGCTTTTAGGGTTTGATGGATGTAAAGACCTACTCCTCCACCGGTCCGGTTAACTCGGTCATGGCGGAGAAACATATAGTCAGGTAGGGTGATGGAGGAGAAAGGAATATTTGGTTTAAGCCAAGTTTCAGATACTGCAATAATATGGCGAAAGTTGTGGGTGAAATATTCTTGAAATTCATAGAAATGGGCAGGTAAGGATTGGGAATTAACTTGACAAGAGATCAGGATATTAGACATATGGGTTTGGTAATCGAGGAATTATCAGAATGAGAAGGGGAGATGCTGAAGTAAAGATTAGATTAATGGATGAACTGATGTAAAAATTAAAAATTACAATATGGGTATTTAGAATTACAATAAGCCCAAGGTTCGCCGATTGTGTTGTAAAGTTTAAAGTATTAAAAGGAAAAAACATAGCATGAATTAAAAAAAAAAAAAAAATTAGTAGATATAGAAACAAAAAGAAGTAAATTTGTTACTGAGGACCAGTGAAAGTTCCAACGAGAAGCCAATAAACAATGAACGGGTGCCGCAGGGTAAGCAGTACACTTCTAGGTTGGATGGTTGGTCGATATAAATGACAAGATGACCGTCATCCTTCCGGCACTGAACTCTGCCGCCGGCGAACCAGACGTATTTCAGCTTCCCTGCAGCTCTCTTCTGTCGGGCCATCCAGTATAGACATTTGTTGGCAGGAGTCATCTCTTCGCCGAGGTACACCCTGTGGAAATCATTTTCCTGCCAGCCTATATCGCGAGTTGAAAAATCTCGTTTTACTTTCCTTCTCTGTATAAAGTCATCTCGCAACGATTGCCTGACGAACCTGGCTATAACTAGAGGTGATCATGGGTCGTCCTTCCTCGGTCTGCGGCGCTCTTCTTGGTCGAGGTCCTCTACACCGACCTTAATCCCAAGACTTGCCCCTACACTCACTAGTAGTGCAGCGGGGATTTCGCCTGGTGTAACAGGAATACCCCTAATCTCCATAGATTTGTGTAGTAGGCCTTGTTCTGCCTTATTAAGGCGGACCTCCAGGTCACCCACTTTTGATTTGAGGGCCTTATTTTCAAAACTAAGTTCATCGAGGTGCTTGGTATGTCCTTCGAGGTGGCTCTCTATTTTGGTCAGCCGATCATTGGCTCGGAGGTGAGCTCCCCATATTTCTCCAGAGACGTTTTTAAAGATGTCATTTCGCCGTTCAAACCGGCATACATTTTATTCACCGCCTCTAGTATATCACTCGAGGATGGCTCCACTACTTTATTTTCTAGACTCCTCGTGGGGCTGGGTTTTTCTCCGTGGGAGGGGCTTTTTCCCTGGCTTTTTAGATTGGTCGCAATTTTGGCAGAACCAATTTTTTTATTTCTCACTACCTGTAATTCCTTTCCATTAATATCACAACAACGGGCGTAAGTATAAATGAGGCGACATTTTTCGTAGGATGAATTATTTTTGTCTTCTCGAGTTATACTCGTATTACAGGCAGAGCAGAAGGCCATTGTAATTGTTTTATAATAACCATGAAATAAAATAACTTACAGAGAACTGTTTGTGTTGTTTTAGATGCCGGTAGGCTATAATTTTCTGGGCTTTGGGGATTATTGTAGATTGTGACTCACGTGAAACGCAGACTTCTAATGTTGATTAGTAAATTCACTGATCACTATTAATCACTTTAAGTATACAAAGGCAGATAGAGAAGATCGATTTAATACACTATAATGATGCAGAAGCTGATAAGCTGGGACGCCCTGAAAGGCAAAGGGCTCGAAGCAAAGATGGCAATGGCGAGAAGGCCCCGCCTAGAAGTCAGGGGCGTCCCCAACCACTGGACGGAGGATACCCTGGAGAGATTTATGTGATGCAAAGTGGCTATAGAAAAGCCGCAGGAAGCGTCCGTCAGGAGGGAATGGCTGAGACCCTGCTTTGCCAGTCCCGCGAGGGGTGGGCTAACCAAGAAGTAGATCATCGAGGTCCATCACTCGATGAGGCTCGCCCTGATGAACCTGACGGAGGCGGACTTGAGTGGAGGATGGTGGAGCCTAGCCATCAAGGACAACCTCGAACCCCTGCTCTGCCTAAAATGCATGCAGTATGGCCACCCGGCGAAGGCATGCCAAGCGACCGGAATAGCGTGCATGTGGTGTGGAGAGACCGGCCATAAGGTAAAGGATTGCCCGGTAAAGAAGAAGAGCCAGGCACCGACATGCGGGAACTGCAAGGCTAAAGGCAAAGAGGGGGAAGAGCTCCGACATTTGCCCGGGCAGCAGGGTGTGCCCGCAGCACCTGGAGATGATGGCTGGGCTGGTGAAACGAACCCGGTATGCGTAGGCTGCGGATTCTGCAGGTCAGCATGGGCCGAAGGCGAGTGGTTGCGGACGAGCTGAGAGCTCTCGCAAGAAAGACTGACATCATGGCTATACAGGAGCCGGGAAACTTGGTCGCCGGATTCGGTGTCGCGAGGGTAGTCGCGATGGGCAGTGGAGAGAGGAGGCCCAGGGCGGCTATTGTGATAGTTAATCCGAACCTCGACGTCATGGAATTGAGCCAATTCACTGCGGCGGATCAGGCGGCGTGTTATGTCAGATGGGGAGGATATCCTTCACCCTCGTCTCGTCATACATGCCGCCGAGGCAAAGGATAGAGGAAAGTGTTGCCGCCGTGGAGGCCATCGCACAACGCTATAGGAGTGTGGTGGTCTGTTCCAACCCCAATTCGCGGAGCACGGCCTGGGGTTCAGTGCGCACAGACGCTAGAGAAAGAGTGGTGGATGAAACCGGTGGCGAGGTGTCAACTCATAGGTTAACGAGGCCTCTGGTCCCACATTCGTTGGAGCTAAGGGCCAGAGTTGGATCGACGTGACGCTCACCACAGCCACCATGGCGAGGCGCATAGCGGACTGGACCCTACGGTCTGACACGAGCTCCGACCACCGGGTCTTTGCCTTCAATGTGGTAAAGGAGGAAGGTGAAGTCCTTCCAGTTGAGAAGGGCTTCGTGACCCGTACGGCGAACTGGGGAGCTTTCTCCAGTGAACTGGAGGGAATACTGGTTGACAGACAATGGTAAGAAATGGCGCCGATGGAAGGTGAGTCAGCGATAGACCGCAGAGTAGCGGAATTGACGGCCGCCATCACAGACGCGGCCAGTATGACCCTCCAGCGCCGCAGAGCGAGAGCGCGTCCGGTCCCATGGTGGACGCCTGCCCTGACACTCCTCAAGAAGGAGTACTACAGGGCTAGGCGCAGGTACCAGGAGTGCAGGGATGAGGAGAGGAGGCCTGCACTCCGAGACGAATCCAAACGGAGGTATAGGGCATACCGGAAGAAGGAATCCTGGGACGAGTTTATTGTCAAGGAGACAGAGAAGAATCCCTGGGGTATTCCGTACAGGGTGGCGCTGGGCAAGGTGAAACCGCTTACCATGATGGCGCACAGTGGAACGAATCAACGCATTTGTTGGACATTGGACCAATTTTATAATAACTAAATTTGTCCCTTATTTGATCTTAAATTATACTTTATACTTCTTCTCAACAAAATCCATAAATAAATTAATTGTGAATTCAAATACAATGAAAAAATCTGAATTGAAATATAAATTTTTCTATAAACTCTCATATTTTTAAAGCAATCCACTGTTTGAGGTAATGCCTTAAATTAGAAAACAACTCACCCATAATAAGATATTTTAGGCAAATAAAAGCTCGGATCATTTCAAACATTTGGGATTTTTCGGTGAAAATTAGGGGATAAAACTAAAAAAATCAATTGCGCAAATCACTTAAAATCGCCAGAAAAACTACCTTCTCAGTAAATAACTAGAATGTTTGAAGTTTTTTTTCCATTAGTCGGTTTCTGCTGCTAGGTGCTATTTTCCGAGGAAATGATTTTTTATGGGCCTTAGGAATTAATTTAAAATAATTTCTGTTGATATTGGCGTCTACTTCACGCAAGTTTTCGCCTGTTTAGTACCGATTAGTTTGATAAATTAAGCATGAGAACAATCAAATAGTCTGGCAAAATGAATGTCTGTCATCGACTCGATTTTGTAGGCCTATTCCTTTTAATTATACGAGATTATAAACGGATGAAACTGTAACGTCTTTAGTTCGATACATTCAGACACATATTGATATTTTACTTCCCTATATAAATGACAAAATTTCAATCAATTACAGAATGTTATTAACTATGGTTGATGGCAAAATATGTAATATTTTAACTGAAACTTCTTCAGCTATGAGGTGTTTCTTGTGCAATGCAACACCTACAGAAATGAACAATTTAAAAATTATTACAAACAAGGAAATAGTTAATGACGAGTATTACTCATTTGGGTTGTCCCCTTTCCATTGTTGATCAGGTGTTTTGAGTGTTTAATTCACATCTCTTATCGACTAGATTTCAAGTCCTGGAGTGCAAAAACAACAGAGCAAAAGGAGTTACTTGCAAGGAAAAAAAATCAAGTTCAACATGATTTTAAAATTCAGTTGGGACTTTGTGTAGATCACGTAAGACAAGTTTTTGGTACAAGAAATGATGGAAATACTGCAAGGAAATTTTTTGCCACCCCAGAAACTTCATCAGCTATAACAAGGGTTGACGAAAATCTAATTAGACGCTTTGCAATCATATTACAAGTTATTTCGTCTGGGTCAATTATAAACCTTGATAATTTTGAAGCCTACACGAAAGAGACAGCACGATTATATCTATCTCTATATGGCTGGTATTATATGCCAGTCACCGTGCACAGAACGCTGATAGCCAATAATGCTATAGTACCTATCGGACAATTGTCAGAAGATGCTCAAGAAGCAAATCACAAGTTATTCCGAAATTTCAGAGTGTTTCATGCCAGAAAATCATCGAGGTAATCAAACAATAGAGATGTTTTAAATAATTTGTTAATAAATTCGGATCCTTTAATTTCGACTGTTAGACCGAAAATAATAAACATTAAACGTGATTTATCACCAGAGGCACAATCACTTATTGTTACTTAGAATATAGAAAAAGAAATTCTAATTAAAATTAAGTTGTTAATTTTGGTTTAATTCTGATCGTTATTTAAATAAAACAATTTTATATAGGCACCTACATTTATTATAATTTTGATGTAACAATTATACCTAGTATATTAACTAACAAAAGTAATTATCAATTACTATATTAATTTTCTTTAATAATTAATTTGTTTGGTTTGTTACTTTTTCCTCTGTATAACTTTATTTAATACCTATGTATCTGTCTTTCCATAGAGTACTGTATTGTACCTATTCTTGTAGTATATATGTCCAATAAATTATCTAACATCGACATATCAAATCGAGAATTTTTACATGTTTCCCATAATACATCTGATCCTGTTTATCATATAATTAAATAGTCCATTCAAAAAGCTTTAAAACCGTACCAATAGCCTTATTCTAGGAGAACCACAAGCGGAGATATTAATGAATTAACGCTCGTTCCACTGTGTGCGGGTCTTAGAGAGGAGACGGCCAAGATGTATGAGGATTATACATACCCCGGGGACGTTGCGTCCCAGGATACTGAGGAAGATAGGATGGGGAGACGCACCACGGTGTGCCCTCTGGTTACCGATTATAGTCCTTACAAATTAAAGTTACAGGTCCAAATGCACTTGTTTGCTTGATCTCCAAATTTATGATGGTACCAACATATGATATACCGGGAACTTGAGCTTCTGGAACGTCTCCGAGTGGGTGGGTGTTTATGTCGAGAATTTGATCTGCTACGGGTTGAAAGTTGTGATATTTGATTAGAGAGGTTATTAACCAATGATTCTAACTGACTTAAGCTGTGGTTAATAGATGTATCTGGTATGACTGGTGGGCAACTTGTACAAATGGAGTTGGATGAAGTGACTTCTAAAATTCGGTCTACCATAGCAGCCAAATGTTCTGATTTATTACTGGGACTTGCAGCAAGGATGGATTTAGCTGAATGGGGTAATAGGTCTAGGAATATTGATCGAAGAAATTCTTTAACATTTGTTGAAGTGGAACCAGTGTTCAAGAATTTCTTCGATGAATTTCCTGGATGAAGAAAGATGGGTCATGGAGGCAAGATGTTCTTCCTACAGCAAACACTCATGCTTTCTTATCAAGACCGCGTCAACACTCCAGATTGAATCGACCAGTTCCTTCAGTTCATTGAAATGCATCAACATTTTTGTTCATCCTCATCTTACAACAGCTACCCAAGCATTTCTTCGAGATGATGCTGTGCGTAAACCATTGCAACCTACCCATGACGGACCATTTCAGATATTGTCTCGTTCTGAAATTTTTTTCAAAATAGCTCTACCGAATGGACCTCAGAATGTGTTTATAGACTGTCCATGTTGAATGTTGAACTTTCAAGTATTAATCTGAAATCCAAAAAATCTTATTGGAAATGTATTACTTAGCTAATAAATCAGACAACTTTCTGGATTCAATTAAAGAGAAAATTTGAATTTCTTGACTATTTTATTGTTTCCTTGTATTCCTTTTATTCATGTAGTTATACCACATGAGATTCAACAAGCATCTAAAGAAAAATGTGTAGCATCTTGTTTAGGAAGAAGTCATTTGGACAATGACAATGAAAAATGGCTAACTTCAGGAATATCATGAGAAATGAAAAAGAAGGATAATGGAGACCAGAACAAAGATCTATATCCTGACTAAAAACTTGAGAAAGTGAACGGGGATGTCATTAATGGATGCATTCCCAGCAGCTGTCCACTACCTCAGATGGATCTATTTGATTCACAGATAATGATGCACTTAAAAAAAAAGAAAGAATTATATCATATGCATTAGTATATAGGTACTTCTATTGTTAAAATATTTTATGATTTCAACTGTATATTTTATGTACATCAATAATGTCTTAAATTTTTCATATACTATGTAATGTAATATTAATATTATTATTTGAAATTTGAATAATTTTCATTTATGTCAAGTTTTTTAACGGTATCTAATTGGATTAATCTAATTTATTTATAAATATAAAATAAAATAAAGCAGAAAGCATAGGAGGTTTTGTGTATGGTTACTAGTTTTCTTTTTATCAGAGGTTTATTCCAAAACAAAGTCTAAAGTGTCTTCAAACCATGCCTAGTACAGTTTTTTCATTCGAAACTGTACTGTACTGTGCATGCTAAGAAAATTTTACAAGATGTTGGAAAAAACCTTTTTAGATCTTCAGGAAAGTTTAGGTGAATATTTCAGTAAAATTCAGTCTCAATTAATAATGTTGGTGCAACTGACCTTTAGTTATGATTGATTAACCTAATAAATTTAACTCGATCATATATTAATATAGATTTGGTATAAGGACTAATTTATGTATTACATTGGTATTGTTACCAAATACACGATTTTATGCCTCAGATGAAACCGCACTACTAATTAATAGTCAATGTCTTGTGTCTGTTAATGGCTTATAAGTTGGGTTCCACAGTTAGCATTTTTGAGATCCTAAAATGTGAATATTGAAGTAGTCGCCACACTGACCTGATGGCTTGTAGTTGGTCCATGCATTTCTAAGCAGCGTAATTTATGTTAGAATTTCTAATAATACAAGTTCTGGAAAATATAAAATAAATATTTTTCCTGTCCAGACACCACAGCTTACAGTTGTGTATTTTTATACTTGGCAATTTATGAACATATTTTTGGCAGCAGACATCCATTTGTTTTGCCCTTCCTGAAGGTCATAACTATTTGATCTAGCTTTTTTTCTTTGAAATAATATTTGTATCCCAGGTTTTTAATTAGGTTGGGAGTAAAAATGTGCTTTATTACTACCTTTAATCTCCTTATACTTATCAATAAAATAGAGTCAAAAACTCAAAAAGAAACACTATTATTTATTATAATGCAATTGGGAAAACCCACAATGCAAAACCTAATGTTTCAAATTTCTCCAATAATACACCCACTTACCGGTCGACGTTTCGCCTATTCAGGACACAAAAACAAAAAAGGTTATGTGAATCACATCTCAAAGAAAAAGGTGCAATATATCCCAACGATCATCAGCCCAAACAGGCTCCAAACATGAGACAGTACCCCACCACCAAGACGTTCAATATACAACTCCTTATACTTAGTTATATTAATAAAATAATTTCTCACAGTTATTGCAGGTAATTGCCCCACGTCAACAATTTCTTTCGGTAGTTGCCAGTTAGAGGGACCCCAGTGATGAACTTACTGAACCTTACATCCGGACGCTAGCGCCGCTGTTTAGGAGTTTTGACGTAACCAGATCTCCATATTGTTTAAAAGCAACTGCACACAACTCCCTCAAACACATTTTCCAATCTATGAAAGCTGCTCTAGTCATTTTAAGTTCTTCAGAGCAAAATTTAACTGATGTCATTTCTTTACACCAGAAATAAATATATCTAATGACAATAAGAAATGGCAGTCTTGTTGAATCAAACCACACTTAATTCAGCAAAATCTTAATTGACACCTCCAAATCATTTTATTTGTAAACATTTTCATATTGTGGCAATATTATAGAAATAGAAAACAAAAAACGCGGTAAACACATTCGTGCACAAACGATAAAAGGTTGCAAGATTGCTATATCCTGCAGTGTTATCAGTAGTGAGGCCTCTCTAACAGACAAGTATGTTTCTTTCCTTATTTTTAATTAGACAATCCCAATGCAGGATTGGGAATTCCTTTTATCCAAACAAAATACTTAATATTTTTATTTTTAAAGAGAATAGATAGGATCCCATGTCCTCGTGCTCTCGCCATTTTTGCGATGAATACACTAGAACGAAGTTCTTTGAACATTAATTTAATTTTAGGATCTTATTGACTTACGTCATACATATTACTTTTTATAATTATTGGTCATTTTTTGACCAAATGGCGAGAGCACGAGGACATGGGATCCTATGAGAGAAAAGATTTGTCCTCTGCCGGCAGGCGGCCTTGGGTAGCTCAACTGGTAGAGCGATGTCATGGTGAGACAAAGGTTCCGGGTTCAAATCCCGGCCGAGGGCCTATCTTTTCTCTTTAAAAATAAAAATATTTAAAACTCAAAAAAATTACCAATAATTATAAAAAATTATAAATAGTAATATGACGTAAGTCAATAAGATCCTAAAACTAAAATAATGTTCAAAGAACTTCCATAAAATAGAGCCAAAAACTCAAAAAGAAACACTACTATTTATTATAATGCAATTGGGAAAAAACCACAATGCAAAGCCTTATGTTTCAAATCTAGTAATACACCCACTTACAAGTCGACGTTTCGCCTATTCAGGCATTATCAAGACACAAAAACAAAAAGGGTTATGTGAATCACATCTCGAAGAAAAAAAAATCTTCGAGATGTGATTCACATAACCCTTTTTTTTTGTCTTAATAATGCCTGAATAGGCGAAACGTCGACTGGTAAGTGGGTGTATTACTAGATTCGAAACATAAGGCTTTGCATTGTGATTTTTTCCCAATTGCATTGAAAGAACTTCGTTCTACTGTATTCATCGCAAAAATGGCGAATATTAATGAAGTCAAGAGTTGACAGTTGACTGAAATTAAAAATGGAGTGGGGGTGCAGAGAACCAGCAGGTGGATCATATAATAAGGTGTTAATTTAAAAATCAGATAAGAAAATAAGATAAAAAAAATAAATAAAAGGCTTAGCGAAGGCTCGATGTCAATACCACCAATCTCCGCCGACAATCATCCATCCAAACCTAAACCCGACAGACCACTCCTAACGCAATCCTCCCACCAACGCCTCGGTCTTCCTCTCAGGCGCTCCCCAGTCGGTAAAGCGTCTATTAATATCTTAGGAAATCGTTCGTTACTAAGCCAAGCAACTTTACAGGCCCATCCTAATCTTCGCGACGCTATTTACCGGATGCATGCTTCGCAATTCCGCGTTATGTAATCACCTTTATTCCCCAGTGATCTCATCCCTTTTTGGACCGAATATTCTACCTAGCGCCTTATTTTCAAATACCTGAAGACGTTAATCCTTCAGCGTTAGCGGTCAAATTTCACACCCGTAGAGAAGAGTTGGAAGGATGATTGTTTTATAAATTCTGATTTTTAGATTTCGGTACAAAAGATGCGAGCTTAGTAATGTCGAGACCGAATAATAACAAACATTTCCCGCCTTTAATCGCACCTTTATTTCCTCTTTAATTTCGTTTTTTCTAGTTACCGTAGAGCCTAAGTAAAAACTTCTCCACATGTTCGAACTTATTCCCTCCTACAACAATATCACCAAAATGTCGCCCTTTTCTGCTACTAACCATATTCTTAGTCTTATCCGAATTTATTTCCTTACCAGCATTCATTAACGGATCTCATTACCGCGTAGAGGAGCGTCCCACGGGTGGCGGATGTGGTGATTGCCGGGAGAAATTCTCTGGAAGTTCGTCCCGGCTAAGTCCGATGGACTCGCTGACCAACAATGAAGGCGGCCCCTAAGGCTTGCTGGAGGGATGAGACGTAGGTTAGAACGCCCTACTCACATTATTTTTTAGTTCACCAAATACCACTAACAGTCATGGAGTTAAAACGCTCATTATCCGGAGGTAAACATCCCCCATTCGGGTTTCCGGGTGGGCACTGCTTAAGGGGATTCATGGCGCATGTTGAAATATAGAGATTTGCGTATGGGGACTTTGAATGTGAGAAGTTTAAATACGGCTGGTGGGTTAAGAAAATAAGATGTAAACAAAAAATAAAAAACTGGAAAGAGGAAAGTTGACTATTTTTGTAAGTTTATAATGTGTTTGTAGGTGTTAGAAATACAGCATTTGTAAATTTTGAGATTGAGTGGTTTAGGTTCTAAGTGTATACGAATGGATTCCACAGTCAGTCTTTTGCTGTGATTGGGGACAGTGGCAAGAACAGAGGCTTGGTCAAAATTGAATGCATGGTTTAATGTCAGAACATGTTCTAACAATTTGGAGGCGGATTGGTTTTGGGAAGAAATAGAGCATTTATGTAGGACTAATTGTAGGTTTTAGATGGTTCTTCGTTTCACCAATATAGGAGAATTACAATTGGGAGTAGTGCAAGGAGTACGGTACACTAATAATAATAATAATAATTGCTGACTCTTCTACTGCCGTGCACCTCGGCTTAAAGAGGTCCATTGTGCTCGAGTCCTGAAATTCCTATCATAGGTCTAGATAATCTTTCTTGAAGTTCTTATGTCCTCCAGCGCCAAGGTCAAATGCCCACTCCCGACAGAGTGCATTACAATCAAAGAGGACGTGCCAAGGGGTATCATCCTCCTTCCTCTGTGCACCATCTGCACCGAGATGTCTTCGAAACCAAGACAGAGTGCATATTCTTCCTTAGTTTGCAGTGCCCGTCAATGACTTCTAATATACTCTTTAGGTCGGTCCTCTAAATACTAGGGGTTTCCTTCTTAATTTTCTATGAAAGTTTATCATTGGGATCCTTTATAAACAGTTAGGAGTGCCTTATCTTGGCTCTGTCCCAATGCGTTTTAAGCTTCATCTTGGCCCGATTGTTGATTATATCCTTAGCCACACTTAGAAGGGGACACCACACCATGGATCTGGTCCTATTGCAGCAGCTCGCTCTTTTCTTTCCCAGTTTATCGGCCCTCTCAATCCCTGGTATATTAGAGTGTCCAGGGACCCAATATATGTTAACTCTGTTGTGAACAGCCAATTCATCAAACCTTATGCAGCATTCCTCTACTAGTTTGGATATTGTCGCAACGTTTTGTATCGCACTACATGCTGCCTGACTGTCAGTAAGAAGTTATATCATATAAGGTCATTAAATATATACATACCCTATAGGGTTTATAGGGTTTCCTACAGGTTGCAGAACCTGAGATTGAGACCTCAAGTTCCCACCTGATATACTTGTGGAAGTCTTCTGAAACGTGCCGGTTTGTTATGTTTGTCAGTCTAGTTGGCCTGAAACTCTGGATGAGGTCTATGACCTCTTCCCCCTTGTAAGTTTCAAAGGTTACCTTTGTTGACTATTTACTAGTGAAAATTCCAAAAGGGACTCACCTTTGCTATTGGTATTACTGCTATCCCAGATGTTGTGGTGAGCATTGGCGTCCGCCCCAATGATTCCCATCGTTTCCTGCTCCTTCAGATAACCAACTATTCTCCCAAGGCCGGGTTAAGATGGGACTTATTCTTCATAGGGTAGGTAAAGTGAGACCAGTACAACTTCCTGGCCCCCAACATTGGTCGTCACTGCAACTGAATCTCTGGAATGTAAGGACCACATTAGAAAACAATTTACCTCTGGTTTCCAAGATTTATAGAATTGGAAGAAGCGAGGTGGTAGGGAATTATAGGAGATGTGTTTGTATAGTGATTTTCTGGGTATTGAGAAGGTTATGTAAGTGGTGATTAAATTCAGCCATGAGAGGGAGATTGGCGTATATGTGGATGTGTCAGAAAAAGAAAGCGAATCCTGTAAGCATTGTAATCTGATATGTCCATGAATACGGTTACATTGCCCATGTCTGCTTTGGTGACGGTAAGTTGTGGGTTGAATTTGAGGAATGAACGAGGGTGGCAATGTTTCTAAAGAATAGGGGGGGAAAGAAAGGAGGATTGGTTTAGGGGTGTTTAGGTGATTAGTGATTAAGATAGCGAAGTGGATGCGGGAATCTTTCTTCTCCTCATAATGAGGTTGGGGATGAATTTGGTGGAGTTGGAGGAAGGGGTAGAAAAATTAGGACCTAGGCTGAGAATACAGCTGACATGGGGAGGGACAGTCCCAGACGAGTGGAGAGATTGCAATAGTGGCGGAGGAGATATTGCAAACCTATTTTTCATTGATATTAGGAAAGATTTTGTGGTCCAAAAATTTGGAGTAGATTTGCTTTAATTTGGAAATAAGGGATTGCTATTTATGGGTTTTGATAGAGGAGCAAATTTATGTAATAAAAGAAATCAGTTTTTCCATATTCTCTTCACCAATATAAGTAGGGCCAGCTTTACCTTATGTGCAGGGTGTGCGGAGCACACGGGCGCCGGATCTCAAGGGGCGCCGCGAGACGTCTTAGAGTCTAAACAAATTTCATTTCATGTTGATCCCATAGCAAAATTTGTTGAGTTTCATGGGCACATTCACCTCCTTAGGGGATTTGCCGTTTTTTTTAACACCTTGTATAACTGTGAGTGTTAAATTTTAATCGCGTCCCTAATAGAGGGCGCTTAGGTCACGATTGCACACGGGCGCAACATGGGCTAGAGCCGGTGCTGAATATAAGTGCTTAAAGATACCTTAAGTGAATTAATGTTGGTGACGTTATAAAAATGGATACATTCTTCATGTAAAGATTTACTGAAGTGGAAATGTTTGAGTCCGTTCTCAACAGGTATGGGGGAAATGGAATTGGTCTTGCATTTTAGGAGGAAAATGCGTTTTTCTATTTTAATAGTTAAGCGTTTATGAAGATTACACAATGAATTAAAATCAGTTTTACAAAGGGGAAATTTGAATTTAAGAAAAGAAAAGAAATCAACACTATTGTCTGAGGGTGCTGGAGAATGTGTGGTATTTGCATCAGAGGTAGTGTAGGGGTGTTACGAGAGGAAAGAATTTGTCGAAGAAGAAGATGCCTGAGATGGGTGATAATGTACTGAAGTGGTGGAAGAAGTAGGCTGAGGTAGTCTACGAGCTAATTTTTCAACTCAGGCACTCCGTCGCGGTGGAGCGTTTGAGGATAATTATCTGTATCTTGTTTTTGGCCGTGTCTCGTTGAATACATGCTGAATATTATTATTCGACCTAATATATATGAACAAGAAATTGGAGCGGGTGGAGATACAATTTTTTAATCATCCCTTCATAGTTTCATTAATAGTTTTACTGTTTCCCTTCATCCTAATATTCTTCTGTAACTCTAAACATTTTCTATAATCGTTCCGTCAGATTTTTGTGATTCTATAATTCCTATTTTTTTATTTGTCTTTTGGTTTTGAATCTTTGTTATTATATAATTCAATCCCCTCTCTCTCTATAATTTATCTTAAATAATGCTTTTATGTCATAGTATTATTTATTATTTTTCATTATTTCATGTTGTTCCTTATTACTTATTCAATAATTCTCTATAACTACTCCCTCTGTTTTCTCTTAGATCTACCTTAAGGGTTCCCCATTTTTGTTATATATTTTTTTTTATCACTCCTGTCCCTAGATGACTATATATTTTGCTATTTTTAACTACATATATTATTATTTTTATCAATATACTACATATATTGTTATTCTTATCAATATACTACATATGTTATAATTCTTATCAATATACTACATATATTGTTGTTCTTTACTATATATTATTTTAATTTATGTAAGGAAGAAATAGTCGGGGATGCAGTCAATTAAAACACCATAATAAGTGCATACTTATTTATTGTGTGCCGACGTTTCGACCTACAATGTAGGCCATCTTCAGGGCTATGAGAGAGAAACAAACAGAACAAAAATATATAAAAACGTTACAGTAACAAGAATATAGTGACATGTAATGTGGAAAATTAAAATAGTGACAGATATGATAATTAAAGATAACGAACAGAAATTAAAATAGTGACAGATATAATAATTAAAGATAACGAATATAAAATACAGAAAGGATAAAAAAGTAAACATAATATAAAGGGAAATAAAAATGAGGAGGTAAACAGAAAGATACAAAATGAGAAGATTAAAATATAAAAAAGGTCGAATATGAAGGATTTAGAAAAAAAAATTAATTATTTTAATTTATATGTATCTTGTATATTTAGCCCTAAAGAAGAATTGCAATGGGGGTCGAAATGTTGGCTTTAAAATAAACAGTTCTTACTGAAGAGAATTTTTTCTGACCTCGACCCCGGCCATTTTCTACCTCATATGTGTCTACAGCCCCACTACAATAAGTGGTTTAGTCGGATTTTGTCCAGAGAGAGTTAACTGCTTTCAGATAACCGGAATCGTATCGTTCTCGTAGTTTTGGCTTGAAATGGAGTTGTAATATAAACAATACCTCCTATTCAATCCAATGCCTTACTTAGCCCCGTATTCACTACGAAAATAACTCGATTTCTTTCTTACTTAAGTACCAGAAACTCATTGTAGAGAAAATTATACTTAACCACTTACTGTAGTGGGGCTGTAGATATAAGGTCAACTAATATTATTCAACTTAAAAAATGAATAAATAAAATCATTCCACCTAGGACCTGTGAGTGTTATTGTTTGTTAGCGATGGACAATAGAACTGATACGCCCTGATACGCCCCAGTTACTGCTCTCTTGAGAATTATCGATGGTCCAGTTACTACTATAGCTAACCCAACCAGTGTTACGTCTCTTTTCAATTGTGCAATAGAATTAAGTTGTAAGCGTGATACTGTGCAGTTGATTTTCTCTTACATTACATTGTTAATATTTTGGTAGCTATTTTGGATTTACCAATCATTTTATGATCAGGAATACGCACTAACTACTTCTTTTGTTAGTTCCTTCTGTAACGTTAGCTATATTGTAGATTAAGACGATTAGAGCAATTGAAACACTACTATTGAAAACTTGCTTTTGAAAATTGAAAATCTTCAATCTTATACTTAAAATGATGTATTTGACCTCACATAGTACAGAATTAAGATATTTATTACTTTGTCTTTAAGTTTCTCCCATTAGAGGTTCCGAAAACGATCTTATTTAAGTTTCAATCCATCAGTCGATTTGTTGAATAAAGGTTCATATGATCTGAACAAATCGTTTTCAAACAAAATGAGATGTACTTAGATTTGTAAAAAGTGTATATCAATATGTTAAAGAAAATTGTTTAAGGATCGGACTAGGGTATTTTCCCGCTTTTCCCTTCTCCAACAGATCTTGAAAAAACTTAGTTATTCTTCCGTAAAATGATTTCGGAGTTATTAAACAATCAACTGCCTTTTTGTATTATTTATCAAAATAATAGTATCAAAAATGGGAGTTTGTTGCTAAATAGTAACAATCTGACTAAGCAAATTGGGCAATGGATGAGATAGAACTACACTACGTGTTGTGGTTTTTTGAAATAACACGCATTAGATTAAACAGCATTTTATTATAAAAGTACAATAGAACAAATTACTATCTTGATCAAAACAAAAACCGGAACAGTCACCATAGTTTAACAATAACACAATAGGGTAATCAACATGAACGCTCTCTGTGTGGAGCAAAAAAGTCTCCCCCATCTAATCCGAAATCACATATATGGTAATGAGTTTAATTTATGAAAGTTTATACAATGATTAATTATAAAATATAATCACTGAAATGGCCTGGAAGCTAACATTGTCGGATCAGATCGACGGACTGGGGATCAGGCGGGTAAGCTGGTTGCTGACAATCTGGTAGAAATGGTTCAGTGGTTGACTTTCAGACTTTGAGTTGGGGTGCCATTTACTGAAAGTTGAGTTACTAATTCCTCAGTTCCCTTTTTCGTTCCAGGAGAAAATGAAACAGACTGTGAAGTAAATTATTGCGTCTCAACTGATCAATGTGGCGTTTGTAGAAATAGCCATCATCGACGTTGATCATGATAGTGAAGAATTGCTAATTTTTCCTGGTCAGTTCCAAAAGGCCATTGAAGGATGGGCCGCTGACAGTGTTTGTCTTACCAAAGGTGTTAATTGTCTTACGTTTATTGATTGTTGCATTGTCTGAAATTTATGTTTATTGATTCTTATGGTTAATATATTTTCTATGAATCTTGAGTAAAATGTCACTAAACTAAAAACTGTGCCAAAAGATATTTGGGATCAGTAGATCTTCTCTGCAGATCTTGTTAGGACTTTTCGATATCTCATATTTTTTTTTACATTACCTCTCCCCAAATATTTTATTTCGGTTTTAAAATTTTATAAATTTTTTTTTCAGATGGAGATCATATTTAGTTGTTCCATGCAAGCATGTAGCTGGGGTAAGTATTCTGGTTTTGATCGACCATGGACAATGGATGTAATCGAAGAAATAGAGTACACCTTTGAGATTTTTCAGGGTTCTGTCTTTTTCTAGCTTGAAGTCCTATGCCGTGGTTTTTCAACTACAAAGGCCGTTTTACCTTGTAGGTTCCTTTGTATGTAAACCTGGTCTGGATTTTAGCACATAAATACTCCCTCCCGACTTTTGTAAGATTACAAGAGGGAAGCCTCACTTTTAATCAATGATTTTTGTAACCAGATCCTGAATCGACCTTAAATTCTTGTTTTTTTTTACTGCACCAACTATCTCCATTCTCCATTATATCATCCAATCAACTATTTTCCTCTCTAACATAAATTCTTGTGGTAGGTCTTCAATTTCCACAATAGCGAAGTATTTCTCTGCGTCATTAGAAGAGATATTATAGCCAAAAATCTCCGCAATACAATTGACACCATTATCTATATATTCCGACTTGAACGGGATTTACTTTAATGACGTATGCAGGAGCATTAACAAAGCTTGAGCCACTGGGTCGCTTTCAACTTAGTAGCCTGCTATCTACTTTAGAAGTTTCTAGAGATAATCGTTTTTTAATTGTCAAACCATTCGATGTACATTTAAATGTTCTCTTTAAAGGAATGAAATTTTCGAAGTGGTGACTGATGGTAGTGGGGGGGGGGGGTTGTTATAGAGTGAGGAGTAGAAATAGAAGTGGAAGGCTCCAGGCCACCTGTAGCTCCAATTCCTTTCGGCTGCTTTTCCGCCTTTGATGATAATGCTACCATATATGAAGCAAATTCACAATTTATTTGGATATTGACGATTTTTTTTCACAAATCCTAGGAGGGTTTCCTATAGTCTCTTGAATTATATTCTGCATTATCGTCGTCGTCTCTTGTTCTGGCATTTTGGAATTACCTGGGTTTTATTGAACAGCCTGAGATAGACAAGCTGAAACACACGAGCTTCTCCAAGTAAGATGGCTTTTGCTTACAGCATTTCCATGCTTAACACGGCCTAGTAGTTAACACAATATTTATTATTTTACGAAAAATCAAGTACTAGTGAAATATTTGGGAACGGTGTTTGCTTGAAAGAAAATTCATTTTTGATGAATGAAACATTATATCTTACTGATATGAACTCCACAGTGACGGGTTGAGGCCAGGCTTAAAAAGACAACTGGATTTCAGGCAATAAGTATTTTACAACTGTAAAAATATCATTTCTGTTTGGCGAAAAGTTGAGAAAGTTTAATTTTCGGATGTAATGTATGTATTATCCCTCTTGTAAAAATTCTAATTTTTCATAAGTCATCGAACCATTGCGTTTTTCGACATCTTGAAAACATTTCTCCATTACTTTTGAAATAACTTGTTTTCTGAGCATTTAAACAATAAAAAAATACTATAAATTTTAAATAATTCTATATTTTACTGACAGGTTTTGACATAATTTTTTATAAAATATCAATAGCGATTGAGATACGGAGAGTTCTGATCGGGAAAAAATATTAATACACGAGTAGTTTCACTTTGATCTCATTCATATCAAGTACAAATAAAACTAAAACCACGTTTTGAATTGTCATTTATAATGCTTGAACGTTCCATTCTATAGAAACTGTTATAATATTAAATTAAAGAGCAACTAATTTTGTGTATACTGAATAAACCATAACAATAATTTGTGTAACTGGTTTGGTTGAAAACAATGGTCCCAGACTATGAACCAGTACTCTAACATTGTTTTGAAAAAAAGAAAATCGTAGTATAGACCGTTATTTTCAACCAAAACAGTTAATGAAATTTTCATATTGGGTTAATGATCAGAAGCAGAAGTAGATGTTTCATATCGCTCACAAAATTCATTTGGAATTAAATCAATAAATCACGTGTGCTCTTTCTCTACTTTTGACTGAAATGGTCGTTTATTATTGTAGTTTTCCATCACACGAGTTAACTAAATTAGTATTATACTATGATCTTCATCAGAACCTAAATCTTAATATATTGTATCACATTTCTTAAATCATTATTTTGTATATCAGGTTTTTTTTTTTATAGAATGCATCGTTTAAGAGGAACTAATAAGTAGAATATTAGAGTAACTAATAATAATTTGAAGTTGAAGGTTTTTTGGCTGCCATTTAAAAATTAAAAAGGATTTTTCATTCATATAATTTTTTTTTCATTTTTTTAAACTGGATTTATTGTAAATTTCATCTTCGAGAAAAAAAAAAATCTGCTTCCAGTCAATTATTTTATTGTTTTATAAAACAAAACGTTTCGACACTATGGTGTCATTTTCAATTATTTCTTTTTCTGCATTCCTTAACTGGAAAGTCAATACTTTTAAAAATAATTTTTAAGGAGATCTCTAGTCCTCCATAGTCCAAAAATTTTTGACTATGGAGGACTAGAGATCTCCTTAAAAATTATTTTTAAAAGTATTGACTTTCCAGTTAAGGAATGCAGAAAAAGAAATAATTGAAAATTACACCATAGTGTCGAAACGTTTTGTTTTATAAAACAATAAAAAATTGACTGGAAGCAGATTTTTTTTTTCTCGAAGATGAAAGGATTTTTTTAAACCCTAATTACAGAATCCACAGAAGATACTAAAACTTAAAGTTGATTGGTTTGCATCTTTTGCACCTCGTTCAGGGACTGTAATCAGTTATCCCGTTTTCTTATGCTCAGTATAGATTTAAACTTTGCCACTTGAAATTTCTTTAACAAAAACCTAAAAAAAGTGAGTAAATAAAATTGAACACAGCAGCTCATATTATATTGCCATTAGATTGCTGAAGAGTATAAATCCTCTTAGCCTCCTCACAGAAATCTAGGAGTAATACACATTATCAATTATAATTAGTAGTCATAAAGCTGGCAAAGTGGAAGGCGCTAAGTAAAGATGGTTTTTGTTCTTCTTATTTGCCCATTCTTCTTTCCTCGCTCCATTTTGTTCCAGTTCTCGGCGCTATTGTCTCTGACTTAGCCTCCCATTTTTCAACATTAAATTTAAAACTGTTTCTTGTTTTCATCTTTTCATCAGTAGTTTTGGCTAGTTCCAAGTCGCTCTTAATACTTCGGATCCAATGGCCTCCATTAACAAGGGATGCTAGGGGTTTTACTATTCTCTTGGTAACCCTGTGACGGGGTAGTGGGGGGTCCTTTATCTGCCCATACAATTTATACGTCTCTTCCTCATCTCTATCTCTATCTTAGAATATTCTTCAATTTAAATGCTCCCTGTAATCTATACCCTTCTTCGCTCCATCCTGGTCCCAGAATTTTCCTAATTATTTGTCTTTCCCCCTTCTTTAGATCTTACTTATCTGTTTATCTGTTAAGTGTCAAGGTTTCGATGGCATGCAACATTGTTGGTTTAATTACCGTATTATAATGTTTAGTTCTTGTATTTAGAGATAAACATTTTTTATTGTAAAGGTTTTGGACCAACCCTAGGCCTCTACAAGCTTTTTGTGTTCTTTCTTATTGTGAATATTTTTCAGAAATAACTTTTACTAGTTATTTAAAGTATCTATTTAGTTTATTTCTCCACATTTGGTTTGTAAATTAGAAATTTCTAGATTTGTTTTTATAAACACTGTTTTCTTAAAAAACATTTTTAAGCCAGCTTTTCCTGCACACTCTTTTAAGGTTTCTATCTGATTTACAGCCATGTCACTAGATCCATAGGCTAAGTAGGGGATTTGAAGGTCTTTCTTGGTTCCCAGTGAGACTGGTTTCCAGTAATTTTCATCTTTAAGTTTCCTCTCCCATTCTGCCATGACCCTATCCAAAACTAAATTGGATAACAAAGGTGATAATCCATCACCCTGCCTAAACCCGTTTTTTATCTCGAATGATTTTGAAAGCTTCCCACGAATTTCACTTTGGATTTTGTCTTTGCTAATGTCTTTTCTATGATTTTCTGTTTCTTCTGATCCAGTACTTGTTCTTCAAGAATTTGAAATAGTGTGGGTCTATCGATTGAATCATATGCCTTTTAAAAGTCGACATAGAAATATACTCTAGGCTTCCTTCGCATTTATCTCATCCTTGGGATTAATTTCAAGTTTAAAACTTGTTTTGGGCATGATCTGTTTGGTCTGAAGTCAGCCTGGAAATCTGAGATTTTGGGCCCTAGTAGTTTTTTTGTTCTTTCAAGAAGACAAGCTGATAATATCGTATAAGTGTCAACGAGATTTGTTCACATCAGATTTATCCCCTTTTTTATGTAACGAGTGTATCAGAAAACATTTCCACATCTTTGTACTTCTTCTGCAACGGTATTTGTTCCTTAGCTATTTTTTTAATTTCCCTTGAATTCTCCCATTTTCCATTGTTTCTGATAATGATAGTTTTTGTACGTCATATTTCGGGATTGCTGGTGATGTTGTTGGGGTGAATCGGTCCGAATTCTAGTGAAGTAATAATCAGAGTCGATATTTGCTCCTCTCCTAATTTCTTTTTTTAAGCGATATGAAGTGGGAACGTGACGGCTAGGGGTGGGCATCTCCAGCTCTTTTGTTTTCTAGCATTCTTGTTGGACGATGTTGAGCTGATTTTCACATTGAATTGTTGACAGACTTGTCTCATAGCATTTTTGTTGTTCAATTTGTAGGCTGGGTATATCCCAACTGTCTTCGTATATTTATTTTTTCTGCCAAT
Source organism: Arma custos (assembly GCA_037127475.1). Classification (NCBI taxonomy): domain Eukaryota; kingdom Metazoa; phylum Arthropoda; class Insecta; order Hemiptera; family Pentatomidae; genus Arma; species Arma custos. Next base: position 13,871,760 of record CM073761.1, read on the forward strand.
CTATGTATCGAAATCTTCAACAAGTATTTTGGGGTAATTTCTCGGTATCTTTGACATTTCAAGTTCTAATCGTTCCCAAAATATATCCACATTGCCTTGTTTCTTTCTATTGTCAAAGTTGCAGTGTGCGAGAACATTAATTAGGGTGTATTTTGTATTCTTGTATTTCAGCCTAAGGAACATTGGTCTATTGCTAATGGTTTTTAACGATTTTATAAATTTAATAGTGGATTTTTCGACAATAAAGGACTAAGCATGTTTGCCCCTCTACCAATTTTCTGTCAGTTTCACTTTTGAAAATTTTTAAGCCATTGTTGTCAATGATTCGATCATCTGGAAATGTTGTCTCTTGTACTGATAGGATCTGGATTTTCAATTCTTCTGTTAATGTATATAATTTTCCCGTTTGTGTTAGTGTCTTTATGTTTATTGTTCCAATGCGATTTTTTTTGGGGAAGTTTTCCGGAGTACACCGATCAACTCAAAAATCATGTAGTTTTTCCCTAGAATCCGATAGACCGGTAGCCACGTTTTACTAGTTGGGTGGACTTCACCACCTGAGATGATTTTGTCATTACATACACGAATAGTTTTACTTGTAATTGTATTTTGGTCTGGCATGTGCCAGTTGGTAGGATCAAGGTTGTGGAATCTTGAAACACAAATCAGCCGCTACTAACATTTGGAACCGCCGTGCCCCGGTTTGCTAGTTTTGGTCCGACCCGGGTATCATATTTCCCCGGTACCCACTGTATCTGGTGAGCATTTCCCTATCCGCCACCTGGGGAGACCTCCGGTAGGAGACTAGCAATTCCCCCGGGACACTTTATTAACAATAGAACAAAGCAGAAAATGATTATTAGTGTCTCAGAGAAAATTTTATTAATTTTGTATTTATATTTTAAACGTATTGTTCTATTTTTTGTAAACAATTTCTATCAAGTATAAAAATGTAAGTGTGTAAATTATATATATTTTTTAATAGAATTGGAATTTCATATTGTATAATTTTTATAACTTTCCCTTTTATGTACCCATTCTTCTTATTTCTTAAACTTGTGTTGAATTGAGGTTTGCCTTATTCAATTGAGCGTTAAAAACAACAATGCTACGCCCCTTGTAGTACTTGGTACTATTCAACTAAAAACATAATAAGTAATTTTTCCCTGGCAAAATGCGAGCAAAATTTGACTGCCCTCTAGTGTTTAATATTATATATCTATATTACTACTTATTTTTACGAAAAATTTTTCTCAGCCGGGGGAAATATTTTTTCTCCTCTAGTCAATTATCAAAGTATTTCGTAGTTTAGATTTATCAGTTTTTTTTAATAGTATCAATGTTGGACGGTTACTATTTTCAAACAAAAAAATTAAAGGAACTTGTACTACGTAAGGAAAATATTTTTGAAATTCACCATTCCAAAAAATATTTGAGTCGTTTTCGAACAAAAATGTACAAATTTTGACATATATCGGTACTAGCTACCAAGATAAAAATGTATCTGGTGATAGAATGGATAGAAGGGGAGGGCCTACAACAAAGACTCTAGAAGAGGGAGGTTGGCTCGTAGTGCAGCTAGTTTCCACATTCAACTTTCACTATATTTTGCAACCTTATTGTGTCACGTCAGCTCAACTCAGGATCTATACTCTTGTCCATGGCTTGTAGCAATCGTCCTTCAATTTTAAAAATATGTTATCATTTTAATGAATAGTCATGATGGGATCAAACTCATACACATTTGTTTTCCCTTTTTTTAATTTTTAGTTTGAATCGGTCAAATCTTGCATTTATTGTATATACAGGTAAGTGAATTTCATAATTCAACATCAAACGTTTGTTGGATAATTGAAGTAAATATAAATCGAATAATAGCGATGCCTGTGAGATGAGATGATTTAATTAATTCTATATAGGGCAGGGAGGGAAGAATTCGAGAAAAAAATTATTTGTTATAAATTCTACTATTTATTAATCTATTAATCACGTTGAACGACTGGTTCTGTTCTAGTTTCCTTTAAACAATGACACAGATTCCTATTTCCTCCATTCTATCGCACAGGCTAATATTCTCCCACGTCACCCTTCCAGTAACCCTCTACAGTGATAGACTGATTCTATGTCACTATCAGTCTTAGGCTCGCCACATCCGCTTCTAATCTTTTATCCTCGTCGGAGGGTGTCCATCACACTTCGTGGTATGGCAAAACTCGCCCTCCTTTAGAACCTTCTTCATCCTCAATTGTCTTCCGCATACCAAACCAAAATAATTCCCTTCTTAATTCTACCAAGGTGTCATTATCCCCGCTTGGTATGTCTTTCCTTGATGCCATGCAAACGTCACTTCTTTCTGGTGCTCTGAATCCCGTAACGTTTCCATCATGAGTATTCACGTTATAAACGCACTGCCTATCTCGATTTTCTTAGTCTCCTCCAGGTATCCGAATTTCTTCCAGACTGTCGCGTAATTGACTTACAAATAGTGAGCGTCTCTGGCTCTAAACGTATCATTTACTTGCGAGTAAAGTACATGATAGACTATTGAGCAGACACTTCACTCCACTCGCAACTCTTATGATAGGCAACTCACCGCATTAGCTCTCTATGTTGTTCACTAGTACCTATTACCTTCCTCTATGTTACCTTTCTCATTCCTCGCCTCTCGCTCTCCACTCTTCCGTCGCTCTTCGTTCTGTACTTCTTCTGCCGGTCTTTTTTCCCGCAACTCCCCTGTACCCCGGGTCGCTCTACTTCGTTTTCAGAGACTTCTGATGACCCAGTCGACTCTGCTGTCGACTCGATGAACATAGAGCGATTCCTACTTACTTCCGGTGTTAGGTTATCTTGTACAATCAATCTTCACCTTCCTCTCCATAACTTGCCTCTTCATCTCTGGAACTGGTGTCCACCATCTCCTAGGCACACGAAAGTTTTATTCCTAGGTAACTCTTCATCCTATCTAGTTCCCTCGCCAACTGTACCTTCAATATCGTCGACAGAAATGCCTTTTTGGCCTCATTCAACTTTAGCCGCATTCAGGGTGTCTCTATTTAGTGAATTATATTTAGACTAATGTGTTTAATTCTATATTTAAACTAGTTAATATAATGCACTGTTTTTCACTGTTGGGGCATGACTATCAGAAGCGCCCCCAACGGTAGTTTAACGAGTATTGACTAAATGAAAAATCGAGAATTAAAAGAAAAATTGCTAGCAATCAACTAAAAGATGACCGCGACAAAAAAACATCATCCCACAAAACTACAATAAACACAAAAGTCATTATAAATTAGCCTTATTCCTTACAGAACAAAGTCCTACTATTACGTTAACAGATTCCACTTTAAATATACAGATCCGTGTAATTGCTACGGATTATCTCCATAAACTTGCTTTTATTAAAATGACTGTATAACAGCTGATATAGTTTGTTAAAATCAGAACTATTGCAAGGGGTCATTTGGCCTCTACCCCAAAAACATTTTGTAAAAGAAATAAAAAAAGCAGTTGAAGGATTCAAACCGTCCTCATCTGATTTTTGGAATAATAATTATTTTAGTAGTAATAATTCTGTTTGTTTTATTGAACATTATTAATTTATGTTTCTTTAACATCATTTAGTTTTATATGAATATCATAAATTGTTATTTATATTAAGATTAAATTCATGAATGTTTAACTATTTTGTAATCTAATATTTTGCTGTGAAAATCTTTACCGACAAGGTAACATTGTATGCATAGAGTATGTACTTAGCAAGGGTTCGCGCAATTGAAAATAAAAGTGTGTGTGTGTGTGTGAATTAATTCTTTTCTTTTTTTTCGCAGCTCTGAAGCTATTTTTTAGAGTTTAAGACCATGGTCAGAAATTATAAGAATGGATGGATCCCGACAAAAAGTATTGCTAGATTGGCTTAACTGCCCAAGCTATCATCTCAGGGAAAAGTCGGATCCTTTGATCTGAATATATTTAAATACTAAAATGAGATGCCACCCTGAGATCGTTATACTTAATATATAGTAATTTTATGTTATTAATAAATAAGAGACATATATACTCTTCTCGAAAGTTTAACGTGGTTGACTGACCAGGAGTTGTTTATTAAATAAGAATAATTATAGAATGACATTATATTTAAATATTCTTTTAGGCTTCCACGACCACTATTATTAAAAAAGACTTTGTTTATTTCTTCTGGTTTAGACCGTGTAGATAAATTTTTCGCCAACGTTTCGTCAACCATGCTGATGACTTCCTCAGGGCTGAGATGAGAATGAGCCATCTCAGCTCTGAGGAAGTCAATACACAAAGTCTTTTTTAACATTATATTTATTGGTGCTGATCATAGTTACAGACTTAATAAAACGTTTACACTACTTGCAATGAAAAGGGGAAGCTATAGGTGACTTAGGTGATACATGTGTCTTCATTCTTCATTCTCTTCCTTACATCTTGACTTGACTGCTACTTACCGACAACTCCCCCTCTCTTGAAAGTAAAGTAATGAACCCTAAGGATCATTTTACTCTACCTGGCCTAGGCCCGTTATTGTCACCTAGAGCAGTAGAAACTCGTTTAATGGATGCGGCCAGCCGAATTTCCTAACTGGGATAAATTTACTTCTCGTATTCTACTACAGAAAAAAATCGGAAATTGGGAAAACCATAGATGATATGTATTTACTTTTAAAGATGTGTACGAAGTTATTCTTATACAAAGGAATTATTATTTTAGAAATTACTAGATGTAACTGTAGAATAAAATCAGTTTTATTAATCTCAACGCCTTTCATCAATTTTTAAAGAATACAATTTATTAAAACCTAATAACCTTGAATTTCTTCATTTCTCTTCTTTCTCCTTATTTTTTTCCTCTCAGCGTAGTGAATCGTTTAGCCATGATTGTCATTCTTCCCTGGTTCTAGCTGAATTTCCAACTTCCCAGCTGTCAATTAAAAATTATCATTATCAATTTTGCTTTTGCAATTTATTCTCCAGACCTCCAGACCTGCGTTTATCGTCAGATACCATTTCACTCTGCTAATTTTTAATATTCCTAATGCCTTTGCATTTGTAGCCTCTTAGTGTTAATATTTTATTCCAGAAATATTATTTCCAGAAAAGTTTTCCCTATAATCCTGGTTTAACATAATTCCTATAATCCTCCCAAGATTTCCTTTTAGCCTCCTTTACAGCTTCTGGCCATTACAATTTATCAATTATCATTTCCTGTGCTCTGACCTCCATGCGGTCATTGCTGTTTGTTCATTGAGGTCTCCCATAATAATTATGCTTCTGATATTATTTACATTTTTAGTGATTATCCGCTCTAGACCACTATAGAATTGCTCTTTATCCAAGATGTTGACATCGTTTGTAGGAGTGTATCCTTTTTTTTTTTGTTTCCAATCCGCATATTTAATTTACAACAATTATTTGTGGGTTCACTGGCTCCCACTTTACTGAACTTTATTGAAAAATTTTTCCTTAATGCTGCCCTGTTTCCAGGAGGAACTATTGAATATATAAAAATGTGGCCGCGGTCCAGCTTCATTTTTATTCTTACTTCGCTGATCCCTATAACGCCCAACCTATATGTAATCATTAACCCATATCCTCGGGACAACTGGTTGTTTGTTTGTACCCTCCAATCTCTGGTCTTCCCAGGGAAGATGGCCTGGATGGAGCTGTGTACTTTAATATGATGTTATGTGAGAATAATTGCAGAATATACTGTTGTGTAGTGCGTGTAGCCGTGTATTGAATTCGGTGACCGGGGGTTCGTCAATCCCCACTAGACTTTTTTTTCTTGTATCTGCGGTAGATTCTTATAGTGCGACTTCTCAAAAGAACATAAATAGTAGAAATAATTAATTTTATGAATAATTTTAATGTTTCTGGACGAAAGTGAAATAAATAAAAGATAGAAGACAGACTCGCGTTACTTTATGTAAATAAATGGGCTGTTTATCTATTTTGTTCAAGAAGTTCATTATACGATTTTAAATACAAATATAATACTAATTTCAAAAATATTATTATACGAAAAATTGTTAATTCAAACCAATAAACTGGTTTTACATAAAAGTACTCGTACTTTATTTCACAACGGACAAAAGATTTCTGCGAAAGTCAGTCATCAATAATTTTTTTTCAAATATTAAATATATAAAATCACGGGGAAATAAAAGCTTCCAAAAATACATAAAACTGATGTATCTCCAATGGTAAAAATTCATATGCTATTACTTTTATTAAACTGTTTATATAGAAATAAGGATCTAAAAATGCGTATTCTAAGATATTGTACCAACAGAAATATAGTTGTAATTAAATAATAAAAACGCTACTAAACCATACTAAGCAGCTCTCGCTACATATTAAAAGAAGAAAAGGAAAGGTAGAATGTTATGCGAGGGAGGCATCATTTTAGCAATCCCACTAAAGGATTTCATAAAGGAGGAAACAATGTAGGTGGCTGAAATATCTGAGGAATATAAGTTGGATGGGGCATGGCTATCAAGCATACTTTTGAGTCTGCAAGTGATATGTCAAACATAGAATCGACTATAACAGATAAATTTCCCTCTATTTCAGGGTTTCACGGGATTTTTTCACGAGTGGATGTTTCAAGTTTATGATTTTAGGGAGGATCCCTAGAATTTGGGCATAGTATGAATTTTGGGTGTAATTGAGAGAAGAATAGAAGATTCTTCGGGGAATCATGATAAACGAGTATAACAAGGTGTCTGATCCGAGGGTGAAGGGTGGGAGAAACTGGTTCAATGGAAAGGTATACCGAGCAGGCGAGATTTTCTAGGTGTAGTCTATCATTGGATACGACGAGGAGATTGGTACTAAAATCATCGGAATTATGATGTGGTTGTATAGAGGAACATAATTGAGGAAGATTCATTCAAAGCATTCTACCTTTGAAACGGACCAAAGGTGAACCTAGGATTTGTTCGCCTAATCGCCTAGAACAAAGGAATCTAGGATTAGAGATTTCAGGGTGTTGTGAACATAACGTGCGGTCTAACCGGTCATTGTTGGAGAAACGAATAATCAGGTAAGGGTATTAAGTAAGGAGGTAGGTTTGATTAATTAGGTTAATGAGGTTTTAGCCATGATTCAGATATTCCAATGGTATGGGAAAAGTTTTGGGTAAAATATTGATAGTATTCTTCCAAATGAAAAGATATAGATTGGGAGTTGACGTGACAGCAGGTTAAATTAATATGTGAAGACACTGGGCAAAACGGAGAAGTAGAAGAGAATTTCTGTTCTTATGCCGACTCTTCCGTGGCTCCGTTTGTGCCTTTAATGCTTCTACCTGTTCAGTTAGGTGTAATATAGCTTCTCCCAGGTCGATCTGTTAGGAAGTTGAAGGTCTCGAGAGGTCTTACCGGAATGCTGTATCTCAGCGATCTTGTCTGTTATCAGGGCCAGGTTCGTCATATCAGTGTGTTCTGTGGCGGCTAGAGATGCTAGAATTCCGTATAGGAGCCCGCGAAGCCACAAAGTGCTGAGCATTCTTGGACTTTTTCTCCAGCCAGCTGCTGGATCTCCTGGAGAAGCTGGGAGGGCCGCTGGACACCTAACCTCTTTTCCTCTAGCAGTTTATTGACTGTGGTACGGTCGGACTAGACAAAAACCAACATCAGGCGCTTCTTAAGTTTTTCGTAATCGGTGGCTGGTGGGTTACGAGCCAGGTCGGCGACTTGTCTCAGCGAGCTGAATCATCTTAAACTTGGTCTTTTTGTAAATTGGGGTTTGTAAATTTCTATAAGTAAAAAAATCGTCTGTACCTGAATGGACCACTCTTCCCTATAAAAACTTGGCAGCCTAGACAGGGCGTTAGGCGCCGTAAAATAATGAACTAAAAAATAAACATTAATTTGTGAATTTATTAGGAATAAATACGGAAACGAAATAAAATAAATGAAGTGATTGAGGCAGTGGCAAATTCTTTTCACACAAATATTTTTGTTCCACCCACCTGTTATTAAACTTCCACTCCCGTCGCAAATATGGAATACGTATGAATATAATACTTTCACTTACCCTCTGTATATAACAGTACATGGTAGAGACTGTACTATTTCTTGGACAACGGTTTCGCAGGGAGATTATTAGTCCTAGATCACGCTCACCCACCAGATGTCCCTCCGTTATTTTGGTTACCCACTTTATAGGGGCTGGGTGAGCCCCAGGAGAATCCTAGATCCCATGGGATTCTTCTCCGACTGTTAACAGATTAGATATAAAACTTGCCAGCAGCGGGGTTTGAATACAGGACCTTCGGGATTGCAACTCAGTCCCTGATCATTCACTGATCCCATATATAACAAGTAGTAGATGGATCAAATTTAAGTTAGGCGTGAATTTCAACTGCTAATTTAAGTGGTTCATGTTCTTTTACTACTTTTTTTTTTTAACATAAATTATTTTTTATATTTTTTTTACTTGATATATTTTTATTTTTTTATACTTGAGGTATATTTATTTTTTTATACTTGAGGTATATTTATTAATTTTTTTAGTAGGTCTAAAAATAAAAACAAGATGAGATTTGGAGCATTTCAGTTTTTGTAATCAAATTCAAGCAGTGGATTTTCCAACCAAAGTTATTAATAACTACTATAATTCGGTTATCTAAAATATTAAGGAAGGTCACCTGTGGTCTAGTGGTTAGCGTAACAAACTATCGAGAACCCAAGATCGCGGGTTCGTAGCCCGGCAGGTGGCCCTAGGATTTTTTTAAGGGAGTAAAAAATCCTTAGTTACGCCGTCCTTCGGAAGGGACGTTAAACGGGGGGTCCCGAGCCTGTACGATGTCAGGTACTCGTTAAAAATCCCTATCCTAATTAAACCTGGATAGGCAAAATTTAGAGCTCCCACTGTAGCATCGTCCGATTAGCCATGGCAGCATAAAGTGACGTTAAATGAACAAACAAACAAACAATAAAATATTAAAAGATATCTGGTACGGTATTATACCGTAATTATCTACTTAAATAGAGAAAAGTACACTACTAAACGAAATCATTTGAAGAAGAGTTTCAATCCATGGAGGAAATCGAGGGAAAATAAGCGAGGTAAAGTGCGGTCGCCCAGGAAATAAATTTGAAGAGCCAATGAACGGACGAAGAAGATCTTAATCAAAATGGAAGATTGATTTTCAACTCCACAAGGAGCTAGAGTGCTTTCCAACCGTCTTTAAATGAAGGGAAATTGAGGAGGAGCAAAAAAGCTTTCATTAGTATAAGCACAAATTTATCAATAAAATAAAATAAAATAAATTGGGAGGAAAAGTTGAACCCGCTATTTTCTTCAGAACAAGCACTGCCTTTTTTCATAGAAACAACATTAACCCAAATATATATATATATATATATATATATATATATATATATATATATATATAACTTTATTAGGTTTTATAATACATGAAATCAAATGATAAAGATAAATTAAGACATATCTTTTTAAATGAATTAAATGATTGATTAATATCCTTTCAACTATTTAGTATTGCTACTTACAGAGAATAACCAATGACTTGAGTCAACTATTCACATTTATGTGTGTAAAGGAGATAGTTGGGGGGTGCAGTCATAAAGAACACTGAATAAGTAATAAACTTATAATTATGTGCCGACGTTTCGACCTACAGTGTAGGTCATCTTCAGGGCTATGAGAGAGAAACAAACAGAACAAAAAATATAAAAATGTACAGTAACAATAATATGGTGACAAGTAATGTAGAAAATTAAAATAGTGGCAGATATGAAGATGGAAGATAACGAATATTAAAAAATGACAGAATATAATAAAATTAAGATATAGACAGATTTTAAAAAAATTAATGATAACGAAAAGAAATTAAAATAGTGACAGATATAATAAAATTAAGATAAAGACAGATATAACAAAATTATTGATAATGAAAAGAAAATGTGAATAATGACAGATATAATAAAGTAAGACATATTTAATAAAATTAAAGAAAATGAGCAGAAATGATAAATTATAAATAACACATATAAAATAAAATACAGAAAATAAATGTACAGGAAGGATAGTAAAGTTATAAAGGAAAATCAAAAAGGAGGAGGTAAACAAAAGAAACAAAATGAGAATATTTACATATACAAAAAAGGTTGGAACATGAAGAAAAGAGAAAAACTAGTAAAATAAAGTTATAAAATGTATGATAACGGACTTAAAGATGTTACATGTTACAGAAAAGTATGGAACTGTATGTACAATAACTAATGTGAATAATAGAAATACTATTGTACAGTAGCAATAGTGTACAATGACTGTTTGAAAAATAGTTGATAGGATTAATGAATTTGAAAAATTAAAATTAGTGAAATACTATTGTACAGTAACAATAGTGTATCATGACTGTTTGAAAAATAGTAGCTAGGATTAATGAATAAGATATTCACATTAATATTGAAACGTCTTTATGCAATTAATACTTATTAATAGTGATAGTTATAGTATTTATCGATAACTAATATTGATGAAAATAAAATTTGTCTTTAATGAAAGCGTAAATTTTATTGATTCTTATATTGCATGGCTCATTAAGATATTTCGTTGGATTAGGATCAGTTAACTTGAGCCTAATCTAACGGAACAGAAAATTACTTAAATTTTATAAAAAATAACGGAAATCTTTAAATTAAAAAAATAATTGAATAAAATACTACATAATATGAAAGGATACCTAAGAGACGTTTATCGATGGCAACAATGCAACGTCCTCACCTCGGTGACTAGCCAAGGACATTAAGTGAAACTGGCTTTGAAAACAACAGTCTGGCCTGATTCGGAAACCTTAAGAAATGTTACTGCGAGGTAACCTCCAAGATGTTATCATCCTTTAAACTCCAAGGATTATATCCAATCCATTTAATCATAAACTCTTAGTAAAACAGATGATACCAGATATTTCTGGAAGTGAATAATAATTTGAAAACCAATTTGGAAGGATTAAACAAACTATAGTTTTGTTAAATAAATTAAGGAGCGGATTGGCTTAGTGGTAGAGCACTGCGCTGCCATGCCGAAAATCCTGGTTCAAATCTCTCTGCAGGTAGTACTTTTATTTAGTCTGTTTGCAGCCGGAGATGGAACATATACGATCTAGGACCCTCCTGCGGCTCACCCAGCCTATATAAGATATTATTAAAATAGGGTACCAAAATAAGGGGGAAAATCTGGCGGTTGAGCGTGACCAAGGACAAGTCGCCTCCTTGCAGACCCGTTGTCCATGAAACAGTACAGTCTCTACCATGTACTGAACCCCAGCCCGTTCACGGGTTGTAGTAGTAAAGGTTTTTTGTTAGAAATTAGAAAAGAGAATAACGTAAAAAATCATCATATATATATATAAACTAGTGTTTATCAAAAGTCGATTTATCACAGCTATAGTATTTGTTATTTAATATATGAATTATTATCTCATTTTTTCTTCCTATATGAAAATACCTCAATTTCTCAATGTTAAATTCAATGATTCAATCTTATAATGAATAAACTCGAAACGTAAGCAATTATTTTAAGGTTCAGAGCTCTCAATATGACCAATGACCATCACATCGAAAAAAATTGTTTGGCGATGTGAGTTTCGATTTATCATTTTTTCACTCTATCATTTTTCCATTTTGCACAACTGTTAAATCAATTTCTCTAGGTGTAATTTATAGATATTATACTGTAGTTCAGGTAGTATTATTTCTTCTATATATTGCAAGTAAGAAAAATAAAAATATATCACTAAATATGTATCTAGAGATGTTTAACTGAGTCATGTGTAAGGCTGGCTCAAACTGGCTGGGCCGAAACTCAGGTTGCTGTGAAGGTGGTTCCCATGCAGCACCTATTCGCAGGTGACTCCTGTCTTTATGAGTTGCCTCTAGTTGGCTCACGGGCCTCATACATGTACACCCAATGGTTTTATGCATAAGACCAAATTCATACTCATCTTTCCTATGATTTAAATTAATGCAACTTTAATTTTCTTCAAACTACTGATTATAGTGAACACCTTTCATATCAAAGGATATTCCATCCAATGTCCAATCAACTATCGGGTGTATTCACTCACATATTTCTCGACCACAACTTATTTATAATCACCTTATTACGTAAACTACAACAGATATAGGCAAAATAAATGCGTTTTTTTTTTAAATAACATAAATTATATAACATAAGATATATATGTCCACGATCAAGACAGCGTTGGGATAATATAAGTATTCCTTATACCGATACTCGCAACTCAATACCTTCTTTTATCCATCGTTCTAATAATCTTCCAACCTTTAATCACCGCTTATCCATAAAATTACAAACAAAAATTATCGGAAATAGTATTTCTGTATTGTATTGTACTGTTAGGATTACTTATTGTACAATTAGCACTTTTGCTGCTGATGGTGGATTGACCCACCCAATGGGAAATAATATTGTCCAATAACGGAATTCTCCCTGTTTACTGGTTATGTGCATACATTAGATAATATTCAGTATTTCAATAACTTACTCCTGTGTAAGAGAATGCTGTGGATTATATCATTTGTGAATCATCTAAACAACGGAGGGAGGGAGGTTTAGATTAGGAAAGTCATAGGCAGAACGTGAATTGACCATTCCATCACACTTGTCTAAAAAAGTTGGATTTTCTTACATCCTTAACAGGATTGATTCTGTGACGAAATCTGACAAGGATAATGCTGTGTCCGTTAACAGCGATCCACTGATTTGCACTTGCGCTGACGACATGTGCCACTGATTAGCAGTTGTTGACATGGACGTCATGGGAGTGGTAGTGTTTTGTTCGGTGTACTCATACTTAGCTTGTAGTTAGTTACCTTTGTGCTAAAAAGTTAGCAATTAAACATCGGCCTTCATCAGCTTTTAAACCAGCAAAAAGCATACTCTTTTCAACCCCTTAAATCTTCAGGTATCATGAGGTAGAGTTGCCAAATCGAAACCAGGAGAGATTCGTTTGCCAGCCTATGTGAAGTACTCCAGTGAAAGAGAATTTCAATCACACCCCCTCAGTATTCAAGCCATCACTCAGAATCTTCCCGACGCTCTGGATTCAGAACCAATGGCAATTAGTCAAACTACTAGTCATCAATTGAAGCAATCAACCTTAAGATCAGCAAAAGCTACCTAAGATGAACAAGAAGAATAAGAATTTATTCATTAAGATCAACAAGAACTTATTCTCTCATAAAGAAACTCATTATTTACAAGAAATTATACTTGATGAATGACTTATGGTCGAAATGTTAACCATATAATAAGTAAAAAATGAAACAATTAAAACAGAAGATTGAGAATGGCCTAGGCCGAAACGTATCTCGAAAATAAAGAATAAAACATTTTTTTACTGGAAATAGGTTTTTTTCTCCTATTTAAAGAAATTATACTTAAATGAAGAATTTAAACATAGGGGGTAAGTTTTAATAAAATTCTGTTTCAACATTTATTAGACGGTAAACAGACATTCCATAATACCGGTATTAATTATGGTTCAACAAAAGCATGGACATAAATAGTTAGTTTCGATAAGGGCTAAAAACTAAACGGAGCTCGTAGCTTGAAATATTCTTAGTCAGCCAATACGTGAGCCCTTTCAGCTATTCGGAGAGAAACAAAACGCGAGGGGTTTCTCCAACAGGAAACATTTCGGCATAAACTCTTGCGGCCAACAAGTATTGAGTCATGAGCCATGTAATAAGAAACCCTAGCTGCTTGTTTAGAAGCTCAACTTCATAGTTTGCAGATGAAAAATTACCATAGTGGGAAGTAGTTCTTGCCTCTGCAGAAATTTTTAGTAGTGGATTTGACAAGAAGAATGCGCCTGTCTTCTACATTTTGTTTTTTTCTTATTTCGATTCAATTAATATTTTTTGTTACTTATTATTTGATTGATCACGTATTGCATAAAATAAAAACTTTATGTTGATAATTATGAAAGTCATCTTTTTTTTTTCATTAATATTGAGAGAGGAGAATATATCCATCTTATTCGCAACCAGAGGTAAAAGAAGAAAATGGAGCCCCAACACTTTTATTACTATCCGAATCCCTTTTTTTGTTTAGAGGATATCAAAATGTCAGGATTTCTATTTGGCCCTTTATAGTTTTGATGAATGAATAACTAAGACCTATCAAGTAATGATAAGTCGAATTAATGCCTGAATTATTTGTACCCACGGAGAAATTTTCTCAGAATGACAATAAATATTACAATTGATATTACAGTGTTTGATCGAAACCATGTTTATTACGAAATACTGCGATACTTTTTTATAATAATTGATATCTAAAAAGCTCAATTACTCTCTACTAGACTTAATTACTAATCCGACCTCAGAAGAATTCTGAAATTTATAGATCTTGAAACAAAGAAAAAGAAAAAACCTAATTTTTGAACATATTTAAATTGCATTTTGTATTATATTGAGTATAACCATACAAATTTCAATTTAACCAATGACAGAACTCAATTCGCTCAAATTAAAATAGCGAAGCATTTATTTTTTTTACTTGTAGGGACTTAAGTCGGATATGAACAACATGATCATTTATTATTGAAAAGTAAAAAAGAGACCTTACATAAATGTTAAGACCGTGGAAAAATTCCAACGAAAAGCCTTAAGTCTCCAAACTAAAACAGAAATAGAATTATCTGTCCAATATTTCGCCCATTCAGGCATCCTCAGGGTAGAAAGAGAATAACAGTAAAACAAAACATGAATAATGCACCCAAGAAACATCCCACCACCTCGAAGGCTCAAACGCAACTAATGAATCATAAGGAAGGTTACTCGGCCCCAGCTGGTTAAGGTTAGATATAAACAGCTGATAGATACTTCAGAAATTCAAAATTCAATATACACTCACCAAATTTCAAAAAGCACCCCAGGAAAAATAAATAATAGCAAACATCACAAAACTTAAGACGAAAGACCATATGAAAAAATGAAAGAAATATAGAATATATATATATATATATATATATATATATATATATATATATATATATATGAAGTGAGATTTATTAGTGACTATAATAGCTTTCAGTCAAATCTTATGTTGGATTGATAAATATTTACTGAAAAAATACAGGAACAAAACAGTAATCAAAATTATTATTACTTTTTTATTCGTTTATTTTCCGTCGCTTCTAAAGTAGGACCAAGATAAATCTTGAATCAAATCGGAAAAAAATGATTCTGCAAAAATGCATTGTTAATATTAATGAATGGCGATCACGTTGAAAAATAGCTATCCTATATTGTTGATATTTTGAATGGAGGGAACTAAATGGCTTCAAGATTTTATTTTATCTTAATATGAAGGTGACTAACGCTATTTATTATGAGTTAAAGATCTAGAAATAGAGAAATAAAAAAACGCAACAAATTATATTATTAACTGGAGAAAATATGCAAATGATATGAAATAATTCGATTCAGGTCCAGATCTAATCACAGATGAAAAATCGAGCTGAATCTCCATTTTTTTTTCTTTTTACAGTTCCGACAACATATGATAGTGGATGGGATAGGAGGGCCATCCATCCCCAGTAGAGGGAAAATCCAAAGGAAATATTAGCTTTGAGAATCTACTTGAAAATGCGAATAATGTTGGAAACCTCTATTCTATTGAGTGACTCGATTTTAAAATAAATACCAAGTCGGGAAAATCTACATCAATCGATAAAGTGTTGTAACCAACAGAGTAAATAAGAAAATTATTATTGGAAGAACTGGTAAAATTTGTTAAGAAATTATAGATTTTTTTCTTTCTCCCCCGTTAAATTTTACTAAGATCAGTGATCACTACATGTTTCTCTCTTAGCTCATGCAACAGCTACAAGAAGTCGGGGTTATAGGAAAAATCGTTTACAAACTTCAGTTTACTTTCATTAAAAGGAGCCTAAGTTTTGTCATTGATATAGTAATCGCTCTCATTTGAGTGCGGCGCAGCAGGCTCATGTATGAATTATGAAGCGCCTTAGAGTTGATTGAACAAGCTATATGAATATTCCATTGGCAGTTACGTTTCCTTGAGGAGTGCATACCCAGTCGCTTTTTATATGACCGAACAGCAATAGTTTTTACACCCGAAATATTGTATTATACTCTCTTAAGGCGGGTATCCACTATAATCGCGAACCAACGACCCTCCAAGCGTGTACCAATTTGCGAACCTATAGTACGCTCCGATGGATGTCGGGTTTTGCCCGAACTCAAATGGGAGAGCAATAGGTCAGTGAACGACATCCAGGCAGTGTTAGTTGTATGCACCACTTGTGTAACTTGTAATGTGTAACCACAATGTCCGATAATACATTTATAAAAAGACGAATTGACCAAAAGTATCCTGTATTGTGGAATTCCACAGATTTATTTAAATTACAAGAACAAGCATTTGAAAGAAGATTTTTGAATGAAGGACATTGAAAATTAATGAATTAATAAATATTAAATACTCGTTTCATTTGCGAGAAAACCTATCTTGTGAAAAAAAACACACATATAACAATAAGAAAAATTGCCCAAAGTAGAAACCAAAAACACTGGTTCGATTCTGTTTTTTTAGTTAGTACAAATTGTTAGTATAAAATTAAATATACTCTCATAGTTAATCTTTATTTAATAACAACAAACCGTAATTAGCAAAAAAACATAAATAGGCTATTTTTCAGAACTTCAAAAACTCCTTATGATACATTTCTGATTCATTAGACTATGCTCCAGCAGTCTAGGATAAGCCTTAATGGAAACAATAATTAATAATAATAAATAAACAAACAATAATCTAATTAAATAATTAAACTTTTAACAAATACACTTTCTATTTCTCAAAGCAGCAAAGTATTTTGGTAGTAGTAGTCCTTACACAGTACTGATTTTATTAATTTGAAAAGATTAATTCAATTACTCGTTATTAACAGGTCTGAGTGAATAGTCACAACACAAGTTAATTCAATTTAAAATAATTCTTCACAAAATACACTGCTAACTCAATCATGAGTCGGAGTTTACCTGAGATCACTTTTTCCGGAGGAAGAGAAAAGCGACAACTTCCTATTGTGAAAGTAATTAGATATTTCCTTCCATCTTCCACTGCCAACTTTGTACATTAATGCAGATATTTTTTTCCATCTTCCACAGCCAACTTTGTACATTAATGCAGATATTTTCTTCCATCTTCCACAGCCAACTTTGTACATTAATGCAGATATTTTCTTCCATCTTCCACAGCCAACTTTGTACATTAATGCTGATATTTTCTTCCATCTTCCACAGCCAACTTTGTACATTAATGCAGATATTTTCTTCCATCTTCCACAGCCAACTTTGTACATTAATGCAGATATTTTCATTAGAATTCTAAATGGTCCAATTCGCACTTAATCAGTCTTCCTTCTGTTCAGCTTGCTTCCATTCTCGACATATACTTTATCACCAAATTTGAATTCGTGGGTTCTTCGATTTTTGTCTGCTCTCTAATAAAATTATTTCAAAACTCTTCATATAGTTTAGAAACGTTTCATGTCTATCATTTTCAAGATCATGTTGATTTAGTAAATTAATCGGACATATTAAGGATTGTTTCCCAAAACGTAAATGTGCTTGTTCGAATTTCGTTGAAGAATGAAACGTCCTATTCTATTCTGACGCACAACCTAAGCTATTCCCGACCATGCACGCCTATCACCGCTATTTACCTTATTCTGTTCACTAACGTTTGGTTTAGCCTCTCGTTAAGTCCATTAGGATGTGGGCAATCAATTGAGGTTAATATCAATTGAATTTCCATATTCTCCAAGTATCTTTTCAGTATTGCAGAATTCAAGGCCGTATATTGGTCTGCTAAGATGACATTGATCTTATTTTTCTGCGCAACTGGATGAATAAGTCTGATGAAATCTCCGGTGCATTAACCTATCGTAGTAGAAATCCATACTTACCTACTAAAATGGTCTACCAAGATTGGCATGAATTTCTTAGGCGATCGATTTCCATCTTTTTTCGATTATTTATTATTTTCCGGTTGCATTGACAGAAGATCTGGTAGGATATTTTCATTTCTTTTTTTCTAAACAATTAATTAGTATTAAAATTAAACTTGAACAAATAATGAATTAAATCACCCAAAATTTCATCTGTTCTGGGCTCGGTTTTTAGATTTTCTATTGGCACACGGTCGATAACTTCTCGCCTAATTAAATAACATTGCCAACTCTATTAGCATCCTTGTCTCCAAAGTTACTTCAATACCCAAGTTTCTATATATACATCTTCATCTTTATCTTAAATATCTATAATTAGGGAAGAACACAAATAGGCTTTGATTAAATTAAAACTATTTTCACATACATGTGTCCACTTGAACTGGAAATTCTTTCTTTGCAGTCTATGCAAATGTTCAAACTTCAATGCACTATTTTCGATACATTTAAAAAAAAATTGATGTAACCTAATTTATTTCGAATTTCTTTTGTTTTCTTGGAAGAAATTAGCAAATCCCTGTTTCCCAATATCAGAGTGCTGAACCATTTATAGAAGACTGAGTACGGAGGAGGATTATCAATGTGGTTATAGAAGAAACCGTTTTCGATCAAATATTTCTCTGACGGCAAATACTAGAGAACAAGTTAGAATATGACAGTATAGAATATTATATAATTACTATAGGAAAATATTTAAAGCTATACGCTTTCGTAACCTTCGATCAACGCTTAGCTATTAAAATTGTTAAAAAAGATTTTCTCCATTCAGACCAATTTGATCTACTAGATCTATTTCTTTAAAATTCTTTAAAAATCGTTCCAATCTTTGGCTAGGCCATTTAAAAAACCCTAAAGATTTCAATAATATTTGTAATACAAGTTAAGTTTTGCCTCTTACATTCAGATATAAAGCGTTCTAACCAATCTTAAGCATTTTGCTTTTTATCAAATTTGTATAATATTTTTTTGCCTACCACTTGCAGTTTAATTTCACTAGATTTAATTTAGCTTCTAATTCGTTGATTTTCTGAAGAAAAAACTTGTCCTTTGATAGGTCATGTCCTAGGTTATATTGGCCAGATTATTGAATTGGATTCGTGTGATGGAAAGTTGTTAAAGCACAGGTTGTCATATTCATCAAAATACACTTTCTTTAAATCTTCTACTTTGATGCCTACCTTCGGATATCCGTTGATTGTTCTTATTGCGGATTTAGCGTTTTTAATAGTTGATTTAGTTAATAATGTCTAATGATGCTGATAATTACAAAAATCCGTTGGTAAAATGAACCATTATTGCTTGCCTTCAGATATCTTCAATAGTTCGTAATCACATTCAGAAGTATACATATTTATTTAACAACGTGATTTATTTGGGCACTACTTATAAATTTGATTGTAATCGGCCTCTTGCATAGTATGCAGAAATATGTTCATAATACATTGAAGGTGTTATTCCCAATTTCAATTTCATTATTTACCAGCATATTTTGATGTTTCATACAACTTTTCGAAAATTGGTGCATTATAGAATTTATAACTTGAAAAAAATAAAAATCTCAAAATATTAAGTTATGTTAATATTAATATTAGATATTAACATTAATTTATTTGATTAATAAATTTGAAAGTTGATTAGAAATATAATATAATTTATTAAGTATTTTATTTAAGTGGAAAATAATTGAGTGGATAATTCAAATAGTGGATTGAAATTTTTGACTACACCACAAATTACACAAAATAAGAAAAATTTATTTTATTCTGCCAACGTTTCGGAACGTTTCGGGGTTGAAGAATCCCTTTGATAGGAATATAAGAAGGGACTCTTTAACTTTGAACCATGCTTTCAACTTCGAAAATACTTCAATCCTCCCCACAGTTTCCAACTATGACAAACGAATCCTTTAAGAATCCATCCATATCAATTTAGAATCCCTTCCTATCAACAGAAAAACAGAGAAACAATTCATATCTTTAACCTAAGTCAAAATATTCAATTTATAAAAGATCTCTGCAATAAATTTTACATATAAGGAAGAAATAGTTGGGGGTGCAGTCAATAAAAACACCTTAATAAGTGTAACTTATTTATTGTGTGCCGACGTTTCGGCCTACAATGTAGGCCATCTTCAGGGCAAATACAGCAAGCGGCGGCTTGAAGGATAAAATTTTGCATATGTTGTGACAATTCTCTTCAATATTCTTTATTTTATTTTATTATTTTTTATTATATCCTAGAATTTTATCATTTGATTACAGTTTCTCTAATATTTATTTTCTAATTTTTCCTTCTTACAAGTTTCCTAGTACTTATTTTTACTTCACCTATTTTTTTAAACATTTATATATAGATTTTATATACTTTTATCCTATATCCCATGATTTTACCTCATTTGACAACAACCCCTTGAATATTTGAATTGCATTTTTCATCCATACTCGTTCTCACTCATCATAGTAACTTCAGAAACTGTATATAACTCCTTTTTTAAACTATACATGTAATTGTATTTATTTATACAGATACATAATTTTATTTTTATTTTTCCTTTCAAATATTTTTTTGTTCTCCATTATACTTTATAGATACAATATCGCCCATTTATATCTTATTTCATTTCTTCATTTGCCTATACATTAATTTCTTATCTCATTATATTTACTTTTTGTCCCGCATTATATTATGCCTCATTATATTTTTTGATTTTCAAATATTCCCCAATTTATCTTGTACATTTTTCCGGTGGTTAGCTGACTCTTATCAGTCAAGTGAGGTCGATAGGATACCCATTAGCGTCTTTTTGATATTTAAAATCGTCAGTTGAAATTCGAAAGATTTCGGACTCACATCAGGCGATTAATTAATTTTGGCATTAATTAATTTTTATCTCAACTTTTATAAATAGTTCCTTATATTTTATCATATCATTATATTTCAAAACCTAATTACAAACAGATACACATAAAAAACATAATTTTCTGTTATTAAAAAAAATCTTTAAATTAAAAGTTTTTTGATTTTTGTATATATCATTAATTGTAATTGAACTATGTTTTCCGTTCTTATTATGTCTCATCAGTTATTACGTCATTTATCTTACTCTTTATTTTATCACTAGTTATTTCATACTGCACAGGCGCATTTCTGGACGTAGCACAAGCTTTCGACCGGGTATGGCATGCCGGTTTGCTGTTCAAGCTCAAAACCCAGTTACCTCATTCCTTATTCCTAGTCCTTCGATCCTACCTCTCTGATCGCTATTTCCAAGTGCGTTGTGGTAACGAATACTCCAATCTTTACCCAATTCAAGCTGGAGTCTCACAGGGCAGCGTCTAGGGTCCTATCCTATACATATTGTACACCACTGATATGCCAACTACTCCTGAAACCTTCCTTGCAACGTTCGCAGACGACACAGCCATCCTATCATCTCATCCAGATCCTGAAATGGCTTCCTCGAACCTCTAAAGAAACCTTTCACTCATTGAAATTTGGTGTAACCAATGGCGGATCAAAGTCAACGAGGAAAAATGCAAACACGTGACACTTCGCCGGGGAACATGTCCTTCTGTCAAATTCAATGAAACCGTCCTACCTATTTCCGACACAGTACAATACCTTGGCTTCTTCCTGGACATGGCATCCTGTAACATAAAGACTAACATGGAATCCTCGTACCAGACTCAAAAGACAAGAACTTAACAGACGATTCAGCCAACTATACAGATTGCTAGGGCCTCCTATCTTTCAATAGAGAATGAACTACTAATATACAAGACGATCATCTAACCTATCTGGATCTATGGACGGGAACTGTGGGGGACCGCAAAAAAATCGAATATCAGACGCATTCAATCCTTTCAATCCAAAGTCCTGAGAACTATTGTCGACGCTCCTTATTATGTCTCCAACAAAACCCTCCATAATGATCTCAACATTCCTTTCGTCCTCGACCTCATCCCTACTAAATTCTTCCACCAAAACCTTGCCTGTCTTCCCAACCCCCTTGCTCAGTCATTATCCAGTTCCACACATCCATACAATCCACCCCCCTCCCGTCTAAACCGGCAATGGCCCCGAGACTTGTTATAATAATGTTATTTGGAGAACACTGGCACTGGCCAGATCCTCAACTCACGACCTATGTGTGTGTGAAGCGCCCTTAACCAGCTTCCATTGGAGTTTAATTCCAGTGATGCGGCTGGGAAAGGGAGGAGAGGCCTCCCGGACTCCTGCTTTGCCCTCATTCCTGGGGAAGAAGCTTATTTCGGGGATCCAGGCAAATTGTAAATAGGGTTTGAATGTGTACATTATTTTTTTTATTTCATTTTTTTTATTATTTTTTTTATCTAGACTTTATTTTATTATCATTTTTGCATTTATTTCTTTTTATTACCGCATGCATATATTTCTCCACATGTATATACTTTATTGCATTCACTTATTTTATTTTGTTTATATAATTTTTTGTTTTGTTATAGAATGGTTGTAGCTACATAGCACCATTACTAATTGCCCACAAGTGGCAGATTGTAATGTTTTTAATAAAGTGTTTAATAAAAAAAAAAAAGAAATGTTATTTCATATTTGTTCTGTATTTTCAACTTTTCATTCTTAGTTCTATTCATAAAATTTATTATTTCCCCATGGTACTGCAATGTTTTATATAGTTCTTCTCTGTTTCTGTTATCAGCCCTGAAGATGGCCTATATTTTAGGCCGAAATGTTGGCACAATAAAATAAATTTTTCTTATTTCGTGTAACCTTCAAGTAATTAAGTACACCCCCTCACCCCCTCACCATTTCAATCCACTATTAACTGTTTTACATTCCGAAGCAGGCCTTTAATGATTCAGTTCAATTATATAGAGTTCTGAGATTCCTCAATTAAAAGTTACTTAGAATAACCTTGTTTGAGTTTTGAATATTTATTAAAATGCCCTAACTTGGAGTCACAATGTTAAGAAAACTCATGTTTAATTCATGGGATGAGATTGATTCTTCTTTTCCATGACCCAAGGTATTGGAGAATGACTAGTCGAGATGCTAAGTGCCCTTGAACTTGGTGCCATGACCCCCCGCCCGAGTAGGTCTAGGTTGCTTATCGATAGAGGTCTTCACCAGCGATTGTCCTCAACCACTATAGCCATTTAGTCTTCTTCTCTTTCCTACTACTAAACCTTAAGGAATGGCAACAATCAGTTTGTGACTCATATAGTAATATCACTGCCATAAAGTTATTATTCGACAGCAATATTGAATAGCTAATGATCTACTGTAACATTTATGTTCAATAATAATGAAACATGACATTGCTGTCTTTATTATGCTATTTTTGTAATGTAAGATTGAAGAAAACTACGATGAATGTTTTTTTAATAATATTAATTGATTCATCCGTTCACTCTGATGACTTCAGACCGATTTTCAATACACTCATATCATTAATTAATTAATAAATATACCCTTTATGTGAATGGATATATGTATACATACTTTATATGGTATATGTACAATATAATTCAATTGCCAACTATTGGGTCAATAAGAAATAAGAGAGAGAATAGCTGCAGAAGGGAGGTTATTCAATGCCCTACGAAATTTCATTGTAAGAAAATCAGAAGTCTCGAAGTAAACAGAGAAGACCGTTCACAAGACTACATTCCTACCCTAACTTATTCCAGTGAGCCATGGGTCCTAACCATTAAGCATACAAGGCAATTCCAGGCCATGGAGTTTTATTTTTTTTCATCCTCCGAAAAATTCAAGGAATGATCTCCAACAACCACCCCTCCGGGACCGGATGAAAAACACCAGGATAAGGAACAGATGAAAAAACAAACAAAGGGAACAAGGAAGTACTTTCCCGCGAAAAATACCAAAAAAAGGAGTAAATTGGGATAGAATAAGGACTCAAGAAAGCTGCGCTAACACTCACTTTGATGACTTTGATATTAATCCTCAATTTATAGCCTTACATAATGTTTACATTGTGTATATAACCGCTGGAATTATCTCTTATATCTCATGTACACCATCACAGGCACATGATCGGTGAGTCTATCAAAATCACAAAATCACTTACGACAGGCCTCGTCATCAAGATCTGATTCTAAAATATCTACTACTACTTATTCTTTCGCTAAATCACCTAACAAAAGGTGTATTCTGTCACCAAACATTGGGTCATCAGTCCTAATAACTATTTTTGATTTGAAAGATGAGGGTTACATAATTGTAACAGAACTCAAAATAAAAATAAATACTTTTATCTTCAAAATAAAAATATTTAAAAATTAAAACAATTAACAAAAAATTAAAAAAACAAATACTGTATAAATTCAAAAATTATAAAATAAACAGTAAATATTTTGATAACATTTATACATTTAAAAGTATTACTGGTCAATATTAACTAATAAATATAAAACGTAAATGAAAAATTTGAAAAAAATCGAAGAAGTACACACAAGTACTGAGGTATGGTCCGTGGGACTGTTGCTTATATTTTGTGAACAAACTTTATAACCAACCTTCCACCTTCACATTCATTAGGTGCTGGCAATATAGGATGCTACTGAGTCATACGGGGATTTACCATAATCGGAAGGGAGGAAATCCCCAAAAATAGGTACCGAAAGGTCCCAGGGACCATGTCTCAGCAGTACTTGAGGGTTAACCTTCCGATAGGCGCACATCCCAGACCAACAAGGACGGTTCCGCGTACCTCACAGGCACCACTTGTAATAAACAAATGTTCCTTTTTAATCGTCTTAGTATGTACATGGCTACAGTGACAGAAGAATTTATTAGTGCAGTTTACTTGCGTTTCTCAAAAAAAAATATATATATTAAAAATTAAAATTAAAGTTTATTCAAAATTAAAAATGTTATACAGCACGGTTGTTTGTATTTTTACAAGGCTTCCCAAGGAACTCAGAAAAAAATACAAAATTACATTTTAAAAACTACAAGGTATATACAATTATACTTAAAAATTATTTATAGAAATACCGCTTTATTTTGAACCATCTCACAAGTGGTATCACACATAATTGCATTTAGCACAGCTTTCACGTCCAAAGCATTTATCAAATTAAAAATATTTTTGTCGGCTAAAATTACATAAAATAAGATAACACATTTAAATAAAATAAATATGAGCAAGAAATAGAAAAGTAAAAATATGATTTTTTTGTCATCATAAATTGCGATTATAGATTTTAATAATAAATATTGTAATTATAGATCATAATTATCCTACAAATATTATAAATGCGATAGTTTGTATGCTTGTTACTCTTTCACGCAAAAACTACTGAACGGATTTGGATGAAACTTTAAAGTAATATAGGTTATACTTAAGAATAACACATAAGCTATAAATTATAATGATTTTATGTAATTCGGTCTTAATATAACGATAAATTATTAAAAAGTATTTGGATATAAAACATTCTCAATATTAACTCCATCATATGGTCAGTAGGTAATCGCGGTTATTTAATTTAATTGTTAAATATTGTTAGCATCGCTACAGGGCTCCCCACTGAGTAGCTTGCTCACGTTTTTTACTCGCAAAATCTACACATTTTCGCTGAACGAAACAAATCAAATAACATAGTTTATTTACAGGGTATTAATGCGAAAGTTTGTGAGGATGGAAGAATGTTTGTTACTTTTTCACGCAAAAACTACAGAACAGATTTGGATGAAACTTTACAGTAATATAGGTTATACAACAGAATAACACATAGGCTACAATTTATAATGATTTTGTGTAGTTTGGTCATAATCTATACATATAAAATGCTTTGTCCTGAATAATGCATAAACCGCTGATTGCACATAAGACCTGGAACTTGGAGATGTGTTCTTTGCATGACGAAGGCATCCGATAAGAAAGGATGGGTCTTTTTTAGATTAAGGCTGCCAGTTACTTTTTGTAACCAAATGATTACTTTAAGAGTAATCGCTTTAATTAACATATGTTTAGTTAAACAAGAATACAGGTTAATGAAATATTTATTTCATATTAATACAAAAACAACAGCTAAATATGAATTTAAACAGGAAAAAAAGCAGCCATATCGTCAATTATTTGTAGAAATACATTTTTGTTATTGTTCTTCTGTCTCCATAAATACTCACACAAATAGGAATCTAAAAGTTCCCTCCTTGTTCCACACTCTTTTCTATTCCTCATTTAGGCTTTCGCCCAGAGAGATTCAATTGATTCTGTGTTTGCTCCTGTTGTAGGGTCGACAAAATTTTTTGAATGATTGACAGTAAGATGCACATAATTCATAGAATATAATGTTTCTCCTAACCCTTTATTTGCCTTCCAGCAATCCGAAACGATCGTTGTTCCTGGCTTTATAGTAGCTTTTATACAATTTAGAAGAGTTTCTGATGTCCTATCAGGTATTGCATACATAGAACACACTTTAGTTTCCTACATATACCCCCAAAAACCACTGATGAGGGTACATTCTTCCAACATTGTTTTTTCTTTTACTAAAACAAGATTCGTCAATTTCTACAGTCATTTTTCGCCGCCTATTTGAATAGGATTATTTATTAAAGTATTGGCACAAATTTCTCTCAACATATTCTTCCTAATATTATTACTAATATTAAGTTCTTTAGAACAAAATTTCGTAGTTGTGTATTCCTGTGTCCAGCAATATATAAATAAAAGAGCTAAAAGGTAGTCTTGATTCTTCGAACCACGTATTTGAGAATAAACCCTTAGAAGTTCTGCAATTTCTCACGTAGCAAACCCACTTATTTTGTTTATGCTTCAATTTCATATTGTGTCCATTATCACACTTTTTAAATTTAGGCAAGACACCTTTATCTTGAAAAAAATGTAAGACATTTTCTTCTTTATTACAAAACAAAATTAAATTAATAACATTTATCTCTGTATCCATTATACATAAATAACCTTCTTAATAGAGTTTTTAGTTATCATTTGGTTTAATTTTTTTTTAAAAAAAGATGAATTACTTTTAAAGTTTTTTGGTTACAAAAAGTAACTGGCAGCCTTAATCTAAAAAAGACCCGAAAGGATTTTTCCGAAATTTCACCCCTAAGGGGGTGCAAAAGGGGGTCAAAGTTTGTATGCTTGCTCACACTGCTGCCGTACAAGTGAAACCGTTATACTAAGTAATCTTTTTCAATAAATTCAATAACATTACATACAAATCCTTTACTGACACGAACAACAGAAAACTTCTGTCCGTCCCGTTTGTTAATCAGTGTTAATGTATGTTTCACGGCTGTGCTGATCCGTTTGTGATGAAATTTGATATTTATCATCTCAAGGAAGGAATTCCACTCCCAAATGTTTCCCCCTTAATATAAGTTAGACATCTGAAATTTCGGATGTACGAGTAAGTTATAGTTAAAAATAAAAGTTATAGTTAAATTATTTATTTAAAATGATCTGTTACAAAACTTTGTGTGGCAGACCAAATTCCAAGCGAGCGAAGGCGTAAATGCTAGTCATGTATATAATTAAAATGATTATACATTCAATTATGTTAATTATAATATAATTATAATGATCAGTTTTAATTTATTTAGCATTACGATAGGCGCGCGTAGGTGTCAGATATGCAGTCGAAATGCTCCTTTAATTTTCTTTTATACTTGCTGGTTTTAATATTTCCCTCTTCTTTCGACCCAAATATAATTTGCATAGCTTGTCGTTTTTAAAATGTAATTTTGTATTTTTTCCGAGTTCCTTGAGAATAAACTTTTATTTCCTTCTCCTTTGGAACCAACCCTACCACAGTCTCGACCGAAGATTTCTGCAATAAATAGTTAGGCAAAAAAAAATTGTTTTGAATCTCAGGAATACGCGCGTCCATTCAAGTAATTTTTTTAATATTCTATTTTTTGTTATTTAATGTGAAAATTCCCGCTCCACGGATTTCATATTTATAACTATTTTCATTTTAAAGAGAAAAGACATGATGCCCCTGGCCGGGATTCGAACCCGGAACCTCTGTCTCTCCGTGACAGCGCTCCATCCAATTTGTCTCTTGCCGGCAGGCAACTCTGGTGGCTCAATTGGTTGGAGCTCTGTCACGGAGAGACAGATCCCGACCGGGGGCATATCTTTTCTCTTTAAAATAAAAATATTTAAAAATCAAAATAGCTGACCAATAATTATAAAAGATTTCATATTTACATTTGAACCGCTTATTTTTTAAAGTGCAAAAATAATTTATAATTTTTTTCTTTATCAAATTATCTAAATAAAAGAATTCCCGTTTCAAAAGCAGGCATGTAACTGCTATTAAAACCTATTAATGTATTTCTATAAATTTATATAGGAGCTAAATTGATGGACATGCAGTTTATATTTTTTTAATTTTGACCAAAGTTTTCATATATTTTGATTTAGGCATTATTATTGACGATGTTCAGAGCATATAGTCTATGTATAACTATAGAGCAAAGTCTCAAACAATTTAACAAATTGTAGCAATTTTTGTTATAAACATTTCAACTTCTTCAATATCAACGAACGAAGGGTATTGGGCGATATTTCAATCACACACATCTGTAAATCTACAAATAAAAAATCAAAAGTATTTCCGGGTTGGGGGAATGGTGGTGCCACTTAATGCAAAAGGAATCCGTCGTCTTTTGGGAACCCTCCTATAATATACGTAAAGTTTGTTTGCCAAACATAGCAGAGTTTTTGGTCCCGCTAGATAATTTGCTGAAAAAAAGGGTAATTTTATGACTATAACTCCGGTCATGGAGGACTACATTTGGCATGGAAGGAGTCAATTCTAGCAGTCCTCGATTTCGGTAAACCATCACTAATGCCAGCGATTTCACACTGAGGATGATGCTATCCCAGGATGGAACTGGAAGAGAGTGACCTATAGCTTTCGCAAATTGCCGTCTCACTCGGCGGAGTCTAGATTAGCAATAGTCTGGGCCATAGATCATTTCCCGGCGTGTCCTTACTGATCATAGACCTCTTCATTGGGTAGCGAAGAACAAGGAATTACGGAGTGGTTATCGCAGAGGAAGGGGTCCCTGGCGCAGTATAACATGGAAATCTATAAGCCTGGGAAAGAAAAAGTACTGGCCTAGTGGATGTCTCATGCCATAACTAACTCCATATGTCAATAAGAGGAAGAGTCAAGTATGAAAGGATTGAAGGGAGTATTAATACTAACCGACATCAAATTATTTAGAAAACACACACGTCCAGATTGCTCAAGATGGACTATGCTTATCGTGACAATCCTGGTCGCAGCTGGGGATCTGGGATGACTAAGTTTGTAGTGGATTAGGGATGATGTAAGTTTGTAGTCATGAAGATGCATACTGAACTGGGGAAAACTACCTTAGATCCCTTAATGTCAGGCAGGATGTTTGAACTATTCAGTAAAGTGATCATGGTTTATCACATCCAGAAAAGGACAGTTTTATGGGGCTCCTCTACGGATATAATCCAATGGAGGTAAGAAATAAAGCAATGTCAAGGTGAGGGAAAATTTGAAGATGTGACTTGGCACCTCAATACTCCCCGCCATCGCAAGGGTAAAGAGGCATAGAGCAGCATAGAGAGGCTCCACTGGACGCTGAGCGATCACTTAGACGTTTATCAGGTAGATAAAGGGCTGAAGCCAGATGAAAGACACCATCGTCCAAATAACCACTATGTATATTCACTCTGTTCTGGATTGCCACAGCTTGAAATCCTAATTGTTTTGCGTGAAGCCATTTGTCGATTTGACTAACGAAAAAACTTCAGCTTTGTCAAGCTTATAAACCTGCTTCAATTTCACTCCCACGTCCAGATATATTGGAATTTTTTCGGCAATCGACATTGTTCTAGAATTGCTTCTCCTCACAGACGGGGCTTATTATTATTATAATGATTATACATCGATATGTCTAATGCTCAACGATATTAATAAAAGTTATTTCCAATGGAAGATGCCAGCAACAGTACGCATTCCCTAAACCAGCCTTCTGTAGGCAGAAAATACGAGAATAAAATTTAACCAGGCCTATAGAAACACAGTTCACAAGTTCCGGAAAACATTTTATTAACTGCTTATGTTAAAAATTAAAGAGATCTAAATCTAAACTATTTCATTAGGAAATCGACTTTATGGATTACATTGGAGATGCTCTAAAACCTATATTGTTAACTTCAAATGTGAAAAGGCTCCGAGGATGGGGTCTTCTTAATAGCCATTATATTCCAGAAGAAACCTCAGGTCATCCCAGCTTACTTGATCTTTCAACTACAAACGGAGCATAAGATCTTTAGAGCTGATATTTTAGTCCATATATTGAATTAGTAGCGTCCCTGTGACTGTCAAACAAGGGCTAATTCACTGAATAAGAACTAAATTTCACTGAGAAACTTGTGTATGGGAGAAAGAAAGTCACAAACCTCCTTTTCTGTAAGAAGGAAAAGAGTAAAACATATTTCATGATTAACGAAAATAACTGAAAATCACTTGCATCATTACATCAGAAACAACCAAGATCAAGTAACTTCTATCAATTTACAATTCTGCTTTGCCCTTATTTCCATCTTGTCCTCCCCAAGGCACCTCGTGATATATCATTCCTTCACATAGACCATTCTCGCTCTGGATGCCATCCATCCGCTTCAAGTTTAACAGTTTAACCTTTTCCTTTTGGACGCGTAGAAGGCAAGCCATTCCCAAATTCGAAAACTCCCTTTCAGAACTTATTCGGTTCTCAATATCTGAGAATGTTTCCTACCAGAACCCGTTCTCATACAAATCTCTGGCCTGTGAACCATTATGTGGGCTTTGTTCCATCAGTCTCTAAAAGCAAAAAGCAATCTTTAAAACATGATGACCTATTTCGACTTTTATTTAAAATGATATCGAACAAGTCAATTTCTCTCTGAAACATTTGGTTTTTATAATATATAATGGGAAAATTAATCACGCTTTGTATCTCGTCTTCAGTCATCTAATTTCCATTTTCTTGAACTCTTCCGAGAGAGGCAAGATTCTTCTTCCCAAGTACGTATTGTATTTTATATTGAAAATCTACATAAGAATAATTATGATAATAATAAGAATAAAAAAAAAAAAACCTGTACCACTACAACCCATGGAGAGCCTTGGGTTCAGTACATGTTAGCTAAAGGACTCTTTCTGAAATAATATAATATATTAAATATAATATAATAAATCGAATTTATATTATTTATATACATTAAAATAATAAGGTGGTAGTGTTTCTCTTTATTTCTCACATCTAAAAGTTTTTACATTCGAAAAACTGAAAACTTTATGTCGGTAATGTTTACATATCATACATTTATACAAAAATAAAGCAGCCAACATGTATCATATACTTTTAAAAAACGTCTCTGTTGAGCAATTGATCCCCTATATCCGATCATCTTCTCGATCAAATCTACGGGCAACAATAACCCCGCAATACTCCAAGTAAATTTCAACCGATTATGTGTCTGTATTTGATGTGTGCGTTTTTTTCTAATAAGGACAAGTTTAAGAAAAAAATAAAGTGTTTGGAGCCGAACCTCTGGGATTTGCCAGCTTGCTAGCTTTATATTTACGACGCTGCTAACGTATGGTGCATAATTAGATTTCTATCCTTAAATATAGCTATTTGTGAGGAATCAAATCACATTATAAAAAACAAATACAAATTTTATTTTTATCGCAATCAATAAAATGATAAATAATTCTCTATAGGATGTACTAAACTGAAGCCTTCATTTCATAAATCATTCATTTCATAAATTTTATGCTCAATCTATTATTTATTTATATTTCAACTGTTTATTATAATAGGATCAGGATGACCCTGCTGGTGCCTAAATCATCATGGCGTGCCCATTTACTGTTTACTTTTTTTTATTAAATGGAATATAATCTATACCATCCAATAGTTATTACATCTTAGGGCATATCTCTATGTTATAAAGATAATGTGGGTCCAGTTGATGATCATTTTCACTGAATGGAGATGTATAAATGTTTACTATGTAGGCCGTTAAAGTCTCTGGAGTCCTTGTTGGCTTGGTCCAAGGATACAGGAAGTCCAGGGGAGGGGGGGGGAGCCTACTGGAGGGGGGCGCTCCCAGCTTGGTCACCTTTCACTACGATAGAGTCGAGCCTGGAGCCTAGTTGCTGCTCAATCTGGGATACATCTTGCTTCTTGAGGGACAGTTTTACACCAATCATTCAAGTAAGTCATTTAAATACTCAAAAGTAGGATCCTTGTCACTACAGGAGCCATTTTGAAAATTACGCAAACTTGTCCCTTTTGCAACTTTCACTTATAAAGGTCTCAGCTGAAATGGAAAGTCTAGCCGTTTCTCCTGTCTCCATCCTTCCATTCTATTATTTTTTCTGAATAGTACGTCCAGTTTATATAAGTTTCACTAACTCTGAATAGATGAGACGCATTTCACATGTCCTTTTATTTTATTTTAAATAATTTATACTATCGGATTAAATAATTGCTAATTCAATTATTTAGTCTGTTAAATGATCCATTTGCGCATGGATTGTGATCTTCTGCTCAATGTATTTTATTTGAAGTGACAGTGATTGGAAGAAACGTTGAAAAAGGGCATTGATTGATAATGTCAATGCTGGTTACCTTTATTTTTATACCTGTATCAATATTGCTTCCTTAGTAGAAGGCAGTAGGGCCGCTTGGGAATATGAGTTAGTATTGGCCAATACGGAGGCCCCATTCAGCAATCTGTCCAAGAAGAATTGACAGCTGACCGTAAATAATTCTTTTGAAAATATTATGCGTTTCCGTTCAGGCTTGAAGGATTGAGCTTTTTCGTAACTTCTGTTTTGTTTCAATAGTACCCTAAAAAATATTACGTAATGCATCATAACAGAAGATATAATTTATAAAATTGTATGTATAATATTTTATCTCTATATAATTATATATATATATATATATATATATATATATATATATATATATATATATGTATATACGTGTTTATTTATATTTATTTAATTTTATTCATCTTCACGGTGGTGAAAAATTAAATATCAAATTTATTTTTAAAATGCTAATATAAAAAAAAATCAATTAGATTTTGAGTTTTAGATAGTACTTGATACAATATAAAGGTACATATTGTTTGTATAAATACATCTGTTGTTGATAAGTCTGTTCAAATCTATCTAATCTAGCCTGTCATTTTAACCTTAGCATGGTAATGTATTTCTTTACCGTTCAGATTTGTTCGATGTTTCAGATTATGTTCATTGTGCCTGAAATATTTTTCCCATGCCTTTTGACATATATATATATATATTGAATTTCTGAATTCCAAATATTAATGTAATGGTAATTTAATATAGTGTTTTAATTTTATAACATGATGCTTGGGCAATATGAAAGTGTGCTAGAACAGCTCAAGTTAGACTTTCTATAGTTTGGACATAATCTTATCACCCATTTATTTTTAATAATTTTATTTATCTATAAAAAATTTAAAAAGCACTGACCAAGTTATTTTTCTAAAAATTAATTCAATGTTTTTCGAGTGTGATTGAATCACAATCTCAATTTCTTTTATTTACTCTCACCTCAATATTTTCATAGTATAGCTTTTACTAATCTCATTTAGCTGTAATTTGATAAAAAACTATTCGGCTATCACATCTATATATTTATATATATATATATAAGAGAGCTACTGGCGACAGAAGTTAAGTCATTATCAACTAATCTAAGTATATCAGAATCAACTTTTTTTAAATGTGAAAGCTGCGTCCGGAAATTTAGTTAGTAATATTTAGGTAGTAATATTTCTCCCGTGACAATTGTTATTCAATAATAGTAAATGAAGTTAATTAATCTGATATTTCAATTTCATCTACTTTTTATTATTTATTTTTATTGTGATATCTATATTGTAATTGAAGCGGCGACAACAACTATACAACAATTATTCACAATCGGTTAATTTGTTACAATATTAAAAACTCAGTTTATTTTCTTTTACATATTTGTATTCGAGGTGAGCCCTATTGATAATTTCTTATTCGACATGTTTGGCAGTTGGCTGTATTTAATCCTATCCTGTCAAGGCAATAGGCAATTGTCAAGTTATAGGCAATTTCTTCTATTCACATTAACTAGTTAAATAAAACAACCTCTTCTGCCCCTCAAAGAAATATTCATCACTTCATTCATGAGGAGGTTTTAGGAAGTATTTTAAAGATTTAAAAGTTATTCGAGGAGCAGAAATAAGAAAACTACTCAAGTTACGATATCCTGATAAAAGATTAAAAAAAAATACGAAGAAGAATTTTTAGGACTTATAAGGAGGAATTAGAAGAGAGTGTTCTTTGATATTGAGTGTGGAGGCATATTGAAAATCTACAAGCAAATCAAACAAGTTCTTCAAGTGTCATAGAAAACCACACATCACGGCTAATCGAAGGAATGAGTGGACAAATAATGAAAAAGCAATCCTAAATGAAATATTGCCGAAACACAACCAGTGAAAAATAAAATGCTATTCGGTTAGTAGCTGAAAATTAAAAGCTGGAAGAAAGAAGAAGAAAGAAGGAGTAATGTATGAATGCAAAACAAAAAAATAACTTTATAAAGGGCGAGAGGGAAGGATAAAGTCTTCATATGGAGTAGTGGAAGATATGCGGCGGACCTACTTGCACTACTTGCACGTGCTAGGACAGAAGAAGAATACATTCTGCCTCGTATTGAACCCACACCATTAACGAACACTCAAATAAGGGAATTACAAAATAGGCCGCGTATCCACAATCTTCGCGAATCAATTCCGCCCTCCCTCTTATTGGAAACGAGATTTGTGAATATGGCCGAACAGGAAGTGATCCACAATGTTCAGACGAATCTTGAAGGAACAACATTTCGTTCGAGTTAGTGGCAAGTGCGGTCTATATTTTAATTATTTATTTGACAAAAGTCTACAGAAGACATCCTCGTTTTTGAGCTAAATTGTATGAAGAGAGAGGCAAAAGCGAGTTACTGTTGAAACTAAGGTCCCAAGAGTTTTCGATATTTCTCCAACTTCAAAAATGTTTTTAACTTTGTGGCACTGTCCATTCAGATTTCCGAATAATTGGAAAATATACAACATACGGATAAAATTTAAAATTAACAGCGAGTACACTTCTAATTTTTCTTAAATAAAGTAAAATGATAAATATTGATCAGTACTATTTTATATGGTCATTCATTGTAAAATTAGACTATGTAAAATTTGCATGAGGGAGGGGAGAGGGAGGGGTGTGGCTCATTTAGTAAAACGTTGAGTTGCCGTACGCAAGGTCCCGGGTTCGAATCCGGTTGCAACATATAAATTATTTAATCCAATAGTAGCCACGGACGGGCCCTAGTGGGTCTCACCCAGCCACTATAAAATGGTTACTCAACGGTTGAGCCTGATCTCGGGTAAATAATAATGTTGCCCCAGAAACATTACATCCTATACCATGTATTTAACCCAAAACCCTACATGTATTGCAGTGGTACAGATTATTTTTTTAGTAAACTTTTAATAATTTTCAAGTTTTGAGCAATAAATTATGAGATCATAATAAAAGCAGATAGAATCCGAAGGCTCCTTTTTTAAAAAACAGGTACCTTAACATCCTGTTTGCAAACTATTATATATAATGATAATTTTACTGTCAGGATATCGGAAAAGTAAACACTAGAAAATAATTATTAATAAGTTTAAAATAAGAATAAAATGATGAACGAAAAAATCCATTTAATGGTAAAAAAACCTGTGGTGCTTTATAAGAAATTTTCATAGTCAATATACCTTTACCAATACCAGCCGATAAAATATTTACAACAATTAATATCAAGCTATTTTACGATAAAATTATTTTTATTCTTATTTTAAACTTATTAAAAATTACACTGATCGACAAAAATGAACTTTTTTTTCTTTCGCAAGAACTAAAATAACCTTTTCTAGAAGTATTTTTCGTGCTGAATTCAAATATAACTTAAGTTTTCTCCATCGGGCAGGAGTTTTGTGTGATATTCATTTGAATTTTTATAATATTCGAAAAAAATCGATCTCACTCAAAATTATAAGAGTTTCCATAACTGAACAAATATCACTACCATACACAATACCATTTTCTTCAGAGAAGCAGTCCTTGAAATCTTACTTACTTACTTCTTTTTGGAGTAGATTTCACCCTTTGAGTCTGAAAGTCAAACCTTCAGCTTGCTGTTTAGACAGATTTAAATCCCGAATCTAGGTCTTTCTGATTGGGAAAATATGGTTCTGATGAACAGGTATTGGCTTCATATGTAGGATCATTTTTATTGTCATCTGAAGCATTTTCAGTTTCAGTTTGGTCAGATTCAGAGTTATCACCTAAGGTCGTATATGCATGTACTGGTACAGGGAACTGTTCATTGTGTAAGATAGGTCTTATTGCAGATTGCAAATTCGGATACTTAACTGTATGTTTTGTTTTAGATGTGATTCCTTTAATATTTGTCAAACAGAAATAACAATCACATAAATGATCCTTCGGTTCCCTCCAAATCATAATAATTGCAAATGGCATACGATGTGTACCATTTTTCCACCCAGTCATCAATCTTTCACAAACGAAACACAGCATGTATTTAGGGCCCAGCTCTTAACAAAATCACCAGCCTGACAGCCAAAGTAAAGTTGATAACACTTCCTTAAGAGTGGGGTCAAATTTCGCCTCTGAGACTTGAAGGTCAGCTCACCACAAATATAGCAGAAACTGCCTACATGATTTACACACTTTCTTGGCATGATGAAAAAACAAAGCACTAAAACACTACTTACACAATACACTTCCGAAAAGAAAGGAAGGAAATATTTCACTACTGAACAAACTCACAGTCAGCTCAATACTGACACATCACAATGCCAGATGAACAGGTCTGAGCATGTCCAAACATGAATGAACCTGCACAGCCTTGTTTTATGGTGCTTCAGCATAATATTACAAATAAAATTTACTTGAATACAGCTTAGATAAAGTCGCTACATATGAGGTAAAGGTTCCTATGACAGGTAAATAAAAACGCTAAAATCAGATTTTAAAAATTAGCTGTCACAAAAAAATGTGGCCGATGGAACAATTCTGACTACATATCTGAATGCAATATGAAAAACTGCACTGGATTCACAAATGAGGCTTATTGTGAAGAAAAGCTTGTCGACCAGTGTCATTTTTTACTTCCACACATCAGCAGGTATTTTCATCGCAAATCCAATTTGCTTCCAAGAATCTTATTTCATATTTTTATTATAGATTACACACTTCCATAATTTACGTCGAGGATTCAATAATATTGGAAATTTTTTATGAAATATATATAATAGTTTTTACACAGGAGGCAAAGGTAACGGTTTTTTAAAAAAGGAGCCTTCGGATTCAATTGGATTTTATTTTGATCTCTTAATTTATTGCTCAAAACTTGAAAATTATTAAAATTTTACTGGAAAAATAATCTGTACCACTGCAACCCATGTAGGGTTTTGGGGTAAATACATGGTATAGGATGTAATGTTTCTGGGGCGGCGGTTGGATTAAATAATTTATATGTTGCAACCGGATTTGAAGCCGGGACCTTGGGCAGGGCAACTCGATTAAGAGATAGCGCGGAGCCGAATTTATTTATTTCAATTATTTAATTCGCCAACATAGTGGATATGCGCCCTTACCCTAACTGTTTCAAACAACTCTACTCACTTAATAAATGAAAATAAATGTGGTTAATATAAGATTAAGACAAGAGCGTAAGGCATATGTTGTAGTGTTTTATTGATAACGTAATGTAGGGAATTAATTGGATTCGTTTGATGATGGAAAGCTCTATCTTCATCTACAGTTAACACCCACAAGTCTAGATAGATAGGTCCTAAATAATTTAATAACATCCCATTTATTTGGTTATGCCGGGTTGATGCTGCTAAAGATCCCATTTCTGGGTTTATAATGACTTGGGATGGTTCGATAAATTCGCACCTCGGTACAGTATGGCCTGGAAAATCAGGGAAGGTGGGTCTGTTGGTAAACAGATTATTTAGATTAGATAGTAGCTATGATTCGAAATGTATACGTCTTGACGAAACTGGTCTATTGTTTAAGACCCTGTCTCATAATGAGTCTTAAAAAGAAGTTGGGAAGAGGAAATGACTAGTAGAAGTGAGCTTGGAAAGAAAACCACTCTGTTGGGTCTATCAAATGGAGTTGCTTCAATCATTGCTTTAGTTTATGTTTTGTTTTTAGTGAGTCTATTTTAGTTTTTATTCCAACAAAATAAATTATAACATTTTACCATTAGCCATCATTTTTCAGTCCAATTTATTTCATTATTTCTACTTATTAGAGTAATAAATGTTATTTTTTATTTTCAAGTTAGCTAGGGGACAAATATGGTTTAATAATAATGGTTTTCGCTCTTCTCTAAAAGCTTAGCTATTGTAATTGTAATGAAATTTCATACCCAACCAAAAGTAAAAATGGACAAAATCAATACCAAAGTATGTCATGTTTCGGCTCAAATTAAAAGAAAAAAGTCGAAAAACATTTATTGAGCAATTCACTTTTCATAAAAGTTATCTGTTAGGTTGAGTAAATTTTAACAATATGTCGGCTGGAGAATCAAAGTGTAAAAAAAGCATGATTTTCCATTGGAAAATAATTGATGAGATGTGGATAAAATGAAAGAGGATCAAAGGGAACAAAAAGGAGTAAGGCTTCAACTCTATTAAAATAAAGTTTCAAAAATTGAATTGACTTATAACGAATTATTCATTTTCATTACTGTCCCAAAATTTCCCTTGCAAAGCCCATCAACAGAGAACATAAAATCAGGCTCTATGTTCCACAAACTGGGCTAGAAGCTTATTTTTTTACATGTATAATACGCCATCTTTCAACCCCGACAATTTTTATTTCTTGGCCACTTCACCTACCGTCATTACTTCCTCTGTTCTGAAATCCCGCTCCTGTTCTTCCGGCTTTGACGAGATAACCGTCAAATTACTCAAATTATGCCTCATCGATATCCTACCTGTCCTACTTTTCATAAACAATTTCTCACTACAAAACGCAGTATACCCGGATTCTTGGAAAAAAGCCTTAGTCCATTCTATAATCAAAACCTCTACCCCGGGATCTCCCAAAAACTACACGCCAATCTCCATACTTTCCAACCTTTCCAAACCTCTCGAAAGAATAGTCCAGTCTCAAACATCGAATTTTCTCGAACAGTTCATACTCCTTGATCCAATTCAATCAGGGTTTCGTCCTGTTTTCCCCACATAAGCTGCCCTTACCAAAATCACTACTGACATACATACAGACATGGATAACAAACAACTAACCGTGCTAATTCTACTTGGCTTTTCTAAAGGTTTCGATTCCTTGGACCATTCTACCCTTTTTGCAAAACTAAAGTCATTGTCATTTTCCAACAGCTCTATTCTATGGTTCCAATCTTTCCTCTCTGACAAGTCTCAAGCAGTTTCCATGGGCTATCAACCCCTTTCCTCTTTCTTCACTCCATCCTCAGGTGTGGCACAGGGCATCAACGATCTTCCTAAATCTGTTCCTACCATCTATATGCTGACGACTTCCAAATCTATTTATCTTTTCCTCCTTCTGAGCTATTTGCGTTCGCCAGTATTCAGCAAGACCTAGATAGGATCAGTGCCTGAGCAAAGCTGAAAAAACTGGAATTTAACAAAATTAAAACTCAGGTCATTGTTATAGATTTCAACTCCCTCCTTGCAGCTATTCGTTTCAACTCCTCTGTCAAAAACCTAGGCATTGACTTGGTTGGCTATTGACCAAAAACTTTCCTGGAAACCCCATATCACCCAAATATCCCGACGGTCAATTAGTTCCCTGAAATTATTCCATCGATCTCGGCATCTCCTTACACAATCTACCAGTAAGCTTCTGGCATCGCCCCCCCCCCATCTTCCCCCACTTTGACTACTGTTGTTTGGTATACGGGGGCCTTTCGAAAATACTTGAGGGCCGTTTAAAGCGAATAATGAACTGCTCTCTAAGATTTGTCCTTGGTACTCCGAGGCGATCCCGGGTGTCACATCACTAGGATGAGTTAAAATGGCTCTTCTTTCCCATTCGTAGACAATATTTCCCTAGTGTTTTTTTATACCAATCCGTTAACTCGTTAGTTATTATATTGTCAAGTTTCGTACTTTTTATTTCTTTCATCTCTATTTCTATGTTTTTGTCACTTTTAATTACTTCATGATTAGTATTATTATGTAGCCTTCTGGCCAGATGTGTATTATATTTATTTTTTTGTTCATGATTGTTATTCTAAAGGGAATTGGTCCCAGAATAAAGTTGTTTTTCTATTCTATTCTATTCTATTATATTATATAATAAAGTGGGGCAAAAACAATTTTTATTTTTCAAGTTTTACGACATTACAATAAATTACGGAGATAAAAATGAGGCGAAAATATAAATAAAATAGGTTATCTTTAAATGATGTAAAGTTATCTCCGAGCGCAATAGTGTTTTAAATTTATAAATTGGATGGGAAATATAACATTTTGAAGATGCAATACCAATATTAGATTATTATTCGCATAAATAGAGCATGACTTCAAGGTTTAAGGTTTAAGGTTTTTTTTTCGTTAACAGTTGTAAAGTCTATCAAGTCTGTAGGACCAATCCTACTAAAGCGCTCTCTCATTCCGTGGCATTTAGTCCGGGCAACAAAGGTGAAATAGAATATACGAGTATGATGTTTGATATGTAGTGTCCTCGCATGGTAACCAGAACCGGCTATCGGGAGATTGTTTCTTCTTCTAAGTTTTACTTTTTATTACTTAGGACTTGGAAACTATGCATCCTAAACATTATAAAACTCCATAAAAATGAAATCGTCTTTACCAAATAAACACTACGACTGACTATTCTTTTTTTTCTTATTTGAGTTGCTAATTTTTAAATCTTGTGCCCTTAAAAAGTCAGATGAAATGAAAAGTCTGATAAATTTCTTTTATGAATAAATTTAAAGTTTTATAATTATTTAACTGTAATAATAATTATCATTAATTATTCATTGAAAGCAGCTTGACTTTTTGTGTAAAGTTAACTAAATTTTGCAGAAAAATATTGGTTTTATCAATTATTCTACTTCCCTAACTTTATATTGATTAGAGAGAAAAGTGAATTTATTCTGGGACTAGGTCCCTTTAGAATAACAAACCTAACAAACATAAGAGACAGAACGGAATAAAAGACATAATTTACGTCTAACCAAAATGCTACATAATACAAATGATCAAGTATTTGCAAAAGTGCCAACAGAGTAAATAAAAAATAAATAAATTATGTGGTGTGCTTTTTTTAATTTAAAGACTAATAAACAAATAACAGAAAATAAAAACATGAGCTAGAACAAAAGAAATAATTTCTTCACATTATGGATATCTTATGTTTCTTAATTTCTAAATTTACGACTTAAGAAAGAATTAGCAATGAAATTCATCATTTAATATTGATCCATTTAAAGCAAAGTCCATGCATCAAAATTCTATGAAGTCACTAACTTTGATGGTTGTTACACATTCGTACCTGGAGGTTAATTCGAGAAAAATATATTTCTCATCACCACTACAGACATCATGCTTAAACACATTTTTGTCGAGATTCGTTTTTTTCCTTCACAACCTACGGTATACGGTATACAATCACGCATAGAATTTAATTCTCAATGTAGGCTATTGTTCGTTAAATTAGATAGAATGTAAACAAGGGCGGATCCAGGATTTTTTCTGGGGAGGGGGCACAACGGGCAGACGGAAAAAAAAACAGCTTAGAAATAAACTTGTAATATCTACAGAAAGATTTCAAGGGTTTATTAAAATATCAAACAATAGTTTCACTCATTTTCTTTCTTTCATTTTAACAACTATGATCATGTGATTTGCCTATAATTATATACTATAATGGATTCTCCACAGTACACAAAAAACTGTCTGGGGGAGGCACGTGACCCCCCCCCTTTAAATCCGCCCTTGTATAGATAAGAATTATTGTTGGAAGGACTTTGAACTGAAAGGATTGGGCGGTTTTGAATGACTTTGAACTTGAAGGCTTGAAGTTATGAAATTCTTCTGCTAAATGTGTAGTCGTTTAAATAATGTTCCTATCTTCAGTTAAACTCTTGTCTTTGACGCCTTGCCGCACACTTTTAATTTGACGATCGTTCTCAGAATTACATTTTTTTTATATTGTTTATGACTGCCAGATGAAATCGGGTGTAAGTTGTATGTTTGGAAGTGAAAATAACACATTTGGCTACAGTTTTTCCCAAAAAACTGTCTACTGTTATAGCCATCATTTGTCTCTAAATGCCCAAATGTTTCGAGGCGGTAAAGCATGAGAAAACGCATAAAAGGGCAATAAATATGCTGCCTGGGGTGCTACACCTGTTTTCGATGTATTACTCAGTCAGTACACTTCTTACTAGCCCTGTTCTTTTTTTTTTTATTGATTAAAATGTGCACTAAGGTATAGCCTACAATCGCTAAAGATCGGACGATATAGCTGTCATTTGCGGCAACGTGTCAAAGTCACCTTAATGGTTTATATACTGGTAGGTTAGTGCTGTTCCTAATGTTGATGAGTACGCCAGCCTACTTATCTCGTAGATCAGTGCTGTTCCTAATGTTGATGAGGACGCCAGACTATCTCGTAGGTTAGTGCTGTTCCTAAAGTTGATGAGGACGCCAGACTATCTCGTAGGTTAGTGCTGTTCCTAAAGTTGATGAGGACGCCAGACTATCTCGTAGGTTAGTGCTGTTCCTAATGTTGATGAGGACGCCAGACTATCTCGTAGATCAGTGCTGTTCCTAATGTTGATGAGGACGCCAGCCTACTTATCTCGTAGGTCAGTGCTGTTCCTAATGTTGATGAGGACGCCAGACTATCTCGTAGGTTAGTGCTGTTCCTAAAGTTGATGAGGACGCCAGACTATCTCGTAGGTTAGTGCTGTTCCTAAAGTTGATGAGGACGCCAGACTATCTCGTAGGTTAGTGCTGTTCCTAATGTTGATGAGGACGCCAGCCTAACTGCAAATGATCAAATAGATAAGGCGATGAAACTGTGAATGTGATTTTATTTTGACATCGGTCCGGTGTTTTATTAATTTCGCCAATCTGTGAAGAAAATTGATGCTGTGAAAGACTTAGATGCATGGAAGAGATGGAAACCTTGATAAAAGCCGCAGCCTTGATTTTCTGACTATGCTGAATTATGCGCCATTGATATATTCACATCTCATCTAAAAGGTTATTGTCACAATTCATGGACTCGTTCGATTTTCTCATGTATAACATAATTTCATACAGTATCAATCTTAGAATACAACTTTAGATGCATGAGAATAGTAATGACTAGTCGCTATATCATTCCGGATACAATCAACTTCTTAGAAACTAGTCAAATCTGACATTTTTTGTTTATGTCATTTTCAAATCGATGTTTTCATATTGCTGATATCAGCTTCTTTAGGTTATTTGGTAACAATAGTTATGTACAAGTTCTTTATTTAGTTTTAGAATTCAAATATTGAAACAACACTTCTTATATCGTATATATTTAAAAAAATCATATTAAAAATAATAATTGTGTTTGACGAGTCACCACGAACAGACACTCACATTCGCCCAGAAGATGGCCTACATCGCAGGCTGAAACGTTGGCACAAGTAAAAAATATGTATTACTTTTTTTTGTGTAATCTTTGACTGCAGCCCTGCACTCCTGCAACCCTGCACCCCTGCCTAATTCAATCCATGATTAAACATAATAATGTAGATTAAAAGTATAATACTCATACAGAGATTGTTTCGTTG
Source organism: Arma custos (assembly GCA_037127475.1). NCBI lineage: Eukaryota > Metazoa > Arthropoda > Insecta > Hemiptera > Pentatomidae > Arma > Arma custos. The sequence goes on from CM073761.1 coordinate 13,915,770, forward strand.
GCTATGTAGAGTTCTCTCTGATAGTGTAAACTCGAGAAAAACAAAAACTATTTCAATTAGTTTAATTCATTTATTTTGGAATCTGGGTAACAAAATATATTATTATGTGAACTGTAAATGATTAGTTACAATGTTGATAATCAGATTAATGATATTGGTAGATTTAACTCGCAATTGGGAAAAATGACAAAACAAATCTGTGAAAATTTTCTGTCTCTTTAATGAGTAAATTCTTTTTGATAATGAGAACTTATGCCATTTTTTTATCACCTCCAACAGTCTATCAAAGTGCTCTCTTGTATGTTTTCCCTTTGTCCTAGCTTGTTTCATCCTTTCTTTGAGCTCATCGATATTTCCGATTTCTGAAGGCCGTAGTCTTCTCTAGCCATAAATGCCATGCACACTATCAATTGGATAGAGATCTGGACTAAAATCCAAACTTTGACCCCGAAATCCTGAAACCATTCTTTCAATCAAAAATTATTGAACCATTGCTCGAAAATTACTACAACGTTGCAAATAAACGACAAACCGAACTCTTCTAAGCCATTTTTACAACTGACTGGGTTCGTTTTGCCGGAATGAATGCAACTTGAGACCTTCCATGACTCCGCCACCGCCACCGCCACCGCCTCCACCACCCCAATGCCACCTTCCTCACCAAAATTGTTTTTTCTTTCCTAATATATTTCTAATTAGCTTTATTTGACTGTTTTGGTAATCAGATATGAGGCTTAATAAAGATATTCAGCTTTGAGCTGATATTGCAAGTTCATTTCAAATGAAACTAAATTTACTGCTCTTATTCTCGAGGGGCTTGTCGTTTTGCCAATCAAGTAAAACATGCCATTACTTATATTCAACTACCTTCAATATTAGTTTAATCAGAAATTTTAGAATCATCAAGATAAAGTTTTATTATAATCTGTGATTTTATTAAGAATCATTACGAATATGTTTGGTATATATTAATGAATTTTTCTATTGCATATGACTAGCGAATTTGTAACGCCGTTTTTATTTCCAATAGGTGGTTTTTAAGTAGCTCATTTCTAGTAATACTTAACCAATCAAGCCATACTATGATAGATAAGATAAGATAAGCCATAGAACATTCTAGATACAAAGGTTTTTTTTAAATGTATTTATTGAAATTTACAGCTGTATACTGAATACAACAAGTTAATACAATAAAAGATAAATCATGTCCCGAAGTAAAGGCAAGTAGTGAAACAATCCAGTGGTAGTACTCAAATAAAAATTTCAACTTAAAAGGTCACAAGGATTGACCACGGAGGATTGACAAGGACTTGAAGAGATCGCGAGGTTTGAAACTAGTGGGTTTGAGTGGAAATGAAGTTTGTCATGAAAAGATTGATATCTGATTCGGGCCAAATCAGCAACAAACGGGACATTAAGGTCATTATGGATTACTTTGTTCGTAACAAATTAAGGAGCATTGAGGATTTTGGATTGTAAGGATTGAATACGAGAGGAATTCGATGGCTTAGTGGAGCCCTAACGCTCTAATCCGTAAGTCCAGATGCGTCTAATGATTGTCATGTATATGAGTCTTTTGTAATTAATTGTGTGCTTAGAGCGTTTGTCCAGTAAATGTTGAAGTAGCCTGAAACGGCGAGCTGTTTCTTGTCGTTTCAGTCTAGTATGAGGATTCCAAGTTAAGCGTTTGTCAAGGTGTAGTCCTAAGTACCGAACCTGTTCTACAGGAATCAGAGGGAAGTTATTACACGATACAGGAGGACAGGAAGTGGTTTGTTTACGACGGAGGAGATACAAAGGCAGCGTCATTAGTTCACTCAGTGATTTCTTCGCCTGACAAGATTTCCAAAATAGCCATTTTATATTATCAATTTCCTTTCTTTTTAATTTTCTAAAACAGTTCTAACCATTTTGATCAAACTCTTTATATCATTGAATAATCGATATCTTCATATCAGCAAGATATTGTAGGCATTGGAATAGCCTGTCCGGGCTTCAATCCTCAACGCTCATAAGTAGTCTCTGTGAATTACGTTTAATCGGGTTTATTTTGAATCAACTTAAAAGTAACTTTTTCTTATTGCCATTCATTACGGTAAATAAATGGACCATATAATATGCTAGGAAAAAAGTTATTTGGGTTTTTCCCAAAAGATGAGTGGTAGAAGGAAGTTTTGATGGATGGCGTAATGTCGGTTTCAAAAGAGAATTGTCAAAATGACATGGTTTTTCGCCCAGAAACAATGACGGAATTATTGTTTTACTAAAAAAGTGGAAAAAAGTTATCGATAAAAATGGTTCATTAATTAGTTTTTGAAATTCTAATGAATAAATTTGCTTTGAAAAACATGAGAAAAAAAACGAAATTATTTGTTCCTTAACCCATATATAACGGTATCTACTTCCCTTGACTGTTATAAACAGTTTTTACTTATGGTTCAGTGTATGTTATTTACCTAGGTTCAGCAGATGTTATTTTCATATTTAATAAAACTATTTTTCTTAATAATATGGTGATTTTAGTTTCTTAGATTCAATTACAATACATTTTTAACAATGTAGGTATACTCATACAAGAGTGAAAAGACAAGAAACTGCTCGACATTTTCGCCTACTTCAACATTTACTGGACAAACGTTCAAAGCTCCCAATTAATTACAAAAGACTCATTTACACGACAGTTATCAGACCTATTTGGACATACGGAGTTGAGCTTTGGGGCTCTACTAAACCATCCGATTCATCTAGTGTCCAATCCTTACAATTCAAAATCCTTTGTAAAATCCTCAATGCTCTTTATTATGTCACAAACAAACTCATCCATCATGAGCTTAATATCCCATATGTTGCTGATTTGGCCCAAACTAGATACCTATCCTTCCATGACAAGCTCCATACACACTTGAATCCGCTATTCTCTCAACTTGCTTCCCATACTATTCCTGATAACCATCCGAGGCGTCTGAAAAGAAGATGGCCTCGAGACCTTCTACTATAGAACTTAATTGGAGTGCTGCCGATGGGTAGTTTCTCCACAAGTTTTTTTTTTCATGTCATTTGTTCATATAAGCAGATTTACATGTAATATTATTGCAGTTGTAAATATCAATAAATTAATCTAAAAAATAAAAAAACAATATTGATAAGAGGTTAGTGCACATATTGTTAAGGACAAAAATTCTTGACTAATTTTTATTTATGTTTCTCGAGATTCAGTAGATGTTATTTTCATATTTAATGAAACTGTTTTTCATAATAACATTGGGATGTTAATGTATTAGATTCAATCACTATACCTTTTAACAATGTTGGTGAGAGATTGGTGCACATATTCTTAAGGACAAAAATTCGACTTTTGTTTCATTATGTTTAATCGGATTAAACATTAAAATACATTTATGTGATTAGTGGAATTAATTGATGTGATGTTTTTGCAGAAGAATAAAAGTGAAAATCTAAATTTCGAGGCTACAATGCGAGGACGGTGATGGTATGGAGCTAGGAAGGAGGATGATATTACGGTAGATGGAGTTTACAGAAGAATCAAAATTATTTTTTAGCACCTTAGCACCTCAACAGGTAAGATTTCACAATATTCAAAACTATCCCTATATATTAACCTCAAATATTAATTAAAAAAAGAGTTGTCTTCCCGTCTTAGGGTGCACCTACATTGGATCCGATGCGATACGATCAGAATTCGGAAGCAAACCAAATTACTGAAATATATCGAGAGTGCCTACATTGGATCAGCTCCGATCCGATCCATTTTTATCCGAGCAATCTGACCGATTTAGTCACTCGTGGAATCAAAATTGTTTATTTATACGGAAGCTCCTACATTGAATCCGATGCGATACTGTACGATCAGGTGCGATTTTCACATTTCAAAATGATTAGATTTCAATACGATAAACCAGCCGTTGCCATGTGTGGCAACTTAACATTTATTGTCTAAAATGTTTATTAAAAAATGTACATTGTAATTTGATAATTAACTATTATATAAATATCCGTCATAAATCAAAATTAAATATTCTCAATTCTCATTAAAATATTTTATTACTAATCTTCAAGAAACATTAAATATAGTAGCGAAGGTTATTTTTCCGTTGAATAAAATTATATCTATCAGAAATGTACATAAAAAATATACCTACATAAAATTTTAATTCGTCAAATAAAATTGGAAACATTAACTTTTGATAAAATTATCATCGTAATGTTTAATTTATTTGTTAAACAGTTGGCAACACTGGGAGGTAAGGGCTTTTCTGATTTTTTATACTCGTTTGCAAAGATGAACAACAAAATATACAAAGAATTACTCATAGAATTAGTTCGAAACGAGCCTCGATTGTGTCATCAAGGAAATAGATATTATCACAATCGAGAAAAATAAATCATTATATAAAACACGAATATATAATAAAAACAATAAATTCTATTTTTTTTTATTGAAAAACAACTGAATTATTTATTTATAGTCAAACAGCAAGACAAAAATATTCTAATATAGTAATATTACCTCATTGTTATAACATCTGGTTCTTTAAATTTATAATATTAAGATTATTTATTAATTATTTTTAATATATTTATATTTCACTATAATATATATAAAATATAAGAAATAAAAGAATAAAATTAATACTATTTTATTCGGAAGGCAGTGACTAGTTTCACTATCGGATTGAAAAGAATAGAATCATGTCGGATCTGATCCAGTGTAGGCACTCTCTGCGTATTTCAGTTATTTGTTTTTTCAGCCCAGCATCGTATGTGATAATATAGGATCGCGTCGCATCGCTTCGGATCCAATGTAGGTGCACCCTTACGAGCCAGGTTAGCTCAGTTGGTTAGAGCAGCATGCTAAATTATGCTAGAGACGTGGGCAACCCGGGTTAGAATCCCGGCCTGGACAAATCTCTTATGACAAAATGAATTTATTTAAAAATTATAACAGTTAATAAAAAATAAAATAAAATAAATTATAAATTAATTAATTTTTATTGAGTAAAAGCATTCAGAACATGTGTCGAAAGTCACTTGTTTCTAAAACTAATTATTTTTCTAAAAATAATCGATTTCTAGATATAATCGATGGGGATACAAGCCATCGCCACTGCAACAGCCGATGCCCCTTCAAAGGAAACTGACTACCGTCCCTAATGCCTTGTTTTGATAAGGCATCATTTCTATTCCACTGTTTCCCTTATTCCCCCCTCATGCTTCTTCTACCTTCCCGGAAAACAGTTGATTATTTTTCACGATATGAAACTTTCGTCTGGTATGCACTTCTGAATTCTGGTATTTCAATGAAACTATTATTAGTTTCTCGTCCCTGCCTATAAAGAAAGGCGTAGAAAAACAATAGGGTGTATTGTGCGATATAATACTAAAGCCTTGTCTGGCCCCTGTTATAAACGTTATTCAGATAGCAATTTGTTTCGTGTATGCTAAAGGTGAAAAAATACATTAATTGAATCAATAGAAAGTTGATTAAATAAACTGAAATAGGAAGAATAAGGAAATTATTTCTGCATCTGAACAATGCCATATATTTTCTGGAGCAATGCAATATATTAGAGGTAAGGAATTAAACGATGTAGAAGAGATTTTAGGGCAGTCTTTGGATCAATTTGTTTTTTAGAGTTGTAGCCTTGTGATAAAATTCTTAAAGGGATGAAAAAGTTTGCTTTATAATTGTTTTAATCGGTGTTAGATGTTACTAATGCTTGAGTCACTCCATCAGGGATTGGTGTAGCATCCAATAATCGAGACAACCTAACCACCAATATGAAAATACAGTAAACAGCTGCGGATGGTCACAGAATACAAACAATTGAGGTATCTTTTAAGTATTGCTTTTGATGCAAGGGTGAAATGACATGTGAATAATAGAGCGTGCTGTTTTTTTTCTGATGAAACGTGTGCTACTGCATTCCAAAAATTTCCTTTGAAAGAAGTATCTATTCCTGTCACATTTTCCGTTCTTGAGGATGTTCAAACGTAACGTCCCCCAAAATAAAACGCCATGTTTTCATGAAACATTCCTGATAAGGCTCCTTCTTCAAACCTTATATTGTGATTTAATAAGTGGCAGTATATTCTAGGTTATTACATACATCATATTATTCCTCAGGGATTTTCACTCTCACCTCCCTCTTCTGAAACTATGTTAACGGTGTAGCTCATTCTATCACCCCCTCCTACCCAATAGCTTACGATAATTCCGAAATCGAAAGAAGATATAGATCATATGTCAGTAAATAAAGATTGAATGTTGCAGGAATCAATGCCATCTTATTCTTCTTGACTTCTTTCTCATTCTTATAATAACTCGATCGGCTACCTATTTTCTGTTATACGTCTATTAAACATCACAGATTGAATTTTGACCTACACCTATGCTCTCTTTTCCGCAGGCAACATTTCCTAGGTGTTTAGAAGAAATGCCAGGCCCTAGACCTGTATATCCCTTCTCACAAAACTAATTTCTTTAAAAAAATCCTTTACTAATAGTCACCTTGTTTCGAATTTCCTAATCGAAATCAAATACAATATCTAAATTCATTCATTTCTCCATCTTTTCGAATAAGAATATAAAATATAAGGTTATGGTGCTAACATATACTTATTTATGCAGTGTAGGATAAAGCGAGCATCCACAGCCAGGCCCCCTGCCCTTCGGATTTTCGCCCTTCGGATTGTCGCCCTTCGGCAACCCTTCTTATTCCATCCACTATTTCTTCTAGTAGTTTTTTAAGGATTCCATTTGCTCCCATACGTGCAATCTGTCCTTCCCCAGTTTACTTTTATAACCCTAAAAATGGCGGCGTCTTTATGTAGTCTCATAATTTCTATGTTCGACCGTTGCGTCAACGAGTCATTGGGAAATACTGCTTCAAAAATTCTCCGTAATATTTCGCTATAACATCATGAGAGCCAGCTCCTGTGCTTTTGTGATAGTCCAGTATCCTGAAGCGTATGTTACAATTGGCCTCATCAAGGTTTTACATATTCTTATTTGTGTGGTACGTGATAGGGTATTACTTCATTCTGAGGTGCTTTTGGAACCCGAAGAAACATCTGTTCGCCACCATACTTCTTCGGATTTCTGTTTGCATTTCGTAGTTGGCATTTATCTGGTTAACAATATACACAAATTCGTCCACTTTCTGGACGGTCTAAATTCCTACTTTGGTGATTTTTATTGCTCATGTAGCTTATTATAAGGAATATCGATTTTCAGTTTTATTTCGTCGGAAATAGCGCTTTTGCCTCCTCTACACCAACTCCAGCTAGGAGTAAGTTACTCCGTTATGTCATTGCAAGATGTACTATGGCAAAGGGAGACCTTTCTAGGACGCCCAATATCTATAAAGTATTTTAGTGGGTTTTTAAAACTGGTGAGAAATGAAGTCTTTGAATGAGATTCTGGTTTACCTCCTTCTTATGTGTTCGATGATTTAGAAACATATACTAACTCACGATCGCAAACATTATTCACCACTACAGTGCTCAGAAAATCACCTTATCCAAAAGTTCACTACTGGTCACTTGACTAGATGGTTGTGAACGAATCGACGCCTCTGCTATACTATACACAGGCGTTATAGCTTACTCCTTCTCATAAATGATTTCCTCAGTCTAAGTATTTCAAGTTTTCCTCTCATTGTATCAATTTATGGAAAGCAGGAGGATCGTTATGAGATAGAAAGGCCTACGGACGCTCAACTCTTCCTGCGACATTTCCCCATCAATATTTGTGCTAGATTCATAATAGCCAACTATTTTTAAAATATCAGTTATAGCACTAAGCAATATAACTAACTGAATAAAGTCTCATGAATAGTGCATAAAGGATTATAAAAAAAGACTCAATGAAATTTGTGGGTTTGCTGTTCCCTGCGAATGACGCGGGAAACATTTATCATAAAAATTGTATTAATTTAATGTTTAACACGCATAACCATACACAGTTCTTAAAAATCCTATCCAATCTATATGTGAGAACTTGGCTATTTGGGCTCATGGGATATTGAACCCTAAATTTTCTTTGCAGATTTAAATTCGGAATTTCTCAAGATCGCAATAAATTACCGTATATTTAAAATTTAGATACGTGAAAGTAATAATAACGGTGATAAGAAATTTGTAGAGATTACAGATTAATCGACTTCACCTCATCACTCCATGCCGAGTAGAGCTTTCCAAAAAAAACATTTGATCAATTAGACTTGAAAGAATCTCTATATTAATTCCACTTGACATTTGGGATTTGGTCGTTTACAATAAAAATACAACCTGAAATGGATTTCATCAATGAAAACTCGACCTAAATAGTATTTACTATTTAATGGCTAAATTGGATTAATTTAATCGGTTAAGTGAATTGGAGTCATCTGTACTGAAATTTCTAAGGTGTCTCTTGTGGGAACACTGTCATTGATAGGGAAGTTTTTTAAAAACGGTACTTTCACTAGTGAGGGTGGCAAGAGATAAAATCAAACTAATTCTTACTACCTCCCCCCCCCCCCCTTACACCATATGTAACTATTTTCATCACGAATAATGGATAAATCGCTGTATTTCTCAAGTTATAAACTAATTACATACTTCTGGACTTATTTTACGAACCCTAATATTTAATCGAATATTTTAATATTTAATTAAGTCACGAAATAGAAACTGTGTGTGCTTAATTTTTTCAACTAAAATTATCAACTAATAAAGATAAATAGAGTGGTTTGAGCTAGGGTATAAGATAAATAAGAAATGGAAAGTGACAATACAGTTACGGGATAACGGAATATACCTTTGACATTTGGAGAGACGGTCAAGGACTTATTGCGAAAAGCATTTGGATTTCTGGATTCTCTTTTATTTAATGGAGGAATTGAAAGAAATAACATTATGGAGGTAGCCAGTGTGTAAAGCACTCAATATGAAGATGATGGAATATGATGGACCCAATTCCTTATTGGAGTTTGGGGTTCATCCAGAATCCAGAGTCGTTAATTATTAAATAGTCGTTAGTTATTATTGTACCTTATAACTATATTCATTCCTGTAAAATAACATTAAAAAATAATCATATAATAGAAGGGAAGGGCCCTAGCCCTAGCCCTAGTTTGCTTCTACATCTATGTAAGCTTTATTTCGCTACAAATTCATTTCTTTCGTTTTTCATTTAAAGTAGGAACCAAAAGTTTCCATTTTTTCCAACCACTTATTATTTGTACAAGCTATTATCTTATCTTAGGTGAGGTAGTCCTAACACTGTCACCTCAAGGCGGTTAAGGACTTTACGCTTAAAAATCGAAATAGTTTTGAAACATGATGAGTGAGCCTATGTAGAAAGACACATTCTGATAATTGCAAGAGCTAAATCTTGCAACTCTGAATATTTCATCTTTTCTAGAGCCACAAGGCCACGCTACACGATGGATATAGATTCGCGATAGATGAAATAGTAAGCATGAAAGAAATTCGCCTTAACAGACTTGGAAAAGTGAAACCATTTCATTCATTATTTCTTTTAAGAAAGAATAGAATCCTATAAGGGCCTATTTTCGTCGGTTGAGGCAGATTAAAATTATTATAATCCATCAAGGCTACGATATATTGCAATAAATAAAACCAAACCAATAAAAACACAATTATTCTTTGTTCCTAATTATTATTTCACTACCCTTTAGTACTGCCAAATTAAAAAAAAATAACACTATTGCCACCTTAACAGACTTACGCCGACAAGTTTTTCAGCTACTAAACTTCTTAAGCCATACCAAATACCAAAAAAAACTAAATACCAAAATCAATATTAGAAAATTTATGGCAGTTCGATTTTATAAAAGATATTTATAACATTCCGATCATTTCAAAAGGCTCCAAAGTATTTTGAGGAGAAAAAGATAAAAAAAAAGAAAAACAAATTGTAGACTAATTTGGATAAGTCTACAATATGTCCTAGTTCCCAAACATTAATTAGTCGGAAATTTAAGGTTCTTTTCGTTCTTCAAACAGAAATCAGAGGTAATGAAAATCCAGCGAAAGTCTTAAACGTTAATAAATGAATAAAAATAAATATATTAAAAAAATAAGTATATTTAATAACAATTATTTATTTAACTATAAATAATTTTTTTATTCTATTTATACATGATACAAATAAATTAAAATGATACAAACAACTTGTTATGAAAATGAAAAAATAAAATATAGAAATAATGATTTTGGAGAAAACCAGCTACAAAAGTGGGGATGTTTTAAATTATGGAATGAAATGAAGGAATGAACATACAGAGACATATACAGAAACACACAGAGAACTCTCGCCTCCCATCGATAAAATTAACGCTGGATCCAACAAAAATGAAGCAAGCTTATTAATTTGTTAACCTCCAGGGACATCATCGGAAGTACCTTTTTCGCACACAAGGATATACACATGTTGATAGGAAACATTTTAATCAAATAGATCATACCCTTGATGATAAAAGACACAAGTACTCCCTTCAGAATGTGAGAACGTTGTAATGAGAAGCGCTAACCTGGACTCGGACCATTTATTTATGTATTTACGCCTAAAAGTTCTCAAAAGTGAAAAACATAAACGCTACTCTCTCAAAAAGTTACAGGAACCAGATACCATAGAAATGTACATCAAGCAGCTTGATGAAAAACTCTGTACTTATGCTGTAAATAATGAAAATATATAACCCCTTTGGTCCAGCATGGTCGCCGAAAAAAACAAAAACAACTGGTAATGTGCTGGGGCCTAGAAAAAATGAGAAGTGATCCCATGGTTCGATGGAGAATGCGAGGCAGCCACTAATATCAAGAATCTCACATACAAGAATATGCTGAAGAAAGTAAATCAAAGAGCTGTCGAAGTGTACAAGGAAAAGGAAAGAGGAAAAACGTCTTCACTAAAGAAAGAAAAGGCTAAGAGAAAAAGACGAATTGGAGAGGTCAGAATGATATTGGAAGGAGAAGGAATCAAGATGCTACTACTTTCTTCACTTTGCGGCGTTGCTGAAGCGCAATGGGCTGATGGTTCACAAGTACATATGGGTTCTGAACAAAACAATACATTACGTGATTTACTTTATCCATCTTTACCAAACGATAAAAATTTCAAAGAAATTGTCAAAGTTCTATGTGATCATTTTCTGGAATCCAAAAATAAGTACAGTGAGGCAATAAAGTTCCGAAAAATAGTGCAGCAAACAAATGAAACTGTTGTAGAATACGCAATGCGTTTAAAAACCGGGGCTAGATACTGCGAATTTAACGATTTCATGGACTACTCTCTCATCATCCAGTTCACTCATGGCGTCCTTGACGATGCAGATAGTATTATCATAAAGAAACATCCAAATTTTCTAATACCCTTGAAATTGCTCAAAATTTAGAGTCTACAAGAGCTGCTTCTTCAGGGATAAAGTTTCAGGCAGATAAAAAACTGCATAAGTTTTCACTTGCTAGTCGCCCTTATCCGAGCTCTAAATCATCGGCACATTCAACCAATAAACCTCAAAACAGCTGTATATGTGATCTCCACACTCATAAAAATGACCCCCAGATTGAACCATCCAACTGTTGGGATGTGGTGATCGTCATTGGCGGAAACAGTCTGCCACAGTTCTAATTCATTAAAACCGGTAGCTAAAACACACCAAACTCATGAAAATGAACAGAACTCGCATCGAAACGCCTCAGTCCAAAGTCACTTATTTTCAAGATAATGACCCTATGAACAGGATTGGTATAGAACAGTCGCATGCGCCCCCGCTTCTCATTGAATCTGTCATGTTAATGATAAGACAATTGATATGGAAATAGACACAGGTGGTAATTGTGCCATGGTCAGTAGCACAACATTTCATGAAAATTTCTTCGGTTGAAAAACTTCTTCCATCCACTCGAACTTTTCTGAGTTATACTAAAACCCTTTTAACACAAACCTCTAATTATAAGCACAAAATATTAATTCATTGACGAAATATTATATATATGTGAACGGAATCGCCATTTGTATTATCGCCTCGACTTCTGCATATCTGGTCGCACTCCCTCTTTGGATATTGTATCGCCCAAAAAATTTAGCTAACCTTGACTCGTAACAGATTTCTCTCCGGGTAATTTTAACCCGAACTGGCGCACACCTTACGAAGATCTTCTACATGGCGTTCTTCTGATTTGCTAAATGCGAGCAAATCATCCATGTATACGTGGTAAAACGATTCGTCCAGCCCACGCAAAACCTCATCCATAAGTTTTTGGAAAGTGATAGGCGCGTTTTTCAGACCGAATGGTATCCGTGTAAATTCGAAATGACCCTGCTCAAAGGGGAACGCTGTCTTGTGCTGTTCTCGTGGGTGCATGCGAATTTGGTGGTAACCTGCCTTCAGATCATGGGTGCCAAAAATTGTTGCCCCCACAAGCTGGTTCAAAATGTCATCGAATCGAGAAATGGGATAGCCTTCGTCCAAAGTGTTCTCATTAAGCTTCCGGTAATCCACTACGGCCCAGTACTTCTTGCCGTCCACACTCTTTTTGAAGTGATAAGTTCTTTTGGCGCACCGCACACACATTTATTCTTTGTTAGTAAATTGGCCTGACCCGTCACGCTCTGAGGTGAAACGCTCCATCGGGTAAACTCGGGATCGCCGAGCATACCCGAGCGAAAAAAATAGTCACCTGTTCTTCGCTGTGTTTAATATATTCAATTAATACGTAATAATTGTCATTATTAACTATTATAAATCGATGCCTTAGTTCACAGATCGGGTAAGTACAAATTTTTCAAAAATGAGTTTTGTCATTTAACTTATATACTTCTAGAAACAACACATAAAAAAAAAAAAGTTGGGATGAAATGACCCGCACGATAACTGGGTTAACACTGACTTTATTGCCATCTTGAACCTCTATTTATAGACTCTGACACCTGTTTACAATGCCAGCTTGATATTAGTGACTATGCGATCATCGTCTTGTCTTAACTCCCCCCTGCCAGTTTACGAACATCCTCGTAAACTCAAAACAAAAATTGCAGTGAAAAAACACAAAAACAAAAGAAATTACCAATTACATGAATCTTATTCTACTTACATAAAAATACCTTACTACTACCTTAATCTACATAAATATCATTCGTGAATAACAAAAATATTTCTATACAAAGAAGTTACTTCACAAAAACTATACAATAGAGAAATGAAAATAAACTGTTCCACTAAACCTCTAAAATAAGCTCAAACAGTACTTCAGATAGCACATTAAATAAATAAAATAAAAATATAAGAAAGAATTGCTTCCTCAGCAATAACGCTTCCCCAGCTGGGATCTTAAGCTGATCGATATGTACAGTCCTATATTTTCTAGGCTCAGCCACATTCTGAATAGTGACTAAGTTATGCTCTCAGATAGCACTCACTCTGAATGGCTCTTCATAACGCAAAAGCCTCCTTAGCACGGTTCGATACAATTTTCTTGTACACAATGGTACCTATCCTGATATTGCCCGTAAAATCTTATACTCCCAGGTTTTCCCGCTCTACTCTCTTTCTCTTTTCCGCGGCCATCCTTCCGTAGGCTTTCCCCCATATTCTTTTCAGCTCTATTCTATTGGCGATCAATCGTCCTGCCATGCCCTCGTCCACGACTAAAAGAGAAGGAGAGTACATTTTTGGTATACATGCCCCTATCTCTCCGTCGTGCATGTAGACCAAAAAGAGTCTCGAAAGGGGAAAATCCAGTAGCCATGCGGATGGAGTGGTTATATGCCGCTATAGCCCGGGGCATTGTCTCATCTGCTTCCAATCCCTTGTCCGCGTGAAATACTCTCAGATGTTCCCCTAGACTATTGTGAAGCCTTTCGATTCCCCTCCCCTGCTTTTGGGATGCTCCGGCGTATTCAAATGCCAGGCAACGTCTAAATCTTTCACCTCTTTCCTAAGCTGCGTATTGTCAAATTCCCTACCCCCGTCTGAGGAAATCTTATCAGGCACTCCATAAAACTGGAACCACGTTTGGAGGGCTCTACTGACCGTTGCCGCAGATTTTTCCTTCACCGGGTGGGCCATGGCTATCTTGCTGAAGGTGTCCACCACTGTCATCCGTTTGAATCCCCGCCACGTAAAAGTGTCGATCTGGAGCTCGGCTAAAGGTAAGTTAAGTGTATATGTCTCTGTTTGTATCCCTACTGGGGGGTGACGAACATACTTCGTGGTATTACTGTGACATTCGCTTATTAAGTCTTCGATAGATTTTTGCATTCCTACCCAATAATATTTTCGGTTCATTAATCCCTCGCTGTTTATTAAGCTCTCGAAGCGTCCTTAAGCACCCGGCACATTTGTTCTTTTTTAATTCCTGGCTGGGACCAAATAGTGACGATATCTTGTTATTCATATTTAGACTTCTCTATTTTCAGAAGTCCCGTGGTCTTCGTCTTCCAAATAATCTGACGAGGCTTGTTGTTAATGACTGCGTCTGTTAACTCCTCCATCTCTGTTGGTCACTCGTCGCCCGATTCATCTAGATCAGAGGCCCTGTCGTCCTGATGGTCTGTTCCGCTTACTCCTTCTCCGTCCGGTGTACGTTCGCGCTCAAATGTTTTGTCATCTCGGGAATGTTCACCTGTACTTGGCTCGATTGCATTAATTTGCACCGCTCGTGATAGCCAATCCGCTACAATATTTTCCCTTCCCGGGCTTGTATACTACCTCCATGTTATATAGAATGAGCTCCTCTTTCCAGCGGGTGACTCGTGCTGACGACTCCTTCAATTTCCCGACCCATAGCAACGGTCAGTGTGGACCACAAACTTTCGCCCGAACACATACGGTCGGAAATGCTCTATCGCCCACACGATCCCAAGCAACTCCCTTTCTAGTGCGCTATAACTTGCTTCCGTCTCCGTTAATCGGCTGCTACTATAGGCAATATATATACAGAATATAATATATAGAATATACAGCTGATGCCGTATGCTACGGGACGCCCACCACCGTTACCTTCCTGAGATAATACCGCATCTAAGGCGTACTCACTCGCATCTATGGTGATGTTAAATTTCAGTGTAAAATCAGGAAAGGCGAGGATTGGTTCTCCCTGCAGTTTCCTCATGCATGTACGAATGTTATTTTTGATTTCAGGGGTAATCACGATGATCCATCCTTTCTTCAGTATATTGTTGAGCGGCACAAGATACTCGGCCATTTCCGACACAAATCGGCGATAATAGTGGATGTACCTAATAGCCTCCTTATTCCTTTGACATCGGTCGGAATCGCCATTTGTCTTATCCCCTCGACCTTCCGCATATCTGGTCGCACTCCCTCCTTGGATATAGTATGCCCCAAAAAATTGAGCTGACTCTGATCCATAACAGATTTCTCTCCGGATAATTTTATCCCGAACTGGCGCAACCTTGTGAACACCTTACGAAGATCTTCAACATGGCGTTCTTCTGATTTGCTAAACATGAGTATATCATCCATGTATGCCTGGCAAAACGATTCGTCCAGTCCACACAAAAACTCATCCTTGAGCCGAAATGACCCCACTCAAAGGTGAAGACTGTCTTGTGGCACTACTTCTCGCCGTCCGCTACTTCTTAAACAATGCCTTCACCATGCTCCGACAAATCACAGGTCTTGAATTCCCCGAATCCACCTCTCCCGACTCTTATGATAGGCAACGCACCATAAACACCTTCGATATTATTAATCACTGTGCAATAGCCTCCCTGCCGACACAATTCTCATTCTTCACCCTTCGTCCTCCTTTCTCAGTTCTACTTTCCTTCAATCCTCTAAAATTTTCTTCCTACTACGGCTCCCCTGGCTCCTGGTTCACTCTCCTCTCCTTCTGTTTCCGACACTGCAGAGGAAATAGTTGATTCGGACGGTCGTCTCCTTTTCCACATCCTCTGTGCATTAACTTCCATCGGTTCTCTTCGGTCCGCCTCTCTTCGTCTTATATATAGGCATTGCCGGGCAAAGTGCCGTTCTGTTCCGCATTCAAAGGACGTGGAGCGGGGGCATTCAGCCACCAGGTGTCCCACTTTGCCGCACCCTTGGCATTTCCTTTCCTCTCTTCGCCAGTTCTTTCTATCAGGTGCCTGTCTCTTTTCCCGGAGTTGCTGTCTCTTTCTCCTATTAAACGCTTCCAATTTCCTGTCTCGACCGAGTTCTGCCTGTTTGAGTTCTCCTAAAAGGAACCCTGCTCTATCCTGGTTCGACCTCGTCGCGTGCTTCTTCCTCCCGAGCACTCGAATCTACCATCTCGAGGAAGGTAATCTTACCTTTTTCTGTGTCCCTCGCTAACTGTAATTTAAGGACCGTGGTCATGAAAATCATCCATTCTTCCACTGCTCCAGTATCCATCACTTCTCGCAATTTCTCATTGATCCTGTTCAATATTGCAATTAGACCTACCGCTTATTGCCCGTTCGACTGGTTAAGTCTCTTCACTTCCCTAAACATGTCCAGCATGTGTCCTTCGGGAGACCACCACCCCAACCCGTATACTTTTTTCAGCCTTTCTTTTCTAGCTCTCTACGGTGTATCCTTATCTGCCTGTATTAGGTTCAGTACGCTTCTTTTGACTCGGCGTTCTAGGATTTTTACTCGTAGCCTATTATCAGCGACCTGGGATTTAATACTGAACATAATACCATCGCCGCCTTTGAGGAAATAGTTCAGCTACCCTACATCGCCATTGATTTTTTCTAGATCAGAAATCTCTCTTCTTACATCCTGTGCGTTAGCCCTTTTTAATTTCATCCGTTCAAACCCGTTGGTCTCCTCTGCGATCCTGTTCGCCTCCCTGGCTGCTAAGCCCGCACGCGCCATTGCGAGCGTAGTCGTCGGCAAAGGCGGGAACTCAGGGTACCCCGGTGGTGGCGCAAGCGTTAATGTTGCTGGCCTAAGAACGTTTCTCTGTTTCAGTACTTCTCTGGAAACTTCCCTGAAATCGGTACCACTTATAGAGTGGTATATTATACACCATTTATATTCCAGGAACAAAATATTAAAAAAAGAAGGGAAATATAGGAAGAAATGACTCGCACGAGAACTGGTTTAATACTGGCTTTATTTATTACCATCTTGAATCTCTATTTATAGTATCTACATATTAACAGCTGTTACCAGCTTGATTTTAGCGGCTATGCGATCATCAGTCTAGTCTTAACTATGTATGTATACATATAAATATGTATATATTTATTATGTTTGAGCTCTCGCGAGACAGTAGGACCTCTCGATAAGAGCCCCGAAATATGTGTGGGAAAATAACACTGATTCAATTACCAGATCGCTTGTCTTTAATAGAACCTTTTATTAGACTAAAAATAATCATTATACAAAAAAGGTCACCTGTGGTCTAGTGGTTAGCGTAACAAACTACTAAACCCAAGATCACGGGTTCGTAGCCAGGCAGGTGGCCCTAGGATTTTTTTAAGGGAGTAAAAAATCCTTAGTTACGCCGTCCTTCGGAAGGGACGTTAAACGGGGGTCCCGAGCCTGTACGATGTCAGGTACTCGTTAAAAATCCCTATCCTAATTAAACCTGGATAGGCAAAATTTAGAGCTCCCACTGTAGCATCGTCCGATTAGCCATAGCAGCATAAAGTGACGTTAAATGAACAAACAAATAAACAATCATTATACAAAATAAATTAGCAAAACAACTTTGATATTAATACTATTAATAATGTTTCTATAAAGAAAATAAATTGCTTATATGTACTGAAATTATAATGAACTACTGATATAAAAAGAACTAGAGCACAATTTAAATGAGTTAGTGTTTGTAAAATATAGCTACTATTAAATGTCTATAGATTATCATAAATCTGGCTAGCCAGTCGAAGTAGTGTAAATAAAATAATTAAAACTGTCTTATCTGTCGTCAACGGCGGGGCGTGCGACGATGTCCAGGCCGAAGGAATTCTCCGCAGGGCGGGCGAATCCTCGAGGTAATTTTTTCTCCGCTGGGCGAGAGATAAAGTCCATCAAATTCCTTGCTCCATCAGGGCGAGCTAGGATCAAAATATCGGGTCGGTTCGAAGTGGTCGAACCGACTGATATACTAATACTGTGTCCACAAAATTCCTCACTCCAACAGGGCGAGCGAGGGTCAAAATATCGGGTCGGTTCGAAGTGGTTGAACCGACTGACATAACAATACTGTCCTGTGGTTGAACTTGAACTACAGTGGGGCAGCGAATTAGACTAGTTGAAGTCCACCAAAACAACTGCACTATTGTTTATTATGTGCACTCGGGCCAAAACTGTCTGGATTACATCGACGTAAACAATAGCCGATCGAAACTACCGTCGGCATGTGTCTTTTTTTTCTTATAAATAAATTATATTAATTATTTAAACAATAATAAAAAACGTAATAATAAACATATAATAAAATATGAAAATAAACATTTACACCACTATATTTACAAAATATGAAAATTAAAATAAAAGAAAAAAAAGTTCTTTTCTTTTACAAGATATTTGTTTTTTTTTATGATTGAGATAAAAATACTCTTTTAGTCAACCAAATAAAATATCTGGCCTTAACAATATATACATATATATATATATATATATATATATATATATATATATATATATATATATATATATATATATATATATAAAAGGAAGAAATAGTTGGGGGTGCAGTCAATAAAAACACCTAAATAAGTGTAACTTATTTATTGTGTGCCATTTTACACTTATTTAGGTGTTTTTATTGACTGCACCCCCAACTATTTCTTCCTTATATTAGAAGATACAGTCGACCAATTCTTCTGTAATATATACATATATATATATATATATATATATATATATATATATATATATATATATATATATATATATATATATATATATATATATATAAATATATTATATATATAATTTATATATATAATATATATATAAATATAATATATATATAATTTATATTACTGTACTCATCAGTCATAATAATTTAATTTTTTTCAGAATTATGCTGTTTTTCCTACTAACATGCCTACTCCAGTACACAACAGCCTTTACATACAAAGTAAGTAATCTTTATTATTCAATTCCACTATTAATACCATAAAAACGTTCGCTTAGAGGAAGATAGAAATACCTAAACTACAAAAAATAACCACTTATATGTTTTTTATATATAATAATTATAATAATAACAATAATATATATATATATATATAAGTAGTTAAAATAAGACTGAACTAATAACATAAAAAAAGAGAGAGATTGGAAAGAGTAACAACACGCGCTTGAACATCAACTGAAACTTTATTGATTATACAGCTCTATATATACTATCTAATGTTTATATCGTAGGGTTTATACGAAAACAATAGCTTGATTATTAACCTAAATTTAATCCTATTAGTCTATTGATACACACTTAACTCCCCCCTTCCAGTTTCTACTCAGGAGGAACTATCACAAGAAAAGAATCACTTACAACAATAACAAAAAAAATTAATAATAATAATAGAAGCACTTACAAAAATCATCACAAAAAAAAGAAAATTTTTGAACTGGTTCTCACATGCCCGAGTTACTTCTACTCAGGTGTAGCAATCGCATGCGGGGCAGGCGGCAGAGCATGAGGCACTCCAAGTTCTATATATATATTGAGTTTAAGACATTTTCTAAAAGATTCAAAATACCTTGATTAGCAAGTTATTTCGACTAAAAACTCTTAAATTAAATAAATTAATGCTACATTACGTTTCCTCGTAAAGGAGGTATACTAAAGTAGTCAACTTCTTCTACTCAAATGCTTTTTCTACATAAACTATGAAATATAGAAAAAATGTTTCATACATTTTTTCCATGTTTTGGATTTTACATTTCAGAAAAATAAAAATAAATGTGGGTCAAAAGGAAACTACATTTTTGAAAGTCGATACTGACCATTTAAAGTGAAAACCCAAAAAACGTTTTTTTATTTTTTCAAACTAGGGCTGAATAACTACAACTTTTACCTTAATCGTTTTTCTGAACTTTGTTTCGTTATGATTGAAAAATTATATCGGCTAAATGGGGACCGCGATTCTTCATCTCTTTTTAAGGCATTTTTCATGACAGCCCGCAACATCTCAGGCTGAATTTTTTCAATTTCGTGATGGGCATTGTCTTTAAGATGTTGAATCGTTTGGGGCTTATTCACATAAACTTTTGATTTTAATAAACCCCATAAGAAAAGTTGATCAGAGATCCGGTAGCAACTTTTGGACTGATTGAATTTTGTATGGGAACATTTTCAAATCAGTTTTCAAAATTCACCTTAAACTGCGTGCAACAATGTGTAACTGGGAACCTCGTCTCCGAATTTATGTTTCTGGAGACTCTGCAATACTATCGCGCACCAGAGCCACATTTTCAGCGTTAAGAGACGTCCGTTGTCTTCCAGAACGAGGCCTATCTGCTTTCGTACCGTACTCTCGAAAATTCGCATGTAAACGTAAATTGTGGTTAAGTTAAGACAAGATGATGATCGCATAGTCGCTGGTATCAAGCTGGCATTGTAAACAGCTGTAGGAATCTATACATAGAGGTTCAAGATGGCAATACAGTTAGCAAGGGACACAGGAAAGAAGGATTGCCTGCCTCGAGATAAGCCTTTCTTGGAATGCACCCAAGAAATGGTAGATTCGAGTGCTCGGGAGGAAGAAGCACGCGACGAGGTCCACCCAGGATGGAGCAGGGTTCCTTTTAGGAGAACTCAAACAGGCAGAACTCGGGCGAGACAGGAAATTGGAAGTAGAGTTTACTTGCAGAGAAAGACCACAAATTCGGGAATAGAGACAGGCACCGTATAGAAGGACTGGTGCTGGGAGGAAAGGAAATGGCACCGGTGCGGCAAAGCTCCAGGTGCTACGAATGCGGAACGGAAGAGCACTTTGCCCGGGAATGCCCATATATAAGACGAAGAGAGGCGGACCGAGGAGAACCGATGGAAGTTAATGCACAGAGGATGTGGAAAAGGAGGCGACCGTCCTAGTCAACTATTTCCTCCGCAGTGTCGGAAACAGAAGGAGACGAGAGCGAACCAGGAGCCATGGGACAACGATCTGGGATAAGATCCGAAACTTGTGGAGGACCGAGAAAATAGGATTAGATCGATCAATTATCCGATGCTGCCTGTCGAATGGTCGAAACGATTCGTGATGCCGAACAACAAAAGGAGTTGACACTCGCACATCATCAAGGAAAGACAAACCTCCCTCGGTGGTTCATGAAACAATGGCGGCGTTGAAGCGGAAATATTATTGGGTACGAATGCGAAAAGCAATTGAAGAGGTGATAAGCGAATGTCAACTTTGTAATACCACGAAGTATGATCGCCACCCCCCAGTAGGGATACAAACAGAGACATATACACCTAAGGTGCCTTTAACCGAGCTCCAGATCGACACTTTTACATGGCGGGGATTCAAATGGGTGACAATGATGGATACCTTCAGCAAGATAGCCATGGCCCACCCGGTGAAGGAAAAATCAGCGGCAGCGGTCAGTACAGCTCTCCAAACGTGGTTCCAGTTTTATGTAGTGCCTAATAAGATTTTCTCAGACGGGGGTAGGGGGTAATTTGACAAGGCGCAGCTTAGGAAAGAGGTGAAAGATTTAGACGTCACCTGGCATTGGAATACGCTGGGGCATCCCAAAAGCAGGGGGGGGGATCGAAAGGCTTCACAATACTCAAGGGGAACATCTGAGAGTATTTTACGCGGACAAGGGATTGGAAGCAGATGAGGCAATGTCCCGGGCCATAGCGGCATATAATCCATCTGTATGGCTACTGAATTTTCCCCTTTCGAGACCCTTTTTGATCTACATGCACGACGGAGAGATAGGGGCGGTACGGTCGTGGACGAGGGCATGGCAGGACGATTGATCGCCAATAGAATATAGCTCAAAAGAATATGGGGGAAAGCCTACGGAAGGATGGCCGCGGAAAAGAGAAGGAGAGTAGAGCGGGAAAACCTGGGAGTATAAGATATTACGGGCAATATCAGGATAGGTACCATTGTGTACAAGAAAATTGTATCGAACCGTGCTAAGGAGGCTTTTGCGTTATGAAGAGCCATTCAGAGTGATTGCTATCTGAGAGCATAACTTAGTCACTATTCAGAATGTGGCTGAGCCTAGAAAACATAGGACTGTACACATCGATCAGCTCAAGATCCCAGCTGGGGAAGCGTTATTGCTGAGGAAGCAATTCTTTTTTATATTTTTATTTTATTTATTTAATGTGCTATCTGAAGTACTGTTTGAGCTTATTTTAGAGGTTTGGTGGAACAGTGTATTATCATTTCTCTATTGTATAGTTTTTGTGAAGTAACTTCTTTGTATAGAAATATTTTTGTTATTCACGAATGATATTTATGTAGATTAAGGTAGTAGTAAGGTATTTTTATGTAAGTAGAATAATATTCATGTAATTGGTAATTTCTTTTGTTTTTGTGTTCTTTCTCTGCAATTTTTGTTTTGAGTTTACGAGGATGTTCGTAAACTGGCAGGGGGGAGTTAGGACAAGACGATGATCGCATAGTCGCTAATATCAAGCTGGCATTGTAAACAGCTGTAGGAATCGATAAATAGAGGTTCAAGATGTTAATAAAATCAGTATTAAACCAGTTCTCGTGCGAGTTTTTCCATCCTTATTTCCCTTTTTTTTACTTATTTTGTTCCTGGAACTATATAAGTTACATACATACATATATATATGTATATATATATATATATATATATATATATATATATGTGTGTTTTTTCTTTGTTTTGTTTTATTTAATATACAACCAAAGGTAGAAGCGCTAATCATATTTTTATTTACAGTAATTGTGTATTTTCACTAGTCATACTTCAAAACCTAAAAAGAAAAAAAATAATAATTAAGACTTTTTAAAAATTTTAGTATTGGGCACAATTCAAATGTAATAAAATTACACTAATTTGTTAAGAACTAGTATATTTTCTAATGGCTTTGATACTTTTTTCTTTAATTTGCAGTAAGTTCAGTTAAAATGGTCCGCACAAATAGTGTAAGATGTTGATCGGTAAACTGTAAATAATTTTTCGGATAAACGAATTCGATTTTTGACTCGCTATCGTAGGCTCTACCAAAGTATATAACGGTCCAGCGAAAACAGACAACAATAAATAGTAATAATAATAAATAGTAGAATAGACTCTACAGGTAGCCCCCAAAAACGTCAAATCAATGAAGTGCCGCCTTTGCCCAACCTTGATGTACGATATAATACAATTATTGGAATGTAAAAAACCATAACAAAACAAAGGTTATGATCATCAAAGCTATTTCCTGTAAACTCATATGTCGATTACTTTCAAGTCAAACAGAACAATACATTTATGATTTTGTCAGCTTTCATGCATTCGGCCCTCAAAGTATTATGAGACACTTATATTTATTGTTGGGTAAGTTTCATTTTTTATTTATTAACCATTGCGTTTATTCTCTCAGCAGTTTTGTGTAATTATAGTGTACAAATACTAACTTTCTTATGAATCACATGTACATGAAATATTCAAAATTGCTAAAACTCAAAATCACTCAAATTATAGGAAACTTGCGATTTAAATACTTTCAGTACAGTAAATCGTAATTTTGTGATATTTTTCTATAAAATAAAGACAAAGTATTCCTGAGTTAGGTAATTTTTTTAGAAGCGAAACCTGGCGAAGAGATTTGTGAGGTCATTTGAAATAAAATGACATTTAAAAAATATTTTAATATTGAATTGTTATCGAGCAAGAAGTGGTTGCGGTCGTTGGGAAATTGGGAGCTGTTGCTGACCATGGCACTTTCACTATTACACAAGCCCCCCCCCCCCACCACCGCGTCAT
The DNA here is from genome assembly GCA_037127475.1 of Arma custos. Taxonomy (NCBI): domain Eukaryota; kingdom Metazoa; phylum Arthropoda; class Insecta; order Hemiptera; family Pentatomidae; genus Arma; species Arma custos. The sequence continues at coordinate 13,939,697 of CM073761.1, forward strand.
CCTTTAAGCTACAATCTACGTATCCATTGTCGCTCATAATGAATCTATATAGCCATTTTTAACTTACGAATTTCCTTAAGAAGGTACTTGGTTCGCAATAACTTATGATAAAGTTATACCGACAAACATTTGACTTTTCGTTTCTTATTTCCTCTTTAAATTACGTTCACAAACGAAATTACTTCGAATTAAAGATACGCAATTGATTCCAGAGTTCTGACAATGTTAAACCTGAAAGTTGTTGTCATTTATGAATTAAATATAAGCTGAATTATGTCCATTGAAAATGGATTCCATCAGTTTCTTCAGACTGTGGTGTTCCTATTGAATATATGATTATACGTGATTTGAATTCAATGAAATTATTTTACATCTCATGGTATGTCTTCTTGAGACGGAGACATTTCTTAAATACAGACCAAACTTGAAGAGAATGAAAATATAGGTGGCAACAAATGGAACAATGACTATAGAGAGGGTCGTGCCCTTCTGTCGTTGAGGCCAATCTGTCCTTAGCCAACCGCCACACCCAGATATCCTTGAATACTCGTTCCCTAACCACTTCTACAATTGCATTGTCCCAACTATTTTTATAAACAATAGCGCTTCTTGGCTTCTTGAGATTCGGTTACTCATTTATTTCGTATAAATCTTCCATTTACCCAAGTATATTTCCTACTTATGTTTGTTTCCTGACGAAAATGACTTCCGTTTATTCATTTGAGCTATTTGGGTTGAGTTTACAGCTTTTGACCTTTTTTTTTTATCTGGCGATTTTGATAGGGGAAAAAACTATTGAAAAGCCGCTTTCTGTGTCTGAATTATATGGATTACATCATAGTTATAATCAGGCCATTGATCAGACAGGCAGTTGGATAACTAGAATGTATGGAATGGGGGCATAGTTACAATATCCACCATTCCATTCAACCTTGAGCATGAGCTAATCTTAGGCCCCAGAGTAGATCAATAGTGTTCTTTTTGCTACTTTCTCGATGCTGGTGATGAAAAGTGTATAGAAGGAAAATCTAAGTCTCGTTCATGATGAATCTTGAGTTTAGTTATGAAATGAGGACATTCGTTCACTCAGTCCTTCTAGTAATAATATGATAAGAAATTTGATGCGAATGGCCTCCTCCACAGTGTATTCGAGATATCCCAATGTAAGATTTCCAGCACAAATACTAAATCTCAGCCGTAAATGCGTTACTAGGTACAACTAAGGATCGAGTAGATGAAAAGAAGAGAGCAGAGAAATCCTAAACCAATCTATAGACGATCAGTTTAGAAGTTTTCTAATTGAAAACCATGTCGCCCATTTGTGGTGGGAGCATTCCTCAGACACTGAAGTTTGGTTGAATTTTTGAATTATTGATCATTATTGATTGAAAAGAGGCGTACCACCCTGATGTCGGGAAGTTATGTTACTTATTCTTATGAGCGAACAAAATTATGTATGTAATAATCTATTATTAATTTTTGGAATATTATTTTAAGCTTTAATCTTCCAATCCATCACAAAAGATTATAAAGAAGCAATCGATCGGAGAATAATTTAAAAATGCAAAAAATTGAGGATTAGCAAGAAAATGTTTCTTGGAACAAACGGTCATGTCTTGAAAAGGTGGGGATGCGCCCCGAATAAGGGGGGGCACATTTTAATAAAATACTTTATACTATCACTACCAGGAATATTACTGGAATAATCAAATTTTGTTTTAAAAGAATTCCATTTGTCATGCTCAAACTAAATATCGTATGTTTTATATAAATTATATTGCATTTTAGTAATTAATAATAATAAAGCTTAGCGAACCCGAACGCTCGTAATTCGGATAAGACTAAGTATACGGTTAGTAGCAGATCAGAGCGGGAGACATTTTGGTAGTGTTGTAGGAGGGAACAAGTTAGAACACAATGGAGCCTTGGATGCCAGTACCACCAATCTGTATCCACGGAGCACCATCCAAACCCAAACCCGCTAGATCACTCTTAAAGTAATCCTTCTACCTACGCCTCGGCTACTCCTCAGACGCTTCCCAGTCGGTACCAGTCGGTGCCTTTTAACATCTTAGGAATTCGTTCGTTACCAAGTCCAGCAACTTTACTTACCCATCTTAATCTTCGTGACTTCAATAATATTAACCGGGTTCATGCTTCGCAATTCCCCATTATGTACTCTTTTAAATTCTCCAGTGGCCTCATCCTTTTTGGGCCGAATATTTTAAGCAAAACCTTATTCTCGAATACCTGAAGACGTTGTTCATCCTTCTTCTTTAAGCCTAGTACACGCCTAGCAACAAAGTCGCAGAACACGTGTCGCGGGACAAGTCTCAGTATGTATGGGGACATTCTTCTGGTGTTTCGGAACTGTCGCGATACAAAAGTATCGGGTCTCAGGTCTCCGGCCAAAACGGGGAACATGATGCAATGTTACGCAACTTTTCGTAGTCTGTACTTGTTCCGAGACACGAGCTCCAGTTTATACCTTGCCGCCAAGGAGGTAACGTAGTGTTTAATAGAAAATTTTCAAGCGCTCCCTTGCCATTGGGATGTGGCAGCTGTGGATTATAAAAACAGAAATAAAAGAAGGGATGCGTTGGAGCACCTCTCCAAAAAATATGATATGTCATATCATGACATGGAGAAAAAAATCCATAACCCAAAATCACAGTTTAAGCGAGAACACAAAAATTAACCGAGTCAAAAAAAACTGGTTCTTCCCCTAAAAAGCATAGTTGGTTTGAGTACAAGCCCCTATGATATATCATTACTATTATCCAGTCTAACTGAGGTTGGAATAGTTTCTCTAAATACAGTGTTATTTTTTGAAATAATTCCTCCAACCATTTGCAGAAGGGTTTCGAAATCGGCAGGACTCATTCGAACAAAATTTCTGAATCCCATCCCATCTTCTAATTTCAATTTTTTTAATAGATTCAGAGCTATAATTATCCCACCAGAGAATAGTGCTCTCCTCCAGTAACGTTTAGGGATTACAATTTTTCTTTTTAATTAACCTTATATTATTTAAGCACAAATTAACAGCACAAATAGCAATTTGTTGGGACATCGCGTCTATTTTTTTTAGTGCTCTGGCTTGAATCCTCTAGTGCGCTAGGTGTGGACGCGTGACAATGTATCGCGACTGTTCTTGACAATGTTCTGCGACTTTGTCGCTAGGTTTGTACTAGGCTTTAGCGCCCAAGTTTCACACCCATAAAGAAAATTGTATAAAAACATTAAAAATATATTTATTGGAATATTAATATAAACAAGTATTTTGTCGAACCGCCTTGTATTGTAGTATTATTAGCCCTGATAGATCCTGTTTAGCATGGAGTCGATCAATTTTTTTATGATTTCGTCACTAACCTCCTCAATCCACACCTTTTCGATTGCCTATTTTAGCTCATCTTTATTCTTAGGCTTTGCAATATTAATTTGTCTCTTCATGATCATCCAAAAGTTTTCTGTAGCATTTAAATCAGGGCTATTGCCTTACCATGGCAGCGTAGAGATCTCGTTTTTGTTATAAACTGCTTTACCTATCCAAAAACACAATGGTAAAGGCAATGAAAAACAATGTATGTTACAGCTAATACATTTTTTAAATAAATAAATAATAAACTTACCGATTTGGTTTAATGGTATGGATCAAAATCATCTTGAAATATGTACTCTCTGCAGTGTGTAAGATGGGAATAAATTGAGAGAATCAAACTCTCTTCCAAATTTTTTTGATATTTTTCTGCATTAACCGTCCCATCTATGAAGTTTATTTTGTCGATTCCAAAGTAGGAAAAACATCCCCAGATACTTGCCGGATGTTTCACTGTTTTTATTGTAAAGGATTCGTCAAATCTTTCATTTGACCGACTTCTTAAATATGGAGCACCGTCAAAACTGAAGTTATTGAATTTACTCTCATCTGAAAACATCACTTTCCTCCAATCATCAGATGTAAACATTTTAAAGTTCTGCGCCCAATTTATCCGAGATTGATTCATTTTTTTTGTTAATAAATGGCTTTTTGGCTGGTTCACGAACGAACGCTCTCCGCGCTCCCTCTCAATGGAAACGTGATTTATGAACATGGTCGAAAAGGAAGTGATCCGTAATGTGTAGGCGAATTTTGAAGGAACAGCTTTTCGTCCGAGTTAGTGGCAGGTGCAACCTCTATATTTTAATTCATTATTTGACAAAAGACCACAGAAGGCCTCCTCATTTTTGTCGAGCTAAATTTTATGAAGACAGAGGCAAACGCGTGTTACAGTTGGACCTAAGATCTCAAGAATTGAGTGAACACTACAAAACTTTTCCACAAATGTCTTCCTCCAACTTCAAAAATCTTTTCAACTTGATGGCACTGTCCATTCAAAGATTTCTGAGTAATTGAAAAGTATACGATATACGATTAAAGTTTAAAATTAACAGCGAGTGCACCCCTAATTTTTCTTAAATAAAGTAAAATGGTTAATGCAGATTAGTACAATTTTTTATGTACATTTATTGTAATTGTAAAATTAGACTAAAATTAGACTTTGGATAAGGGTGGGGGGGGGTGTGGCTCATTAAGTAAAACATTGAGTTGCCGTGCCGAAAGTCCTGGGTTCACATCCGGTTGCAAGATATATTTAATCCACTAGTAGCCACGGACTGGACAGGACGGGACAGAAAGTACAAGACGGGACTGGACAGTACGGGCCTCTCAATTGCGGAAAAAAACCCAACGATTGAGCGTGATCTCGGGTAAAACACCTTCCTCCAGAACCATTGCCTCAGAAACACTACATCCTCTACCATGTATTCAACACAAAACCCTACATGGGTTGTAGTGGTACATATTGTTCTGTTGTTTTTTAATAAAATTTGAATAATTTTCAAGTTTTGAGCAATAAATAATTATATAATAATAAAAGCAAATAGAATCCGAAGTTGCATTTGTAAAAAGCAGCTACCTTTACCTGCTGTTAACAAACTTACGTCCACGCATCACCACTTCACCCAAACCCTTAATATCAATTAGATAAAATATAAATACGAATACGGCTAATAGTGTCGACTAGGCTTTAGCGGCAATTATGTACTCTTAAATTCTGCCGCTGCATCCTTTTTCAGACCGAATATTCTACGCAACACCTTATTTTCGAATACCTGAAGACGTTGTTCATCCTTCTTCTTGAGCTGCCAAGTTGCACACCCGTGAAGAATATTTGGAAAGAAGATGGTTTTAGAATTTTTTATTTTTAGACTTTGGTACAAAAGACGCGAGCTTAGTAATTCCGAGACCGAATAATAAGGATCACTTGCTGCATGGCTAACATTAATGGTGCCTATATTTCCTATTCAATTCCGTTTTTCCTAGTTACCAAAGACCTTAAGAACTCAAACTTCTTGACACGTTGAAAGTTATTCCCTCCTACAATGACATCGCCGACATTTCCTCCTTTTTTGCTTTTTTTACTTAACTTAGCGAGAACTCGGTGCATTTCGTAACAGATCTCAACCTAGTTAACATGACTTTGGTCGGATTAATCTGTGTTCTTAACAGAATTATTAGAAAAAGAGAAGTTAGCCGTTGGAAAGAGCCCTTTAAATGGTTTGAAGAAAGATTTGTTTAGTTTACGACCCTTATGAATTGTAAAGTTTTTTGGTAGGGAATGGCCTAATTTAAATGTTTCTTAGATTATGTTTTCTACAGAACCGAAAAATGGACTTCGGTCATGTTGATTAATGGAGAAATTGACAAGTTGAATTAGTCAAATCATCCCTTCTTTCGTATTTGAACACTAAATAATCAAGTCCTCTGTAATTCTGCTTTATTTTTTCATTTTTTCGTAATCGTTAATATGATTTTCTATTATTGAAACATTTTGCTTGAGTCGTTCATTTTGTATCTCATCTCCTTGTAGTTGAAAAAGAAATGAACTACACGAAAATCTAAGTTGTGTTTGTAATTATGTCGTTACATTAAAATTACGTTGTAACTTTCACCAAAGTACCAATAAACCAAATATGTCATAAATGAAATTAAGCACACCTTGTTTCTATGCTACCTATGGTAAAGAACTGGATGTATGCACATATTCTTGGTTGCAAAATAAAACTGGTTTTTCAATCCCTGACAAGAGGTTGTTTCCGAGTTGGCAGAAGTTGGGGTGAACTACTGTAATTTACTATGACTCGAAAAGGAATCTTTGGAGGAAATATTTTCGATTTCACAGGTCTGCAAAAAAAGCTTGTTAAAAAATTGTTTTGATTTAGATAACTGATCTTTATGCAGTTTTTGCGCTGATTGAAAAAATGACATTGTTTTTTTTCTATCACGTAAGGCTTGTCAAGAAAATAAAGTTGAAGTTTTTGGAAAAAGTACAAAAAACGGAAAATTATGGATTTGGTTTTATTATTTTAACATGAAGTAAAAGAAAAAAAAACGATACTTACCTAAAATGAGCATAAAAGTGATGCACATGTGTTGTAAAGTTATTATAATTCTTTGTAAAAACGTTTTCTTTTTCCATCAAAGCTTCTTTTAGTACTTTTTCGGCTGTGTTCATGTGAATTTTCCCTTTTTAACTTCCAACAGAAGTCTACCATCATTTGACATTCCATCGACCTTGGTATCTGCGCTCCATTTCTTTTATATCTTGATGGAAACTTTCTCCTTTTTCCTCACTTACAGCCCCAAGATTTTGTGGAGAGTAGTCCAGATGTGAGTGAAGGAAATGAACTTTGACACTCATATTGCAGCCCAACATTTTGTAGTTTTGTAACAATTCAGCAACCAAAGTTTTGTAGTTAAGGTTTTTTTTTGTTTCAAGAAAGCCTGTTGCAACAGGTTTAAATGAATTCCAGGCATTTTTTTCTTCCATTTCCATTTTAGTGACAAAACTTTCAAATTTTAAAAGTTTTCTGATGTCAGGCCTAACAAAGACTCCCTTTTTCAGCTTAGCATCGGATATACCAGGAAACAGTTCACAAAGACACTTGAAACACTCTCCTTCTTTGGCTAATGCTTTCACAAACTGTTTCATTAGCCTCAATTTGATATGAACTGGTGGAAGTAAGATCTTTTTGGATCCTTAAGCTTTGTCTTTTAACATTTTTAACTCCAGGAACAAGAGCCTTTCTGATTGGCCACGTCTGCTTGATGTAGTGTTGTTTCCTGTCACGGCTATCCCATTCACAGAGGAAACATGGAAGCTTTGTGTAACCACATTGTTGACCCAGTAACATGGAAATAACTTTCAAATCCCCACAAACGGTCCATTTATAGTCAGAATAGCCGAGCTTATTAAGAACAAACTCAAGATTTCCTTAGCATTCTTTCAAATGGACTGTTTCCAATAGGCACAGAAGCATATCGTATACCATTGTGAAGAAGTATAGCTTTCAAACTGCTTTTTGAAAAATCAAATAAGAAATTTTCAGGTGAAATTTGTGACATATCTAGGGGTGAGAGAATTTTTTTAACTATTGTTTCTGTAATCAGCACAAAAATACTGTTAAACCCACTAGTTAAATATCCTACAATTTTTTCATCGCAGACCTATGTTTTTAATGGTATATTGCTTCATTAGAAAATCGAGTTTTGTGAATCCTTTTCTTTTCCGTGCTAATGACGTGGACATTTTAAAAGAATAAAAGTTGTAATATTTTATAATATACCGTAACAAACGGCTATAAAGTACACACTACATTTAAATTTTCTAACATCACCTTTTCAGCAAAAGTTTCAGCAGGGCTCTGAACGCTAGATCAATTGAAAACATTGTTATAGAAGTATTTTTGATAAATTGTGTTTTGTCGTGATTATTTCGATCGAAGTTGGATTCCTATGAAACTGTCTAGTTGATTGTTGTCCATGTGCCAAAAATGTAGACATTCAGAGTCTACCTGCAAGTATTTAAATACCTTCAAGTATCTCATTAGGATGAAATAATGGTGAGAAATGGTAGAATGAAAGGGTTTGTGAGAGTTAGGACCCCTCAAGAGTATACTGTTTTAGTAGAATGGAAGAGGAAGGAGCTAAATTAGAAATATTGTTGGCATCGAGATCGCAAGGATTTCGGCTCTAGCAAAGGCTATCTTATTAACCTTATCAAAAACATTTAGGATAGTGATTTTTCCTTCAACTATAAAAGATTTAAAGTCATAAATAGTTTTGAACAAAGCCAATTTTGTATGAGAATGATGGCTGGAATGAGTAGGGATTCCTACCACCGAAAGTTACTTAGCTGCTTGCGTACAATTGTTTCAAGTGGTTTGAAAAGGTTTTACGAGATTGAAAAGGTTCAAAGTTAGAAACTATGGAGTGATCGAGAACTTTATTAAGTTTCAGTTTAAATTTCTTTGACTGTGTTCTTTTTTGAATTTCTAAATCAGTTTTCGCCTGGATTATTTGAATTTTAAATTTAGTAACATTAATTATATTGCAATACCTTTACTCTAAAGGTGAAAATTAATAATATACGTTTATAAATAATCATTTCGCAAAAAAAGACTCACATTTTATTTCTGACAATTTAAGCAAATCATTTTGAGAAATTATATTTATTATAAAATTTGGTACTTGTGATTTTCCAGATTGGCATGAAACCCACCTCATGTAACTTCTTCTTATCACTTGTCTCATTTTGAGTTATTTGTGTGTGTGTTATTAAATTATTTTTCGTTTTTTAATGCTTTTGTCTTTTTAATTTCAATTATTGTCTATTTAAATATTACTTATCGTCTATTAGATTTAATTTGGTGTTTTTATTTTATTAATTCTGTAATTTTCTATTTAAAATGAATAGAATAACAATTTGGGAATCGCTGTCTTTGGATGAAGAAGCTGTGAAATACTTCCAGCAGTTCTGGTTAATTCCAAGGATGAAATTATTTGAAAAAGGTTATCAGATGGATTTTGACAATATCAAATGGGGATTTTTTCGTCGAAAGTTTAGGAAAAACATGTTAGAAAAGGAACGTGGCTAGAGGGCTCTAGAATCAGCATTTTACTATTACTTTTTTTTTTCAATATCCATTTATCTAAATAATTAAGTAGGCATTAACAGTATCAGATTATCAGTGTTGAGGTTATAAACAATGGTTGATAAGAGTCCTTTGCTCTCTGCTAACAGCTCACAACTACCTAACATTTTATAGAACATTAAATTTTAAAGTACGCATAAAAATCCGATCGACACAACTATAGTTCTGTTTTACCAGGCAAGCAAGATGAATCTTGTGCCACTTTGAAATATTCATTCCACGATTATTGTAGATATCAAATATTTAACAAATAAATTTTTCAACGGAACAATCGATAAAAATGCTGGAAATGTTCGTCAATGAATACTTAGTTTTTGTTATTAATATTTCTGCATAAACATGTTCTAAGTGTTACCTTGAGGGAGGGAGGGGTGAGGGAGGACACATGGGGAAACTGGGTGAAGAAATAAACCCCACACATTTATCTATCAATAAAAAAACGCTAGTATATTGAAATAAAAGTTACATATAGCATAATGAAAATAAAACTCTAATTTAACATAAGAATCACCCTCAACAATAGTACTTAATAATAACATATGAACGAGGCTCATACACCTGATTCTCCCATACACCTGATTCTCCACCAATACTCGTAGTCCCTAAATCCACTAAAATAATAATAAAACGAGTTCCATCATATATAACAATCATCAAACCCTTTATCTATAACAATAATTCTATGCACTAATAATTACAACGTCAACATTCCCCATCACCACTCATTCCCTCATATCCATTAATAGCATTAATAATTTACAATAAAACCTCCATCCATCCTCCATAAGAGTATCCTTTATAACAATAATCCTATGCACTAATAATATTTACAACGTACTCATTACCTCATAACCGCTATTAAACACCCTAATTCTAGTATAAAACATTTTTCATAATTCCATATTACGTGGCAATTATAACTCAATTATCCACCATCATTAATCCTTATCTCATATCCGCTAATCTGACAATTTCCAAATAAAACTAGATCTATCATTTATAACAATAATCATAGGCACTAATTACAACTTAAACATTCGCCTCAGTATTCACTATCTCATAACCATTAATAATTTTCCAAACAAAACTAGATCTATCAATTATATCAATAATCCTACGCACTAACAATATTTATAACGTACTCATTACTTCATAACCGCTAATAACAAACTGTTTGTTTCTCTCTCTTAGCCATGAAGATGGCATACATTGTAGGGCGAAACGTTGGCACACAATAAATAAGTTACACTTATTAAGGTGTTTTTATTGACTGCACTTCCAACTATTTCTTCCTTACATTAGCAAATCTTATTTGGCATAGGATAACATATACCTACATATTAATGTACAAAATCCTTACAACCTAAAGTCTTTTTAAAACCTATTAATGAGAAGAAGCAAATAAATGCTAATCATTTTCTATAATACGTAAAACTAAAAATAAACTTTTGACTTAAATGAAAACATACTTCTTTTTGGATCACAAAGATGAGAGTTCAAAATTTGTTAACACAGATTACTTTCCTTATATACATATAAATTCGCTAACATTTTTAGCATTGAACAAAAGTTGTAATTAATGCACGTTAACTGACTATCTATATAAAAAAAATTGTCAGCCCGTTACATAAGCATAAAGTACTCACTGTAAAGTAATTCCAAAATTCAAATACTGATTATCTAATAGACAATTTAAATAGAACTTTCTAGGAAATACGAAAATTTCAACTAGATTTTGATGTTTCATATTTGTTTTTTCATTTAACTTTATGCTTCTATAGCTAATTGGACGATGATACATTGGGAGCTCGAAATTTTGCCTATCCAGGTTTAATTAGGATAGGGATTTTACCGATGCTCTCTACTGACTGTTTTTAGCAAAGCAGATTTTACATCGTTGAGCAGCTAACCATAGCGAAAACCCCCCAACCTGGAGGACCAGGGTTTTCTTTCGGGGTTTTCCTTCCCTTAGACAGACTGCCCTCACCTGGTTTACGAGTTCTATCCACCCGAGTTTTTCTTCGGAGTCGTCCTAGGCAGAGTCCCGCACAAGGGATAGCGCTTATTTTGTAGCGGCGCTCCTCACCACGTCACCGAAATCGTGCTGATTTTTAACGAGTACCTGACATCGAATGACGTTTCAAGTTATTATGAGTATAAATTGGACTAGAATTACAATACAAACGACCTATTAGTTAAATATGATTATTCTTATATCAATCGAGTTCCAACCTTTAATCTAATGTTGATAAAGAGAAATTGTATAACTTAAGCCCAGGCCGCTAGGTATCGCTAGCTAGTAACAAAATGTTGCTGACGCGACCTTAGCCTCTACCAAAAGTTGCCAGACGCGGCTAAAGAAGTTTTCACTTCAAAAGCAAATAATAAATAATAAAGTAAAATAATTCTTTTAAATAAACTTATTTCTATGTTCAGTACAAAAAATTAGTGAATGGAGCTCCAAACTTCATCCTTCACTCCACAAACCACGCAGGGTATTCAGAAAGTAAGGAACGTTTTGGAATTTAAAAAACAAGTAGAAGAAAAACATTTTATTACATAACGTGCATGTGAAAGAGGGACTAAAATACTACTTTTCAAAATAATCACCATTCAAATTCAGGCACTTATCGTAGCGGTGGACAAGCTTTGAAATTCCTGTGTCATAGAATTCTGCCGCCTGTGATCTCAGCCACTTAGTCACGCGAAACTGGAGCTGCTCATCATCGTCAAAACGCTGTGCTGCTAGTAGTTTTGATTTAGTAGTGCATCACCATGACTGTGGTAGGCTTCCAAAAGCGTCAAAGCTTCACTTCGTTGTTCTGTATGGTAATCTGTAAGCATTTTTGACACCTATCTTGCACAAAATTTGTGGTAGCTAAGCTTCTGTGAAACAATTTCAAACGATAAAGTCCGTGAAACTTGTGGGAAACATAGATAAAGCTGTTCAGTTATTGTAAACCGGCAGTTTTCACGAATCTTTTCGTCAACTTTGGCGACCAGATCGTCATTCACAGTACTCGGACGTCCAGGCGCGCGTCTGCCGGCATCAGCGTGTTTGTGAATAGCCCTCGTACTTGTCGAGGGCAAAGAAGAATATAGGAGAGTATCTAACCAGGTAACTATTGAATCTGAACGTGGCTACTGAAGCAAGAGGTGACAAGCACATCCTTACGGAAACTAAATCTCTTATATATAATATTAAGGCGGAGCACTAGACCAGCGGACAGGTACCAAATAGGAGAGCTGCATTTTTGATGTTTTAAGGTCATGTCTGAATAGTTGAAATCCAAGTTTTCTACCGAAAAAAAGGATGGGAAAACTTTTGGTAGCCGAAAGACCTCGAAATTTTCGGAGTTAATTTAGCCTTTATCTCCTAGCCGGTGGTGATAAAAAAACATAAGTGATCATTTTTAATGTAGATTAAATTTTCTACAATTTTAATCCAACTGCGGCTTTGTAGGCCTAATAGATTCTGACTTCCGCTTTGAAAATTGGTAATTTTTTCCAAAAAGTCCCACTTTTAAGCCTTAGCCCACTTTCGTGAGGAACACCGGACGAAGGAGTGATACTACGATGAAAGTCATAAGGAATGAAGCTGTAGTAGTGTATCTACTATTTCTAGCTACTTCTTACTATTGCTATATCTAGCATGTCTGAGTAGTGTAAACCCAAGTTTGCAACCGAAAAAACGAATGGGATAACTTTTGGTGGTCGAAAAGACTCGAGGAGACTCTTGGAGGGTGGGTCTCCCCCTGCACAGTAGTGCCAACTAGTACTGCCATTATTTTTTGTATAGGTAATTTACTAGTAAATATTTTTACTTTACAATAAACAAGCTTTTTTAGGTCGATTCTTGGCGTACAAGGTCATTTTCTTAAAACATCCACTTTCCCCGATTTTCCTTTTTTTTTAATTAACAAGAGAAGTATAACAACTACAGGCTATTATACTGTAGGTTAAATTATACGGTCGGTCTGTGCTTTAATTAAATTTACTACAGCTTCATTTCCTATGACTTTCATCGTAGGATCACACTAGTGTTCCTCACGAAACTCGACCACAACTTAAAATTTGGACTTTTTTGAAAAAAGTACCAATTTTCAAAGGTACTCAGAATCTATTAGACCTTCAGGCTTCGGTCTGTGGTTAAATTAAAGCTAATTAAATTTACTACAGCTTCATTTCCCATGACTTTCATCGTAGGATCACTCCTTCGGCCGGTGTTCCTCACGAAAGTGGGCCAAAGCTTAAGAGTGGTACATTTTGGAAAAAATTACCAATTTTCAAAGAAGCGTAACTCAAAATCTATTAGAGATACAGAGCCGCGATTGGGCTCAAATTGTAGACAATTTAATCTACATTAAAAATGGTCAACTATGTTTTTTTATCAAACGCACCGATTAGGAGATAAAGGCTGAATGAACTCCTAAAATTTCGAGGTTTTTCGGCCACCAAAAGTTTTCCCATCCGTTTTTTCGGTTAAAAACTTGGATTTACTCTACTCAGACATGCCCTTACAACATATCCAAAATGCAGCTTTCTTCAATATATTGCTTCAAACACCTGCCCCCTGGCCTACACCAGCCTATTCAACCTTCTAAAATGTTTAAAGCTCGGTAGGGATCTTTCCAAAGGATACCCAATTGCTCTGAAAAACATCAAGTCAGCGTACTAATGTAAAATATTGAAAATAAATAAGTATAAAAAATTACACAAATTTTAGTAAAAAAAATCAGTCTTCTTCTTCTTGTTCTATGGAGGACCTTGACCTCCATGACAACTTTCCTCCATTTTGACCGATCTTCCGCGGTTTTTCTCCATGCTCTCACCTCCACATTATTGCTTTCTCATAAAATAATTATTACTTAATTCTTATATCTTGAAATAATCCTAAGATTTATTAAAAGCCTTTAAGACATTGTTGGGTAAGTCCATTGAGCCAATGCGAATAACAAAATAAATTACACTTAGCAAATTAAACACAGACATAGTTTGGAGGGTGGAGGGTATAGGGGTTTAGTAATTCTATTCTTATTTTATCATTTCATGTCATGGCATTATCATAAAAATATAGCATATTTATCAAATATATTAAGCTTTTTAAATGTTATTTCAGATCCACGAATCTATGACAGAAGAAGAACTGAAAAACTTTTTTCATGTAGACCATCCATCCAGAGGTAATGTATAATTTAATAATTTTATTGCCTTCATTTTTTTTTTTTACAAAATTAAAACGTTTGACTAAATTAACCTTTTGTAATTGAAAACGATTGAATAAATATATGTAGTAATACAATTGTTGTTTTGAAAAATATCGAATCGGAAGAGAGCATATTTTTACTCAAAATAATTCCCAATCATATATTTGTTTTTTACCGGTCTATCTCTTTAACGCGAATCGAAGAGAAATAAAATCGCCCGCGTTATAGGGAAGCAGACAAATATGAATCATTGCAACTCTGTTCCCAAGTAGTAGTAAAAGGTGCACGAATAAAACTAAATTGAAAAAATGGGAAACATTTTTGTGTAGAAAATACTTAACAAAGATTATAGTTGTGTATTGAATAATAAATTAGTATAACCTGCCACAATTAAGGACATTTAGGTGTTAGTGCTTTAAGAATACATTAACTCCATTAAGTGAAATATTGAAAAACACGTATTGTATGTCTGATCTATTTTTTTCCAACCACTTGGGAATTGGATTGTCTTAAACAAAGTCGGGCAAGAGCTGATTAAGGAGTTTCTTTCAATTCCCCAAGATCTTATCTGGAAAATTTATAGCGTTAGGTATTTATGAAAGTACATGTTAATAATATTTTGCGTGACAAAATTATTTGGTTTTTTTTTTAAATCCTTTAAAATTTTCCACCCTCCAAAGTGTACAAGTGTATTGAGACGAGATAATGTGAATGGCTACACATTTTTGACTCATTATTTCTTCCTTCATGTTCATCTTAAATCCTCAATGTCAGCCTTTCCACTCCAATAAGGGAAACACGTGGCTCAATGGTAGAGCACTTAGTTGCCATGCCGGAAATCCTGGTTCAAATCCCGCTGCAGGCAAGACTTTTATTTAGTCTATTTGCAGCAGCGGATGGATCATATAGGATCTAGGACCCTCCTTTATAAAATATTATAAAAATAGGGTACCCAAAATAAGGAGGGGGGATCTGATGGTTGAGCGTGACCTAAGACAAGTCACTTCCTTGCAGAACCGTTGTCCATGAAACAGTACAGTCTCTACTATGTACTGAACCCCAGACCCGTTCACGAGTTCACTTCATATACATCTGTCCAGATTGAAACATTTAAACCAATTTATATTTCTACAAATACGAGTGCATAGGTTAAGTGGAACACTACCTCCTCTGTATCACTTCCCATAATCAATTTATCCTCTGTATCATAAAATAATCTATTATAAAAAAATCTTTAATATCGTGTTTCCTCATTTTTTTTAGACAGTATCAATTCAAAGGACCGTATTTATAACAACCCTTTATACAAATTAATTAATAAGTTTATCGATCATAATAAACTTCAGTTATTTACTGTAAAGGAGATAGTTGGGGGGTGCAGTCAATAAGAACACAGAATAAGTAATAAACTTATATTATGTGCCGACGTTTCGACCTACAGTGTAGGCCATCTTCAGGGCGATTTGGAGAGCGATGCCGTTAGATTTAACGGCTGGCTAGCACTGGGGGTTCAGTTATTTACGTTTTCCATTTTTTTTGTAATCTCCCACTTTAATTACAAAATAATTGTTTCAAATTTACTCGACATATTAAAAAATGAAATTTAAGCAGAGAAAGAGATGGGAATTGTGATCAATGAAGAAAACCCCACTGATGATTACTGCAACTAGTTTATCGTTATAATTTTTTTCCCACCGTTTGATCTAATTTGTTTACTTTGATACTAGAAGTGGGTAAAAATAGGTACCAACTTCTTTTCAAATCTCATCAAGGATAAACAATAAACAAGATGGAGGCCAATATTAATATCATTGTGCAATCAAGTTTAACAAGCTCAAGCTATAAGGTCTCCAGATTATTCGAGATACTAATTTGAAGGGTTGTAGGTTAATTTTGTTGTGTTGAAAACGACCAAAGACGTTTCCTCACTATCATATTGTCATTTTGCCGCTTTAGTTGATAGTAACGCTGGTATTACGGTTATAGTGCTACTTCGGTATCGATCGTTATTATTTTTACCGAACCTTATGGAAATTATAATTAATAAGATGATATTGTAAAAATGGTTTATATAAAATAATCGCAACAGTTTTATAGCAGGTTGTCCTTCTATGGAAGTTGGTCGATTTTTTCATTCAGTAATTTATTTATGGCTACTGGTTTGCCCATATGAGCGTTAATTTAATAACCAAATTATAAGTTTGAATATTATCATATTAATAATAAATATGAAGACTTAAAGGGCTGAAACTGAGGGGGTTTATCAAGATTCCGTCCCTCCCCTTTTCGTTACTTTTATGAGGTAGTTAGTTATATAACTGAGCATTTGAAAAAAATACATAACTTATCTATAGAGATGGGAGAGTTGTTATTGAACTTGACGTTGATACGAGTACACTGAAAGCGATATCCAAATGTTGAAGGCGGCTTTCAGTTGATGAAGATAATAATAATGAAAGGATTAATTACAAAGGGAAACTTTTATTGTGTGGGATAAGTTTAAACGTTTTCATCGGTATTTTTTCACTGTTATGATCGACTTTCATTATCTATTTCCGATTTATTACTTGATGTTGATGCATGATTGATATTGACTAGTTCCGGAATATGAAGTGGTGTGGTTGCGGAGCATAAGGAAGAGGGAAGTATCATCAAGGGATGATCCTACTAAGCGCTTACGACTTGAAGCCTTTGGTAAAGACCTCGACTTGAAATTGATCAAAAACGAAAACTTGGTAAAAGCTGATGTACCTCTCTATACGGTAGCGACAAACTCAAGCGGCCATATTGTATACCAATTGATACCGCACGAGGTAAAAACATTTAATATCATTCCAAGCCTAGAATTGATAATAGATATAATAATGCTATTAGAAGAAATGATTACAGGAAGCGCCAGGTGACACATACCAAGACATGGAAAACGAAGCTGCCTTACTCGTCCACACCGATCCAACCGACGGAGCAGTTTTATACGTGAGAATTTAGTTTTACTTATTTTCATTTAGATAAAAAAAAAATATTTTTCCGCCTAATTGTGAAATTATTTTTTTTGGTATTTATTACATGATAGTTTCTGTTGGTTGATTGAGATTATGGAAGGTAAAGTTTCTGAGGTGAGAGGCTGAACTTAGATCTGGTAACAAATGATAAAATATTTCTAACATTTGATAATGAAATATTTTAATAAGCCAGCTTTAAGCTAAAGTGAGCAAAACACTATGCTTTGGGAGATGCGAAAGCAGTAGAGCCGGTCTTTCTTCCTCGCTAGTGATTAGCCGAGTTGGATGGAGTTGCTGAGAGGGTGGACATCTCTCAATAGCCCACTTTCAGCCCCCAATACCACAGTTTTTTTCAAAACCACATTTGATTTTCACTTTTACTTTATATATTTTACAAATTGATCTATATATAACCTATAGATTGGCTGATAAATTAAACCATATGTAAATATACATTTCTAAGAAAACCACAATTAATTGTTATTAAGCTATCTAAATTTGTTAAGCACAAGGATTTGTATGCCTCTTGATGATAAGAAAAATTTTGAATGGAAATGAGATTTTTTTTTAATGAAGAGTATTTATTTTTCAATAAAAGTTACTAAAAGAATAATGACTATCAGCAACAGAGATTGTCATAGCTAAAGCCAAACACAGCCCCTAAATTTGTTTTGATAATAATAACTTTATAGGATATAAGTATTTCATGTTTTAGGAAGGTACTATTGGTCACGAACTCGTAATCAAGCCCTTACCAAAGTCGATAAGAATCAAACAGAATAGCATACTCAAAGGTGATGAGGATCGAAATCATGTTGTATTCAAAAGAAACCGTCAAGTGGAGGCTCAATACTCAGACTACGGTATCTATTAAATTTACCAAGTATTTAGAAACATGTAGGATTGATATGTAGGATATTTTATTTCATTGATCTTACGATAATTATTCATATGATATTTGATAAGAATTGTTGAGAAAGTGTATAAACATTGTTTAATTATAATGATATTCTATTAAAATGGATTATATCATTTGACTGAAAAATGCATTGCTTATTTTCTTTTGGACCATTATCATTTCTTTTCTTTGACAGCCTTGATGGAGCCTGGAGAATTAACGGCAAAAAGAAGAAGACGGTCTTTGAGAATGAAGAGAGAAGCCCCGTACGTAATATACCCTGAAATCTTGGTCATCGTTGACTACGATGGCTACAGGTCAGTATCATCTGGCGCTAGTTTTTAAATTTCTTATAGTTTCATAAAATACTGAGTCTTGAGTTTCACATCACACTAAATATTTCTATTTGTAATATCATTTACCTCCTGGAAATCACTAAGCTAGGCAAAGGGAGTTGAACCAGTCCCAGTTAACAGTTTTCATATAATTTCTGCTTCTGGGAATAGAGTTGTTACAGGAGAGGCCTTGATTTCAAATTCGGTCATTTCGGAATGCTATTTCAACTGTAATAGGGGCATTTTTTTAGGATAACAACATCCACCCATCTCCATAAAAACAATTACACATTTGCTAATAATCGTTTTATTTTATGAACTTGTCAAGTGGATGTATTAATCTTTGACAGAAAAAACTTGAAATATTAAAAAAAATAAACATGGCAATGTCAATATCACTCAATATTCAAAGGATATTAGAGCTTTGAAGAGTTTTATAATGTTTATTGTTTATGGATAATATTGTATTATTATTATTATTATTATTATTATACACTGGAACAGAAAATCAGCTATAAAATGGCCTTCATATAAGTGACACAAGTTTTCGAAAAAATCACTATAGTTGGCCATTCTATCTTCCAGTTGAGAAATCACCAATACGGCTGGATACTTTTGAGCAATACTGCAACCAATGAAACTGTTGCTTAACATCTCAAACTACTCAGATCAGACCAACTTCATCAGATTACAATTGATCTCTGTTACGTCATCTCCCATAAATTTTGTAAAAATTTCAATATGAAAATGAGTGAATATGCCTAGATTTTCTGATAAATTTAATTAAATCTGAAAGAGTTGATCTTTACCTGCCTTTGGGAGTGGCTAGGAAACATGAGTATCTACCCATATGAGGCAATCATTTTATATAAAAAATTTGTTATTGTATTGATTTTATGGGGCTGAAATATATATACACATATTTTACCTAATCTAATTTTACAATTACAATAAAGGCTCATATAAAATAGTACTGATCTGTATTTACCATTTTACATTATTTAAGAAAAATTAGAAAAAAATAGAGGTGCACCTGTTGTTAATTTTAAACTTAGTCGTAAAATTTTCAATTATTCGGAAATCTTTGAATGGATCTGCCACCCAGATTTTCGAAGCTGGAGGAAGACATTTGCGGAAAATTTTTGTAGTGCTCACTCAATCCTTGAGCTGTTAGATTCAACAATAACTCGCGTTTGCCTCTCTCTTCATAAAATTTAGCTCGACAAAAACGAGGAGGTCTTTTGTAATCTTTTGTCAAATAATTAATTAAAATATTGACTGCACTTTCCTCTATCTCGGACGAAATGTTGTTCCTTCAAGATTCGCCTGAACATTGCGGATCACCTCCTGTTCGACCATGTTCATAAATCACGTCTCCATTAAGAGTGAGAGCAGAATTGATTCGCGAACATAGTGGATACGCGGGCATCACGTTTAATTGTTCCCCACAAATGGCACCTCCACGGGTTTTCCCCTTAAAATAATAGGGGTTCAAAGATTGTATGGGATCCGTCAGGTTTGAAGATAGGCCTCTGAAATTTTGGATGTACGATTAAATTATATTTAAAAAAAAAATTAAATTATTTATTTAAAATGATCTGTCACGAAACTTTAAGTGGCAGATCAAATTCCACGCGAGAGAAGCTATATATATTGTTACGGTTACAGAAAGAAAGACGGGCGGAAGAGATTAGCGTCTTAAGCCCGTCGGTGGGATAGGTTAAGATTGGATTAGAACCTTCTCGAAGATACTAGAACGGCCTCCACCACTCCCGTTCTATCTAGAACGTTGGATCCTGCCTATATATACCGAGTCGTTGCCGCCTGGAGTCAGTCAGTGGTAAACCGGCCAGTGTAATAAGTGTATCAGTGAACTGTGACAGTCTCGTGAGTGTAATAAACCGTTTCTTATTATTATTGTGTGTCAATTTGTTATATTTGGAGATTCTTACGGTCGGTGGACTTTAATTAGTGAACTGAAAGTGTTAATTTGTAGTTATAAACTCCGCGTAATTTTATTATATTTGTACAAATTCATGAAAATAGTTAAGCTATTTCGTAGTAGTAATATCTTATATTATTTTAGTAATTAAATAGGCCTAGGTTATAATAAATATTTAGAATATTGTCATTGTAAATTTATATTAATATAATAATTTAATTGTTTGTAACTTCATTGTATTATTTTTGTCACTTTGTTAATAAATATTAGTATCTTCAATTTAGGAGTAGTTTAATTCATTTTCACAATCAGTAGCCCTTATTTATAACACCATTATGCCCGCCAATGCTGCGACTCCACGAACTCACAACTCCATTCCATTATTCGACGGAAAGACGTCGTGGGAGGACTAAATGACTCTCTCCGAGACAGCGGCTTCGATCCACGAGTGGTCAAAACAGACACAAGCTTCAGCATTGTGCCTGGCCTTGGGTGGAGACGCCTTGGGAGTACAGCAGAGGATGCCCGTGTCGGAGCAATCTAACTACGGGGAGCTGATTAGAATACTGGAAATGCGTTTCGGCCACCGCCACATGGACCAGCTTTACCGCTTACAGCTGAGAAGCAGGATCCAGAAGACCAACGAGACGCGGCAGGAATTTAAAGCGGATATTGCCTGGCTGGTAAGGAATGCCTAGCCATCGGTCACCGACGATGTCTACGAGAGCTTGGCTGTCGACAAATTCCTGGATGGGCTGCGGGACTCAGAGACCTAACAGGTAGTAAAGCTCGCCCGGCCAAAAACTTTGGAAGACGTATTATCTCAGACCATAGAGTTCGAGGCTGTCAGACAGTCAGTACGGGGCCTGCGTGAGCTAATGTGGAACCTAGCGTCGAAGACATAGTGACAAAAGTTTTATAGGCTCTAAAGGCCCGTAAGAAGGAGTTACGTTGTTGGAGCTGCGGCCAACTTGGACACCCTAGAAGCAAGTGTCCCTCCAAGAAACAAGAAAAGCCATAGAAACGAAGTAGGGTTGATGGGAAGGGACAACTATCAGCCCGTATCGTCAAAGGTCCCAGATAGACCAGTAGAGTGGCGTCAATAGGGAGCAGATCGAACAGCTTCTACGTTGATGGGATAGTGATCGGGCAGGAGCGAAGTCTTCTACTGGAAACTGGCTCAACCATGACGATCTTGAACTCGAAGACAGTTCCGCTGAGAAGGTCTTATCAACGACTTGGGCATTACAGAACCGCCAGCCAAGGGCTACGGGGAGACAGTTGCCACCTTCATCATGGGGGGCCAACATCTGAAGCACCACGCTCTCGTGGCAGAAAATGCTGAAGATGTCATATTGGGCACGGACTTGATGATCGCATGCGGTATCAAGCTGGATATGGCGAGAGGTGCGATGACGATTCGGAACGAAGAAGTCATCCTTCGGGATGGAAATGACCTCTATGCACGAGTGCGCTTACTAGAAGACGCCACTTTACCTGCACGGAGTCATATCGTGACGCATGGGACGGTAGAAGGAAACCTCCCTGAGGGTCAATGTGTGCTACTTGAACCTGGAAGACACGAAAAACAGGAGAACGGACGCGGCGTAATGGTCGGGAGGTCTCTCATCAAGGTCGGACGTACCACTTCGATTCGACTAATGAACCTGAACAGGTTCCCGGTAACGCTGAAGAAAGGAACACCGGTCGGGGAATGTACAACCACTACCCCAGTGGTTCGTCAGCTGCAACGTCATCCCCCCGAGCTGTGAGGACTGCCGGAAAATTAAAATGATTTGTGGGTGAATCATGTCGTGACCTTTCGCCTGAAGAGAGCAAGGAAATGAAGAGCATGATTACCCGATGGCATGATGTTTTCGAAATCAGCCCAGGGCCACGTGGTAGAACGGATATCGTCCAGCACAGGATCGACACCGGGGATGCTAAGCCCATCCGACAGGTCCCGCGGAGGCTGCCGTTAGCCAAACGGGAGGACGCCGACAAGATTATCAAGGAGATGGCGAATGATGGTGTCATTGAGCCTTCAAGTAGCCCCTGGATGTCTCCTGTTGTATTGGTGAAGAAGAAAGATGGTACAACAAGGTTCTGCGTAGACTACTGGCTTCTGAATTACGTCACCTAGAAAGACAGTTATCCGCTTCCCAGGATTAACGATAGGCTGGACACCCTAGAGGGGTGTAAACTTTTCTCAACCTTGGATCTCCGCAGTGAATATTGGCAGGTTGGATTGAAACCTGAAGATAAAGAGAAGACAGCGTTCTCGATTGGAACTGAACTCCTGCAATTTACAGTAATGCCATGCGGGCTTTGCAATGCTCCTGACAATATTAATAATATATATAGTGCTCCTATTCTGAGCTATCCATGTATCGAGGGCAATTTCATACTCGACACAGATGCCCGCAACACCACTATTGGAAGCGTCCTCTCTCAGCTCCAGGACGGAGAAGAAACAGTTATTGTATGCTTCAGCAAGGCACTCTCAGCTCCGGAACGCAACTACTCTGCCACAAGGAAAGGCCTTCTGGCAGTAGTGAAATCCATTTCCATAAATATCTATACGGCAGGTACCTCCATAGAACGGACCACGCGGCTGTAATGTGGATGCTGCGATTCAAGTCACCAGAGGGACAAGTGGCGAGGTGGATCGAGCGCCTTCAAGAATATGACTTTGAATCTGCTCATCGTTCTGGAACAAATCACAGAAATGCGGCTGCGCTCTCAAGGCGACCTTGTGATGAAGAATGCAGGCATTGTTCTTGGCAAGAAGAGAAGCAGGCAACAGTGTTGAGAACAATGGTTGTAATCGACAGTTAGAAACAAATGAAGGACGTTACGACATCAGGGCGGGGAAAGGTGGCTTCCAACCTGGAGACTTGGTCTGGCTACATGATCCTCGAAGAAGGCGAGGCTACTCACCTAAAGTGCAGAATTCCTGGGACGGCCCGTTTGAGATCATCAAGAGGATAAACGACGTCATCTATAGGATCAGGAAGGAGCCCAAAGGAAAACCCAAGGTAGTCCATTTCAATAGACTGGCCCCATACTAAAGAGACCATGGCCCGACAGAAGACCAGCAGGTCAGGTACCTAAACATCGTGGAGACAAATAATGACTCAGTTGCACATACCAAGGTACCAGGTTCCCGTAGAGTAACTCAGCCAATCTACAGCGATATCTTCTCGTTACCCGTGGACTATTCTCTGGCCCATTGCATCACCGAAGATCCGAGGACGTTTCGAGGGATTGCAACGGTCTTCGGGAAGAAGTTCGGCGGAACTGAGGAACTGGAACACCAAGGACCAAGTATCTGGAAGGCACTTCACCACACACACGAAGGCCGACATCTGTTTTACTTGGTTACCGAGGGTGCCACTGATCAGAAGCCAATATATGACACACTGCGGCGAAGCCTCGACGACCTGCGGAGTAACCTTCCGAGACTGCGTGTCACCAAGCTCGCCATCCCGAAGTTGGGCTGTGGATACGACGGCCTGGAGTGGAAGTTTATCAGGGACATGATTGAACAGACATTAACCAACTCTGGAGTCGCCATATTGGTGTGCACGTTCAACCCCTTGAAATAAAAAGCGTCTCCATCGGTAGAAGCTCATAACTGCCCGATTTCTCCGGACTATGCTGTGGGGCAGAGCACTTTTAAGGAGGGGACAGTGTTGCGGTCCCAGAGAGAAAGATGGGCGGAAGGGATTAGTGTCTTAAGACATTCGGCGGGAGTGATTAAGAGTGTATTAGAACCTTCTCGAAGATACTAGAACGTCCTCCCCCACTCCCGTTCTGTCTAGAACGTTGGACACTGCCTATATATACCGAGTCGTTGCCGCCTGGAGTCAGTCAGTGGTAAACCGGTCAGTGTAATAAGTGTATCAGTCAACTGTGACAGTCACGTGAGTGTAATAAACCGTTTCTTTGTATTGCTGTGTGTTACTTTGTCATATTTGGAGATTCTTATGGTCGGTGAACTTTGATTAGTGAACTGTAGGTGTTAATTTGTAGTTTTAAGCTCTGGCGTAATTTTATTGTATTAGTACGAATTTATGTAAATAGTTAAGCTATTTAGTATTAGTAATATCTTACAATATTTTAGTAATTAAATAGGCCTAGGTTATAATAAATATTTAGAATATTGTTATTGTAAATTTATATTAGTTTAATAATTTAATTGTTTGTAACTTCATGTATTCTTTTTCTCACTTTGTTAATAAATATTAGTATCTTGAATTTAGGAGTAGTTTAACTCATTTTTACACCCAGTAGCCCTTATTTATAACACCATTATGCCCGCCAATGCTGGGACTCCACG
The DNA here is from genome assembly GCA_037127475.1 of Arma custos. Taxonomy (NCBI): domain Eukaryota; kingdom Metazoa; phylum Arthropoda; class Insecta; order Hemiptera; family Pentatomidae; genus Arma; species Arma custos. Next base: position 13,964,462 of record CM073761.1, read on the forward strand.
AACTCTCAACACCATTCCATTATTCGACGGAAAGATGCCGTGGGAGGACTAAATGACTCTCTTCAATACAGCGGCTTCGATCCACGGGTGGTCAAAAGAGACCAAGCTTCAGCGTTATCATAACAATATACAGCGCCGGCGGCCCATGTCGCGCCGTATGCAATCGTGACCTAGGTGATCTTTCTTCTTCAACATTACAACAGGAGACATCCAGGGGATACTCGAAGGCTCAATGACACCATCAGTCGCCATCTCCTTAATAATCTTGTCGGCGTCCTCCCGTTTGGCTAACGGCAGGCTCCGCGGGACCTGTCGGAAGGGCTTAGCATCCTCTGGCGTCAATCCTGTGCTGGACGATATCCGTTCTACCACGTGGCCCTGGGCTGATTTCGAAAACGTCATGCCATCGGGTAATCATGCTCTTCATTTCCTTGCTCTCTTCAGGCGAAAGGTCACGACATGATTCACCCACAAATCATTTTAATTTTCCGGCAGTCCTCACAGCTCGGGGGGATGACGTTGCAGCTGACGAACCACTGGGGTAGTGGTTGTACATTCCCCGACCGGTGTTCCTTTCTTCAGCGTTACCTGGAACCTGTTCAGGTTCATTAGTCGAATCGAAGTGGTACGTCCGACATGACATCTTCAGTATTTTTTGCCACGATGAAGGTGGCAACTGTCTCCCCGTAGACCTTGGCTGGCGGTGCTGTAATGCCCAAGTCGTTGATAAGACCTTCCCAGCGGAACTGTCTTCGAGTTCAAGACCGTCATGGTTGAGCCAGTTTCCAGTAGAAGACTTCGCTCCTGCCCGATCACTATCCCATCAACGTAGAAACTGTTCGATCTGCTCCCTATTGACGCCACTCTACTAGTCTGGGGCCTCTGACGTTACGGGCTGATAGTTGTCCTTTCCCATCAACCCTACTTCGTTCCTGTGGCTTTTCTTTCTTTCTTGGAGGGGCACTTACTTCTATGCTGTCCAAGTTGGCCGCAGCTCCAATAGCGTATCTCCTTCTTAAGGGTCCTGACAGCCTCCAAAACCTTTGTCACCTTCGACGCTAGGGACCATATTAGGCTCCGCTTCTGCGCATGTCCCCGAATTGAGTGTCTGACAGCCTCGAACTCCATGGCCTGAGATAATGGGTCTCCAATGTTTTTGGCCGGGGCGAGCTTCACCGCTCTGTTGTGTCTCTGGGTCTTGAAGTCCATCCAGGAATATGTCGACAGCCAAACTCTCGTAAACATCGTCGGTGATCGATGGGTAGGCATTCCTCACCAGTCGGGCAATATCCGCTTCAAATTTCTGCAGCGTCTCGTTGGTCTTCTGGATCCTGCATCTTCGCTGTGAGCGATAAAGTTGGTCCATGTGGCGGTTGCCGAAACGCATCTCCAGTCTTCTAATCAGCTCCCTGTAGTTAGACCGCTCCGACATGGGCTTCCCCTGCAGTACTTCCAAGGCGTCTCCACCCAAGGCCAGGCACAACGCTGAAGCTTGGGTCTCTTTTGACCACTAGTGGATCAAAGCCTCTGTTCTCGCAATTTTTTGCGATGTATACACTAGTACGAATGTTCTTTGAACATTGCTTTTAATTTTAGGATCTTGTTGACATACGTCATATTACTATTTATAATTTGTTATAAATATTGGTCAGGTTTTTTGAATTTTAAATATTTTTATTTTAAAGAGAAAAGATATGCCCCCGGCCGGGATTCGAACCCGGAACCTCTGTCTCTCCGTGACAGCACTCCAAAGCTCCAAAGATAAGCCGGGGGCATATCTTTTCTCTTTAAAATAAAAAATCTTTTTCAGTTATTTGGTTAAGTGATTAACTATTGATTCACGCTTCTTCTTAATCACTTGAACATTTGGCGGTGCCACCCTTAACCCTACCATACTCTAATGAACCAATCAAAGTTCATCACTAATCCGTTTGGAAGTAAAATCCTCCTGAGCCACCACTTGGATTTATTGCTATTTAAGACGCTTACGGTCTTTGTTGAATGCCACAAACACACACTCAGAAGAATTTTATTCCAATCCGATTCCATTTTATTGAGCTATAATGGTTTAATTTGGACACGCCTAGTTTTTTATTTCAAAACGAATGGTTTCCAAACAAATGAGGAAATCATGGTTTGGAAATTTTGGAATGGTATTCAGCATCCACACTGATTATTACTTAGAGTCCTCATTACTTTGCGGGCCTAATGGTCATCTACATGACAACTTTTGCATCTTATGGCATGCTAAAATTAGGCCCCAGGCTAACAAAATGTATACCAATAAACCAGCATTTTAATCTTGCTCTTAGTTGATTCCTATTCTTCCTTACAATACAATAATTTATTCAATTATTTTATTATTAATAATAAATTAAAATAAATCTTAATTATTTCTTAATACATTTTGTTTTAGGTTGCATGGAGGCGATAATGTTCAAATCAAAAGGTACTTCATCAGCTTCTGGAATGGTGTTGACCTAAGATACAAACTTCTGAAAGGTCCAAAAGTCAGGATCAGTATCGCTGGCATCATTATATCGAGAGTAAGATTTGAAAAATTTACAATATTCAAATCCACCTACCTACCATTATCATTAGCTATTAGCTGACTATTGCATAGTTTATAATAGCTGACTATTAATGGGTATCAAAATTCATTTCTTGAACTGTTAGGAAATATTTATAGATTGACCAAGACGGGGTTCGACTCCACAATAAGCACTTCATATTTCAAAGAAAAGTTCACATAATAACAATAAATCCAATAAAGAAAACCCAATTTATCTGGTGTGTCCATTAACACAACTTTCCAAACCACTTAGGTTGAAATAAATATTGTTTGATATAACCTTGTTAGCATTTTTCGATTAGGACAATTTTTTGGTTTTCTTTTTAAATGTCTCTAACTTTTCACTTACTACTGACAGTAAAAATTTCGCCACTTCAGTTTAAAATTAAAATGTAAAATAATGGCATTCCACCGACAGATTGGAGTTATGTACTGATATGAGGATTATTTATAATTTCAAATGCTTTCTAGCTGTAAATCCTACCATTAACTCAATTCGTGGCCAGCCCCAAAAGAGAAGGTATTATGGACTAAGAATACTAAGTTCTGTTACAGGGAAGGGATGCTACGCCCTACCTTGAGAGGAACCGGGTCGGCCGTGATGGTATAGATTCGGCCGCTGCTCTCACTGACATGGGCAAATATCTATTTCGTGAGAGAAGGCTTCCAGTATATGATATAGCAGTCAGCATCACTAAGTGAGTTATAAGCCATAGAAATAAATATAATAGTCATCACGGCATTATTATTATTATTATTTTTTTTACTATTGCATATTAAAATATTACATCAAGCGATGGTTGTAACTGGCACAAGATTTGGTTTTTAAAAAAAAAATCTCGTTACTGTTAATATAATTAAATATTTTACAGCAGCTGTTTTGGAGCCTAGCAGTCTAGCACGAGTCGAATATAGTTTGCTATACCATTAAGCAAAATCTTAGAGGATGATATTTTTTATAAGTAATAAGTTTACATTAAGTAAAGAGATAATTTAAATGGGCGGTACATTGCAAGGCCTCCTCAAGGAGCTGAAAACAGTTATTGCTAATTTGTGCTCGCTCTCTCCATCTCCTTACTCCAAGCAACTTGAGGTCCTCTTCGACATCATCCAACCATCTCACTCTTGGTTTTTCTCCAATTTTTCCTTAAAGTAGGCGTCTAGGCATACTAGTTTCTGGCATCCATTCCACATGTCCCTGCCATCTGAGGCGGATTTTTCTCACAAAAGTAACCAAATCTGGTTTCCCATATATTGCGCTGAGCTCTTCCTTGACACTTCCTGTTGCGATTCACTGAGGCGTACTTTGTGGATGAGGTCGTACCCTTCCGAATGCGATTTGCTTTACTGCGACTTAGATAAATATTCTCCTGCCATCAGCCAAACTGCTCATTCCCATTAAAACTAGGGAAATAGTTCACTATTGATCTATTCTTTGAATAAGAAAGGTGAAAAAATATTTACGGGTGTCGACATTAAAAAAAAAAAAATATGCTATACAAAAAAGTTTGAAAATAATTTTATTGTTTTCGATCTAACAGTGAGTAATTGAAACACAAAACTGTAGTTTTTGTTTAAAAAAAATACTTAACTGGCCCCCGTAGGGGAAGACTTAAAGTCCTCGGCACAGAAAGGGTTAATCGCTATGTACCATTTTGTCATATTGGCCCATATTTATCTTGTGGACTATTTTCCTTTCCCAGACAATGAGTCTCCTTCCCCTTTCATTTGTCAATACCCAGGATTCACTGATGTAAGTACTGTAGGTCTCAGGATAGTTTCGTATATCATAATTTTAACTTATAGTGTTTTTTAACTTACTGTTTTTAGGAAGGGCACGAAGACACTTGTTATCTGCAGACTTTCTCTTTCAATTATTCTCATCTTCTTTATTTTTCTTCATATGTTTTAACAGAGATTAGATACTAAAAAGTGTCTGTCCGTTAAAAACTGCGTTCATCGATTTTCAAATCATGTTATCAATTCCTGGCTCCTGGGAGCTTTTAAATATTTCGTTTTCCCTTCATTAACACGAAAGCCCACTTCTGCTGCTTCCCTTACAAACTGTCCCAAACCTCCTTCAAGCGCTGCTGTGATTCTAGCTATTATGAGATCGTCGCCCGTATATGCTGCGGTGCTGTGTGAGTTCTCTGTGATTATTATAAGTTAGGTTGTCTCCTTGAGTTAGGTTTTATATCTGGGGCATATATTTCCACTCCTCAGGCATTCTCTCTTGTAATAGAATTTCCCTGAAATATCCGATATACCCGACAATCTTTGTACTAGTTGAAGAGGCACACTGATTATGGCCCCTTATTTTGTCTAGCAGTAACTACGCATGATTATTTTGTTGGTAGCCTATTTTTATTTCCTCAATTCCTTTATAAATTTTTCTTGTATTCTCTAACTGCTTCTTTATCTACGTCCTTTTTTTTTTTTTTTGACGACAGATTTTCTTGTCAGCTTGCTATCGTCATTCTCTGAAGCGTTTCCATCTGCACCACTTTCTTTGCTGCCAGAGTTTTAAAAATATCATTATTGTTGAAAAACCTCTGGTTAAATAGTTTAAACTGAATATATGAATTTTATTTCACTTCCCTTAATCTTTCTACCGCTTGTATAAACCATTGTCAAATTCACCTCTTTTTAGGTTTAAATCATAAGCGAATTTACTTATCAATATAACTATTAATGCATTAACATTTTTGCACTTAAATTACAATCATATAGACTATTATATGTGGCATAGATATATTACCTTAATAATACAATAAGGCAAAACGAATAGGTTCCAATTTTATAACAATACTTTTCACAATTACAGTCATTACTACTTATAACTATAGTCCTTTATGAATATGAAATAATATTCGTGTTTAGTAAAAGTTTAATTTAGCATTTCTTCTTCTATCTAAGTAAATGAAAACATCAACTTAAAATGTTTGTCATAATTCGTCTTGCAACCAAATGCAAAGATATTTTATTATAAAATGACGTAATGTAGAGTGAATTAATCATGACAGGATCAATGACTTAAGAAATTGTCTTCATTTCATCGTCATTTAATTCCGGTCTGTATAAACTAATTATACTGTGCCTCCAGTGAAATATGCTATTTTCTTCTGAAACAATATCTAGGTGAAAATGAACTCTCATTCAAGTGTTGACGAATGGATCAATGAGATTATTTATACCAATAATCAAAACTATTACATCAAAACAGTCTCCTGTTGCCATCTACTGGTGATGGAAAAATAACCTGTTATGGTTTATTTTCGAAAATAAACTGGCCTCAGAAAAATAAAAACCAGACAAAAAAATTATTTTTAAATTTCATCATTTGAAAATAGGCGAATAGAAAACAACTGTTATAAAATCAGTTAAAAATAAAGAAAATAGCTGCTTAGTCAGATCGGTTGTTCATTTTCAAAAGATACAATTTACCATTTATGTTCATTGTTATGAAGGATTGATTTGGTCAGGGGGGCAGTCAATAATAACATAAATAAACAGTAAATAAGACAAACTTATTTTTTAATAGTGCCAACGTTTCGGACTACGGTGTAGGCCATCTTCAGGGCAAATAAAAGGAGATATAACTGTGTATGAGTTTACTGTAAACATTTCCATCCCTCAGAAAAATATTTTTCTCCACCATTTCAGGGATTTTCTCAAAAAACAATATGTTGCAGCATATTTTTTATGTAATCAATAACCATTTTAGGTTTTTGTAACCCTCTCAAACCCGCTTTGTTCAGGTACTTAACAAAGTACGTAACAAAGTTACAATCCTTTTGTCCTTCCATGCGAGAACTAGGGTTTTACCTTTTCTACAAGCCACTGTTTTCTCTTACAAATTTCGGTTTTTTTATTACCATTGGTAAATATTTCCAACTTGTTTTTATTGTGCCGGTGAGGACACAATTCATTTTTAGCAGTTCTTTAGCAAGGGATATGCTTGTATAATACCTGTCGGTATACATGTGATAACTGTTGGTATTCATGTGATAACTGTCGGTATACATGTGATAACATTTAGCATTACAAGGTCTTATGAGATTTTCAGAACTAATACTGCCGTAATAATGCAAATCCGAATAAACATAGCCGGTATTTGAGTCGGCCAGAACGTGAATTCTAATTCCCCATTTGATGGGTTTAGCTGGATTATATGTCATAAAACATATTTTTACCTTAAATTTTATAATGGATTCATCAACGCAAATCGACTGATAAGGTATAAAATGTTTTGAAAAGTTTGTACATAATTTAATTAAATAACAAAAATAATATTGAAAATTGGAAAAAATGGAAAATTTTGAGTTGATGTATTGTAAAATTTATTAGCCTTTTGATTGCCTGAATGGGCCCTTAAACATTTCTGCCTACTGCTTTTTCTGTAAATGAAGCATCCTAAATATTTGTTGAAATTCATCTCGGGTAAATCTGAAAAAAATGGAATTTCCCTGGTGAATTTGGTAGATCAATATTCCTGGAGATTTGCAACCGGCATGGTTCACATATTCAAGATCACTCCGATAAAGGCCAGAAATTCTTTCCGATTAACATAACTCCATGTATTCCATTATAAATATATAAATATGGATTGAAAATATAATAAAAAGCAGATAAACTCGAATCTGATACACTCTACTGCTGAATAACAAGACTTAACTCATTTGCAACCAAGTGCGGAATGCGGAATATTGCTCAAACCGCGATTGTCTGCTGTTATAAAGAGCACAATAATCCGCGAGCCACGACCGTCATTTGTCACCAAAAGCAAAATATCCTATAAATAGTTTTTACGATTAGTTTTTGTTCTTGTGTTAAAAACTGAAAATTATTTCCATAGCGGAGCCCCAAGTTTGATCCGGAGCCCTCGAGTGGAAAGGGTTAAAAAATCATTTTTTCTTATTTTTGTGTTATTATTGACTGCACCCCCTGACCATTTCTATCCTTCATCAGAATCTTCCAGTCAACCATTTTCCTCTCTAATATGTTCATTGTTGTACTGAAATGATAGTTTGCTTTCGTTTTTCTGGATTCTTCGATCATCATTAATATTTTATATGAAGGATATAAAATGTTTCATTCAATTCAAGGCATAATATTAACGGGGTAGTACTAATTAATCTCTAAGGAAACGAAGACTAGAAATGGGAATGACTTCAGATTATCTCCAGGTGATTTTTAGTATGACAATAACACAGGCCAACAAAAAAAACCTTTTTGAAAACTTTTTTAATTTTAATAGCTGATCTTGATAGATTTTTATGTGCTGAATCCAAATCTGCTCGTAGTTTTTATGTATCACCCTTAGTTTCCAAGCAAAATGTATTTTATTATATAGTCTAATACCCATTTACAGTATATAGGGAAATCAATGAAACACTGTAGAATCGTAAAAATGGTTTGTATTTACAGTAAAATACTTGGAATAGTAATTTTATGTGATGATACAAGGTTCACTTGTCAACTGGAATTGGTTTATATTTTCTTTCCCTTTTTTCCTTGAAGCTTCTTGTGTAGCTTTTCCTGCGATGAATAGCTTGCTGAACTTCCCGGTGAAGTGACCAACAGTAATCCCCCATCATGTTGGTATTCCAGCGGCCCTGGTAACGTTTTTCCATCACTTTAACGTCCTGGTGAAAACGCTCACCTTGCTCCTCACTAACATCTCCTAAATTTTCCGGGAAGTAATCGAGGTGGCTGCTCAAAAAGTGAACTTTCAGGCTCATCAAACATCCTAACTGTTCAAATTTTTTTAACATGTTAGCAACAATAGCCTTATATTCTGGGTCTTTTTCATTTCCCAAAAACTTGGTGACAACTTGCTTGAATGAAACCCATGCTTCCTTTTCATTTGAGGTCATTGTGGATTCAAAGTTAACGTCAAACATCATTTTTCTAATATCAGGCCCGGTAAAGACGCCTTCTTTCAGTTTAGCTTCTGAAAGGTGTGGAAACTTCTGACAGAGATATTTGAAACAAAGCCCATCTTTAGGCAAAGCCTTTACAAACTGTTTCATGAGACCTAACTTAATATGTAGTGGTGGTAGGAGCACGTTTTTTGGATCTACAAGGTTTTTGCGTAAAATGTTCTTCTCGCCAGGCTTTAAAGACTCCCTAGCAGGCCAGTTCTTTCTGCACCAATGTTGATTCCGAGCTCTACTGTCCCATTCACACAAGAAACATGGAAATTTGGTAAAACCCCCTTGCTGACCAAGGAGCATGCACGTAACTTTCAAATCACCACATATCATCCAACCGTGTGCAGAATAACCTATTTTATTTAACACTATTTCTAGATTTTCGTAACTCTCTTTCATATGTACAGAATGACCGACAGGTACAGAGGCATACATGTTACCGTTGTGTGCTAAAACTGCCTTCAAACTATTTTTGGATGAATCAATAAACAACCTCCAATCTTCTGTTTTGTATTCAATTCCAAACTCATTCATTAAACCATGAATGTCTGAGCAGTACACCAAATCACCCTCTTGTTCAAAATACTTCGAAAATTGTTGTTCTCTCTTCCTATACACATGAATGCTGGTTCCAGCCGCCAGCAAGTTCTTTTCTTTTAGCCTAGAGCCAAGCAGTTCAGCTTTTTCTTTTGTTAAGCCCAGATCCCTAACTAAGTCATTAAGCTCGACCTGAGTGAACAATTTAGGCTCTACATTTTCTGTAACACATTGGAATTCTTCATCGTGTTCATCTAACTCCGACTGTACATCAGAAAATACTTCTGTTTCAATAGAATTTAAGTCCTCTGGTGGTTCCGGGATTGGCAAATCTACACCGTGCCCTACTGGTCGGATGGCGGACGGAAGGTTAGGGTAGCTTATTACCTTCTTGTTCTTAGAGTTATGACCAGTAATATCTACACTGCAAAAGTAACAGTCATCGGAATGATTTTTTGGTTCCCTCCATATCATGGGAACAGCAAATTTAAAGTGTTTTTTCTCTTTTTTTGACCATTTCCTGAGGTCTTCAACACATACATAACATACCTTATGCGGTGCCCAAGGTTTATCCTGGTCTCCAAGTTTGGTTCCAAAGTATGCTAGATAAACCTTTTTCACAAAGTCTGTAATGTTTCTTTGGTGCTTTTTAATAACAAACTCACCACAAATATAACAAAAACTGTCAGCAGAGTTTTTACAGCCGCGATGAGACATTGCACTGAGCACATGTACAGGAAACGTAAAAGTGAGGTTATGTTGAAAATAAACAAAACATCAGCTGTTTAGCATGTGTTTCAGCAGTGCTGCCAACATCATCTTTGTTCATTAGACCTATTTTTTCATGTTATCTTAACTATGAAAAAGCTGTTAAATTCTAAAAATATTTTTTTATTTCATGAATTTAACTATAAAATGTGAATAAATGGTGGGTGATACAACTTTTTAAGCATCATATTTGGATTCAGCAACCTAAACAACATAAGAATAAGGTATTTTCATTAAAAAAGTTTTTTCATCGTTGGCCTGTGTAATTAGTACAAGTTTTTCAACAAATTTCTGTAATATTTCGATCTCTTTTGTTTATATAGCCTAGTTGCCATTAAGTCAAGAAACAATTATTTATTTCAGATGTATCTAATTTATTATGTGAATTTATACAATATATAAGACAACCTGATGTTCTTTTAGTTGAGGTACCTTCATCAAGTTTGGCAGGCCCCATGTAAGAGAGGAGAACGTGATATATTTTAATCTATTCAATCAATTGGACAATATACAAGACCCAAAGCTTTCTATTTCTTTCCACAGATACGACATGTGCAGGAGGCGCAAAGGAGGGCGGTGTACAAAAGGGACTGCCGGTAAGAACATTACTAATTGGAGTCCATGGTTAGAGCAACTGCCAAACGGTTCAAAGCTAGAATTGTATTGTTAGATGGACTGCGGATCATTTCCTCCTCCCTTTCCTTTTTACCGAAAATAAAATTTCTTAAAATGTACAGATGCATGTATGGACATTAACATTAACTAGACACTAAAAACGCTTGTTCCAGATTAGATATGTGCAGAAGGCAGTTTCCTTCGGAGAATTGCAACCGTGGTACAGCAGGTAAGCTTCATGAAAAAACTAGTTTAAATTAGCTGTTGGAACATCACTTTATGGAGGATCTATAGTTATAATTATTTACAGTAAAATAAATCGAGTGAAAACAAAAGTCTTCGGATGGACAGTTGAAAGGCTCAATTTTTATATTTCTTTTTTATACAAATCACTATCCGCCTCTTCATTTCTCATTATATTATTGTTAATACTATAAGATGAGTAAATTAAATAAAATTATCCTAAAGCAACAATGGAGATAATGGAGAGGATGGAGGACGGAGAATGGTAAGAAGAGGAGAAAGGGTCCTCTAAAACTTTCTTGGCTACGCTTGCTCCCTCCTCTTCTCCCAAATGGACTTCAACATTTATAATTGAACTTAATTATTCAACCATTTCAATAAAGAATAAATGTTTTAATAGCGAAATTATAATTATTTAATCGAGAAAATTGATTTGTACAAATAATGGGATGTATAAAATTAAAAAAAATGACTGTTTTTAAACCAAATATTTGTATTACTATTTCTTTGATATAAAATACAATTAATACTCAAAGTATAGTCCACTGTTATCTCCCTGGCAAGTTCGCGAGTACTTGTGGACGGATTTTACTCAACACAATCCTTCAGAACCTCATCAATATGCATTAATCAATAGGCCTGGAGCCCTTCTTCCTTTCCAACGTCGTATCTCCACTGCTAAATTTTTCAAACCAACGCCGCGCAGTGCGCTGGTCAAGGACACATTCCCCTTCATATTTAATAAATTCACGAGTTGCTTCAGCGGCTGTGAATTTTTTTTCCCCAGTAATGTCTAAAAATTTCGAGAATTTCGTAGGACACTGTCATGTTTCTTCTTTGAAATAAATAACTAAACTGTTTTTTTGTTTTTTTTAAGAAGTCCAGTGTTAGTAAACAAGCTTAGAGAATGCACTAAAGGGATTATTAAGTGTTGTAAATAATAAATAGCATTAACAAATTTACAGACATTTGTTTATAACTCTGGAATTTGATAAAACGGTCATTTTTTTTTGTACACCCCCTATTATATTGTATCTGCATATGTATTAGCTTTGTAGGCCATAATCAACTATTAATGGTTGATCACCCGTCTCATTTGCTCAAAAAATTCGCATAATTAATGGGTATGTTGTTAATAGTTCTGAAAATATTTATGAATTGGGATGTTATTGCAAGCAACAGTTAAAACGAAAAATGTCGTTCCGTTCCACCATTGGAATATTGATATGTGCAATACGAAGTATTCATTCGTTTTTCATCTTAATCTTAATGAACCGTTAAACGATATTCCATAACATAGAGAGAGAAATGCTTTATTTTCAGCAGTGCTGTACAACTACATTGGATTGCCATAATACACAGCATACTGATCAATCCATATCGGACATACTGTACATTACAATTTGTTTGTTTTAAATGCATACTTAAAAACTACAGTACAATTCTTAATTTTTCCTGCTCTCTTTTCTTTCTTTTTTATATACAAGAAAATAAAGAAAATACAAGATAAAATACCAGATAAACTAAGCACACATGTATTACCATGCAATTTATGAAGATAAAAAAATTTATACATTAAATATATTAACGTGTGGGGTATCAGCTACTACATATATGATGGTGAATTATCCCCAGGGAGTCAAGAATAATATTCTCGGCGAGCACTGCCACATCCCTGCCATTGACACCATAAATTGCGGAGTTTCTAGTTCCTAATAATTTGTTTTAGAATCGTGAAACGTTTGATATTATGAAGTCCCATAATGAATACCCTGTGTTGATAGGTGTGCATTCTTATGCGCACGTGCCTGTGTGTGTTTTCGTGCGTGTTTGAGGGCGCTTGCACATACGTTTACAAATATATAAAAATATTGTTTATGCGTGTAGTATGTACTATACATAGCATATATTCACAAGTAGTTATAGAGTTTTATACTTACACATTTCACCATTATATCCAAGTTTTAATGTTTTTTTCTATTAATTATTGTACCACAATACTTTTTTCTATAACATCCTCCAAAAAGTAACTTCTCAAGCTATCAATCCTTGATATTTTTAAAATAATAAAGTTTACTTGCAGTATTTCTTCAATTTCTGTTAATTTATTTATCTATTTTCACTGTCTTTTCTAAACGTTTGTCTGTTTTTCTTTGTTGTAACACTCTCTCATGGACCAGCTAAGGTCAACTTGAGGTAAGAAACACAATAAAAGGGAATAAAATATGTTTGAGTCCTCTATACCTCTTTTGCTTTCATCTTGAGCAGGTAACTAGACTAACTAGCATGCAGCTTTCCCATGCCCCCAGGCTCTCACCTCACAAGAGTCTGTCTATTTGCATGCATATTAATATACTAATTTTTTTATTATATGTTTCCTCTCCCATACAATGTGAGTGTGTCAAAAAACAAAACATTTTACCTGGTTTTAAACAATTTGAGATAAAATACCATTATAAAAACCATCTACTTAATTTATAAAACACCGTGGAATTTTTAAAACATTGGTTGTTGGATTTAATGTATCTTTATATAACGACAAATTTAAAATAATTCCTTTTTATTACTATAATTTCCATCTGATGGGGCTTAGAAAATATTAAAACAAAAATAATATCTAAATTATATCCTTATAAATTGAATTTTCCAAGTATTTCTTTTGCCCATCAAGTAGTATGACTTAAAATAAATAGCAAAAAAATATTAATCAAGGCTTGATATATATATATATATATATATATATATATATATATATATATATATATATATATATATATATATATATATATATATACATTTTTATTAGCTATGTTGTATAGGAAAAGTGTTTTAATAAGTCAATTAAACTGAAATTAGAAAATGAAATGAATTTCTTAAAATAATTTCAAAAGGTTCTAACTACAGTAATCCCTCTGAGTATAAAAGATATGTAGAAAATAAGTTCTAAAAACTTGAAGTTTTACTATTTTTAGTAGAATGTAGTGTTTGATTTTTTTTTGCAACAATCACCCACCTATTTTCTATTAATTGAGACTTGATGAAGGGCGAAGGTGTAAATAGTATTCATAGCTTAACTAAAAAATAAATATAAAATACTAGCTTATTATTTTCTATATCTAAAAACACGACGCACTAAAACAGGCACTCCTTGTCACCATCTAAGAACAATATTATTATAAAAATTGATTCGCTGAGCAATGAATATACAAAACAAGTTTTTTTTTCTGAAGTGTAACTAAGTCATTAGTAAGAATGCAGTTTCATTGGTGTGAATGGAAAAATACTGTAAATTAGTTAAAGTGATGCCACATAATTAATTAAAGACAAAGAATGAAAATCATTATTTTAAATATTATATTATCTTATTATTATGGTAGATAATTTTGAACAATCGGCAAATGGATAAGTAATTAAACACTGATCATTTTAAGAATGAAAGTTATAAAATATAATTATTGTATGATGTAAATATTAATTGAGGATGCCTCAATAATTACTACTACAATAACAACTACTGGATATGAATACATGTGATTTTTTATTGTATTTAGATGCCTATATTTTTTAGAATATTATAGCTAGCTAATTCTCAACTGTTGATTCCTCATTGTGTAAGCTAGCTGAGAACTTTACACAAGAGGTTATACGTCCCTTACAGCTTTCCTTCAGGTCGATCATGTTTGGACAATGTATTTTAATAAAGAGAATTGGAATATTGATAATACTTAAAAGTCAACTATTTAGCTTAGAGATTTAAATACATATATTATGACACTTTGTTTCTCAATTGCGTGAAATAAAACCATACTGCTTTTAGTATAAAAAATAGAATAAGATTTTAATCTTTAGCTGATCGAAACTTTTCACCAGTCTGATCATATGTCACATTTTGGTAAATGTATTACGAAGCTTTTTATAATTTAAATGTAAATACATTTTTTAATTCATAATTTTCATAGATTCCATATGTCTTCATCCGTTTGGGTATTGATATTTTTAACTCTGCAAGATCTTACTGAAGTAAACGGTTTAAAATACTGCTTAGAGATAAAAGAACCAAATTGTATTTCGACCAAACTAGGAATGGCAGATTCACATTAAACCTGTTTTGCAAGCCCATTTATTTCATATTGTGCATGTGTCTAATTCTTGATTTATTCTCAATATAATGTATATGTAAAACAATGTAATGTTGTTATGCAGGATTTGCGTATGTCGGTGGCGCATGCGTGGTAAATAAGCGACTTGAAAAAGTTAACAGTGTCGCCATAATAGAAGATACTGGTGGTTTCAGCGGCATCATTGTTGCAGCCCATGAAGTCGGTCATTTGTAAGTAAATAATAAATATATAGATTAAATATGAGAATATACACTATTATTATTCTAAACACCCAACCGATTTAACCCTTTAGCAAGGCTAGGGTCTGATTTAGTCAGGGTATTGTCAAAGATATTTTTTGGGAAATGCACCGCAAAGAAGAGGTAGAGGATATATTAATAAGAAATTACATCAATCTGAATTATTTATTTGGTGCAAAATAATTATTAATGAATGCTATAGATCCAATCCTGATGACTGTTAGACTTAGTCCTCTTTCAGGCCGTAGTCCCGAGATGGATAGATACAGAAATTTACAAGTACATCTATTATCTAAACTACTGGAAAATTTACAGTTATACATAATGGAGAAGTATTCACACAATTATAACGGCTACTCTCTTAAAGGACCATCAGATCAACCAAGGGCGGATTTAGGGGGGGAGGGGGCACGTGCCCCCTCCCAGAAGAATTTGTGTTTACTGTGGAGAATCCATTACAGTACATACTTATAATCAAATCACATGATCATAGTTGTTAAAATATATAAATAAAATAACAGAAAGAACATGAGTGTAACTATTGTTTAGATATTTTAATAGACCTTTCTATAAATAATGCAAGTTTATTTGTAAGTTATTGATGATTTTTTGGCCGTATGCCCGTTGTTCTCCCCCAGAAAAAAATCCTGGATCCGTCCTTGAGATCACCATAACAACTGTTTTTATTACAATTTAAATTTTCCTTCCTGAACTAAAATTACTCCATAGTAATAATTTGTATCGAATAAATTTTCGAGGATCATTTTTCGGGAAATTTTCCTATATAGAAAACAAAATTAATTATTGCTGGGTCACTTTTCGTTTGACACTGTTTGGTTTGTCACGTTTGGTTATGTTACAACCTCAACTTATACAATTACAAGGATTGTAATTTCTATTTTACTTAGTATACGTTTTTTCAATTATAACGTATACCCCCGGAATATGATAATGAATGTGTACAAATTTCTGTCGGTTTAATCTTCTAATATCATATATATATATATATATATATATATATATATATATATATATATATATATATTTGATATTAAAAGATTAAACCGACAGAAATTTGTACACATTCATTATCATATTCCGAACAATAAAATAATATTCGGAATAAACAAAATAAAAACTCTTTGAGTGGTATTGCAACGAATGCCGGATACTGATATTGAATATACTTTCGGAGAAAATAAAAAAAACTACGCAGAGGATGTAGTGGATTATATAGTGATTGTGATTGTAAGTGAAACAATTAGAATGATGCCATTTGAGTTGCAATAATGATCTCACCAGTTATGAAAAAAATGTTGATGAGTTATATGCTTTAGTATTAGATTCTTCTTAGAGCTTTGGATCATAACAGAGTAAGGAAAAAATTATATGATGGTCGTGGGTTAAAGGGAATTAAGTTCTAAGAGATGAGTGTATTTTCTCTTCTCACAGAATGGTTAATTCGATAAATTTTCTGATGCATGTTGAATAGTCATTTTCTTCTTACCTTTGGATTTCAGTTGAAAGTGTTTTGGTCATGTAATAAATTTTTTTATTTTTTTATGATTTCGAAAATGATTTTTATTTTATTCCAAAGGTCACTAAATAGGGTTTTATTGATGCCATAGCGTGATAAATTAATGTCGGAACAAAACACAGTACAAGTTCTCTTTTAGGTTTCCACGGCCAGTATTATTACGAAAGACTTCGTTGGTTTCTTCTGGTTTAGACCGTGTTGATAAATTTTTCGCCAACGTTTCGCCAGCCATGCTGCTGACTTCTTCAGGGCTGAAATGAGAATGAGAATCAATTTAGCAACACTGTCTAAACCAGAAGAAACCAACAAAGTCTTTCTCCGAAAGTATATTCAATATCAGTATCTGGCATTCGTTGCAATACCACTCAAAGAGTTTTTATTTTGTTTATTCGGAATATTATTTTATTGTTCAGAATATGATAATGAATGTGTACAAATTTCTGTCGGTTTAATCTCTTAATATCAAATATATATATATATATATATATATATATATATATATATATATATATATATATATATATATATATATATATATATATATATATGTAAAGGAGATAGTTGGGGGGTGCAGTAAAAAAAAACACTGAATAAGTACTAGACTTATAATTATTACAATTTTGTAAGAGTACAAGTTGTTTATTTTTAAACTTTATGTATCAAATTCAAATTAAAAAAAATCTAAGTAGATGTCTCAGTTACTACTTGAAAAAAGTCCTTAACACTTAAAATATATTTACTTTATTACTGAACTTTTATTATAGATGTTGCGTGACAATATAATATATAAACATATACAATTGATTATCACAAGTTGTTCGCGTATCACGATTTATATTTGTATCACAGTATTTGTACACGAAAATATTGCTTACCGAAATCTCTATATCTTTAATAATTTTTATATATTAAATACTAATCAACTGAGGAATTTGATCTTTTTAAGATTACCAAGTTTTTGTTTAAATACTTTGTTTTAGGCTTGGAGCAGTTCATGATGGTTCACCACCTCCAACTTACTTGGGTGGGCCTGGTGCAGAAAAGTGTCGATGGGAAGACGGTTATATAATGTCTGATTTGAGGCACACAGAAAAGGGCTTCAGATGGAGTCCATGCTCAGTACAGTCATTTCACCACTTCCTCAAGTAGGTTACATATAAATTATGGAAGTGGAATAAAAAAAACAATATTGTTCATTTAATAATTGTTATATATGAATTAGTGGAGATACTGCGACTTGTTTATACAACTCTCCTCACGAAGATGAATCCCTTCCTAGAGTGTTACCTGGTAAATTATTAACACTGGATGCACAGTGTAGGCGAGACAGAGGAACATCAGCATGTTTTGTAAGTATTAGTTATTTTGTTCAAGATATCAATATATTCTTTTCTAGCACCTATTTAATATTTTTAGATACAAATTTCAGATTATTAATTCAATTTTATGATACAACTAATAAACTACTGCATTTTCCAATAATATCACACGATGTCGAGATTAGTACTAACTGACAATATTGCTCTCCTAATATATTCCAATTTTTTACATTCAACTCCAGTGGTAAAATAAAGAGAGAAATAAATCTTGTATCTACATGAATATGTCAAATGGCAAAAATTAACCAATACAATGCTGACTAGGCTCCTTCATTCTATTGGACCCTATTCATTTGAAGACGTTGGTTCCAATGCGGAGAACGCATATCCTATCCCTGAACCCAACATTTCCTCTAGCTACCCCTCTACTTTTCACTATAAACCCGTGCACTCCATCCCATATTTTCGCGAAGCCCATTCGGCTAAACCTCAACTGATCCGCTATGCTCTCATCCACAACCGAACCACCTTCGGCGCTCCCGTAACCCTAATAACTTCAATAGAAAAATATCATGTCAACTTGGTTATAGGCCACAATCACTCTTTTTTTTCTTTCTTTTTTTATCCCCCTTCCCTGCCTATGAGGCATACAGGGTCACCTCCAGTGGGGGTTCACCACTGGAGGTACAAATCAGGTATTTTATACTATTTTTTTTCCTTTATTTATATAAACAACTGGAACTATGGTGTAGCCCGGTGCACGGTTGTACACCTTAGGGCTACACCTTATCCTTATCCTCGTTTTCTTCCTTTAGCTTGCCCTTCATCGGGGTCCTTCTAAGGTTGGTCCTGCGGTCTTCCCGATGTCGTTCCTCTCCTGGTGATCATGAAGTGGGCCGGTCCTACTGCCTCCTTCAATCCGTACAAGTACACAATCCCTGAAACTTGCTTAGTTCGCCTCCTCCACAAGTTCAGGGAACACGTCCTCGGTAATATCGGAGATTCCCGTTTTCCTGGATAACCTCGCGCGCAGGGCGTCGTATGCGGTGCATGATGCTACTACATGCTCGGCAGTTTCCGGAACTCCGCCGATGGGGCAGTTGGGGTCCAGATCATATCCGTGCTGGTTTAGTTTCCATCTGAAGCCCCCATGCACCGTGAGGATCTGTGACATCCAGTAATCAGGAAGGAGCCAGTTGGCCTCTAATCTTGATTCGACGGTGGGGAAGTATTTCCTAAGGGTGCTCCCTTTTTCGGATGTCACCCACCGTCCATTCCATTCCGTCAGTGAGTCCTTCCTGAGCTCGTCCTTCCATTCGTTCGGGTTCGTCCGGATCCTCACTTGCATTCGTTCCGGGAGAGCTACCAAGCCTCTTTTCTTCACCTCATGCTTAGTAGCCTCTTCTTCCAGCAGGAGGTTTACAGGCATACCTCCCGCCAGGATTTGCACCGCCTCATGGGATGTTGTCCTATACGCCCTGGTCACTCGCAGCAGAGGCTTTCCCGGCCGCAATCGTTCTGGGCATTGCTTTATCCGTGTACAATCCTTTATGGACGCGAAAATCGGGCAGCAGTCCGTGTAATATGCAATGATTCAACAATGCCCCGACTTTAGAGTGTCCCTGTGCATTCAAATGCCAGCCTAGCCCGAAGGACTTCATCTCTTGGTCAGGACTTTACAGCGGTCAACCGACAAATAGTCCAAAATCATTAAACCCGACATCCTCATCTTTTAGATTGTTTGCTGGGGCTTATTGTTAATGATTGCCTCCCTTTCCTCCAAATCAGGTGGCCGTCTCTCTATCGAGTCCTCTGATCCCAACGACATTCGTTCAGGTCTGTGCGTCCCGTCCCCGCTCTCCCTCCGGCTTACATTCCAGAACGAATAATTGCAACTCTTCCGAGGGTTCCTATGCCACTGGCTCGATCACATTAAAATGGAAAATACGGGAAAACCAGTCCGCTACGACATTGTCTTCCTTATTCTGTGCATCACTTTCAGCTTATAATTTCCTTCCAGCGCGTGACGCTGGCCAAAAAGTCTATCCATTAAGTCACCCATAACAGAGGACGATGATCCGTCTAGGCCCTGAACCCTCTCCCAAACACGTACGGCCGAAAGTACGTACCCATACAATGCCAAGTAGTTCCCTCTCGAGCGCACTATGCCGTGACCTTCCCAATGGCGCCACGGGCCACTGTCCCTTCTCACCTAGCTGTAAAAGTATTGATTGGTTTGGGGAAACCGAGGACCAGTTCCTTCTTCACCTGCAAGAAGCACGTCTTAATTTTTTTTTAAATCTCGGGAGTGATCAGAACTGTAGGTCCCTCTCATAACAGTTCACTCCTTAGTTAGCACTTATCCCTGGGATGCATTCGAAACTGATGATAACCTGATTTTAAATCAAGCATATTAAATTTGGGTTAAAGAATGCCCCCATTACAGAAATTAATGGATGAGTTCATGCGGTGTCTTGACTAGTGTATGTGTCAAGGGTATATGGACCGACTTTGGAGTAAGGGCAAATCAGAGGCTTTTAGGGACCCTTAATTATTAAGATAATTTGTTCCGAAGATGACTGAAAATCTTGAATCATTGAATGAACTGTTGTGAGAAGGACCTACAGTTCTGATCACTCCCGAGATTTAAAAAAACATTAAGAAGTGCTTCTTCCAGCTGAAAAAGGAACTGATCCCAGGACTTAACACTTATCCCTGGGATGCATTCGAATCTGATTTTAAAGCAAGCATATTAAAATTGGGTAATAATTGAGAGTCCCTAAAATACTCTGATTTGTGAGTATGGGCCCTTTTGGTAGTTTTTAAAAGAACGTAATGAGTTAGAAATGATGACTTATGAAATTTTTATTTTATATGAGTAAGTCTGGAGAACATTGAATGAGTAATGTTTTAAAATTCATATTGACATCTTGAAAACGGTGTTTTTATTTAATTAAAATAGCTGGACGAATTATTTTTATATAAGTGCATAATAATAATTGTATATAACTTCATGAATTGTCTTATAAATATTATACCAAGTTTGAACAAGATCTGTCCACTAAAAGAATTTTTGCACCATGATGGGTTAATCGGGACCATTTTTGAGGTCCTTTTTTGTTTGTACTTTTCATTATAACTCTTCGGACTTAGACGCAAGTACTTTAATGCAAGTTCAATATCAGACTGCAGAGGTTTCCCCCTTCTTTCCTAACCGAATATATGATGTAGCAACTCATGTAGATATAATTACAATCATTTGAAAAGTTGGCACTATTGAAGGATCATGTCATAATATTATAGCATGTAACCTTCCCTACAGTTCATAGCTTTAAACAACCATATTGTCAGATACCCACTTTAAAGTTTGTAAAGAGTTACCAAGTTACCTTCACATTTTATTTTGTGTGTGTTTTTTTAACTAATTAATTAAAATATCTTGATATTCATATGTCATGTATTTGATATGACATATATAGAACATTTCATCGTCATTTTTACATTGTGAAATTAATTAACACATTTTTGAACTTTTAACAGAAAGATGAGAGGGTCTGTGCACAACTTTTCTGCTTTGATTCTGGTTCTGGGTATTGTGTCGCCTACAGACCAGCAGCAGAAGGGAGTCCTTGTGGTGATGGGCAGGTAACTTATAGAATCAATTCTATGTTATATAATATATTCTCGTTCAAGCACCTTTATATGATAACATAAATCCTCAGCGACTCAAATGATTAATATCATATTCTCAGAATATATTTATGTATATGTATGTATATATATATATATATATATACATATGCATATAAATAATCAATACCTAGTCATAGCTATGCTAGGGTTTGAAGGAACTAGTCTAAAGTTGAAAACAAATTCTATTTAAAAGAATAGCACTACAGACAAGTTACATGTATGTATTGATGAACAACTTGTTTTATACAAATTCACAACTAACTCCTATACATGCATTTGTATGATCATCGTTTAACTATCTTATATACAAAGTTGAACAACATATTGAATACGCATTACCTTCTAAAACTATTATTATCATGATCCGATATGAATTTCCCATGGCACTTTATATGCCTCCCATATTTTAGCCAGCTCTTCCATAGCTCTTTATGAGATATTAGCCAATCAGATCTCTTGTTTTCCCTACATTTTGCAACGGTAATGTGATCATACCGGCATTTTTTTTTCTTAAAGTCTAGAAACACAAACATGTGTTTGTGTTTGATTGTACGAGTACGCTCGTGAACAGCCTGGGTTCGAAACGAAAATTTTGATCAACAGAAATAAAGTATTTAAGGTAGGTATGTCAGAGTTGGCAGTACTAGAGGAGAATAGAGCAGGATCGCGGATATTAGTCGGCTGTGGTGGTGCAGGCCCGGGTTCTTGCAGGACCACAGAGCCAAAAAAAAATAATGATAATATCAGAGTTGGCAGATATTGAATAAAACGATAAAGATATAACAAACAGCGATGCTTTATTGCAGTGAGCATAACCTATTAGCTGTAATTTTGTTGCTTGAGACAAGAATATATTGATTGTTTTTAAAAAAGAATAGATTTAAATTATCAGGACAAGATGATATTTCTAATCCTTTATAACTTTTTCTCAAATATCTCAGTATTTTTCATAATTCCTTATATTTAAATTTAAAATGTAGCAGTAGTAGGTCTCACGTCAAAATCAATTACTAGCATTACAAAAATACAATTACAATTACAAAAATCAAAATTATAATACTAGCAATCTCTGAAACCTTATATTTTCCCAGTTGCATTAATAAAGGTAGAGTTCATAAAAATAATTGACAAAAAATTATTTATATATATTTAAAATTAATGTTCTTTTCATTTAAAGAAAATTAAAATCTCTAAAAAGAATTTAAGCTTTGATGAACTAAGGGTTTTACGTCTTTACACATCAACAAAAACAACAACTAAAGACGCAACTTTATAAATAATCATAATAAAGAATTGGTACAAATTATAAATCCAGTCTAATTTCTATAGTTTTTATAGTTGTCATAATACTATGACTAGACCTAATCAGGTAATATTCAGAATTAGCAAAGGATAGAAATTGTCTATAAATGATTTTGTTGATTTATTTATTGTAAGAATGAGCAATTCCTGTATTTTGTATTCTGTTTTTGTATTTGAAATACAATGTTTTATTTAATCATGTTTTTGTTCCAGTATTGTTCTAGTGGTAGATGTGTTGTAGAAAATGAAAACATTATTCCAGACTTCTCACAACATCCCGGCTTTCTGAGAAGATCTGATGACTCATCAACCTACAATTCAACAAGGTATTGGTATATCTTTCTTCTCATTGCAATCTTCCTCCAGATACATGCAGATGATGAGCCAACATAACAAGGGCCTAATCAAAAGGAAAATTGATATTTTCTGGTTCTAGGGATATTCCAGCCTCTGGGGATGAGCTGACGACTCAAACACCTCAAACAACACTAAAAACGACCTTCCATAGACCAATTAGCCATGATGGTAAGGCCTATGGACAATGAGAGTGGGGTTCTTCAATTTTCGTTTTCATCTCACTGAAATTTTCTACATTAACAATGCTTTCATAACATTCCGATTTTTCCAATAAAATTTTCATAATTCATGAACAGCGTTTTAAACATTATATTAATACTTCATCATGACATGGCTAATGATAATAAACTTAAATTCCAGGTAGGGATATAAAGTTAATAACCCTGTCCCGTCCCGTCAAAAAGCACAGATTATGGAACCAAATACCAGCCTCCAAAAATTGGATTGTCTTAACATTTTGATGATTCCAGCTTTGTATAACCGACTTCTCTTTGGAATGTGGAATGTTCGGAGCTTATACAGACCAGGGGCCACCCAAATGGTAGTGAATGAAGTAAAAAGATACAACATACCTCAACAGCCAAACTGGAGAAATCGCAATTGATGCCACAAACTATTTTGCACCAGTAGAAACCCCAAACACGGAACAGTTGTATACGGTCACCTGTGGTCTAGTGGTTAGCGTAACAAACTAACTAAGCCCAAGATCGCGGGTTCGTAGCCCGGCAGATGGCCCTAGGATTTTTATTAAGGAAGTGAAAAATCCTTAGTTACGCCGTCCTTCGGAAGGGACTTTAAACGGGGGTCCCGAGCCTGTACGATGTCAGGTACTCGTTAAAAATCCCTATCCTAATTAAACCTGGATAGGCAAAATTTAGAGCTCCCACTGTAGCATCGTCCGATTAGCCATAGCAGCATAAAGTGACGTTAAATGAACAAACAACGGAACAGTTGGCACTGGTTTTATAGTTAGCCCAGAAGGAAATCGGTGATGAACTTCACCCTGATTATTAGCGTATATGCTTAACTGGATGATGTGGCAAAGGATGATTTATACGATCGCCTTGAAAAAGTAGTGGATCTGGCTAAAAATTATGACATAAAAATAGTCATAGAAGACTTCAATGCCAAAGTAGGAATGGAACCCTAATTCAGGCCCATTATCAGCGGCCAACATCTCCACAAAAAAAGCAATAAGAATGGAACGCGATGTATTACTCTGGCAGCAACCATGGGCTTAGTGGTTTGTAGTACGATGTTTCAGCACAAGGACATTCACAAATATACATGGGGTAGTTCGAAAGGGGCCAAAAACCAAATTGACCACTTATAGATTGGACTTCAGAACTCCATCCAAGACATAAGGAGCTATCGTGGAGCAAACAAACAAAAAAAGAGTATTCAATGGAAAGGAGAAGGTCTGAAGGGCACAATCTGAAACAATCTAAACTAAAAGACAAATTCCAAATTGACCTGAAAATAAATTCGAGCCTTTGGACTTATAGAGTCTCACAATTTATCAACAGTGGGAGAACATTAGAGCAGGGGGTAAAGGAACAGCCGAGGAAATAATATTGATTCAGCAAAAACGAAAAGCCAAAAAGTGGTTCACAGAGGAATGCAAAAAAGCAGTTGAGGGAAGAAGAAAAATGAAAGTTCTATACCCAGCCAAAGCTGATCCAGATGCTTCGGAAATATACACAGCCAACAGGTGAAGACAAATCAAATAATAAGAAAAGATAAATGAGAATTCCTCAAGGAAAGGATACAAACTATTAAGGATAACTGGCAGGCTGGAAATATATGCGAGTGTGGGAATTACAGAAACATAGTACTCTTCCGATTTCCTTGAACGCAATGGCCAACATTTTGCTTAATCGGGTATATCCGTATTATTATAATATAGTAGGCAACCACCAAGTAGGATTTAGAATAGGAAGGAGTAAACTTGACCAGATCTTAATCATCAAAAAGGTACTTAAAAGACGATGGAGCGTAGAACAAGGTGTGTACGCCTATTTGTCGATTTCAAAGCTGCTTATGCCAACGTCCATACCACGTTGAACACACCGGTTCCCGTCAGATCACCGAAGTTAAGCAACGTCGGGCGTGGTTAGCACTTGGATGGGTGACCGCCTGGGACAAACAGGCGGTAACCATCTTGGAAAAACCGCGTGCTGTTGGCATCTAACTTAACAGTTAACCAAGTAAATACATAGCTGGCTGTATGGATGGAAGTATCCAATGCCATAAATAAAAAAATTTAAAAAAAAGCTGCTTATGATTCCTAGACACAAACTGTCTATGGAAGATCATGATTGAGCAGGTTATCCCCAGAAAATTGGTGAGATTGGCTAAGACATGTACAAACCGACCCCCAATTCAGAGTCCTGATACAAGGAGATTCGTCCGAAGCCTTTGAAGTTGGAACAGTTTTGAAGCTGGGACGGACTTTCGCCAATGCTGTTCAACATATAGCCCGGTCAACGAAATGCTCAAAAAGGGGGTCTAGAAGGAAAGTCAAAAAAAGGAAAGACCAACTGTGGTACTTTGTTTGGGGCAGTTAGTAGTATAACAAAATAAAAGTCCTAAACCTTGGGGCGCAAGAGCGGTGGAGGGGGGTTAAATGTCACTTTTTTTTGTCTTTCGCCCCTATCTCAATAGGTGTTGGTCCTACAAAGAAACCACAAGTATGCAAGATTATTGATGATAAAATTCTGTTCATTTTGTATTCTTACATTATAATATAATGTAATATTATATTTTGTATTACATTATATACAAATTAAATAATATTACAATTTTTTTTATTTTTTAAAGAGAAAAGATAGGCCCTCGACCGGGATTTGAACTTTTAAAAAATAAAAATATTTATAACTCATAAAAAATGACCAATAATTATAAAAAAATATTACAAATTATTTGTTTTGGTATTTGTAACGGTTAATGAGATATGCGCTCTAGAAGATCGGTAATTTTCTAAAAATAATATTTGCAACACATTATTCGCCAACTTCTATCTCCTGCCCCTCATATCTTCTTCGTACAGAAAATCTATCGCGAAAAAAGTTGTTTTTGGTTCATCATTTTATATCAATTTAATCAAATGTTAGAGTTTTTTACTGAAATGAGCGATTCCACTATGAACCAGGGCTTAGTAAAAAAAATTGTCTATACACCTTCAGCTCGCTATGCATGATAGTACTTACTCATAATTTATGACCAGGAAGGTTAGTTAAACCGGTGGAGGGTTTGAATCGGGATTGGAGGAACATGAAAATGAAGATTGATTGTTAAATAAAAATTATTTCTTATTCCTAACTGACTTTCATTTCGATTAGAAATAGTAAATCGCTGTATTTAGATAGCTTGTAATAAGTCACAAACGCTTGTGATCTTAGAGAAATCTCTGTTGCGTCCTTCAAGAAATCAACTGGTGGGTAATTGCCAACAGTATGTATTTCACTCTGGATGTCCTGTCTTATGATTTCATTTTATCACCAACCCCCTTGCTGATCTTATTCCCTTTCCAAGAACCTGTCATTAGTTTGGATTGGGATTGGCGAGAATGGAGGATAAAGAAGGAAAGATGAAAATGAAGAGTGATAGTTGAATAAAAATTATTTCTTATTCTAAACTGTCTTTTATTTATATTAGCGATTTTGTATTTTCTAATATAATTTCAAATTTCTAATATAATAACATAAAATGTGTTTAGACGCCTCCTGCAGCAATGACATTTTATTCCCTCTCAAACCTTTCCCCTCGAGTTTGCCCTCTTCATCTCTCTCCAGTTCTTATCTTACTTTAATTGAGTTAAATAATTTCATGCGTTCGTAGGAAGTCAAATAATTCTGTGGTTTCGCCTAAGTATATTATTTTATGATTATAATTATATCGTGATTCTACGAAAAAGTGTTTTATCTCTTTATCTCTTATCGATTTATCTCTTTTTAGTGAGTTAGTTTAAATACGACGTCCATAGGGAGTCGAATGATTGAGTTTTTTCGCCTTTATATCTTGTTATTATTATATCCGGTATATTTTATTAATATTATTATTGAGTGATGTCCATGAATAAGCATTTTGTTTCAGACGAAAACTTGTAGGAAAATGGTGGGAATGAGACCTGTATGCGCAAAAGGGATAACCTCACTGATAAGTGCCAGTTTACAAAGAAATGACGGAAAAAGCTCTGACCTTGAAAGACATCCCTCAAAGCTCAGTCCACATGCAGAAAGAAATTATACAAGATTCTTATACGAAACAGGCCTATTCAACATCAGCAGAACCCACGACATCTGTTAGTCTAAGGTCCTCTGGTCCTCAATTCGATTTAAAAAACCATTGCCTAGAAAATGAGTGATAGAAAAAGGGAGGTACTTAGGCGGAAGTTCGAATATGCAGATAGAAACATTGATACTTACAAGAGCTGTATTGATGCTGCGTCAAAAGATGATGACTGGGGAGATGTTCTCAGTCACCTCACCCCAATAATTGATTTGTTTTCCGAAAAAGCACTATATCACGAACCATGGCACCAAGATTTTTTCATGCCCTTTTATTCCACTAAACCTAACTTAGCAGATAAGCACGTCGACAAAGCCATTGCTGAATACGATTTCATTTAATATAACAATGACTGCCAGATCTTATTTGAGGAAATTCGAGCTGCTGTGACAATGCAAACTCCAGATAACAAAACAATCAAATGAATGTTATTAAAGAAATACGAATACCGTATTGTAGTTACTCAAGGACGGACTAGACAACAAGTTGCCACGATGTGCTTCTCAGGCACAACACACAAACTGCTGATAGATTCTTGGAATTGGAATAAGGCCAGAAAGGTGTTCGATAACTAATGAGAATCGTGGATAAAGCAGCTGCGACTATATTGGTGTTTACCCATCCGTTGATGATTTCTTGAAGGGCGCCGCACAGATTCCTTTAACACTACAAACTTTGTAAATACATCGATTTTCTATTTCTAACCGAAAAAAAAAGTTATTTAACAATAAATCTTCATTTTCATGTTTCCTTCTTTATCCCCCCACCCCCGGTCAATCCCAAACCTCCTTTTTTTTTTTAGAAAATCCTATCTTCTAGAGCGCTTATCTCATTAACGGTTACAGATAGCAAAACAAATAATTTGTAATATTATATTATAATGTAAGAATACAAAATGTAGAAAATTTTATCAGCTTGAATCTTCCATACGAATGTTTTCTTTGCAGGACGGACCAACCCTTACTGAGACAGAGGCGAGAAAAGAAAAACCCTTAAATGTCCCTTATTTAACCCTGCCTCTCCCCCCTCCCTCTTGCCCCACCCCAGGGTTGAGAGGACTTTTAATATGTTATACTACGAACTACCCCAAACAGCCTACCATAGTTGGTATTTCCGCTGTATCCTTTTTTTAATTTCCTTCTAGAATCGTTCGTTGACTGGCCTAATGGGAGAACGCGATCAATTCGCTTGTTATTTTCGCGCTGACTGGACGTGGTAATGATAAATATATAGACGATTCGCGCGCACGTAGGACATGTCCACTGCGTCGTACTGCACTTCGTTGAATTCGCGTTTCACCGCTTCGCTTCGCAATCGCTTTCAACCGCCTACGTAAGACATAGAGTAAGGTCCATTTCGCCACCGCCTGTTTGCGGTCCTCGGCTTTGGTAGCTGACAGGCAAGGCTCAGTTTTCAAGCACCCCCATTACTACTACAATGGAATAATTACATTCAATTATTAATCTCTATCATGCACCAATATTTAACATTCTTTAATTCCGTAAATTAACTCAATATCACTTTTTACTTTTTTAATAAATCATTTCTTATTAGTAATATGCCTATTATTCACACTCATTAATTACTTCCTTGTGTGTAGTAAAATAATGCAATACTTCTTTAATAATAATACTTAATGAGCAAAAATTTTCGAATTTCAGATTTCAATGAATATTTGTATTTTGATCATCTCTGAATCCAATTTGACTATTTTTGTTTTTGTAATCGTAAATATTATTTTTATATATTTTACTGCATTCTTTGATAAATAATAAGTTGTACTTAATGCTTTATACGCAGACTTTAATTTGATTCACGAATAATAATAAATCAGGTTTTGAGCCACTTATTATTATTGATAACAAACTAGTCAGGAGTTGCCCACATAAATTACACTATTATTAGTAAAGGTTTTATTAATTTTTTTGGTTTTTTATTTGGTAATTTTCTATCATCAACTTGCTACACAAACTTATCTTCTATTAGTGATATCTTATTATAGCCAAGAACGTCACCATGAATTTTTTCCTCTGTATATATTTCATTGTATTTATGATATTATTGTTTCTTAGCTTATATATGTGATTCTAATAAGAAGTTACTCAATGATGGAAAACATATGTAGAATGAATTGATTGAATAATGAAAGTGATGAGATTAGAAGATTGTTATGGTTTCATAAATCTATCTTATATAATATAAAGGGTGTATTTTTAATCTTAAATCATTGAGTTTCCTGGTTCTTGTAGTACGCTAGAATTTCCAACAGGGAAGAGAAAATTTTTGTTTTTAGCATTGGCAGGTTTTTTATTGAATAGGAAGCGATAGCTAATAAAGTATTTAAGTTTTGCTTCATAAACTATACAAAGTGTTCTTTAAAATTAATTAGCACCAGTCTTTGTAAATAATGGTTAGTAGATTTCTTTATGCTAAGTCTTCACATGACAAATTTTTCAGAGTAGTAAGCAAAATACAAGTTTTCCCCTCAGCCTACAACTAAATAGATTGATTTATTTAATTAGTTAATTAAATAATTAAAATCACTTCAGGACAGAAATATAAATGTTTAAATAAAATGAATTGACTCTCAAAGTCGAGGATAACTCCAATAGTAGTTATCAATAAAAATTCATACCCATTAATCAGTATTATTATTATTTGATCATCAACTCTTCTCATTGTAAAGTTGATTTTTTTGAAAAATATTCTGAAAGCATTTGGTATTGGTGAGAAAGCCCAGACTGAATAATGCCCATTCTTCTTATTAGTTGGCATCTTCAAAGAAATTCAAAATACAAAAACGAGACTAATCACTTGATCAGTGTACTGTTCACATACTAATATAATGTTCATAATTTTTTTGCTTGTTCATAGAACTATTATAGTATATTGTATCTATGTATAGTTCTATGCACGATATTCAAAGAGAAATCCTATGAATTTACTCGGTTAAATCATGACCAACCTTTATTTAGAATCTGCTCTAAGCCAATACAATAGTGTTCATTTCCAAATCCTCAGTAAAAATACACCAGCCCGTTCCGAAAATGAACAGTTGCAAGTTATACTTGAAAACTGATTCCCATCATTTACTTTACGAAAAAATAGTTGGCATTGAGCTTCCATCAGACTATTTTCTCACGCTATTATTGTCCTTTCATGAATCTTTTTCTTTCCCATGTTCGCCTTCATATAGTCGAGAGCATAGTAATTCTGTATTATTTTCTGATGTGGCTCATTTTTATTATTTGTCATAAGTTGATACTCTTTATCAAGCCATTGCGATCTAGGTGTTTGGGTCTAAAATCCTATTGTCTCTTCAGTACTAAATCTCTTGGAATCGATTATGCATACACATTATTCGCCAACATTATAGGATAATGTGCTAGAGAGAAGAGAAAATAATTCAAGCGCAAAATAATTGTAATAGACTGGAAGAGGATCACTTACCTATGTTTGCTAAATAAACTTGACTAGGATGGCAGTAACATGTTCTCACAATGAAGGAATCCAATTTGGCCTGAACCACATAATTACAAGTTATAATTGAGCAAAAACGAAAAGAAAAAAAAAAACCCTTAAGTAGGCGTTGTTTGTTAACTAATGCTCAAATATGTTTGGTAAAATCGATATTTCATTGGGGTATTGAATAATGAAGCTACAATGAGCGTGGATATGTTTTATTCCGAAAGCAAGATTTAGCCAGGCCGAAGCCAGCCTTTCACCCAGATTCAGGGCTGAAATCGTATCAGAGGCACAAGAAATCTAAAAAATGCACATTAAATTAGATTTAATTAAAATTTGTTATAAAAAATATAAAATTAAAAAGATAATTAGCTACCAGTATATATCTTCCACGGATAGTTTAAAAAAAAATCCCAAGGATCCTGTTTCATTCTTATACAACCATTATAGTGTACCGCATTCCACTCACTTCAAGTCAATGTAACACTGGTGAAACATAAAAATACCTTATAAAACACCTTCTCCAACACAAAAAAAAAAAAAAATGGCCATGTATCTCACAATTAGCAGGATAGTTTATATCTCTTAATGACTCCTTTGATCTAGATAACTCACCTGCCATGGCTAATATATGTAATCCTAAAAAACAACTCATCCTTAAAGCTATATTTATCAACCAGAAAACAAATAACACTCCCTCCTGAGATTGATAAAGAATAATGGTAAAACAGCAAACGAATTTTATTTTTACACCATTTTCCGTCTCTTCGATTGATATTGCTATTATGTTTTCGCCCTTACAAAATTATAAATATTATGATAATATCTGTATGTAATAGAATAGTCACAATAGTAGTTCATGAGAATCATATCATGTTTAATAGATCATCATAATATGCCGTTTATGTAAGTTTTTAGAATTTTTGTTCAATACTCCTCTGCATATATTATTATGTTTTATGAAAAATTTCCAAGATATCTATTTTCATTTAATATTTAGTCAGGACCTCTGTATATATTTCATAAGTCGATAATTTAATATTTTTATTAAAAGCAGTTAAAGTTTGGATATATAAGTCTTCCTTACCATATCCTCCCTCCAAACCAATCTTAACTCAGCTCTGTTTTCAACGCTAACAGAGAAGCATAGGCTCGTCTATCATGTACTATTAAATATTTACAGCTTGTACACAATTATATGCGTATATTTATATATATGCGTATGTTATTTATAAAATATTTATTTAATTTCCTCTTTCAATCATAGGAACTTATGAACCCTGTGTTGATGAAGTACAGAAGGGACCGAATTGTGCTGAGATCATCCAAAAATATGGATCACTCTACTGTAACACTGAGTATATTCGACGACATTGCTGTGCTGCTCATAAGTATTTGTGCCCAAAGATCCAGTAAAGAGAAGTTAAACAGGTCATGCAAATGCCACTGCCCTTAATGTCATTAAACAGTACTTGTTCAGAAGAAATTAAAATAATTTGTTTAAATAATTGAAAGCTACTATTATATCAACAATTGTTATTTCTATAAAATAAAAACTCTTATGTATAGGTAAAAAACAAAGAAGTTACCCAAAAACTGTAAATAAAACAAAAATACGGACTATTATTATATATGTACATATGTACACACACACACATATATATGTATGTATATATATATATATATATATATATCTGTGTGTGTTTGAATAGGTGCGTGTGCGTGTGCGAGTGTGATGATAAGATAAATACAATACATACATGTATAAGGATTATAAATGTAATTTAAGAAAAACTATTAACAAGAATATGTGATATTTCTGCATAATAAGTATTTTGTCTGCATAAGTTTACTTTCTAATGTGAGAATGTAATTTTTTTTTTGAAAAATAAATATAAAAATAAAAAAGTAAATTTAATTGTTTTAATTTTGTCCCACATCCAGAAGATAAAGGAGAAAAGAAAACTGCAAACAAACATTATATTTTGACAACAGATCACAGGGCCTTCATGTCTCCTTCGACACCTCCCTTTAAAATCCGATTTTTTTTTTAATAATCATCCATATTTGGTGAGGGACATATAATATTCGGTGTAGCCTAAATCACTCCCGCCCTCCAGTTTTCTGCACAAGCTCTCCACCGCATCTAATTGATGAATTTTCAATGTATTTTTTTTTTCATTATAATTTATTTTATTTTTATGATATAATTTTTTAAATATTTTATTTGAAAAGAAAAGATATGGCCAGGACCGGGACTCGAACCCGGGACCTTCACCTCTCCGTGGTGACGCCTCAACCATCTCGGCCATCCTGGCTTCGCTTCACGGTCATCATATCCCCTCTTTTCACTTGATCCTACATCTCCGTGTTCTCACAATTTAGGATGTATACACGGGGAGAATGTTAATTGAACATTACTTTATTTTGGATCTAGTTGACTTTAAGTCGTTAATATTATTATAATTTATTTTATTTTTATATGATATAATTTTTTTAATATTTTATTTAAAAAGAAAGGATATGGGATTCAACCCGAGATTCTTTTCAAATAAAATAATTTTTTTAAATTTATTTATTTCTAATTTTTACAATTGTAAAATACAGAGGGAGTTTGGTTAGAAGTTTTACAAAAATAATAGTGCATACAAAAAAAAACAACAGAATAATAAACACACAGAAAAAGAAAGTAGGTAATTATAATACTAAACATTGTAATGAAGGTAAAATCAAAAATATGGCCATGAGTCAACTCTACATCAAAATATGTTGAATTCTTGAAATAAAACTTATATAATTCAAAAGTATTATTTTGTGAGTAAACAAACATATATGTATCAATGGGTCAGAGGTATTCTAATACTTAGAGCTTTACATAGGAAGTTACAGAGATCAATAACATCATTGTTGTGTTTAGGATTCAGTACTATATAAAAATTGTGATCGTATGAACTAATATATATATTTCTGGGCTCAGTATAAAATGGACAGTCGAAAAGGATGTGGTTTAAATAGTCACGTGATTGATTTGAGCATAGAGGACAATTGTCTTCAGTATTAATTCTGCAAGTAATTTTATTGTAGTAAACAACTATTTGTTTACTGGGGGAAACTCTAATTTGGCTTAGGAGTCTTATTCTCAATCAATATATCAATATAATAAAAAATATAGCCCTGAGTCAACACTACATCAAAATATGGTAAATGAGTTAAACACTGACAGTAATATTGACCGTGTATGGGCCCCTTTTTAGTTCAAAGCCCTTCCAACAATAATTCGTATCTATACATTCTATCTGATTGACTGAACAATAGCCTACATTGAGTATAAGGGTGCGTTTACACCAAAGTCTTCCACAAGTTGCGGCAACTTGTTGCCGGTTTTTACAAAATACAGCAACTGTTTTTGTCTT
Organism: Arma custos; assembly: GCA_037127475.1. Taxonomy (NCBI): domain Eukaryota; kingdom Metazoa; phylum Arthropoda; class Insecta; order Hemiptera; family Pentatomidae; genus Arma; species Arma custos. The sequence continues at coordinate 13,998,866 of CM073761.1, forward strand.
CCACTTGTAGACAACTAAAAGTGGAAGATTTGTTGCTCGCCCAGGAACCAGCTCCCCTCTACTTCTCTCTCCAGGCTTGTATCAGACATTGTATAAGTATATGATTTATGAATAAGTAATTGCATGTTGATGTATATATATGTATAATTTTGAGAATATATTTTATTTTGGGTCCCTATTTTTGTAACTGGCTTTATTTCTTCTCCTACTTTTCGGTCCACGAACCTTTTTTGAGCATATTTAAAATATTCAGGGAGAAGGGCCATTACAAATTACAACCATTACCATTACAAATCTAGCAACTTTTGGAAAACAAGTGGAGAACTGTTCCCCCTCACCGCGCGCCCTATTCATAATTAAAAAGTGCTGTAAACGCATTTATTCATAAATAAATAGTGCATCTGGGGTATGTAAGCACCAAAAGAATTATAATAAATTAGTCAAGTATTTACAAATAATTTGTTCAATATATTTTCAAGGTTACTTATTATTATATTTTTACAATCTTTTACTTACAGTATGTTATTACCATTATTACACTGGTAATGAACCAGAATTAATAATGGTACGTGATAAAATGAGTAACATATTCCAAAGTAATATCACACTTGTTTTAACTATACATATTTCAATATTAAATCTTACCGTAATAGAGCACAGAAGCTTGTTATTTAAATGTTCTATTTCAATTACTTCCTTCAATACAAGGCCTTCTACACGGTCGGGACCAACCGCCGACCAGCGTGACCTTGTTTGGGTCGACCAATTTTTGTAATTCTCAATTTCCAATTAGGAGTTAGCATGCATTAATCACTTAAATGTAAGAAAAAATATAAATACGGTAGCATAACAATAATTATAAAAAAAGATAACAATTAATATTTACGTATATACAAGTATTATGGAAAACAAAACAACGAAATCATTTAAGAAATTAAATTAAAGTAATAAAATAGAAATTAAAGAAACAAAACAAATGTAATTATTTTTAAAATAAGGGTGTGCGTGTGTGTATTTCTATATATAACTTCTATATTTCTATATTCTACTATATTTCTATGGATTCATTTCTTCGGACTCTATTACTGACGAGATGAAGACCGTCTGGAACGGTCGGGATCAACCACGGACGGTCGGGCCCAACTAAATATTGGTTCGACAACCGCCTTCTACACTGTCAATTTTTACATCAACCCGACCAAGGTCACGATGGTTAGCGGTTGGTCCCTACCGTGTAGAAGGCCTTTAATGGAATGGAATAGACTGCTACCATAGATACCACAGGTTTCTCTTCAGTTAGTCCCGAAACTTAACTTTTAATTTCTATCTATTTTGTAAAACAAATAATACAATATTACCGAGAAAGGAACGTAACGCACCACATTTAGCTAAAATTCGATTTTACACCTCTTAAAATTTTCATACCGCAGGCTGAAATGAAAATCGTTTCTTAAGGAGTAAACTCCAAAAAAAAAAAAAAATACCTTTATGATGTAAAATTATGGACCAGCTGAGTTTTTTTTTTATTCCTCAAAAACATCTCCGACTACAACAGTTTCAAAACACCATATTAAGGCGTGTAGTCTGACATAGTACACAACACTCAAAGACAGACATAATTCACTCAACTCGGACTACCGACGGTGACAGATTTTATAACTCGGAGGCATATCAAATTCTTTGATAGACTCCAGAACTGCACTAACCCGCTATTTAGCACATTGAGACCAGTGAGCCGACCACACCGAACAGACCAGAACTTAACAGTAGTTCTCTCAGTCTTGACTGAGGTGCATTATTATTACTTTTAGTTTTAAGTTTTAGTTTTAGTTTTTATCATTTTCAAAACGGTGATAATCTTTTTCCAGAGGCTTGGAAAAAACAAATAAAAAAAATTGAAACTGTCATATTGTAGTGACCATATTTAGATAATGTTCAAACCTTTTGTAGGGTCGATATTTTTTGTTATATTATAACTATTGGTTTATATATTATCAATATTAATCATCACCATGTATACAAATTATAATATCATAGTAAAGGTAAAAATTGTCATAAAAGTGAACTTAAAGGTTATTGGGTATTCCCCTTGTTAGCCATCTTCATTATTCCTGGTTACAGCTCTTTTAAACAGGAAAGTAATTCTGCTTTGGTAAATGGTAAGTTATAAGGGTTTTCTTTTTGATCGTCTATACTATCTGTCTCGGTTTCTATTGTCGGTTGTGGTTGGGTGGTGTACATATTTGAGTAGTATTCAACAAAATGCTCGACCAATAAATTGGGTTTTTGCTCTATTTGGTCATTGATAAGAAGGGTTGGTTGATAGTCAACGAATCTTCCCATAATGTTATTTATCTTTTTCCAAAATATTCTGGGTGGTGTATTTGATGAAATGGTGTTCAAAAATTCTTCCTATGATTCTTTTTTTTCTCCTTGATTATTCTGTGAGACAGCGAGCGGTTCTTTTTATCATTTATTAGATTATGAAGAGTTGGTTCTTTTTGGAAGACTTTAAGAGCCTTTCTTCTCTTCTTAATAAACCTATTATGTTCAATAGATCTTCTATGATTTTTGCCTTTGCCGATGACATAGATATTGTTGCAAGAACCCCTACAGGTTTAGAAAATGCTTTTATCAATCTCCAGATAGCAGCGGCTAGAATGGGTTTAGAGGTCAATGAATCAAAAACTAAATATATACATGCAGGCCCTATACTGAATGAGCACGAACCATCGCATTTTATGGTTGTATGCTTTACATTTTAAAGGATGAAAGACTTTGTGTTTCTTGGATCGCAGGTAAACGGGGATAATAAAAGCAGAAATCCATCACAGAATTATGTCCTCTAATAAATGTTATTTCTATTGTTTACTGGAGCATTTTAGAAGCAGAGTTATTTCTCAAAAGACGAAGGTCCATTTGTATAAAACCTGGGTGAGACCAGTTCTTACTTATGCCTCCGAATGCTGGACATTGCCCAGTTCACAGGAAGCCCTTCTCCTAACGTTCGAGAGGAAAATATTGAGAATTTATGGCCCAATTTGCACCAATGGGATATGGAGGATAAGGACGAACACTGAGCTTACAAGACTCTACAAGAGCCCAGATATTTTAAGGGTAATAAAAGTAGGCCGGCTTCGAAGGGCAGGTCATATAACCAGAATGACCCAGGATCAGATTCCTAAAATAGTCCTAGACGAAAATAATTATGGGACAAGAGTGGGAAGACCTCGGCTCCGATGGATCGATGGAGTGGTGGCGGATGCCAGGTCCACCTTGGGAATCATCAATCGGAGAGCAGTGGAAACCAATAGAGAAGACTGGCGAACCAAGATGCAGGAGGCCTTGAATCTACAGGAGTTATAGGACCACAGATGATAACAAAAATCCATCAATTAGTTCTTGGCAACTGGTTTAATTTAATTGGTTTGTAAACCATACAATTAAATTTGTGCAAATACTTTTGAAAGGTCATTTTTTTGTGTTGTATTTTTTTTTTTATTGATCACTTTTATTTAATTGATTATTCATCACTTTAAAACTTGTGTAAATAGAAGATTTTTCAATAGAAAAAGTTGTGTAATTTTATTTCATTCCAATATAACTTTAGGGCCAATATTTGGCTTGAGCAATTACTTTTGACTGCCACTGTACATACTGTTAACCAAGTTAACCAGAATGTGAGACTAGCAGGCTTACCAGAACAAAACAAAACCTGTTACTGATCGAACAGAACTGAAAAGAAACAATCGGAATGTGGAGCAGAAGTCCTGCATTTTAGTTTATAGATTAACAACATATTAGATAAAAATCAAATTGGGGAAATAGATCATAATAATTAATCAAAACTACTGTGTTCTCTTAAAAGACTACTAACTTAACTAGCATTCGAATAAAAATAAAGGATTTGTGGGATATTGAATATGATTAAAAATATGATAAAAACAAAAAATATATTATTGGATGGTAGAAGCTATATAATTTCTACATAAGTATTGCTAATCTTACATCGCTTGATTAGTTTAAAAAACAATAATTATATTTTCATAATGCCTCCTATCCCTCATAGCTCTGGAAATCCGCACCCGATTTCACCATATCATGGAATGCTGCTTCAGGATTATAATTCCTTAAAAATAATAAACTTATTATTATCCTGGAAAATATATATCACAAGAGAATTATAAAATTAAACAAAAAACACAGACATCTTAACATGGTATATAAGTATTTTTTTATAAATCCTTTATAGATAGAGATATATCCTTTAACAACACAAGTTTCATAACTAAAACTAGAAAATCAAAATTGCTTAATTTTTATCCCATTTAGGTAAACAACAGCAAAAAAAAAAAAAAATGATAAAATATGGGTAACCAGATGGATTATGAGGCAAATGAAAAAAAAGAAGATTAATTTAGTAAATAATTAATTATTGCACATGGATTTTGAAATAACTTAAGCAAATAATAATTTTAAAACTTTGCCCAATGCAGAACAGTATTCAATGTGGGAAACAGTTTTGAGAGGACAAAAATGTGAAACATCTAAATATAGAGCGTATTTTACCTAGTAGAAAAGAAATAATTTATTTTTAATAATAGTTATTTTGATTGTGATTATTTTTAAATATTTTTATTTTGAAAAGAAAAGATTTGTCCTGGCCGGGAATCGAACCCGGTTTAAAAAACCGGTTCTTCCGCATCTCTAGCACGGTGCTCTATCCATCTGAGCTACCAGGCTCGTCACCAAGCCAGACAAATACATTCTCTTCACCAATACTTCGCAATTTTTGCAATGTATATACAGGGATGAATGTTCATTGGACATTACTTTTTTTTTTAATAAGAATCTCGTGGTAAAGCAAATTTTTATATTTATAAATTATATTTTATTTATTTTTATTTGATAGTGATTATTTAAATATTTTTAATTTAAAGAGAAAACTGGGGATATAGGATCGGTGAAGAGAAAGAATATGTCTGCCCTGGTTACGACCCCTGGTAGCTCAGTTGGGAGAGAGCCGCACCAGAGACATGGAAGACCCGGTTTGGACTCCCGGCCAGGACAAATCTTTTCTCTTCAAAATAAAGAATAATATGAGTAATAAATTATGAAGAAAAAAAACTAACACCTAATGTAAATTCTGAGACAGATGTCGAATATTTTCTGATCTAGAATCACCTAATGAAATTAGGTTGAAATCATGGCCCATTCATGTTGTTATGATTATTTCCTTTCCTCAGTTCATCTTCTATATTTTTATGTAAGGGAGTGGGGTGGCTCAGTGGTAGAGCACTAAATAGCCATGCCGGAAATCCTGGTTCAAATCCCGCTGCAGCCAGTTACTTTTATTTAATCTGTTTGCGGCGGGAGATGGATCATTGGGATCTAGGACCCTCCTGGGGCTCACCCAACCTCTATAAAATATTATAAAAATAGGGTACCCAAAATAAGGGGGGAAACCTGGCGGTTGAGTGTGACCTAGGACAAGTCACCTCCTTGCAGAACCGTTGTCCATGAAACATTACAGTCTCTACAATGTACTGAACCCCAGACTTGTTCACGGGTCATAGTGGTTACAGGATTTTTATGTGACCATAAGTTAAATTTTTTTTTAAGTATAAAACATTAAGCAACATTATATAGATTATTTTAGGAGGATAAAAGTAAAAGATAATAAAACAGGGATAAATTTTGAAAAATATTTATTATTTTAACCTCAAGATAGTCAATAAGTGTATACTAAAAGTATATAATGGGTATTAATTTAGTTGGTAACTACAATTGTCTGAGACTAGAGATGGCGAATAAAAAAATAGAATGTCGAATTCAGGCTTACAACAAACCACATTATATTGACATTTTAAAAATAAATTAGTCTTAGTTCACCACTATTTAGTAAAATACACCACTATTAGCACATGGAGCATGCTATGCAGTAAATAGAGATAATTCAGGCAAAAATTTATGAATAAAATCTTTAATAATAACTTAAGATTTTAAAAACTATCTAAAAATACTACAGGTTTTCATTTTCTGGTGACTTATTTAATACCCAATAATCACAATTGTAAATTATACACTCTCAGTATTTAAATTTATTGATTTTCATAGATAATTTTTAAAGAAATACCCATGCATCCCACTAAAATACATTAATAACACCGGCAATGTCAAAATAACTAGCTCTTTAAAATACAACTACATAGCAAATATCGGAGCGAACACAGCATCCTCAAAACAGTAAACTAAATAGATCTAAAAATGTAATTTTTGACTATATACAGGCTGAGAAAAGTGTCTACTCAGATATGGAAGCAAGAAAGTTCAAGTGGAACCCACAATTCATTGCAGAGGAGGAGAATTAAACAAAAAAAGACACCATAGTAAATAAGTAATTAACTAATACTACAAGCCTTATCTCAATGTTTGTTATAACATTTGAAAAAGCTTAACTATCAAAAATTATAAAAACATCCCTAATAAGTAGGAAAATAGTTGAAAATTACCTGTAAAAATTAGCATATCTTTGTTTCCTTGGTTCACAAACTAAATACTTGACAGCAACACCAGTTGCTATACCTAGACCGATAGCAACAAATAAATTAGTTTTGATTTGGCTTTGTAATAAGCGCCTCATCTGGGGTTTCGATATCTTAGCCGGAATATCTGCCATTTTTTATAAACTAATAACACAAAAAATGCATTAGAAACAACACCCTATTCTTTTTTAAATGAGTTACCTTTAAAAAAAGGCACTTACTTGGGATGAATTATTAACCTCCCACCGCCAGCTATACTGAATAACAAGATGGCGCAAGGGAAAAACTACTGCCATGAGAATATTACTTAATACGTTTTGTAAATATCATTCATTTAATTGCATGATAATTTGGTTATTGGTTGCTAATGTTGTCAATATTCTTTGGGTTAGTGAAATAATACTGAACCGTGAATTAATAACGGATGAAAAACTAACGATTTATTCTTCTACCCTTATCAATTCATCAGTTTATGTTTAGAGATGTTTTGGATACACACTTTTTTCTCGGTTTACTTTATTCTTTTATTTGTACAATATTATTATTCATATTATTAAAACTATTTTATCTTCAACACACTTTTATCGTTTAACTCTTATCAAAACCTAACATTTGTACATATATGACATATCATATATATATATATATATATATATATATATATATATTTTTATTTATGACTTGTATAATTTGCTACAATAAAATAGAGCCAAAAACTCAAAAAGAAACACTATTATTTATTATAATGCAATTGGGAAAAACCACAATGCTAAGCCTTATGTTTCAAATCCAGTAATACACCCACTTACCAGTCGACGTTTCGCCTATTCAGGCATTATCAAGACACAAAAACAAAAAAGAGTTATGTGAATCACATCTCGAAGAAAAAGGTGCAATACATCCCAACGATCAACAGCCCAAACAGGCTCCAAACATGAGACAGCACCCCACCACCAAGACGTTCAACATACAACTCAATTGAATAGACGAAACATCGACTGGAAACGTGGGAGACCGCAAAAAAATCAGACATATTCAATCCTTTCAATCTAAAGTCCTGAGCACTATTGTCAATGCTCCTTACTATGTCTCAAATAAAACCCTCCATAATGATCTCAACATTCCTTTTATCCTCGACCTCATCCCTACTAAATTTTCAAACTTTTATCAAAACCTTATGTCATCCCAATCCCCTGGCTCAGTTACTATCCAGTTCCACACATTTATATAACACACCCCGCCGTCTAAACCGTCAATGGCCCCGAAACCTGTTGCAATAATGTTATTTGGAGTACTGGCACTGGTCAGATTCTCCACTCACGACCTGTGTGTCTGATGTTATGTCTGATGCGCCCTTAACCAGCTTCCATTGGCGTTTAATGCCAGTGACGCGGCTGGGGACTCCCAGACTCCTGCTTTGCACTCATTCCTGGGGAAGAGGCTTAGTTCGGGGACCCTAGGCAAATTGTAAATATTGTAATTATCGTATGAATATGAGCAATTATTTTTTAGACTTTTTCTTTATAATATTTATTTTTAGACTTTATTTTTATTATAATTTTCGCAAGTATTTATTTTGTTTTTATTATCCGCATGCATATATTTTTATTTTATTTATTTTTTTTAATTTAATTTTATTTATTTTGTTTTTATTGTATGATTATATAGCTACTTAGCGCTATTACTTATTGTCTACAAGTGGCAGATTGTAATAATATTTCAATAAAGTGTATGAAAATTATTATCAATTATCATCATATTTTCATCTCATACAAAATTGTATTATCTTCTTCAAATGTTCTATCATTGAATATGATAGTCGAAAATACACATCAGTGGGAACTTCTGCTATGTTCAAGTTTAGTAATTTGAAAAATGGTATGTAGGAATGAGAGAACACCCAGCACTAGATTCCACTTAAAAATTGGTTTGTTTTTGACCGACAAGGACTGCCACTAATCACTTTTTAGAGTCTGGTGTGAAGATTGGTCATAAATATTAACAATATCTGGATTGTTTAGATTAACAGAAATTATATTTATGCCTAAAGAGGGGGCATCGTCCAAGGAACAGACATACTTGACTGAATTTATGATATTTTGATTTTTAGGGTGTTTTTCATCTATTAAAATAGTAAGAGTAGTAACAAATACTTTCACAGCATGGTCTGATTTTAAAAATGATGTGCAATGAAGGTCATCTCGGTTAGCATGGCAGTCACTACCACAATGGTTATTCTTGACGCAATAAAAGCAAATACCACCGATTCCTAGGTTGTAAGAAACAATTCTAGGTTCAGATTAGCTCAGATTCTGAGAGTTAATCCCATTTGGATATTGATAACGTCGGTGAACTCATTGAAATAATCTATCTGGATTTTGATTATTATATTTTAATAATTTGATATGTACTCAATTAGTAGTGAATGAGACAACAACGTTTTGATAGGGGGGCAATATTTCTGAGAATTCTTTGTGTAAAGCTGTATAGAACAAAGCTTTGAAGGGTTTATGTGGTTCTAATAATACAGATATGTTATTGAAATGAGTAGTCCCAATAGAAGCACAGAGGAGTTGGGTCGTGCGGTTATATTCAATAACATTTCTTATGTCCAAATGATTTTCAAGTAATTTTTTAAATTTCCAGTTTAAGGTCAAATCATTCGAAATATGCAGCAAAACTTACTGGTGCGCTGGAATGTTGGGGTACATGAGATTTGAACTCTTCACTAAGTTGAGGAATGAGTTCAGGCAATATTTGAATCTCTTGAAACACTTTTAACATTTGAGCAAACTGTTGAGGATCTATCGTAGTATTTTTTTCCGTGTAAAAGACTTTAAGAATGTGGGAATGAATCAACAGTAATATTTTGTCGCCAATTTTATCTTTAGAATAAAGAACTCATTTGATAAAAAATAATTACTGTATTGACAACATGGTAAGGGGACATTATCATCTACAATGGCGTATCTACAGTTGAATAAAGCAAGCTATACCCTACCCAGTGGTCGGATTGTTGATGTTTCTCCTGGAGAGGTAGCAGCTAAGAAACATGGAGGGCTCCTGGTCGCCGAACCACTTTTCTTCTAGAAGCTTTTTGATTTCCGCGCTGCCGGATTGGCCAAAATCCGACTGCAGGCACTCCTGCTCGTATGGGTCTTCTTGAGGGTCAAGAGTCAGGACAACGACTTTTTTTTTTTTTTTTTTTTTAGGACAACGACTTGTAGGAAAGTGGTGAGGTCGAGTTGGGCGATAACCATGTCGGACTTTGTCGCATACCTAGTTATCTTCCGCAGTGCTGTACTTCCTTATAAAAGCCAAGCAGCCGGGTTAGTTTTTAATTAGGTTACATTTTGCATCGAAGCACAATGTAGTTCACCACATCCAGACCCATGGAGCCCCAGTCACTGCAAAAGCACGCCGCCTGCCACCGGAAAGGTGCAACGCCGGCAAAATGGAATTCATGCAAATGATGGAAGAGAAGATCTACAGACCGTCTAGCTGCCCCTGGGTCAGCCCATTGCACATCGTGGAGAAGAAGGATGACGGCATAACGCCTTTTGGGAACTACAGACAGCTAAATGCGAAGAGGGTCCCTGACAAATACGCAGTCCCTAACTTGTCAGACTTCGATATTATTATGCACGAGAAGAAGATATTTACGACGCTTGACCTCAATCGTGCATATTACCAAATGGGTTTTTATCCAAAGGCGTTCGCTCCAGCCCAGAAGAAATGCGCCACCTACGATAGGGAGTTACCGAGCGATCAAGCACTCCCGGAATTATCTGGAGGGACGACACTTCGCAATTTGGACAGACCTCATAGGACCTTTGCCACCATCCAACTAAGCGCTACTGCCTTACAATGATAGACAAATTCACCTGTTGGCCCGAGGCTTGTTTACTGGAACAGATCACCAGCACGAAGGTGGAAGAAGCAGTCGCCACCGCACTGATCTCTCGCTATGGTAGGCCAGTCAGGATCACGACCGACCAAGGGCGTCAGTTTAAGTCAGATCTGTTCATCGACCTCTCTCGCGTCCTTGGTGTACCAAGGCGTACCAACCTCAGTCCAACGGGTGTGTGGAGTGGTGGCCGAGGTCCCTCATCCCTCATGGCTAAATTAAACACGGCGGGATGGACGAAGACTCTTCCAACAGTCCTTTTGCTTCTCAGGTTGGCACTAAGAGAGTATATTGGGGCCAGCGCTGCGGAAATGGTGCCGAAAATGGCTTTTCGAGCCATCAGGACGCCGAGAGGATGCTGAGCCGACGGCTCTAGACTTTGCGCAACTCGATGAGAGCTCTGCGGCCAGCGCCACACCACGGTCAAGAACTTCATGCACAGAGAGCTAATGGACTGCACCCACGTGTTCCTGAGGTATGATACTCTGAAGAAGCCGCTTGCACCGCCGTATACAGGGCCCTCCAAGGTAATATCCTGGCAGGAGAAAACATACAAGGTGGAGTTGCCTTCAGGACCGAAGACCATCTCAATGGACCGTCTGATCTCCTGAAGGGATCGGCAGTGGACGGCAACAATAGCGAGCAACCTACAATGTATCCTGCATCTGCAGTGGCATACGACCATTCAAATGGTCTCGACGCAGTGCAGAAGTAACCGAAATCGGTTTACCACACCCGCGAGATTTGCCACTGCCTAAACCACTTAATTTATTTTATTTCATTCAATATTTATTATGTACCCGTTCATTAATTAATATTTATTTTTTTAGTTCATTATTGTACAGCTTTCATTTATTTATGTTACAGTAGCAAATCCATGCGTAACCTGTCCCCAGCTGACCAGTTCCGTTGTGTTGCTGGCGAAGTGAAGAACGGCTGTTATTATCTTTTTTGTGTTCGATAATTAGCTATTGTTAAATTTATCTCGACCTGGACCTATACATGGATTTTAATTATTTTTTTTTTTAAATAGACTTAGTTTTGTTCTTTGGCTCAGGGCGGATGTAGGAAATGATAACATAAGGTGAAAGAAGTTGAAGGGCTATTCAACTATACTTACGATCAGGGGTTTAATGCCAGTGGCTGTTCAAATAGTGAGGGAAAAGGCTTGTTTATGTATAATGTTACAATGGCAATATTATTCATAAGGCATATCGTATGATTAGTATAAGACCAATATCTGTCCGATAACAATGGGTGTTGGACTCACAAATACCACGTGATGTATTTATGATAACCATCACTGGTAGAGAAATGAGCATTTAACAGGCTATTATTTATGTGCATCGGGATTTAGCTTATGCTGCTAATAAAAATGACAATGAAGAGGGGAAAATGCATCGTGAAAATCCAAGTTGATTAACAAGTTTGGAATGCATAAAGAGCTACGGTAAGAGGATTACACGTCGGGTCTAATATTGAACATTGCACCACAATGTTCTACTAGATCGAAAATATAGAATTTCTAAATCATCTTTGGTAATTCAGCCCAATTCCTTTGTGTTTTCTAACTATGTTGCATTGGTTGGGAGAACAATCGTAGCCAATATAAGGTCATTTTCAGCATTGCAAGTAGCTACAGCTAAAATTGGTTTGGTGTTAAATGATATAATTACGAATTATATGCGTACCGATACTAAGTCTGGGGAGCCAAGAGAAGGAAATATTCAAATTTGATACTTATTCTTTGGAAGTGTTTTGGCATTTATATTCCATGGTTCTCAGATGATTATAAATAATGACATTGATGCGGAAATTAAGGCGCATCGTGGTATCACATAGATTTTAGTCTTCAGACTCATCAAAAGCCGAGTATTCTCCCACACAAACAAGCAGTGCGAATATATGAGTTGGAGGGATATTCGATGCATGTTGTATATCAAGGAGGTGAGTGGAATAACGCATGATGAGAATATCAATAATGCAGGGCTGTTTCGTGTCTGTTGGTACCTTCTGATTCTAGCACAGCCACTTTTTTTGACCAGTTCTCTACTATTTTCTCTTGTCCATTTGAATTATTCCCTTAGCCACAGTGGTAATACTCTTGGAGCGTCTACCTTAAGATCTTGTCCACTAATACTGTAAGGCCGTGCGTAGGCTCTGGTCAACATTGATAGTGTGAACACCTTGAAAAATGAAACATGATACCATTTAAAAGTAGTAATAATTCCAATGAAACTAATTTTATAATTTAATATTCACAAAACAATTATCACAATTTGTGTTAGAACGAATACCGCTGCAGGCAAGTAATTAAGTCAAGGATGCATTATAAAGTTATATTCTAAAAAAATCTATCTCAACACATTTCCCAGCAAAAGTGAAGAGATGTTGATGTGAAATATATCAGGTATCTATTTCGGCATCTTCAAATTCTTAGAAAATATTATAAATTTAGCTATTGCATATTTGACAGACGATAACAGCCTTCAGCGATATATTAAATATGCAGATCATATTAATGAAAAAAATATATAAAAATACCATTAATGGCGAATGTCTTTCATCTAATATATCAGCTAAATTATTTTAAGTGTTCCTGCGCTGGAAATTGGTTGCTGAGTACCAGTAACTTTTATGTGTACAAACATAATTTACAGCTTATAAAAATTATGTTATTTAATAGGAAGAGCGCATTACTATTAAAATCCCAACCAAAAGTTTAATTGATCTTGTTATGGGCCATTTTCGAAGTTATATTTGACAGCAAATTTATTCCAACTTGCTGTCATTTTAATTAGAATCAGCAAACTGTCATATACAGTCAGTCATAAATATCAGTACATTTGGACAATTCAAATTTATCTTCGTATTAATACATGTTATTACTGGTGTATTATTCTGATGACGTTTTATATTGCTATCAGTACCACAGGTCGCTTTGTTGTCGCTTCGAGTCAAGTCACTAAAAAAATTAACATATTCGTTTCCTTTTTTATATTCTTGAAAATAAAAAGAGTGTAATTGTGGAAAATAGGAAATGTTTATATTTTCGTAATCATTTAATCGAAAAATGAACATTTCAACAAGCATATACCATCACTTTTAATTCGAAATGTTAGTTATAACGTTTATTTCTTTATGAAATGACAACCGAAATATAAACATTGTTCATATTTTTATTTTCGAGAATGTTAAAAAAGAAACGAATGAAAATTTAAAGCATTATGACTTACCTGAAATTGTCAACCTGCGGAATCGATACCTGTATACCTATTAAATGTGGCCCAAGCCGATAAAAATAAAGCATGATGATGAATTCATTCATAAATTGATTATGTTTCCAATTTAGATTAAACAAGAAAAACTGACAGGGAAAAGTTGTCATTTTCCCGGATCTTTTAACCAAAACGAGGAACTTATATCTAATTAAAAATGTTCGAAACGAAAACGTGTTTTTTCTATTCTACATTTTTTAAATACCAGTTTTGTCATACGATAATAGCCTGACCAGTGGCCCAAAGATTTTTTAAACGGAGTAAAATGGGAGTTTTTCCATCGTTCGGAAGAGACATAAAGTGGGGTTCCCTTCCTGTGCGTCAGGTACTCGTTAAAAATCCTGTTCCAAGTTAAACTTGGATAGTCAAAATTTAGGATTCCCTAAATGGCTGTAGGAGTATAAGGTATAAGGTGACCTTAAACGAAACAAACAACTTGTAGTTGTAGTTTTTTGAACTAAGAAATAATGGGAGGAAGGCTTTCTGACCTACACTAGTCACATCCATACAATATAATATCAACAACAATAATAACAATTATTAGTCTATAACTTAGTTGGTATACACTAGTTGCAAATGTGCACAAATGATTTATAAAAATATAAAAAAAAAATCAGTAATATCATTATAAGTGGCATAAATCAGCCTGAAACTCGAGTAAAATCAATCCATTAGAGATGGATAACTTTTTCCAGTTCTAAAGCTACCAGGTAGTTGGGGCTTGAACATACGCGAAACATAGTCCAACTAAATCTTTGCTACTTAATGTTGGAATAAACCTAACTAGTAAAGCTGATGATCGATAACAGTATTTATAACCTTCCGCTGGGAATCCCAATACTTCACTGTATCTCAACAATTATGGATGATAGTAATCATTTCGGCTCTTTTTACCTGCTTATAAAATAAGTCTTAATTATCATCAAGCCTTCTAGGGGAACACGTGAGACTATTAAAATTCCAAATGCCGAAATGGAAGTCCAAAAGACGGGGAATGGGTGTCAAATTGAAGATTTGCAGGAGATCTGCAATGATAGAAATGAGATGCCCTCAAACCTTCAGAGGTTTCATGTCACAAATTGGGATATATTTGTATTAATGGTCTCCATATGTAGTCACATATGTGATGTAGCTTTTGATATAAATTTAGCTTACAGGTAAGAACTAATAAAACTAATAGTTACTCCTTAAAATTATAATTATTATAGCAAATAGTAGGAAAACGTTCTGCTAATTTCATCATTACAGTTAGTTTTAACATGACTAGCTTAGACCTATTCCATTATATTTTCTTGACTTAGTTTGCATAAGAATTTCATCTGTAAGGATAAAATTGAAAACACATATTTTATTGATTTGTTTGAATAATTTATGTTATATAATCCTTAGCTATGCCAAAAGTATTGAGTTTTTTAAACTATTGATACCAATTATTTTGATGTGTTTATTTCTTAACTGTGTTTTAATGTTCTAGAGATGTCTTTATTTTAAACAGTTTTCTCTTCTAAGTTATCTAAACTTAAAACACCATTTTTATCACTTCACATTAAAAGCCATATTTGTTTGTTAATTTAATATAACTTTATGCTGTTATGTCTAATCCAACGATGGTGCATGGGGATCTCTAAATTTTTCCTATCCAGGTTTAATTAGGAAAGGAATTTTTAACGAGTTTTTGAGGGGCTCGGGAATCCAATCTAATGTTAGTTCCAAACAGTGTTTCGATTAGTAGGAGCTAGCTGGACAAAATTCATGTTTAAAATTCTAAAAATATTTATTGGAATATTGTAAACAATTGTTCAAACCCTAGAAATCTAATATATGTTTATGCCTGGTACACTCTCTTCACTAATAGAGTCCGAAGTAATGAATCCATAGAAATAGACTAAATCAGTTGTATTCAAAGCTTCATTTCAACCACACAAAATTATAATGTTACTGATTTTATATGAATCAATTGTTGAATATTGATAATATGAGTACTCATTGGTGCTATTTTTTCCAATAAAAAAAATCTGATATTCAAAGTGTATCAATTTTTATTTTTAAATGCATGAAGTATTTTCCCTCATTTTGAAACTTTGAAGTGATAAAAATGACTTGTATCTGGGCTAAATTTTATATATTTCATAGCTGCCCCTTAATAAGGGGTATCTCCCATTAATAATAAGATGCATTATAGCCTGCACACTCAAGTACAACATTGTTGTTTTAAATTTTAGAATACTTATTTTCGAGAAAAGGTCATAGCAAATATCCTAAGTTGTGCAAATTATAGCAATGACATGTTATTAGTTTTTACTGAATGGAATGAAAAGCATGATTGCATACTACAAACCATCTTTTAGCGTTTACTTGATTTTGGGCCTAATTTAAATGAGCAAAAGTATCTTTTATTTTTGAAATTATTGCCTTCGACCGTTAAAGGTAGCGATTGATTTAGACAGTGTTGCGGACACTAGATTTATAAGAAATTTGTCCAATTTAACTAAGCGTTCTTAAAACTTGAAAAGGAAGAAGGACACCTTATGGAAATAGAGAAAGGATGAACAGGATTGCTTTGATTTGAATATATTGAGGCAGCATTCAGAAATATCAGTTAAAAAAGCTAAAGTTGACAAGGAAGGTGGAGTACAATCTTGGGAGTTTGAAACAGAATGGAAATGATATTGTGCAATCCAACAAGAAAGATGATAGAATTAATCATAAAGACAGCTGGAACCAGGAACCTTGCAGAGGACTCTGAAAGGAAAATGAAAGAAGATTGGTTAACTATTCCTCCAAAATTTCTGATAAATGTCGGGAAAATCAAAGCAGCCCCAGTGTTTCGATTAGTACAAGCTAGGACTAAAGTCATGTTTAGAAATGTGAAATATGGTATTGGAATATTGTAAACAATACTTTAAAACATGGTAATCTAATATTTGTTTAAGTCTGACACAATTCACAGCTTGAGGGTTAGGGCCCAAAGTAATCATAGCAATAGAAAAAATTCAAGACATCATTTCAACCTCAAAAATTTATTGTTCAACTACTTTTATCGAACTAATTGTTGAATATGGATATTAATTGTACTGGTAAGTGCTCTTTTTAGAAATAAAAAAGTTTTCTGATAATCAAACTATATTAATTTTTTTTTTTAATGCCGAAGATATTTTCCTCATTCGGAAACTTTGAAGTAATAAAATTGACTTGGACCCATTTGTATCCAGGCAAATTTTTCTATAATTAATAGTTAAACCTTTCCTATGAATAATAAGACACATTTTAGCCTGCACACTCGAGTACAACATTTTTTAGAGTACTTTATTTCGAGAAGATATTTTGTTGAAGAATGGTTGATGCACCCAAAGGAACAAAGAAACTCTTATCTCTTAGAGTTTTTTTCAACCAAAATTAATTTTGAAAACATTACAGAGGACTCTGAAAGGAAAATAAAAATGATTTTGGCAAGCAATTCTTCCTATGTATTATATATCTGATTTAGCATTTATTTACCACGAAACAGCTTTAATTAGTTTTATGATTAAAAATTTTTGGATGGATGAATGATGAGCAGCAGTATGTATATATATATTTTTTTTTTTTTTTAATTTGTTCCTCCATGGTAACCCTTGGAGGGACCGTTTATTAATATTAGGACATGCTCCATACTTCAGTAAGCATATTACATGTCATTAATTACATATGATTTTAATAATTACAGATCAGTTTGGTATTATAATTACAGAATACATTTTAGTGTAATTTAACAATACAAGAAATTAAAAATTTTTAAATTGATACAAATAAACAAAAATGAAAGGTTTTATAATATAAATCATGTAACTAAATAACATCAATTCATAAGTTATTCATTACGATTAGCGACATTACTTAATAAAAATGTATACACATAACAGTTACAATTAAAAATGAAAAACTATGTATCTGGTGAATTGCCCTTCTTATGTCCTAGAGCTGATCAAAATTTATGTCATTTATAAATGATAATAAGTCAGTTTTAAATTTAGAAAAAATTAAATGTTCTGTCTCAGGCCAAGTCCCTCGTTTGAGTATTATGTTTTTTATCAACTTAATTCTTTGTCGATCGTATCGTGAACAGTCATATAGTATGTGTCTGAAAGTGTGAGACTGTTCATCTTCATCACATGCGTCTATTCTTATAATGTTAAATCTTTTCAAATACTGTTTTGTGTTTCCATGTTCTGTTAAAAATTGTGTTAATTTGAAGTCTGAACTGTGTAATTTTCGAGTGTTATACGAGGAATGTATCTGTGTAGGCTGGGTGATTTTGTCGATGAAGTCCATATAGTGTTCCATTTTTTAATTGTTTCTTCTGTCAGCTGTTTCTTGAGGTAAGATATTGGGAACTTACTGTAAGAGGGCAAGAGCTCGCTGTTGGCTGCCTCTTTGGCTAAACGGTCTGATTTTTCGTAGCCCTCATCCCCTGCATGTGCTTTAACCCATTCTATCATTACCCACTTTCCTATCGCTGTCAATTTTATCAAGGTTAATGTAATGTTTTCTGTTAAAGGGTCATGTATGTTAGTGTTTTTAATGGAATGAATGATGTTCTTGTTGTCAGTGTGTCTGTTAATGTGCGTGTAAGTCTCTGACGGATGTTCATATAGAAATTCTATAGTCTTTAAAACAGCATAGTAATATATATAGTTTTCTTTCTTTATAATTATTGTTATCATATTTATATTTTTTCTTTCATTTAATTCGATATTGCAAGTTAACTCCTAATTTATATTAATTAATTTTTTATTTTCATTTATTAATTAAATTGTAATTGTATTCTACTCTAAGACATTATAGTTTATAGCTTATTTTCCATATCACTATTCGAAAGGAACTTGTCCCAGAATAAATACAGATTTTTATCAGTTTTATTATTATATATTGTCCTAATTATACATTGGTTTTTTAAAAAATTTCTAATTATAAGCTAGCAATCCTCTTAAATTCAGTTGATAA
Organism: Arma custos; assembly: GCA_037127475.1. Taxonomy (NCBI): domain Eukaryota; kingdom Metazoa; phylum Arthropoda; class Insecta; order Hemiptera; family Pentatomidae; genus Arma; species Arma custos. Next base: position 14,017,579 of record CM073761.1, read on the forward strand.
TTAATTAAAGGTCAATTTTTATAGTTACAATACTTAATTAGTCGAATGAAATGCAAAAATGCCAAAAAATAATTTTGTCCAGCTAGCTCCTACTAATCGAAACACTATGGGACGGCATAACCAAGTAAAAATATTGTTATCCTGATTTCTAATCTTTAGCATGTTACTGTGAATTTGCTTAAAATAATGAGTTCTATGTGTTTTTAGTAATCCATACTACCATACTATTTCTATTAACTGACAAACCACTAACTTTTATAATAATATCAATAATCAGTTTATAGAATTTTTAAGTTTAATGTTTCTAGTAATAGCCTTCATTCATTAGACATAGCTCATGCATTATTTAGCTTGTTAAAAGTTAAATATAAGTTTAATGTTTCTTTTTCTTTAAGTTATGTCTACACCATCAAATTGTAATAAACTTATTCTTTTCTGTATTTTTTTAAGGTACTTCAAGGCTCGAAAGATACTCTATTTTGTGCTAACCGCTTTGTTTATTCTCTTTCCTGCCTTTGTTAACACATTCATTAGTTTGAGAATGTAAGTATTAAAACATTTTTCTTTTGTGTCCATTTGGTAAATTTCAATTGTCATTTCTCTATTTTCCACAATACCAGTTTATGCAGCCGATCTAAATATATTTATTTGACTGGTTATACTTAATTTTATAATCACTTATAGAATTGATGATTGTATCCCAGTTAGTTTGACAAGACATCACAGACCAGGCACCCATTATTTGGTTGTCCTGAAGATGGCCTACATCGTAGGCTGAAACATTGGCACAATTAAAAAATAAGTTTTGCTTATTTTGTGTTATCTTTGACTCCTTCCCATGACCAATTTGTTACATTGAAAATCCTGCGAAAATCGCCGTAACAAAATTTGCCCCAAGCTCCGTGGAGAAGGGTGGGATTCGATCCTATGTGCGGGGATATCGCCAAAACAAACTGAAACCCCAGTAAGTTAAAAATATTAACCAGAATAATTCAGTAGGTAGCTACACCTAAACAAAATAATAATATGGAACAAAAATAATTACTCATTAGCTATCACGCTATTTAAGGAAAAATAAATAAATACCTAATAAACAGAAAATTCCTAAAGAAAACGCTAGAGAAAATAGCGAAACCTCAGGCTGTTTAAAGAAAATAGAAATAAAATACTATTTATTAATTTAAATATTTTTTCCTTATTAAATTAAAGTTTGATAAAAAAAAATAAAAATTAAAACTTGAAAATGAACTGAAGATTCTTTTTAAAATATTCTAATAAAAATGAAACAGAAAGCAACAAAAAAAAAAAAAAGTAAATATAAAGAAAAGATTATATATTCAATAGTGAGGTCCGGAGTCGAACTCAGGACGTAAGGAATATAAGAAGAGTGCCTCTGCTCATGCAGTTACTATAATGATTTTAGTTAAGACTTACTTGCTTATCCAGTTGGGTGTTATTGGTTATACATATGATATTAATCATTATATCTTAATGATTACTCTACCTCAAATTTTCCTATATAAATACATACATATAAATAGAAAAGTGGTTAAAGGGAAAAAAAAAATAAGAAAAAGGAAAAAAAAAGAGAAGCAAAGATAAACTCTAAACTAATATATAAAAAAAAAAATATTAATAAATAAAAATATGTACACAAAAAAAAATTATATTCAAATAAATTAACAAGTGACTTCTAAGAAAGAAAAAAAAACATAAGAAAGAGGAAAATCACCAACAACTTCCATCACAAATTAATCACCGATAATTTACAAAAAAAAAATAATATAAATTCCAACTTGGAATTTAAATAGAATAAAATAACTAGCAGTCCTGCATCTAATTATAGTTACATAAGGTAAATTGGTGGTGTTACCATCATGACCCTCGGCTTTTTAATTTCGTGAATTTCGAAGCTCGTCTATCGATGTGATTTCTTCTTTCTGCCTCTCCTTCCAATTTTCGCAAGACGGGAGAATACCTCGATTCTCGCACGTCGGCAGGGACAAAAAGAACAGTCCGTAAGAAAACACGTCTCACAACACACACTGGGCCCAGCTCTCACTCCCCTGGCGTACTAGACTAGACTATACTACCTTATCTCAAATCCGGGCTTAATCCCAACTCTAGCTCTCGTTCAAAACAGTCTTACACTCCGTTTAATATAAACTAATAGAAAAAAATAATAACTAATAATATTTCTTATTTTAACATTTTCCTTAAATCTAAATTAAATTACAATATATCTAAATACATTTGACAATCAAACTGGTACACCCAATTGGATAAAAGATTTTTTTTTTCCTCCTAAATAAAAAAAAATTAACATTGTTAAAGACTAAAAAATAATAAAAAAAAATATTCGTCACAAATTCAATCCATCATTCATAAAATTTCAGTCATTGAAACTGTGATGCCCAAAACTAAAGGTTTTGTTTTTAACTCAATGCTAAAATTTTCCACCAAGCACTACATAGCAGCAGGTTATAGCAAATATCCTAAGTTGTGCAAATTATAGCAATGACATGTTATTAGTTTTTACTGAATGGAATGAAAAGCATGATTGCATACTACAAACCATCTTTTAGCGTTTACTTGATTTTGGGCCTAATTTAAATGAGCAAAAGTATCTTTTATTTTTATTTTTGAAGGTATTGCCTACGACCGTTAAAGGTAGCGATTGATTTAGACAGTGTTGCGGACACTAGATTTATAAGAAATTTGTCCAATTTAACCAAGCGTCCCTAAAACTTGAAAAGGAAGAAGGACACCTTATGGAAATAGAGGAATGATGAACAGGATTGCTTTGATTTGAATTTATTGAGGCAGCACTCAGAAATATCAGTTAAAAAAGCTAAAGCTGACAAGGAAGGTGGATGACAATCTTGGGAGTTTAAAACAGAATAGAAATGATATTGCAATCCAACAAGAAAGATGATAGAATAAATCATAAAGGCAGCTGAGTATGATATAAGGTTACTAAATATAAGTAAGGAGGGTGGGTGACTGGCCTTACCAGGAATCCTAAACAAAGGTGGACGAAGATAATCTTACAAAGGTTGACAAGAGGTTATGTTACTAACTAACTACCTGCTCGGGGCAACAGTTTTTGCAGGACCTAGGCCTCGCTGATGAGCTTCCTCCACAAAGAAGGCCATATCCTTTCACTATGGAGGTTATGTAGATTAATAAAATGAAATATCAATGTAGACACAAGAATAAGGAAGAAGTATAGAACCAAGCTATACCAGAGTTATATAAATGTAAAATCAATTAGAAATTCATCATGAAATTAAAAAGCATTAAGAATGGATTACAAGCCTATTCATATGTTTGTATAGACGAGTAAGGAAAACTGTTGGAAGGGTTTAAAGAAGTTATTGAAAGATGTAAGAGTTACTTTATGGGCCTCTTTAGCATGCAAGGAGAGAAATTTACAACAGGATCAGGCCCAAGAACTTAAGTGTAAGATGATGCATAACCTCCCAGATCCAGTAAAGGTTGCAGAAGTGATTATAAATTTAAAAAAATAGTAAGGCATCTGGAATAGATGGGATAACTGTAGAGACAGTAAAGTATGGAGAATAAGCTCTGTACAGAGAAATTTATAAGCTTATGATCGATATTTGAAACTACAGAGAAATGATTAGCTGTAATAGTCTTAATGCGCTAAAAAGAGGAAAATCAAATAACAAAATTAAAGAGATTAACAGATCATATCTTTTCCATACACTACATGATGGAAAAATTGTATGAATGTAATATCAAACTGCATGCACTATAACCATACAAACGTATGGTAACATAGTAAGATTGAGACTATATCAAAGTCTATCAGCTCTAGGGTACCTCTTGAAATTAATAAAAATTAAACTATAAAACACGATGGATATTCTTAGAATTTATAGAAATATATCTGGATTCTTGGCCATAAAGAAAGAAATAAAACTAGACCCTCTTTCCCTATTATTCTTTAATATAGAACTAGAAGTAATGATGTAGACGTTAGGCACATGTACTTATATAAAAGATGGATGTATTTATAATAAACATTACACCATTTGAAAAGAATGGATAAGTGACAAGTACAGTAGACCTGCAGATAAGTGTTTCTTGGAGGAAATCATGGAATTCCCAATATATTGAGATTTACATAACTCCCTGAAGGGAGTAGTGAACCATTTAAACAGAGTGACACTGTTTAAATCTCTGGAAACCACTCTCTTAGAGAGTAATGAAATAAAGAGGAAATTGAATAGTTTTCGGTTATAGGTGCTATTGGTCATTGAAAAGTACCATGCAGAACAACGAACTAACAAGAGGACTGAAGGTGCAAGTGTACAAGAGGATGCTTAGATTTGTGGTCTTAAAAATGAAATATGGACTCTAAGTAAAGGGGTGGAACGATTCCATGTGGTTATATGGCCTCTAACATTAGAGGGATTATCATATTATTCACTTGATTTGGTGTCCACCTTTGGGGATGGTTGGGTCATATGCAGAAAATTAGGGATAGAATTTCTTGAATGATTTTGTAGAGGCAATGAGGTGGGACTTGAAAGAGAGGAAGACCAAAGTTGTGTTAAAAAAAAAGCAAACCTTATGACAGTATTACGAGACTGTGGACAGGATGGAGTGGAAGACTGTAGAGGAGGCATGGAATCTTCACAGACCATAGAGCCATAGGAAACAAAAAGAAAAAGATGCATAGTATATGTTTGAGAACATTGAATCAGAGTTTTGTTTATTCTTTTTTATATCAGAATTATTAAGATAATGAAAATATGAATTATGTTGAAAATCTTTAAGGGATGCAGTAAATAAATTTTACACAAATAAATTCAAATGATTTACAGGAGGTACAAATAAAATAAGTTTTACTTATTTGTGTAAAATTTCTTTATGCACCCCTCCCCCCTCCCTAGACCATTTTTCAACATTTCTCAAGTATGCCCAGTCAACTATTTCCTTATCAACATAAAAATATAATTAAATTAGTGGAAGTATGATTCATTTTTAGTGCTATCTATAATTTCACTTAAACATTTTATAGGTATGTATTAAATGAAGAAAACCCATCTTCATCACGTATGGTTGTCAAGAAATGGACAATACGAATATTTGTACTTTTGTTTCAACTTGCTCCTGTAATGAGGTGTGGAAAATTTAATATATGCATATTTATATATATATAGAGAGAAACTATTATTCTGAGATAACTTAGAGATTTTTTTTCTCAGGTATTGTGATTCATTGGATTATGCGCTTAAGTCACGGAGAGCTGAACAACGGAAAGATTTTGATGAGCAAAAAAGGTATGACAGCTGAAAAAACAAAGTGTTAGCTATATTTTAATTCAATAATTTACAATTTTTAATAATTATGTTTTACACAAGTTTTGGGCTCCTTAATCTTTTTTGTTTGAAATATTTGCATTGAAATATCTCTTTGAGATTACCTTTTTTATTGAACCACTCCTGAATATGTTTTCCTAAGGTTCATTTCCGGGTCCATTTAGAATACTATCATTAAAATTATTTTTGATAACAATTGTTGTAATAAATATTGTTATTCTAAGATTGAGTTTTTTAAAAAATATTATAAAAAATCTGGTGTACACTGCATATAATTTTTACTTACCTCCTTACTTGAAATAAGTTTTGATATTTTTCATTTAGTTTCCAGGGGAAGTTCATTCACTTTCCATAGATAGATTAAATTTGGATTAAATAAATATAAAATTATAAATTATTTAGTGCAGCGATCACTTTAGTTTATGTATTATTTACCAATTGCAGAGATGTACAAGTATGTGGAATACAAAATGCAAGATACTTTTAAATTAAGTATTTCAGATACCAGATACAAAATACTTTCTGGAATGGTATCTGAAATATTAGATACAAAATATACATATCTTTTAAATACTTTTTAAAGATAAAATACTTTTGTAAGAAAACAACATTTTATTGAATTTAAGTTTATTTTTTTTATATGAATTATTTACGAATAGATCGCGTTGATCGCACAAATGTGACAAGACAAAACATTATATTTTTAAGATTTTAATTGAGACTTAAGTAAAACCAGTTTTTCAAACATTTTTCTTCCATGAGGCCTCATAATCGTAAAAGAGAAGAGTCGCTCCACAAATGCAGAACTTGACAAACAGGTGTTATATTTGAAAACTATTTTTTTTTTTGTAGGATAAGTATTTAAGCTGGCATCTTTATTATTTATGTATTGCAGTGTTTCTAAGCCAGCGGTGATGCCAGTAGATCCTGTGTTTTCGCCACTTGCAATAGAGGAATCAGAATCCTCTAAAAACGTGTAATAAGATTCATCTTTTGACTTGTTTTTTTATATCAGCTTCAATATTGTCTAAATCTTCCGATTTTTGTTTTTCAGATCAACTAATTTTTCGTGTTTTAATCAGGATAAGTTCTATTACATATTATTTCTGCTCTTTCGGTACCCATTTCATTTTAAAGAACGGATGTGACACTGGGGCTAATATTGCATCATTTGCTGGAGGCTCTAACTGCAAATTTTTTTTTAAAAACGTCTATTTAGATTTTTTTCAATGACATCTAGCAGAAAGCTGCAGTATTTTAGATTTTCCATCCTAAGAGATTTGATGATATTTTCAATTCTAATTAGCTCAGGTAACACACAACCATAGTAAGTGTCTTTTTCCTCTTGCAAGCTTTGAATAGCTTCTTCTATGGGTTTTGAACAGTCCACATATTCACTTAAAAAGTTTCATGGTTTCACTAAAACGGTTCTGCACGGCCAAAAGATCTTTTATGGAATTATAATAAGAGTTCCATCGAGTTGCGCATGGATAAGTTGGTGACTTTCCTGTCATCTCCAAATATGTTCCACATGCTTTTGGTGATCTAGAACATAAGTTCCAAAGTGCCTGGCACTTTGTTAAGGCCACGTCATGCAGTCTCTTATAAAAAGTATTTTGTTTTTTTAGTTTTTGCAACTTATTAATTATTATATTAGTACATAATATTTATTAATTTGAATTTGTATTATGTTAAGCAATGTTTGCAATTATATTAAATATTATAAGAAATTGTCACAAAACAAATGAAATAAATACAAATAAATAATAATATAAATAGATTAACAAGGAAAAAATATATGTTGTGCTACTAAGCTAGTTAATATATACATACTAGTACATAATATTCCAACGAGATAAAAATACAATAAAAACCAATGAGATAGAATACAATAACTATAAATTGAAAGGAAAATTATAAGAATTTTATCAAATGCTGTTTGAAATTTTAATCAAGATAAATTTAGTTCGCAAGACTCTTCGAAATTCCTATGTCATTTTGTCAGAAGCAGTAAAAATGATTGATCTTGCAAAAAGAACGTTGTCTGAATTCTGTAATAAGTCCACTTTTCAGGAGTTCCTTAATAACGTGAAAACCATAGCCGAATTTCCTGTACCAACTCGCCCTCACATGTATTGAAGATTTTTTTACTATGAGACAGAAGATGAGCTGATAACAGGTGCAGAAACACATTTCAAAATAAATTTTTATTACTACCTATTCGATACCGCTATCACTAAGTTCGACGAACGGTTCAAACTTATGAATCAAAATAATATAATTTTTTCATTCCTTCAAAAATTAAATCACTGGAAGGATTTGGAGATTGATAAAAAACGAGCATATTGTTCTAATTTAGAAAATAAACTGTGCCAAGCTGGTTCTTAAGATGTAGAAAAGTTAGAGCTCTTTAATGAAATTGAATATTACTGATGTTCATTAATGACTACACGATATTTTAAATTACTTGTTTACTAATAAATTAATTTCAGTGTTTCCAAATCTGTCCACAGCACTTAGGATTTACCTCACATTGCCAATCAGTTTTGCTAGGCGCGAAAGATCCTTTTCGAAACTAAAGCTAATTAAAAACTATCTCAGATCCACTTTGTCTCAAAGTAGATTGAGAAATTTATCATTAATAAGTATTGAAAATAAAAACAAAATTGAAGTCAGTAACATCGTTAATTATTTTGCAGCATCTATAGCACGAAAAGTAATCTTCTTGTAAATATGTATTTGTAATTTGATTAAGAGTGTCTTATAATTTGTAATATAGATTAATAAATATTTTAAAATAAACTCGTGATTTCTTATTTCTGTAAGCCCTACTTTCCTGAAATAGAGGTTTATTTTTAGTCAGCGTGAATATTATATTTTGGCGGTATGCATATACTCATCAATAGCAACTCTGAAATTGCGAAATAATAGCAGCTGTTTCATTCATTTGGTCTCAAAGACTTTTTCTAAGGAACAACAGATTTTTTTCGCAATTTCAGAGTTGGCCCCATAGTAAACGTTATTCGTATTGATGAGTTATGCATACCCAAAGTATTCACGCTGACTAAAAATAACCCTGTCTAGAGAGAACAATTTTTAGAGGAGCTTGTATTGCGTGTAAGGGAAACTTAAACCGTGACTTCAGACCATCGATACAAACAACTTTTGTTCTGACAAACAAAACTTGTGAAAATGGAAAAGAAATATTAGTAATCGATCAGCTGACTGATAGGTGCACTATGTATGAAAAGTTAAAAATATTTTTTCATTTCGGCAAGTTTTGTCTGAATAAAAGCTGCTTGTATTAATGGTCGTCTGAAGTCACTATTTAGTTTCCGTTAGGCTATCCCTACCCTAAACAACTGTTTTATTTTCACAATTTCATTTCATGTTGATCCCATAGCAAAATTTGTTTATTTTCATGTGTGCATTCACCTCCTTAGGGGATTTGCCATTTTTTGTAACCCCTTGTATAACTGTAAGTGTTCAATTTTAACCGCGTGCATACTAGAGGGCACCGAGGTCATGATTGCATAATGAGGTCATGGGTGCGACATGGGCTAGAGCCGGCGCTATGTCCAACAATAATTCTCCCTTTTTTTTTTTATTCATTTATTTTACTTTATTTGTTTTGTGATAACTTACAATATCTAAGGTACAGTTCTGCAGGTTGTCGCTTTGAGTTAAGTCAATAAGTTTCAACTTTCCATTCATTTTCTATCTAATATTCATAAAAATAATCATGAGGTTTAATATGAAAAAAAAAGAGTTTGATCATGGGAATTATGAATATTTTGGTTATCATTTCATTAAGATATAAACGTTTCAACTAACATTTTGATGTATTTTGTTTTACAGTTAATTAAAGGTGGTATGTAAGCGAATGGGGAAATTTTTATAGAGTGATGGAAAAAAAAACTGTCTACTTGTATGTCGAGTTCATCCCAGGCTATTGCGCATACTCCCATATTATATTTCCTATGTTTAAACTTATTAAAGAGCTAATGTCAAAATGCTATGTGAACATGGAAATGTGAAATAGCTTCCTGTTCAAAATTTATTTTCAAATACGAGGGGTGATCAAAAAGTTCCAGGACTGTTGAGATTGCGCGGCAATGGAGTGTCATAGAGCAGTGCGATTGGCAGCATTGTTTAGCGTGACTCTTCCTGAGCTCAGCTGTTTATTCAGTTTGTTGATAACCTTCTTCATTGCAAAGTTACTGCTGTTTTCGTAAAAAAAAGTTTTTTGTGTTCGGCGATTTTGTGAAATGAATGTAAAGGAAGAGCAACGCGTTTGCGTAAAGTTTTGTGTGAAGTTGGGTAAAATGTTTACTGAAACTTTTTAAATGTTGCAAGTGGCTTTCGGTGATGAATGTCTGAGTCGGTCAAGGTGTCATGAGTGGTACAAAAGGTTCAAGGAAGGCCGGACATCGTGTGAAGATGATTCTCGTTCAGGGCGCCCATCAACTTCGACTGACGACGATCATGTTGCAAGATTGAACAGTCTCGTGCGTTCTAATCGTCGACTAACCATTCGTGAGATGGCTGAAGAATTGAACATTTCATTTGGTTCGTGTCAACAGATTTTAACAGAAAATTTGCAGATGAGAAGGGTGGCTGCAAAGTTTGTTCCGAGACTGTTGACTGAGCAGCAGAAAGAACACAGAGTTCAAGTTTGTCAGGAACTTCTTGAAATGGCAAATGCCAATGAAAACTTCTTAAAACAAGTCATTACTGGAGATGAAACGTGGGTTTATGGCTACGACGTGGAAACGAAGGTCCAGTCATCACAATGGAAGACAAAATCCTCCCCAACCCCCAAAAAAGCACGTCAGGTCAAATCAAACGTCAAGGTCATGCTTACTGTTTTTTTCGACTGGAAGGGTGTTGTTTACCATGAATTTCTTCCACGAGGTGAGACCATTAACCGCTTTCGTTATCTTCAAACCCTGAGAAATTTGCGCGAGGCAATAAGGAGGAAGAGACCAGAGTTGTGGCGGAGCGGTGAGTGGGTGCTGCATCATGACAATGCGCCTGTTCATTCCGCACTGCTCATTCGCGACTACTGCACCAAAAATGGAATGACGGTCATTCCCCAGCCTCCATATTCACCTGACCTTGCCCCTGCAGACTTTTTCTTGTTTCCAAAACTTAAGAGACCCATGAAGGGAAAGAGATTTGAGTCCGTAGATGACATTAAAAAAAAATCGCTGGAGCAGCTACACACCATTTCACAAGATGATTTCTGAAAGTCCTTCACACAGTGGAAACATCGTTGGGAAAAATGTATAGCTTCCCAAGGAGAGTACTTTGAAGGGGACGACGTCCAATAGCCTGTAGATTTTTTAAATAAATTAATAAAAAATCAGTCCTGGAACTTTTTGATCACCCCTCGTATTTGTTATTTTTTCTTTTTTTCAATACTAATTAAATATAAAAATAAAAGATAACAAAACCATCATGCTCATGAGGGAGAGGGATTGTACAGAAAATATTCATATTAAAATAATTTTAAAATATGCAACATGTGTTCTGTTAAAAAAAAAAAAAGTGGAAATAATTTTAAAAGTTAGACAAAATAGAGGAACAATGAAGTTTTGATACTTTTTTATCAGTTGATCTTCCGCCAGACACTATGACTTTTGTGACACGACCAGGCGCTAGCTGTCCACAACTACAAATATATAAAACCATTGTAAGATTGGAATTCATTTATGGCTTCGAGACATGGCCCCTGACCAAAAAATCAGAACTTATTGTCAACTCTTGGTAAAGAAAAATATTTAGAATATGGGGTAGAGTAGACAAACAAGGAGTATGAAAAAGAAGTAGGAATGAGGTGCTGATAGAGCTGTTTGGAGAGCCTGACATGGTGACATTGATAAAGAGAGCCAGAATTAGATAGATTATCGTATAAAAAGAATGTCAGTCCATAGGATATCAAAGAATGGGAAACAGAACGGCAAACAAAGTAAAGGAAGTCCTCAGATCAGATGGCTGAACGATGTTGAGGGGGGGGGCTTAAAGATGCTGGGTGTATAAAAATGGAGCAGAATTGCAGAAATTGCTTAGCTGTGGTAGAAGAGGCTTGACTTATTGTAGGACCATCGAGCTAGTATAATAATATAATATATATTATATAATAATATGCTAGTAAAGTAATAATTATGTGTGTGTGTATATGAATATATATATATATATATATATATATATATATATATATATATATATATATATATATATATATATATATATATATATATATATATATATCTCAGAATATTACCCTCCCCATTCAGGCCAAGATAGAGGTAACTATGGAAGTATAAAGGAAAATAACCTGGTTAAAACCAAATATTGAGTCATTTTAATGAAATAATAGGAGTATGTAACAGATAGGCTAGAGTTGTGACTGGAAATGTGGCGGACGAATATTCCTTGGTAGTTGATGAATCGAAATAATCAAAACTGATTTGGATACCTGCATATAGTTATTAAACCTAATTTATCATCATAAGAAATTACCTTAAGATTGTATTCCATGAAGATCCACCTTGAGTATTTTTTTTTAGAATAAGGATTAAAATATAACTTACGGTAGATTATACTAAATATGCCTTTTATATGTTTAGTTACATAGTTATTTTAAAGCATAATTATAGATAACTTTAATATTGATTTAACATATGTTATATAATGATAGTGCATTAACATCAGTAACTCTTTTTAAATTCATGTTTAAAAATTTTATTAATAGGGGTTTTGTTTTATTTAATGTTTATCTACAATAAATTTAATTATTTTACAGGTTTACATTTTTTGTGACAGGTATTATGAGTTGATGCTGAAAGAGGACTCCGATGTTGCCCTTTTGAGGGTATTTGAATGTTTTCTGGAAGCTGCTCCCCAGCAAATTCTACAAATTACGATTGTACTCAGTGGGGAGAATGATAAATCAACATTAACACGTAATTTATAGCTTAAATTCATGTAGTAAATAAAATATTTAGATTTTTATTATATAATAGTTTTCGCTCGCATGGAATTTGGTCTGCCTCATAAAGTTTTGTGACAGATCATTTTAAATAAATAATTTAATTTTTTTTAACTATAAGTTACTATTCATCCGAAATTTCAGATGTCTAACTTCAAAACTGGCAGATTCCATACAATCTTTGAACCCCTATTATATTAAATAGGAAACCCTCAGGGGTGGAATTGTCCAAATTCCTTTATTAGTGCTCATTTAAGCTATACAAAGAACCTATCTGCGAATTTCAAGATGCTAAGTTCAGTGGTTTCGGCTGTGCGTTGACCACTGGGTGTGTTAGTCAATCATAATAGTTTTATATAAACTTCGCCTGTGAGGTGTGTTAATAAAAAGTAGCCTATGTCCTTCCCCAGGCTTGAGATTATCCATATCAAATTTCATCACAGACGGATCAGCACAGCAGTGAAACATACAGTGACATTGATTAACAAACAGTATGGACAAAAGTTTACTGTTGTTCGTGTCAGAAAGGATTAGTATGTAATTTTATTGAATTTATTGAAAAAGATTTCTTAGTATAACGGTTTTACTTGTCGTACGGCAGCAGCGAGAAGTGAACTTTGTTACTTCATTTGTTTTGTTCAGCGAAAATATGTAGATTTTGCTAATAAGAAACATGTGAGCAAGCATACAAACTTTGCCCCCTTTTTCACCCCCTTAGGGATAGAATTTCGGAAAATCCTTTCTTATCGGATGCCTATGTCATACAAAGAACACACCCTCCAAGTTTCACGTCTCTACGATCAGCGGTTTAGGCTGTGCGGTGGTCAGTCAGTCAGTCAGTCATTCAGGACTAAGCAATTTATGTGTATAGATTAAAATATAATTTAACTTTAAAACAATAGACTGAATTATAGACCGAACTTGGCTTTCTTGGGTTCAAAGTTGCTAATCTATATTTTTTTAAATTTTATTTACTTTTTTAAATAAATATAACAAGTCTTTGTCATATACATACCAGTTTGTCACATATAACATTCCTTTTGTTATTATTTGATTTTTTAAAAAGTTTTATTTGGTCAAAACTAACTTTACTTGTTTAAACCATACTTACTAACTAGTTTTTGCTTTATAACTGTAAATAAAAAAATAATTAAATGGGTTAGTGTGCATGGATATGTAATAGTTAAATGGCAGTTTCTCTTACCAGAAAAAAAATAAGGAGGATCCTTAATCTCACAGGTTATGTAACAGCTGACTTTTATTATTATTTATTACAATTTATTGGTACTGGTGTTAGTGCGTACTAGTCCAGTTAATAGACTTTTTGACTGACATTTTCGTGTCATATCCTGTACTGACCACCTTGAAATTTATAAATATCAACTGAATAAGAAGGGAATTGAACCCACAACATGCAATCCACAAGAATTTTTATTAATTCATTTAGAACCTTATGCTGTATTATCTTATTATTTCAGAAATTCAAATATAATGTATAAATAAAAGCAAAAACATTATAGTAGAAGCTTCTATGTTTATTCTAAAGTTTTATGTCTCTCAGAAACAAATTAATAATTATCAAGTTAACGTTTCACCAATTCAGGAATTATTGGGGGAAAGGAAGATCCTTACCTGATATATGATCTTCATATAAATGCGAACCAGAGACATTACATCTCACATTTGTATTCTTAAAAAAACAAATAGACATACTTCTTTACTCAAATCAGAGACAGTTCAGTAACGCATGCTGAGATACTGAATATGTCGTAACCATAATTACAGGTTTAGTAAATCTCTTATTAGTTCTAGAACAAAATTTTTACTTAGCAGTCTGATATTTTTATAAATGAATAAGAAATTTGTTGGCATTTCCTATCCATGTTCTTTTTCTTCAAGGCTCGTTCAGAGGGTACTAATTTAATTGGTAGATTTGCTGCTCTGATACCATTATTTACCCCTACCATGCAAGGTTATTCATTTTATATCTATTACTTATTATTAGTCTTTTTTTTTTTTAGTTTCATAACGTTTTAAGGAAGGCTTTAGGCTTTTTAACATCCTGATATGGCCCATAGGAACAGAGCAGAAGCCGTAAGCCTTAATCAAACTAAAAAACAATGTACATAGATGTCTGTCATCTTTCTTTGACATGACAACTTGAGACCCATGGAAGTTCACAATATTCCCTTCAGAATATTAAAGTTTATTATGAATTTATAATTTATAATAATAAATTATTATTATAAATCTTGGTTTTTATATCTCATTTGGTTTTTATATCTCATTATAGATATTGCATCTAGTTACATTTTTTCAGCTATTGCCATATCCTATATGTCCCCCATATTTTCTTCTTGAGCCAAGATGGAATAAATAAATAAATATATAAGATAAAAATAAATGTATAATCATAATTTAACACTACTATAACCATAGAGCACAGGTATTTGATAATAATACTGAAAAAATTGTTATTGGCAATTTTTTTTAAATGAATAGTATTGAACTCAATTATAGCAGAATTTATAAATAAAAAGTCTAAATATAAGTATTAAAAACATTTATATAAATAATTTGTATGTAAGCATTTAAATAAACTTTTTTTATATATAAATAATAAAAGAAATTTATTTGTTAAAAGATTTTTTCTACATTTTAAAAAAGAAAAAGAGGAAGTTGTTTTATTTTGTGATGAATCAGAATTTTATTTACTTGTATCTGTACATGTAAAATTTTCAATAAGGTCCAACTTGATGATGGTAGAGGCAGCATTATCTATTGGAGTCACCACACTCCATTATGATATCTAGCATAATTCCTGTATCAATTTATATTGAAGTCTAAAATTCTTGTTGGAATTATGAAAGTCATTACTTATATTTAATATTTATAGCTATAATTTGATACTTAAAATTATTGTCTCTATAGACTTCCACTTGTGTATGAAAGGCAAGTTAACTCTCGAGTACTGACATAGTTTTTCCCAACAGTAGTGCTGACATATTCATGGACCACCTCACTTATTAAGCATTTATTAATAAAAACTAAATAAAGTACGGTCACCTGTGGTCTAGTGGTAAGCGTAACAAACTACTAAACCCAAGATCGCGGGTTCGTAGCCCGGCAGGTGGCCCTAGGATTTTTTTAAGGGAGTAAAAAATCCTTAGTTACGCCGTCCTTCAGAAGGGACGTTAAACGGGGGTCCCGAGCCTGTACGATGTCAGGTACTCGTAAAAAATCCCTATCCTAATTAAACCTGGATAGGCAAAATTTAGAGCTCCCACTGTAGCATCGTCCGATTAGCCATAGCAGCTTAAAGTGACGTTAAATGAACAAACAAACTAAATAAAGTATTTCGACATTTTATTGTTTTGTTAGTACTTACATGAACTTTCTTGTGTTGCCCACAATCAATGAGTATATGATATTTTATGTAATTTCAGTAAACAAACAACAAATAAGATCAATACAGGAAATCGTACAAAATAGAAACTACATTTTTTAAAACGTGTGTATTTGCAACAAATTAATTACAATATATTTAATTTTGATTTTAAACAATTAAAAAACTATTAATGAAACTAAAAATACTTTAAAAAATTCACCATCACCATCTCAAGCAATTGACACTCAGTATCTAAGAGCAATTCAAGCATACAGGTTTGTTTTATTTGTCACCAAGAAAAGACTTCTCTTCATTTTTTTTTTTTTAGCATATGTAACAAAGCTTTCGCTTGTATCTTGGAAGTTTTCCCACGTCCTCAACAAAAGGAGTGATTTCTTTTATGCCTAATAAATCGTCAATTCGTTGGTTTCTGTTTTGTGATTTCATCATTATGGTAATTTCAGAATATTGTGTGATAAAACTCAAACTAGCTTACCAGGTTCTGTTTTAGATCATTTGAATCTATTCTTCTCATAAAAATAACCACTCTCATTTCGAATCATTTTCATCTCCACATCAGTGTCTCACACCTCTGACACTGTATTGAGATCACGTAAGATGCAGGCTCCGTCGTCATCAGTCTGATTCGAAAATATCAGCTTCTTCTTTCTCAAAGTTATATAACAAGAGGTGAATTTTATTATAAAACCTCGGATCATCATTCCAAACATTTATTTTTGATGTGCTTGGTTGGGGGTCCATATTTGTAAGACAATAAAAAAATGAATAAAATCGAAAAGAATAAGAAAAATAGTTTATATGTTAATAATATTTATAAATTTAAAAGTATCATTGATTAACCCTCCTAATACCGGGTGGGGTCCCCCAATGACCCCAAGCTCATATTTTTGACTCTCCTTAAGTCCAAAACATAGTTATGCTCATGAGGGTCTAGGACATTTATCCTAGACTATCTGCAACACGAAGAGTAGAGCCCTAACGAATTTCATGTACAAAATAAATCACTGTGGATTAATTTTTTTTCCAGAAGACGAGGATGGGGTCCCGGAACGACCTTACCTAGTAGTTACTGTTAGCCTGATTTCAGAACCACGAAGTCACAGTCTATGCCTTTTCAGGCTCTTTACATAATTTTCTAGAAGAATATTTGCGGTTACGGTGTCAGTTTGGCGGTGTGGGTTCCAATTACCACCGTAAATTTTTATTATTATAGTCAAGTAAACTTTTCTTGATGTTCAAGTTTGGTGTTCTTCTGTTGGAATTCTCTCTCTCTCTTTTGTATCCTTTGTTCAGAAGCTATGAATTCTTTGATGTGTGTCAGTTCTTTGATATTTCTTAGATGAATTAGGTACCTACTAAATATAGAAAAGGTGGAGGGGACTAGATTTTTCAGAACTCTACTTGCAGGATTTCTGTCATTTGCTTATTATCACAGCAGAACCATCTTGGAAAATGATATTGAGAAAAAGCCTGACATCATTGCCCATTACATTGACACGAAATGAGGAATGGACAATCTTGACATAATAATAAGTGAGTATACCTGTCAGCGGAAAATTAAAAGGTGGCCTTTCGCACTTTTTATGAATCTGATAGATATTGTTGCAGTAAATGCATTCATCTTTGGATTGATCTAAATCTGGATTGGAAAAAGGCTTATCAACAACATTTTTTTTTACTTGAACTCGGAAAAAAATTTGCTGCATTCATGATTTAGAAAAGGTTACGTGGAAAGAGGGCAAGATATTACTTATGCTCAAGAAAAATGACAATTTTTATTTCTGTAATATTTGCAATAAATATATTTGTAAAGAGCACAGACCCACAACATATTCATGCATTCATCGTAAGTAGGTAATTTAGGTTCTCTTGGAACATGTTTGTTGTTCACTAAAATGAGTTATTTTCAAAATAAATAAAATTATACATTTTGGTAGTTCAAAAATGATTGCTATTACTTTTCTACAGTCCCATTCTATCAGAATTATAAGCAATGACTCTTAGATAGATGATATCATCGTAGCTGATGGCAGAAAAAAATGGGGTCCTCCAGGGACCCCACCTAGTACTACGTCTAACTTTTTTCACCCGATATTAGGAGGGTTAATATTAGCTAATGAATATAAAACATTAAGTGAAAGCTTACCTTGAAAAAATCAAAGAAGTCTCACAAGTGCTGAGGTATGGTCTGCGGGACCAGTCGCTGTTTATATTTTGTTAACAAACATTATGACCAACATTCCACTTTCACATTCAATAAGGTGCTAACAAGTTAAGAGGCTACTGAGTCTTACGCGGATTTCCCATAATCGGTAACATTTCTAAGGATCATGGTCCCAAGGACCATGCCTAAGTACTTTAGGGTTAATATGTATTCTGTGATAAATAACTTTATTTATTCATTGAAAACAAAAAGTCCAAATCTTAACTGAAAAGAACCCCTCTAGGATTCATATTTCATTTGAGGATTCGTAACAAATGGAAGCCAATAGCAATAATGATTAATTGTAATAATAATAATAAAAGTTGTAATAGTTTTAATTATTCCAATGGTGTTAGCAAATTTTACACTCGAATACAAAGCAGTCAGTTAACACAAATTGTGTTAGGGAGCATTTGTTCATCAACTCTTCAACTCATAATGAAACACTATTTTAAATAATATTTCATTTGATATTTTCTATCTAGCTGGTTCTCCTAATTTTACTTGATTCTGAAACTGTTGTATTTTTATATACCTTAAATAAACCTTTATAGATATGTAAAAATTATTGATAGACTAGCCTTTTTTATGGTTTTATTTGTCAACAGTCAATAAATAAAATTTAAAAAAATCTATATTTATTTTTCATTTTGTAGCTATTCTTCATTAATTTTTACACCTGCATTTCATATTTCTATGTTTAGTCAGGTTTAGTTTTACATTTATTTATAAGGTTTAGTATTACTATGGGCAAATGCAAATTAATAAAACACTTTGAAATTGACAAATTACTTTCCTACCACTACCTACGGATTACAATGTGTGACCCTTAATATATTTGTGATTCTGAACACTCAATTACAGAATGGTATTATTTTCTTGTGTTAGTAAATAACCTGAATATTTTCTTATTTATTTCTCTGTGACAATACAATTTTTTTATTTTTGATGAATATACAGTCTGAGTGTACAAATCACTTAAAATTTTTTCAAATTAGCTCTTCTTACTTATGACAGAATATAAAAAGTAATATGTACATTTACCATAACAAAAGTTAATAATAAGGTTTGATTTTCATTATCAAATAATTTTTGAAGACAATATATTATAACATCAAAGGAACCATCACTTCCAGGAATCATTTTGTGACAAAAAAAAAAGTTTTTTCTCCAACAGATGTTTCAATAAGTCCAAAGATAAAATCTGAACTTTTTACAGGGCATAATTAATATTATATATATTTCCAATATATCAACATGGATTTTTTTTTTTTAGATTAATTTGTTGATATTTACAATTGTAATAATATTACAACAGGTATAGCTATCTTCTAATACGAGCAAATGACATGAAAAAAAAAAAAAACACTTGTGGAGAAACTACCCATCGGTTGCACTCCAATAAAGTTCTATAGTAGAAGGTCTGGAGGCCATCTTCTTTTCAGACGCCTCAGAGGGTTATCAGGAATAGTATGTGAAGCAAGTTGAGAGACTAGCGGATTCAAGTGTGTTTGGAGCTTGTCATGGAAGGATAGGTATCTAGTTTGGGCTAAATCAGCAACATATGGGATATTAAGATCATGATGGATGAGTTTATTTGTGACATAATAAGGAGCATTGAGGATTTTACGAAGGATTTTGGATTGTAAGGATTGGATACGAAGGATTTTGGATTGTAAGGATTGGATACGAGATGAATTGGATGGTTTAGTAGAATAGTAAAAAAAAACAACCTAGTAATGAATACACATAACTAATTATTTCTAATAGAAATGGACATCCCCATAATTGTAGATAATATGATAAATCAATGTACCCATTTGCTTTTTAAAATAAATTATATTTAAATTTAAAAAAAGGATATAATTCTTGAAAAGAGTTTCACAATACCTAGTTCACCAATGTGCAGACTTTGAATGAGAGAGATGAAAATAGTTCTTTTCATACACATGATGGTAAAACTCATTTGTTATGGTTTCCATGAGCAGGAACCTATGTTCCACCTGCCATAGAGTACTTACTTCCAAGCTGCAGGCTCATGATAGTATTCTTTCTCTGCTTTTAAGAAAATTGCTAATTTTTGGCTATGTTTATGGACCATACACTAAACCAAATTATTACTTTGTGGTCCTCATTGGACACATAATTTAAAGCTCTTTTAGTAATATACTATACTTTTTTCAATAGAACGTGTTCTTTAGGAATTATATTTGAAGAAAAAAATAGTCCTAAAATTAATGTTTTTTATTTCTTTTTTTACCAACGTTTTTTAAATTCACAATAATCACAACTGGCTGGTGTGTATATTTTTGTTCATTCTAATGGATATATTTCAAAGAACTCAGATTTTGCAGTTGGTTAACAAATGCAGATATCTGACTAAGAGCTATGAATTGGTTAAGAAGGAACTTAATTTGTTATTCTATAAGTATTATATTACAATCATTTTTTTTTTTTTTTTTGTTCTCAGTTCTTCATCAGTGTTTATCCATTGCAAGTTCTCTTCTATCTATGGCATGGTCTATGGCATCTTACCATAGATCAATTAGACTATGTCAAAAAGACAAGTCAAATCTTTCTATAATGGGAACCTGTGTGCAGTTCACGTGGCATTTCATGGTGACGGTAATATAAATATTGTTTATTTACAATTATTTTAGTGTTAAGTTTCATTGTTATGATACCTTATATAATCTTTATTAAAAATGGTTTTAGTTATTTCAATAATATTGGTAATATGTATGCATTGTTTAATGTAATCTTCTAATAAAACTAATGCTTAATCTATGTTCAATGAGTAAAGTTTATAATTTTAATTCTGTCAATAAATATTTTGTCATTTGTTAGTGATTTGCAGCAATTAATCTTTACACACAGTCTCTTAATTTTCCTGACATCTGTCCTATATATTGAGTAATAATGTGTTATTGCTTGTGGTTAGTAAGCCTTTACAATGGTTTTATCACCTGGTTTTAAAATGACCTGAGTCTATGTAGGTCTGAAGCATTAAAAAAAAGAAAAAGTTAAAGATGGGTTATATAATCTTTCTTATAGGATTAAAGATTTCTTTGATAGATTTTCTCTTCAACTTCATGATTTCTCTGTTAGATTTTCTTCTAATAGCTTGGTATCAAGATATTGGTAAAAATCTTTAACTAAAAATAATGCCTGATCTCACAAAAATTCAGCAATCGGGAATAAAGTAATCTTATGGTATGCTTTGCTAATGGTACTAGAGGGATGTTCTCTTTTATATCACTCAAATATAGCTTCCTTCATATTCTTTTCAATAGTAACCTATTAAAAAGAATATGAAGCTATTAAAATCAGAGGATCGAAAGTTATTGTTAAAATTAATTCATAGGATCGAAAGTTAATGTTAAAACTAGTTCACGGGCCCCTGTGTACGAATAATTTTCTTATGTTACTAAATAAGTTTAAGTTTTACATTTAATCCTTTATCTTAATAATAATTAATTTAAAAAATAATTTATGATTCAATATTTAGTGTTGAAATTAAAATTTTAAATGTAGCTAAATAACTTTCGAAATAACCATTTTTGTAGAATAATTGAATAATAATTTATATGTAAGGGAAAAGTGAGTAGGAGGAAAAAGGTTTACTGCGACAAAAGCTTGTATGGCCTGACAAAATAAAATATTCTCCAATAACTCTTTCTACACCGGCAATCCCTCAACAATATTTGACAACATACTGCAACTAGACAATGTGGCTGAATTTTATGTAATATTTCAGCACCATTGCTGTAAAATGCATCGACAATGCTGGCAACACCTATTGGGTTCACACATTTTAGGAAAATAAGGTACATTATATAACTATAATGATGCGGTGCTTTGTGATCTTCAATATAAAGGTGGTTAATATTTTTCAATAAATCATTACAAGTTGTTACTAATTTATGTTATTAACCCCATTACTTGAAGGACTGGCTTATGTCAAAGCAAATTTTATCAACTAAGCTATTAAAATATAAATCTATTACATAAAACTAAATTAACTTTTAGCAATGCATACAAACTATGTATAGAAATTTATGGAACTTATAGGAATTCAATGCTATTTTGAAAATTCTTAAATAGAACAATTATCGAGTAAAGGCATACTATGGTCCTTAGCAATGGAGTAGTAACCATGCATAGTTTTTAAACGAGGTGTGGGTATAGTTGAATATTTATGTAATCTAAGAAAAAAATTGTATATTAAATTTGTTATTTATTTTGTCTTATATATTTTATGTTTTATTCCAATACTGCTTTTCAGCTAAGTATTAGGTTCTGCAACCATCAGGCACTGTGCCTGTTTTGTATTGCAACAAACTTAAATGTTCTCTTTTTATTTTTTTTTTAACTTTTACATAGATAATAATCACTGTAAAATGTAATTTATTAAAAAAAAATATAAAGCGTGAAATTACAGTGTAAATAGAATAATTGTAAATAAAATGAAAGGTGAAAGGAAAAAAGAAGTGTGAGTATGATTTAAATGTAAGTTATTTACGTGGTTCTATCTTGCTGTCTGTAATGACAGTCGTTTTCACCCGGTCCCTTGAAATTTTCTGCCATTATGATGGCAACAAAAAGTTAGCCTTATTTTGTATTTAGAGGTCAATCCAAATTTTTAAAAATTAATGAATATAGCAGAAATATATTGTTTGACTGTAAAAGAAATAAATTGAATTAGTGCATTATTGAAAATAACACATTCAATCTAAGAGAATATTCCACTGCTTTTATTAACTATTTTATAAAAGTGTTTTAAAGAATCCTTTGTTTAGGGATCTGTAGAACCCCCTACCCTATCTGATATTCATGTCTCATAATTTTAAGTATGATGAAACACTTTCTGGAAGTGACTCATAGCTTCAATTCTCTGAATTTTTCCTAAAAGCAACTAACGATTGAAATGATATATTCAAGGTTTAATGGAACCTAAACAATAAATCATCAAATTAAAGAAGTTGAATTTAAAAGATGACCCAAAGATGAGAAAGTGGTTTAAAAAGTAATAAGAAAACTGCATTGAATATGAACCGAAAATTAAAGGATTCACTGTTGCTTGTACTTATGATCACATCTCATCTTGAACCGATTAACTCATTGAGTTAGTTACAGAGATGGCTCTTGTTAAATTTTTTTTTTGTCAATGAAAACTTGTGCTCTATATTCTAGACTGGTTAGATCCTGTCTAGAATACATATGTTTCGTGGGTTATCGGGCTTTGATATTTTCAGATTTTATTGTACTATACATTTAACTCTGTTTTATAGTAATTTGTCTGTACTGCCCAGATATTCATAAAAATGAGTATTGAATCATCAAAATATCAGTTTATGAGATGCTTGAAAAATATTAATAACATTGCTTTAATTTTCAAGAAGTCAAAATACAATTTGTTATGTCCTTCATTTCTTCTTAAGGGTTATAAATAAATTAATTAATTAAAAAGTGGTTGTTATTTGCAAGCCAAAAAATTTCACCACATGTCAACTGCATCTGCATCTGCATGTCAACTATCGGAGCAATAGTTTCAATTGAAACTGTAGGAGGAGAACTAATATCTTTTCATATAGTGTGTGTATGTGTCTATGCTGTATTGTTTTTGTGTTTTTAATAACTATTTCTATTGGGTCATTTTATATTAAATGTCTGTTTTTAAAGGAAAAGTTATTTATTGAAACAACTTCATGAAATCAAAATATTTTGTTTTTCAAAATATTTACCCTTTTTTCCAACTTTTTATCAAATTTTAAATCTTTAAAATTCAGGGTTTTGTGATAAAGTCTAGAAATGTGTTTTTCACTCGAGAATCGCTTTAAAAAATTTAATTAATCTGTCACCAGCTGAAAATTTTTCAAACCAACAGCGAATAGTCCTTTAGAATGGGTACCCTTCCCCGAACATGATGGTAATGTATCTTGCAGCTGGGGCTAACGAGTGTCCAAGTCTAAACATTTAGTTTAGATGTTTATGTGTTTCCATGGTTATATTTGATGGAATATTAAACAATCTTCATTCAATTGTATTGATAGTAAATATTATCAATAAAAGAGAGGATTAATCAACAGTTCATTACATTCTGTAAACATTAACAACAGAGGTTCACTAATTCCACTTTGAATTTTAGAAATAGTAAAAATGGACATTTGATATGAAACAATCCAATACTTACAGTCTAAACTATTTCACAACCAATCTATTGTTAATTCTAGGTTTCTAGAATTCTTAGTATATCAGCTGCAGCTTCAATCTTTTCACGGATGACTGCAATTGCTTGTGCTATCCACTGGATGCTCATGACATTCTGGTTAACAATATTTGAAAACACACAATTTTCAATTGCTGGTTCAACCATAAGAGCTAGGCTTTCTGAGGTAATAATTTTTCTGTAAAATTTACTGTTTTAGATGGATTTTATGTTATTGTATAATTAAAATTTATTTTATCCAGTTACTTCTTGGTTATATGCCATCTCAATGTGAACAATTTTATAAAAAAATTATAATGTAGTATGAATATTTCTAATTTAATTTGAGTTCCTTTGAGGTCAGAAACTGTCCAGTAGAGTATTGGTGTTTAGTAGTGTACTATGCAAATTTGTTTAATCCAATGATTTCACCTTTAAAAAATTGTAGAATATAATTAAACCATAAAATGTTTTATAATAATTAATAGATCTAGATGATAGAGTGATTTCCACTCCATTGCAATCAAATAACAGTAAAGAAAAATGTTTACATAATTAGGGTATGAGCAGTAGTGGGAGGTATGAGAAGTGTTAACACTTCTTGTAAGTGTGAACACTTATCTGTTGGGGAAAGAGTGAAATTGGTTGATTATTTAAAGATGTAAATGTGCAAAATCAATGACAATTGGTAGCAATAAACTTTAGCACATAAGTAAGGATAAAAAGTTGAAAATGTAGGACAATATAAACTGAAGAATTTAAAATAAGTTAATAAGTCATGGAGATACAATTTCTGTTGATTTTGAGGTTAACAGGGTTTGGTTCTAGGTGTATGTAAATTGATTCGGCAATAAATCTTTTGTTATGCAATAATTCTATGTGCACTAATACTTAAAGAAATATTCCCCTCTGTCTTGTGGCCAAACGCAACAAATGACAAAGAAATAATTACTGGCTCTATCTTCAAATGACCACCCGCTAGCCTCACCCAAGTCTAGTCCGACTACAGTACATAGGAAATCTAATACCTTTATCTGATTTCTTGCTCCAAAACCAAGGCTTCTCGCTAGTACTTGCGTTCAACTCGTCTCCAGCCCCAATCTTCCTTCAGAAGGCCCACTTGCCATTCTCCACTTCTCGGACCTCGAGAGGACAACCGTCGGGTACTTAAAGGCTTCCCCGAGCTGTCGTCAGCATTCTTACTTCTTCGTCTGACAGGTGCTGCACCTGGTGGTCATCATTATCCCGAGAATCTAATAATTATATTTAACATCTTCAAAATTCGAACAGAGCCGGATATTTTATGGTGGAAACTGCTGATTAGGTTCCTCCTCGTGTTGGAATCGGACCTATGAACCGCTGACGGGGACACAAATCCTGGCATGAGTTGTATTAACAATAATTTCCTTTTTAATAAAATATTATCAAAACTTAATGTTAAGGATCTACAATGCCTTTAACCAAAACCATATACAAAGAAAATTTAAGTAATTAGTCACAAAAGAAATAAACTTAGCAAACCTTATTTGGCATAGAATATACCTATGTATTAATGTACAAAATCCTTACAACCTAAAGTCTTTTTAAAACCTATTAATGAGAAGAAGCAAATAAATGCTAATCATCTTCTATAATATGTAAAACTAAAACTAAAACTTTTGACTTCAAATGATAACATACTTCTTTTGGATCACAAAGATGAGAGTACAATTTTTTTAACACAGATAACTTTCTTTATATAAATATAAATTCGCTAACATTTTTAGCATTGAGCTAAAGCTGTAATTAATGCACATTAACTAGCTACCTATATTTAAAAAAAATTTCTCAGCCCGTTACAATATGTTGATGATAAAACAGACAAAGATTTTTCTACTTTGTCTTCGAGTGAACCAAGAAAGGTGATAAAGAAAGTATTTCTGCATTACAAAGTTTTAAGCACATTCAAAAAAATATAAAGAAACCTTTGTTATATATAGGTTATGTTGATAAAACTAATAGTTATTGAATAAAAAGATGTCAACAATAACAAAAATTGATTCTTTACTGAAAATGAGTTATGCAAAAACATCATATGAATTTTTTATCACCAAAAATGTAAACAAGCTTGATTACGTCACCAAGCCAAAATGAAGTGTTTAAAAGTTTTCATTTCCTGCTTAATTAATTACAGCTTTAGCTCAATGCTAAAAATGTTAGCGAATTTATATTTATATAAGGAAAGTTATCTGTGTTAAAAAAATTGTTCTCTCACCTTTGTGATCCAAAAGAAGTATGTTATCATTTGAAGTCAAAAGTTTTAGTTTTAGTTTTACATATTATAGAAAATGATTAGCATTTATTTGCTTCTTCTCATTAATAGGTTTTAAAAAGACTTTAGGTTGTAAGGATTTTGTACATTAATACATAGGTATATGTTATTCTATGCCAAATAAGGTTTGCTAAGTTTATTTCTTTTGTGACTAATTACATAAATTTTCTTTGTATATGGTTTTGGTTAAAGGCATTGTAGGTCCTTAACATTAAGTTTTGATAATATTTTATTAAAAAGGAAATTATTGTTAATACAACTCATGCCAGGATTTGTGTCCCCGTCAGCGGTTCATAGGTCCGATTCCAACACGAGGAGGAACCTAATCAGCAGTTTCCACCATAAAATATCCGGCTCTGTTCGAATTTTGAAGATGTTAAATATAATTATTAGATTCTCGGGATAATGATGACCACCAGGTGCAGCACCTGTCAGACGAAGAAGTAAGAATGCTGACGACAGCTCGGGGAAGCCTTTAAGTAACCGACGGTTGTCCTCTCGAGGTCCGAGAAGTGGAGAATGGCAAGTGGGCCTTCTGAAGGAAGATTGGGGCTGGAGACGAGTTGAACGCAAGTACTAGCGAGAAGCCTTGGTTTTGGAGCAAGAAATCAGATAAAGGTATTAGATTTCCTATGTACTGTAGTTGGACTAGACTTGGGTGAGGCTAGCGGGTGGTCATTTGAAGATAGAGCCAGTAATTATTTCTTTGTCATTTGTTGCGTTAGGCCACAAGACAGAGGGGAATATTTCTTTAAGTATTAGTGCACATAGAATTATGGTTGGAAAAGAGGTTAAAGAACTGGTTTTAAAGGGGAGTTATTATATTATTAGCGGTTATGAGATAAGGATTAATGATGGTGGATAATTCAGTTATAATTGTCATCGGTGTATATAGAACTATGGAAAATGTTTTATAATAAAATTATGGTGTTTATTAGTGGTTATGAGGTAATGAGTACATTGTAAATATTATTAGTGCTTAGGATTATTGTTATAAATGATAGATCTAGTTTTGTTTGGAAATTATTAATGGTTATGAGATAATGAGTACTGAGGGTGAATGTTTAAGTTGTAATTATGATTAGTGCCGATGATTGTGGTTATAGATGATGGAAATGATACTGTTATGGAGGATGGATGGAAGTTTAATTGTAAATTATTAATGGTTATAAGATAATGAGTACTGATGGGGAATGTTGAAGTTGTAATTATTAGTGCATAGAACTATTGTTATAGATAAAGGGTTTGATGATTGTTATATATGATGGAACTTGTTTTATTATCTTATTAGTGGTTTTAGAAACTATCAGTATGGATGGAGAATCAGGTGTATGAGTCTCGTTCATATGTTATTATTAAGTGCTATTATTGAGGGTGATTCTTATGTTAAATTAGAGTTTTATTTTCATTATGCTAAAAGTAATTTTTATTTTAATATACTAGAGTTTGTTTGTTGATAGATAAATGTTTTGGGGTCTATTTCTTCATCCAGTTTCCCTATGTGTTCTCCCTCAAAGGTAACAATATGATGAAATGTTATCTGAATCACTGGAGTCATCACTATAAATAACACTGGCAAGAAGTCCAACGCGTCAGTATAATTTTGCTGGTTGGGTTACTCTCGTCCATCCTGTCCACATGACTTTTAGATGCTGAATTCTAATGAAACGGACTACATCCGAATCATTATGTGTGGCGTATCATTATTCCACCTCCTCCTGTCGTTACCTGAGTGTACTAGTCCATAAATATGACATAGTATTTTCTTTCAAAGACAAGCAGCTTACTTTCATCCGTTTGGGAGAAGCTCCACGTTTCTGCCCCATATGTGAGGACTGGACGAATCAACGTCTTGTGCTTTTGTTTTCCTTGAGATTAAGCAATTACTTAGATATCGCTGCAGGCCAAAGTAACATTTATTTGCAGGCACGATCCTCCTAGATATTTCTTCTGACACATTGTTGTCGGCATTTACTTGGGAGCCCAGATAGACAAATTGTTCATAGTAAAAACATTTACTTCTAGGTCTTAAAAAATAATGACATTCAAACTAGTTGTCACTTCCAAGCTCATATCATCAGTATCCTTTATTATAAAGCTTTTAAAAATATTAAAATTCTCACTGAAATTGCAAAAAGGAGATTACTGTTATATGAAAATTTTATTTAAATGCAGACAAAATCATTTTTGAAAGTTTTGATCAAAATTTACATAATCTGAGAATTACCTATGCTCAGATCCATTGAAAATCCTGCAGTTATGAGTGCTGAGAGGTACTGGAGAATATCAATTGGATTAAGTTAAAAAGAGACAGAAATGCTATAGTTTTTCAGCAGTGCTGTCCATCTACATTGGATTGCCATAACACACAGCATACTCATCAATCCATATTGGACATACTGTACATTAAAATTTTTTTTAGAAGATAGTTTCCAAAATTTACATTGATTCAATAATCTTTAACATCCTGCATATTTGATCTAGATTAAATGAAAACTAGTTTTCGGGAAAAAAATTCAGCACGTATCATATTCATATTCCGATAAGACACCAAGTAGAAAAAGACCTCCAGACGTATACTGAAGAACAAGGAGGTTATCATGTAAAAGGATGGGAAAGGTTTTTCTTTGATAAATAGTTTCTCATAGAATAAATAGTGGAGTTTTCCCCATTTAACAGATTTCAAGCTCCCCATCCTAGTATTAATAGCTTTGTTAGGTTCCTTCAGGTTCATGACCAATAATTAATTATTTGTTATGAAAAATCTAACGATAAAATGGTCTACTTCAATAAATTATAAGTCAAATATCGATTTCGGGCGCCAATAAATAAATAGAGAATTTAATAATATTTTATATATTAAGAATTAAGAGAATATAACAAATGATACTAGAATGGACGAATATTTGCATATCATATAAAAATAACATAACTCAGGTTTTACCCACTCAGTTGACAATAACACTTTTAAATCTTAAATTATACCCTTTTTCACTTTGACATATTTTGTCAACAAAATGTCTTCTCTTCTTCCTTTGTTCTCCAGGTAGGCTTGTTCTTTGTTCCCCTTTCTTAACTTTCACTTAACTCCTGCTATCTTCCTCTTCAACCTCCCGCTTCATAAGACCGCTTTCTCCCCACTTTGCTTTCCAACCACTTTGTCATCCATTCTTTTACATATTCTGTCGATCTTTTACACTTTTGATTTTTATTTATTTTTTCAGTTTAACAATTATATAACAAATGTGATATTCAAATGAGTTTTTAATTTATATTTATAACTATTAATTATTAATTTATATGGTACAAAATATTTACAAGTTGCATTATACCCATTATATATCACTTAACCTATTACAATTTCCAATTCCTTTAAATGTAAATATTCGTCTTTATCTAATTATTTATATATATACATTTTTTTTTTATTATTATATTTGATACCTTACAGCTTCATTTTCTTAGGCCAATTATTTAGGATTATTTTCTATATTGACAAATTTCTTTTGAATACTGTTTAAAATAACAATTTAATTATTTTACAAAAACTATAATTACACATGAAGTGAAAATCATACCTACCCAGGCTTCAACAGTTTATAGAACAGCACATAAGGGCTCGATTAAGATAAACTTTTTTTAATGAAATATTTTATATATTCTCTTTGAAATCTTAAAGCCTGTTCATTTCAAATATAAGATGAAAGGGCTAATTCACTTGTTTTTATGCTATGAATGAAATTAAAAATTGTATTTACAAAAAATATTTTCTAGGTTATATTCTGTGCTATTCTTGGTTTGGTTTACATTTTCACTTACCTCACTCCTGCTGAAGGCAACACAAGGCACAGGTATAATTTTTGTAATTGTCTCAATATATTTTTTTCTTTATTTATTTTTTAAGCCTATTTATTATCATTTTTGGTTAAGTTCTTTATGTTTTACTAAAATAGAGCCAAAAACTCAAAAAGAAACACTATTATTTATTATAATGCAATTGGGAAAAACCACAATGCAAAGCCTTATGTTTCAAAAAATACACCTACTTACCAGTCGACGTTTCGCCTATTCAGGCATTATCAAGACACCAAAATCAAAAAGAGGTTATGTGAATCGCATCTCGAAGAAAAAAGTGCAATACATCCCAACGATCAACAGCCCAAACAGGCTCCAAACATAAGACAGCACCCTACCACCAAGACGTTCAACATACAACTGCTCAGTTGTATGTTGAACGTCTTGGTGGTAGGGTGCTGTCTTATGTTTGGAGCCTGTTTGGGCTGTTGATCGTTGGGATGTATTGCACTTTTTTCTTCGAGATGCGATTCACATAACCTCTTTTTGATTTTGGTGTCTTGATAATGCCTGAATAGGCGAAACGTCGACTGGTATGTAGGTGTATTTTTTGAAACATAAGGCTTTGCATTGTGGTTTTTCTTTATGTTTTTATAATAATTAATAAGAAGTACTGCTATTACTTTTTGGTAAGAATGTAATGGAATATTAATGATTTGTATACGTTGTACAAAAATATTAAGGGTATTTAATCAATTTATTTTAAATTAATATTATGAAATTTCCTGGCCTGAAGAAGCATTATTTTTGTTAAATTGTTAATTTTTTATTAGTTAATAATTTCAAAGGAGGCAAATGAAAAAAAAATCAAAATTTATTACAAAATTAATTAAGTTCTCAAATATCTTTAAAAATAATTTATCTCTATTTGTATGAATATTCTTATTGCATTATTTTTACAAAATAACTTTTCTTTTTAATTTAACCATTTTTACATTTTGATGCTGTTACCTGTTATCTAATGAAAATAAAATAGTTTCTCCTATTCTGGCTCTATAACTCAATAATAGAATCCTTTTAGTACACTCAATGTTCTTTATGATATTTAAAACAATTATCCTCAATAAATTTTTTGAAACAGCACACTACACTCACCCCCACACCACAGACAAAGGCATATACAAGACACATCCTAGGGCGACCTTCCCTAGGTAGCCTTCCCGGATGGGTCTGCATGCCTGGATGCTCTGAGGGGGCAGTCCCCCACCAGGATTTGGGTGAGGTAGGCCCATTCCCTGCAGACCCGAGATAAAAACTATGAAAAGAAAAGAAAGCAACAGAGCTGATCAGTTATTATGGTGCAAGACATGGTGTGTAAAACGGTTTATACAACTGGGAACATGGAATGCCAAGGGCTTGAAGGGAAAGGAGGTGGAACTTGTTGAATAAATCGGGAAAGCAAAGATTAGCATATTGAGACTCACCGAATCTAAAAGGAAGGGCAAAGGAGAAGCAGAAATTGGAGACTATCTGCTGATGTACTCAGGAGTCAATTTCCAGACACATACCAAGAGTGGTGTAGCATGTTTATTGCATAAAGATGCTGTTTACACATTACAGGAGTGGAAAGGCATTAGTGACAGGATCATGACTGTTCACGCTAATAAATATGTTTAATCATAATTCAAACTTAGAACGATATGTGTCTATCTGTATGGTGCTGGCATCTGCCATCAATTTCGATGACTAATAGCGCTAATGTTTTTCTTAGAGCGTATTATCTCACCCCCACTTCTCTTTTTAAAAACTATAGTGTAATGTGCGCGTCTGCCGACATTATTGGCTGCCTATTTGAATCCATTTTTGAAAAGAAAAATTATATTTATAAAAATTGTATTAGTGCCGCCTATTTGTGATGCCAAACTCTAGTAAGAAGTTCATATCAGTGAAAATTCTAGTAAAATACAGTCCATGTTAAATATACGCGTACCTACATCTTTAAAAGCTTCCTACCACGAGGTAAGTGCCCTAATTTGTTGGGTTTATCTTGGCCAAGTTAAACACTGGGAATTTGGGGCCACTTTTGGGGGAACGCCGCTGGAGTGGTGTACTACGCAAATTATACCAGGTTGAATTTATTAATCTGTAAGTTATTTCATTTATTATCTTTTCATTTTTTTTTTATATATATATTTTTTGTATTTCGCTGCCGAACCAGCGCAAACGCCGCTACAATGACTATAAAGCTGATGTTGGGAAATAAACTTTTTACAATATTCGTTGTGTATGGCCCTAATGATAATGCACTGACATCATAGAAGGACACCTTTTTCGAGACCCTACAGAAGGAATTAGATGATAATGAGGGAACTCCGATCATTATGGGAGACCTGAACGGCCGAGTCGGAAATAATGTGGGAGAATGGCAAGGAGCAATTGAAACGTATGGAGGGGGGACTCTCAATGACAATGGGGAAAGAATTATTAGGCTATGTCTGGCCAATGGAATGGTTATAGCAAATAGCTTATTCCCCCATAAAGGGGTCCATAAATATACAAGGGACATAAGAAGTCCATAATAGACTATTTCCTCATACCTAGGGAAACATTAAGAGATACAATAGATGTTAGAGTATATGAAATAGGTAGTGACCACCTGCTACTAAAAATGGATTTGGCCATGAAGGAGATCATCAATGAAAACATTAAAACTAAACCCATTCGAACATATAAAACAAACATCTACAAGCTGAAGAACACGGAAATTGCTCAAGCTTATCAGTAGAAGAAAAGGCTAAAACGGAAACATATGGATGGGATGATGACCATATTGAGACCTGCTGGAGTGCATTCAAGCGTATCTTGGTGATGTCGGCGGAATCGGTATGTGGAAAAACTCCTGTGGGACAAAGGGCCAAAAGAACAGCTTGGTGGAACGACGAGGTAAAGACCCAGGTCCAAATGAAGAAAACAAGTTAGAAACAATACTTGAAAACAGGTTCAGAAAAGGACTATGCCAAATGTAAAGAACAGAGAAGAATTGTTAAAAATATTGTTCTCACTTCCAAAAGAAAGACATGGGAGGACTTTGGTAGAAAATTAGAAGAGGATGCGAGGACAAACCAGAAGCTATTTTACAGGACTATTAGAAGCATGCATAAAGATAAAGACCAAATATTAAAGTATGTTAATGGCAAAAGCGGAAGTCCTTATAAAAAGTGAAGACATAATGAATAGGTGTGCAGAATATTTCAAGGAGCTACTGAATGACGCTGAAATGGAAGAAATAGAAATGGAAAGGACACCAGAACCTGCAGATAATTGGGAGGACCGACTTCATCGGCGAAGAGGAAGTGGAAGATACAATTACCTCTCTTAAAATAGGTAAAGCAGCAGGTAAAGATGGAATTTCCCCGGAAATGGTTAAATACATGGGGCAGAAGGGAATGGAAATGCTATATCATCTATTGGATCTGATATGGAAGAGAAAGGAAATTCCGAAAGAATGGGAGGTGTCAGTTATAGTCCCCATTTTTAAAAAAGGCGACAGTAGGGAATGTAAAAACCACCGAGGCATTTCCCTCCTTAGCGTACCATGCAAGATTTACGCCAGGATCCTAGAAAGGCGGCTTAGTGCAATCGTGGAGCCAGTGCTGGGTGAGGAGCAGTATGGTTTTTGAAGGAATAGAAGCACACAGGACCTAATCTTCACATTGAAACAAATATCCGAGAAGATAATAGAGAAGGATAAAGAAGTCTATACCTGCTTCATGGACTTAATTAAAGCCTTTGATAAAATCAAAAAGCAAGACGTAATATATGCATTAGAGGAAAAAGGAATTGGAATGGGTCTAAGAAAGGCAATTTTGAGTCTGTATAGGGAACAGGAATGTCGTCAGGACATGCAGTCACACGTCAAAGGAATTCCTGACCACTCAAGGTATTAGACAGGGGTGCAGTCTCAGCCCATTTCTTCCCCAATCCTGACATAAAGTGAATCTTGGATCCTCACCAGCAAGCATAAAAATCAACTCCAAGCAATGGAAATGAGATATCTAAGAAGAGTTGAGGGAAAAACGAGAAGAGATAGGGTGAAGAACGCGACAATAAGAATCAATCTGGGCATACGACCAGCAGCAGACATCATTGAGAAACATAGGATGAGATGGTTTGGACATGTCTCCCGTATAGCTGATGATTGTTTGGCTAAATCCACATACGAGACTAAAGTGGAAGGTAGAAGAACCTGGAAGAACGGGGTTAAGGAAGCCTTTGACAGGAGAGGCCTGGACTGGAGAGGAAGAAAGTTGCTGGTTCAGGATCGAGTAATGTGGATCAAGCTCTATAACCAGGCTCCTCAAACTGCTTAAAGCGGTAGAGAGAAAGAGATTAAGATAAGATAAGAGAAATTTTTTCAACACAATAAAAAAAAAAGGGAAATATTTTAATAAATAACAATAATTATTAATCCATTCATCATGTATTTCTCCTGGTTTCGACCATGTCGTCATGTTCTTTACCGATATTTTGTTGGCTTGGAACTTGATAACAAAGTCGAAACCAGAAGAAATACATGATGAATGGATTAAAATTATGAAAGATAAGATAAATATAAATGAAAAAGAGAGAGGCCTAGAAATAGTAGTAGGAATTAGCTAATTTTGACAGAGTGAGAAATAATATTGTTGTTATAAGATGGAGAAAGAATCAGATTTATGAATATTGTAAAGTCTATAAATGAAGGGGAGAAATTTAATTATTGAAAAAAAAATCCAGTAAGTGACTTTTTTTAAAAATTAAAACGGTTTTTCAAACTTTATTGTATATTTTTTAGAATAGAATAGAATAGAAAATAAACTTTATTCTGGGACAAAGTCCCTTTAGAATAACAATAATGAACAAATAAAAAAAAAACATAAAATTCATCTGGCCAGAAGGCTACATAATAACACAAATCATGAAATAATCAAGTGTGACAAAGCATTGTAAAAATAGAAATAGATAAGAAAATAAATAAATAAAATACAAAGAACTTGACTGTTTTTTAACTAATTGTCGAAAATAAATATATTTATATTAACAAAATAATGATTAATAATATTAATACAGTAGTTGATGACGAAATTGCTAACTAAAATAATTGATTAGCATGGTATGCGATAATATATTTAAAAAGTCGGTATCATCATTGTTGTTGGAAAATTAAAAACAAAGGGTAGCGGGATCGAGTTTACAATACTGATATATTCAAGCAGACATTTGACCTGCTTGTAGAGCGACTTTTTGAGATGCCAAGAGATGATGGAAAAGCAGGGATTTAAATGAAGCTAGTGAAGATGAATGGCGAATGAAAGGAGGGATTGAATTCCACACAGTGGTGGAGCGGGCGAGGAAGGAGCGCTCAAATGCCTTAGTTCTGTGGGAAGGAATGTAGAAATCGGAAAGGCGAGATCTTGTTTTGTGGTGCTGGACAGAGGATTTGAATGGGAGGAGACTATAGATATATGAAGGGTGTTGCGAGTTGATGGATTGGTATAGAAAAACGCTAAGGATATATTGTCTACGGATGGGAGGGAAGAGCCACTTTAACTCATCATAGTGAAGTGACACCCGGGATCGCCTCGGAGTACCAAGGACAAATCTTAAAGCGCAATTCATTATTCTTTTTAAGCGGCTCTCAAGCATTTTCGAGAGGCCCCCGTATACCACACTACAGTAGTCGAAGTGGGGGAAGATGAGGGATGATACGAGCAGCTTCCGAGTAGGTTGTGTAAGGAGATGCCGAGAACGATGGAATAATTTTAGGGAACTAATTATTCGTCGGGATATTTGGGTGACATGAGGTTTCCAGGAAAGGTTTTGGTCAATGGTAATGCCTAGGTTTTTAACGGAGGAGTTGAAACTGATGGGGTGGTCGTTTAGGATTAATGTTGGAAGGGTGGGGATAGTTGCAAGGAGGGAGTTGGAACCTAGAACAATGGCCTGGGTTTTCATTGCGTTCAATTCCAGTTTGTTCAGCTTTGCCCAGGCACTGATTCTATCTAGGTCTTGCTGAATACTGGCGAACGCATATGAAAGCTCAGATGGAGGAAAGGATAAATAGATTTGGAAGTCGTCAGCATATAGATGGTAGGAACAGTGGTGAACGGATTTAGGAAGATCGTTGATGTAACAGTTGAAAAGGAGAGGAGAGATGCTTGAGCCCTGAGCCACACCTGAGGATAGAGTAAGGAAACGGGAAAGGGGTTGGTTGGGCATAGAGACCGCTTGAGACCTATCAGAGAGGAAGGATTGAAACCATAGAATAGAGCTGTAGGAAAAAGACAATGACTTTAGTTTGGGGAAAAGGATAGAATGGTCCAAGGAATCAAAAGCTTTGGAAAAGTCTAGGAGGATTAGCACGGTTAGTTGTCTGTTGTCCATGGCTTTATATATGTCATTGGTGATTTTGGTAAGGGCAGATTGAGTGGAAAAACCTGGGCGAAAGCCTGATTGAAGCGGAACGAGGAGTTTGGACTGTTCGAGAAAATTTGATATTTGAGACTGGA
This sequence comes from Arma custos, assembly GCA_037127475.1. Taxonomy (NCBI): domain Eukaryota; kingdom Metazoa; phylum Arthropoda; class Insecta; order Hemiptera; family Pentatomidae; genus Arma; species Arma custos. The sequence continues at coordinate 14,054,398 of CM073761.1, forward strand.
CTATTCTTTCGAGAGGTTTGGAAAGGTTGGAAAGTATGGAGATTGGCCGGTAGTCCTTGGGAGATAATGGGGTTGGGGTTTTATTTATAGGATGGACTAGGGATTTTTTCCAGGAAGTCGGGAATACTGCTTTTTGTAGTGAGAAGTTATAAATGAAAAGTAGGACAGGTAGGATATCAATGAGGCATAGTTTGAGTAGTTTGACGGGTATCTCGTCTAATCCGGTAGAACTGGAGCGGGATTTAAGAACGGAGGAAATAATGTCTATAGGTGATATGTCTAAGAAATAGAAATTGTCGGGGTTGAAAGATGGTGTTGATGAAAAGACGGAGGAGGAGGATTTCGATGTGTTAATTGAGGCAGACAAAAAATATGTGTTCATTTCGTCGGGAGAAGCAGGGAAGGCTCTGGAGGATGATGGATTGCAGAGGGCGAGCTTTCGTAGGAGTTGCCATTTAGATTTAGGATCGGGAGCAGTGGAAAGGGCTTCGTGGAAGTATTTGGATTTTGTTTGTCTGATTGTAGATTGTGTCAAATTGCGAAGAGCCCGGAACGCTTGGTAGTCATCGGTAAGCCTAATGCGTCTAAAGCGTCTACGAGCAGCATCACGTTTCCTTTGCAGGTCTTTAATTTTTTGACACATCCAAGGAGCAGGATGGTGGCGGAAGGTTAAGGATTTGAGAGGGGCGTGGGTATCCAGGATGCTTTTAAGATCGGCAGTGAGTATGTCGACCATTGAATCGACGGTGGTACAGGAATAAATTTGGTTCCAATTCAGGGTTTCGAGGGAAGGAGATATATTTTCAGAAGTGACTCCATCTAGGTTGCGAAATGTTATAGTTTTCGGTAGGATTTCTTGGGTTTGGATATTATATGAGATTTGGATTAAATCGTGAGAGGACAGAAAAGGGACAGGTAATTGTGAGGAAGAAAGGAGTCTCTGGGATGAGTCAATAATGAACAGGTCTAACCAGGTGTCAGATCGGAGAGTGTGATGGGTAGGAGAGAAAGAGACAATGGAGAGATGCAGAGAGTAAAAAAGGTTTTCAAGATACATTTTATCATTTGATTGGACCAGAAGATTGGTATTAAAGTCACCGGAGATTATTATGTGGTCGTAGAGAGGAACATGGTTGTAAAGGACCGACTCAAAGATAGGATCAAAAGGGACCAAAGGAGGGCGATACACTACAACGTATAGGAGAGGATTGGGTTTGCGTGAAATTTCGACGCCAAGGAATTCTATGTGAGGGAAATTGGACACTGGTGAAGAAAACAGGATGCGTGATTTTAGGGAATTATGGACGTAAAGACCTACACCTCCTCCAGTCCGGTCAACTCGGTCGTGGCGGAGGAAGGAATAGTCAGGTAAGGAAACAGTGGAGGACGGGATATAGTATTTTAGCCAAGTTTCTGAGATTCCAATGGTGTGGAAAAAATTTTGGGTAAAATATTGCTGAAATTCGTCAAAGTGAGCGGGCAAGGATTGGGAGTTAATGTGACAGGAGGTTAGGACATTAGACATGGTGGGGAAGCAGAAGAGAAGCTCTCAGTTTTATAAAATATTTATATATTAAATATTAAATATATATTTATAAAATCTTCATTATATTTTCTAAGAATTAGTTCATAATTTATAGTTTTAGTCTCTAAAATAGTTAAAATATTTTTAATTTTTTTATTAAAGATATTGCAAGTCTTAATAATAACATATTTAATATTTTCAGATATCTCGTATATTATCCAATATGCTTCATAGAGAATGTTATAGCAATAACTGTATGGTCACTGTGTTCAGATGACTTGACAAAAAACTCATGGTATTATATACCACTCATCTGTTCATCTGTTGTTCCCTTCACTATTGGCATTGGCTTTATGGTTCTTTTTTATAGGTAAGATTGTAACCAATTATGTTATTAGAATACATTAATGGCATTAATAAAATAATGCTATTAGTTTTTTGTTTTTTTTAATAATAATTTACATATTAATGCTATCAATCCAATTATTCTAACAGGTTGCATGCTCCTCCATTCCACATTTTGTAACCAACAAACTTCCAGGGAATTTCCGCCAACCACCCCCACATCCACCATCCGTGGGATGCTCCCTTTCGCGGTAATGAGATCCACACTAGGGAGTTAGTTTATCAATGAGTGAAATATTTTTTTACTATGTCATAAGTTATTATGATCCCCACCCGGACTATTTTCCCCTCCACATAATTTATACAGTCAATCAATTATTAGTCAAGAATAGAAATTTAGTTCTTGATTTATGTAAAATCGGTACAGAATTTCATAATTAATTCAATCCAATTATCTGTATGCATTATTGTTTTGTTTTTTTCAGTTGGACTTAGTAAAGATAGCCTGTCGAGTTAATTAATTGTAAATCTTTATGTTACAATGAATGTTAAGGATTTATTTATTTACAGATTATATTACTTTTTTTAAGTAGAGTAACTTGGATAAATATTTCTTTCAGGTTCCTTCATCCAGAGACGTCTAGAAGATCTAAACCTCCTCCTATATCCACTTAAAATTGTTATTTATTTATAAATATTTTTGTATTTGTATGTACATTCATTGTATGTATAATAAAAATAGTTTTTATAATTTATGCTCTCTAGTTAATATTTATAACACCACTCAGTATATGTAAAAGACTGTGTTCTGTGATCTTTTTCCATTTATGTGAAATGTATAAATTCTTAAAATTTTTATAATTTTTTTTTAATGTAATTGTATTTGACTAAGTGTCAGAATCATTTCAGGTTGGGGAAGGTGGGGTAAAGTGGTGGACTCTAAGGAAAGCTCAATTTTTTCAAACCATGATTATTCATACAAGCTCATGTGTATGTACACACATTGAATGTATAATGAATAAGGTATATCAATTTTAAATCAACATATAAGATGCTACACCATATATATTTTTTTAATTAAGAAAAAGTATAATATATGTGTGGATGGGTGGGGAGACATACTTAGTGACTACGTGCTCTTACATTATTACATTATAGGGATCAAGTGGTTGGTGACAGGCAACTATTCTCATCTAGGATATTACTATAAAAATAAATGTTAGATTGCGGTATTTATTTTACTATTGATTATCTTGTGTAAATGATTAAGTAATATAAAGCAACTGAAATCATAATTCCAAAACATGTTAACTATACCAATTAAATCAATGAAAACTATTAATTATTCCTAATAGTGTAAAAATAAATTATCAGGATTAGAATTTCAGCCATATCAACTGACTTGTGAAAACAATTGTAGGACATTAATGAAATCAATAATTAGTGCCCTCCTTTTCACAACCTTGTTATTGTGTTGTTATCTTTAGCACTGGAAACTTCTCCAACTTATTCTTTAAGTATTTTCTTTTTATCTGAAATTGTTATGGTCTTTTGGCTCAATCACAAGCTGCTTAATTTTATTTCTTCTTTCCTCCAAGTATTTATTGGTCTCATTGGTATGCTTCTTTTAAAACTTACTTTCTTTTTTTTTTACTTTAGCCATTTTTTCTAGTCCTGCACCATGTTTTCATTTGCATTCATAAATCTATGAATGCAAAAGAAACAATAATATGGAAATACATCTGGAGGAAAACAAGTATTAATCTTATATATAAATGAGAAAACAAAAATAATGTAAGTGAGTTTGCATCTGAAAATTAAAAATTGGACAAGGTTTTACTGCAAATGATTCTAAAACAAAGCTCCATTTGTCAAATTCATTATTATTTGAACATTTTAGTTTGATCTTAAGGACAAAAACAGTGCATTGGCTACTTTTCTGCCCTGGCCACTTTACCATTCCTTCCCATATCATACACATTAAAGTAATGCTGTTACTAATGGAATAAATTAATTTTAGAGTATTTTAAAAAAACAATTAATATTTCTAAAAAATATGTTTATGTTTATAGTTTAAACAATTATAAGTCACATTATCTGCTATTTGCTTTCACATAGATTCTTTTAATATTCATTGTTAGCCAATTTAAAACTTATAAGTTAATCAAAAATTAATTTTGTAAATATGTTTGTAAATACTTAAGAACAAACACAAATATAAAAATTATAGATGTGTATGTGTGTGTGTGTATGTGTGTGTGTGTGTGTGTGTATATATATATATATATATATATATATATATATATATATATATACACACTCACATTGAAATAAAATCAAACTTTAATTTTTAAATCATTTCACCAGCAGAGATTATAAATTATATTTACAATAAGTGTAATTTTTTAAATAAAAATTGACTTAATTATAAATCAAAATGGTTCATTGATCACCATTCCTAATTGTGAAGTGATATTCTTCCTGATTATTTTATAAAGGTTCATAATTGCACTTCCTTCAAAATTCCATACCACATTTTGTGTAAAGATACTTGGTTCTAGTTCTAGTTTAGTTTAGCAGTAGATGAAGAATATCATAGTCCGAGTCAATTTAGATTATCCCTGACATTGTAGATATGATCTACAGATAGTTTGTACCAGGCAGCATATTTTAGGAAACATTTTTCTTGCCATTGTCCAAGCATTTGCATTTGTGCTGCTTGTAGATAATTTAATCATATTCAGGAGGACAGTGATAGCTAATCAAGTTTTTTCAATATATATCAGGGTGATCAGTCCCTTCAAACTACCCCTTGCTCATAATTTCTATATATAATTCAGGATTAATCACACTCTTGGTCTTTGTTTGAAGAACAATTCCATCATGAATACGTTGAACTAATCACTTGTCAACTAAGTACAATTTGACCCTCTTTGTATTTTCTAGCCCTCAGTATGTTAAAAGTGCCAGTGAGCATTCAGCGTTGTTTGTTTATCACCACAAAAAAGTAGATTTCAATCTCCTGCTATAATTCATCTTCAAATATTATTTTATTTATATTTTTTAAAGAGAAAAGATAGGCCCTCGACCGGGATTTGAACCCGGAACCTTTGTCTCACCGTGACATCGCTCTGCCAATTGAGCTATCCAAGGCCCCTCCCTGTCGAGAACAAACCTTCTCTCTTATAGATCCTATAGCCCCAGCGTGCTCCCGCCATTTTAGCGATGAATACGCAAGGATGAAGTTCTTTGAACATTAATTTTAATTTAGGATCTTATTGACTTACGTCATATTATTATTTGTAATTTTTTATAATTATTGGTCATTTTTTATGAGTTATAAATATTTTTATTTTTTAAAGAGAAAAGATAGGCCCCCGACCGGGATTTGAACCCGGAACCTTTGTCTAAACTAAATTTCTCAGGTTTGATGAACCTGTTTGGAAGATGTCAGCACCAGACAGAGCTGCTTGGCAGTTACTGTCTGATGAAGGAGCAAGTTAAAATGTTTTCAGGGAAGTTGGGATGGCAGAGGCTTGAGTCACCTGGCAAATGGATAATGAGTCTTCGCCTTAAAATAATTTATTCTGGGACCTCAAAAAGATAATAATTTTAAACTAGGATTTTGGAACATCTTACGGATGTATTGGTAAGACTAATACAACACGAAGTCTTCTATTCTTTCTAGAGGTTTGGAAAGGTTGGAGAGTATAGAGATAGGGTGATAGTCTTTTGGGCTTGTAGGAGTGGAGTTTTTGTTTATGGAATGTACTACTTTTTTCCAGGAGGTAGGGAATACTGCACTTTGTAGTGAAAATATACGCAGACAAGAACAGGTAGAATTTGGGGGAGGCACATTTTTGACAATTTGACGGGAATCCCGTTAGAGCCTATGAAATTAGAGTGGAATTTCATTAGGGAGGAAATAAGGTCAGTGGGTGGAATGTCGCAGACATAAAAGTTGTTATAGATTAATGATAGTACTATTGGATAATTGGGATAAGCAGTTTATCAACTGTGAGAGGAGATAGACAAAAAATGTACATCAATACTATCATCCCTTTCCACAAGAAAGGAAACCAGAGTAAGTGTCACAACTATCGGCCTATCTGCCTCCCACAATTTGTTTTTAAGCAGTACACTACAATTCTAGAAAGAAGACTTCGCCCGATAAATGAGGATGAAATGGAACAATAAAAAAAGGTTGCCTTCCGACCGAAGAGACAGACTATGGAACGTCTACTCTCTCTACGAATGATTGCGAAAAAGGCTTGGAAATGAGGGAAGAATTTATTTCGTCTCCTTGGACCTGAAGGTGGCCTTGAAATCGGTGCCGAGGAAAGAAGTTTATGATGCACTACGTGTAATGAAGGTGCCTCTAAATTTGAGAAAAGCTATACGAAGATCCTAAAGTGGGTGGTCTACCACGGTAGAAGGGAGTCCGGACTGTTTTCCCTCGAAAAGGGAGTCAAGAATGGAGACATTCTGTTATGTACGTCAACAACCCCACCCACCACCTGTTGTAATAGCGCAGACGACTCAGCCGTTGTAGACATGGAGGCCATGGGTGTAGTAGTGCCTTCGTTCGGTATGCTTATACTTATCTTGTAGTTATCTATTATGTTATCTTATACAGTTATATTATAATATCAAATTGGTGCTTATTTCAAGTTATAACACCGCATAATTTTCTCCTATTAATAATATTTATGGGCAAAATTCTGAAGATCAAGGACAATTGTCGGGTATAGGAACTCCCTATTTCGGCACAGGCATTTGTATTTGTAGATGACAAAGTGCTGATGGTCGACTTTTAAAGAGCTAAGCTTCCAATACAACTCTTTATTTCGGTATACACAATAAAGCAAAACAATTTTTAATTTCTTATGTAAATACAAGGTGAGCGTTACACTTTCAGTAGGTTATATGTAAGGTTATCAACGGCCGGGATTTGCCACTGTAATACAAATAAATAAAAACTATGCAATAGTGAACTCAAAAATTAATATTAATTAATGTTGATCAAGTCATAAAATGCAATAAATTAAATGGTAGAGGCAGTGGCAAATCCATTTCACACAAAATCTCATTGGTCACCTGGCTGTTTATAACCTACACTATATTATTTCACTCTCTCCCCAATGTCATCGGCGCAGAACCTAACCTTGGGCTTCACTACACGAACGGAGCGGGTCTGTTAAACCGGCTTCGGTTGCTTCTGTTCTGCGTCGAGGTCATTCGAAAGGTCGTCTGTCGCAGCTGAAGGAGTGGGTCGATCCTTGTTGGAGCTGGTCACAGTTGCAGGCGATGTTGAAGGTCGCTCTCTGTTTTCGCTTTCCACCGCCGATCCCGTCAGGAGATGCGCTGCCTTCAGACGGTCCATTGTGATAGTCTTCGGTCTTGAAGGCTACTCCACCTTATAGATTTTCTCTTGCCACGATATTACCTGTATCCTGTAAGCGGCTTCCTCACCGTATCATCCCTCAGGACACGTGGGTGCAGTCTTTTAGGTCTCGGTGAGCAAAGGTCTTGTCCGCGCTGCTGCGGTATGGCGCTGGCCGCAAATTCTTTATTGAGTCGCGCAAATTCTTGAGCGTTGACTCAGCGTCCTGATGGCTCAAAAAATTCTCCCGGGTGACGCAGAGGCTGACCGAAAACCATTTCCGCAGAGCTGGCTCCTATATCTTCTCTCACCGCTGACCTGCGACTCAAAAGGACTGTTGGAAGTGTCTTCGTCCATCCAGCCGTGTTCAACGTAGCCTTGAGGGACCTATGCCACCGCGGATGGTATGCCGTAATCCTGTTTCTTTGAATACCAAGGATGCGAGTGAGGTTAATGAATAGATCTGACTCGAACTGACGCCCTTGGTCGGTCGTGATCCTAGGCGGAGTACCACAGCGAGAGATCCACGAGCAGACTACCGCTTTTGCCACCTTCGTGCTGGTGATCTCGTCCAATGGACACGCCTCGGGCCAACGTGAGAATCTTTCTACCATTGGCAGTAACGCATGCCGATGGACGGTGGCAAAGGTCCACATGCCGGTGCTCAAACCTGCTGCTGGGTGTGATGGTACCTGGAGGGGTGACTGTACGTCGGACGACCTTAGACCGCTGGCAAGGAATGCAGCAACGAGCCTACCTTGAGACGTCACTGTTCATGCCTGGCCAAAAAAAACGCTGTGTGACCAACCGCCTCGAGGTACGTATCCCAGGATGACTGAGCCCATGCAGGAGGTGAAAAATCTCTTCTCGCATGGACTCAGGTAGGGCCGCGCCTGATGGTTAGAGGTCTCACAGAGGACTAAAGTACCGGGCTAATAGCTTCTGTACCGGGAGGGTTGATCCAGCGGAGCTGAAGACGAGTGCCTATAAAAAATATATCATTAATTTTCAATAAAATAAAAATAATTAATATCTACTTACCTTGCGTATCGTAATTAAATACAAACTGTATGACTTAAGTCACCATTTTACTCAGTTAATTAACGACCCACTTGCGTTTGGTTAGCTTAAAACCTTTGTTCTTAAGAATCTCCTCGATCAACCCAATGGTTTTACCCAACGATTGTAGATAAATCTGCAATCATTGGGTAAAACTTTTGGAAATTGACTCCAAATCTCACTTGGGTATATACGGAAACACTCATATCATATCATATCACTGCTTTTCGAAGGTTTTGTTCTCAGGTCTTTAAAACTATAATTAATCCACGTATTCATACTTCGATAGCTATGGAGTTTGTTAATCAAGCTGTCTACGAACTAATCTACAACGCTGCGCCTTACATATATAGAAAATTTTGAATTAACAGCATATATCGATGCTGATTGGGGTAATAATATATCTGATAGAAAATCTTATACTGGTTTTGTTTTTAAAATGTCTTGTGGAGCAATATATTGGGAAGCTTGCAAGCAATCTTGCGTTGCTCTTTTAAGCACGGAGGCAGAATTCGTGGCACTGTCTGAAGGTGCTAAGGAACCAATTTTTTTAAAGAATATAATCTCAGAATCAACTAATAAAAATAATGTAGTAAAAATATATAACGATTATCAAAGTCCCCAGAAATTAACGCAAAATCCAGTTTTCCATAATAAGACCAAACATATAGACGTTAGGTACCATTACATTAGGGAACAAACAGCAAATGGCAGTATAAAAGTTTCATACAAACCTACTGAAAAAATGGTGGCAGATATATTCACAAAAAGTCTACCTGCATCTAAACATAATTTTTGTATGCATAAACTTGCAGTTTTATGATTTATTTTTGTTGTATTAATTTAATTTTTTTTTGTTTCTTCAATTTTGAATTTTGTAAACATACATAAATTTTGTAAATTTTCATGAATCTTGTATTGGTTATTGAAAATGATATTGTTTAATTTCATCAATTTTTATCTTGTATCAACTTATTGTAATAGATTAATAATGATTTATTTTTGTATTTTCATTACTAGATTAAAGGGGGATGTTATGATATAATCAAGTAAGCATTGGCTTTTGTAATTGGTACACCTACTGGTTTTATGAAATAAAGGTTATTCCTTTCATGATTTTTAAACAGTAAACATGTGTTACTAAATTCCTATATTTATTTTTAATAGTAATGAGTAATATCTATCGAGTTACAGTTGCAGAGTTTCGATTACCAATGCTACATACCAAAGTTGATGTTTGTAAATATGGTAGAAACTATAAAATGATTGATCCTGCTAATATTTTGTAACTAATTTCACAATTAAATTAGTTTTAGTTGATTTGAACAACTAATGATTTAGTCGTGAAATATTATCTATAGAAAGGTGCAGATTTTTCAGAAGATCTGGCTTTTTCTGAGTTACAACTCATGCTGCCTTTTTGACACCATCCCACAGGTCTTTGTCGGAATTATATGCTTATTTTGAATAATGTTCATTCGAGAGATTTCCAAAAGTTCTCGATAGGGTTCAGGTCTGGGGACCGAGAAGGCTATTCCAACAGCCTGATTCACATCCCATGGAATCCGTCCATTGTTACCTTTGATTCGTGGCAGGGCTCATTTGTTATATCTTGTTAAATACTTGTTAAATGACTAGCAGGCGTTGTTGGACTAGTTGCCATTGGTCCTGGATATAGAGGGTCTGGAGGATTGCTGGTATTCTGTGGGTGGTGGTAATTCTCTATCACTATAGGTTTTCACATATGCTGAAAACGAACCTCTCTTGGTTTCCTTTTGGCATAATACTTGAAGATTTTAGTAGTTGAAAAGAGTCTGTTTTCTACTGGTTTAAGAGCTGATGAAAACTAATGTTTAATTACTAACTTTTTGGTACTTGAATATAATTTAGAGGGTAGTTTATGAACAGGAGCTTGTTTTACAGTTATCGGAACAGGAGTTTGTTTTACAGTTAACGGAACAGGAATCTTATAAGGCGATTGAAGAACTGGAAGGCTTTTAGCAGCTGGTATTCCTCTCCCTGTCTTAATATATTCAGATCTTGGACTTTTCAAATATTCAAACTGTTTTTTTTTCTATGAATTGAAAATGTCCTGGAACATTGGATTTGATGTAGAACTTTCCATTATAGGTTGGCTGATCAACTGGTTTACTTGCTCGAATTGGGTTATGACTTTTCAGAATTTTTCCTACTTTCGCATGACTTTCAACGTACTGAGGCCTCTTTGGTTCAGGAATCTTCTTCGGTTTTAGATCATTCAACCACTTTTCATTGAATGTGTCAGTAGCATTAAATTTTGCTGGTTTAAAAAAGTAGATTTAATATGGCTGGATACCGTAATTTCGCTATTAATGCAATTTTGGTTACCATGTAAAGACTGTTCATTCAATGACTCACTATCATTATTAATAGTTTCGCAAAGGATCACTTTATTTATTTATAATACCACTTTTTGAAACCTGAGTGAAGATCTCATTCACAATCTAGCTACCACATTGTAAATTTCTTGTTCGGATCGTTTTGTGTGCTTTTTGAAATTTTCCCCTTTTGGGTCAATGCGAATGCTTGTGAAAGGTTTTGGACCATCACTTACTGGTGCGCTGGATTTTTGGGGTACTTGAGCTTTGAAACATTTGCTAATTTGAAAAATAAGTGCCATTTGACTCTCTTGAAACACTTTAAACATTAAAGCAAACTGTTGAGGATCCGTCAATTATTTTTCTCGTCGCCAATTGTTTTTTTTCCTTGTCGCCAATTGTTTCATCTTGTTTAGCAAACACGCATTTGATATCATTGAACACTGTAATGGATAACATACTATGTATAAGCACACCGAACAAAGGCACTAGCACTCACATGGCGGCAATGCCACCAACTGCCCTATAATAGCGCATGTCATCCATCTATGCAAGTGTCAAATAGGGGAGGGCAGCTAAAGCATACAACACCATTACCTTAAAGTGAAAAAAAATCCATCTGGAAATGTTGATAACATCCCTGGCTGCACCTTTTCCCTAATTAATGATAAATAATTTTGGCTGTTCCAATCAAGAAATCTTGGGAAGCTGTAATTGCTCCCCAAACCATCACGCCTCCTCCTCGACTTTGACCTTGCCCGTGGAATTACTGTTTAGCTCTACATGGAAGAAAAACGATTAGTGACCGAATTAAACGTCATAGTCGAGGAGGAGGCGTCATGGTTTGGGATCAATAAGGAATGCCAAAATCATTAATTAGGGAAAGGTGCAGCCAGGGATTTCTTCAATATTTCCAGCTGGAACTTTGTTTCTTTAAGGTAATGGCCCATGCAACAAATCAAAGTTAACAATGGACGGATTCCACGAGATGGGAATCAGGTAGTTGGAATGACCTCGATCTCCTGACCTGAAACCCATCGAGACATTTTGGAAATCTCTCTCGCAAACAGTTTGCTCAAAAGGAGCATATGATTCCGACACGGACCTGTGGGATAGCGTCCAAAAGGCAGAATGAGTTGTAACTCAGAAAAAGCCAGATCTTTTGAAAAATCTGTACCTTTCTATTAATAAAAGTACTAAAGAAAAATGGTTATACGATAGACTATTAAACGTGACTACTAAAATTATTTTACCATAGTTATTAAAAGGAAAAAATAAGTGTACACTTTTATTTGTCTCGGTTTGCATTATGGCCAATCTTCTCTGCAGCATCTTCTTCTTCCACTTGTGTTTATTAATATCAAACAAAGTATGTTTACATTTTATTTCATAATACATTGTTTTAGAATGCTGCCAGTGGGTAGTGTCTCTACATGCCCTATCATGTATTATTTACTCTTATAGCAATTGTACTAGATGTATATATTACAGTTGTACAACTCAATAAAATAATTTTTAAAAAAAATAATACATTGTTAAAGATTAGAATAAAAAATGTAATGCTTAATCAATGGGAAAAAATAAACTGTACACTTATATTGATCCAATGGTGTATTCATTCAAAATTAAAACGCTCATTATGACTAGTTGGGCTAGCCTATAAGTATACCGAGTAATAAGGTCATACGGACGTCGGATACCCAGTATTTAGTGAAATGAAAGATCAGTTGGATTTGGGTAACAGCCTAATCCGAGTATTTGCTGGGTACTGCTTGTTAAAATCAGATATCACTGGGTATCAAAAATACCAGAAAAAAACCGGTGGTCCATAGTTGTGTTATCCCGGTAGTTCATTGTATCGGGTAAGTGGTTACAATACTTGGTAATTTAAAAAAAAAAATAATACATTGTTAAAGATTAGAATAAAAAATGTAATACTTAATCAATGGGAAAAAATAAACTGTACACTTGTATTGATCCAATGGTGTATTCATTCAAAATTAAAACGCTCATTATGACTAGTTGGGCGTTGATTTTTTATAAATAAACATCAATGTGTCGTTGATGTTTCAGTTGCCGTATTTACCCTTTTGGTAACTTTAGTATAGTTATCTTATTCTATTCAATAACAAAATGATTGAACTGAATACTCGTAACTTTATGACAAAATTTTACAAAATAAGAAAATCAGTAATAAAATTAAAATTATTTTGCAATATAGTATAAACCTCGACTTAGATATATTGAAGTTGAACAGAATTTCCTAATCGGCACAGTTTTTATATAAATTAATTTGAAGCTTTTCACGCTTGAACCTCAATTACAATTAAAAACAATTACAATTACTAATTTCTTGAATTATCTATACATATAAAATGCTATGTCCTGAATGACTGAGGATCAACGCATAGCCTAGCCTAAACCGCTGATCATAGAGACCTGAAATTTGGAGGGTGTGTTCTTTGTATGACGTTGGCATGCGATAAGAAAGGATTTTCGGAAACTCTACCCCTAAGGGGGTGAAAAAGGGGGGCAAATTTTGTCTCTTGCTCACGTGTTTCTTACTTGCAAAACCTACATATTTTCGCTGAACAAAACAAATCAAGTAACATAGTTCACTTCTCGCTGCTGCTGTACGACAAGTTAAACCGTTATACTGAGTAATCCTTTTCAATAAATTCAATAACACCACATACTAATCCTTTACTGAAACGAACAGTAAACTTTTGTGCGTCTCGTTTGTTAATCAGTGTAATGTTTCAAGGCTGTGCTGATGTGCCGTCTGTGATGAAATTTGATATGGATAATCTAAAGCCTGGGGAAGGGCACAGGTTACTTTTTATAAACACGGCACACAGGCGAAGTTTATATAAAACTGTAACCTCATTGATTAACACACCCAGCGGTCAACGCACAGCAGGAACCAGTGAACTTAGCATCTTGAAATTCGCAGATAGGTTCTTTGTACAGCTTAAATGACCACTAAGAAAGGAATTTGGACCATTCCACCCCCAAGAGTTTCCCCCTTAATATAATAGGGGTTCATAGATTGTATGGAATCCGTCAGTTTTGAAGTTAGACATCTAAAATTTCGGATGTACGATTAACTTATATTTAAAAAAAATTAAATTATTTATTTAAAATGATCTGTCACGAAACTTTATGCGGCAGACGAAATTCCACGCGAGCGAAGCCGTGGACAAAAGCTAGTTTTATACATAATCAGACAAAATATTCAAAAAATAAGTTTGGATTTATATGAAAAAGAGAAAATTGTATTTAAAAAAAGATATCATGATTTTAAAATAATAATGGGTTGTTATTGTAATTTTTAGTGTTTTTTGTATATAGATAAATGTTTATGATATGTACGTATATACATATATGTTTATATATTTATTTGTATATTACGTATATATATATATATATATATATATATCAAAAGTATATATATATATATATATATATATATATATATATATATATATATATATATATATATAAACTTTTGACATTTTGACTCAGATGTTTTTTCAGATCTACTGATTGCAAAGGCTGTGAATTTTGCTCTTAATCTACAGTGATTGCTAGCTTAAGGTGAGGTTGGATTGTGAAGGTATTTGTGGTTAAAACTACTGTGTCCCGTATTTGTTATTGAAATACAGTGTAAATGTTCTTTTATTAATTTTGAGATTAATTTATTGATCGATATGAATTTTTAAATTCAGTATTTTTGGCAAATCATTACTTAATTACGTTGCACAGTCAGTGAGGTGTTGTCTTTTATATTAGTTCTTGGTCTTATTTACTTTGCTTTATTGATCAATCAACCGTGCTCACCATTACACTAAGTCTTAATTGATTGTTTTTTTGTTTGTAATTTCCTGAGATCTGTTTTAATGGAAAATCCATAATGTAGGCATTTTTTTTCAACTTATCATGGTACTGATATTTGGTAGTTTTTAAACAAAACTCATTGTCAGTTTTATCAAAACTAAAATAAGTATAAATGTATTTTATCTTTACACTGTTTTGTTCCATTTGGTTGAAATAATCATTTCTGTTTAAATCACACTAGTATTAACATCTTGACTAAGGTTTTATTTGATGTTAAGATAGTAATGAGTATTTTGCAGGTGTTTAATATTTCATTTTGCTGATTTCAATGCTCTGGGTTGGATAGATATATTTATTCTTTAACACCTGAACTCCTCAAGTTTATGGCCATTAACCATTAGTTTTGGCTAATATTAGTTGTAGGTACTAGCTTGTTTTTGGATCCTCCCTAAAAAAATATGCATATGTGTGTGTGTGAATGTATTAAATTGGTATTTATTCAGCTCATATTTTTACCTAGATTCATGGCCATATTATTAATGTAATGATAAGTAATTTAAATATAGTATAGAGAGTATCTAAAAATGAGATTTTTACACTGATTAATTGACCCGTACTTAAAGATCATTGGGATCAGCAGTGAGTTATTTAGTAGACTTTTTGCTTGATTGGAATGAAGATTTAGAACTGATATACATTCTCATAGATGAGGCATTCTTAACTTTTTTACTTTTGGCATAAATCATAGTCTTTGTTGTTGGTATGTATATAATATACACACACAAACAATTCTTTACATATATATGCAAGTATTGAAACGTATTTCGTTGATTAATATATTTTTGTGATCAATATGATTATGAGACCAATATAGTCTCGAAATGTCGCCAAAAGGAAGTTGAACAAATTTAATGAATCTTAAGAACCATTAGTATAAATAAATATATTGAATTATTGGAGATCAGTAGTGTTCTGCCGTATTGCATTTAGTTATGTTTATGAAAGTAAATTTAGATTACCACGTTTAACATTGACTAGTTTTATTTAACTGCTGTAATAATAAGTTATTTAAATATTTGTTTTGTTTACCTAAAATTATTAATGTTTCTTTTTTATATCATTAAACCTATGTAGCAAGTCATTACTCATTGTGGTTTGCAATTTCTTAATGTTTTGTTTACTAACCTGATAAATGTTTTTAGTAACGAATAATTCAACCTTATTATTAATTAGCCTTCTTTATTTTAATATAGTAATTTATTGAAATGAAATGTTTTCAAGTTCTTGTTTCAATAAATATTTAAATATTTTCAACTTTATTTGAGTTGTGTAGTACTACTGCTAAGACACAGACACAGTTAGATTCTTTAAATATTGTAGGATTCAATGTGTTTATCATTATGAGCTGTTATGATCCAAGCACTTATAATATTTATAATTTTTTATAATTATTGGTCAATTTTTTGATTTTTAAATATTTTTATTTTTAAAGAGAAAAGATAGGCCCTCGGCCGGCATTCGAACCCGGAACCTCTGTCTCTCCGTGACAGTGCCCTACCATTTGAGCAACCAAGGCAGCCTGCTGGCAGAGGACAAATCTTTTCTCTTATCTGATCCCATGTCCTCGTGTTCTCGCAATTTTTGCGATGAATACACTAGAACGAAAGTTCTTTGAACATTAATTTAATTTTAGGGTCTTATTGACTTATGCCGTATTACTATTTATAATTATTGGTCAATTTTTTGATTTTTAAATATTTTTATTTTTAATAAAAAGGCCTATCTTTTCTCTTTAAAAATAAAAATACTTATAATATTCATTGATATTCGGTTTCCACTACTGTTTCAGGTATGGTTGTTGTCAACTAGGGATGGATTATATTTTATTAATCTAATATTGAAAAGTATGTGTGTCATATATTTCTATTTAAATTAATTTAATTGAACATGTGATTTAAATGTTCGTGTTCATTCTTATGTGAATAAATTTAAATGAATAAGACAAACAGTTAAAAACACTAACAAAATGAACACTAAGATTTAAATCACATGTTCAATTAAATTAATTTAAATAGAAATATATGACATGTTAGAGAAGAATTGGTTGACTGTAACTTCTAATATAAGGAAGAAATAGTTGGGGGTGCAGTCAATAAAAACACCTTAATAAGTGTAACTTATTTATTGTGTGCCTACAATGTTGAAACGTCGGCACACAATAAATAAGTTACACTTATTAAGTTGTTTTTTTGACTGCACCCCTAACTATTTCTTCCTTATATTAGAAATATATGACATTAAGAATCTGTGATCTTCTCAATTCAGTAGCTAAGTACAATTATTTCAGTACGATCGATCTTCGAAGTGCTTATCACCAGATTCCAATTAATGAAAAGGATAGAATTTACACTGCATTTGAAGCCTCAGGGCAATTATAACAATTTAAAAGAATTCACTTCGGCGTAACTAATGGTGTAGCAGCATTTCAAAGAACAGTGGTCTCTATTATTGATAGTGAGAATTTGAGTGGAATATTTACGTATTTGGACGATGTGACAATCCGTAGTAAAACACTAAGACTATATGCAAATTATTCAAAATGGATAGCACGATTTTCAGAAAAAATAAGGCCTCTAATAAACAGCAAACAATTCCCCTTATCCAAAGAAGCTTTAGAAATGTTCGAAAACTTAAAAAATGATGTTGCTAACAGCAGTGTTGCTCCTATCGATGAAAAATGTCCATTCTTAGTCGAAACAGACGCATCTGACAACACCATTGGAGCCACTCTCACAGTATGACAAACCTGTTGCATTTTTTACTAGATCGTTATCTTAAAGCTAGAAGAGAAATTCGTCTGTAGAAAAGGAAGCTTATGAAATTGTCGAGGCAATTAAGAAATGGCAACATTATCTCATGGGCAAACATTTCACTCTTACAACAGACCAAAGATCCGCAGCTTTTATGTTCGATTCAAAATTTTCATCAAAAATAAAGAATGACAAAATTTTGCAATGGCGTCTTGAACTTTCCAATTTTAAATTCAACATAATCTATAGACCAGGAAAATTCAATGCAGCTGCTGATGCATTATCAAGATTTTGTAATGCTACTAGTACACTCACTAGACTTATAAATATCCATCAAACACTTTGCCATCCAGGGGTTACTAGAATGTATCACTGCGTTTGGAGCAAGAACCTCCCCTATTCCTTAGAAGAAATAAGGCAAATAACTAAAAACTGTCGTGTTTGCCAGACAGTAAAACCAAATTTCTATAAACTTGAAGGAACTCTAATCAAGGCTACACAACCCTTTGAAAGATTAACCCATTTATGGCCAAGGCTAGAATAAGAATTGAAATCATTCCTGGATTCTCTTGGAATAGCAAGTAGAACAAATCCCTACAACCCACAGGGGAATTAACAATATGAGAGGTTAAATTTTACTATCTGGCAAACAATCCCCCTCGCCCTTGAATCCCAAAATAAACATATTTCCGAATGGGAGAAGGTTATTGATGACGCACTTTGTTCCCTTCGATCTCTTTTGTGCACAGCAACTAACCACTCATGAACGTTTTTTTTACTATTCCTACGGCGTACTCCATGCGGCATTTCTTTACCAACATGGCTCTCTTCACCTGAGAAAGTAATTCTAAGAAAAATAAACAGATCATCGAAATACCATCCTATTGTAGAAGAGGTGGAACCACTAGAAGCTAACCCATCATACGCACACATACGGTACACTGATGGTAGAGAAGATACCATTTCGACTCGACACCTTTCCCCAGCTCAAGACGAACAGCCGCATGCAAGACCCTGTCTAGACAATTCGCATGAAATTCACACTATTCGCCAAAACATTGAACCTGAAGATGGACCAGGACCTTCTCAAGATGATCAAATAAATAAAACAGAAAGAAGACACCAAGAACCGAATATCTTACAAGAGCTGACATCGATCAGGTCCCCCAGACCGACAAGAAGTGGGAATCCGCCTAAATATTTACAGGACTATATTCTTCACTAAGGCTGGAAGAATGTCATATATTTCTATTTAAATTAATTTAATTGAACATGTGATACATAGAGTTAATATAGTTGAAATAAGTTTGGATACGGATAATCAATAATTACAACATCTTAGTTCAGTTGAGTTTATGGTAGGGGTTGATAACAACCATATTTGGTATAGTAGTTGATACTGAATATCACTGTATACTTCAAATACCTGACAAACCTTAGGTCATATCAGATTTGTGCTTCTTTTGGTATATTTACTGAATAATTCAGTATTTTAACGTTGTAATGATTCATTACAACTTCAGTAGTTTAATAGCTAGAACTGTAATAAAAAAATTAAATTGTTTTTAACAAATTTGCAATAATAGGGGACTAATAAATAATACAAGTGAATATTTTTTTATTAAACAATTATGCTGATGATGATATGCTGATTACCCGCTCCAGATATTTTTAAATTCATCTTAGATTGAATTTAGCTTTTCCTTCCCCTCTTCTAATTAACTTTTTTTCCCTACATATTTAACATTTTAAAAAATTGTGAATTAAAAACATTTTTCTCAGGACACCAGATTTTTTTCGAAACAATATCATATATGTTTTAGGGTATCTATTCTGCAGGTTGTCACTTCAGTTAAAGCCCAAAGTAATGATGTGAATGTTATGGAGGATGGAAATAGTTGGGGGGTGCAGTCATAAATTAACACCTAATAAGTGAAGAGAAATGCTAATGTTATTTCTACCTTAACAAGAGAGCAAAGATTAAACCTCTCAATTAATATTATTAAATTGGTCTTCAGTGTTTTTGCTTTATTTGCTGCATTTATTTACCAATTAGGTAATTATAATTACAAATTAATTTAATTTTGAGCTTCGGGGTTTTTGTTATTCATTTCCATTATTGAGATCATGAATATAGTAAGAATAGGGAGCAGAGTGGCTCAGTGGTAGAGATCTCAGTTGCCATGCTGAAAATCCTGGTTCAATTCCCGCTGCCAGCAAGACTTTTATTTAGGCTTTTAGTAGCCGGAGATTGATCCAATGAGATCTAGGACCTTTCTAGTACTCATCCAGCCTCTAAAAAATGGTTACCCAATGTAAGGGGTAAAAATCTGGCTGTTGAGTTAAGACAATTCACCCTCCTGTACAACCACTGTCCATGAAACAGTACATTCCCTACCATTTACTGAATCCCAGACTCATTCACGGGTTGTAGTGGTACAGAAAAAAATTAATATATATATATATATATATATATATATATATATATATATATATATATATATATATATAGCAAGGATATGGTGGGGGGAAGGTATAGAGATTCATTCCATATTTTTCAATTTAAGTTAAAAGTTTTAAAACTGTTTTTAATGTAAATATAGTCAGGAGGGAAAGTAGTGGGAATAAAGTTCCCTCCCCAAAAATTTTAGTAACGTACCAGTGACATAAAATTGACGTCATTACTTTAGGCTTTAACTGAAGCGACTACCTGTTGAATTGATGCTTACATTAGCATGAAACATTCATTAATGCTTTTATTACTATTTACTTATTAAACCTTATGTAACATTGTCTATATGCAGCAGAGTGGTAAAAGAGATAACTGCCCTCACATTGTTGAATTTTTACTTTACAGCAGGATGTCATCCAACATTCTTAGGACCATCGCCAAGGTGCAGAAGAGATTTGGGTCTAGTTCAGCCTCCATAGAAACTTCGGCAATTGGTGCTAGGGAGATAGTAGGATTTGGTTTCAATGGCGTGCCAAATTATGTTGATCGACCCGACTTTCCTCTACCAGCAATTAGATTCAGGCCAGATACCCCTGATATAAAAGTAAATAAATTTAGCACATAATTTGTTTAGTATATATATATATATATATATATATAAGTATATATATATATATATATATATATATATATATATATATATATATATATATATATATATATATATATATATGTTAATAGTTAGCATCAATCAAATGATTATAAAATATAGTAGTAACTACTTAATATTTTTATATTTTCTCTAATTAAATTTCATAGTGAATGTAATAGCATTGTAAAGTCTGTAGTGGTATGGCTCTTAGTTAAGAGTGCCATAATTATCATACAACATCCATGTTGCTTAGAATTGTACTAGAAAAAGTTCCAAACCGGGCTAATTTTTCATATTTTAATTTGAAAAAATCACTATTGCTTATAATAGATATCCCTTAACCCAGGATTTGTTATTAAACAAAACAAAATAAAATCTGTTTAATTTTTTGTAGCTTTACAGTTTCTTACCTTGAGATACATTTGTTAATACAGGATATGCGGTAGCATAACGCATTTCAGATGGTTGATGTTGTAGCGGAGCGCTAGTAGTTTTGTTCAAGAAGGGGAACTATAAAGGTTTGTCCTGACACAAATCAGTCACCATCATGCGTTGGAACAGTGAGGAGAGTGTTTTGTCGCTTCCCAGCTCGCCTCATCTCAATTAGGGGCAGTTTGGAGTGGCCCGCTCTCCCGGTTTGGCCCCTTGTGAGTTTTTTCTATGGGTTTATTTGAAATCCTGTGTTTATGTAAACCCTACAAGATTTGAAGACCAATAATTTCTAGAAGAAGTTGTCAACATTACGCCTGCTATGATAGGCAAGAGTCATGACAGACGCCAGAAATCAGTGTATGGAGAATGGGGGACGTCACCTATCTGATTTGATCTTCAAAACTATGTAATACAAAACTTTAGGCATGCGCCTACATTTTATAAAACAAATTAAAATATTCTGATTCATACAAGAGATTGAAAAAAGTAAGCTATGCTGTCGCTCCCTGTATTAATGTTTCTAGTATTAAACATGTCTATAAAATATAAATATTATAAAAAATATGACACAATATCTGTGGTGTTGATTAGTATTTATTCAGTAGCTTTAAAGAAAGAAGGGTAGAAAATTGCATACAACTAAAGACCAAATATTCAGGATCTTATAAATATTTTCTAGTCAAATGAATCAAATATTTATACTGTCTGTTTTTAAAAGAATGTTTGATTAGTAGAATCTGATTAATCATACATAAAGGAAGGTTATGATTTTGATAAAGGAAATTGCTAGGAATCTTGGGGTCTAAAACTGGATTGGAGAAAATTCTAGAAAGGATTTTATTATTTCAGCTGAGAATATACTAATTGGACCATATTTCCAGTTGCTAAGATAGTTAATAGTTTGTTCAGAATGGAGACTGGCCTGGAGTCAGAATGGATAAGCCAAGACATTCTGTCTAAAATAAAAATTGAAATTATGAAGAGTGAAATTATATATGTCTAAAAGAGTACAAAGAAATAGCCGTAAGTGTGATAATTTTTACAGGAATTAGATCTGGACCATAGCTGTTAGTTCTTGATATTAGGACAATAGAGAATAATTATAATAGCCATTGTAGACTTTGACATCTCGGAGTTGTCAGGAATGGTCATGATAGATTTGAACTCCCTTGATTTCCTCTTCTCAAACTACATCCGGATAATGATTTGATGACTAGTCTCTGTTTCTATCTTACCCGTACCAGATAATGATCTGTTGAACAATCCGCACCCCTGTAACCCCTCACATCTTCTATATAACGTTGGTGCCTGTTACCAATCATTGCATGATCAATCTCGTTTTTTCTTTTTCCAAGCTTTATGTTGGGAGCATACTATACTTGAGATTTTCATGTTCTTGCTAGTGGCAAAGTCTACTGTTCTGTGCCCATTATCATTACTGTACTTGTAGAGACTACACTTTCTTACTCCTCTTTCCGATGTTTCTTCTCTTCCAATTTTACTATTGAAATCGCCTAGCATTATTTTAACACCATATTTGGGTTGTTCATCAAAAGCTATTCCTAACTGGTCGTAGAAGGCTTCTTTCTCCTCATCTGTCTTCTCTTCCGTGGGTGCATGCACTCTTACTAGAGATATATTAAAGAATTTTCCCTTCAATCTTAATGTGCATATTATTTCATTTATAGCCTTAAATCCCAGATTAGCGTGTTTTGTATTCTTTCTTATCGTGAAGCCAGTTCCGAATACATTTTCTTCATGCCCACTATTGATGATAATATATTCTTTTAGCTCCATTAGAGTAGTAGACTAAATCTTAAATTTTCTCATTGTCATAGAAATCTTCTAAATATCTATCCTAAGGTCTTGATCTATTTCAAGAAAATAAATACTAGCTGGATAATTATGAACTTCAATAAAACCATGGTACCTTATAATTAGGGCCCTGATTTATGTGCAATTGCATATTTTTTCTGAATCAGTATATTAATAACATGAGTTGATATTACAAAACAACTGGTTTTAACTCATTTATGATCACTTTTTTGTTACATATTTGGCCATAATTCGGCTATTGATTGCCTAAAATGCATATATGTCGTGCATATTTTCAATCATTTTATTGATTTCTTTCCTATTTTTTTAATTAGGTGATAATATTTATGTTAATTAATATTTATCACATTATAAGTTATAGGTTTAACTATGAATCAAACAGTAATATTATTTTGCTTTACGAATAAAGAAAAAAATATTCGCAAATTGCCTAATATTGAAGGTTCATATTAAGTCCTAAATCCGCTTTTATTTGGGATGGAAGGTACTAAGAAGTTTTTCTCGGAACTTTGCCCTAGAGTGGGGGAAGCAACAGTCGTAGTTACTTGATTTGATAGTAATCTTCTTTTTCTAGTAAGATTGGCCCTCCCCCTTTCTATGTTAAAATTCTTAGAATCAATTTCCACTTTTGGTTCTGCTGCTCCTCTATAACTAAACATTGTTTCAGTTAGGTTCGAAATATTGCACCGTTGACATGACGAAAGTTAAGGCTAAAGCTAGTGAACTTATAACCAAATATTTACGCGAATTCCCTGACAAAACTTTTCGCAGTGATTCGGGCGTTTTATTTTGTAACAGTTGTGATAGAGTGGTTTCGACATCCCGAAGATTGTTAGTAATGCAGCATGTCGAAACAACAAAACATAAAGAAAACCTACATAGAAAAAACAATTCATACAGACATTTATTTCTACATCATTTACATCAACTTCGTCTTCCAGTAAGTCACTATTTTTCACTGATTTGGCTCGTGCTTTTGATAAGCGCAGATATTCCAATTTATAAGATCAATAATTCTGAATTAAAAGAGTTTTTTGAAAAGTTAAACAGACTCAAAATGCCAGACGAAAGCACTATTCGAAAAAATTATCTCCCTAATATTTACCAGGAGATCATGAATAAAATACGCAACCACATAAAAGACCAATTTGGGTGTCCATAAATGAGACGACTGATTCTCTGTAAGCTACGTGGCCAATATCATTGTCGGGAATCTGTCAGAAGACTTATCAAAACCCTTTCTTCTAAACATACAGTTGTTGGAAAAATGTAACCACGAAACCATAGCTAGATTTTTTAATGATTCCATGACTTTTCTCTGGCCAAATGAAACTCTACATTAAAAAGTTTTTTTATTCACAACTGACGTTGCTCCGTACATGGTTAAGGCTGCAAAGGCATTGAAAATATTCTATCCTAAAATGATTCACGTGACTTGCCTTGCCCATGCATTTGATAGGATCGCGTAAACTGTCAGAAATGAATTTGAAGTTGTAGACTTGCTGAATATCCAATATTTCGAATATCCAAAAAAAATTTCTGAAAGCGCCAAGTCGGGTAAAAGAATTAATTAAATTAAATTAAAGAATTAAATTTACCACCGGAACGGATAATCACAAGATGGGGAACCTGGCTAGATGCATCCCACTACTACTATCAACATTTTGATAAATCCAAATTAGATGATACAGCGTCGACAATATCAAGAGCAAAGAAATTAATGGAAAAAACAACTTTAAAACAAAATTTATGTTATATTTAGACAAATTTCGTTTTTTTAGTTGAAACAATAAAAAGACTTGAAAATCGAAATTTGCTTATATCAGAAAGCCTGAAAATAGTAGATGATTCCATACAAAAACTAAAAAGCGTCCATGGACCATTTGCACCAAAAATCACACAAAAAGTTCAACACGTTTTCGAAAACAACTCTGGGCTAAAACAGTTATGATCCATCTCCGATATTCTAGAAGGAAACTTTGGAGAATAAGATATGCTACTCAGCCCTAGTGAAGCATCATGTTTTAAAAGAGCTCCCGTTACATCAGTCGACCTGGAAAGATCATTTAGTAGGTACAAAAAAATATTGCGACCTGATCGTCAGAGCTTCACATTCGATAATCTAAGGATGTACACAATTTCAAATATTAATTTGAAAGAGGAATAAGCGTTTTGTAACTGTTTTTTCATATTATAAGGATGTATTATTAGAAATTAAAAAGTAAGTAATACATTTTTTATTTTGTTTTACCTGCATATTTCCCAAAAATAAATGCATATAATATGTACATATTTAAGGATTTTTATTGCATATAAATCCGGGCCCTACTTATGGTCAATATCTTTCTTCTTTTTGTTAAAATTATATTGATATGGAAATGAATGACTGTTAATATATGAGTAGTCTAGAAAATGGTTGGGTGTGATCAATAAAAAAAATAAGTGTTACTTATTTATTATATGCCAACTTTGACCATCATCAGTGCTAAGAAAAAACATTAATAGTGCAGTACCAACTTTTCTAAATGTTTTTGATACTGTAATGTTGATGGTGTTATTTGTTTGTGTTTTTTTTTCTCAGTCCTGATGATGGTTTGAAAGTTAGGTAGAAACTTGGCCACATATTGATATATTTTATATATATTTCCCTTCACGCAGTACCCCTACGTGAAGGACATTTATTGTTCTGCATGTTCCGTACATCGATAATATATTACATACAATTGTACTTTCATGTTGTTTTTTTTTTCTATTGTTTACATTTTTTTTTTGTATTATTTATATATAAAACTAAATGCTAAATTGAAAATACATCATTAAAACAAAAATATTGATCACAGTAAACATTAAGCCAGTTGAACCAAAATCACATAATAAATACCATTTAAGAAAAAAAAAAATAGGAAAAAACCACGTATATATATATATATATATATATACATACACACACATATAAATATATATATGTATACATACACACACATATAAATATATATCTAAGTATGTACACATATGATATATATTAAAGTGTTGTACTTATTGGTGTTGATAATTTTACTTGTTAAAATAGAAGATCAAAAGAGACATAAAATACTTGTTAAGACGTTAGTGGAAAAGTTCCAATCTAAAATCCTTAAGTCTCTAACCTATAAATAAGAAACAAAAATATCTATCAAATATTAAAATTATAATTTATTTAATTATTTTTTTTAGGCGCTGCGTGAAAAGGAAAAGGGAGATTGGAAAAATTTGACACTTGGGGAAAAAAAAGCTCTATACAGGTTTGATGAGTTACTTTGTTAAAATATTTTGTTTGTTTAAAAAAAAGACACTTATGTTACCAATGATTATATGTAGTTTTTAGTATTGATACACCTTAATTTCCTTGGAAACATCAAAAATTTAAAACTATTGTGATTAAATAATTTTATAATTTATAATTTTATGTCTAATTGTCCAAAAATTGCCTATCCATCTTTATGTGTTGGCGATTATAACGGCCTATTTTACTGACTGCTGCAGGAAACAATTCTTCAGATTAATCCTGTCCATTGCCCTGCGACCTGGACCTCATTGTAGTATTATTTAGTTGCTTACATGGTGCACCCATGAAACTGATAATATGCTGATAACACCACATCTTGAATTCTTGTAGACGTTTACTTGTCTCTCAAGTTCCCATACCCATATCTCTAATGTGTGTGATAACACTGAGAACACTCAAGATCTGAGTACAGTAGTACCTTGAGATACAAGTGGCCTAACATACGAGTTATTTGAGATATGAGCTTTTGAGCGAGCGAAGTTTTGTTTTGAAATACGAGCGACATTTGAGATATGAGGAACGGCCAGCTTCCGCCTTTTTACTGCGCCTCGTGTGTCTTGCGCATTATCCCAATTATTCCCCCAGTGTGCTTTTTTACCTCGCTGTCGATGCATCTTTGCTAAGTTTTTCTAGAGCTTTGTGCTTTTTGTGCATTTACATACTTTATCACATTTCTTTTTTTAACTATGAGTCTGAAGAAAGTGTGTTGAAAGGTCAATGCTCAGAAGAAGATGATGTCTATTGAATTAAAGCGTGAAATCATAGAAAAAAATTAGCAATCTGTGCGAGTAGTTGACTTAGCGAGGCAGTATGGGCGTAGTACTTCAACGATATGCACTGTGCTTAAACAGAAGGAGTCGATAAAGGGTATAATGCCAGCTAAGGGTGTTACAATAATTTCTAAGCTCCGGAGCTCTCTCTATGAAAAGATGGAGAAACTGCTGATGGTTTGGGTGACGGAGAAGCAGCTTAAATGTGACACCTTAACACAGAGCATCATATGCGAGAAGGCACGAGCGATTTACGGTGATTTGCTGAATCAGATCCCGCCCACTTCCAGGAACGAGGCATTGGAAAACTCGTTTAAAGCCAGTCAATATTTGCCATTTATAAATCCCGGATAACTTATTCTCTCAGTTCTTTTTAGAGGGTGATTATTTGCATAGAATCCGACATCAATATGTTGTTTTTTACTGATGATCATTATTAGTATTTTCTGATGATTCATCTTCATTCGATAATTATTGCATGCTTTCAGTATATTTTCTATAAGACACTGAAGACCTTCAGCACTGTCTGCTAAAAGCACCCCACGTCATCAGCATATCTCAGGTTATTTATTGTTTCGCCGTTCAGATTATCCCGTCCAGATTCATTTACAGTCTTCTGGAACAATCTCACCGAATAGGCATGGAATTTCTATGAGTTGTTGTCCACAGGGAACATCCATCATAATCATTGCTAACAGAGAATGTCTGCATAACTTGTGTTTAACTTTCATAATTTATATAATTTTTTGTAAAACACTGTATATTTTCAAATAATATGTGTAAGGGGTTCGAAATTTTCCCAACCAATCATAGCTACCTAAGCTGTGAGTAGCCTTACAGTTATAAGAAAGGTTATTCGATAGATCACTGTTTTCACATCACTATCCTTTCATACGATAGGGGCTAAAAAAATAAGTCAAAACTAGAAATAAAACATTTATTTTTCATTTTACATCATTTTTCAAATGATAAAATCAGTCTTTACAGTTTTATTTTTAATTTTGTTCATACGTTGGATTTTATTCTGCCAAAACAAAGGGCGGTGAGGGGCTCCTGGAGTGATGCAGACACGTGTCGGTTCCTGACCGAAGATGTCACAGAGATCCAGCCTTGTGCTGCACCCACCCATGCTTTTATCAGTAAAAGTGTGAAACAATGCCATCATTATGACCTGTGTTCCGTTCAACAAGTTAAATAATGTGGGTGATAGAATGCATCCCTGTATCATTCCTCTTTTTATGCAAAAGTATTCTGATAGTTTTTGCTTTAGTTTTTTGCCAACAATGCGGACAGACACCTTCTGATTTTTGTACAAATTTTTTATTCGTCTGATGTCCTTGTAATCTATGGTTTCTTTTTTAAGTATTTCTTTGAGTTTTCAATGTCGCACCCTGTCGAAGGCCTTTTCGAAGTCGACAATACATGCAAATAGGTCCACACATGGCCCACTAAAGAGAACAAATCATCACATCTTTTAAACTTTTAATGTATAGAGTTGGGTTACATTGTACACTTTTTAAACAATGTTCATTAACTGCCCATATTCAATACAAAATCAGGACTAATTTTATTAATTAAAACAGATTTACAACATTTTTATAGATTTCCTTTTTTCCATTACATTTGCAATAATCAAAATATGCTAATACTTGTCCGATAAGTGTACAATATATCCCCAATGATTGGGTTACTTAGGGCAGGACAGAAAAGTTATAAACTACATGAATTATAAATTACTTACTAGAAATTAACTTCTTTTGGAAATAGTTGACAGAATATATCTTAAAAAAGTGTAAAATGAGGAGGAGTACTCAATAAATAACAAACACAAAATAAGTTAAGACTCATTTTATTTGTGTTTACGTTTCAACCTAATTTTTAGGCCATCTTCAGGGCTGAGAGATGATGAGTCCAATTTCAACTGATAACTCCTCCTACATTGGGGAAACAAAAAACCTCCTTAAAGAAAGCATAAATCAACACAAACATTCCACCTCCTCCCACAACAAAACTGCTTCCGAACTTTCTGAATACGCACCAACTTCAAACCAAGCTTTTGACTTTGAAAACACTTCAGTCTTCACCAAAGTCCCAACGATTCCTCTCAGATGTCTCCTCTCTAGAAGAATCCTCTCAGAAATTTTTGGTTGATGGGAAGGGATTCTAAATGGGTACGGATGGCTTCTGAGGGGCAGGTGGCTACTTCAGTACTACTGTATTAGTATGGCTCTAACTGCTATTCAATATAACTTACACCCGTCTTTAACTTGCAATCCATTGTAACAACGTATAGTCTTAAATATTTTCTTATATCAGCATGGAATATTTATTTATATTGTTGTTCTTACACCCTTTATAGGTGACTTGACAAATTTAGAAAGAACTTTTTTTTTTTTAAATAAAACTCAACGATGTTTCAGCATCGTTAATAAATATCGTTGAGAATTAAAAATCAACATCCTTAATAAAAATTTGCTTTGTTTTTCCGTGAAAATCCTGTATTACATTTTTTTTTTCTAAAGTGGTATACTCCTCAATAATAAATCACTCACTATGGCTTGTTTTTAATGCCCTGAGGAGTCTCATGTACCCCACCTCAATAACGAGTTATAGTGGCTCTTCCCCTCCAACCGTAGTAGGCTATATTTCCTAGGTTCATTCTTATAACAAAACATCAACTCACAACATCTTTTTTACATCTATAGTCTCCTACAATTTAAATCCTCTATCCAATCCCTGGACACAAGATCTAGCCTTTCCTACTCTTATTCTTGTTCCCACAGAACCAAAACCATTGAACGTTCCTTTCTTGCCCATTCCACCACTCTTTGGAACTCACTCCCACCTGATATCCGTCATGCTTCTTCTTTATCCATACTTTTCCGACATCTCCTAATTCCCGAACAGATGCTCTCAAATCATTTATAATTAATAGCTCATATCAATCAGAAGTTATTGATGACTTACTGTCAATTTTCTTCACTTAAAATGATATTATGTTATGTCTTCAATTTTATTTTTGTCTCAGCTCAATTTTTGTTATTTTAGATTTTTATTCTTCTTTTTTTCTTATTTACCAGAACATGCCTTTTATTTTATTTTTTCAAGTACTTTAGCAAATACTGTATCATTCTTATAATTTAGCCCCTTGGCTAGATATATATTAAGTATTTTTGTACAAATCTGTTAGTCTTAATGGACTTGGTCCCAGAATAAAATTATTTTTCTATTCTATTCTGTTTTAATATACTTTTATATTCTGTTTTTATATACATTTTTAGGGCATAGTTTTTCCAAACTTTTGCTGATATAAATGCTCCAACAGGAGAATGAAAATCAGTTCTTGGCTTTGCTCTTTGCTTTTTCTCATTTACCAGAACATATCTTTTATTTTATTTTATTTTTCAAGTACTTTAGCAAATACAGTATTATTCTTATAATTTAGCCCCTTGGCTAGATATATATTCAAGTATTTTTGTACAAATCTGTTAGTCTTAATGGACTTGGTCCCAGAATACAATTATTTTTCTATTCTATTCTGTTTTAATATACTGGAGTTATTTATAGAAACTATATTGTGTTATTAATTTTTTTAGGGCATCGTTTTGCCAAACTTTTGCTGAGATAAATGCTCCAACAGGAGAATGGAAATCAGTTCTTGGCTTTGCTCTTTGTTTCGCTTCATTGGCCCTTTGGGGATATATGGGTATGAAGTTGTTTGGTAAGTCACAATCATATTTGACTATAATTTTTCAACTAATCAGGTTGTTAAATCAGTTAGTTGTATTTTTCAAGTTGTATGGATGAAATAGTGGCACCTGTAGCCTTTATGTTAAATCTTAGGAATTCCTATAGCATTCTCGACAGGTAAGTTTTTTTTGGGTGTGCCTCTTGATTTTTTAAGTTAATGAATAGACATTTTTTGTTTCCCTTATAAGACAAGGCTGCTTTTTAGTCTTTATTTTAACAAACCTATAAAAAAAACATTCAAAAGGTACATGTTCTGTATTAAACTGATTCATCAATATTGTAACCGTTACAAAGTGATCCTACTATTTAATGAAAACTTAAAAATGTTACACACTGTTTTCCGTGAAGTAGAACAGTTGATTTTTATTTTAATTGGTTCCCCTGTCGAGGTTTTGATTTTTCTTTTTACAATCTTGCATTAGTTCATTTAATTAATTTTAAGATGTCAAATTAATTAAGGCAGATTCCTCAATGAAATGAAGCGGCTATGCAGAGACCAGGAAGAATGGTTGTGCTGGCTAGGCTCCTCAACGCTAGATAAATGGCATTAGAGGAAGACAAAGAAGAAGAAGAAATTTTAATTTCTCTTATGTTCACAAAGAAAACAAACAAAATAAAATCTTATCTAATGTTTGACAAAATCTATACCAAACAAATTTTTTTTTCAGTTATTCACCTATTATATATTTTCTATTATTCAC
Organism: Arma custos; assembly: GCA_037127475.1. Taxonomy (NCBI): domain Eukaryota; kingdom Metazoa; phylum Arthropoda; class Insecta; order Hemiptera; family Pentatomidae; genus Arma; species Arma custos. The sequence goes on from CM073761.1 coordinate 14,085,632, forward strand.
CTATCCAATGAACTCAACCCAACTATTTGTTGATTGTTTTTTACTTTACAATAAAATAAAAAAATTGATTGTAATCTATGACATATGAAGCTTGTACTTCTGTCATAAGTGCCAGACAACTTGATTGCTGCTCTGCAATCTCCTTATATGAGCTCACCAAATAAACTTCTAATAACTTATTGCTAGGAAATGGAAATTTCCCTTTGATTTCCGAAGAAATTAATAATTTTTTTTAGTTCTGCTTTTTATAGATACTAAATTAATATCAGTTTCTTAATGTTCCAGTTTACAACCCCACCCTTCCAGATTCTTTTAAGGAGGAACATCGTCAAGCACAGCTCAAGAGAATTTTGGCTTTCAGAATGAATCCAATCGATGGTCTATCATCAAAATATGACTATGATAATAACAAGTGGAAGTAAACTGGAATGGAATTTTTGAGTTATAATTAGTAACAATTATGGATTATGTGCTGTAAATGTATATATATATATCAAATATTTCATAAATAAAAAAATATATAGTTAATTTTGTTTTTGTATTTCACAATGCAATGAAGTGTGTTAAACATTTGTTATTTTTAAAATGTGGTTAAACTTTTAAAAAATGTTTTATTGCAGATTTACTTTAATTCTTTTTTTCCTTGTCATGTTGCTTTTATCTCTTCCTATATCCTGACATATTAAATGCATGGATTGGCTTTAGTAAATGGTTAAATATTCATGGCAGACTGGACCAACACTTAAGAAGTGTTAAGGACAGAAATGAATCAAGTAGGGATAGGGCAATGAAAATCAAGTTGAAATTGGCAACCCCCATGTAGAGACTCCATTGTTTTTTCTACGTGTTATGAAGATGGTATGTGCATCTTGTGTAATTTCAAAGCTAACCCAGACCTAAGAATCAGGAGCAGGAGAATTTTAAGGTTAAAAATGTATTCATAAATGTTTTGTACCATCACACCTCATGTTGTGGGCATAATGTAATGGTGTATTAAACAAGTTTCTAAATATTTGAATGTTTCCAAATGAGGATTTAAATCACTATCAGCTACTTACAGTGGCAGTCAAAAGTAATTGCACAAGCCAAATATTGGCCCTAAAGTTATATTGGAATGAAATAAAATTACACAACGTTTCAATTGAATAGCCTTATTACACAAGTTTTAAAGTGCTAAATAATCAATTAAATAAAATTGTATTTGTTTACAAACATTATTTTGTTTGTTAAGAGCTTAATTCCATTCAGGACTAGGGGGATCATAATGAAATTTATTCAGTCTGTATTGTTCTGTATCTAAGTAAACATGTTAACCAAAGAAAGGCGAATTTCTATTGCGACCCGAGATGTGTACAGTTTTGCAAAAAAGCAGAAAACCAACAAGAAATTGGTCAAACCTTGGGTATGAGCTTTTCTACAGTTCTTTATATTATTAAGAAATATGACGAGACAGGAACTAGCACCAACAAGCCATGAAAAGGACGGCCAAAGGTATTGACACCCAGAGAGTGCACTTAACTAAAGAGACAACAAAAATCCATGAATTAGTTCTTGGCAACTGGTAAATATGGTGGCTTGTACTTCAAATAAGCAAGTAAGGTGTTCTGTAAGAAGAGCCCTTTATCAAGCAAATATGCACTGTAGGATACCAAGGAAGAAACTGTTTATCAGTGAGGTTAACAGAAGAAAGAGACTTGAGTTTACAAAAGAGTACATTACCAAACCTGTCGAATGTTAGCAAAATGTTTTATTTAGCGACATGAGAAAATTTAATATATTTGGGAGTGACGGTAGGAAGTACATTTGGCGAAAACTTAACAAAGAATTAAAAATACTAAAAGTTCGAACTACTATGAAACATGGAGGAGGTCATGTTATGGTTTGGGGGTGCACTTCATTTCATGCAGTTGGTGAACTTGTTCTGATTGAACACATCTTAAATGCAGATAACTATGTCAACATTTTTTGCCATAATCTACAGACCAGCACTCAAAAATTGGGGATTGAAAATTCTTACATATTTCAACAGGATAATGATCCTAAGCATACTGCTAATAAGACCAAGGAGTGGCTCTTGTATAATGTACACAGAATGCTTCTAACCCATCCCCAAAGTCCGGACCTTAATGTCATAGAAAACTTATGGCACATTTTAGAACAAAGAGTTCGAAAATACGCCATTACCTCCTAAAATATACCTGATAGAAGTTTTGCTTGAAGATTGTTAAAAAAACGAGCCAGTTTTAAAAAAATATTGTTTATTCAATGACAAGACGTCTTCAAGCTGTTGGTGCAAATGGATTGCCCACAAAATATTGCAAAATAAAAACAATATACATGTTAAAGCCAGATAGTTTATTTGGTTGACTAAAAGAGTACTTATTATTAATCATAAGCAAAACAAATATCTCGTAAAAGAAAAGAACTTTTTTCCTTTTATTTTAATTTTCATCTTTTGTAAATATAGTAATATAAATATTTATTTTTTGATATTGTTATTATTTGTTTATTATTATTGTTTAAATTAAATACAATAACTTAATTTTATTTATAAATTTAAGAAAAAAAAAAAAGACATGCCGACGGTGGATTCGATCGGCTATTGTTTATTTCGTCGATGTAATCCAGACAGTGTTGGCCCGAGGGAGTGCATATTATAAACAATTATTGTTTTAGTGGACTTCAACTAGACTAATTAGCTGCCCCGCTGCAGTTCAAGTTCAAACACAGTATTGGTATGTCAGTCGGTTCGACCACTTCAAACCGACCCGATATTTTGACCCTCGCTCGCCTTGTTGGAGTGAGGAATTTGATGGTCATTTTTGTTGAAGTATAAACATTATTTATTGTAAAATTCCCGCCATGTAACCGGGATGTAACCTCAAGTTGTGTTTTGGTACCGAGTTACAGCGGACATGTGCTCCTTTGTTGTTTTCTTGTATGTTATGTTAATAAACATTTTAAGTGGTATATCAGTGGTTAATTTACTTCAAATTACCTAAACAATTTTCTCTCGCCCTGCGGAGAATTCCTTCGACGTATCGACATTACGAATGCCCCGCCGTCGAAATCTACGAGTCAGATAAGGAAGATTTTGTTTTATATTATTCCATTTGGTCAAATAGACAAACATTATTAGTGTCTTGATAAACATTAATGTTATCCTTTTTCTTATTTGTTTTAAGTAACTATTTTCATTTGCAAAACGATTAAATTTTTAATTTAATTCAATTAGTTTATTTACATTTTGATATATATATATATATATATATATATATATATATATATATATATATATATATATATATATATATAAGTTACAAGTGGAACTAGGACAGTATTATTGCTAATACCATTAATGTAAATGTAAACACTGCAAAAGATATAAAAGCAGGATTATGAGAGAGAATAAAGCAGTATTGTTCTAAAAGTCTAACAGTGAGTTTCATTTCCTTCCTTGTTAATCTCTTTTTTTTAATATTATTTGTGTCACAACACTTAAGTTGTGCCGAAACCCGGGAAAATTGTGAAAGTGAAAACCGTGGTAAAGATTTTTTTTTTATTTTTGTTCAGCACGCTTATTGTGACCATTAAAAGATGCCTGAAGGAAACAATATCCTGAGACCAGCCGTGCTTACGATGGATGCGCAACCTCAACCTCAACCAGCACCTCAACCGCCGCTAGAATCACAGGAATCAATCACAGACATAAATCCTAACTTTCCATTGCTGCCAACAACTACATTGGCATTAGCGCGTGCGGACATAGCTGCGAGGGAAGCAAATGAGTTAGAACGCATGAAGCTCAGGAAGAACAATGCGCGGGATTTGAGGAGAGAGATAAGCGAGCTCGAGAGATTTGATGGTGAAGTCGGTGAGCTTAACTATTTCCTAAAAGGAGGAGACCTAATCATGTACTACATCCATATTCAGGCCGAGGCAAAGGATATTGAAGAATTGGATGCCACTAGACTAAGGGCAGCTCTGGTGTGCCGCGTCAGGAGGAGCATTCTCAATCTAATCCAGGCTGATGAGGAAACGCCGTGGCACGCAGTTAAAGAAAGGCTAAAAAAAGCATTTGGTGGGGGACGATGGGCTCCCGAGGAAGACATGCTCCAGATGTTCAGGGAGTATCGGAAACCAGGACAGACACAAGGCCAATACGCTGCGGTACTGCTAGCTCGATATAATAAAATTACGGAAAAATTACGCGAAGTGATGGAGACGGAGGAAGTAGAAGCCAGAATGGATTTTCTGTCAAGGATCCTGAAAAACCAGCTTGCTAGAGATACTGGCAGGAAAGATGGACTACCGCGGGACAAATCCTTCCTAGAATGCGCCCAGGAGATGGTTGACTCAAGCGCAAGAGAAGAGGAAGCTAGACACTGCGAAGAGGTAGAAGCAGGATGGAGTAGGGTTACGTACCGGAGACCCGAGATGCACCGTAACCGGCCAAGATTAGAAGTAGGGAGAAGAAGAGAGACCGAAAGGTATAGGAAGGAGAGGCCGTTTGCAAGAGATAAGCGACTGGGGGCAGACAAAAGGAATGGACGAAGAGAAGAAAGGAGATGCCACGAGTGTGGCAAGACGGGTCATCTGATGGCCCAATGCTCTCGCACGAAGTGCTTTGAGTGCAATAGTGAGGGGCACATGGCACGACAATGCCCTTACATAAAGCGAAGAGAGGTAGACCGAGGCGAACCTATGGAGGTGAATGTGCAGAGGCTGCGGAGGAACTCTGGACGAAGCCGTAGAGTGGGACAAGCGGATGAGACGACAGAATCGTCGGGCGTGTCAGAAACGGAGGAGGAAGAACCAGGGAGCAGTGGAGGAGAGCAGCGGAAGGAACAGCGACTAGGAGGAGTGAGGAGCAGGAAGCATGCAGCAATTTTAGGAGGGTGTCTGCGGAGAGGCGACCGCGCTGAGACCTGTAATAACATTAGAGGTGAGTCTTACTGGTTGCCAATTATTAAGATAAAAGGGGGAGTGCAATGTTTAGTGGATACGGGGAGTTCTAATACTATTATGACCAGAGGGGCGTTAGAAAAATTGTACGGGATACAGAGGGTACTCCATATACGCGAGTGTAAATGTCAATTAATCACTCTGGGCGGGCCGTGCAAAGTGGAGGAAGAAGTAAGCATTGAGAGTAAGCGGTGGACAGGGAAACGGGGTAATGTGAACGTCCATGTAGTGGGTGGAATGACCCGGCAGTACCAAGTGATCATAGGATGCGACCTGTTGGATAAAGTAGGAGCGAGAGTAAGGATTAATCGTGGGCAATGGGAGATCAGAATCGGGGCGCGCACGTACAGAGGTAGAGAGATCGAAAGAGGCGAGGGAACGCAGATAGGGGCGGTAACCCAAATCGGTGACTGGAGGGGGGACATTCAGAGGGAGTTCCGGGATATTTTTTTTCACGAGGGGGATGTTTTAGGGGTAACGGGCCGAACGGTGCCCGAGGTTCCACTGAAACAAGACAGGATTACCTACGTGAAGGAACGAAGATACCCGCAAGCACTTCGGGCCCATATTCGGGAAGAATTAACTTGCCTCAAGGAACAGGGGATCATAGTCAGGAAGAAGAGTTTACCGGGGGACGAGAAGGAACGTTACCGTGTGGTAGTGGACTACCGAAAACTGAATGACAATACCGTCGATGAGAGATATCCGATCCCGCGGTTTGAAGATATTCTTGGTAGGCTGAGTGGGGCAACCATCTTCAGTACGCTCGACCTTAAAGCGGGATATCATCAGATTAAGATGCACCCTCGTGATCAGCACAAAACAGCTTTTAGCTTCGAGAGGGGGCACTACGAGTTCACGCGCATGCCGTTTGGCCTCAAAAACGCCCCGATCACCTTCCAGCGATTGATGGATGAATTCCTTCGAGGCTTAGGGGAATCCTTCTGTCAAGTTTACATGGACGACCTACTGGTCTTTAGTAGAACCGAGAGGGAACACGTGGAGCATCTGCGCAGGGTTTTCGCGAAGATCAGGGAGTTTGGCCTCAAGCTGTCCAAGGAGAAGTCTATCATGGGGGAAGAACAAATCACCTTCTTAGGCCACATTATTTCCAGGGAAGGGGTTAAACCAGACGCGACGAAAGTTGAAGCGATTCGCAAGATGGTGGTACCGCAAGATGTTAAGGGTATTCGTCGCCTTCTAGGAACCCTCAACTACTACCGGAGATTTATACCGGACATGGCGGCATACCTCGTCCCTCTTAACAAGCTGCTGAGAAAAGGTTCCAGGATAGTTGTCACGCCCGTCATAGAGAATAATATTCGGAAATGCATGGAAAGGTTGGAGGAGAGACCCGTGCTGGCGTTCCCCGACTTCCAGAAACCCTTCGCAGTAACGACCGATGCAAGCGAGTATGCGCTAGGGGCAGTATTGTCGCAAGGGGAGGCCGAGGGCGAACGTCCAATAGCTTACGCAAGTAGACGGCTAACTGACGCGGAGACGAGGTATAGTGCGTTAGAGAGAGAATTGATTGCTATATGTGATTGATTGATGATTGATAGTGTGGGCAGTGGAGCATTTCCGGCCGTACATCTTCGGAAGGAGATTCCGAGTACACACCGATCATAGGCCACTCCAATGGATCGGAAGACTCAAAGAGACATCGGCGAGGGTGTCCAGGTGGAAGGAGTTCCTGGCCCAATACAACATGGAAGTGGTTTACAAACCGGGAAAGGAAAACGTTGTAGCGGACTGGTTGTCTCGGGCCATTACCACGAACGCGGTGGAAGAGGTGGGTGAATCGTCACGAGATGTGCGGCAATTCCTGATCGAATGGACCCCGGAGAGAGAAGGCGGCGAAGCAACGGGAGGGCGAGAGACACCTTCAGACGATAGTTCAGCGGCTGATAGACCGGAGAGTATGGAGGAGATAGACGACATTATTAACGACAAGAGGCGGCAGGTAATCTGGAAAACGTGGACATCTGGGTTACTGAAGATTGACTTCGCTAAATATGGGTCGAGCAGCGTCATTACGGTATGGTCCCAGCCTGGGGTTGGAGATGACCAAATTTGTCGAGTCCTCAAAGATGTGTCGAAGCAGGTAAAGTGCACCACCTCTACGTGGGTAATGCCACTATTTGGGATAAAATCCAACGGGTATGGAGAGCTGAGCGTATTGGGTTGGACCGCAGCTTCATTCGCTGCAAACGAATGGTGGAGACAATTCGGGAGGAGGAGCGGCAGAAAGAGGTAACCCTAGCTTACCACCAAGGGAAGACTAACCACCTTGGCATTTCAGAGACCATGATGGCGTTGCGGCGGCGGTATTTCTGGGCAAACATGAAGAAGACGGTGAGCGAACTCATTGGTACGTGCCAGGTATGCCAACATGTTCAATGTGCCAACAATGTTCGACAATGCAGCGATTCGGGAGGAGATGCGCGTTTTAGATGTCAAATGGCACCTAAACACGCCGGGACACCCCAAAAGCAGGGGATGCATTGAGCGTCTTCACGGCACCCTCAGCGAGCATCTGCGGGTCTATCAAGGAGAAAAAGGGTTGGAGCCAGATGTTGCCATGGTCAAAGCCATCGTCGCGTACAATCACTCTATCCATGCGGTCACGGGGTTCTCGCCGTTCGAGGTTCTCTTCGGCTTGAGGGAGCGTCGGAGGGATTTTAGAGGGGCCACGGAAGACGAGAAACAACTGGTAAATAACCGCATGGAAATGCGAGCGATGTGGAAAAAGACTCAGAGCAGGATTCGAGCCGAGAAAGAGAAGAGGGTGGCGCGAGGAAATTTGGCTGTGCGTGACGTGACAGGGGGAGTGTCAATCGGGACGATCGTGTACCGAAAATTAGGGTCCAATAGAGGAAAAGAGCTGTCGAGATACGAAGGGCCATTTCGGGTGACCGTTATCAGGGAACATAATGTGGTTACCATTGAAAGCATGACCGCGCCACACAAGCGAAGGACGGTCCATATAGAACAGTTAAAGATTCCAGCACGAGAACCGCCGGGCGGGTAGTGTACTGGAGTATCCTCCCGCACATACAGATACCAAACCATGTATCAGTCATATTTTAGTTTGTAAGTTTGTTCATGGAAGTGTTAAGATTTTTGTTGTTTTGTATTGTACCAAGTGCATTCTAAGCTAAAGCTATTTATTATGTACTATATTTGTAAACGTCTTTCTTTTTTTTTATTATTCTATCTTATTGTATTATAGGTCGATTGGTAGTGCGTGAAGTTTCTAGTACTTTATTTTTGTTTTCGTTTTAATCTATTATAAGATTCTATTTTTGTTTATTACTATTACTTTGTACTGCATTTCAGAGTTTCCGAGGACTGTTCGGAAACTGGTAGGGGGGAGTTACAAGTGGAACTAGGACAGTATTATTGCTAATACCATTAATGTAAATGTAAACACTGCAAAAGATATAAAAGCAGGATTATGAGAGAGAATAAAGCAGTATTGTTCTAAAAGTCTAACAGTGAGTTTCATTTCCTTCCTTGTTAATCTCTTTTTTTTAATATTATTTGTGTCACAACACTTAAGTTATATATATATATGTATACAATGATTTTTATTTTTAGTCTAATAAAAGATTCTATTAAAAAGATATGCGATCTGTAATTGAATCAGTGTGTATTTTTTCATATATCCATTTCGGAGCTCTCATTGAAAGGTCCAACAACTATTTCGAGGTTGCTCAAACAATTCATATTATGCATTATATTATAAACATTTAAATTTGTGCAAATACTTTTGAAAGGTCCTTTTTTTGTGTTGTATTTTTTTTTTAAGTGATCAGTTTTATTTAATTGATGTTTTAACACTTTAAAAGTTGTCTAAATAAAAGATTTTGCTTTTGAAAAAGTTGTGTAATTTTATTTCTTTCCAATAGAACTTAAGAGCCAATATTTGGCTTGTGCAATTACTTTTTGACTACTACTGTATCTTTCATTTAATTCTCTAGCTGAATTTAAGTTATCATGAATTACAGAAGTTAGGAATTTAATTTTTTCAAAATGTGGATTTAAATCACAAGCAGCTACTTATGTTTCATTTAATTCTCTAGCTGTATTTAAGTCATCATGAATTACAGAAATTAAGAGTTCAATTGTTCTTTTATTTAATTTTTTCGTTTACACTTTATTGTAGCTACAAAGCACCCAGGGAGATAAGCATCCCTCAGTCCGATTGGTCTTGGCTTCTGAGAAATTTTTATTAGTACCAGAACCCAAGCGAGGTGAAGAGCCTCGTCCTGCACGTGGTACCCCTGCACAGTGGGGAGTTCCTCCTCACTGACGAAACCCATCGGAACTAGACTGGGAAGTCGATAAACATCCCCCATAGGTCGATAATCCAGGCGGAACTGCATAGGCTATTGGATGAATGGCTGAGGGTGATTCAGTCCTACTATGCGAACTCCGAACACCTGGGCGACCTCCGGTTTCAATAAATGCCTTCCTATAGTAACAAGGCTCTGCCATAGGTGACCGTTTATTTCCTTGATACTCGTGGGAACAAAATGAACCCGAATTATACTAATTTTAAAATAAATGAGGACTCCATGGAGTCCAATATGACTGATTCATCAGGAATTAGCCAATCGGTCTCTGAACTGATGGCCAACTTAGAACAAGAAGTCTCAGACTTCGCAGAGGAAAGGGAACCACCTGCACAGCAGCAGGTAACGACCTCTGAGATCAATATAAACAAACTTCCAGACGAAGTCTGGAAGAATATGACGCATAGCCAAAGAAAGAATTTTCTACGGCAAAAGAAGAAGGCGACTCCCGCCGAAACTCAACCCTCAACCTCCAAGGATGAGAGGAAGAGAGGCAGGGAGAAGCAGGAGACTCCTTCACCCTACAAAACGGTGAAGAAACCTAAAATGGATTACAGTGGAGCAGCCGCAAGCATCAAGGTTGCAGTTGCCCACACAGATTACCCTCATCAAAAACTAAAGGATGAAGATTTTCAGGGCCTTATGTTCAAGCTCCTAAAAAGAATGAGCGAGAGGAAGGCTGAACAAGCCCCTGTTGGCTTCAACGGCTGCTCCCTGAGAGACGGAGCACAGGTGGTGAACTGCAAAGATGAGTCTACCAGGGAGTAAATGCAGATTTAAAAAAGCATTCAGATTTAACGCTGAACAAATATAACTTTGATAAAAGATTTCACGTTAATACACAGGCGATTTGTAAAAGCAAGAATGATTGCTTTAATCCACCCAATGGTCTCAACGTGTATACGGATGGACCCAAAGGGGAGTATGGTGCCGGCTCGGGATTCTGGTTCAGGGGTTGTCAGGGCATGGGTCATTACTTAGCTCTGGGCACGACACCCACTGTATTCCAAGCGGAAATATGGGCAATACTTGCAGGTGCCTTCGCTATGAAGAACCACAAGAATAAGGTAATCAATTTTCTCACTGACAGTCAGGCAGCATGCAATGCATTACAAAATGCAGTAACAAACTCTAGACTAGAGGAGGAATGCTGTCTAAGACTTGATGAATTAGCTGTATATAGCAGAGTTAACATATTTTGGATCCCTGGGCACAGTAATATTCCAGGAAATGAAAGGGCCGACAAATTGGCGAAGAAAGGAGCACTAATCGCTCCAATTGGATCAGAACCATGGTGTGGGTTCCCCTTCCCCTGGCTAAGGATACAATTAACAATCTAGTCAAGAGGAAGATAAAAACACGTTGGGATAGAGCCAAGATAAGGCATACTAAACTTTTTATCAAGGATCCCAATGATAATCTTTCTCATAAAATCAAGTAAGAAGCCGCTCACATGTCGAGAACCGACCTCAAAAGTATGGTTGACAGAGGAGGACGAAACCCCCTGGCACGTTCTCTAGGAATGTATAGCACTAAGCCGAAAGAGGACACTTGTCCTTGGCCCTGGGGGACACAAGGAACTTCAAGAACTGAGATTTAAAGACTATCTAAAATTTCTCAGAGGTATGTTATCTAGACCTATGTTAGGGATCTTAAGGACTCAAGCACAATGGGCCTTTTTAGGCCGACGTGCATGGTAATCAAGAGTCAAACATAAATAATTTAATGTAATGATTTTTCTCTCATGAGTAAGATGATTTCTGAATAGGATAGGATGACTGAAAATTATGAAACATTCACCTTATGGATTAAAGCTATCAGTTTAAATTAAAGTAATTTTGCTCATGTTAAGTCTCATCCTGTAGGTATTTTCTTTCATTCAATCATCCCATCCTATAACCTTTGTGTTCTTTAATTTTTTTTCAACAATTATCACACTCTCACATATGCTTGAGAATCTTTTGTATGTTTAATTAACATTTAAAAGTGTTAATTCACTTGAGAAAAATTCTTAGAAGTGCTTTACCTTTTCACTGATACTTCTCATGACTTATGTAATAATGTTTCTCTTATTCAACAACATTCGTTTATATTTCATATAGTATTCAGAACCATCCTGTCACACGGTTTGTTAATTATGTGTTCATACGTTTAAACCTGTTTAAACATTAAACATGCTGAATTGTTACAAAACTACAAAATGTTGGGCTGCAACATGAGTGTCAAAGTTCATTTCCTTCACTCACATCTGGACTACTTTGCAGACAATCTTGGGGCTGTAAGTGAGGAACAAGGAGAGCCTTTCCATCAAGATATAAAAGAAATGGAGCGCAGAAATCAAGGTCGATGGAATGTCAACATGATGGCAGACTACTTTGGATGTTAAAAAGGGAAAATTCACAAGAACACAGCCAAATAAACGCTAAAAGAAGCTTTGATGGAAAAAGAAAACGTTTTTACAAAGACTTATAATAACTTTATAACACATGTGCATCACTTGTATGCACATTTTAGCTAGGCATTTTTTTTTTGCTTACTTCATGTTAAAATAATAAGAACAAATCCAAAATTTTCCGTTTTTTGTTTTTCAAAACCTTCAACTTTAATTTGTAGGCAAGGCTTACTTGATAGAAAAAACCAATGTCATTGTTAAAATCACTGCAAAAAATTACATAAACATCAGTTAAATAAATCAAAACAATTTTTTAAAAAGCATTTTTTGCAGACCTGTGTTATTAGTTTTCTTTATATCAATTTGTAAATTTTAACTTAGTGATTGCCATCATCTCCTTCCGTGCGAGTCTCATAAATCTTCCTGACGATTCTCTCTGGTTCCACCGTAAGTAGGTGTTCGAACCACCTTAGTTTGTGTTCATCCAGGATAGTCTCAGCTGATTTAATATCGAGATTAGCCCGTAATGTTGTGTTCCCTATCTTATCTCTCTGAGTTTTCCTTAGATAAGGTTCAAACCTATTTATTATTACGGTATTTTTTTAAAATAACTATTGGTTTATGTATTATCAATATTAATCTTAACCATGTATACAAATTTTAGTAAAGGTAAAAATAGTCATAAAACTAAACTGATACACCTAAGAACAGAAAGATGAGGTATACCAGTGTATGAACTTAGTAAATGATACTATTGAGATGTGTTAATAAAGATACGCAAGACACTAGGTTTAGCATGCATTACACAACTAATTTAATAAAACTAGTGGTATTATTGTTTATGTAAGGTTTATTAGGTATTCCCTTGTTAGCCATTTTAATTAGCATTAGATACTAATACTAACTATATAGTTAACCATATAGTTAGTATTAGAACTATTAATTATAATTCATTACAATAACAAGTCTGTATACTCTATAACTATTGAATAATAATATTGAAATATATTAGTAAGAATACATATAGATATTAGGTTTAAATAGTCCATACTGCTTAATTTAATTAAACAAAACTAGAGGTATTATTATTCATGTAAGTTTTATTAGGTATTCCTCTTGTTACCCAATTTAATGATCAACTTAGTAGTTGAAATTATTAATTAAAATAGAACATATAAATAACAAGCTTTTGTACTCTATTACTGTAAGATTTAATATTAAGAGTATAAAACATAGCATATGTTAGTTACTATATGTTTTATTAAATAATATATCCAAACATAAACTTTAGATACAAACAACTATTCATTTTAATTAGCAAATTTAACAACATTGTGGAGGATTAGGCTAAAGTTTATATTTTAAAAAAAGTAACAAGCAAATCAAAATCAGGTGAAGTAATAAATAATTGCTGTTTATAATTTGTAAGCTTGTCGTATCATCAAATCAAAGTAACTGTCAGTGTCTATTGAAGCACTGACTCCAGCGTAATAGTTCAGAAACTCCTCTCTTGTGATCTGGAAAAAAAAAATGTAATATAAATATATATATATATAACTGCTAGCTGACCCGGCAAGCATTGTTCTGCCACATAAATTATTTCTAGTGAATATGTTGGTTATTTAATAAAAAATAACGACTGTATTGTAGTGTGTTTGAATGCTTCAACAATCGATAAAATTGATTGATAAAATAGAACCATCGTTTCTCGATAAAATCAATCGAAAGAAAAAAATTAAATATAGTATTAATAATTCAATTTATTATTACAATTTTATTACTAAAAATCAAATTTGGTAACATGCTATCCTACATACTTAAAAGCAAAATTTTATAGTTAAATTTTAGCATTTTACAAAATGTAGAAATATTTACCTTTCCATCGACGCATCCCTTCTCAAAGGTTGCTATAAATTTTTGTAAGATTTGATCTTCTGACATTTCACCACTCCGGTACTTGGGGTGTGCTCTTACACAGTAAATTTCTTTCAAGTCTTTTAACGCGATCACTCCATCTTTAGTCTTATCCAGTTTTTCAAAAGCCTCGTTCAGAGAATGTTTTCTCGTTTCGGACATGTTAGGCTATAATAAATGTCAAATGTGATTTAATCTGTACATATTTTACTACCAATTAAGACATCAAGGGTCATATTTGTGTTTAAAAGAACATGATTTTCACTTTTTGTCAGATAAATCAAGTTTAGGGAACCCTAATTACCAATAAATATGTATAAAAAGTATTCATTAATAGTTCTTTGTAATTGTAAAATACCTATGGAATGAATTGGTAAGGTACTGATTCTTCATCACTTTCACATATGTGACTTCATTCACTCAATTAAGCTGCCTGCCCATAATGGGCAAAATACTTGAAAAACTCATTCTGAAACGTCTTCATCCTATCATAGAATCTAACCAAATAATCCCAGATCACCAATTTGGTTTCAGAACATTGCACTCCACAATCCAGCAATGTCATCGTGTGGTGGACGTTGTCTCATCCGCATTAGAGCGCGGAATGTACTGCACGGGAGGCTTATCTCGATGTAGAGCAGGCTTTTGATCGAGTCTGGCATCCGGGTCTGCTGTACAAACTCCGTAAATTCTTACCTTCTACTTACTTCCTTATTATCAGTTCCTACCTCAGTGAAAGAACCTTTAAAGTAAAACATAATTTTTCCTACTCTTCCCTCTTTACCCAGTCTGCCGGTGTTCCTGAAGGTAGTATCCTGGGTCCTATCCTATACACGATATATATACAGCTGACATCCCAACCCATCCAAGCACTGTCCTCACTATGTACGCTGATGACACATGTGTGTTATCAGTGAATAAGGATCCATTTGTTGCATCCCAATCTCTTCAATCTCATATCTCAAACCTTCAAGAATGGTGTCAAAATTGCAGAATTAAGTTAAATCCTAACAAATCCCACCAAATTACCTTCACTCTTCGTCGTAAACCTACGAATTCCTGCCTTACTGTATCCTTTAATAACATTCTACTGATCCCTGTCGAACAGATACGTTACCTAGGACTCCATCTGGACAAACGTCTCACTTGGAATCCTCATACAAGACTGAAAAGACAAGAAACTGCTCGACATTTTCGTCTACTTCAACATTTACTGGACAAACGTTCAAAGCTCCCAATTAATTACAAAAGACTCATTTACATGACAGTTATCAGGCCTATTTGGACATACGGAGTTGAGCTTTGGACTCTACTAAACCATTCAATTTATCTCGTATCCAATCCTTACAATCCAAAATCCTTCGTAAAATCCTCAATGCTCCTTATTATGTCACAAACAAACTCATCCATCATGATCTTAATATCCCGTAGGTTGCTGATTTGGCCCAAACTAAATACCTATCCTTCCATGAAAAGCTCCATACGCACTTGAATTCGCTATTCTCTCAACTTGCTTCCCATAATATTCCTGATAACCCTCTGAGGTGTCTGAAAAGAAAATGGCCTCGAGACCTTCTACTATAGAACTTTATTGGAGTGCTATCAATGGGTAGTTTCTCCACAAGTGTTTTTTTTCATGTCCTTTGTTCATACAGCAGATTTACTTGATGTAATATAATTACAGTTTTAAATATCAATAAATTATTCTAAAAAAAAAAAAATTAAGCTGCTTCTTAACTTGCGATAACTAGCCTCTTAATAAATACATATCTGTATGATGTCCGAATATCTATACTGTATCTACACAAAATTGAAAAATTTCCTCAGCTCAACAATTCATTCAGAGTTTCTGATGTGGATCGCTAATGAAGTTTATTAATCAAGTCCATTAAACCTTTCCAATCGATGGATGTCTTATTCTAAATAGATCATTTGGCTAAAAATAAATAGAACACGCCTTTGCTAAAATAAATACTTACCTACTGTTATAATTTGAAAGAAATTGAACCATGCATTTAATCATAATGGCGTAACATACAGGAAAAAAAAATATTACCGTCTTTTAAAACGGAGTTCTATGCAGAATTCTTTTCCCTACTACAATGATCTGTGTTGACGGTTTGTAAAGCCCATGTATCCATGTATCTTTGCCCTTGACCAACTGACTCCGCCTTCTCCAATCTATGCCCCTCCTCTCGAATGTCTCTTAGGATTCATGCAGTGTCATGCGAAGGCTGAACATTTCATCAAGCATGTGAATTCATTATGCTATTAGTGGAATTTCAGCAATATCAGCAGGCTTACTGTATTACACCTGATCGTATGCGGTTGACAGTTTGGATCACATAAATTATCACCTTATTGTTTAATCAACTCTTATAGGTTTCGAAATTTTTTATTTGTTTACTTACTTAAAGTTAGATAATATTATTCAAAGGAAAAAAATAAATAAAAAAAACAGGAGAAGAGAATGAGTGACAATTGTCACAAATGCCTGAGCAAAGTTCATAGTATTCCTTCATAGACTCATCCTCAAATTCTTCACTTACGCAATATACAAGTTCTTTTAAAGAGTCAAACGCCATGATTTCAGGTAATCTTGATTTCTTATTGATTTTAGGCTCTATGCATTCATTAAATATGTGAAAATAGACAAGCAAGAAGTAATATCCAACTCCATAAATAAAATGAAAATGATTCCCAAGCAAGGATAATTGTGTTTACCCTCCTTTTCCTTATAGTAGCTTCCAAGATTCCCAACTAATTGGAGGCTCTTCTTTTCGACATTTCAGCGTCCAGTAGCTGATAAGCGGTCTTGAGAATCTCCTCCTTACATATCTTTAAATCTGTCTTCCTTTCATAAGTTCTTAAAACACAATGTACCGTGAGCGAATGGGTATGAATAACAAGTTATTATTTAAGGCATGTATTGTCGCTTTTACCCTTATTCAAGTTTTAGGACTGTATCTTTAACACCTTTATTCCAAAATCTACCCAAAAGGAGATGACAGCTGGGTACCTAATATTTCATCCACTAACATCCCCACCTATGTTCAAAATATTCTATCCTTAGAACCTAACTTTTCTGCATCCTCTTCTTCCATCAAAAATATTATACCAGAACTTTTGACTGACTGACTTAGAATACATTCACACGGGAGTGAGCCACTCCTACACCGCTCAAGAAACAAGAACTGTCACGAGTCTCTATTGCTAATATTATTTCCAATTTTCTACAGCACCCCTGCCTCACCCCTTCCAATTTCTCGCCACACATACCCAATACCTTTCTCTCACACATTCATTCTTTAATTCCCATGATGACTTTCACGAAAGCAGAGAAAAACAACATAACAGTAGTAATGAACCGTTCAGAATATGATAAAAAAATGAATTCTCTACCATCAGACCAATCCTACAAACCTATTCCCTGAGATCCTACCGCGATCCTCCAAAAACAATTCAGCCTCTACCTAAAAAGCCTTGTCAATTCCAAATTAATTATATACCCGGTCTACAGAAACCTCATATCCTACAATTCCTAAGCCCCCTCCTTTTATGGACTTCCCAAAATCCACAAACCCAGCACCCCGGAGGGGGAGGGCCCTATCACATCTAACATTAATTCCTCAACAACAAAACTCAGCCAATTTTTACTCCCATCCTTGTAAGTCCTCAGCTGTAACAACGTATAGATAAAGCCCTCCTAATTGTAGAAAACAACTGGTCAATAATAGAACCTCACATCCCTCTCAACCAGTCCTCATACGTCAAATCTTTAAAACTGCTGTGAATCTGGCTACCTCACTTTCCACACTGTCCACAGTTCTTTAACCAAATTTCTGGACTTGCTATAGGAAATCCGCTCGCACCTGACCTCTCCAATATTGTCCTAAATGACCTCCTCAGCACCATTCTACCCCGGTTCCTTGACAAAGTTATTTTTATTTAAAAATATGTTGACGACCTCCTGTCTATATTCCAGAATTATTATCCGCCCTCAACTCATACCATCCTGCTTTCATTGTTGAACACGATTCAATAAATCCCTACCTTTTCTTGCCACCCGTATCATTAGAAACCCAGGCCAGACCTTATCCACTGACTGGTATTCTAAACCTACTACTCAGGGAGACTCCTTAATTACTACTCCCAACATCAACACCACCAAAAAATAAACGTAGCCAAAAATATCATCCACCAGTGCCGATCATTTTCGGACCCCCGCTTCCATGAAACCAACAGAAACCGCATCAAAGAAGTCCTGCAAAAAAAAAAAAAACTTTCCTTCCTATATTGTTAATAAACTTATTCATGTCTACAAAATTGCCTCCGTGCATAATTTCTAGTGTATTTAAGATCATTACAAAAAGTGATTAATGATCATTATAACAATTAATGAATGGAAAATCATAAAAAGTTTATGATTGAGAGGAAAATAGTTGACTGGAGGATCTAATGTGGGAGTTGGATAGTCTGAGAGTGCAGTAAAAAAAAAAAAACACTAAATAAGACAAACTTATTTATTGTAAGTTCCAACGTTTCGGCCTACATCGCAGGCCATCTTCATTTTTTTACTGCACCCCCAGACTATCTAACTCCCACATAAAAAGTTTAAAATTTAAAAGACATGAAGAATTCTTTTATCGTAAATAATCAATTGTTTCTGGGTTAATTTACGGAATATCGTTAATTAATATTCAAATATTCAATAAATATACTGTATACATTGTCATTCATACATATATGCCAATATAATAAGCATTTATGTGTATTTATCATTTATTCTCTGAATAGTATATTGAGATTATTGAGAAATAATCTGAGAGTGTGGAAAATTGTATCTTGTAATGTATACTTATTAAATGATATGGGTAGATGAATTTGTTGAAACTCACTCTTATAGAAACGATGAATTCATCAATGCTGATTGTGCCAGAGCCGTCAGCATCAAAGGCGAGGAACAATTTCTTTATCTGATCTTTGGATAAGTTGAGACCCGTGTCTGCTATACCTTCTGCAAATTCCTCTAAATTTAAAGAATGGCTACCATCATTGTCCATTCTTCGGAACACTCTGTAATGAATTTTAAGTATTTATTTAATGATCAAACCAGAGTTAGTCAGTACTAACAACTTTAATTTAAATTTATGTTACAGGTATTGGAACCATCATATGGCATTCAACTTTACATTTGAAATATGTGTATATATTTCTAAATATTTATATTTTGAAGAGAAAAGATTTGTCCAGGCCGGGATTTCCCCCGGGTTATCTACCAATCCACCAAATGATTACCGGCCTGGACAAATCTTTTCTCTTCAAAATATAAATATTTAAAAATTACAACACTTAATAAAAAAATAAAATAAATTATAAGTGAATATATTTCCTTTTAAAATTACAACTAATCATCTGTTTATTGTTAAAATGAATATTTAATGAATTATTCATTTTATTTTTTACCTATTAGCCTAAATTAAAAAAATTGGATTAACAAAAACATATTACATAATCTAATAATATTATGATAACATGTTTTCTTCCATTAAACTAATTTGTGAGTGAATCTGTCAAAGATGAAAAAAGTTCCAACGAATTCAAAAATATTTGGACAGATCACTAAATTGAGAAACAAATAAATATTAAAAAAAAAAAAAAGTGTTAAAAGACTAATTGAAGCCTTAACACTTAAAGTTGGTACTCACAAGAGGTGAATTGAATGTTAACTGTTTGGGAGTGAACTAATGATTGCTTGCTAACAATAATGCTATAAAATTAATACTGTGACTTAGAGGTCATCAGAGGTTGTTAACTCTTTAAAACTAGCCAGTTCCTTGCCCCAGAGTGGTTTGTTAGTATTCTTATTTCATTTCATTTATATAATATATAACATTCACCATTAAGCTCATAACCTTCCTAGTTCTTGATGAAATGTGTGTAGAGAGTAGCCACCATATTACATACTTATGAAAGTGTGATAAAACATAATTTAAAAATTCCTGGAGAAATTAATTTTACCCTGTTGAAATTTAGATAATTAGTAATTGTTTTAAACAATACAAATAATTATTTAATTTTACCCACAGCCAGAGATTTAAACGGATTTACAAATAATAGGGCTAATAGTAACTATACATTATACAGTAATATGGTATGGTATGGTATAATAAGGTCTTGTCGTGGCTGAGGTCTGGTCCGCTCCAGACCGGACATAAATTCTATTTCGCCTTAGGCGACCAATATCCAAGTTCTTCACAATACTCGGCCCTGGTGCAATGATGAATGTTGTATATATTCTTTTTTAAATTTTTTTTTTTTTAAATTTATTTATTGATATTTACAACTGTATTACAATTATACAACAAGTAAATAGAATTGTATATATTCAAATGCATTTAATAGGTTTGCCAATACTGATTCTTCTTTTAAACAATCAGCTTGTAAGAACATAATAATCCAAGCAGAGCAAAAGCACTAAACAGTTTTTGAAATTATGGAAATTTGTTTACGATTAAATTAATTTAATTTATTTTTTAAAGTTTGGTGTAAAAATCTATCATTGAAATTGGTGATGCCAAATCCTTAGCCTCCTTTTGTCAGTTATATTCTTTCTTGAAGATAGAGAATATTCAAAATTCTAGACCAATTAGTTTGTGGTAATATAAATGAATACATATTATTAATGTTTGATTGTTGAAGACCTCCCGAGATGAAGAATGCCTTCTGATCCTCCAGAAAGGCAAAGTAGACGGAGTTTCTCCAATGGATCTGTTGTGACATCGGCCTTCCTCTGTGCCTGGTTCATCATCTCTTGATTAGCTCGACTGCTTGGCGACATGATGAAATTCATCTGCAAAAAGGCAATACTTACTTAATAGTAATTTTTCCCAGAAAAAACACATATTTATCGAGTCTCTTTTAAAATTAAAATTACAGGTTTTGTTATTATTGTGTATTGATTTAATCTAGAAAATGTTGGCAAAGGTTCTACCGAAAAAAAAAGTTAGGTTGATTTCTTTTTTCAGAGCCAATGCAACGTCCTCAATTATTAAATCTCTTATGACAACAATAAAAACATCTCGTTTTATTTAGCCTAAAATTCCATGAAACTCCTAGGTTATAATTAATAAAAACTTAAATAAAAAATGCGGTTTCAGAAGTAAAAATAATTGTCAATTAACAAAGATTTAAACAAGAAATTCATGTTGGCAAACAGACATGCACCAGTTAATGAAAACATTCTATTTAGGGAATAAAGGAAGATTTGACTCAATAAAGAACTAATCCAAACTGAGATAGATTAATACATAGATGCCAAAATTTCTGGCTGAATGCCATTCAATAAAAGCACTTCAGGGCAAAACGGAATAGGAAAAAAAAAAAAAAAACCGCGGGTGTAATCTGACTCAATCTTAAGGAGGTTCAAGAACCTAACAAGTTAGATCACATTGAGATCCCGAAAATCAATCAATAGCACATCAGACCATTATTTATGTCAAATAAAAATTTGCAAATCAGTCGCAGATTTACAAAAAGCTTACGATTCGGTAGATATCGAGATTTTATTAGAAGTAATGTTGAAAAAATGGAGCATAATTATATCGACGTGTGGAAGAAAATAGTCTGGGAGGAGGTCGAAAATTTCTCACAACTTATGAGAAATTTTTGACCTCACCCGGACCATTTTCTTCCACAAATATATATATATATATATATATATACATATAAGGCCAACTATTATAATTCAAGAATAATTATATCGACATTTGAGGGAATGGACTGGAAATGTATGCAATGGGGATAAATAACCAAAGCATTTAAAATAAAAACAGAGTTAATTTCAAATCAGATATTCTTCAACTGGACTGCAATCCTTCAATTACAATAATCAAGTAAAAAAAAAATCCAGTCTCAAATTTGTTTTTTATTTAGACGTTTCGACTATCAACATGTACAGCTTTAAAACGCTATAAGTCAAATTCATTATAAAAATTTAAGCTGCTAGCATCTGTAAAGACGAACAATCACTAATGGTCAACCAAGATTTTTTTTTTTAAATAAAAATAAATGAATTTTTATATTCACCATAATGTAACTTTCACAAAAATATTTATTTTATTTTTAAAAGATCATTTTTCATCGAAAAAATCGCGTTGGGATTATGAAAAAATTCAGATGGGAAATGAAAACTTATAAAAGCTTCATTTTGGCTTGATGACATCATCAGGCTTGTTTTGTTTTTTATGATGAGAAATTCATATGAGGTTTTTGCATTTTCACATAGAATATTGTGTTCATCTTGAGAAATAAAACAAATGCTAATCAATTAAATTATCTTATTTCAAGTAAAGAGTCAATTTTTGTTATTATTGGCATATTTGTATTCAATAACTAATAGTTTTATCAACATAACCTATATATAACAAAGATTCCTTTATGATCTTTTTTTGAGTGTGCTTAAAACTTTGTAATGCAGAAATATTTTTTTCATCACAATCACTTACTAAACTATTGGACCCTCTACTAATCTAACTTTAATAATATTTTCTAATTCTTCTACCTGGAACAGAAGAGGAAAAAAAAAAGATCAAACTCACTGCATCTGAAAATGGTGTTTGCTTATGCGAGTTTATTGCTTATTGAGAGTCCTAGCATTATACTCTGACTAGTTATTGCTGAAACTATTTTAAGTAACATTACACTATATTCAGTGTAGAAGATATATATAATAAGAAGCCATAACAATCTTTTAAGGATGATTTGTACATATAATTTGAATGATAACATTATCATGACAACCATCTTATTTTAACATAGGGAAAGACACATTAAGAGTCAAGGGCGGATTTAGGGGGGGCAGGGAGGTAAGTGCCCCCTCCTCCCCAGACGGTTTTTTGTGTACTATGGAGAATCCATTACAGTAAATACTTATAGGCAAATCACATGATCATAGTTGTTAAAATATATGAATAAAATAACAGAAAGAACATGAGTGGAATTATTGTTTTGATATTTTAATAAACCTTTGAAACCTTTTTATAAATACAACAAGTTTATTTCTAAGTTATTGTGGATTTTTTTGCCAGTAGAGTTCAGAAGTGAAGAGTACAAAGCTTAAACTTACATTAAAATGATCTTCACAGGCATAACAGTTTGTAGAAGGAGCCAGGTTATCATTTTTTCTCACCAGAGAAAACCACTTTTTTCTTCTTATTGGATCCATGGCAACTTTAAGGAACAGTTTATCTGGGGTTGATTTTGTGGTGCTTTCACACATTGCCACACAACAGTATTTGTAAGACATGATAAGTGATTTATTTATTTAATAGACAAAGAAAAACTTTATTAGAGATTTTTTAAAAACAAGCTAAAAATGTTTCAAAAATAATTTTGTTACAAGGAAAAGTAGCGTGATAAACTGACAAGCCTGGTGATGTTCCATATCTTATCAAAACTAACTGTTGAGACAAAGCTCGTATGTTCAGTTTTAAATTTCTTAAAAAGAAGCGTAGGTGTGGACTGTATGTTGTAATTGGAAAAGAGTTCGCAACTAGAGTGAATTAATAGAAAAAAATCTAAACTATCACAATAAAATTTACTCACCAAAACGTAACTCCGGCTGCCTCGCCAATAAGATCGCTATGGCCAAACAAGTGCACTTGAATGGTCAAAATAGGTTTGTAGCGCCCTTCCAGCTGTGGTACTGATAGTCTGGAAATCTTCCTGTCGACTTTTTTGAAAATCTACACTTTTTTGCATGTGAACAGTGCATTAAACTGATGTAAAACATAAATAAAATTATGAACGGATGGTAAATAACTTGGGCACGAATTAGACTCGCGAATGCTTTAGCTGGATAGCTGGAGGCATATGAAAAGACTCGCGACTGCTTTAGCTGGGAAGCTGGGGGCAGAAGCGATAAACACATGCGACTACTGCGAGTGGCTGCATGCTGAAGAAGAGCTTATAAAAACCGAGCAACAGGTGAGGAAAGTACCTGTGTAGCGCGCTCTGGCTCTGATTATGTATATTAATTAAAGTGTTAGTTAGTACCACTAACCGCTAGATGGGGTGTAGTGTGCTATTACAAGATTTTACCCTTTTCTCAAGTATTACAACTAATTTATTCACAAACGAACACCTAATGGCGTAAACATACCGCCCACCAAAATTGGGATGACAGTCCAATTTTATAACTAAAAGAAAAAACTTAATTAATGGCAAATGGTGGGCAGACTAGCAGGAAAACTATACACAAGACAATGGAGAAAGTAAAATAACCCAACTGGGCAGACAGCTATACAATTTAGAAAATCATTCCGAAAGTGGAATGAACTTGTTTACTGGCCTCGTTAGATATAAAAAACCATAAATGAAAAAAAAAAGGAAAGGCAACAGCCTTGAACTAAGATAAAAACCATATGAACAAAGAGGGAGGCAACAGCCTTGAACAAAGAGGAAGGTAACAGCGTTGAACAGTTAGGAAGGCAACAGCCTTGGATAAAGATGAAACCCACGACTTTACTGGTCGGGGTCTTTAATTCTGCCGCCCACCCTGAGGACTCCTAGAGTATCGACGAAGGGCATGAGGGTGCAAAGTGGCTTGATCGGTAGATCAGCTCGTTTTTTGGGCAGAAATTGAGAAAAGTGTTCCGCTTGAGTGAGTAAACTAATAGTGAGCAAGGCGTCTTGTAGTTCCGACACGACTAAAGGGCCTGTTGAAGGTGGTTCGGACAGCTTACGCGCTCGACACTTCGATGCGAAGCGGCGCATCCAAGCTACAATTCGTTGAAGTCTATTGAGGGATGACACAAGAGAAGAAAAATGCTCAAAGGTCTGATCTGGTTGTAACGCGATGAGTAAAATTGGAGTAGCCTTCAGCTCAGGTAGTGGCTTGGGTTTTTCATCTTGTAGGTTCTACTTTAGATGTAGGAATGATACTAGTAGAATTTGCAACATCTTTGCGAGGAGCTAGTGCTGGGCCTAGAAATAAATGGAGATCTAGGTTTGTGACTTATTTGTCGAACTGTAAGTTCGCTATTTGAACGGAACGGTAGTTCTGGTAATTTTATGGGTTGGGGTTTTTCAGGATTCGAAATGATTTTCTTAGCACCACTTATTTTATGCTATAAACTTACTTCTTGAGCTGGATTCTTAGGTGGTGCGGTAGCCTGGATAGGCTGTAAGCTGAGGCCAAGTGGCCTAAATGCATCTACAGTAGGCCAAGGTACTGTTGAGCTAGAAGGAGTTGCGTCTGGTTTCACTGGAAGAGCAACAGAGGATCGGCCATCATTATTTCGCTTATGAGTGGCGGTGAAATGTTGCTCGGTAATAACGTCAAGAGGGTCTTGAGGAGTGGAAGTAACAATATTCTCAATTTCACAAAACTTATGGAGATCTTGGGAAACTTGACAACCGGATTTCAAGGAAGTGGTTGGCTGATTACGAGATAGGGCCTGGATAGGACCTATGATTGTCCAACCGAAGATGGTATTGATAGCTATAGGACTGATAGAACTTGATCGAACGATCGATGAAAATCAGGATCGGCCAAACGTAAATGTTCGAAAGCGCACAACAACATCTACTGTAAGACCTTTAGGAGGCAAATGATTCGTTATGAGGAACTACGGATGTGTTGACGAGAATGTGGCTATGTGAAAGTCTGGAGAAAATGTCACACAAAACAGTGCCAGGAGAGATCGAAAGACGTCCACCGATCCCTGAAACAGTATTGGATTGGACTCAACTGGTTAAAAAGGCGTTTTGAGATAAACGAAAGTTGTGATCCAGGGTCGATTACTCCTCGGACTGGGACGAAACCAATTTCTGAATCCAAAATATGCGCACGGAAAGTGCTTAAGAGTGAAAATACGGGGTTACCGGAACTAACACAGCTGAAAGATATTGAGGAACCAACTTGTGATTGATCAGCGGAAGAGGTTGATTTTTTACTGGATGTATGATTGCCATAATCTGATGTGCGATTAGGCGTGGAGTTCAAAGGTGAATTTGAATTTACAACTTCAGAGGGATGCAAATGCGTGTGGTGATCCCGAGAATTACATTTACGACATGTGAACTTGGATCTACAGTTGATTCTCAGGTGAGGACCTAAACAATTGAGACGACGCTGGTGTTTCTTGAGAAGATCGGTTTTTTGATCTCGACTGAGAGGGAAAAAAACAGAACAGGAAGACAGAGAGTGTGTCTTTGGACAAATTATGCATCTGAAAATAGAAGAATTTGATTGTAGAATAGAATAGAATAGAATAGAATAGAATAGAAAAGTAACTTTATTCTGGGACAAAGTCCCTTTAGAATAACAGATATGAACAGGAATAAAAACATAATATTTAATATTTATCTGGCCAGAAGGCTGAATGTTACAAATCATAAAGCGTGAAAACATGACAGAAAACAATTTAAAAAGAAATATATAAACAAAAATAATAGTAAGTAAATAAATAGTACAGATCTTGACAGGATATTAAGCAATTACAGAGAATAGATAAATCCAAAGCTTTTGAAATTGAATGCATGAGCTAGCATTCAATAATTTGTTTACATGAT
The DNA here is from genome assembly GCA_037127475.1 of Arma custos. NCBI lineage: Eukaryota > Metazoa > Arthropoda > Insecta > Hemiptera > Pentatomidae > Arma > Arma custos. The sequence continues at coordinate 14,111,837 of CM073761.1, forward strand.
GTACAGCTTTTCAAAGAGCAGAATTAAAAGAACTAGATAACACAGTTTGTTATAATATACATTGTATTCTAAGCAAATGACTAACCTACCTAGAGGCTATCCTTCTGGGAAGCTAATAGATGTTGAAACAGCCAGGATTTAAATAATGATAGAGAGGGAGTATGACGGATATTAGGAGGGATTGAGTTCCACATTGTGGTGGAGCGGGCGAGAAAGGAACGTTCGAATGCTTTAGTTCTGTGTGAACGTATATAGAGATCAGAAAGGCGGGATCTTGTTTTATGGTGTTGCACTGATGATTTGAATTGGAGGAGACTGTAGATATATGAAGGGTGTTGAGAGTGAATGGATTGGTATAAGAATGAACAGAGGAAATATTGTCTTCGGAAGGGAGGGAAGAGCCACTTTAACCCATCATAGAGGTGGGAGACGCGCGATCGCTTCGGAGTACCAAGCACAAATCTTAGAGAGCAATTCATTATTCTCTTTAATCTGTCTTCAAGCATTTTAGAGAGGCCTCCATATACCACGCTACAATAGTCAAAGTGGGGGAAGATGAGAGAAGATACGAGAAGCTTACGGGAAGATTGTGTAAGGAGATGACGAGAACGATGGAACAACTTCAGGGAACTAATTGTCCGTCGGGATATTTGGGCGATGTGGGATTTCCAGGAAAGGTTTTGGTCGATGGTGATGCCTAGGTTTTTCACCGAGGAGGTAAACGTGATAGGATTATCGTTTAGGAGTAATGTTGGGAGGGTGTGGTTGGATGTAAGGAGGGAATTGGAACCTAAAACAATGGCCTGAGTTTTCAATGCGTTCAATTCCAGTTTGTTCAGCTTTGCCCAGGCACAGATCCTATCCAGGTCTTCCTGAATACTAGCGAACGCAAAAAATAGCTCGGAAGGGGGAAAGGACAGATATATTTGGAAATCGTCAGCATATAGATGATGGGAACAGTGGTGAACAGATTTAGGGAGATCATTGATATAGCAGTTGAAAAGAAGAGGAGAGATACTTGAGCCCTGTGCCACGCCTGAGGAAAGAGTGAGGAAAGAGGAAAGGGGATGCTTAGGTATAGAAACTGCTTGAGATCTATCAGAGAGGAAGGATTGGAACCATCGGATGGAACTGTTAGAAAAGGACATTGATTTGAGTTTGCTAAAAAGGATAGAATGGTCCAAGGAATCAAAAGCTTTAGTAAAATCAAGAAGGATAAGCACAGTTAGTTTTTTGTCGTCCATAGCGGTATGTATGTCATTGGTGATTTTGGTAAGTGCCGATTGTGTGGAGAAACCGGGACGGAAACCAGATTGAAGTGGGTCAAGGAGGTTGGACTGTTCGAGGAAATTTGACATTTGTGACTGGACTATTCTTTCTAGAGGCTTGGAAAGGTTTGAGAGGATTGAGATTGGGCGGTAGTCTTTGAGTGAGACAGGGTTAGAGGATTTATTAATAGGATGGACTATGGCTTTTTTCCAGGAGGCTGGGAATACTCCGTTTTGCAGTGAAAAATTGTATATAAAGAGTAGGACAGGTATAATATCGATAAGGCAGGATTTTAGCAGTTTGACAGGAATCCCATCGAAGCCTGTGGAGATGGAGTGGGATTTCAGAACAGAGGAAATAATGTCGTTGGGTGAAATGAAATTGTACAGCAGGAGTCTTATTTGATTTTGCTAAATAAACAGGACTACTATTAGCAATGAGAGAATTGACTTTAGAATTCCTAGTGTGAGTGTTAGGAGGAGAAATTATTTCTAATGTTTTGATTTGTCGGGTAACAAATTTTAATAGATCATCAAATGATGGAACGGTTTTTGAAGAATGTAAATCTTCAAATGCCTTTGAAGTGCGAGCGTCAAGATTGTTTAATGATAAAGTTAATAAAAGGAACTTTGCAAGGTCATCGATAGGCAACGGCTTTATAGCCAAAACGGAATTTTGATGAGTTTCTAGAAAATGCTTCAAATTGTTTAGTGAATTGGAATTGATAGGTTTAAATTGAAGAATTTTATAAATCTCTGAAGTGAGTTGGAAGTTTGAAATAACGGAAAGGGCACTTCCACTTAAATTTGTTCTCAAGAAATGAAACCGTTGAATTTGAGAGAGACAGATGGTTGTGAACGAGGGATTGAAAAAGAGTAAAAAATTCAGGAAATTCTTCAATATCACTTGAAAAACTTTGCGATTGAATGGCGAAGGGGTTAAAATGGGATGGGTTCTTCCCTCTTTAACTGTAGATATTTTGATACAAATGTTGTCAAAGGCAATTGCAGGGTCTTGAGTATTAACGAAATTCTGTTTCGGTAAGAGTGTGTTAGGATCGCTAATCCTATTTATATGCCGCTTTAAAATTGTTTCGAAGGAAGGTTATGTCCTCACAATGCGCCTGTACAGCTGAAATATCCGAAACATCGGACGACTTTATCTGATCCCAACGAGATGTAATATTTGCTAACAAACTTTCCCTTTTTGATAGCTGCAGAGCTTGAATTACGAGATTTTTATCGTCTGTAGGCATGATGAAAATTTTTAATGTTATAATGTTTAAATAAATACTGAGATATACGGTGAAGCAAATAAATGTAGAACTCAAAATGTAATTGAAACTAATTGAAAAGCCAATTGTAATAAAACGTATGGTTTATGAATGAAATAGTAAATTTTAAATAAGAATGAGAGTAAACAGAGTAGAGATAAGAGCACGAAAGAATTTACAGGCTTAATCCTATCAGTAGTGCTTTGTGCCATGAGCCTATAGCAATAAATGTATTGTACCAGGTCAACAAAATGTCCGCCTTTGGCGCGGAATGAAAATACGTAAATTATTGGGAATGAAAAACTCGACAAAAAGGCTGGAAAACCTTCAAAACTTATGGAAATTTTAACTTTAAAATTAATAAAATGTCTGTAAGAAGTTAAATATATGGGTTTCATTTACAAAAAAGAATGAAATTTAATCTCTCTATATTGCGAACACTTTTTCAAGGTTAAGAAATTTGAACTTTGGTTTGTAAGACCAAGAATTTACGATTACGTAGAAAATAGGAAACGAAATAAACGATTGAACAATTTTTAAGAACTTCAGTTGTTTCTTCTAGTTTAGACCGTGTCGGTGAATTTTCTACCAACGTTTCGCCAGGCATTCTGCTTACTTCCTTAAGGCTTAATTAAGAATGAAGGTGTTCAGCTAACCCGCGGCTTTATATCTGAGCCACTCGGGTCCACTCGTGATTCATCGGGTCTTTCCTTTAGTCGATCGGGTTTTTCCGTGTCCGGGGCCGGAGTCTGCTCTTCCATGACTGTGATTTGTTGGTTTATGATTGCTCGGGCTCTGATTGGCTGGAATTCGGCTTGATTGTCGCTGCTGGGTTGATTTGTTGTTCCTTCTTCCGTGCTATGTTAGGGAGCCATAGTTTACTTAATTTGTACCCGTCCTCCCTGTTGAAGTTTTCCAGGTGTTTAGCTATTTCTATTGCTTCCAGTATCTTCCTTTCTGTGGCCTTGCTACATTTCTTAACTACTCTGATTTTTTCAAATTCTATAGCATGGTTCGTAGTAGTGAAATGTTCTGCCAATGCCGATGTTTTGCTGTCCATTTTTTCACGCTTTTAATGTGTTCTGTCAGCTTTGTGGATATCAGCCATCCCGTTTGCCCAATGTATTCCTGAGTCCTGAGTCCTAAACTGTACTTCGCATTCGTCAAAACCAGACCTATCTTCCTATCTGTGGTGTATATCGTTCCTATATTAAACTTCTTCAGTACCTTGGCTATTTTCTCTGTGGTACTATTGACATATGGGATCACTGCTCTCGTTATTTCCTCTCTTCTTTCTTTCTGTGGTTCTGATAGTCTGGAAATCCTCCTGTCGACTTTTTTGGAAATCTACACTTTTTTGCATGTGAACCGGGCATTAAACTGATGTAAAACAGTTATATGTAAATAAAATTATGAACGGATGGCAAATAACTTGGGCACAATTAGAGTCGCAAATGCTTTAGCTGGATAGCTGGAGGCATAAGAAAAGACTCGCGTCTGTTTTAGCTGGGAAGCTGGAGGTAGAAGCGATAAACACATGCGACTACTGTGCGTAGCTGCACGCTGAAGAAGCAGAGATTGAAAAGGCAACAGGTGACAAGAGTACCCGTATAGCGCGCTCTAGCTCTGATTATGAATATTAATTAAAGTGTTAGTTAGTACCACTAACCTCTAGATGGGGTGTGATTACAAGATTTTACCCTTTTCTCAAGTATTAAAACTAATTTATTCACAAAAGAACGCCTAATGGCGTGAACACTAACCGTTTTGGCGCGAAACAGAAAATTTTCGAAGTAAAAAATTTCATGTTTGAAACAATATTTTTCCATTAAAATTAGCGGTAACCCATTATTTAAGGTTGGTAGATTTCATTGAAACGATTGTTAAAAATCAACTAGGTTGTCCATTATAATTAAAACAACTTAAAAACAAGAACTTGTCCTATTAATTAGTGAACCAAGCCTAGATAACTTGAAAGGTGTAATATTTATTCGATTCCAAAAATTAAGCCATCATCTAGGTATCAACTTTAAAATGAGGTTCCATTAAATTCCATAATTGCTATTTTTATCAAATTTTTTTAATTAAAGTAATTACTGGTTTATGGATCTCCCATGGTTATCCAACTGCTAGTCTGGGAGTGATTTGAAATTTGAGCTAGGAGGTTAGAAGTAAGTTGCATATAATTTTTACCATTGTTTTAAATCCTTTGAATTAAAATATTATAAATATATAAATCAATACGATATTAATAAAAAAGTATTATTTAATTTGTATAATTATTATATAATATTTTACGAAATTCATACAGAACCAATGAAGAGATTGGAAAATGTGAGTAGGTTACTTGGTCAGGTTATCATACATATGTTTCCTAAAATCGTTTTGAAGTTGAAATATTTTTGTATTATTGCTGTTTTAGTTTTATAATATTGGATGAATAAAGTTTAGCTTAGCTATCTCTCCTCCCACTTTTTTGTCATTTACTATATTATTTAACTTGTCATTTATGTATATTGATTCTAAAATTTTTGTTACTGTGTTATCTTTGTGCAACATTTTTGGTTTACCAAAATTAGAAGTATGTAATTCGTTTTTACAATGGGTTGTAAGTGCAGTATTAGTTTTGGATGTGGGTTTTAGATTATTTTATGGTGATAGTTCTATTTTTTAAATATGTATATCCTATGTAGTGCTTGTTGTCATCTAAAAGGGGTATTTTATCTTTTTGACTATTAATTATATTTTTAATTGGGTTTCTTGTCTAATGAGCTAATTTTATTTCTGAAATATCATTTTTAAAAGATAGACTTTTTATATAGGTTAAACTTGTATATCTGTATTGTTAACTTTTTGTGAAATATTAGGTTATTATCTTTAATGTTTTTTACTACATTAATTTGTTTATGCCAAAATTTGTTGATTAGTTTTATAGGGAAAGCATTACTTTAGAGAATATTGAATATTATATTTTTAGTTTCTTTTAAATGCAATATATGGGTTTATAAATTTTATTTTGTTAGGTTTTATTGCTTTTATTTCTACATTATAGATCTAATTTTTTGGGTGATTTGAATAATAATTTAATAATCTATTGGAAGTAATTTATTTTTTAAACCATTTAGTTGAGAGGGTGTTGTTACTCCGATTCCTAATAATAGTTATATCTAAATAATTTAGGGAATACAATTTTTCTATTTCTTGGGTAAAGTTAATATTTTTATTTTGTTCGTTAAGTACTTTTACGAGTTGTTCTAAATTGTTTTTATTTGATATAACCAATAGATCATCTAAATATTTATAAGAAATGCAGGGAGGTTATCAATTTTTTGTAGAGCTTCTTTAATGATATAATTAAGTACTATACCTGATAAGTTAACTGAAAATCTACCAACCATTGGTAAACCGGATGTTTGTTTATACAACTGATTTTGGAAAGTGAAAAACCCATGCTCAGTGCAAAGTTTTATTCCTTCCATAAATATTGATTTACTTTTAATACTTGTGTAGAGTTTGATTTTTTCCCAATTATCATTTAATAGTTTATATACTGATGTTAGTGGAATGCAAGGAAACATAGAAGAGACATCTAAACTACTAATAATATAATCATGGTTTAGTTTAATGTTATTAAGTTTATTTTTTAATTTTATTGAATTTTTAATATCGTAATCATTATTATTATTGAAGTGGTCTAAAGCTTTATTAAGATAAATTGCTAAATTATCTATAGGTTTATTAGTCCCATCTACTGTTGGTCTGGATGGGCTTTCTTTTTTGTTTACTTTTAGGAGGCCATGTATTCTTGGGATGTTATAAGAATTATTAGATAATTTAATTTTGATTGATTTTTCTATGAATTTATATCTTACTAATTAATCTAAATATTTATTTAACTTGAGATTAAGTTCTGTTCCAGGGTTATTTCTAATACTTTTGTATGTATCTTTATCATTAAGTAAATCTAACATTTTTTTATTATATTCTGTTTTTGAAATTATCGCTAGCTGTTTTGTTTTATCAGTATTAATAACACAAAGATCTGTATTATTTTTAAAAAACCTTTTAGTGTTCAATAAATCTTTATTAATTAGCTTAGTAAATAGGTTTATTGTAGTGTTAGGCTTATTCTTTTCACTATTTATATAATTTAAGATGTTACTCATAACGCTTCTTAAGGCATTTTTATAGTTATCTGATGTGTCTAAAAACATGATTATACTTTCTAATTCAGCTATCATTTGACAAATATTTACTTTTTTATCTGTAGGGTTGTAATTAAAGTTATCGCCTAAACTTGAAAAATTAATAATGTTGGGTATTATTTGCATAGTTAGGTTAATTACTCTATTTTATGTGAATAGATTATTATAATAATTAAAAATATTGAAATGTTTTCAAGTAACGTTGCAACTATTATTTATATTGTTTCAGTATATTGTGGATTTAAATTTATCAGGGATAAGATTTATACTATATGGGTTTATAAATTTCATTTTGTTAGGTTTTATTTCTACATTATGGATCTGATGTATTGGGTGATTTGAATAATAATTTAATAATCTATTAGAAGCATTAACATAACTAGAGTTGACTCATGGGGGGGTTAACCCCAACCAGTCAACCACTCCAGCATATTACTCCCTTCAAGAAAGATGCCTTGTAATATAGGTATAATTTATATTATACTATAATCATGTAGCTTCAAATTAAATAAATAGATTATAATTTTTTTTAAATGTTATTTATTTTATAAAAACAGTTTATTCATTAAAATAACTGTGTTTGCAGTTTCTTTGTTGTGTTTTTGACATTATTGACTCTTACTTTGATATAACTTTGAAAAGTAAAATCCTTCAAATTTTTATTTCTTTTAAATTGTTACTTACATTTTTTTTTAATTTCTTCTAAGCAATGGGGGGTCTACATCCCCAATAACCCCCTCCCCTCGTTACGCCTATGATTAGAAGTTAAATTTTTTTTAAACCATTTAGTTGAGAGGGTGTTCTTACTTGGATTCCTAATAATAGTTATATGTATATATATATATATATATATATATATATATATATATATATATATATATATATATATATATATATATATAACTTAAAAATCTGGTACCATTAAATATTTATATTTAATGGTAACAGATTTTTAAGTTGATACCTAGATGATGGCTTAATTTTTGGAATGTAATAAATATTACACCTTTCAAGTTATCTAGGCTTGGTTCGCTAATTGATAGGACTTGTTCTTGGATTTAAGTTGTTTTAATTATAATTAGTGTTTGTCTTTACAGATGCTAGCAGCTTGAATTTATATAATGAATTTGACTAGCAGCGTTGTAAAGCTATACATGTTGATGCATACTTAATGTTTGTATTTTAACAACATTGAACTAATTGAAAATGGCAATTAGTCAAAACGTCTAAATAAAAAAAAAATTATTGAAACTGGATTTTGGTTTTTTACTTGATTATTGTAATAAAAACAAGGGGTAAGAATTGTCACAAAGTGTATTAAATGTATTATTGGGAAAGATTGGTAAAGAGAGAAAAACCTTTTGGGTATAAAACTATTGTGTAATCAAATGTTGAGAATGGAGTGGAATAAATTGGTCTTGGGGATGATTTGACCCTTTTAGCAGAAATTAGGAGAAAAGTTGCTTTCAAAATAGATATTATTACTATTAAAAAAACTGACGAATAAATATACTTTTTTAATTCTTAAATGAAAATCAGATTAAAGTTTATAAAACTTTCCTAGTACCACATAGGAACCTGTTTTAAAACTTTCAAATTCAACACAACTTTCAAGTTTCAGAAAATAATAAATATAATACAAATTTGAAAAAAGATTATTACAATAGAAGAAATCTAAGTTATATCTTTATATGTTTCAATATTTTAGTTCAGTTAAAGAGAAATATTATTTGTTCTTGAATCAATTAATCAATACATTTATTCAGCTTATATGATTAAGTAATTTTAATTTCATAGAGTAATGTGTAATATGAGGATTAGTTACCTTTAGGCGGTTAGGCTACTAGGTGGTACTCGCTATAGGGACTACCGTCGTCGAGTGCCCGCTTGCACCAATTGTGCACCACCGCGCACGCCAATTGCATCACATCAACCAATAAAAAAAAATTGAAAAAAATCTTAATAAACAACTCTTGTATTTTAAATAAAAATTTAACCAACGATACTTTGTTTTAAAACTGACTTCGAGTTTCATTATATTATGTAGAGCACAAAAGATAGATAACAAAAATATGTTCAATTAACATTATCTATTATTTATCAAAACTTTTCTCTGCAACAGAAACAGCCAAAAATTGGAATACATCATCGCTAAAATATTATATTAAAATATATACAGTATTGTACTTATTTTTTGTATTTGTTTGGCCCTTATCAAAGAGTAAAGTTTGATATGTATGGAGTATAGTGCACAGAATAAAATCATTTAATCTCTATGTAGCAAGTAATCGTCATCACCAATTAATTACATTAAGATAAGTTGTAATAATTAAGAGGTATATATCTCATTAATAAGAGGCTCACTAAATAAATATTATCTTTTCCAGCATCTCCTAGTTTCCCAAAAAGATGCTCTATAAGCAGCTTAGTCATTTGCTTAGAATGTAAGGTATAGAATAATTTATTGTGTCATTTAGTTGTTTTAATTTTGTTTTTAAGATGTACATCATGTAAAGAAATTATTGCATGCTTCTTCATGCATTTATCAGATTTTATGGATTTATAAATTATCTTTAATTGCTTAATATCTTGTCAGGATTCGTACAGTGTATTTACTTATTATTATTTTTTGTTTAATTATTTCCTTTTAAATTGTTTTCTGTCACTTTCTACACGCTCTATGGTTTGTATCGCGTAGTCTTCTGGCCAGATATATATTATGTTTCTTTTTCTGTTCATGTTTGTTATTCGAAAGGGACTTAGTCCCACATTAAAGTTACTCTTCTATTCTAAATAAAAAGAAGACGTTATTTCCACATTTGCGTCAGTGATGAAATATTGTACGGGAGTCTAAGCTGAACCAGAAGGAAAAGAAATCGATTGTTTAGTGCAGGCGCTAAAGGAAGTTGAGTATGCAAAAGGTGAGGACAGGCAACTTTGTTCAAATTCTTTTACCTGTGCCCCCAAACAAAAAAAAACGTTGCCAGCAGCTGTGTCGGTCCCTTTTTCTTGCCCCACCCTTATCCACGCCCTATGTGTCGATGCGCCATAAAGCTCGTAGTAGCCAGTATGAAACTATTTTTGGTGCGTAACGGTTTATTTTTTCGTATTCACGTTATATTGTTTATGTTTGCTTGTATTTGAGTGTTTTATTTAACAAAAACGCGGACAATGTTGGTACAAGTGAAGAAGCGAAAACGAAATGAAACATCGTGTTAGTTTTGAGATAAAACGGGTGATTTGATCGAGAAAACAAAACCACAATCGTTTGAAAATATTCAAAGAGCAGCAGATCGAAGAAAGGATGACATAAGCGAAAGAATAAAAAATAATATATATAGACTTTACAGAATGAACAAAATTTTACTTGGCAAGTTACATTAGCGAATCATCTTTATATAAGCAGGATAATGTTTCTACCTCTACTTCCCCTGCAGGAGCTAGTGCTGGAACGTGGACTCGACATGATCGACCCTCATCAAGAGCAGTTATTAAATTTAAGGAAGATCAACAATGCTTAATTTTTGGTAAGCAAAGACGAAATAAAAATAAAACACTTTTTTTGTGTTCAGAAATATCGGCGGCGGATGCAACAGATATCAGTCTCTTCCAAAAAACATTCATGTTGGCTGATCAACGTGGATTAACATAACAATTTTAGCAACTCATGAAATTTTGGATTACTGCAAGTACCTTTTTGACGCAGAAGGATTTTATAGGAAATCTCCGAAATCGGAACTCGCTCATGAAATTGAAAGTACATAATTATAAATGCGGTGTAAACACGCGGATAGAGGTTTTCAATATACAAAATTCCAAAATTTTTATTGTTGACGGTATGGCACTTGTTCACCGAATTAAATTAAAGAATTTCAACACCTTTGGCGATTATACTGAGGCATTCTTCAAAAGAATTCACGATTTTTTCTTGCAGTCAAATGTAAAACGAGCGGACATAGTATTTAACAGGTATGATGATACTTTCATCAAATATTTAGTCAACTTTACGGAGTAAGAGCCAAAAAATTTAAACTTTTATTTTGAAGAGAAAAGATTTGCCCTTGCCGGAGAACCCGGGTCGTCAGCCTCTCCGTGACAGCGATCTTACCATTTGAACTACCAGGGGTCGCTTCACAATCAGGACAAATCCATTTTCTTCACCGATCCCACATCCCCGTGTTCTCGCAATTTTTGCGATGTATACATGAGGAAGAATGTTCATTGAACATTACTTTAATTAGGATTTTGTTATAAATTATTATATAATATAAATTATTATATAATAAAATATTATAATCTAATACATTATATTATTTATAAATTTTTATTTTTTGCCGGGACCCCGCCCAAGGCAAATGTTTTCTCGTCAAAATAAAAATGTTTAAAAATTAAAACAATTAATAAAAAAATAAATAAATAATACAATGACGTAAGTCAACAAGATACTAATTAAAGTAATTGTTTGATCGCGTGATTAGACTGAGTAGAAAAAAAAAAATTAAATATTCTGAATATATGAGTTGAATAGATTCGTGGCGTTGAAATAAATTAGGCCAGATACTGAAACATATGGTTTTATTAAATCTAAATATATCAAAAAAGGTTAGGCAATTTTTACATATAAAGAAAATACAAAAATATAGCTAATAGATATGTACAAAAGGAATAATTGAGTCTCTTGATTGATATTATGAAAGAAATATTAAATAATAGTTTATGATTTGAAATGAATGATCAGAGGAGCGAACCACTAACACTGGGTGATCTGGGCCACATGATGATTGATTATAGAGTTTTTTTTATCTCGAACGGTGAATATATTGTTTATATATTTCTTTTTAAATTGTTTTCTGTCATGTTTTCACGCTTTATGATTTGTAACATTTAGCCTTCTGGCCAGATAAATATTATGTTTTTATTCCTGTTCATATCTGTTATTCTAAAGGGACTTTGTCCCAGAATAAAGTTACTTTTTCTATTCTATTCTATTCTATTCTATATTGTCTTTGGGGTTAGTTAATTAAATGAGCGAAGGCGGACTTACAGTGGTGGAGTTCATTTCATCACCTCAATTCTGATTGCATCTGGTCTTCGGCGATCTGGTGGTATCAAGGGCATACGTTCGTTTCCGGCGCTAGGCGATCTAGGGCTTTGGACGAATATCACCAATGTCACTGGCTACATGCAGTGAACGGCGAGGTTAGCTTCAGCCGAGAATGAACGGAGAGATGTGTTGAGCTAGCGGTCTGAAATTGGAAGAAGTAGTACTCGACGGTCGAGAGGGGGAAAACAAAAGTCCTCTCTATCTGTTGCCAAGGCAACAACTGTGAAGCAGCTCGCGGAATTTAAATTGGTTTGACTCGCGACTGAACATACCCCTCCCCATGGCACGATAGTGGCATCATAGAGAAAGTAGGGAGACGTATGCGGGTGATTGTGGTATTGGCGGACCGGAGAAGGTGAGGAAGCGAACCGCCATGGTTGACTGAAGGTGAATAATGATTTTTGAGAAGATGGGAAATAAGATAGTGACGATGGAGGATAAGAGGATGAAAAAGTAGGAGATGAAGAGCTAATGAGGAGATGTTTAATGATAATTGGGAGAGCTGCTGTAGCTAGAACTTGTGCGTGAATATTGGGAATAAGTAAGAGAGTAAGCGGGAGAGGTTGGAGAAGTGTGGGGTGATGCTTAAGAATAAGGAGAGGTTGCTGAATATGCAAGATGCGGTATTGCTTGATGAACTGGGTGAGTTTGATGGAGATGTAGTAGGATACAAAGGGGGTGTAGAAGAAATAAGTCGGAGAAATAAGAGGGATAAGTCTGCGAATATGAAGGTGAGGTAGGAGATAGCAAGAAGCCGTATTGATTGACGAACTTGGTGAATAAGGAGGAAAGGTTAATAAATCTGAGGGAAACATAGGTGAATAGGAGAAAGATGTTAGGAAATAATTGGAACTAAAACCTTGAGAATAATTAGAAGTAGAAGCGGAAGCATAGCGGGATGGAGGGTGAAGTTGGAGACTAAGAGAGAAGTAGGTGAATATAAGAAGCAGCATTGCTGAAATGGGTAAGAATAAGAAAAAGGTTGGTGAGTACGAAGAAGGTGCAGGAGAAGAAAATGGTGAAATCGGAGGAAAAGAGAGAGAAGTTGGTGAAAGTGTAGGAAGCAGCATTGGTGGGTGAAATTTGCAAATAAGAAGTGAGAAGTGGTTGAATACGAAGGATATAGGAGAATAAAATGGTGAAATTGGAGAAGATGAGAGAGATGGTGGTGAACCTGATGATGAGGTAGGAGAATAAGATGGAGAGGTGAGTGTGAGCGAAAAGTGGGTGAGGGCGAAGTGTTTGTAGAAGGAATAAGCTAGTGAAGTGGAAGAATGAGAAGAAGTAGGCGAATATGATCTTGAGATAGGAGCATAAGGTGGAGAGGTGGGAGAGTGTGAAGTGATGTGGAGAACAGGTAAGAACCAGCAATGATTGTTGAACTGGGTGAGCATGAGATAAAAGATGGTGAGTAGGAATGGGGTCTAGAAGAATAAATGGTGAAATAGGAGAATAATAGAAAGGCGTTGGAGAATATGACAGTGATGTAGACGAATAAGAAGATGATGGGTGATAATAAGATCCCGGAGAAAAATTTGTAGAAGCAGGAGAATAGATTGAGTTGAGGATGAGTAGGCCAAATTCGGTAAATATCTTGAGCTAGATGTATAATACTGAAGACTAGTATCGAATGGAGTGAATAAGCTGAAGAGGTTGGTGAGTATGTAAGAGAAGAGATAATCGGAGTGAGAGAGAGTCCTTTGGTAGACCTAGTTTTACTGGAGATTGGTGATCGGCGAGTGGTGGTTTCCTCAGGCGGACGTAAGATGGGATAGACGCGGCGAGCAGTTGATTTCTCAGGAGGACGTACATGCGAGTAGACGCGGTGACGATAAATATCTCTGCGGAGAACCCATTGACACGGAAGAATGGAATGCGGGAGAGTATGATGATTTATCGGTGTATTACGCCAAGTCGGATTATATGTGGGTGAATTTTTTCGTGATCCCTGCGAGGTTGATGATGGACGCGCGGAGGCTTTATCCGGCGGAAATAAGAGGGGTAGTAAGGGGAGACGATAGATATTTCTATGGAAGGCCCGGTGAGAAAGGCGAAACGATCGCTGAGGAATATGATAAGTTTTCGGTGCGTCAAGAAAAGTAAAATGAGAAGGGCGAAAGGATAGCTGAGGATTATGGTAAATTTTAGGAGCGTCAAGAAAGGTAAAATGAGAAGGGCGTAAGGATCGCTGAGGATTATGGTAAATTTTAGGAGCGTCAAGAAAGGTAAAATGAGAAGGGCGTAAGGATCGCTGAGGATTATGGTAAATTTTAGGGGCGTCAAGAAATTTAAAATGAGAAGGGCGTAAGGATCGCTGAGGATTATGGTAAATTTTAGGGGCGTCAAGAAAGGTAAAATGAGAAGGGCGAAAGGATCGCGGAAAGGTAAAATCATGAGGTGGAGTTTTGTGGGATACCTCCGAAAGAAGAGCCGGGGTTGGCGACTGGCTTGGTGATTCACGAACGAGTGGTGGAGGTGAAGTTTGCAAAGTGATAATAGTCGGTGAAGAACTATTTCTGGACTCGGGAGTGCTGTGGCGTTGAGCGGAATTACGGTGCGGCTTACATTCCGGCGAACCTGAACGAGGAGAACGGTGCGGTGAATTATTAGATATTTCCGGTCGCGGCAGAGACTCGGCGATACCCCGATGTAGCAGGGTGTGATGAGAGCCTTGGCACCTATGGCAGCGCTGATTAGATTGACACGGCTCCGATGGATGAAATTCTAGACACGTTACGCAAAGCTTCGCTTGGTGAATGACCTTTAGTCGGTCCTGGTCACATAAATTTTTAAATTCGCGGCAATGGTGAATATAATGAGATTTATGACAGTAGGGGCATTGTGATGCGATGTTAGGTGAGGGAGTGAATTTTACCGGAGGTTGAGGATTGGGCGGAAACGACTCATCTGTTAGATCATGGTCCGGGGCGGTGTTTAAAGGTGAAGCGGCGATGGAAGAAGCTTTAAGGCGGGAAATAAAGTCTGGAAAGTCTTCCGGATGTTGATGTTTACATTCTCTCTGGGTGACCGGATCAAGTTTCTGGAATGAATGGTTTCTGGAATAATCCCCCCGATTTGGAATGTTCAATGGTTTTAATTGTTCAAATTTAGAAATATCCCCATTGAGCCGGGGTACCTCAAGAGGCGTCGGGACAGCGGTATCATAAAGATCTAAAATCTTTGCTTCTAAATCAACGGCTTCTAACTGCGCCTGCATTATTTGTTCCTCAATATTGGTTGGGATCGATCGACCCTTACCACAACATTCGATAATTAGAGCATTCTTGGCGGTACGCATTTTTGAAATTAATTGGTTTATTTGATCAATATAATTTTGAGCTAAAAGGATTTCGTTACTGTTCACAGTTGTTTTACATTTCTCGGCCAGAAATTGAAAGTCTTTTAATAAGCTGATAATTATTGCCTTTTGAGATTTCCCCTTAAAATTAGATTGGCGACGATTGGCCATTTTGAACTATTAACAATTTATAAGTTGGCTGAAAAGAGAATTAGAACAATAATAGCATTTACAAATCAACTTAAATTAATATATGGAATTGAACTTAAAGAAAATTAATATCAGATGGAATTTGTAACCTAAATGGAATTAATGGATAATGTACATATACTTAATGTGAATCACATATGTGGCGAAAGTAACCTAGAAACAATATGGCCGAATAACAAGGTAAAATGGCCAATAAAATAGAGATGAATCAGTATCTGACGAGAAAAAAAATTATTTATCTAATTGAATCCCGGGTTTCGGCACCAAAATGTTTGATCGCGTGATTAGACTGAGTAGAAAAAAAAAAAAATTAAATATTCTGAATATATGAGTTGAATAGATTCGTGGCGTTGAAATAAATTAGGCCAGATACTGAAACATATGGTTTTATTAAATCTAAATATATCAAAAAAGGTTAGGCAATTTTTACATATAAAGAAAATACAAAAATATAGCTAATAGATATGTACAAAAGGAATAATTGAGTCTCTTGATTGATATTATGAAAGAAATATTAAATAATAGTTTATGATTTGAAATGAATGATCAGAGGAGCGAACCACTAACACTGGGTGATCTGGGCCACATGATGATTGATTATAGAGTTTTTTTTATCTCGAACGGTGAATATATTGTCTTTGGGGTTAGTTAATTAAATGAGCGAAGGCGGACTTACAGTGGTGGAGTTCATTTCATCACCTCAATTCTGATTGCATCTGGTCTTCGGCGATCTGGTGGTATCAAGGGCATACGTTCGTTTCCGGCGCTAGGCGATCTAGGGCTTTGGACGAATATCACCAATGTCACTGGCTACATGCAGTGAACGGCGAGGTTAGCTTCAGCCGAGAATGAACGGAGAGATGTGTTGAGCTAGCGGTCTGAAATTGGAAGAAGTAGTACTCGACGGTCGAGAGGGGGAAAACAAAAGTCCTCTCTATCTGTTGCCAAGGCAACAACTGTGAAGCAGCTCGCGGAATTTAAATTGGTTTGACTCGCGACTGTACAGTAATGTTCAATGAACATTCTTCCTCGTGTATACATCGCAAAAATTGCGAGAACACGGGAATATGGGATCGGTGAAGAGAACGGATTAGTGCTGACTGTGAAGCGACCCCTGGTGGCTCAAATGGTCAGAGCGCTGTCACGGAGAGGCGGACGACCCGGGTTCGAATCCCAGTCAGGGCAAATCTTCTCTCTTCAAAATAAAAATATTTAAAAATTAAAACAATTAATTTTAAAAAATATAAAAAATTAAATATTTTATTTTTTCAAATGATAATACAAAAATCCCAAGTAACAGCAATAATTTCTTTTCAAGTACTGGAAATAAGTTACAGCTTGTTCAATTTCTCTGTACTGCTGCTCCAAGATATGCACAAATAAATGAAGATTGCGAGTTGTATATTTGTGGAGAATTCGATGATCCAACAGAGTGTTTTAAATTGCAAGGCTATTTATTTTTAGAAGTACCTGAATTAAATTCAAACCATTTAGAAGCCGATTGAAGAATGGTTTGTCATATATTTCACGCTGCAAAAACCACAACTATAATTATTAGCGATGTTACAGATGTTTTCATCTTGCGAATTTATTTTTGGAATAAGCTACCACGTCTTGGTTGTTTGGTTTATGGTTTGATGGTTCGTATAAGAAGAAATTCATTTTAGGATGTCATTTGGCTGCTCAATCACTAGGCGAAAACATTTGTCATATTTTGCCAGCATTACACTCTTTAAGAGGTTGTGATTCGACCAGTATATTTGGTTCAAAAAAACTGGATTAAAAACTGTATCATTGGATTTTGTATAAAAAGCTCTACGACATTTAGGAAATCCAGATCTTATTATTGAAAAATTTACTGAATTAGAAACTATTTGCACCTATCTTTTCTCGAAAAAAATTAACTGCTGATGAGCTTCGGCATAAATTAATTACGCAAAATATTGGCTTCGGTTTAAATTTATTAAAAATAATTTGCACATCAGATGCTTTACATTTACACTTATTAAGAGCTTCAGCACAAACATATGGTTGGATAAATGCTGACCAAGTACATCTACAGCCTATTGAGTATACCTTATTTGGCTACGAAAGATAAAAAGTAAATTGCACCCACGGCAACTGACGAAGCTACCATTACCGGAATTGTTGATCCAGCCCTGTAAATGTTCATCCAAATGTCAAACAAAAGCTTGTTACTATAAAAAGATACAACTATATTGTATTTGGCTTTGCTAATGTATCAATAATTATTGTCAAAATAAAAAAGATTGATTTTTATATTTTGCTTCTTTCGTCAACAATTTTTGTTTTAATTTTTAAGTTTTTTGTTTTATTTTCAATTGCCTAGCTATAAATATCTTTAATATTAAGAAACAATGGGATATTGTTACTAGAATAATCATTAAAATGGTTCCGAAGCATTTGTTGAATTCATTTACTTAATATCTAAGGGAGTGGGGTATAAAAAATAAATGGACCAACAAGCCTGGCAACATCCAGAATTATAATCTGCAAGCTTTTCTGAGTTCAAAACGATATACAGAATACGGTCCTCATGTTTTGCATACTCAACTCCACAGAGCTCCTGGCCTAGTTCCTTAATAAATCATATGCCGTCCAATCGAAACTGCTCTATATAAGGGCTTTTCCATTTAACTAACCATTAGTAACATGTAATAAACGATAATGCTGTCATAGAATAGAAACCATGTACTTTCATTTGTTTCTAATACTTTCTTAGATTAATAAATTACGTTAAAAGTTTATTTACAACAAGCAATGACAAAAATAAAACTCTCTCTCTCTCTCTCTCTCTCTCTACATATATATATATATATATATATATATATATATATATATATATATACATTGGTGTATCTAGAGTTGACTCATGGGGGGGTTAACCCCCACCAGTCAACCACTCCAACATATTACTCCCTTCAAAAAAGATGTCTCGTAATATAGGTAAAATATGTATTATACTATAAATCATGTAGCTTCAAATTAAATAAATAAATTATAATTGTTATTTTTGGAAGGGCAATCAAGAAGTAGCGTTTAAATACAAGTAACCCTATTAATTGGTTTGCAATAACTTACAAAACTTAATTGCATAGGAAACTTTCTAGATCCACTCAGACTTTAGTTCTAGATTCTAAAAATTGTCTAAACTGTTCTTATCACATTTGCGGTCTAATTGTTGGCACTAGATGCCACTACTGCCGCTATAATGATAAATTAATTGTAAATAAACAGTATTACGTTTTGGTTTGTCATTTTAGTGTATCTTTTATTCATTAAAATAACTGTATTTGCACTTTCTTTGTTGTGTTTTTGGCATTATTGGCCCTTACTTCTGTAATCCCACAATAATAACTTTGAAAAAGTAAAATCCTTCAAATTTTTTTTTTTAAATTGTTACTTGTAATTTTTTAAAATTTCTTATAAGTAATGGGGGGATTTCATCCCCAATAACCCCCCTCGTTACGCCTATGTATATATATATATATATATATATATATATATATATATATATATATATATATATATATATATATGTATATATATATATATATATATATATATATATATATATATATATATATATATATATACATATATGTATATATAAACCTGTACCACTACAATCCGTGAATGGGTCTGGGGTTCAGTACAGACTACAGGTAGAGACTGTTTCATGAACAACGGTTCTGCAAGGATGTGACTTCTCCTAGGCACGATCAACGCCAGATTTTCCCCCTTATTTTGGGTACCCTATTTTTATAACATTTTATGGAGGCTTGGTGAGCCCCAGGACGGTCCTAGATCTTATATGATCCATCTCCCGCTGCAAACAGACTAAATAAATGTCTTGGCCTGCAACGGGATTTGAACCAGGACTTCCGGCATGGCAACTCAGTGCTCTACCACTGAGCCACTCCGCTCCTAGTATATATATATATATATATATATATATATATATATATATATATATATATATATAGAGAGAGAGAGAGAGAGAGAGAGAGAGAGAGAGTGAGAGAGTGAGAGGGGAGGGGGTGTTGTATCTTTATCTCGTTTTCCGTCATGTGTTTAGGAATAGGAATGGAATGTTCCTTATAGGTTATATGTGTGTTGTTTATTAATTCTAATTGAAATAAAATATGTTTCTTGTTTTGCCAAACGCGTTTGTTATTTTTCAAAATACCGGACATTCCGAACATAATAGGGGGGATGTTTTTTGTGTACTATGGAGAATCCATTACAGTACATACTTATAGCCGAATCACATGATAGTAGTTGTTAAAATATATGAATAAAATAACAGAAAGAACATGAGTGAAATTCTGGTCTATTTCTGGCTGGAATTGCGAAATTTGTTCGTTGCTTCCCTTTCACGCACTTGCAAATAGCGAAGCACTGTCGAGCGATCTTTCTCCATCCTACGCTAATTAAAGTCACATCTTCGCTGATCAGATCGACAGATCGATTGAATTAACTGGCTTTAGTGCATATCCATCAAGACATTGCGATAAAAATGATAATTGTGCTGGACATTTTAGCAGAAAACCAAAGAAAACTGTCTGTATTAAACATGTAATTTTTCTATTGTTTTGATATGTTAATAAGGCTTTGAAACCTTTCTATAAATACTACAAGTTTATTGCTAAGTTATTGTAGACTTTTTTGCCCGTCTGCCTGGTGTGACCTTTCCCCCCAGAAAAAATCCTGGATCCGCCCTTGTATATATAAAATAGTTTATGGGCATAGGAGCAATACTGTAAGCTTTTGTGTAACCTACACCTAAGAGTGAAGTATAAGTTTTTTTTATAACATATGTTTTATTTATATTTAGTCTTTTATTTTATTTTTGCAATTGTCACTTCATTTCATTTTGATGTTCTAATGAAACATCATCAATTCAGTTTATTCAGGTATTATTATTTTTTCTAATTGTATTTTTGTATTAATTTTTGTTATTTGTTACTGACTTTTTGTTTGGTTTACTAAATTTTCAGACACTGGGATGTTTAAACTGCAATTACTCCATAGATACTATAGAATAATATATAGAATACAGAATTACATATATATATATATATATATATATATATATATATATATATATATATATATATATATATATATATATACACTCCTCGTCAAAAGTATCGCAACACTTCTGAAGTCTGTATTAAGCATTTTTAAACTGGACATAAACAAGTTCTATTAAAATAAATTACAATATATCTTCCAATAAACAAAAAAGTTAGAAAAATTACTTTCTAAACTTTTAATTTTTGACAATTTTAACTTTTAAATCACAATTTAAATTTTTAATTTACATTTAATAAAACGCATTGCCCCCTCTGGCTTGAATGACTGCTTCCACTCGTCTTGGCATACTTGTAAAAAGGTTTTGAAGAAAATCTTGGGGTATATTGTCCCACTTCTCCAATACAGCTGCCTTTAACATTTCAAGGGTAGTAGGAGGTGAATCTCGTGACCGAACCGATCTTTTGAGATAATCCCAAACGTGCTCGATTCGGTTTAGGTCAGGACTTCTTGCTGGCCAATCAATGGTGTGGATATTTGTGGTGTTCAGGTACTCAGAAACACATCTTGCCTTGTAAGGGCGGGCATTATCATGCATGAGCAACGATTCAGAGCCTATGAACGGCATAAAAGGCATTACATGATCTTGAAGAATCATTTCTACATACCTCAAAGCATTCAAGGCCCCTCCTTGGATTGGCACTAACTCGGTACGTGCCTCCTAAAATATGCCGCCCCAGAACATGATAGACCCTCCTCCGAATGGCTCAGTTTCTAACTTGCAGCATTGACTAAACCTTTCTCCAGGCCTTCTCCAAACTTTTTCACGTCCATCTTGTCTGTTAAGGGCCACTCTCGTCTCATCGTGAATACAACTTTTTTCCATTCCTCCACAGTCCAAGATTGGTGTTGTCTTACAAACCTCAATCTCTTTACGCGCTGTTCTGTGGTGAGAAGAGGACCTTTCACTGGCCTTCTTGAGCTGAGGTTTGACTCCCTCAGTCTTCTAATGACCGTTGAATCCGAGATTGATATCCCTCAAACAGCAGCGATCAAGTTTTTAATGGAAGAAGCTGTAGAATTACGCTGGCATTAGAAGAGCTGGCATTTTAATGAAGCGGCAATCTATGGGATTAGTAATCCTAGGACGCCCTGACGTTGGTCGCCTCGATTGACTACCAGTCTCCCTGTACCTTCTTATGGTCCCTGAAACGGAGGAATAGTGAATCCCAAGGCGATTAGCGATGTAACGCAATGATTTGCCTTCTTCAGAGAGAGTGATGATTCTGACCGAATCTTCGCGGCCTAAACGATTTATTGTGGATAAAATTAATTGTTTCAACTAGACTAAAGACAAAAGAGGAAACAGACTTTAGACACCCGAAAAATAAACATGGACTGAAAGGAAATTTGAAATGAATAATCCAAAATCTTATCGTTTTTGATAAACAGTGAATAAGAATGAAGTGTCTAGTCACTAATGTATCTCATTTAGTAAATAATATTACTGTAAATATAAACAAAGTACGGATTCAGATCGAAACCAAGAAAATCTCGAGAATTATGGGTGTTGCAATACTTTTGACGGGGAGTTTATATATATATATATATATATATATATATATATATATATATATATATATATATATATAAAATTATCATATATATATATATAAAATTACGTATTAATACTTAAATATTTAATGCAGCAACATTAATTTTTTTTATAATTTTGGAGATATGTAAGTAAGTATAAAGTTGATCTATAATTGAGTATAGTTTATTCGAGTATCTTATAATACATGTATTATTTACAAAACGATAAACTAGCAATATATTACGAAGTAGTTTTTTTTTCTCGAAGTTTTTTGATTTAGTTGGAATAGTCTTCTCTGTTCAAATCTTACATAGTTCTATGTAATTCTTTTAGTGAATGCCTATTGACTATGCTACTGTAACAAACTAAATAGAAAGACAAGTAGATAAATTAAATGTTAATTTAGATTAAGAAATTATTTCGTTAAGGCTCTCATCTGTGGTCGAGACGTGTTTACTAAACATTTCGCAGGCCCAGTCCTGGTAATGATGCCGGGGATATTACTCAGGGGTTTTCCACTTCCATCCCGAAATTAATCGAACAATTAGTTAATTTACAATTTATTTTAAGAATGTCCTTCCAACTTTTTCCGCAAGGAGGAGCACATTCCGGACACGGTTGTAAACATGTTTATGCTAGCTCGAATGAGTCTTTTTATACCCGTTCGTTTCCCCCCCATAAGTCAGAGTTGAGAACTGGTACTGCCGGCGGGCAGGGTCGGGGTCCGATCGGAAGGAAGATGAGCTGTCAAGGTAGGAGACCATGTTTCTGTAGTCGGGCCTGATTTGGGGTGTAGCCAGATGGTAATTGAGATGTTGATAGAGCCAATCAAATCTGACAATTAAATCTTTGATTTATCTTCTATCGTTCGTAGGGTTTCGATAATGAATCAGATGTGAGATCTTTTATTTAAATTGTAATTATTATTAATGCCTATAGGATTATGGTTAGGGTGGATGGATCTTGTTTTAAATGGAAATTATTATTTTTATTAGTGGTCTTGGGATTATGATTATTGATGGTGAATCTTGTTGTAAGTTGTAATTATTACTTTTCTTAATCTCTTTAGGACTTTTATTATTGTAATTATTAAATGTTAGGTGTAATTTTACATTATTTTAGGTTTGGTTTATTTTTGGTTAATTCTTTACCCAGTTTCCCTATGTATCCTCGACGATACCACGTCCTCACCCAGCCCTAGCAACACTAGCATCACACTCTTCACACATTATGATTGCAATACCGTAGCTATTCCTTTTTTTTTGTTTTTTTTATCGATACATAAAACATGTTTTTTTTATATGATACATAATGCATCTGGTTTACTAGATAGATAGAAGACAGATAGAAGGTTTACTATGAATGTCTAATGACAGCTTGAATGCTGAGTGAGCAATTCGTCGTCTATCTAAAAAAGTGGCAGTAATTCCAAACGATGCAATTTTCACAAGGATTAACGAAATTAAAAATATATTACTGGTTTCACATGGTCCTAGAAACAAAATCCAAATTGGTCAGCAGAAACAGCCACTATTATCCAACTATAAATATTTTATTATTTATTTTATTTTTGTATGATATAATTTTTTAAATATTTTATTTGAAAAGAAAAGACTCGAACCCGAAGTCAACTAGATCCAAAATAAAGTAATCCTCAATTAACATTCTCCCCGTGTATACATAGCAAATTGCGAGAACACGGAGATGTAGGATCAAGTGAAAAGAGGGGATATGGCTGGCCGTGAAGCGAAGCCAGGAAGGCCGAGATGATTGAGGCGTCACCACGGAGAGATGAAGGTCCCGGGTTCGAGTCCCGGTCCTGGCCATATCTTTTCTTTTCAAATAAAATATTTATAAATATTTTACTGTTCAAATATCCATAATGCTTATTTGTGGATATAATTGTTGATAAATCAACATCGTAGTACTGTTTTTCTCATTGCAAATCACTGTTAACTAAATCGGTCTCAAGATGATCAGATGATGGCATACCATCATTTTGAAGTGGTAAATTTGATATTAAAATCCATAAATACTGGATCAACTCTCATGCTTCGTTGACATCTCTGGCGTGTAATCTGTACTAGAACATTGGTTAGTTTATCTAACTCGGTGCAGTATATTTTCAGTATTTATATTTTTCCTAGAAGTTGATTTTTGTGTTGAATAGCATGTCAAAATAATAGAAAAACTAATAATATACCATATGCCAGTCTTCTGAAGAGTCAGCCATCCGGAACAGTTTGAGTCTTGCTGAGGGTACTCCATGATGTCAAGAACAAAGCCAAAAAATGTGTTATGCAACTTTCATTTGACATAACATCCGCATTCGATAGTGTTTGGTGGCCAAGTGTTCTCCAGCAACTGCAAAAGTTTCACGAAGAAACATGTGTAGAATTAAGTCAGGTCCATTCGTGGTCAAAAAAAGACCTAAGCAATGGTGATGTGTGGTGCCCCGTTATTTAAATATATTTGGATGCGGTTTGTGACTGGAGGGTACGAGAACGAAGTTATTTGTATTAATGGTTAAATATGCAAATCTGTGGAAAACTGCACATAAGAAAATACTTATGTTCTAATAGATAGAGGAGACTGCACTGGAAGTAAGAAGTTGAAGCGTCACAGGCAAAAAAGGTAACAAGAATACTTCGTTCAGTAATATGGCACAGTAGTCTTACAAAAAAAAAAAAAAACAAGACAATTTTCTATTCTGTCATTGAGAGCATTCTTCTTACATGCGCAGCAGAAAAATGGACAGAATCGGCGACAATTTTCTCCAAAATTAGTGCTGTAGAAATGTATTATCGGAGAATTTGTTTAAAAAAAGATTATGGCAGATGGGATCGGGAATGAGATAATAAGATAAGAAATGGAACAGGTAGAAACCGTTGGCAAAAGAATAATGAGCAATAATCTGAGATGTGGCTTGTGACTGCTGTTCGATGCCGGTAAAAGTAAGGGGGTTAGGCTCCTGGAAGAAAGAAGAAGAAAGAGTCCGCCCAGTAAGGATATAGTGGAAAGAATTGGAGAAAGAAACGTCAGAGAAGGGTCTCAAATGTGAAGAGTGGAAAGATAAGACTAATCTTAATGTGAATAAATCAAGGACCAGTCAGTTCAGTGTTCAACATTTTTATTGTAATTATAATTTGTATTTTAAAGTCATTATAAATTGTGATTATACATTATACTTGCAATTATTGTAATTATACATTATAATTATAAATTAGAATTTTTAATTGCATAGATTTATTCACTTTAGTCTTATTTCATATATATTCAGTAATTATAAATTTATTGAAATTCGTGTTTTATACATACCTTTACATACATTACATTTGGTGTATAATAATAACAGGTGCTGCAAAATTAACCCCAATCACTGGGATGCAGCTTCACACTGGCATTCAACTACTAAATATCAGAAGAGAGAAAATAACGTTGAAATTTTGGGAATGAGCCAGAAGAATTGATACAAGCTACTGGGACGGGTACACCAATTGTTCATGCGAAGGAAATAAGATCCAAATATGTTCTGCAACTTGGCCCAGCAGCTGCACTGAAGACATATCACATGCTCTTTCAAATTTCAACCTATGTTTACTTAACTACACCACATCAAATACGCTCAGCACTGGAAACAATTGCTGAACTATACAGTCGGGACAGCTGGCTTCACATATTTACAGATGGTTCAGCGACAATGAACTGCACGGGGGATGGCTACATTAGCTCAGTCTTCGAGGGCTCTGTACCTGTGGGGTCCAATGCAAGCAATTACGACGGCCAAATAACAGCAATATTCAGGGCAGTAGAAGAGCTCTCCAAAATCGAAATTGTCTAGAGAAAACCAGTTTTGCTAGTAGATTCCAAAGCTGCGATAATAGCCTCTCATCAGTATGTCTAATGAACTCAAAAAATTTATTTTTTTTTGTTTTGGTATATGTACATCCTTTATCTTTTATTGTTCGGTTACTCTTTTCTTTTCAGTCCGGCAGGCTCTCTATATGATGTATATAATTATAGTTTCTCAAAATTCCCGATTTATTCCGACCACATTCTAGTAAGCAGGCATAGGCTCCATAAAAGGGATCCTCCCAAGTTCGGATGCGACAGTATTGTTTTTAGTTGTGAAACCTTACTCACATTCAGGCAGCATGCAATGCATTACAAAATGCAGTAACTAAATCCAGACTAGTGGAGGAATGCTGTATAAGACTTGATGAACTAGCTACATAACAGAGTTAACATATTTTGGATCCCTGGATACAGTAATATACCAGGAAATGAAAGGGTCGACAAATTGGCAAAGAAAGGAGCTGAAATTGCTCCAATAGGACCAGGACCATGGTGCGGGGTTCACCTTTCCCTGGCTCAGGATACAATTAACAAACTAGCGAACAGGTAGAAAAAATCGCGTTGGGATGGAGCCTAGATAAGGCATACTAAACTTTTTATAAAGGATCCCGATGACATTTTTTCTGAGATAATCAAGAAAGAAGCAACTCACATGTCGAGAACCGACCTCAAAAGTATGGTTGAAACCATTACTGGGCACTCAGAAAACATATGCATTGATTGGGCATTGAACAAGAACATCGGTGCAGATGGTGCACAGAGGAGGACAAAACCTCCTGGCACGTTCTCATTGAATGTAAAGCACTAAGTCGAAAGAGGACATTTGACCTTGGCCCTGGAGCACACAAGGAACTTAAGAAGCAAGTAGTAGCGAGAAGCCTTGGTTCCAGAGCAAGAAATCAGGAAAGTGCAACAGTATTGTTTTTAGTTGAGACACCCTAAGCAGGAAAGCCACAACAGTTGTAATGATAGTTTCGTTTTTAGTTGTGACACCCTAAGTAGGAAAGTGCGACAGTATTGTTTATAAATATTTTTATTTTGAAGAGAAAAGATACGCCCAGGACCGGGATTCGAACCCGGTCTCCCATGTTTCCGTTATGGTTTGTCCGACCGAAATACGAACCAGGATAGCTCAGTTGGTAGATCACCATGGGGGAAACATGGGTTAAATAATTTATCTGTCTCAGGCGGACTTGATCCCAGGCACAGCGACTCAGCGCTCTACATAATGAGCCACCCCCTCCCCCCTCCTTTATACAAATTTTACAATTACAATAAATGTCCAAAGTATTACAAATGTACAGAATAGAACTGAGCTGCATTATTCATTTTACTTTATTTATGAAAAACTAGTGGTGTACCCGCTGTTAATTAACTTCATAAGCCTGTCGTATATTTTCCAACTGTTCGGAAATCTTTGAATAGACGGTGCAACCAGGTTAAAAAGATTTTAGAAGTTGAAGGAAAACAATCGCAGAACAATTTTTATTGTCCGCTCAATTCTTGAGATCTTAATTCCAATAGTAACTCGTATTTGCCTAACTTCATAAAATTTTGTTAGCCAATAACGGGGAGATCTTCTGCAAATTATGAATTAAAATTTTTGCTGCGCTTGCCATTAACTCGGACATGTTGTTCCTTCAAGGTTCTTCTGAACATTGCGGAGCTCTTGATGATCAGCCGTGTTTGCAAATCACGCCCCATTAAGAAGGAGCGCGGAGCGCCGTTTATTCGTGAACAGTACAGGCCAAAACCCATTTTTACCCTAAGATGGTTTGTTTTTTTCACCTTATTTGGAGGAGGTGGAACGGTAAAGAGCAGACTTGCTACTGTAGAAATCATTAAAATTTTAAAATATAAAAACAGCCCTAATTTAAGCTTCCGGAAAATTAAGGACAGATCTGTACGTGTGGGTTTTACAATGGGAGGAGGGCAAGCTAATATCTGCCACACCTTCAATCACCACCTTCTCCCAATAAAATTAAACAGTTTCATAATTGTGTTTTAGCTAATGTATTTCTAACTATCGTTTCATAACATCGAAATGTTTTATATATTGAATATATTAAGTCCTAAAAAAAATAACAACTTGTGATAAGAGCTAATTTATCACTATTAATTACATTATGCCGCCGAAAAATAAGTTAAATATGATGTAAATGACTAAATATAGCTGATTGAGGTAGCGTAATTACTAAGTTAGGATCGACGGATGTTCAAATTATGGATGTTAAAAAGAAGTAAAAAACACAACGTCGAAGGTGAGAAGTTTTTTTTTACCTCATTTCGGTTGCAATTATGTTTCAAGGTATCAAGTAAAATACTTATATACAGAATAATACTTTCTCTTTAGGTAAAAAGGGTAAATAACAAGTCGAGAGGAGGGAATTGAAGACCACGCCTACCGAGAAACCTGTGTTATAGAATGACTAGAAAGAGCTAAAAACATGTTAATTGCATCCAAACGATCTAAATGAAACAAACAAATTAGACAAACAATTTTGACGAGCCAGCCTTGAATATAAATAACGCAAAAATATCTTTAATTACCAAAAATATATGCGTTTCGTCCGAAGATGTATCCTCATAAAGATATAAAAATGCAAATGTCAAAGGGATAAAACTTGTGATTTGGCTGATAAGATTCTTAAGTATAAACTTTAGATACAAACAACTATTCATTTTAATTAGCAAATTTAAAAACATTGTGGAGGATTAGGTTAAGTGTATATTTTAAATAAAATAACACGCAAATCGAAATCAGATGAAGTAATAAATGATTGCTGTTCATAATTTGTAAGCTTGTCGTATCATCAAATCGAAGTAAGCGTCGGTGTCTATTGAAGCACTGACTCCAGCGTAATAATTCAGAAACTCCTCTCTTGTGACCTGAAAAAAAAATGTAATTTATATATAATACTAGCTGAGCCGACAAGTGTTGTTCTGCAATATAAATTATTTCTAATGAATATGTTAGTTATTAAATAAAAAATAATGACTGTATTGTAAGTGTTTTTGAATGCTTCAACGAACGATAAAATTGATTGATAAAACAGAACGATCGTTTCTCGATAAAATCGAACGAAAGCAACGATTTGAACGAAAGTGTGTTTGACATTTATGCTAGCGGTAATGACGGTGCACATTGTCATTCGATAATCAAACGTGAAACGTTTGTGATTCACGTTATCTGTTGCTATCAGAATGAAAAATATCGACGCGGAGCAGTTGAGAAATATCGGTTCAATTTCATGGCGTATCTTGTCTGGTAGTTTGGACACTGTTGCGGATATCTCAATGAAAGCGAAGGTAAGTGTAAATTGAAAGTAAAATATCAAATTTGAAATCAAAAGTGTGCTGTTGTTGTGTGTCGCAGTTCTGTTCTAGGAATTTTGTGGGCCGATTCAGGATGCAGCTGTACCGGCCCAGCCCGGTTACCTAAGGTACGACGACAGTGGGCACAACTTATTCGCCAATGAGAATAGAATGAGAATAGTCCGTTTGAAAAACATAGTATGCCCACATCTCATCCGCAAACGGACATGGTTTGGCCTTGCAACTTACTTACTCATTGTCATTGCCAATACCAATCTAATTAGAAATTTAACGCGTTTGAATTCAATTGGCACGTCTGTGGGAATCATTGAAATAAATAAAATCAGTAAAATGACCTGAGATCAACCTTAAAAAAAAAATATGTTGATAACAAATATATATCCTACAGATCAGAGTAAAATGTTATAATGAGCTATAACAAAAAAAAATTAAATATAGTATTAATAGATCAATTTATTATGACAATTTTATTTCTAAAAATCAAATTTGGTAACATGCTATCCTAAATACTTAAAAGCAAAATTTTATTGTTAAATTTTAGTATTTTACAAAATGTAGAAATATTTACCGTTCCATCGACGCACCCCTTCTCAAAGTTTGCTATAAATTTTTGTAAGATTTGATCCTCTGACATTTCACCACTCCGGTACTTGGGGTGTTCTTTTACACTGTAAACTCCTTTCAAGTCTTCTAACGTGATCACTCCATCTTTAGTCTTATCCAGTTTATCAAAGGCCTCGTTGACAGATTTTTTTCTCGTTTCGGACATGTTAGGCTATAATAAATGTCAAATGTTATTTAATCTGTACATATTTTACTACCAAGTAAGACATCAAGTGTCATATTTGTGTTTAAAAGAACATGATTTACAGTTTTTGTCAGATAAATCAAGTTTAGGGAACTCTAATTACCAATAAATATGTATAAAAAGTATTAATTAATAGTAAATTCTTTGTAATTGTAAAATACTTATGGAATGAATTGGGTAGGCTCTGATTTTTCATCACTTTCGCATATGTGACTTTATTCACTCAATTAAGCTGCTTCTTAACTTGTGATAACTAGTCCCTTAATAAAAACATATCTGAATGATGTCCGACTGTATCTGCCGAAAATTGAAAATTTTCCTCAGCTCAACGATTCAATCAGAGCACAGTTTCTGATGTGGATTGCTTATGAAGTTTATTAATCAAATCCATTAAACCTTTCCAATCGATGGATGTGTTATTCTGAATAGATCATTTCGCTAAATAGAACATGCCTATGCTAAAACAAATACTACCCTACTGTTACAATTTGAACGAAATCAAACCATGCGTTTAATCATAATGGCGTAACATACAGGAAAAAAAAAAGTTTTTAAACGGAGTTCTATGCGGAATTCTTCTTAATCTTTTCCCTACTAACATGATCTGTGTTGACGGTTTGTAAAGCCCATAGCTATATTGGCTTTACTGCCCAATCTCAGGGAAAACTCCTTTGATCTGAATATATTTAAATACTAAAATGGGATGCCACCCTGAGATAGTAATTTTATGTTATTAATAGATAAGAGACATATGTACTCTTCTCCAAAGGTTAACGTGATTGACTGACCAGGAGTTGTTTATTAAATAAGAACAATTATTGAATAACATTATATTTATTGGAGCTGATCATGGTTACAAAGATTTAACAAAACTTATACACTACTTGCATAGAAAAGGGGATTCTATATGTGACTTACTGATTCTAGAGACCTTCTCTCCATCCAGCTCCTTGGATCTTGAATTGATCGCGTCTTCAGAACAACTGCCCTATCTTGAAAGGTAAAGGTAATAAACCCTAAGAGTCATTTTACTCTACCTGGCCTAGGCCCCTTACCATATTTTAAGTACTTCTAATGCTTCAGATAGTCACATACATCATTACCCATCGTCCAAAAAAAAAAAAAATAATATATATATATATATATATATATATATATATATATATATATATATATATATATATATATAATATTATATTGTATGTATATAATACATTTTTTTCTATTAAATAATGTTTAAAAATGTACTATCTCCAAATACGTATTGACTCAAAACATAAAAAACCGTAAAATAGATTTACAAGCATAAATATACATATAAAACAATAAAAGGAGAAAATGTACAAGGGCAGTTTTACAATGCATACTAAAAATAACCGACTACGGTTATGGTTACGATTACAATTTCAACACCATACATACTTTAACAAAATATCATTGTTCTATATTGCCTTGACTCTGTAAGATCTGACTGTCGGCTTTTGAGTCCTTGTTGGGAATTGGGTACCTAAGGGTACACACATTTACCGCTTTAAGGGTCAGGTACTAACTACAAAGGTGCCGGCATCACCTTTTACTTTGCCCTTATTTGAACCAGTTAAAATAGCCCATAAAATTCCACGATTCTTTGGGTTTAGACTAAGATACAAGTACAGCCATGAGAACATTATTATGAATTTCATTGGCTTCCATGATCAGCAAACATAATTTTAATAAAATAATTTACTAAAAAATATTATTAGAATATAGAACAAATTATTATTTATATTTGAATATATGAAAAATGTGCTTAAAAATAATTAAAGAATTATTTTACGCAGTTATTCCAGTTCTAGTATTTTAATTTAGACTACATTCCAGCCAGGCTTCTCCTGTTTTTATTTATTTTTTCCTTTGAATAATATTCTCTTACTTTAAGTAAGACACAAATAATAAGTTTCGAAATCTGCGAGTTAACAAAACAATAAGGCGATAATTTATGTGATCCAAACTGTCAACTGCATACTATCAGGTGTAATACAGTGAGCCTGCTATTAGACTTGTTTACCGCTGTTTGAAATTGCTGAAATTTCACTAATAGCATAATAGCTCGATATCACATGCTTGATGAAATGTTCAGCCTTCGCATGACACTGCATGAATCCTAGGAGACTTTCGAGAGGAGGGGCATATACATGGTGCTATATGTGACTATCTGAAGTATTATCTTACCATATTTACTTAGGTACTTCTAATGCTTCAGATAGTCACATATAGCACCATGTATCCAGATATCTTTGCCCTCCTGAGAGGTCAGTAGCGAGCGGGTTTCCAATAGACGGTCCAGAAATTTTGTAAAAGTGCTGTGGACAGTGTGGAAGGTGAGGTAGCTAGATTCACAACAAAGTTTTAAAGATTTTAGTTATGAGGATCGGTTCTATAATTGACCAGTTGTTTCCTACAATGAGGAAGGCTTTGTCTAAGGGTTGTTACGGCTGAGGACTTGTAAGGACGGGAGTAAAAATTGGCTGAGTTTTGTTGATGGGGAATTAATGTTAGATGTGATAGGGCGGAGGGGGGTGCTGGGTTTGTGGATTTTGGGAAGTCCATAAAAGGAGAGGGCTTAGTAATTGTAGGATATGAGGTTTCTGTTGGTCGGGTATGCAATTAATTTGGAATTGACAGGGCTTTTTAGGTGGAGGTTGAAATGTTTTTGGAGGACCTCGGGGAATAGGTTTATAGGTGGATTGGTCTGATAGTAGAGAATTCATTTTTCGATTGTATTCTGAACGGTTCATTACTACTGTTATGTTTTCTTTGTCTGCTTTCTTGATCATTAAGTCGTCATGGGATTTAAGGAATGAACGTGTGAGAGAAAGGTATTTAAAAACTGTGGTGAGAAATTGTAAGGGGTTGGGCGGGGATGCTGTAGAAAATTGGAAATAATATTAGCAATAGAGACTCGAGACAGTTCTTGTTTATCATGTGAACGGTGGAGGAGGGGGTCATTGTGAATGTGTTCTAATTCAGTCAAAAGTTCTGGTATAATTTTTTTGACGGAAGAAGAGGGTGCAGAATAGTTAGGTCCTAAGGATAGAATATTTTGAACATAGCTGGGGATGTTGGTGGATGAAATATTACCTACCCAGTTACCATCTTCTTTTGGGTAGATTGTGGAGGCGAGGGATTTTTGGTAAAGGTTGTTAAATTTTGAGATGAGTTGGATTTTTTTACGTGACCTGGTTTTGGTGAATGTGGGTGTGATAAGGGTAGAAAGGTTATTCATGTATTCCTGGGTTAGTTTTGTAGTTAGAAATTGGTTGAGGGAAGAAATGTGTTTATTTAATGAGTGGATGTATTGTATAACTTCTCGTATTTTTAAATTGATCAGGGATTTTTTGAATTCGAATGAGTAATTACATAATGTGGGATTTAGGGATTTTTATGTGGTGACATGATTTAGGGAATTGGCTATGAAATTAGGAAAAAGGGAATTGGATCGGCATTTTAAGAGGAAAATGCGTTGTTCTAAGGGAAGGGCTAAATGTTTGTGTAGGGAGCATAGATGATTTATGTGCGATTTTTGGTTTGGAAAAGAAGATTTGATTTGAGGAGAAGGATACATTGTTGGGGGAAGAGTTAAGATAGGAGGGGGAGAGCCGGATCCATCTGAACTATGAATATTTCTACAATTGAAAGGTATAATGTTAGAAAAGAGAATAGAAGGGTGATGTTGTGGCGAGGGCTGACGATTTCTTGAAGAAGGAGATGACTTGATGACTTCTTGAAGAAGAGATACCAGAAGGGCGATGTTCTGAAGGGGGTATATCACTGATTATGTTTTAGGTTTGTTGATACCTTTTGAATATAAATAATAATAAGTCTTCGGTGATTTTTAAACAAGTATATTGATATATAGCGATACACATTACACATAATTATTCACGAATTGTTTATCACTGGGACGGTTCTTCTTATAACTGTCCGGTTAGCCACACTCAATATTGTCTGGCTCCTACATCTACACCCTCCTGAGCGGTCAGGTCGGCTAAAGACCTGGAAATAGCGACGAGGAAAATGCTCTTGGCTCTCTGAATTTGTGGTAGTAGGTTTTTTCACATCTAGGGGCGGCTGTCCAGCAGGAGTAAGCGATGTTGTAATTGTTGCAGATGGCAGTTGTTCAAATGTTGAATCTTTAGACTCTGGAGTCGCAAGCAAGTAAGCGAGTGGCGAGGGATCAGAAGGATGATGATTTCTTGAAAAAGAGATGACTTGATGACTTCTTGAAGAAGGGAAAGCAGAAGAGTGATGTTTTGGCGAGGGAGCATAAAGCTGATGATTTCTTGAAGAAGAAAAATCTTGAAAGAGAGGTCGGGATGTGGTAGAAAGTGGAGCACGTCAATGATGGTTCTGAATTCTGGCTGTACCGAAAAAAATATAAAATATACCCCTCCATATTTTGAGTAATAAAAGATATTAAATAATTAGAGAGTAGATGATTGGCAGTGGTGGGCGTGCGTAAAACCCAACGAACTAATCCGCCACTGCCGAACCCCGTATGCCAGCAATGGCAGATAGGGGGGAAAAAAAGGTTCTGAATTCTGGTACTGCGCCGTAAAGATACAGAAGTGGAGTTCTGTGTTTGGTCCCGTTTATTTTGATTCATGTTTGAGTGGAAAATAGTTGACTGGATAATTCAAATGATGGATTGGATTGGTCAGGGGGTGCAGTCAATGATAACATAAAAAATAAGTAAAACCTTTTATTAGTCATGCCAATGTTTCGGCCCACGATGTAGGCCATCTTCAGGGCTATGAAAGAAACAGAAAATAAATATAAAAATCTTTGCAGTACTCAGTAAAATTACAGACTTTATGGTAAAGTAAATAAATACAGAGCGTCTGATAGAATATAATAGGCTACATACGAGTAACATATGTTGAAGATAAAATATAGGCCGAAACGTTTTACTTATTTTTTGTAGTATCATTGACTGAACCCCCTCACCAATTGAATCCATCATTTGAATTATCCAGTCAACTACATATTTTCCGCTCAAACATGAATCACTATAAACTGGGCCAAAAACAGAACTCAACTTTTATATCTTTACGGCTCAGTAGCAGAATTTAGAACCCATATAGGCCTGCACCACTTTCTACCACATCCTGACCTCTGTTTCAAGATTTTTCTTCTTCAAGAAATTGTAGGAGCCTGGCAACACTGAGTTTTACTTATTTTTTGTAGTATCATTGACTGAACCCCTCACCAATTGAATCCATCATTTGAATTATCCAGTCAACTACATATTTTCCGCTCAAACATGAATCACTATAAACTGGGCCAAAAACAGAACTCCACTTTTATATCTTTACGGCTCAGTAGCAGAATTTAGAACCAACATAGGCCTGCACCACTTTCTACCACATCCCGACCTCTGTTTCAAGATTTTTCTTCTTCAAGAAATTGTAGGAGCCTGGCAACACTGAGTGTGGGTAACTGGACAGTTTTAAGCAGAGCATTTCCAGTGATAAAATCAAGGGTTAATCCAGGATTTTTTTCTTGGTGAGGCACAACGAGCAGATGGACAAAAAATTCAACAATAACTTAGAAATAAACATGTATTATTTATAGAAAATTGTAGTATTTATAGAAAGGTTTCAAAGGTTTATTAAAATATGTTGTTTCTGTTATTTTATTCATTATACCTTTCAATTGTAGAAATATTCATAGTTCAGATGGATCCGGCTCTCCCCCTCCTATCTTAACTCTTCCCCCAACAATGTATCCTTCTCCTCAAATCAAATCTTCTTTTCCAAACCAAAAATCGCACATAAATCATCTATGCTCCCTACACAAACATTTAGCCCTTCCCTTAGAACAACGCATTTTCCTCTTAAAATGCCGATCCATTCCCTTTTTCCTAATTTCATAGACAATTCCCTAAATCATGTCACCACATAAAAATCCCTAAATCCCACATTATGTAATTACTCATTCGAATTAAAAAAATCCCTGATCAATTTAAAAATACGAGAAGTTATACAATACAACCACTCATTAAATAAACACATTTCTTCCCTCAGCCAATTTCTAACTACAAAACTAACCCAGGGATACATGAATAACCTTTCTACCCTTATCACACCCACATTCACCAAAACCAGGTCACGTAAAAAATCCTACTCATCTCAAAATTTAACAACCTTTACCAAAAATCCCTCGCCTCCACAATCTACCCAAAAGAAGATGGCAACTGGGTAGGTACCTAATATTTCATCCACCAACATCCCCACCTATGTTCAAAATATTCTATCCTTAGGACCTAACTATTCTGCACCCTCTTCTTCCGTCAAAAAAATTATACCAGAAATTTTGACTGAATTAGAACACATTCACAATGACCCCCTCCTCCACCGTTCACATGATAAACAAGAACTGTCACGAGTCTCTATTGCTAATATTATTTCCAATTTTCTACAGCACCCCCACCCAACCCCTTACAATTTCTCCCCACAGTTTTTAAATACCTTTCTCTCACACGTTCATTCCTTAAATCCCATGACGACTTAATGATCAAGAAAGCAGACAAAGAAAACATAACAGTATTAATGAACCGTTCAGAATACAATCGAAAAATGAATTTTCTACTATCAGACCAATCCACCTATAAACCTATTCCCCGAGGTCCTCCAAAAACATTTCAACCTCCACCTAAAAAGCCTTGTCAATTCCAAATTAATTGCATACCCGACCAACAGAAACCTCATATCCTACAATTCCTAAGCCCCCTCCTTTTATGGACTTCCCAAAATCAACAAACCCAGCACCCCCCTCCGCCCTATCGCATCTAAAATTAATTCCCCATCAACAAAACTCAGCCAATTTTTACTCCCGTCCTTACAAGTCCTCGCTCCTGACCTCTCAGGAGGGCAAAGATATCTGGATACATGGTGCTGTATGTGACTATCTGAAGCATTAGAAGTACCTAAGTAAATATGGTAAGATAATACTTCAGATAGTCACATACAGCACCGTGTATATGCCCCTCCTCTCGAATCATTAATTCCCCTCAACAAAACTCAGCCAATTTTTACTCCCGTCCTTACAAGTCCTCAGCCGTAACAACCCATAGACAAAGCCTTCCTCATTGCAGGAAACAACTAGTCAATGATAGAACCGATCCTCATAACTCAAATCTTTAAAGCTTTGTTGTGAATCTAGCTACCTCACCTTCCACAATGTCCACAGCTCTTTTACCAAATTTCTGGACCGTCTATTGGAAACCCGCTCGCTCCTGACCCCGGTTCCTTGACGAAGTTATTTTTATTAAAATTTTTTTGACGACCTTCTCCTTATCCTAAATTCCAAAATAATTCTAGAATCCAACTTACGCATTGCCTTAAAATCCCAGAATAAACACTCTAATATGTGCACCCGTTTCAAAGATCAGATCCCCCTAAAACATCGCTCACATATTGTATACAGCATCCCCTGTTCTACTCCCAACTGCAACTCATCCTACGTCGGAGAAACCGAAAACTTCATCAAAGATCGCATTATCCTTCATAAATACACTATTTCCTCCCATAACCAGACCGCTTCTAAACTTTCCGAACTTGCGATCACTTTAAACCACATTTTCGACTTTGAGAATACTCCAATCATAGCCACAGTCCCCAACTATAACAAAAGAATCCTCTCAGAAACGGTCCACATCAATTTAGAATCCCTTCCTATCAATCAAAAGACAGATAAACAAAAACTATCCCCAACCTACTCCTAAATATAATTATAAAATGATGGGATATAGCTAAACTAATTTTTTGAGAGAGTTATACCTTTCTTACTTTTACTTTTTTTAGAGTACTGTCTCTAGCAAAATAGGTGGAATGGCGCTCTCTATGCTATGCTAATGTAACTGGTAATTATCTCCGTCCATAATTTCTAGTTTATTCTAGTTCATTAGAAAATGTGATTAATGAATGGAAAATCATAAAAAGTTTACAATTTAAAAGACGTGAAGAATTCCTTTATTGTAAATAATCAATTGTTTCTGGGTTAAATTACGAAATTATCGATAATTAATATTAAAATATTCAATAAATATACTCTATACATTGTCATTCATACATATATGCTAATATAATAAGCATTTATTTGTATTTATCATTTTTTCTCTGAATAGTATATTGAGATTATTGAGAAATAAACTAAGAGTGTGGAGAATCGTATCTTGTAATGTATACTTATGCTATACTTATATACTAATGTTATGGGCATATGAATTTGTTGAAACTCACTCTTATTGAAACGATGAATTCATCAATGCTGATTGTGCCAGAGCCGTCAGCATCAAAGGCGAGGAACAATTTCTCTATCTGATCTTTGGTTAAATTGAGACCCGTGTCCGTTATACCTTCGGCAAATTCTTCTAAATTTAAAGAACGGCTACCATCATCGTCCATTCTTCGGAACACTCTGTAATGAATTTTAAGTATTCATTTAATTATAGTAATTCTTTTAAACAATACAAATAATTATTTAATTTTACCCACAGCCAGAGATTTAAACGGATTTACAAATAATAGGGCTAATAGTAACTATACATTATACAGTAATATGGTATGGTATGGTATAATGAGGTCTTGTCGTGGCTGAGGTCTGGTCCGCTCCATAAATTCTATTTCGTCTTAGGCGACCAATATCCAAGTTCTTCACAATACTCGACCCTGGTGTTTATATGTTGTATATATTCAAATGCATTTAATAGGTTTGCCAATACTGATTCTTCTTTTAAACAATCAGCTTGTAAGAACATAATAATCCAAGCAGAGCAAAAGCACTAAACATTTTTTGAAATTATGGAAATTTGTTTACAATTAAATTAATTTAATTAAATAAATTTAATTTATTTTTTAAAGTTTGGTGTAAAAATCTATCATTGAAATCGGTGATGCCAAATCCTTAGCCTCCTTTTGTCAGTTATGTTGTTTCTTGAAGATAGAGAATATTCAAAATTCTAGACCAATTAGTTTGTGGTAATATAAATGAATACATATTATTAATGTTTGATTGTTGAAGACCTCCCGAGCTGAAGAATGCCTTCTGATCCTCTAGCAAGGCAAAGAAGACGGAGTTTCTCCAATGGATCCGTTGTGACGTCGGCCTTCCTCTTTGCCTGGTTCATCATCTCTTGATTAGCTCGGCTGCTTGGCGACATGATGAAATTCATCTGCAAAAAGGCAATACTTAATAGTAATTTTCCTCCGAAAAAAACAAATGTTTATCTAGTCTCTTAAAATTTAAATTACATGTTTTGTTATTATATAGTTATTATTGCCAATTGATTTAACCTAGAAAATGTTGGCAAAGGTTCTACCGAAAAAAAAGATTCACAGTAGGTTGATTTATTTTTTCAGAGCCGATGCAACGTCCTCAATTACTAAATCTCTTATGACAACAATAAAAATTTCTCGTTTTGTTTAGCCTAAAATTCCATGAAACTCCTAGATTATAATTAATAAAAACTTAAATAAAAAATGCGGTTTCAGAAGTAAAAGTAATTGTCAATTAACAAAGATTTAAACAAGAAATTCATGTTGGCAAACAGACATGCACCAGTTAATGAAAACATTCTATTCAGGGAATAAAGAAAGAGTTGACTCAATTAAGAACTAATCCAAACTGAGATAGATTAATACGTAGATGCCAAAATTTCGGGCTGAATGCCATTCAATATAAAAAATTTACAAATCAGTCGTAGATTTTAAAAAATCTTACGATTCGGTAGATAGCGAGATTTTATTTGAAGTAATGAAGAAAAAATAAAGCTTAATTATATCCACATATATATACATATTAGGTCAACTATTAGTATTCAAGAATAATTATGTCGACATTTGAGGGAATGGACTGGAAATGTATGCAATGAGGATAAATATCCAAACCATTTAAAATGAAAACAGGGTTG
Organism: Arma custos; assembly: GCA_037127475.1. NCBI lineage: Eukaryota > Metazoa > Arthropoda > Insecta > Hemiptera > Pentatomidae > Arma > Arma custos. Next base: position 14,151,802 of record CM073761.1, read on the forward strand.
ATCTCAAATCAGATATTCTTCAACTGGACTGCAATCCTTCAATTAAAATAATCAAGTAAAAAAACAAAATCCAGTCTCAATATTTTTTTTTCTTTAGACGTTTCGACTAATTGCCATTTTCAATAAGTCCAATGTAGTTAAAATACAAACATTAAGTATACATCGACATGAATAGCTTTACAACGTTATAAGTCAAGCTCATTATATAAATCAACCTGTAAAGACAAACAATCACAAACTATCATTAAAACAACTTAAATCCAAGAACTTGTTCTATCAACTAGTGAACCAAGCCTAGATACCTTGAAAGGTGTAATATTTATTCAATTCCAAAAATTAAGCCATAATACTTAAAAACATAAAAATGTGGTACCATTGAATTCCATAATTGTTGTTATTTTGATCAAGTGTTGTTGTTTTTTTTAAAAGAAGTACTTCAATCTTTACCCAATTCAAGCTGGAGTCCCACAAGTCAGCGTCTTGGATCCTATCCCATACATATTGTACACCGCTGATATCCCAACTACTCCTGAAACCTTTTTAGCAACGTTCGCAGACGACACAGCCGTTCTATTATCCTATCCAGACCCTGAAATGGGTTCCTTGAACCTCCAAAGGCACCTCTCACTCATTGAAACTTGGTGAAACCAATAATGGCGGATCAAAGTCAACGAGGAGAAATGCAAACATGTGACTTTTGCACTTCGCCGGGGAACATGTCCTTCTGTCCAGTTCAATGATACCGTCATACCTATTTCCGACAAAGTACGATACCCTGGCTTCCTCCTAGACAAAATACTTACATGGAACCCTCATACCAGACTCATAAGACAAGAACTTAACAGACGATTCAGTCAACTATACAGATTGCTAAGAAGAACCTCCCATCTTTCAATAGACAATAAACTTCTCCTCAATACACAAGACCAGCATCAAACGTATTTGGACCTATGGGCTGGAAATGTGGGTGGCCGCAAAAAATCGAATATCAGACGTATTCAATCATTTCAATCCAAAGTCCTGATAACTATTGGCAATGCTCCTTACTATGTCTCCAATAAAGCCCTCCATAATGATCTCAACATTCCTTTCGTCCTCGATGTCTACTGAATTTACAAAATTTAATCTAAACATTGCCTGTCATTCCAATCCCCTGGCTCAGTCACTATCCAGTTCCCCTCATCCATATAACCCACGCCGTCGTCTAAAACGCCAGTGGTCCCGAGACCTGTTGCAATAATGTTATTTGGAGTACTGGCACTGGCCAGATTCTCCACTCGCGACCTGTGTGTGTAATGCGCCCTTAACCACCTTCCATTGGCGCTTAAGCCAATGACGCGGCTGAGAAAAGGCGCAGGGGCCTCCCGGACTCTTCATAACACGCCGACACCATAGGGTCAATTACGAATTAATGAGGCTCCTTAAGGAAAAAGACTTCGCCTGCTTTGAAGAGGTCTATTGTATCGACACCGAAGGATCCACAAGATATGCGGATATTGTCGCATTTCCGAAGACCGGAAAGATAGCGTGGGGGTTGAATCTGACGGTGAGATTTGAAAATGACCTTGATCAGGCGGGTGGAGTGGAAAGGGGAAAAAAGGTAATATATGATAAGTGCATCCCTCCTTCCTGAAGGAGAAATTCCGTGAGACCTTCGAGAGAGAGTTCACCGTGAGAGGCCTCTGGTTTGGGTCTCGCGGAACGATTCCGAAAAGAACATGGAGCTTCCTCCATGACCTGGGTATCAATCGCCGAAAATATTATTTTTGACTCCCTTGGGATAATTCACCATCATATATATAGTAGCTGATACCCCGCTAATATATTTAATATATATTTTTTAAAATTTATTTTCATAGTATTTATTTCTCTTCATAAATTGCATGGTAATGTATATGTGCTTAGTTTTATTTATTTTATATTTTCTTCATTTTCTTGTATATAAAAAGAAGAAAAGACAGTAAGAAGAATTAGGAATTGTAATGTAGTTTTTAAGTATGTATTTAAGACAAACAAATTGTAATGTACAGTATGTCCAATATGGATTGATAACTATGCTGTGTATTATAGCAATCCAATGTAGTTGGACTGCACTGCTGAAAAATAAAGCATTTAATTCTCTCTATTTTTTTTAAAGTGAAACTTTTACTCTATCGCCCCAAAATTTTTCGTTCATCTATTACATGTCGCATTACACCTGGAGAAGGGGTAAAGTGAATAGCGCAGGACAGGGCAGCCAAGGCCAATATCAGCTGACCGTTTAGCATTTATATTCTCACTTATTCGTGCAAGTGTTCCGCAGTATTTGGATGTTTTGATCTGTGTATTAATGTAAATGCCTTTATTTACTTTATCGTGAATGTTTTAATGTTCATTAACTTTAAATAAAATTAAATAAATAAAAACGATTTGTTTACTAATAACAAATCTCTTCAAAGACTATCAAATCCTTTTATCAGTGTGTATTAATTTTAATTATGATGTATAATAATATATTTAATTACTTTTATACTCTAAGGCATAATAGCTTACAACGCCTGTATTGTTATTCTAAAGGGACTTGTCCCAGAATAAATAAAGACATTATTATTATTATTATCTTGTTCTTTTTCTCGGTTTCTACCGGAGAATGGACATACCCGGACATAAGTCAAGGGTTAGGCTAGAATTGTATAATGATAATATACCTACATCAATGATATATAAAATACATCAATTACATAATCTTAAACAAACCCTTTACTGTGAATATCCCTCTTATATAGCATTGCTCTTACTTTTTAATATGCATTTATCATCTAAATGATTGTATTAATTATGTATTCCGTACTCCAATACGCAGATTGAAATTAAATTTTATAATTGAATATTTTGTCTACTATTGATTTCCCATTATCATTCCCATTTTTCAATAATTAAGTTGAGATTAAAAATGCAATTTTAATACCCTAAATTTTCCAAACTTTTTTAGTTAAATGCCTACAAACCGAAAGAAAGTTTCATTTGCATCGTGGTTTCATAAAACAACACTTTTTTTTTTATTGAATAATTGTATAGCTATTTAGCACTAATACCTAATGCCTAAATGTGGCAGATTGTAATATTACATATTACACCAATAAGGTGTTTATATGTATATATATATATATATATATATATATATATATATATATATATATATATATATATATATATATATATATATGTATATGTATATAAAAAAAAATACCAAAGTAGTAAATGCAATTATAATGAGACCAATAATTATAAAATCTTTTAGTTATGAAATCCTTAATCATGATAATATAATCAATATTATATACTGACGTTAAAATTATTAATTAAAGTTATTACTGGTTTATGGATCCCCCATGGTTAACTCCTAATCTGGGAATGATTTAAAATTTGAGTTAGGAGGTTAGAAGTAAGTTGCATATAATTTTTAACATTGTTTTAAATCCTTTGAATTAAAATATTATAAATATATAAATCAATACGATATTTAAAAAAAAAGTATTATTTAATTTGTATAATTATTATATAATATTTTACGAAATTCATACAGAACCAATGAAGAGATTGGAAAATGTGAGTAGGTTACTTGGTCAGGTTATCATACATATGTTTCCTAAAATCGTTTTGAAGTTAAAATATTTTTGTATTATTGCTGTTTTAGTTTTATAATATTGGATGAATCAAGTTTAGCTTAGCGATCTCTCCTCCCACTTTTTTGTCATTTACTATATTATTTAACTTGTCATTTATGTATATTGATTCTAAAAATTTTTGTTACTGTGTTATCTTTGTGCAACATTTTTGGTTTACCAAAATTAAAAGTTTGTAATTCGTTTTTACAATGGGTTGAAAGTGGAGTATTAGTTTTGGATGTGGGTTTTAGATTATTTTATGGTGATTGTAACAGAACCGTGGCGGGACTGGCCGTAAATAAGTTTAATTAAATCATTTAGTCGAGCGATCGTGGGGCTGAGATCGTCAAGGATGCTGAGGTTGCGTCTAGACGGTGGCCAGCGTGGGAGAGGGAGATCGCGATCGCTCGGAAGGGGTCGGTCTGTCCCGTGTGCAAAGAGGTGTAACGTCGCAGTGTGAGAGGTTGGAGACAATTGGTGTGGGATTACTGCGGAACCGATCAGATGGGAGGATCGCTACTCGTTATACAAGGTACATGTGAACAATTTAATTTCTGGGGATAGACTCATTGATTACCGTGGAGTATCAGGCTATAATTTTTGTTCTGAGACTTATAATATTCCCTTATTGTTTTTTTTTATTTTCTTGTCCTAGCAAATAAGTGGGGGAACTGGTTGTACCAGTAGTGTAGTAATTACAGAATTTTTAACCATTCTAATATTTTTCAACAGTTTGGTTTTATTATTAATTTATTAAACATTTTTTTTTCTTTATATTTGTCAATAATTTGGTTTTATTATTAAATAAAAATAAATATAGTCATTTTATTTATATTGCTTAGTTCTTAGTAAGAGTAAGTTCTCCTAATTTTCTTTATTCTTCTTATGTGTTACTATTCTTTCCTTCCTTTCACAACCCCATTCCCTTCCAAATAAGCCGGGGGTGTTACAGTGGTGTCAGGTGTGGGGTGGTTGCAACAATACCACAAACTAAATTCACGTTTTTAAAATGACGGCTGAGAGTCAATTAAGGGCTAAATTGGATGAGGTGTTAAAACTAAACGAGGAGTTTCAAAAGCGGGAGGGGGAACTCAAGCAGCAGATTGTAGAGCTAGAGACAAATCAACCAGATGCTAAACTGGTTGTTAAACCACCTCGCAGAGATCTATCGTTACAGTCACTAGTGAAGCCATGGGGAGGGGAAGCGACTGCGCGGCCAGTGGAGGAGTTTTTGGACTACCTGGAGGAGGTAGCGGCTTGTGGGGCTTGGGATGACGGAGATAGAGTGAGGATATGTCGGTTAAAACTTCAGGGACAAGCGGCGACGTTCGTAAGGGGCGCTGAAGAGCTTAGGGTTGAGGTTACGTTCCAGCGACTTTCGGAGGTATTGAAGGAGCGGTTTGGCGATCCAAACACCTTCGAATATTACGGCAGAGTGCTGCAGGACATGAGCCAACAGTCTAAGGAGAAGATACAAGAGTTTGCCGACCGATGTATTACGGTGGGTGGAAAGATGGCCAGGCCAACCTTAGCCGGAGACGAGGGAACGTGGTGGGCGAGGGAGGTAGAAAGGAAGGTGTTAGAGGCGTTCACTAGGGGTTTGACTGGGGAGGTAGGTAAGCAAGTCTTGTTCGGCCGCCCACAGACCTTAAGGGAAGCCCAGAAAATGGCGTTGGAGCTGGAACAGGCCCTACAGGAGCATCAACGGGGAAAAAACATATATGTAGTAAGAGAACCACAGGTAGAGCCGATGACGGGCGCACAAGAGGTGCAACCACCCGTATATGTTTGCGCAAACTACCGGCAGCCCGGAAGGAACGAGGGGCGGGTAAACGCTCGGCCACCACTTTCGGAGGTCCAATGTTTTAACTGTGCTAAGAGGGGGCATTTGTCGAGAAATTGCCCTAACAGAGTTGGCCAGACCCCACAGCGAACCAGGAGACGACCAGACTACCCTGGAGCTTGTTTCAGATGTGGAAGAATAGGACACTTCGCTTCCCATTGTACCACCGCCGCTCAAAATGGTAAGTGAGCATGGGGTAAGAACAGATCCCACAAAGATAGAGGCTGTGAGAGCCTACCCTCGGCCAAGGAGCGTGAGAGAAGTAAGGTCCTTCCTGGGGTTAGCAGGGTATTATCGCCGGTTTGTAGCGGGATTCGCGGGAATCGCTCAACCACTGACTGAGCTCACGAAAAAGAATGCCACTTTTAGATGGACGTCGGAGGCAGAGGATGCTTTCAATGAGCTAAAAAAGCATTTGGTGTCTGACCGGGTTCTAGTTTATCCCGATTTCCATGACCCGTTCATCTTAGCAACCGACGCCTCCTCGATGGCATTAGGAGCAGTGTTGTCTCAGGTGCGCGATGGGGAAGAAAGACCCATATGCTACGCCAGCCGGCAATTACGAGGCCCAGAAAAAAATTACTCGGCCACCGAATTGGAACTGCTAGCGGTCATCTGGGCAACCCGCCAGTTTAGGTGCTACTTACTTGGGAGGGAATTCAAGCTTGTTACTGATCATTCGGCTTTAAGATGGATGCTAAGCTTAAAGGAGCCTTCTTCTCGGTTAATGAGGTGGACACTAAGGCTCCAGGAGTTCAATTATGAAGTAGAGCACAAGGCGGGGAGGAGGCATACGAATGCTGATGCCTTGAGCAGGGCGGTGCGGGGAGTACAAGTGAAGACACCGGGGTTTAATGAGAGCGAGCTACGGATAGCCCAGCGGGATGATTCGTGGTGCCAAGATCTAGCACAACAATCAGGATCAGGAGGAAAGGATGCACGGGGCGTATTGTATTGGAAAAACGGTAGTGACAGCATGGGGGACTGGAAGTTGGCAGTACCTACAGTTTTAAGAGGGGCCATTTTACAGCAGTGCCATGAAGCCAAATGGGCTGGACACCCGGGTATAGAACGTACGACGTCGGTAGTACAGCAGGGGTATTACTGGCCCACACTGGGTCCAGACGTAAGGGAATACGTCGCGAGGTGTGATAGCTGTCAGAGAAGGAAATACAGATCGTGGACCCTATATCTCTACACATAGGGTCCGAAAAAACGACAATTAGGAGGGAAGACCTACCAGAGGCTTGGAAGTCCTTGGAGCAGCAAGGAGACCTGGGAGCGGGTCAGTGGGCCGCTGATGAAGTTCGGGTCTTGGCCCTTCGGCGTGCGCTTGAAAGGATACAGGAAGAACGGGTTAACCGAAGATGGTGGACGTGGAGTGCCACAACGACCTTGGCGCTATTGTTGCTGGGTGTCCTTGGAACCTGGGGCCTACGCAAGTGGCTGGGAAACAGACAGTCCAAGGCTACTCAACGAATACAAGATGCCAGAGCTCTGGAAGAATTGACAACCAGGACCATACATCGACCCGGTGGGCGCACAGAAGCCAGCACCAACTGACAGGAGTGTATATAGTGGCAGTGTATACAGTGTAGTGTAGGATTAAGTTTCAGCCACCATTGGTACTCCACGGCGTATTGTATGAGTGGACCCCGTGGTTCCACTCTTTTGTAAAGGGGAGGGTGATGTAACAGAACCGTGGCGGGACTGGCCGTAAATAAGTTTAATTAAATCATTTAGTCGAGCGATCGTGGGGCTGAGATCGTCAAGGATGCTGAGGTTGCGTCTAGACGGTGGCCAGCGTGGGAGAGGGAGATCGCGATCGCTCGGAAGGGGTCGGTCTGTCCCGTGTGCAAAGAGGTGTAACGTCGCAGTGTGAGAGGTTGGAGACAATTGGTGTGGGATTACTGCGGAACCGATCAGATGGGAGGATCGCTACTCGTTATACAAGGTACATGTGAACAATTTAATTTCTGGGGATAGACTCATTGATTACCGTGGAGTATCAGGCTATAATTTTTGTTCTGAGACTTATAATATTCCCTTATTGTTTTTTTTTATTTTCTTGTCCTAGCAAATAAGTGGGGGAACTGGTTGTACCAGTAGTGTAGTAATTACAGAATTTTTAACCATTCTAATATTTTTCAACAGTTTGGTTTTATTATTAATTTATTAAACATTTTTTTTTCTTTATATTTGTCAATAATTTGGTTTTATTATTAAATAAAAATAAATATAGTCATTTTATTTATATTGCTTAGTTCTTAGTAAGAGTAAGTTCTCCTAATTTTCTTTATTCTTCTTATGTGTTACTATTCTTTCCTTCCTTTCACAACCCCATTCCCTTCCAAATAAGCCGGGGGTGTTACAGTGATAATTCTATTTTTTAAATATGGATATCCTATATAGTGCTTGATGTTATCTAAAAGGAGTATTTTATCTTTTTGACTATTAATTATATTTTGAATTGGGTTTCGTGTTTTATGAGCTAATTTTATTTCTGAAACATCATATTTTTTAAAAGATGGACCAATTTTTTCTGATAGACTTTTTATATAGGCTAAACTTTTATAATTTATTTTATTCTATTTTAAATTTCGAAATTGGCGATTCTTTCATTTTGTGAACTGTGGTGCTGCTTAATGAAGGACCTGTATTATCAACACCTTTTTGAAAATATTTAGTGGTTCTAGTTTGAGAAGGTTTTATAGTTTGGATATCTGTATTGTTAACTGTTTGTGAAATATTAGGTTATTATCTTTAATGTTTTTTACTAAATTAATTTGTTTATGCAAAAATCTGTTAATAGTTTTATAGGGAAAGCATTACTTAAGAGAATATCGAATATTTTATTTTAAGTTTCTTCTAAATGCACTAAAAATTTCATTTTGTTAGGTTTTATTGCTTTTATTTCTACATTATGGATCTGATGTTTTGGGTGATTTGAATAATAATTTAATAATCTATTAGAAGTAATTTCTATTTTAAACCATTTAGTAGAGAGGATGTTGTTACTTGGATTCCTAATAATAGTTATGTATAATTACTAGCTTTTGCCCGGTGGAATTGGGTCTGCCTCATAAAGTTTCGTGGCACATCATTTTAAAACAAAATTTTGGGATGTCTAACTTCAAAACTGACGGATTACATACAATCTTTGAGCCCCTATTACATTAAGAAGGAAACCCTTGGGGGTGGAATTATCCAAATTTCTTTCTTAAATTATACAAAGAACCTATCTGCAAATTTCAAGATGCTAAGTTCCTGATTTGCCTTTAATCACTATAATGGATTATCCACAGAACACAAAAAACTGTCTGGGGAGGGGTGGTACGTGCCCCCATGCCCCCCTAAATCTGCCTTTGCTGTAGCCTATGTGTTATTCTGAATAACCTATATTACAGTAAAGTTTCATATATATAAGTCCTTCCTAAAGGAGGACTATATATCCATTAAATCTGGTACCATTAAATATATACATATTTAATGGTACCAGATTTTTAAGTTGATACTTACATGATGGCTTAATTTTTGGAATTTAATAAATATTACACCTTTCAAGTTATCTAGGCTTGGTTCGATAATTGATAGGACATATTCTTGGATTTAAGTAGTTTTAATTATAATTAGTGATTTTTTGTCTTTACAGATGCTAGCAGCTTGAATTTATATAATGAATTTGACTTACAAAGTTGTAAAGCTATACATGTTGATGCATACTTAATGTTTGTACTTTAACAACATTGAACTTATTGAAAATGGCAATGACTGGATTTTGGTTTTTTACTTGATTATTGTAATAAAAACAGGGTTAGAACAAGGGGTAAGAGTTGTCACAGAGTGTATTCAATGTATTATTGGGAAAGATTGGTAAAGAGGGAAAAACCTTTTGGGTATAAAACTATTGTGAAATCAAATGTTGAGAATGGAGTGGAATATAAAATTGGTCTTGGGGATGATTTGACCCTTTTAGAAGAAATTAGGTGAAAAGTTGCTTTCAAACGGGAAAAAAACGTTGTTTTCAAAATATTATTACTATTAACAAACCTGACGAATAAATATAATTTTTTTAATTCTTAAATGAAAATCATATTAATTTTATAAAATTTTCCTAGTACCACATAGGAACCTGTTTCAAAACTTTCAAATTCAACACAACTTTCAAGTTTCAGAAAATAATAAATAAAATACAATTTGAAAAAGATTATTATAATAGAAGAAATCTAAGTTATATCTTTATATGTTTCTATATTTTAGTTCAGTTAAAGAGAAATATTATTTGTTCTTGAATCAATTTTGTTTGTATCTTCATTTATATCGTTTCCTTTTAAATTTAATACTAACGATCCATCACAATTAAAATAAATTGCCGCAATGTAATTGGTGGCATGATTAGAACATTCATTCTGCTAATATGATTAAGTATGTAAGTATTTTAATTTCATAAAGTGATGTGTAAAATGAGGATTAGTTACCTTTAGGCGGTTAGGCTACTAGGTGGTACTCGCTATGGGGGACTACCGTCGAGTGCCCGAGTGCCCGCTAGCGCCCTTCAAACACCACCACACCACCACGCACGTCAATTGCATCACATCAACCAATAAAAAAAAAAATTGAACAAAATCTTTATAAACAACTCTTGCATTTTGAATAACAATTCAACCAACGCTAATATTTATCATCTATTATTTATCAAACCTTTTCTCTGCAACAGCAGAAACAGCCAAAAATTGGAATACATCAGCGCTAAAACACAATATTTTGCTGATTTTTTGTATTTGTTTGGCTCTTATTATCAAATGGTAAAGTTTGATATTTACGGAGTATAGTGCACAGAATAACAGAATAAAATCATTTGATCCCTAAGTAGCAAATAATAGTTATCACCAATTAATTACATAAAGATACCTTGTAATAATTAAGACGTATATATCCCATTAATAAGAGGCTCACCACATAAATAAAAAGAAGATGCTATTTCCACTTTTGCGTCAGTGCTGAAACATTTTACGGGGGTTTAAGCTGAACCAGAAGGAAAAGAAATCGATTGTTCCTTAATAATTAATGTGCCGTCCAATCGAAACTGCTCTATATTAGGGCTTTTCCATTTAACTAACCATTAGTAACATGTAATAAACGATAATGCTATCATAGAATAGAAACCATGTACTTTCATTTGTTTCTAATGATTTCTTAGATATAAAAATAAAAACACTTGTAAACTAACCCATGCTAATGCTATAATTTTCTTTTCATACGCATAAGCATTCAATTAACTATTGTATTTTAAATTGCAATTTAACTCTCTCTCTTTCTGTATATATATACATCGGCGTAACTAGAGTTGACTCATGGGGGGGGGTTAACCCCCACCAGTCAACCACTCCAACATATTACTCCCTTCAAAAAAGATGTCTCGTAATATAGGTATAATATGTATTATGCTATAATCATGTAGCTTCAAATTAAATAAATAAATTATAATTGTTATTTTGGAAGTTATAATTGTTATTTTTGGAAGGGCAATCAAGAAGTAGCGTTTAAATACAATAACCCTATTAATTGGTTTGCAATAACTTACAAAACTTTTATATATATATATATATAGATTTTCTCCCTTATTTTGGATACCCTATTTCATAAAGGCTGGGTGAGCCCCAGGATGGTCCTAGATCCTATATAATCCATCTCCCGCAGCAAACAGACTTAATAAATGTATTGGCCTGCAGCGGGATTTGAAACAGGATTTCCGGCATGGCAACTCAATGCTCTACCACTGAGCTACTCCGCTCCTAGTATATATATATATATATATATATATATATATATATATATAGAGAGAGAGAGAGAGAGAGAGAGAGAGAGAGTGAGAGAGAGGGATGGTTTTTTTTTTTATTTACCAAGCTATCAGTTTTACTGCTCAAAATCTAAATAGAAAACCTAAACAATACTTCAGGTTTTACCACCAACTAAACCAATTACAAAAAAATTAATCAGACAAAACCTGTTTTTTTTTTTTTAATAATGGTATGAAATGGTCATTTTAGTATATTAAGTGCGACGTGTTTGTGTGTGGAAATCATTCTACCATAGAATGGAATAAGTAATTTGCAGACAATGATTCTTTAAAACAAAATTTGGAATAATAATGATGAAATAATGATTGGGAACTAAGACTAATGCATTTACTCACTTTTAATCTAGTGAATTGTAGTGGAAAGTATAAATATTCTATTACAGTTGACAATACAATTTGAGAATCCTTGACCATGCTCGTTTATTTTCGCTATTGATCCTACATTGGCAGCTGAAGACTTTGTGGCAGAATACAATATGACTATTTATCCTTCAACGATATTCGTGCCAGCATACTTACTTATGGGAAGAAATCATTAATTTCCATTAAAACAAAGTGATATCAAGGGATTGTCCAAGAATTTTAAGTTTACTAATTTGTAGTAACAAATTGAATAAAAGAAATACACATGAAGTGAGAAATAGGCCATTTATGATTATCATTATTATAAGGATATATCGACCAATTTACGAAGTATATGGAAAACTTAGAGCTGTTCAACAAAACAATTCCAGCCGTTTGTTATGTTGTTGTCAGTAAGAATACATAGAAAATAAAATCTCCATATAACTAAGCCTTATTATTAATTATATATTAAAGAATCTTCCACAGAGAGTTACTTTTTAAAAAGAACACTTTATTGAAGTACAAGGTATAACTTATGTCTAATGAATACAACTGAAGACTGAAGGTGACTGGAGGTCTGGCATAATGTTAGGAGGGAGTATATAAGGAATTTGCAAATGCAGCGAGCCAGCATTGAGATAATGTACTACCTCGTGGGGCAAAATTTGGAAATACTCCTGAATTGCGATTATAATGAACAGAGTATCTTGGAAAGGATGTTTGTTCAATTGATGCAAAAGGAATGGGTTTGATAGGATTAGGTATAGGTACATTATTTTTCTTTTTATAACAATAAAAACTTATTCTTATTAAAATAACAATTATTATAGATACTAATCCTATGAATTCTACTTGATATTGATCATATACAGTCGTTATTTCTATATTATATATATTATATCTAGATAAAGCGTCTGCTACATAATTTGTTTTAACGTTTATATTTTTAATATTGAATTCGAGTTCTTGAAGTTATTTTCTACCTTTTTTGTACTCGTGAAGTGATTAATAAAACTGTTTTAAGTTGTTTAATACTTGTTTAATGAGCTATAGTTTTATCATTATTACGTTTAACTAAAATTATTGTATTATAATACTTATTTCTATTATTTATAATATAGTTTTATATTTATATTATTAATTATATAATTTATATTATTAATTACTTTTTTATTCTATTTTTAAGTTTCAATTATTAATATTTCTCTAATTTTAATTTTAATTATTGCTTATTTCTATGATTTAGTACCATTATTTTTAATAGTAATTTTATTTAATTCTAATTTAAATCATGTTGAATCTAATTAATATCCGTTTTCCAATTCCTGTTGTTAGTAATATTATATCCTGGGTACGAAATACTTTAACATTTTTTCTTAACCTTCCCCCTTAAGCTACGTCCACACTATAAGCTATTTGCTAGGCAATAGACGAGTCCACCTCAGCAACGGTCTAGGACTGCTCCTTTGTCTCATCTAGCGTCCACACTACTATTTCAGTTTCTAGACCAATCGTAGTCAATACACCATGGAGAGCATTGTTTTGTGCGCAATGAATTCTTGCTTTATTCTTATTAAAAATGAAATAAATTAAATAGGGTCTCTAAAAAAAAATTAAAAAATTACAATAAAAGTTGATTTTAAAATAAACATGTTATATGGAACGGGTTTTTTATATACAGCTACTTAAGAAACTCAGAAAACATACAGAATAACATTTTAAAAATGCATGTCAAAATGATAGAAAAACTAATAATATGCCAGGTGCCAGTCTTCTGAAGACCCAGCCATCCGGAACAGTTCTTGCTGAGTCTTGCTGAGGGTCAAGGATAAAGCCAAAAAATATGTTAAGCAACTTTTATTTGACATAACATCCGCATTCTATAGTGTTTGGTGGCCAAGTGTTCTCCAGCAACTGCAAAAGTTTCACGAAGAAACATGTGTAGAATTAAGTCAGGTCCATTCGAGATCGAAAAAAGGCCTAAGCAATGGTGATGTGTGGTGCCCCGTTATTTAAATATATTTGGATGCGGTTAGTGACTGGAGGGTACGAGAACGAAGTTATTTGCATTAATGGTTAAATATACAAATCTGTGGAAAACTGCACGTAAGAAAATACTTATGTTCTAATAGATAGAGGAGACTGCACTGGAAGTAACAAGTTGAAGTGTCACAGGCAAAAAAGGTAACAAGAATACTTCGTTCAGTAATATGGCACAGTAGTCTTACAAAAAAAAATAACAAGAAAATTTTCTATTCTGTCATTGAGAGCATTCTTACATGCGCAGCAGAAAAATGGACAGACTCGGCGACAATTTTCTCCAAAATTAGTGCTGTAGAAATGGATTATAGGAGAATTTAAAAAAATTGTTTAAAAAAAATTTAGGGCAGATAGGATCGGCCTTATATCTTATATCTTATAATGAGATAATAAGATAAGAAATGGAACAGGTAGAAACCGTTGGCAAAAGAATAATGAGCAATAATCTGAGATGTCGCGGGTACGTGTGGCTTATGACTGCTGTTCGATGCCGGTAAAAGTAAGGGTTAGGCTCCTGGAAAAAGAAGAAGAAAGAGTCCGCCCAGTAAGGATATAGTGGAAAGAAGTGGAGAAAGAAACGTCAGAGAAGGGTGTCAAATGTGAAGAGTGGAACGATAGGGACAACTGTGGAACAATTGATTTAGCAGTAACCCTACGCTGGGAAAACAGATAGAATAATAAAAAGTGTTAATTTTCATCTTTAGTGGAAAAAATAATATATTTTAGAAATTTTCAAAATTGAGTGATTTACATCTTATTAGAATCTTCTTCCGTTATTGTTACTTTTCAGGCATCTTAACATACTATTAAACTGGCTGCGCAACATTGGTCTCTAAGACATGTCTAAGGTTGTCTAGGCGAACCGACGTTGGACTAAGGGCCCGCTGAAAACTGCTGCGGGACAAAAAAATCATATATTTATAGTTTCTTGGTCGGAATGGGAGACGTAATGTAACATGAGATGAGACGCGGCTCAGTCTGTTCTATCTTCTACATTTTTATTGTAATAATAAATTGTATTTTAACTGCTATTATAAATTGTGATTATGCATTTTAATTAAACATATATATTTCAATAAAACGATCGCAGGTATTCAATTTATAATTACAAAACTAATATAAAATAAGACTAATTTTAATGTGAATAAATCAATCAATCAGTTCCAAGGCCCAATCAGTTCAGTGTTCAACATTATTATTTATTGTAATTATAATTTGTATTTTAAAGTCATTATAAATTGTGATTATACATTATAATTGTAATTATTGTAATTATACATTACAATTATAAATTATAATTTTTAATTGCATAGATTTATTCACCTTAGTCTAATTTCATATCTATTTAGTTAAATTATAAATTTATTGAAATTCGTGTTTTATACATTACATTACATTGCGATGCTGCCTACTTTGATATTTTTAAGGTGTAAATAAGGCTGGTGAAAGAGTGACTCACAGTCGAAAAGAAGCTTGGATAATTTCTCTAAATATTGTATCTTGCTTTATCTTTAGTCCTCTAACCATCAGAGGAAAATATTCGAAATCAGTAGAAGTCAGCCTGTTGAAATTTCGAAAACCCATGGCGCATTCCCGTATTAATTTATTTAATAATGAATAAACGAAAGCGTGGGTCCTTTTGCGAGCAGTTAACGTGACCACCAACATTTCCGTTTTCGCGTTCTTTTATTTGCAAATAGGAAATAAGCAGGAACTTATTCCGCACAAAACAATGCCCACCATGATGGACTAACGACTAATAGCCAAGACATTCAAATAGTACTCGTATTGTGGACGCTAGCTGAGACAAAGAAGTTTGTCCATAGAGCGCCTACTAGATGAGACGAGGAGCATGCACAATTGTTTGTATTCGTCTTTATAATCGCTAATCATTGAGACAAGCTACATCAATTTGTTTAACATCTTTCTAATATACATATTATTAACACTGCAGATGTAGAAAATATTTCTTTGCGAAGAATGCCAAAATTATCTTCTATTTTAACTTGCTTACAAACCAGGCAATATCTTGGGGAAAGTCATTCGTTCATTAAAAGTGGTTCCTTAAGAGTTGACTACAATTTGGAGTACGAATTGCTGACATCTTTTGAAAAACTCTAATAAATATCGTTTCTTTAATATTGTCATAACATTGTCACATCCAATAAAAAGTGTATATTGAATAATAATAGTTGACCTTGGTAATATTTGTGGAAGAAAATGGTCCGGGTAGAGGTCAATGAATTTCTCTAAGAATGGAAGAAATGTTTATTAAGTAGCCAACGTTTCGACCTACTTTGCAGGTCTTCTTCAGGGCTAAATATGCAAAATACAGACAATTTGGAATTAAAAAATTGCTAAGCATGGTAAATATAAATAATAAAAGCATGGTAAATACAGACAATTGAAAATTAAAAAATATTAAACAATTGCTAAGCCTGATAAATATAAACGTTAGAATGTATGAGTGTATAGTATTAATAACCAAGTGACAGGATGGTAGTAGAATGCATGATAAAGAATAAAATAAGAATAAAACAGAAAGTATTAAAAATTAAAGAATAAGGTAATAAAGATAAAAATTAAATATTAAAGTTAAAATACATGAGAATCAGGTATCTGGTGGACAATAAAGATGGGGAAGGGGAGAGAACATGAGATATATCTTACTAATATTATAAATGTGAATGTTTGTATGTTTGTCTCTCTTTCACGCAAAAACTACTGGACGGATTTGGATGAAACTTGACAGTAATATAGGTTATACATCAGAATAACACATAGGTTATAGCAAGCGCGGATTTAGGGGGGCGCACGGGGACACGTGCCCCCCCGACTGTTATTTAGGAACTGTGGAGAATCCATTATAGGACATAAATAAGGCAAATCAAATGATAATAGATGTTAAAGTAACAGAAAGAAGATGAGTGAAACTATTTGTTTTGATGTCCTACTAATATTATAAATGTGAATGTTTGTACGGTTGTCTCTCTTTCACGCAAAAACTACTGGACGGATTTGGATGAAACTTGACAGTAATATAGGTTATACATCAGAATAACACATAGGTTATAGCAAGCGCGGATTTAGGGGGGCGCACGGGGACACGTGCCCCCCCGACTGTTATTTAGGAACTGTGGAGAATCCATTATAGGACATAAATAAGGCAAATCAAATGATAATAGATGTTAAAGTAACAGAAAGAAGATGAGTGAAACTATTTGTTTTGATGTCCTACTAATATTATAAATGTGAATGTTTGTACGGTTGTCTCTCTTTCACGCAAAAACTACTGGACGGATTTGGATGAAACTTGACAGTAATATAGGTTATACATCAGAATAACACATAGGCTATAGCAAGCGCGGATTTAGAGGGGGCGCACGGGGACACGTGCCCCCCCTCGACTGTTATTTAGGAACTGTGGAGAATCCATTATAGGGCATAAATAATGGCAAATCACATGATAATAGATGTTAAAGTAACAGAAAGAACATGAGTGAAACTATTGTTTGTATGTTTGTTGCTCATTCACGCAAAAACTACTGAACGGATTTCGATGAAACTTATTGAGTAAAATAGGTTATAGATCATAGGCTACACCGAGAGCAGATTTATGTGAGGGCACAAAGGCATGCCCCCCCCCCTCCGTTATAGTACATAATTAAAGGCAAATCAGGTACTTAGTACTTGAAATTTGTAGATAGGTTCTTTGAACAGTATAAGCTAGTGTATCAATAAAGAGTCAGAGTGATCATGTGGAGCATTAATAATCATAACAATAAACTTGTAACTTGCCCATCGCATTTTTTATACAATTGTACATGTTTACTTTAATATTAACTATGTTCTCCTTTCTCACCATTTCTAACCACTTACTACATATTTCACTACATCTATCCTTTATAATATTTCATGAAATTCTTGTATACATCATCGTCCCCATTGGTAGTTAACTGTATTTCTCACTTCTATTACTTATCATCATTGTTTCTTATTAACATTTTCATTTTTATTACACTATGCCATATTTTTATTTATTACATTCTGTATTTTTTATTTTCATTACTTACTGTATTATTTATTTTCATTACCTCTGAATTTTTACATTTATTTCTTACTGTATTTTTTATAATTTTCTATTTTTAATTTTATTTTATTACTTACTGTAGTTTTTTTTTTTTATTGTTATGGTTATTAATGCTCCACGTGATCACCTCTTTATTGATCAGCTCTTTATTGATGTATATATATATATATATATATATATATATATATATATATATATATATATATATATACACATATATCTCATGTTCTCTCCCCTCCCCCATCTTTATTGCCCACCACTCAGATACCTGATACTTATGTATTTAACTTTAATATTTACCCATTTATACACCAAGTTAAATTATATGCAAAATTGAGAATTAAAAAATAGTGTATAGTATAGTGTAGAGTGTATAGTATTAATAACCAAGTGAAAGGAAGGTAGTAGAATACATAATAAAGAATAAAATAAAAATAAAACAGAAAGTGTTAAAAATGAAATAATAAGGTAATAAAAAAAATTAAATATTAAACACTTTCTGTTTTATTCTTATTTTATTCTTTATTATGTATTCTACTGCCTTTCTGTCACTTGCTTATTAATACTATACACTCTACACTATACTATACACTATTTTTTAATTCTCAATTTTGCATATTTAGCCCTGAAGAAGACCTGCAAAGTAGGTCGAAACGCTGACTACTTAATAAACATTTCTCCATATCTAAGAGAAATTTATTGACCTCTACCCGGACCATTTTCTTCCACATAAAGTGCATATGTTGGAAAGGACTCATAATAGCGAAAAAAATAAACAATAATTAAATTGCATCCGCCCGTACTATAAAAAAGAATTAGTTTTATATTTTCAATAAAAGCTGCAATTTTTATGAATCATTCCAATAATATAGGCATTAGTTACCGAGTTAATTATATAACTCTACTGTTTTAAAGAATGATTTTTAGTCCATTTTTTTTTTTCAATCCAAAAGAAAGTTGGGTTGAAGGAATTTATGACAAATGATTTCCCCCGCTGATAATAAACACACATTAAACCAATCTATTGTGAGATAATTTTTTTTCGATTATTATTCACGCGATTTCGTGTGCTATGGAAGATGACATATCAACAAAATGAATGAAACTGATATGATCTTAATGGAAGGCATCTCATTCCGTATACATCATTAAAAATGTATCGATATTGACGATGCATTTTTTTAAAACACTTGTTAATCTTTTTTAACTTTAATACTATTTGAACTATTTTATGACAATTAAAAAAAAGTTTTAATATTGACTTTCACAATTATACATACAAAATTAATCTGATTTAGTAGGTTGCTTGAGTGTTGCTTGCCACTGGATAATAACCGAATTACAAAAAATGTATATATATAATAAACAAACAGAATAAAATTAAAGTACTTAAAAACGTAAATCAAACACAAAGTAGCGACACAGTTACTAAATCAATCTTATGAGTGTAAAAAGAGAATGGTCTTTGTCGATCGATGCTCCTCCTAACCATTACAAACTAAAAATCCAAATATTTCTTTCAACATCCAAGTTTAAAAAGAGATTAACAAGTGTTTTAAAAAAATACATTATCAATATCGATACTTTTTTAACGATGTATACGGAATGAGATGCCTTCCATTAAGATCATATAGGTTTCATTAATTTTGTTGATATTTCATCTTCCGTGTACTGTGGAATGAAGAGCTTTTCTTCCATTTCCATTTTATTGACAAAGCTTTCATCTTTTTAAAGTTTTCTGATGTCAGGCTCAACAAAGACTCCCTCTTTCAGTTTAGCATCGGATATACCAGGAAACTGTTCACAAAGATACTTGAAACATTCTCCTTCTTTGGGTAATGCTTTCACAAACTGTTTCATTAGACCCAATTTGATATGAAGTGGTGGAAGTAAGATCTTTTTAGGATCCATTAAACATTGTCTTTCAACATTTTTAACTCCAGGAGCCTTTCTGATTGGCCACGTCTGCTTGACATAGTGTTGTTTCCTGTCACGGCTATCTCATTCACAGAGGATACATGGAAACTTTGTGAAACCACTTTGTTGACCTAGTAACCTGGAAATAACTTTCAAACCCCCACAAATGGTCCATCTATGGTCAGAGTAGCCGATCTTATAAAGAACAAACTCAAGATTTTCGTAGCATTCTTTCAAATGGACTGAGTGTCCAACAGGCACAGAAGCATATCGGTTACCATTGTGAAGAAGTACAGCTTTCAAACTCCTTTTTGATGTATCAAATAAGAAATTTTCAGGTGAAATTAGTGACTTATCTAGGGGTGATGGAATTTTTTCACTATTGTTTCCGTAATCAGCAGACAAAATACTGTTAAAACCACTAGTTAAATATGCAACAATTTTTTCATCGCATACCAATATTTCTGGTTTATCCTAGTGATAATCCCATGACAGACTTTCTAGTTATGTCATACAAGTTTTTTTGTCCTAAATGATGGAAAGATATATTCAAATTACTAAACCTTAAAAAATATGACAGGGATGCTTACATCCTTCTTTTTAGTAATACTGTACTAAGAATGTCACGTCTATCGAAAACACACACATGGTGTATAAAAATTGACAAAAAGTTGCCATTAAAAATATTTCTACCTGTAAGTCTACCTGTGATCACCAAGGGATCTGTAATCTAGAAATTATACAACAACTGGTGAAAAATACTAAATACACACGGCTAAAGTCCTATCATTGGAGACTAATGCTCAAAAGTCAATGCTCTGACAAATGATGGTGACACATAAAAAGATGTATCTACAATAAACGCTGAAAGACGTTAGATACCAGAGTTATATAGTGAAGTTTCTGTCCCAGTCTTATTTGAATCATAATTATGTATGCTATGGTTTCAGGATTTACCGAATCTCCGGCACAAGGTCATAGCCAACTAAAAAAAAAGGAGTAATGTTTTCGTGTCAAAGGATTCCAAGTCAAATAGAAAAAGCTAACCGATTTGCCAAGGAAGAAAAAATAACAGATCAGTCTAACACTCATTGATTTTGCAGTCCATAAAGGATAAAGAAAGCTATAAAACCTCAGCTAAGCCGCAAAGGAGTATGCAAACCAATCAGCAGAAAACGGTGGAAAATATTGCTATTATTAAGATACAGTTGAATTAATACTAATTGGACGAAGCTAGGATTAGTTAAAGTATGCTAAGGGGTCATGGTTATCTTCGTAAGCATCCAATTGCCATTTCCTATAAGATCAAAATTGTGTACTTACGTCTATGGATGAGCGTATGCATAATATTTTTCTTTACTTGTGATGCAATCCATTTATAAAAAATCAATGTCAAGGTCAAGTTGGATCAGAGTAGCTAGGATTGGGGAAGAAAAGAATTGAAGGTACAATGTTCTTATTTTCAGCTTCCTTGTGGCGACAACACTTTTTCTAGTTGAAACAATGTTTTAATGCAATGGACTTAAGACTGAGGGGGCAATAAAAAAAAACAATTTTCGAACATTTATAAATATTATTACAATATATAAACAGTTGCATTCAATAATGGTGTAATATATAAAATGATAACAATTTAATATTACAATCTTCAATAATTTATTTTTTTTTAAATTAAAAAAAAATTACATCAAAAATTCATAATTAGAAAGTTTTCACAATAACATATAAATAAATAAGGAATGAACAAGGTGTTGTATTAATCCTCATTAAATTTTCTACACTTTCGCAAAGGAAAGGATATTTCAGTTAAATATAGAAGTTGATGAATCAGGATAAAAACATGGATGAGGTTTTTTTTTAGGATGCCAGTATTTTTTATTTTTATCAAATATCGGTTTTCATAACGATTCATATTGTCTTTTGAACTGTATCATATTCAATTTACTTATATTCAGGATGATACGTAAAACAGAAAATATTCACCATTGATATGTCAATTTAATAATTAATTTGACGATAAAATTGACATTTGTTAATACTCAATGTGACCCGACTGACTTCGGAGATTGCGATGAAGAGATCCTGGCATAGACTTACGAATCACCACTAAAATAGCATTGTCATTAAAGCCCTTGCAATGAGCTGTGCATTAAGTCGTGTAAAAAACTATTGCATTTATTTTGTCATGTTGATTAGAGAGTGGACCAAATGGGACCCCACCACCCTTTCATCAAAATTTATCTTATTAAATGGGTGTTTTTCTATTTTATTAAACGTCCCAACAACGTTATTATCAAATCCAAACGTACAAAAACAAATAATAATAATATAAATTTTGATATATATGTGTCTGTTTATACATGCATATTCGATAATCTTGCTTTTTATTTTCATTATAATGGTTTATATTACTCCCTGAATAACATATTGGTCCTGTTAACTATAGTCATTTTTGGCCTAGGAAACCTAACATGAGCTCGTCGGCACTTTTCAAGTCTTCCGTCACATATATCATGTTTAATAGAAATACTAGTTTGGTTGGAAACCTGAGAAGGTCTACATAAATGCTAATAGATACGGTATTAAGTATGAGCTAGGTGGAACTTTCAAGATTGTGCTCCTGACAAACCGCGCTGATTGGACCCAGCAATATTATGCTTTTTCGGTTTGCTTGTTGATACCGCTTGTTGGGAACATTTGTTTTGTAAATTTGTTTATACAGCAGTTGATTTTTATTTATTAATTTATTATGGAACACTACGGTTGTCAAGGCGTGCAAGTAGTCGAAGTAGTACTGCATCCAACGTGAATAAAATAAAATATGTTTCACACCTGGACTCTATTGGCATGAAAGTTTTATTTGCTATTTTGCTTCGACTTGGCAAATATATTTTCTTTAATGTTCAAGACTTTAAATATTGACAATATAAGCTCCTCAATCGATATGATCAATCCTACTTTGGTGGAGGTAAATTCGATTGACCCAGTATCTCTTATTGAACTCATTTAACTGGAAGACTCCTAAAACGCAATAAAATCTTAAGTCAAATTGAACAATCCGATCATACATAGCCGATCATATATATTGAACATATTCTCTTAGCGACACTTTTCATTAGAATAATTTATAATGTACACTTATTTCACCTCAATAATTTACTAATTATATTTCTTTTTATAACTAGGCACAAAATAGGGCAGACAAAATTATTAAAAAGATACCGGCGATTTTGATGTTTTTTTTTTGTTTTTTTTTGTTTTGCTTTTTTTATCAATTATGACAAAGGCAAGGCACAGGATAAGGGCTTAACATCTAATATTTTCTAATAATAAAATGTGGTCCAACAATCATATATCATTAATATAGTACGACTCTTATACATACCTACAAATATAAATACATGTTAATAAAAAATTTCGCATGTCTTCATAATACCTTAGATAAAATTGACACGCACTATAAAGCGCGCGCGCGCGCGCACACACACACGCACACA
This sequence comes from Arma custos, assembly GCA_037127475.1. NCBI lineage: Eukaryota > Metazoa > Arthropoda > Insecta > Hemiptera > Pentatomidae > Arma > Arma custos. Next base: position 14,175,041 of record CM073761.1, read on the forward strand.
CACACACGCAAAAAAAAAGTGGCGTTTTTGTTAATATATTTTGTTTGTGTGTGTGTGTGTGTGTGTGTGTTTGTGGGAGCCTTTGTTGTGTTAATATAAATATATATTACACACGTACGGGCCCGTGTGCGCACATACACACAAAAACACAAATATATATAATTTTTACCTTAGGTTAAAAAAATCTTAATGATTTCCCGAAAAAGGCGCGGGATTGGTGCATTAGGTCATGGGAGAGACAAGGAGCGGCCTATTGAGGCATTTATGTTATACTCTTGTGTCGACTAACGCTGAGAAGTTGATCCTCAGCTAAAGTATAATATTTATGATATTGGCATTTAATAGTAGACATAGTGGATGATGGGGTAGGATTGGAAAACAGAGCCTTCAACCGTTTCAACTTACCCCGACATGGTCAACTCCCCATCTCTTCCAATTTATGTATAATTTAACTAATTACTAACAGCTACACATATTTATTATAAAAGGACGAATTCATTGGTTTCATGAGGTGTACATTTTTTTTTTTTTTTTTTTTTTTTATAATACAACTTTATAAAGATCATTTCATTTTCGTTTGGATGGGGAAGACACAAATTTTCCATTTTTAAAATTAATTTCTAGATGGTACTTCTTGATTACATTAAATCCTAAAAGGTTATATCTTGGTGTCGTAAGTATTGTTATTTTTTTTTTGTGTGTTTTTTAAAAAAAGGTTCTTTTTATTTATACCGAAATGACAAATTTTACTTATCAAAGGAAACATCTCGGATACAATAGATTAGTAAACAATATTTGATATATCAAAGCTCGTGCTAAAGATTTGAAAAAAAAAAGTTTTACTTGGAAAGTGTTAAAGTAGGACCAAAAAAGTTGATATGTAGGGATTGCAAAATATAGTAAGTATCTTAGTATATCCAACTCCCTACACTTCTGAAGGATTAAAAAAAAAAACAGCTGAAAAATGAATGATTGTTTGGTAATGAATCGAGGTTATTATATTCGATGAAAAAAAGCAAGGGACTTTCCGTACAAGATGCGAGCTTTGATTTGAATTAGTTAATAGCATAAACCATTTATAGGAATGCCTTTATTTATAAATATTTACGCAATATGTATTCTTGAAGAAGTTTATGAGAATATATAAGACATTCGGAATAAGTTATAATGAAGAAAAATGATAATTATTATATAATATGGTTATATAATAAAATATGTACAACAATTGCTTTAAAGTGAAACATGGCGGACCGCCGCGGCGGTGGCCAATGGCGCCATTTTAAAAATATCATTAGTCTTATATCTTTTATGGAAGCTTACTTACAAAATATTCAAAAAACAAAACAAAATAATGACTTAATATACTTTTATGATGAATATACTTCACTACAAAACTTAACCGTAATTTTATTGCTATATAGCATTTACCAGTTCTGTGATTGCACGAAGAAATCGTGGAAGACGTGTTTATTTGAAAAATAAAGAAATTAAAATGTTTCGATTGAAATGGTTGAATGATTTAGAATCTCTTAGCCGACCTAACTTAACTACAATTCTCAATCTCTCATTCAATTATTAAAGAAAAATCTTGTCTAATGTTTAATTAGGTCTAATGTTTAAAAAAATGTAAATAATCTAACCTACAATCATGATCGTTCTAAATTGATCAAGACAAATAAATGTATTATGTACATATATAAAAATAAACAACTCTTGATGTTTCAACTTTGTTTTTTAAGTCAAATTTTATGACTTGCAAGATAAGTCAGCTTTTCTTTTCTCTTCTTACATCGGGGCGAGCGTACAAATTCCGGTGGACATTGGTAGAAAAACAGAAGTTAAAATTTATAAAATTTCGCTGCAATAATGATAAACTAATATATTTTTTTTCCGCCCATAGCTAACTGATTTTAAGGCGCCTTAGTCCCTTCAATAATATCTTCATTTCACAGTTGAAGGTAGAAAAAACGCATTTCTTTTTTTTAATTTATGTATGTCTATTTATTTGCCTGATTTCTGATGGATAAAATAGGCTCAGCTGTAAATGTAAGACAGCTGAAATATCCGTTTTCAAAAATATATAGAATCATTCCGACACTTTAAACAAATTGTATCAAATTCGAAAAACGCCTAAAAACTATCTAGTCCTTATCGGTAGTAATGTTTTTGTGAAAAGAGTTGTCACAACCTCCCCCAACCTGCCACCTGCCACCTAGCCTTTCACCACCAACATTGTTAACTTCAGAGCGATTATAACTATTGTTTATGTATATAATTTTTATATAAATGTATTTATTGAAATTTAAAACTGTATATTTGAATACATCAAGTAAAAATAATGAATGATAAGTATAATTTTTAAGCAACGTTTATTAGAGTTTTATCAACCCATATACCTATATCACAATATTGTACCAATTTCCAACATGCAATTGACAAATTTCAAATTGCAATAGCATAGTTTTAAGCAATCAACCATAATATTAACATACTATTTTTTATAGTTGTATAGTAGTATTTTGCTAAGATCACACCGTTTTTAAGCAATGTTTTTTTCTGAATCATGCAATCATATCTTTATTTTTTGTAATAATTATATAAACATAAATTGTTTAGTAAGAGCCATACTGATAAAATAACAGTGCTTTATTTTTTAGAAAACTTTTGATTTGGAAATAATGGTTATACCCAAATGTAATCCTATATATTTCTTTGAGAATTATCACCAGGCTCAACCCGACTAGTTGCAATGGACGTATTCTAAAATAGATAAGCCTACTCGTAGGATTTTGGAGTAAACTTGTAAATGTAATTCCTTAAACAATAAAAAAAAAAAAGTAACTTAAATTTGCCCTATTAAGTTTCAGTTAAGGAACATTGTGCATTGTATTGTACTTAAATGTGACATATTTTATAATATATAGACTATTTTATGGTGTATCGAGTTCATTTTATTCAGAATTAAAGAACATATATTATTATTTTACTGGTTTTTTTTGGGTTTTACCGATGGCTTTAATTATAATTTTAACCCTCAAGCATCTAAACTAACAAGGTTCAATCATTCCTCAAAATATTACATGTGTTAGACCCCAAGTCCAAGGAATTTTATGCTCGCCCCACTGTAGATCCCAGGTCTTCCAAAGATTGTAGAGAAAATTTACTAAAATATTAGATTATATAATTTTAAACTGAGAACAATCTCAAGCTTCCGTGGTTCTGAAAATTTGCTCGTTTAATTTCCTGTGAGAAAGAGAAAGAATATGAGAACCGCAAGAATTTCCAGGTTAATTAGTATATGTACCCCTGAGTGTAGAATATGAATCGGATTCCAGCTTAACATTAGTTCGTCTCAGAAAAGTTCATAGAAAGGAGCTGGATGGAACCCCTTGCGGTTCTACGAACTAATTCCTATAAAACATGAAGATTCTCACAAGACTTGGATTTGGAATCACGAGCCCACACTTTGGAAAGAAGGCCCTTTACTTTTAAGCTAGCAGAGGTTCCTTTGCCCCTCGATTTAGGAAACAGTCCAGTCTTATGTTCTTCTTGTGGCTTCTTTCTTTCAGCCTCCTTTAGCCGAATCTGAGTTAGAACTCCAACAAGTAGCTCATCTACTCGATGGTTGAGGCCGACTGATGTCTCTATAAACTTGGAGTCATAGCGCCGAGCTGTGTCTTTTCCTTCTGTAAAAATAGTTGCAAATTTGTTTAGCAAATCATTGCAGGTCAATCTACATTTTATATATAATATATATGTATATGTATATATGCATTTCCAAATTGCATTAAAACTTTTACACGTCGAAATAAAACTTTTATATCTATTGGGTCGTAACGGATGAAATGCCAGTTTCGTTTATTTACAGTTATCTTTTCATTAGGGATCATAGGTATAACGAGGGGGGGGTTATTGGGGATGTAACCCCCCCCCATTGCTTAGAAGAAATTTTTAAAAAAATGTAAGTAACAAGTTAAAAGAAATAAAAAATTGAAGGATTTTCCTTTTTCAAAGTTATTATTGTGGGATTACAGAAGTAAGGGTCAATAATGCCCAAAAAACAAAAAAGAAAGTGCAAACAGTTATTTCAATGAATAAAAGGTACACTAAAATAAAACACTAAACACTAAGGTACACTAAAACTTAATACTGTTTATTTACAATTCATTATATTATTATAGCGGCAGTAGTGGCAACAATAAGATTGTAAATGTGAGAAGAACAGTTTAGACATAACATTAGTTTATAAATAGCATTTATAACATCCCAAATAACATTTAAAAAAAATTATAATCCATTAATTTAATTTGAAGCTACATGATTATAGTATAATATATATTATACCTATATTACGAGGCATCTTTTTTTTATTGGTCAAGATTAAAGTGAACAGGAGGTAAGGGTATGTGCGCGTTTAAGGAATTTTTGGTACATTGTGAATCAGTAGACATGTCAAGAGTGTCTAATAGATTCAATGAAAGTTTCCCTTATATCATTTATAAGAATATAAGAAAAGCCAATTGTCGGAGTTTGAAAAGTGTTAAGAAAATAAACTATCATAGTGATTTTGAAATAATTAGAGGTTTTGTTGCTGAAGATGATAATGTTAATATTTTATTGTGGAAAGGGCCAGCAGATGTCCGAAACTATCTGCGGGGTAAACTGAAGAAAAAATATTGAGGTCTTCACAGCTGGTTGGAATAAATTACTGGATAAAGAACTGGAACTGGACTTTAGATATCAATCTGTGAAAGTGAATTGACATAGAGAGTAAACAGTTGATAAAGTGCAGGGACAACAACAGTACAAGTTATTAAGATACGAGCACAGATTTATTATGATATAAACACAATATATAATCATATATAGAGAGAGACAACACTACACACCAATGACGATCCAATCATATCCAGAAACCGATGCTTACTGAGACAGAACACAATGGCCGTTGTTACACAGATGCCATAGAGCACAGCCAACATGATCTCAACTGTCACTACAGTGTTGTCTGTCTATAATACAATATAGATGACACACAAGAGGAATTACTTCAACAATTGTCTGTATCATTTAACTTAAAATCACACTATAAATGTAACAGATTCTAGTTAGAATAAGAAATAGCAATATTGAAGAATTAGAAAAAAAAAATAATTGAAAGATGGAATCTGCGTCCTGTCATAGTCCAGATTTCATGGAAAATATGCAGCAAGCAGTTGTAGAATGGAAAGGAGAGCTAAAACATAAGGGAGTGACAATAAACATCCCTACAAGTAAAGTGATCATTGTGTCCAGACATGACCATGAAAATGTGTCTTTTGCGATAGAGAGACACTCGAAGCAATGGAACCATCATCAGTAGGCAATGTAGATGAAGAAATCGAAAACAGAATTAGTAAAGCAAACGCAATATGTTACCAGATCTACAGCAGTATAGTTGGACACCGAAACGTACGGGAAGAGACGAAGCTCCACATATACAAAGCAGTCTACCTCTCAATACTTACGTATGGAAGAGAAAATTAGGTCATGCTTGACAAACACAACATTACAAGTGCAGAAATGAAGTACCTTCGCATAGTGGTCGGTAAGACTAGGATGGACTGAGTTCGGAATGCGGCGATAAGAGACAAGCTTCACATTGAAAAGAGACAAATATCCGAACTAAAGATTTACATTGAAAACAAACAATTTAAGGCATGTCTGTCGCATTGGACGAAGAATTGCAACCAAGGATGATAATGGAAGCCCAACCGCTGGGAAGAAGGTCTCGAGGTCGGCCAAGGATCTTGAATCTAGAGCACATGCAAAGAATAGAAGCAAGAAGAGAGAAAACCCTGGCCCATATGAAAATGATGTGTCAAGACCTTGGGCTCATCCAGCCTCTGTATAGTGGGTAACCAAAATATGGAGGGAGGAATCAGGCAGTTGAACGAGATCTAGGCCTAATCACCTCCCTGGACAACCGTTGCCCTTGAAGCAGTATCCTCTACCATGAACTGGACCCCAGACCCGTTTACGGGTTGTAGTGGTAAAGGTTTTTTTTTTTTTTTTTTTTTTATGGGCAATTTATATTCGATTACCTTCTCAAGGATGGTCCTGAGGCTAAAAATATGGTTAATAGTTGACCTGCCACTTCGAAAACCTGCCTGGTAGTCTCCTATTTTTCTTTCGGCAAATGGAACAAGTTTTTGATGAAGGATAGACAAGCAGATACCATAACAGGTTATTTATTATACATAATTGATCATGAACAGTATAATAGGTTTTAAATAACCGAACTATCATTAAAAAAACAGACATAATATATAATTCAAACAATTCTATATATATAATATTTTTTTTAATTACTTCAAATATTTATGCAATAAATATTTAATCAGTCAAAGCAAATAGTTAAAATGGTTAACTCTTGATGTGCGGACGACAATCGGCCCATCGCTGTGGACTCAAGAGTCAGCTCCTATTGCTTCATAAAAAGTTCAAGGCGCAACTAGTATACATTATAGTAGCTGGGGTATCTGCCTTCGCTGAAGGAGTTGATACGAGATTGTGTCGTAGTTGGAATAAAAGAATAAACTTTAAAATATATGAGATACAATTTTTTAATAATATATTCTACCTAAAATACATCTATTTAGAATAGTTATGTCACAAATCTTGATTTTTCAATTCGTTAATTTCGGTGTTGTTCGGTTTCTCTGCTTTTAACACTGCTCATTCTCGTTCGTCGGGAGCGGAAAGGTGCTTCACACTCTACGACTCTTTCATTTTGTTCGCTGTTCTTTTTGTTTTCGCCGTTTTGCTTCAGAACTGACAAGATCTCCTCCTCTTTAACGTTTAGGCATTGTTTAAAATATAAGTCAAAGGTTTTTATTAAGAAATAAACTAAGAACACTTTTAACATTTTATTATCGATTTATATTGTCACTGTATCACTTTGATTACACACACTTCACTGTTTATTTTTATTCATTCGCTGCACTTCACTGGAGACAAACCGGCGTTCAAACCCACAACGCATCATACTTTATGTACCCCTCCCTACCAATGGGTTCCCCCAACCATACAAAAAAGTCTTCGAATGGTCCACAATGTTCTAGAATATTCCACGATATTCGAGAGTGTTCTGGAATAATCCCAAACATTCTATAACATTCCGGAATGTTGTGGAATGCTCTCGAATGTTCTAGAAATTTCTAGAGGACGAAACTTCCAGTCCTTGTATCTTCAAAAGTAAAGAAACACGCCCTTCAAGTAAAAACGGTAACCTTCTTCATGGACGGGAGAGAGGCTATTGTAGAGGCTACCACACCATACAACTACCTTCATCGTACCGGGACTCATTTCTGAGTTTTAGAGGCACGAACATTGAACACTTTCTTTTATAATATATACTGAATTGATTTTATATAATATTTTGCACCATATTTAATAAAATAAGGTCATTTTCAAGAATCAATCATATGCTTAATATCGAAAGGAATAAAATTTACATTGTTACAAGATAAAAATAAGAAACAAATTGTGGAATGCCTTTGTAGCTATTTACCATCTCGGCTGATTACGAACAATATCTACCAATAATTTTGTAAAAAATATCAGGAAAATATATTTCAGCTAATTTGAGGTTTTTATTATTTCGACTTACTTTTAATTTTTTCTCTATAAATCTGATTGCTTCATAATCTGTCTTTCTTTATTGTCTTAGCTAAAGTTATACGTCATGTTTTAATCACAATTTTATGTAATTATTAAATACACCCATATTCCCCGTGGCGACCTTCAACAGACGCATGTGTGTGCACATAGTAACCACCGCTTTCTTCACCGGGTACGTATCAGTAAACAGTTCATCAGTAAACAGCATTCTAAGGGTCAATCCCTCGCCTTTTAAAAAGACAGTAATAAATCGATTCAGATCCAAAACTTTTTTCATATTTCAATTTATATACGTATATACATATACACATGTAAATTTAAAAACTGGTAATTTACAAATAATGAAGAATAATTATGAAAAAACATATTACATATGTTTAATTAGATATGTTATTGATAATAACGTTTAGTTACTCAATGTTATTAATCATGGGATATGCTGAGTACTCGGCTAATTAGCTGTAATAAACCTGGCCCTATAACGTCAGATTTCTAATAAGGACTTAAAAAGAGTAATTGTTATTAAAATAAAATCAGTAATTGTGACATTAAGATAATAAAGCTCCAATGTTGGTTTTGAAAAAGGAAAGCTTACATGTTTTATAACTAATAAAACTGTCATAAAATAAACATACTATATAACAAGAATATTACTAAACACTATACATGAAATGCAGAAAAGGTAAAAACACATGAACGATTGGAAAAATAAAACAAATAGCAATGGCAAAATGTAAGGAGTATTTAAGTAAGTCGAATGACAGGTTATTGATACTCAGATTGAAAGTAAATAATACAATTAAAATTAAGGTGAAGTCTGCAAAGTGAAACTAGGCTTACCCTGGGTTGAAATGACCTTTGACCTGACTAAATCTGACTTGTTAGAGACGAGGATGACCGCCTTGCTGCTGGTGATGCCGGAGGCCCAGAGGGCACCCAAGCACTCCTTGGCCACCTTGAAGGAAACTCCATCTGATGCCGAATATACAACACAATAGGCACTGGCGCTAGATTCCATCCAACTATCCGGCTTAAACAAATAAAATTTATAATTATTTTGTAACAATTGTCAGGCCCAAACATTATTTAATATTGTATCCTTTAGCCAAAATCGCATTACTGGTTAAAAACTGTACCAACTAAAAAATATGGAATGTAAATTTAGATTAAACAATTGATTAATTAAATACTCTTTCAGGTTTCCACGGCCATTATTTATACACAAAACTTTCTGTTTCTAAAAGTGGTTTCTGGTTTAGACCATATTGTTGAATTTTCTTCGCCAACGTTTCGCCAGACATACTGCTAGCTTCTTCAAGGCTGGATCGAGAATGAAGACGCTCCGGTAACTCGTGGCTTTATATAGCCGTCGCTCGGGTTCACTCGGGTCCACTCGTAGTTCGTCGGGTCCTTTCGCTAGTCAATCGGGTTCTTTCGGGTCCGTGGTCGGAGTCTGCTCTTCCATGACTGTGATTGAGTTGTTTCTGGTTTTTCGGGCTCTGCTTGGCTGGAATTAGGTTTTTTAGATTCTTCTTGGTTGATTTGTTGTTTTTTCTTTCCCTTTACGGGTATGTTAGGAAGCCATAGTTTGCTTAATCTGTATCCGTCTTCCCTGTTGAAGTTTTTGGGCGCTTGACTATTTCTTAATTATTGACTATTGACTATTGATTAATTGTTTATTAGGATTATAAACAAGTCACCTGAACCCAATAAATTTATTTATTATTACGTCTCTCGTGCCTAATTCTCCCGTTTATTTTTAAATAATACTGAATCTCATTGAATAACAACAATTTGTGGAAGATAGCAGTTGAATAAATTGAGGATTTATTTCAAATATTACAATATATTGGCTCTATTTGATTTGTTTATAAATATAATAATCTACCAACAGCCATAATTCCAATAGGAAGTTTTCCCGTTTAGGTTTAGTTTTCATCTACTTTTGAATAAATCGTTAATAATTGTTAATACTATCTTTTTCAGATAAGCGCGACCTTTAATCATTGCATCAGTCTTTTAATTTTCTATTTCTTGCAAATTTGTATTTTATTTCAGTGTGCTATCTTATTTTCTATAATTATAGTCGAGAAATATATTTTTTATTTGAATAATGCTTTAGACGAGAAAGATACGCTAAATGCAATTATATGTGATAAAGACGATGATTAAGATATCGCGACTTTCCTGGAAATAATTGTTAAGTATAATTTGATGTAGCTCGTCGTTTTTAAAATGTAAATTTGTATTTTTTCTGAGTTTCTTGAGAATAAACTTTTATTTCCATCTTCTTTCGACCCAATCCTACAACAGTCTTGACCGAAAATTCCTACAATAAATGGTAAGTTAAAAAAAGTGTTGGTATTTGAGAAATACCACGTATATATACTATATATATTTTTTTTTTCTAATTTGCCTTTTCACTCATCCATACTAGATATTTTTAGAAACAACTTACCATTGTTGGTATTGCTTGTATTTTCCTTTCATTACTTTTGTTGTTTCTTTTTGAATTTTGATACGTGTGTTACAATCAATTGCTTTTCTCTATGTAATTATTGTTATCTTACTACTAGTTTTTTTTCTTTTAATCAGTTTTTTAAAATATTGTTATTGTAGGTAATTCGCATTTTTTTCACCATTTTTTAAATTCTTTCTCTTTTATTCATTTAATTGTAGTAATTAATTAAGTGTAATTATTTTATACTCTAAGATATAATGCCTTACATATTAATAATTGTATTTTTATTCTAAACTTTATTATTATTTCAAAGAGGAATGAACTGCTCATTGTGAAATAATTATATTTTAACAGTTTATATTATATGCACAATTTATAAATCCATTTGTTTTTTACCTATCGTTCAATTGGAAGTTTTTAAATAGTAAAGATACATCCGATGGAAACTTACAGTCAGTTGACTGGACGGATGGTCGATGAAGACTAGCTCACTTTCTTCACCATCTAATAGAACACTCACACTTTTTTCGGCGAAATCATCATCTGAAACACCAAAAAATAAAAAAAAAAAAAAAAGGTTGTCGGAAAATAATGGCCGATTTTATGTTTTCTTTAAAATACCCCTCAAAACAATAAACTGTTTATGTTTGTGGGACTTTGGCTTTTATAAATTTAAACACTTATTAATCCTCTTCCAAACTAAAATGTGTATTTACCTCTGTAACATTTTGCTAACTGAAAAGAAATCAGTCTCTACTGAGATGTCAAAGCGTATTTCCGCATAATTTTATTTTGCGAGTTCAAACTCGGCCGGAACGGGGTCCCTTAACGGCCAGAAATATCAACTAAGTCCGGAGGATTTTACTACGCGATGATTTGATTTGGTTTCGTGGTGATCAAAACGATTTGGCGCTGCCTCGACTAACCAGGTACCGTCTCGAGCTTCCTTAAGCGCCTATTTCCAACAAAAATCTGTCATTCTAATGCCGAGAGAGACGAATTCCAAAAACACACGTTCCAGGATATCATCAAACACCGTAGCAGGTGTGCGCACGAACACCAAGGACAACCTGTCATAAATCTCGACTCCCAATCCTTGTTTCTACCGGATAATGATCGGTAAGTGTTTATCGTTAATAATTTCGTCGACCTCGCACAAGTCACGAAGCGATTCCACGCAACCGGACTGTCCTCGGAAACATGACGTATAACGGCTTTATTTTATCAACGGGCCTTCCTCATCGATCACGTTTACCACAAGGTCCCAGTATAGCCAGTCAGCCACCGCATTATCTGCTCCCTTCTTGAGGAACGACTTGAAACGTGTAGGCTGCTAGACGCCCCTTCCACCACGATACGCGTGTTAATGAATCCTTTAATGTGTTAAAATAAACCTTCGACATTTGGTCCGTGAATACCTCGAACGTCTTCCCATAAACGTATGGTCGAAAATATTCAATAGCCCAAAGTACCGCCAGGAGCTCTCGTTCTATAGCGCTGTATCGCCTTTCGGCAGCATTTAATTTCCGGCTGGCATAGCTATAAATTTTTCCCTTCTGAACAACTTTGAGGGAGGACAGCCTCAATCACAACCTCTCGCGCATTCGTCGGAATTCGGACAAACAAAGATTGTGAGGGGGTGAAGGGTAGCTACAAAATACCCAGGGAGATAGGCATCTCTCAATCCGATTGGTCTTGGGTTCTGAGAAATGTTTATTAGTACCAGAACCCGAGCGAGGTGAAGAACCTCGTCCTGCACGTGGTACCCCAGTACCTTGGGGAGTTTCCTCCTCACTGACGAAACCCATCGGAACTAGACTGGGAAGTCGATAAACATCCCCCAATCCAGGCGGAACTACATAGGCTATTGGATGAAAAGGCGACAACCAGTGAAGAGGTGGGGAGAAAATGGGCGTTAAGTGTTCTGCTGTGTTGGCGGCTGGTGTCTCCGCCCCCACTTGGCCAAAGTGCATCTGTCGCTGTCAAGCTTGGTACCAGGGGGCAGCGAACGGAGCACGGAGGCAGGAGTGATCGCAGGACGGGGCGTCAGGCCGTGGGTCCTGGCCTCACCGTATCTACCGTTTGAGGAACAAGTCCCAAGGACCTGCCTTGAGAGTATAGTTGACTATCTTAAAAGACAGTTAACGATGGGAATTATTGGGATGGATGCCAATGCCCATCACAACATCTGGGGCAGTAGCAATACTAACAGTAGAGGTGAGTCCCTTCTGGAATATTTGCTAGTTAATAATCTAAACATAGTTAACAAAGGTAATACGCCAACTTTTGAAATCTTTAACAGACAGGAGGTCATAGACCTCACTCTGAGTTTTATATCAACTAGAATGATAAATATCACAAACTGGCATGTCTGTAAATCCTGTCCTCCAGTCGTGATCATAAATATATAAGGTGGGAACTTGAGGCCACAACCTCAAGGCCAGCAACCTATAGAAATCCCAGAGACACAAATTGGGAAGGCTTTAGGACAAACCTTAAAGACTTAATTAAAGAATGCCCTGTTTGGCTTCTAATACTTATCAGCTGGTGTTCTTAAACGAACTACTGACTAAAGCACTTATCACTGCATTCAAGGATAACTGTAGAACATCCACTAAAGGGTCAAACTGCAATGCACCCTGGTGGAACACGCAGTTAGAGAAGTAAAGATCTAGAACCAGAATACTTTTCAATAAAGCAAAAAGGTCTGGTGAATGGATCGAATATAGACGCGCTCTAACTGAATATACTCATTAGGAAAGTCAAACGGAACTCATGGAGACAGTTCTGTCAGGAAATTAAGAATACGAACACATGCGCCCGCATGAATAACTCTCTAAGAGCAACTACTGTAATACCGTGGGCTCCTTAACGAAAAAAAAGGTGACCACAAGAATAAGGTAATTATTTTTCTTAATGACAGTAAGGCAGCATGCAATGCATTACAAAATGCAGTAAGACACAAGACAAGTGGTGCATAAGACTTGATGAACTTGCTGTACATAAAAGTGTTAACATATTTTGGATCCCTGGGCACAGTTATATACCAGGAAATGAACGGGCTGACAAATTGGCAAAGCAGAAATTGCTCCAATAGGACCTGAACCATGGTGCGGGGTTCCCCTTCCCCTTGCTAAGGATACAATCTACAAACTAGCCAAGAGGAAGATAAAATAACGTTGGGATAGAGCCAAGATAAGGCATACTAAACTTTTCATAAAGGATACCAATGATAATCTTTCTGAGAAAATCAAGAAAGAAGCCGCTCACATGTCGAGAACCGACCTCAAAAGTATGGTTGAAACCATCACTGGGCACTGTAAACTCAGGAAACATATGCATCGCTTGGGCATTGAACAAGAACCTCGGTGCAGATGGTGCACAGTGGAGGACGAAACCCCCTGGCAAGTTCTCTTTTAATGTAAAGCACTAAGTCGAAAGAGGACATTTGACCTTGGCCCTGGAGGACACAAGGAACTTCAAGAACTGAAATTCAAAAACTATCTAAAATTTCTCAGAAGTCTAGACCTAGGTTAGGGATTTTTAGGACTCAAGCACAATGGGCCTTTTTAGGCCGAAGTGCACGATAACAAACAAGAGTCACACATAAATATATGAAGATTGTGAGGTTAGGACATTCTGACATTTCCTAATACATTCCAACTGAGCTGGCCCGAGAGCGAGCCTCCCTTTCTTCAGTACCTCTCTAATGTAAATGGCTGTGTCAATTCTGCAACACATGGAATGAACCTGCGGTAATAACTTCACGAACATTACTCGGTAATGGGATCTCTTGATTGGAACGCGCATCCGTTCGCGAGACCACATGCCCCAGGAATTTAAACTCCTTCAGACCGAACTTGGATTTTCCCCGCGATAGCTTCAAACCGAACTCTCTGACTCTGTTGAATACTGTTTTTAAATGTTTAACATGCTCGGCTTCGGATCGACTAAATACTATCAGGTCACACAAAGACCTGCGCGAAATCCTCCCCCAACCCTCTCTGGAATTCGTCTATAAGGCGCTGAACGGGACCCCTTTAGCCAAAAGGGCATCCTCACAAACTCGTAATGACTTCGTTCCCTGAACAGTACTTCCGGTCTCTAATATACACTGGTCTATCTGACTTTTTTTTTTTTTTTTTTGAAAAGGTCTATCTGACTTGAGCATGATCCAGTGCACCATTTTTCCTGTGATCGGCAATATTTCGTCCTCTCGAAAAAATAGATCCGTGTGGTAGCTTATGGTATCTTCAATGGCCCCCTGACTGCACTCTATCGGCCCTGATCTCGACAATGCGACCCGTTCCCGAAATAGTGGTCCGCTAATTTCCGCTAATTCCGCTAACCTAGACAAAATTTACAGTATCTCCGCTCAAACCGCATTCTTAACGCTGCTTGCTGCAAAATATCACACCCAACTATAAGATCGTACCCCGACATTAAAGCTTACGTAATATCCAGCTGAACTCACACATCCCTTTCTATCAATCTCTTAAAATTAAAATAACTCTCGCCTAACGTCTTGCATCGCCGCCTCACAATCGCATTGTCTATGCGTTCCCCACATACCTAACCTATCCACCCTCCCCCCTGTTTACTATTTAGGGAATTTGTGCTCACAGTGTCGATCAAAAATTTCACACCCGCACCATCAACTTCGCTACGGCAACCTCATTTCTCCTCTCTTCTCCCAGCTATTATTTATAATTAATTCGCGTGAGAAGTTGTCCCTCCAATCACCGAACCCTCTAACTGATCTCGAGACGCATTGCTGCGCTCAGACCATATACTCTCCTTTCTTGAAGATTCCCCATTGCGGGCCTCTTCTTTTTGGCTGTGGAATGTGCCACGGACACTCTCTTGTCAGGTGCCCCTGCCTACAGCACTCATAGCACCTAGTGAGGTTACACTGTGCTGCCAGGGGGGCAGGTTGGTTGAACTCGTAACTACTATCCAGTTTCTTCCGCCAGCCGTCGGGTTCACTGCTAAACCGTTTCTCGAAAAACCTTTCTCCATCACTGCGCCTAGATGGGCTTCGGTATTTCTTCCTCGCGTTTTTAACTTCTGTCCATTGTTCCATTGCTCAGAGTTCTGGAAATGGCCTGTTTTCGTTCCGATAAGTTCGTGCGCAACTTAGGAAATCCTTATCCTTATCCGACAGTTGAAAAGGCGAAACTCGAGACTCAGTTGGCAAAGGTGAAAGAACTGACTCAGATTGAGCTCTTGAAGGTTACAACTGAAATCTCAGCCTTCATTCATCAGGTTACCGGCCAACTCGAGCCTTTCATTAGCGTTGATGTAGACTTGGAGCACTGTTTGAAAGGGGAGATCAGATTATGGGGCTCAATCCCGGCAAGAAAATGGAACATAATTATTTTCAGATGTGGTACTGTTGGAGGCGTCCTTAGCGGGTCTTTTCTCAAGGAGGGCCTTGAATGCCATACAAGATACACTTCGCTTTTCTGGGACACGCTGAAGGTAAGGTTAAAGAAGTTATACGACGGAGGTAGATGGACTTCGGAGGAGGAAGCCTTCTATTAATTAAAAGAATAAATAAACCCAGGCCATCTGAAGGCTAATTCGCGGAGAAAATTGTAACCTAAGGAGGACTTATCCCCAACCCTACACCAGTCCAACACACTAAATCTTTCTCCCCTGCCTATTATTAACAATATCCCTCCCCGATTCCTCGGGATTAATATTATCGGGGATTAAGTTTTTATAATATCAAGAATTGTATTAATATATATATATATATATATATATATATATATATATATATATATATATATATATATATATATATATACATACTAGATCATCAAATCTCTTTAGACCCACTCACCAATTGATGTGTCATACGGCGCTAAGTACTCCGAAGTCATGAACTGACTGATGAGTGATGTTTTGCCAACAGCGGAAGCTCCCAGCATGACGACCCTGTAGCTGTAGCCATGCGAACCTGGGCAAGAAACACAGGAAGATTGTCTTGACGGAGGTCCTAGCTGATCGGTACTGTAAACAGAATAGTATCATCCTTCATTCAGTGAGCTTCCTATTCAATTTAGTATAATCATTTATAATATATTTGTTCAAAAATTTCAAAATGGTAGTTATAGTTATATGAATAAATATCCATTTGATCCAACTGAAAGACAGAAATTGATATATCTAAAGGAACAGGGTAATATCTAATTATCACTAAAGAATCTCATAAAATAATATTTAAAATTGTTATTTACTGCTTTTGGTTTATACTGATCGAAAGGTGTACAGCTAATAAAGAAAATATTTACAAGGAATAAGTCGAGAATGTGTCCAAGGAATGGCAAATTAGTTATATATATAGTATATTTGCAATAGGGAGGTTGATTTAAAATTTCATTCATGTTGTATTGTTTTATAGATTATTAGAACGTTTCCTACCTGGCTGAATTGCTTGACACGCTCCCTTGACTTTTCTCTAACTTAGATTTGAGATAGTCTCCCCTGTTGATGACCCCTTTTCCAGTAATGGAGAAGTGCCTTAGACGGTAGTAATGTTCTTCAGCTCCTGTGTTAGGCATAGAGGCAACCCTAGTTCTGGCAGGTGGCAATGTAAGTGAGTTAGGCCTAGAACGTGGTTTGACGCTCTGGGACCTGCTATGATGTGGTGACCCATACCTGAAACCATTCCCGATAAGAACCAGATTCTAAAACTTTTATTGCCACACTAAAAGCATCAAAACATTTCTTAATCCTTTAAATTTCTAAGGATAAGTATTCAGGATTATTCCAAATAGAGCGATAGATGAGCGATAATTGGAGTAAAATACATTTAATGTCCCAATAGGCTTCACCAATCACTTCGCTCCATCCTTAGTAGCCGGCTACTTATTATTTTTATTTTTTTGTAAGAAAATATTTTTTAAGTTGTCATCCATTTTTTATTAACACGACAGTCATAGAAGTCAAAATCAATATTTTGTAATGCTAAGCACTTCATGAAGAATTCATATTGATAATTTGAAATTCTGATTAAGAGAATCAAAACTGTTACTAATTGTAAAAGGGTTATATGTTGTAGGTACATAACGAATAATCCATTTGCTTAATCCAATAATTACTATACTTTACTTTAGTATATGTCAATGATTATAGACATGTCTTTAGGTCATCAATATTTTGGTCATTTATGTGATTTTTCGTTATTGTGACTTAGCATTAGGCTTTATTTCAATGGGCTTTATTTCAGAGCTGGGTAGTCACAGAATCATGTGAATTATAATAATACAAAAATATAATTTGCTTAAACACTATATAATCCCAATAAATTCAATTTTCATCAATACCATTGTTGAAATTTCAACATAAATGGTTATTAAGTGTTAAAATATAATATTTGCAACACTTATCAATCTTTTAAGAAATATAAAGGAATGGTCACTCATAAAGGGTATCAGCTTGTTAGGCACTCTTTATTTTCACTAAGGAGTCATTTTGGTAATTAAACGTTCAGACATTTTAAATTGAAGTTAGGTTTGATAAAACTTATTGCTCATAGTTTAGTTTACTTAAAATACTATATAAAAAGTATTGTAACTGGTTAGAACAACATTTTTCAGACATCTTTTTCATCTAGGGAGGGTGTGGCCATTGGCCATCAAGTGATTAGGCTTTAGAGCACCATTTTGTCTGAACCAACGTCTTTTTTATGTTAACCATTTTTTTTACTGTTCACTGGTAGTGCAGTAGCATATGCTTTTCTAGTAGGAGATTCTTTTTGTTAATCCCAAAGTGTTCATACCGTACGTAAAACAATGCAGAACCTTGTGAAAGATTGTGCATACTTCATTAAAGCCCCTCCCCCCTCACGTTCATGGTCAACGAAGCTAAACTATTTTTAGCCGAAAAAGTATTACAGGTTATTAAAAGAGATTACTGCTAAAAAGAGCCCAGAAAACCTGCAAGAATTTCAAGGTTAACGTATCCCCCCCCAGGAGACCTACTTCCTAAAGCCTAGTACACACTACGAGGCATTTGCTGGTCTTCATAGGACAGCGGTCAGGCGTTTGAAGGTCGCAATAAATTAAAGAGAGCAGCATTATGTTTTAAGGGCATGTCTGAGTGGTGTAAATCCAAGTTTGCAACGGAAAAAACGGATGGGAAAATTTTTTGTGGCTGAAAAACCTCAGTGAGACAGGACCTAAAGCCCTTTTTTGGTACATGGGTGCTGACCAATTAGACGAGCAAACCTTAGGCCTTCTAGAGGAGCGGTATAATGAACTGTTAAGGAATGGTCTTAGATCACCCTTCTTATGGCAGCTCACAGCAAACATGTTTGATACCTACCTTATTACCTATTTTACCTCCCTTGCTAAACGTGAATCGACCGTTCTCTTTTACGATGAAGTTGAGAAGGCAAATGCCTAAAGAAGTGTGTGATGAGGAATCAGGATGAAAGACAACAGATAGTAAACGAACAAAAGTATATAACATTTAATGAGTTATGTATTATATTTCAAACCTCCATACTTGAAACTTTGGAAACTTGTTACCACTAATAATCAACAAAGAAGGCACTATCAAACGTTACTGGGCCCATAACCTGATAAGGAATCAGAATAGTAAAAGACAACAGACATTAAAAGAACAAAAGTACATAACATTTAATGAGAGTACACATAAAGATAACACATTGCCGTACATAGTATAAAAAGAGAGCGGGAGGTTACAAAGACTGTTGCCGTGGCATATCTTTCATTAACCTTAGCAGTTTGCACAATGTTGAATTGAAAATGAATGATAATCAATACAGTCATTCGAAAAATATATCAAAACTTTGCGTCTGTTTGGAGATAACTGTTCGGGTCAAAAGGAAAGAATAATTACAATAGCGAGAATGGTGATGCAGCTGATTGCAACAAAAAGATTTTGATGTCAAACTTAGCTTTTCCATATGAGGGCATTCATTTATGCCTAATGACAAGGTATTTAGGAATAATTATGAAGAAACAGAATAGATGAGAGATACTACACACTTGATGAGGTTATTATTAATTTTTCTGTTTTGGAAATGAAATGGGGCAATTTCGTTATATGGTAGCCCAAATTGAAAAAACAAATCTGCACGGGAAACGATTCTTAAGACAAAATGTCTCCAAAAACATGAAAACAGCAAAATATCAACATTGGGAAATTCCTTTCTCCACAACAGTTTCGTATAGTGTTCCGTACAGTATGAACATTTCGGAGTTAACAAAAAGAAACTTCTACCAGAAAAGCATATGCAACTGTACTACCAATGAACAGTAAAAAAAAAAAAGACTGGTGAAGACAAAATGGTGTCCTAAAGTCTAATCAGTTGATGACAGTCGGAACCAGAAGAAATATCTGATGGATGATCCTTTTATTATTTATGTTATTAGTTACATGCCACGACCATCATTGCGGTTTGAGTTTAAAACACTAAAGAAATTTTGTTTCAATGACCTGACCAGGAATCATATAGACCATGTCCATATTGAATCAAGATATGCGTCGGATATCAGAGTATTCAGCGCATTTAGAGGAGCAGATTGTGATACAGACCATCATATAGTAAAAGTTTGTTACCAACAAAAGCTAGCTGTAAGAAGGCTCCCTAAAGGAGGTAGAATAACCAAATATGACTCAGAAAAGCTAATCAAAAGTGAAGTAGCCTTCAAAAACAAAGTAAGGGAAGTTCTCATAAGAAAACGGACACATCAAGACACAAACGTGAATGATAAATGTGATTGAGGCAGTGATACAAAGAGCAAAAGAGGTGTGGGAAGAAAGAACCAAATCATAGAAATGACTGGCTTGACGAAGACTGTGTGAGAGTGATGAAGGAGAGAAACCGGGCAAGAAAAACATGCTAAAAAGAAAGATAAGAAGAAGTTTGCAGAATTTTATAATGAAAATGAGAGAATCCAAAAGAATGTGCAGGCAGAAGAAGAGGGCACAGGAAGAAGACAGATTAAAGAAGTAGCGTAAATCCTGGGATAGCAAAGATTCAAGAAAATTTTACAAAGGTGTAAAGGAGATAAGGAAAGGATTCTAAGCTGAATTATGCAGAGGGAAAGCAGGAGAACTGATTGGAGAAAATTCGGCCATTCTCGAAAGATGGAAACAGTATTTCAGTGAATTACTAAACACTAGAACGACCGAAAAAATATCAGAAGAGAACTGTGATCTAAATGAATACCTAGGGAACGCACAGGAAGGAGCAGAAGAAGTGGAAACCCTTGAGAAAGAAGAAATAATTGACATAATATTGTCAATGAAGAATCACAAGTCGCCAGGTTTGGATGAAATCACCCCAGAGATTTTAAAGTATGGTGGCACTGATGTATGGGAAGAAATTTGTGAGCTTATTTGGGACATATGGATGGAAGAAAGAATGCCTGAAGATTGGACAAAAGCAGCAATATGTCCAATACATAAGAAAGGAGACAAGCTCGAATGTATTATTTACAGAGTCATTTCCCTATTAAGTACGAACTATAAGATATTGGCAGTGCTTCTATATAAAAGGTTGACAGAATTCTCTGAAAATATTATAGGAGAATACCAAGGAAGCTTCAGACCAGGAAGGTTGACAATAGACCAGAGATTCTCTCTTAGGCAAGCAATAGAAAAGTGCCATGATCATCTCCTCTTTGTTGATTTCAAACAAGCATGTGACAGTGTAGATAGAGAAAGTCTTTTGAAAGTCATGATAAATGTGGGCATAGCCTAGTCAGATTAACAAGAATGACTATTTAAAACTGTCAGTCGAGTTAAACTAGAATGAGTTCCTATGCAATATCGGAAGAGCTCGGAGTAAACATTTGCTTGAGGCAGGGTGATCCTCTAGCCCCTCTCCTTTTTCATTTAACCCTCGGAGCAGCCATCCATGCAGTAAAAAAAAAATCCCGGAGGAACTATTTACAACCGTATGTCCCAACGTCGTCATTACCGCTAGAACCCAAGCAGCATTATCAAGAACATTTCAAGAATTTGAAGAGGCAGCCATTCAACTGGGTCTCAAAGTGATTAAAGATAAAACTGTACACATGAAAAACTCTTCTTTTTTTTTAAATGTATTTATTGAAATTTACAACTGTATACTGAATACATCAAGTAAATATAATGTAAGGTAAATTATGTCCCGAGATACTCAATGAAAAACTCAAAATTGGAAAAGGTGGTGAATGGAAAAGTGAGTTTCAGAGAGCACATTTTAGAGCTGTAACTCAATTCAACTACCTGGGAAGTGTGGTCACTGTTAACAAAAAAATCGAGAGCGAAATACAAGCCAGAATAGCATCGGGAAAGTTCCTCACTACAATGAGTGGTTAGTAAGTAATAAATAGTAAGGCCGGCAGTCATGTATGGGTGCGAGACATGGCGCCTGATCAAAAAATCAGAACTTATGATCAATTTCTGGGAAAGGAAAATATGGGGCGTACTGGCCGAAAATGGGGTATGGATAAGAAGAAAGAATGAGCTGATGGAGCTAAATGGGGAGCAGGACATGGTGGTGAAAGAAAGTCAGAATCAGTTGGATGGGACATGTGGAAAGAATGTTAGACCACAGGAAACCAAAGAGAATGCTCAATGAGAAAGCATACGGCAAACGAAGCAGAGGACGACCTCGGATCACATGGCTGGGTGATGTCGAAGAGGACTTGAAACTGCTGGGTGCACAAAACTGGAGGAGGATAGCGCAGGATTGCAGAGATTGGTTGGCTGTGGTGGAAAAAATAAGTGGCTGGCCAGGTTTCTTGCAGGACCATAGAGCAAAAATAATAATATGTGTGGTCGGTTTTTAATTCTGACATAATATAAAAATATATAAGTAATTTATACTTTTTGTTGGAATTTCTTGTTATACCATTCATATACTCGGAATGAAATCGATACAAATTTTAAATTATCAATAAATAAAAATTTTATAAGTTATATAAAGTCAGATTCGTCCTGAGCTATGGATTGTACTTGCATGGACCACTTCACTTTGTAGGATGTTAGTAAAGTTGATGCCTATAAATATTGAGTTGGTGCCTTTCTCTATATCTCTGCATATAAAAAATACAGAAATTTCTTAGCATCTGTGCATGTCTTCGTTTTCTTCTGTGTGAGGAAGGTCATGAACGTCAATTTTAATTACAAATCATCAATGTCTATAGGCATGTAAGCTCATTCTGTAATCCATACTTCGTCCCAAGATTAGGGTTGTAAGACATAAAAGTTATCTATGTATTCCAAGTTTTTATTTTCATTAAATAAAGTTCTTATGGTAAGAAAATAAACGGATATAGCATATTTTTTAAAGTATGAATGAGTATATGTTTATGAAAGGTTACAATACATATGATAGTCTCTATACTGAAATATTTTGTAATTATTTTTACTTATTTAGCGACTGTTTTAAGCAGATTTTTCAAAAAATATATAAATATGTGAATATTTTATGAATTATGAAAATATGCCATTTCCAAGAATATAAATTTCGGCTTGTTTACTGAAATAATTTCGATCATGTTTTAAGTTTTTTCGGCTAATTGTAGAACTGTTGCCTGTTATCGTATTATTTTGATACTTGTGGTTGATTGACTAAAGGTGGCAGAGCTTGGAGTACACAGCTCTAATTCAGCAGGTCGAGTCAACTCAAACCAAGGCCAGAGCTTAGCATTAATTGCACAAATAATCAATTGAAAAGGCAACATTAAAAACAGTGAAAGAGTACCTACTTCATTTCAAATTCCCTCAACTGATCAGGAGTGAGTGTTGTAGCAACTTCTAGAAGGCGCATATTTTCGACACGTCTCTGTTCTAAAGAGTACTCGACATCTGGGGAAGTAGCTTGTACGCTTGCTTGCTGAACTACAATCGAAGTCTTACTTTCTTGAGGCAGTGAGACGGATTTTCTAGGTTTTCTTTCCTATAAAATGAGAGGAAACTATTTAGTCATTGAAATTTTAATTACTACGCAAATAATATAACATGTTGCTGGATCTAGAATTAGTGAAACGATTACTGCTAAGTTATTTTGTACTTTAGAGAAATGCAACTTTGTTCTTTTACCCATCCAACTTCATTCTAACGATCCATTTTTTTTTTTATAAAAATAATTTCCACCTCCTTAAGAGAACATTTGATGTTGAGAAAAATAAACACACACACACACACACACACACAAAATATAGAATAGAATAGAAAAGTAACTTAAAAATGACTAGTAATTAAAAACTGTGGAATTATAGAATTTTTAAAATTCTATGATTTTTTTATATTTATTTGTAAATTCGGTTTCTATAATAGATGATTTACAAATTAAAAATCTAATTTTAAAATTATATTTATAAAAAAAAGAATGGATCAAAGAATATAAATTGAAAAACAACTGTTCTAGGATGGATCATCGTAATATTTTAATTAAATGTCATTAAAATTACAAACAAAACCTTGCGTATTCTGACGGTACTTTAGAATAAAATAGTATGGACAAATTTTTAATTTTATATTACATTTCTGAACAATAGAGCTCGTATTAAAATAGACAAATAAAAACCACAAATGTTACAAAAAAAGAAAAATAAGGAAAAAAAATCTAGTAAAATAATATTAACGAGTTATATAATAAAGAACAAAGGGGGAGAGATAAAATCCAGTTCATCCGGGTATTTTTTCTTCAAAATTTACTTTTTAATAGTAATTATTTATATCTCATACTCAAAGTCATATTTATTGAACTGTATATTGTCACATATTTCAGTGAAAGAAATATCTAATAAAAGAAATTAATGAAAAAGGGATTACTCAATTTCCCTAAGAAACATATAATCAACAAAACATGATAAAAACGAATTCTTGTAGCTTACTAATAAAGCACAGAATTGATGAAAAATTAAATAAAGTATTAGTTGTTACGGTCACAGAGAGAAAGACGGGCGGAAGGGATTAACGCCTTAAGAGTGCACTGTAAGTGCTAATTTGTAGTTATAAGCTCTAGCGTAATTTTATTGCATTTGTACAAATTTATGTTAAGCTATTGCTACATTTGTAAAATAGTTAAGCTATTTCGTAGTAGTAATATCTTATATTATTTTATTATTTAAATAGGCCTAGGTTATAATAAATATTTAGAATATTGATAGTGTAAATTTATATTAGTTTTTAATTTAAGTTAGTATAATAACTTAATTGATAGTAACTTCATTGTATTCTTTTTGTCACTTTGTTAATAAATATTAGTATCTTGAATTCAAGAGTAGTTTAATTCATTTTCACACCCCGTAGTCCGTAACAATATATTTATAATCAAATATAAAGGCAGGTACTTAATGAACTTTATAACTTGGAGTATAATATGTTTAGTCTTTTAGGCATCACCTATCTGGATAGAGAATAACAATTGGAATAGAAATGATTTACATTATTTATAGAAAGAGGCGTGCCTTCTCACCTTCCCACCTTCCCGGATAGATAGAATTCTTGAAGGTTGCCGAATGCTAATAAAGGATAATTTGATTGATAAAGACCAATACTTATGAATAAGAATACTATAAAAAATAGAATGAGATTACAGGTATCCACATGATTAAAAACGAAAACGACCGAAATAATTTTTTCTTACATTAGTCGAGTTAAGCTCCAAAGTTCGTAAATCTCAAAATCGAGATCATTCACCACCTCCAATTAAAATTTAATTGTTTTTTCTTATTTATTTTCATTCTTCGACAGAAAAGTAAACATAATGACCATTTAAATCTCAACTTTTATGGAGCATATTTATGCTTAATTTAACTGTAATTTTGGTTATATTATTTTTATAACCCTTCTAAAATATAGAAAGAGTATTTAAAACAATTTTTTAACATAAAACATAGGGAAAAAAGTTGTGTGGTTTTATGAAACCACGATGCAAGTGAAACTTTTTTTCGGTTTGTAGGCATTTAACTAAAAAAAATTGGAAAATTATTCGATTTAGTGTATTAATCTTAACTTAATTATTGAAAAATGGGAATGATAATGGGAAATGAATAGTTGACAAAATATTCAATTATAAAATTCAATTTCAATTTGCGTATTAGAGTACGGAATATATAATTAATACAATCATTTAGATGATAAAGGCATATTAAAAAGTAAGAGCAATATTATATAAGAGCCCCTCGTATAAAGTGTTCGTTTATGATTATATATTGATGTATTTTATATATCATTGATGAATGTTATCATTATACAAACTCTAGCCCAACCCTTGACTTATGTTCGGGTTGGTCCATTCTCCGGTAGAAACCGAGAAAAAGAACAAGGCAATAATAATAATAATGTCTTTATTTATTCTGGGACAAGTCCCTTTAGAATAACAACATAGGTGTTGTAAGGTATTATGCCTTAGAGTATTAAAATAATTAAATATATTATTATGCATCAAAATTAAAATTAATACAGACTGATAACAGGATTTGATAGTTTTTGAAGAGATTTGTTAATAGTAAACAAATCGTTTTTATTTATTTAAAGTTAATGAACATTAAAACATTCACGATAAAGTAAATAAAGGCATTTACATTAATACACAGATCAAAACACCCAAATACCGCGTAACACTTGCAGGAATAAGTGAGAATATAAATGCTACACGGTCAGCTGACTGGGCGCCGCCATATTGGCCTAGGATGTCCTGTCATGCGCCTTTCACTTTACCCCTTCCCCAGCTGTAACACGACATGCTGATAGATGGGCGAAAAATTTTGGCGATAGAATAAAAGTTTCACTCAGTATTTTATGTTAACGATAGAATAGAAACCTAAGGTTAAGTCGAGTCTTAACACTAGGACACCTGCAACTGCAATCTCACAAACAACACCTGGGAGAGAAATACTGAATGATTATATATTTTATGGGTCCTAATCATAATTATGGTAAATTAAAATGTGATACACACCTCCTTAATCGCTAAAAAATGTTGGAGCATCTGCCGTTTCTCAAGTTTCGCTGCGTGCTAGAAATGATTATTAATGCGATAATGTTGACATTTGAAAATTACTTATTCGAGTTTTAGTATGTTTTTGGAATGGAGTCTATATATTTTATATTAGTTGAAGCAACAGTAGAATACCCAAACATTTAATTAGAGAAATGCTAAATTTCTAATACTCTTTAGACAAGATGAGTTAGCTTTAGCTATGTTTCAAGGTGAGTGCGGTACGATGAGTCGAAAACTCCATTGCAGGAAATAAGGGAAGGGACTCCAACTCCCAAAGGTGGTGAAATATTGGTAGAGTGTTTGGTAAAGTTGGGAAATTATCCTCCAAGTATGTAATAATAAAGCTTGTGAACAATTACATTAACCCTCAAGGACTGTGACATGGTCCCTGGTATCTTTTGGTACCTATTTTCAGGAAACACCCACCCTACCGATTATGGGAAATCCCCTTATGACTCAGTACCTTTCTATCTTGCTAGAACCTTATTGAATGCGAAAGAGGAAGTTTGGTTCTAAAGCTTGCTCGCAAAATATAAGCAACAACTGGTACCACGGACCTTACCTCAGTACTTGAGCGACTTCTTCGATTTTTTCGAATTTTTCATTTAATATTTTATATTTATTAGTTAATATTAATCAGTGATACTTTTAAATTTATAAGTATTATTAAAATATAAACTAGTTTCTTATTCTTTTCGAATTTATTCATTATGTTTTTATTGTCTTACAAATATGGAACACCAACCTAACACATCAAAGATAGATGTTTGGAATGATGACCCGAGGTTTTATGATGAAATTCGCCTCTTGTTAAATAACTTGGAGAAAGAAGAAGCTGATATTTTCGAAATGCACCTTGATGACGGAGCCTACATCCAAAGTGATTCGAAATGAGAGTGGCTATTTTATGGATAGAATAGATTGAAATGATCTAAAACAGAACCTGGAATGCGAGTTCGAGTTTCATCACACAATTAGGAAATTACCAGAAGGATGATAAGCGCGAAACCGGAAACCAGCATCGAACGAATTGACGATTTATTGGGCATAAAAGAAATAGTTAATATTAGTCAGTGATACTTTTAAATTTATATTATTATTAAAGTATAAACTAGTTTCTTATTCTTTTCGAATTTAATTAGGATAAGATACCAAAGAAGGGAAGCGACCATATGCTACCGGTAGCGGACACTAATGTACTAAAATAACGCAAGATAAAGTAAAAGACTTATGACAGGATCGAGGTGAAAAAGCTACAGGACCCTGAGAAAAAATCCCAGTATGAAGAGGAACTGCGAGAAAGACTACAGGAATTAGACGGAGGTGAAGCCTAGATGATATGTGGAAACATATAAAAAAAAGTATTCATTATGCTTTTATTGTCTTACAAATATGGAACCCCAACCTACCACATCAAAAATAGATGTTCGGAATGATGACCCGAGGTTAAGAACGTGGGAAAACTTCTAAGATACAGGCGAAAGCTTTGTCACATATGCCCAACAAACAAAAATTAAGAAAACATCTTTCCTTTCTGACAAATACTACAATCTCGTAAGCTTGAATTGCTCCTAGGAATTGAGGGTCAAGTGCTTGATATTGTGATAATTCTAATTTTTAAAGGTATATTTGGTTTCATTAATAGTTTTTTAATTATTTAAAATCACAATTAAATAAATTGTAATTAATTTTTAATAAATACACAAGTTTTAAAATATGTAGTTTTTGATTTTCACTATTTACTTTAGTGGTCTTATTTGTTTTGTTTTTTTACTGTAATTTAGAAAAATATAACATATTCGTTGATTGTTGGGAAATGCAAGAAGGTTAATTAAAGTAATAACAAACAATAAAATGTTTAAAATTTTATAATTTATTTTATTTTTTTATTAATTGTTAACAATTTTAAATATTCCATTTTGAAGACAAAAGATTTGTCCAGGGCCGGGATTAGAACCATGGTCGCCCACGTATTGGCGTGGTGCTCTCCCAACTGAGCTAACCTGACTCGTAACACATCCATTCTCTTCACCGATCCTATGTCCCCGTGCTCTCGCAATTTTTTATTACATTATTTTATTAAATTATAAATAATACAATCATGTAAGTCAAACAGATCCTAATTAAAGTAATGTTCATTGAGGCTAAGAGGAAATCCTGGGAGGAATTTGGAGAAAAGCTTAACCAGGCCCATGGTGAAAACATAAAGCTCTTTTGGATTAAATAAAATCACTAAGGTGCCGTAAATGCAAAGAAATCAGGAATATTGAAAATGAGGAAGGTAAAACGGTCACAGATCGTTTTACACCAATGAACTTGGTTAACAACAGATGGCATACAGAAATACCTCCGGACGAAGAAGAAGTAGAGGAAGTTACCACAAACTAAAATATTTCAAAGCTCCAGGATTCGATGGCATTGCAACCGAGATGCTTAAATATGGTGGAGATATATTGAGCCGTGAAATCTATGACCTTATACTAGAAATATGGGAAAATGAACAAATGCCCGAAGAATGGTATACAGCCATTATAATACTGATACACAGGAAGGGTGACAAACTGGACTGCCGTAACTATTGAGCCATAACATACTAAGCACAATCTACAAGGTCGTTACATTCTGCTTTTAAAAATATTTACGGCAGAAAAAACGAAAATAAATTATCTATAAAAACTACTAGTCATATTTGATAAAACAGTTGAGCGCATAGTAGAAGTTAAAAAATATGTCATGAGTAGTGTGTTTCCGAATTCGTTATTCACTCTGATAAGTATTGGGGTTGTGACGGAAGTTCTGGTGGCAGTGTATACCAACAGAAATTTGAAATTAGGATAATCAGGATTCTGATGAATTTCTATTTGTATTTTCCTTTGTTCTCTTATACATAAGACACAGACTTACTTTCGATGTTGATGATAACATCTGATCCATTGATGAATATCCTCCAAGAAGTGCCCAGAAAGAAGGCAAAGTAATTGTACCCTGAGGTTTTAATTTTGATTATGGCTTCTATATTAGAGCTTCGACCTGTCAAGTCTGCTACAAAATGAAGAAGATCTGTCTAATACATCATCATCAGACGATTTATTTATTATTATTATTTTCTCACTATCGATATAATAATTGTATATTTGTATTTATTTAGTATCTAACACGTAGATTGTTTTTCGTATTATATACAGGTGTTTGTTTTTTTATGTGTTTTTACGCTTATTCTCCTGGCAATGCCCTTGATTTCAATTGATAAATAATTAAACAAGCATTGTTTATGATTACGTTACTTGGCCAATTAAATAATAATGAGGTGTAAAAAATACCGAAAAATTATTTGAACACCTAGCTTGTACTAATCGAATCACTGCGTCAAAGTCCCATGGGGTAGTCGGAGTCTCGATTTCTTCCAGGAAGAGGGTAGCCATTTGAAAGTCGTCTACCTTAAACTACTTTTCTAATGCTTCTTGTATTCCTACTTACTCTTCCCTCACCATTCCACACTACGGCCATATTTAGCCTCAATACCTGTTTTGACTCGTACATCGATTACATATTTAAGAGAATCTTTCTTGAATAAGAAATATATATAATTTTCATTTCGACTTGGTTCTCCTCTTGTATATTGGTACGGATTCCTATAAGGGGATTAGCTATTTGCAAGGACCATTTCATTGCCTACACACAATTGGAGTACTCATTCTCCATAGTCATTTTTAAAATGTTCTCTATGGCTCCCCAATACTCTGGCCATAGTTGAGAATCTTTCCCCACTCTGCCAATTAGATATCCGACGGCAATTGGGTATTCATGGGCACTGTCTATTTCCCTCTGAACATTGCAAAGAACTCTTCTTTTCCCGTGGCAATAGCATGATCTTTGTTAGGTGTACAGGCTACTACTGAGCTAGTTTTCAGAATATCAACTTCTTCCATGACAGTCATCAGTCGATCACATCCATCTCTTGATCACTCTATTATATTTTCCTCAAGCATAAAATCGTTGAGTAATTCGAGCCCACATAGAGAAGAATGTTATCACCAATCCCTTCTCCTTTTCCTCTTCTTTTAATTCCAGATATCGCCAAGAGGTCAACCTTTGCCTCCCTCTTCTCTGCTAGTAACTCGTACTACTTCCCCCTCAGCCCTAGCAGGTTGCCAGTCTTCTATATCCATAAAAGCTATGGGGTTGTATATTTTCCATTATTCGGGATATTTGAAGTTCGGGCGGGGCAGGCAGGGTATTGGCCACACATCAGTCGTGGGCTTTCCCTAAGTGTAAGAGAACATACCTCCTCCTGTTTGGAGGGAACTTCTAGGGAAAGTTTTCTTAGAGTGTTTACTGTAAATGACCTCGTGTTAAGAATATTCGATTAGTTTACTGTTATGGTGGGTATGAATGGTGTACTGAACTGTGGTAACCCGTCGGGGCGTTATTCCCACAGTAACTGCATGCAACAATTACTTCTTGCGGGTAAAAGGAGGAAATCCGATGCTCCCATGTGTTAGGCTAATTTCATAAAAAAGGAAAACCAAATTTATAATCATACTGTAAAAAAAACTGGGCTATGAAGCAAAAAGTTATCATTAGTAAAACTATTATTATTATATTCCTCTGAAGTTACTATGGTAAGGTTAGAAACTAGTACAAAGGAAAAATCGAAAATAAATATTCAAGTCAAATAAAATAAAATTATAGGGCATAGGATAATAGTATATATTATAGGGCATATGATAATAGTATATACACTATAGGAAGTAATAAATAAATTAAAAGAATAAGTGGAAACTAGTTGAAGGAAAAATAGTAAATAAATAATAAAGGAGCTATTGCCAAATAAGATAAAATTATAAGATATGGTGTAAACAAATGTATGTTACAAGAAGTAAAATAAAATAGTGGTTTAATGGAAAGATTTGGAAATTAAATCACTTCTTAAAAGAATTGATAGTTAAGAACCCAAGATGGCATAGAATCCGATTGATGTCAAGGATGCCGATGTACTCCGTGTAGCTTTAGTGTGCCGTGTATGCATCTTGAATTCAATTCAAGCAGATGAAGACACGGCGTCGCTGATCTTTAAAGACCGTTTAAAAAAGGCGTTCGCGTGGTGGAAGAAGACATATTCTACACATGCCCTTATGGCGTAGGGAACCGAACCGAGTCGAGCCCATGGAGATAAATGCACAACGGATGTGGCGGAGGAACATATAAACGTCGGGGTAGGCCAGGTCATTGGAGACATCAGAATCTGAAAAAGACAGGAGAGAATAAGATGACAACAAGGGTGCTACAGGAGTACGGATTAGGCCATAGAGTGAAGGGCGAAGAGCAGCAGAGGTAACGAGAGAGCAATGTCAAGAATGAGGATGGTGTGAGAGGAGTGACAACCACTACAGTGTAAAAAATATATTTAAACAGTGTAGGTTTCCTGTGTTTGAGTTTGTGAAAGGGCAGAAGTGTTTAGTAGACAAGGGGAGTTCATGCACGTTAGTAGGTAGCTAAATACTATAGTAAGATATTTTGTACAGGAACGATGACTCTAGAAGTCTACAGCATGTACGTATAAAATGGCAACTATGTGCGGTCCTTACACAGTGGAGAGAGACGTGGAAATAGGGTTGAGTAAATTAGACAATGAAGGAGGAGTGGCCACATTACATGTCGTGGAGCCACGAGAGTACGGGGGGATTTAAAGCTTGAGAAATTATGTGAGAGCATCCAGAGTTGAGAAGGCGGATAGTAGTGCATGATTCGAGTAGGCTTGGAGGATATACAAGGTTATGTGGGACGCGGATAGGGATGCAAAGTGTGTCAGGATAATTACCCAGATTGGAAATTGTAGGCAGTGCGTGATAAGGGAAAATACAATTTGTTTTCTTCACGAGGGGATATATATATATACACATATATACATATATATATACATATATATATATATATATATATATATATATATATATATATATATATATATATATATATATATAAATATGCATTATGCTTTACTACTTACAGCAACAGACACAAGCTCCTGTTTGCTTCTTGAAGTGGGCGAATCTGGTAAAGGTGGTGATGAAGGAGGGTCGACACTACCATACTCGGAATCAATGGTCATCTGTTCAGCAGCGAATCCTGATGATCCACGCCCGTGCCGTACCTGTCGCATTATTTCTTATATTTTTTCAGATAATAAATGTCGTTTTCTTACACTTTTCGTTTATGTTAAGTTTAATTTCCAAAGTAGAGTTGGGATCACAAGATATACATAACACCCGTAATCCAATCGAATACTGGAGTGCAACTCGCCAAATTCGTATTTCTGTGAAAATTGGTCAATATTGTAATGTTAAGGTTAACTTACCATTTGAAAAAGTTTCAGAATATTTCGATTAACATTCAATTGTTTTCCAAAATCCATTCACTAAATATATTTTTCTTACACTTTTCGTTTCTGTAAAGTGTAATTTCCAAAATTCAAATGGGATCACAAGATATCAGAATATTTTGATTAATATTCAATTGTTTTCAAAAATCTATTATTTTTGAATTTTTTTTTTTTTTTTTTTTTTTTTTAAACTTAAGATTTAATAATGGCTGTCCTTAGAAACCATAAAATGAAGCTAATTGAGAGTCTTACTCAAAATTTAGTAAGTTAAAATAAACCTAAAATAGGTTTAAAACAAACCTATAAAATTCCCTATTTTCAAAAAGGGTTGTTTTAGACTGCCCCAGGTTTGCCTCCTATAGAGACAAGCAAATGTCTCATAGTGTGTACTGGGGTTCAGACCGTTCTTTAGACCACGTCTCTGGACGGCTTCAGATTTATCTCTACACGAGACAACAGCATGTCTATAGTGTGTATAAAACTTAAGGGAATCTCTAGCAGACCGCTCTAGGTAGGATCCAAACCATATCTGAGCCCCAGCATCATTGAGAAAGATATTTTCTTATTAAAAAAAAAAAAATAGGTGCCAAGAATCTAAAAGTTTCTAGCTGCAATTGACAAGATAAGTCATTATAGAATAGAATAGAAAAACAACTTTATTCTGGGACCAGGTCCCTTAAGAATAACAATATTGTGCAGAAATTAATAGAAATATTTCTTAAAAACGGCTACATTATAATACAATTAAATATGAACTAAAACATATGTTCTCATAGCGAAAGAAACAAAAATATATACCTACATAAGATAAAAAAATAATAGAAAAAAAATTACAATAAATAGAAATCGGCTAATGGAAAAAATAATAATGTAGATAAGAGCATCTAATAATACGAATAATATTATCATATTGAGTATGGCATATTTTCACACATACATACATAAAACATTCAAATATTAATTGTTTACATATTACTAATAAAAATATAAATATAATATAAATAAAATGAGTGTGGAATTTTTACAGTATTTACTCAATCTATTATGATGAATATAGCTCATTTATTTTATTTATTAGAGAGCATATTTTTGGGAACTAAGGAGATGTAGGAATAGTTTGGATTTGAATGTGGAAAAAGAAGAAGCATGACGGATATCAGTCCTTATCAGTGAGTTCCAAAGAGAGGTTTTGGTTGGAGAGGGAGTTTTGGTTCTGTGGTAACGGGAATAAAGGTCGGAAAAGCGGGATCTGGTGCCCTGGGATTGGATAGAGGATTTGAACTGTAGGAGATTATATATATAAGATGGATGTTGTGAGTTGATGGCTTGGTATAAGAAAGAACCTAGGAAATAGAGTCTGCGGATAGAAGGAAGGAGCCACTTCAACTCATCATAGAGGTGGGACACATGAGACTTCCTCGGGGCGTCGAAGACAAACCGAAGAGCGCTGTTCACAATTCGATCGACGGGAAATTTGGGCAATGTGGGGTTTCTAGGAAAGGGTTTGGTCGAAAACGATACCGAGATTTTTAACAGAGGAACTGAAAGTAATAGGGTGATTCTTTAAGATTAGTTGTGGAAGAGAGTTAATGGATTTAAGGAGGGTGTTAGAACCAATGGCCTGAGTTTTAGCAGCATTTAACATCAGTCTATTCAGGTCAGCCCAGGCACTGATCCTATCCAGGTCATCCTGAATTTTAGCAAATAAAGCTATTATCTCAGAGAGAGGAAAGGAGAAATAAATCTGATAATCGTCGGCGTATAGATGGTGGGAACAATGGTGGATTGATTTAGGAAGGTCATTAATGTAACAATTGAAAAAGATTGGGGAAATACTAGAATCCTGAGCCACTCCTTTGTTCAGCGTAAGGAAAGAGAATAGGGGTTGATTTGGGATGGAGACTGCTTGAGTCCTATCCGAGAGGAAATCTTGGAGCCAGAGTATGGAACTGTTGGAAAAGGAAAGAGCTTTTAATTTAGAAAAAAGGATGGAATGGTTAAGCGAGTCGAAAGCTTTTGAGAAGTCGAGAAGAATTATTACAGTTAGTTTTTTTCGTCCATGGCGGTATGTAAGTCCGTGGTGATTTTCACGAGAGTAGATTGTGTGGAGTGGCCTGGACGGAACCCTGATTGAAGTGGATCAAGGAGTTTGGATTGTTCCAGAAAATTTGACATTTGGGATTGGACTATTCTTTTAAGAGGTTTGCAAAGGTTAGAGAGAATAGAGATAGGACGGAAGTCATTCGGGTTTGAGGGATTAGATGATTTGTTAATAGGATGGACTATTGCTTTTTTCCAGGAGGAAGGGAAAACTGCATTTTGTGGAGAAAAATTGTAAATGTAGAGAAGAGCGGGCATGATTTTGGGAAGGCATACTTTTAACAATTTTACAAGAATTCCGTCAGAACCTATGGAATTAGAGTGGGATTTCATTAGGGAGGAGATAAGGACAGTGGGTGATGTCAGAGAAATAAAAATTGTTGTAGTTGAATGATGGTACTATTGAGAAATTGGGAGAAGTAGATTGTGAGTTGTTAGAGGGGGGAGACGAGAAATGTACATTCAGTTCATCAGCTGAGACCGGATAGACTACAGGAGAAGGGGGTTTATAAAGGGAGAGTTTCTGAAGGATTTCCCATTTGTATTTAGGATCGGGTGCGGAGGAAAGAGCTTCATGAAAGTATTTGGATTTCGCCTGCCTTATTGAAGATTGTGTTAAGTTGCGGAGAGTCCTGAACACTTGATAATCGTCAGTCAGTCTTGTCCGTCTATAGCGTCTCCGGGCTGCGTCGCGCTTCCTTTGCAGTTCTTTTATGTTTTGACACATCCAGGGAGCATGCAATCGACGGAGGGTAGAAGTTTTAAGAGGAGCATGGGTGTCCAGGATACTAATAAGATAGGAGGTGAGTGTATCAACCATGGAGTCAATAGAAGGACAAGAATAGATTTCACTCCAGTTTAGGGATTCAAGGAAAGGAAGGATGCTTTCACGACTGATAGCATCTAGGTTGCGAAAGATAAAGGTTTTAGATAGTAACTTCGGAGTATGGATATTATAAGAAATTTGGATTAGGTCATGAGAGGAGAGAAACGGAACTGGCAATTGGGAAGAGGAGAGTAGATTATGAGGAGAATCGATGATGAATAGATCCAACCATGTATCTGAACGGTGAATATGATGGGTAGGAGAAAATGGAACAATGGAGAGGTTTAGGGAGTGGAAGATATTTTCCAGGTATAGAGTGCCTTTGGATTTGGCAAGGAGGTTTGTAGTGAAATCGCCAGCAATAATGATATGGTCTTAGAAAGGAATGTAATTGTAAAGGATGGATTCAAAGGTAGAGTCAAACTGCACTAGAGGAGGACGATATACCACCATGTATAAGAGCGGGCGTCCATTTCACTGAAAAGGAATTCAATTTGAGGGACATCAGACGGGAGTGAGGATTCAAGGATTCGGGGTTTCAAGTTATGATGGACGTAAAGACCTACGCCTCCACCAGTCCGGTTAACCCGGTCATGTCGGAGAAACATACAGTCAGGTAGGGTGATGGATGAGGTAGGAATATGTGGTTTGAGCCATGTTTCAGAGACTGCTATAATATGATAAAATTTGTTGGTGAAGTATTGCTGGAATTCGTCGATATGGGCCACTAAGGATTGGGGAATTAACGTGACAGGAAATCAGGAGCCTAAACATTGGAGGGTGGTAGACGAGAAATTATCAATATGAGATGGAAAGATGCTGTGCAAAAAGAATAAATTACTGGGTGAATTATGGTGAAAATTAAAATATAATCCTTAACGTTATACGATTGATATAAATAGCAAAGAGAAATTAAAGTAAAAAATATAGTTGTATATAAAGAAAAATAAGAACAGGAATATATAAATATAAAAGATCTAAATAAAATAGTGAGGACCAATGAAAGTTCCATTGAAAAACCATTAGAGAATGTAACGATTCCAAAATGTCAGCCGAACACATCTAGGTCCGCAGATTATATTGTGCAATAATCTGATAAAGGCGAGAATTTTACAGCCATCGTTGTCTTATCGACTTGTAATTAAGGCGTATCGGAATTCGGATGGGTCTTTTAAATTCTCTACTAGGTCAGGTATATTATTTCTGCATTTAATTAGATCTATCCTCCTTATCTGAGTTTACGCTCAGTAAATTGATTTTCTTATTTCCTTTAAAACTATATATTTTTATAATTTTTCAAAATGTATATAAAATAGTTTCATGTTTGATTATAATTATTTTAAAATTTAGTTTTGGTTAATGCAATGAGAGAAACAGTGTTGAAATAATTGTACCAAATCTATTTGATTTTTGGAATTTAATTTATTAAAGCTTATCGATTGCCCCCCTCCTCATGCAGTTCCCCTTTGAATTCTAATTAGGAAGGTGATAACTAATCATCAAAAGTCGATGCATCGATCGCCGTTTGACCTACCACATCAACTCACTTACGGACAGTACATTATTGCTGATTGTGTTGTTTGTGCCGGCTGCTAATTGCAATTCTACAATGTGAAACGGTTCTTGCTCATTACGAGTTGCTCGTTGCGAGTTATTGAATTGCACAGTCTCCACCTGTTCCTACTCACTAAGAGTAACTTTTTCTCCGATTGAATTACTCCAATCATCTTTTTTCAGGTAATAATAATCAAAGGCCTTGATCTTGAGAAGACGTCGGAGATAATATTACATAATTTATTGTTGATCAACAATATAATTCATTGTTTTGTTGTTTGTATTTTTAATTTTATTTCAATTATTATTTCTCTATGTTCAATTTTATTTTTGAAAATGAAAGGCTTGCAAAATAATAATTAATTACAGGATCTATTTTTCATTAACCATGTGCTTATGTAATTTTTTTTTCAAGTATCAATATTTCTCATTTAATTTTTATTCCCTCTAATAATATTTCAATTGTTTTTTTAATCCATAAATTTTATTTTCCTTTTATGTGCTCAAAATGACCGGCATTTGACAGTGAGTAGGAGATTTATGCCTGTTCGCATTTATGTCGCTCACCCCAACAGAGGGGTTTTATGTGCATCAACTCTACCAACTCTTGTAGAACTCTTTTTCCCATGATAGGAGCAATAAAAAGTCCAGATGGTTTAAATCATGAGTTGAATTATGAGTTTTATCATGGGGGCATATAAGCCTTTTTTAAATAGGAGCAGTTAACAGGTAACAGTTAGCAGGTAGCAGATAGCTGCTGTATCAAGGATGATTACTTCACGGCAACAAAGATTTTGAAAACATTAATACATTAGACAAGATGTGTACACGATAATATTGCTTATAACCTTATTTTAGCCCTCTTGCTCTGGGTCATTTTCTCGGTTCATTTGCTCTCATCTCCTTTTGAAAAACCTGCATAAACGACATTCGGGCTCTTACGTGGTGTCCAAGTTAATTGATATTTTATTTTTGTGTCAATGTCAATTAACAACCTTAATGATGGTCATATTACACAAGAGAGTTGTTTGATCTAATTTTTTTTCTTCTGGACTCTTCCTCTCAGACGAACATGTTGATGTTTTGGCCTGAAATGCGTTTGAGACAGCCTAATGACATCCGAGTACTGGAAATAAAATTATATTTTTGTTTACTTTAGCCTTCAAAACCCTTGCAATATAATATAATTGTGATAATATTAGTAATGATTTTTGAGCAATGAAGTCAAATTCCTTATAGTGGGCACTATTGGTGTTAGGGACAAACTAAGGTGGGAAACTAAACAAAAGACGACATCAATAAGCACTTATTGACTATAAATATTTATGTTTAGATCCCACTGTCGTAAAGTAATTTATGTTATTGGCGTACAAGTGATATCACTCTTCTACCAAAACTGATGTTATGAGTACATTGTTTCAAAATGTAATATTAGTATTTTAATAATAATAATAAATAACTAAAGTTGGTCCAATGTGTTAGTGTGTTGGAATGGATATGATATTTAACTAGATTCTCGTAATATTTAAAACTGATTCTTTGAATTTGTCGTGCGCATTATAATTCCTCAAATTAAAAGGTTAGGTTTCTTCAGTTTAAAGAAATTACAAAGCTGGAAAGGCTTGTATTAGACTGGTTCATACAATACTTAACGACTCATAAAGAAATTTCAAAATTATAGAAGGCTTTGGAACCGTTGCAAGGTCCCAATGGCCCTTTGGTCTTTTCAAGGAAGGCGATCGTGTTTCCTGACAGTTAATTGATATTCACTTCCTCTGGAAAGCGAACATCCTACACCCTATATCCTGTAATCTTACCATCATCACATTTTTTTCTGTTTGTTGAAATCAATTATCATGTTCTCCACCAACATGTTGATCCATCTTCGATTAATGTTTCTTCAGCGATATATTCTAACATATTAAAAAGAAACAAAAAAATGAAAAAGAAATATATAGCTTAACCTTCATTTTCTTTAGATGCTCGGTATATTTTTCTTACCTGCAAAGTTTAGCGTAATGTTTGAATCTCTTTATAAACGAATCGGATTAATTTTATCTTTAAGAGGTATGAAGTGCATTATAATTTTCGCCAAGCAGCAGCGCAAGCCAACTCACACTGCACATTTATGTTTGACATGCTATAAAAATATATGTCCGAATGATGAAGCATGAATGTCATTTATTAGTAATGATCTAATTCATTAGGTATCATCAGCATATTTAATTTTATTATGTGACTTGTTATTTTAATAGTTCAAATTGATTTTTAATTCCCCCATTAATTATTATTAAGTATGCTACCCATTTCTACCTTTAAATAAATGATTAGTTCAAATTACCTATTTTTTGCAAGTTATTTTTGAAATGGCAGTATTTTTTAATTTGTACTATTGGGCCATTTCATAGGACTATTCGTTTTAATTACTTCTAAAATTGAAAGTGTATTTAGTTGACTTGTGTAGTTTATTATGTTTATCTTTACAGGTTGCAATGAGCTGTTATTAATCCTCTCTTTTTGATAATATTTACACTACCACTACAACTGAACACAGATTGTTTAGTTTGCCATCAAATATGACCTTGGAAACACGCGACTTTCATGTAATTTTTTTTTTATGAGTTTGAACAATGTATATGTTCAAACTCATAAAAAAAACCTAGACATCCGGCAAGAAGCTGCAAAAACAGTACAACCGCGTTTCGGGAATGGTGTAGCCAGCCACCTTCTATACGTTACACTATCTGCAACATTAGGAGTACCTAGATAAATAGGGTAAGGGGCATAAAACAGATAGTGTCCCTTAGGTTTTATTACCTTTACCTACTCTTAGATACAGAGTGGTAGTTGTAGGTAAGAAGCGATCAACTCAACATGTAGTCTGTCATTTCTGGCAAAAGGGCCCCCCTTTCATAATTTGTAAGTTGAATTATCTTTTATCTAGTAACTATCATCAGCACACTATAAATATTATGTCGTTTAATTAAATGGAAAAGGATAATTATTTAATAACCTACTCCTGGTCAGTCAATCTTCGGAGAAGAGAGGGATATTTTTCTTATTCATTAATGATATAGAATTACTATATATAAAGTATAACCATCTCAGGGTGGCGTCCCATTTTATTATTTAAATATATTCAGATCAAAGGACCTGACTTTTCATTGCTTGGGCAGTGAAGCCAATATGGCAGAACGGCCCATTCGCCATTAGTTTGAGAAATTTTCAGCGAGCTATGTACACATACATACAGCGAGAACGTATCATAGAGAAATACAAAGCTATATATTTTTTACTTGTGAACTGACCTAACATAATAATATTTCGATCCAAGAGGAATGTTACTATATTATGTTAGAGAAGAATTGGTCGACTGTATCTTCCTTATGTTACTATATTATGCTCACCGAGCTCCTTCTGGACCTGAGGCCTCAACTTACTCGTATTCCTCCCTAAAGTGCCATTGTGTCCAACATGCTGGAAATACTACCTTAGAAAAAATTGTGATATAGTAACATAACATGTATATTTTCTCCAATATTCGAATAAATAAATAAACCTCATCATCGAAGTTAGTCTTGGCATATCGTTTTGACAGCAACTTGAGCCTCTTGGCGGGAACTCGGGGAATTTGTCTCGTTTCCAATTGCTCTTCTGGCTCTTCTACTGCCACCAGCTCGTCCAGCAGTGCTGTTGCAGAGGGCGTCGGTGGCAAACCGTCCTCTGTATCTACTGTTACCTGAAACCAGACATTTAAAAATATCATTTCATTGTGACTTATATTTAGCTTCAAGTTTTAAGATATTTAACATATGTTTTAAGTTCAATCAAACTTATTTTTATCTAAACAATAAAATATTTCTCAGGCAGTATAAAAAATTGTAAATCTTTAATAGGCATATTTTTTTTTATCTTTTTAAAAATGGTGTAGGTTATAACCTATGTGCCCAAGCAAGCTGCCCTTCTTAAAATTCAGAGGATCCTAAAATAATTCCAATCGAGATGGGAGAGTTGGAATGGGATAGTAATAAATATAAAATGTAAATGGGAGAACTGGATAGTAATAATTGGAAAGGAAGTCGAATTGGCATCCATGAAAATACAAGATAAGCATTATCCTCCAAGCAACCCAATTGAATTATGCAGAAAACAAATTTTAGAACATTGAAGAAAGATTAAAGATTGTGTAAGCCTGCCCCCATTTTCATATGGGATGTGGCAAAGATTCACCAAACGTGATTGAACCAAATTGGAGGGTTGAAAGAGTCCACAGGCACAAATTCAGTGCAGTGTACTTATGTGTTGGAGGAATCAATTAATGGTTGAGTTAAAATGATGTAGAAATATAGACAGCAAAGGCTGAAGTGCCCGCAGCTAGTTGATATATATATATATATATATATATATATATATATATATATATATACACATATATATATATACATATATATATATGTATATGTATATATATATATATATATATATATATATATATATATATATATATATATATATATATATACATATACATATATATTAATTCCCGAGCTGTTTTACTAGCTCCTGTCACTTCAACCTTTGCAGCCTGTATTGCTCATTTTAACAGATGTATGCATACATGACTCGATGGTGATAGATATAGAAAATTATTTAAATAAGGTAAAATATTTAAATACACTATCTATTTTTAGTTTTGTGTTATAAAATCATTACCAATTTCTTTTCTTTGAAAGTTACTTCAGTTTATAAGATTGATAAATTTATCTGCTACTGTCGATTTTAACGCGATCACGTATCCTTCTAAGGGCGTGTCTTTCTGCCCTTCCAACCCGGTCCAACAATTCGGTAGTGAAGATGATAAATCCCGAATATACAGCATTACTCTACTTCCTTCCAATATAAGCGAACTTTCTTCAAAGTTTAAAAATTATATTAGAGAGGAAATTAGTTGACTGGAAGATATAATGTAAGGGTGCAGTCAAATATAAAGTAATCACTTAATATTATTTGGTGTTTAATTTGACTGCGACCCCAACTATTTCCATTCTTACTTTAAAAATTATGGTTATTGTAGATAATTCAATAAGATTTCTTCAAGGAGAATGATTATCATGTATTTTCTTATCACTCAACGGATACTAATTTTGTTTCTTCTTTTCTTATTCCACCTCTCCACCATCTTACAATAGCATTAATAATTTTTAATCTCAGATCCAAATCGGTAGCGTTTTTTCAGCTTGAGGATTAATAATCTGTAAAAAAATGACGTATTTTTTCTTCAGAAATCCCTCATTTTTTCACTAAGTACTGCTTTAATTGGTTAAAAAAAATTACGTACAAAAGTTACATTTTAAGGTAAATTGCCATAGAGTAATAAAACCCTGTGATATTTTCTTTTAACTAACGAAACGCTTTTCCCTTATTTACACACTGCAAATTAAACAAGCGGTCTTATTTCAATAGTTTGATATTCACTCTATTGAGAATAACTGATAAGTGGTTAATATAAATAAAATGGGAAAGCTTCACCCCCGAAATAGAAACGTTCACCATTCAGGGTGATAAGCTAAAGGCTGCCGGCCTCTAGGTCTGTGGTTAATCATTTCAAGAACATTATTGTTTGAAAGTATTAAGTATTTATTTTCTCCCCCTAAAATATCGAAATTTTATAAGATCAACAAAAAAAAAAAAATAAAAATAAAAAAAAAACCCAGCCGCATTGCTAAATCTGACGACAGGTTATTGTACATTATAAGAAAAATCAGATAGTAACATGCATCATGGTCCACACGCCCTTCATCCTCCCCTATTTTTTTAAATGGTTCCATATGTTCATGAATAGATAATTCAAATAAATAATAAGTTACTGAAAAATGAATCATTAAAAAGGCCACCATTATTATTGTAGGCACAACATACTGTTACATGCAAAAATTGACGTCACATCATACCAAGACGCTTCAAAATGGGTTTTTTAATGATAATTGATATTCTTAGCATCACATCGTAACATTACTTTGCCTGTAATCACTTCATGTGATCCATACATCTGTTGTTAGAAGTTAGAAACTCAATAATTCCAGGTAATTTGCATTTTTTTTTGATTTGGTAAAAAACAGATAAAAAATGATCAAGGCTACCACCAGTTTATATCATCCTTTTATTCGCTATATATTAAGGAATACAATTTTGGACATTTGTATACACTGAATGCAGTTAGAGAATAGACAATGATAGGCAGTAGGTACTTTTACATCCACCAGTCGGTCGAGGTACCTTAATTTCTCGCAGAGCTCCTTCTTGTACTTATAATAAAAAACTTTTGTTGAAAATCAAATTTTCAATTACCTGCAGTTATTACTACCTAATTGTTTTATTAGGAACTTCACTAGAAGGTAATTTCATTATCGATTTTAAATTTAATCTGAAATAAAGATTAAATGATAAAATTGATCATTTTAATGAAAAATAATAAAATCTAAGAAATCATTAGTCAGTTATACAGCCCACACACCACTCGATTCAATGCACCGCAGCTAACAATAGCAATAAAATATTTTTTCAATTTTATATAACAAGTTGTTCCTGAGTAAAAGTATATGATTACTGATAATGTGGCAATGTACAAACAAAATTTTAATCCTCAATTAATATAAGAGATTGCGCTTGAACAGTGCACTTACTTTCCAGCTTTAATTCGTATCATAAATATCAATGTTAAAACAGAGATATTTCAGTCTTTAAAATGTCTATTTTTTTTGTATTACCTTCATTGACATTTAAAACTGTAATGGCAGTAATGATATATAGTGGCATACGATTGCAAGGATTAAATAGGATTCCCACGAGAGGAATTCTATGGCTTAGCGAAGCTCCATAGATCTACTCCGTAAGTCCAGATTGGATAATTTTTTATGAATGATAATACAAGATCCAGAATGTGAATTGTCCGATGTTGTCTGAGTGGTCCGATCTGTATCTTGAGCCCGAGGAGCTGATTCAACTTTCAATGAATGTTGATCTAAGGAGAGTTGTTTAAGTGTTCTGATAAGATGGGACAGGATTTAGATGTTGTGGTAGCACAATAATTGACACTTAAGGGTTGAGGATGGGGAGGTATTTGCTGACGTGGAGGTTGGCCTTTAGGATTGATTGATTGAGGCTTGGGTCGAGGA
Source organism: Arma custos (assembly GCA_037127475.1). Classification (NCBI taxonomy): domain Eukaryota; kingdom Metazoa; phylum Arthropoda; class Insecta; order Hemiptera; family Pentatomidae; genus Arma; species Arma custos. The sequence goes on from CM073761.1 coordinate 14,219,186, forward strand.
TCTCGGGGCTTGGGTTGGGAGGTATGGTGATTGTACAAGGAAGTCTAGGGCTTGAGTTGGGAGGTTTGAGGCCCCTCGCATCGAGGCTGCTGCTGGTTGATTGAGGTTGTCGAAGCTCTGCTTTTAATTGTGAGGTGGTTAACCGATTTTTTTACGATTCCTTATTTAATATGTTTATTTTTATGTCTTTAACTCTTGAGTAATATCGATAGTTTGGCTGGCCAATAAACTCCACTACTCAGGATCATTAAATTCAGATTTTCTTTGACGTTTCAGGAGTGTACGTCGTTTTAAATATTGTGAGTCTATCTCACTTAATTCTGAAAACGGGTTCTCTTTCTCCGACACTTCACTGCACGAATTGTCCATATTCATGTTAATTAATTAAAAAAATATTTTTTTTTTTTTTATACAAGGTGGAAATCTCAACAGACACCTGAGGCCAAAATGTCCTCAGATAGTGTGGGACTCCAACCCACTAAAATCACTTTGTTGTGCAACAACTGAGCTAGCCCAACAAGTCGCTCCTCTTTCACGTGGAAAATCTCGGGTGTGGGATATATCCCATTGGCTAATCTCCCAATTTAGTGGAATTATTCTTTTGTTTGGAGTTTTAAATGAGACTTCGTGTCAGTCGGTTTTTTGTTGGGTTTTAAAATTATTATAACCTCGGCCGCTTTCCACAGAATTGGTACTTACTTCAGCCTGAAGGCCGCGTTTATAAGGTGTAATAATTTTCTCAGGGCTTTTTTCGGCAGTTCATTTATTGTTTGCCCTGTCACTAAGTCATATTCTGGTGCTTTTTTCAGGCTTAAATTGCTTTTTATCTCCCCTTTCAATTCTTGAAGTGTTACCTTTTTTATATTTCTTTTATCCACTTTTTGGCTCTTGGAAGTAAGTATTTTCTAATTTATTGGTACCTTAAGGTCTACTGTTTCCTCCAATATCCGCCTAAAAAGGGTCCAGATAGTCTTGCTATTTGACAGCTTAGGTGGATTTGGCTGTGAGACTACCTCTTCATATATTACCATAAGAACCGCCGAGTGGTCTGATGAAAGGTCCTCGCTGTTTTCAATGGAAACGTACTTGTTAAATATTCCTTTTATCACAAGGAAATCAATCAGGTCAGGTGTTTTATTTAAATCAGTAGGCCAGTATATTGGTGTGCCACTGGAGAGAAATTCAGCTTTGACTTCGCGCCCTGCTTTGTAAAGTCCTCTACCTTTAGTTGTGGTTAGTCTGGACCCCCAGAAGGTATTTTTAGGATTGAAGTCACCTCCGAGGCGCATAGTGGACTGGACCCTACGGTCTGACACGAGCTCCAACCACCGGGTCATTGCCTTCAGTGTGGTGGAGGAGGAAGGCGAACTCTTTCCAGTTGGGAAGGACTTCGTGACCCGTGCGGCGAACTGGGGAGCTTTCTCCAGTGAACTGGAGAGAATACTGGTTGACAGAGAATGGGAAGAAATGGCCCCGATGGAAGGCGAGTCAGCGATAGACCGCAGAGTGGCTAAAAAAATCACAGACGCGGCCAGTATGATCCTCCAGCGCCGCAGAGCGAGAGCGCGTCCGGTCTCAGGGTGGACGCCTGCCCTGACGCTCCTCAAGAAAGAGTACTACAGGGCTCTAAGCGCAGGTACCAGGAGTGCAGGGATGAAGAGAGGAGACCGGAGAGAGGAATCCGGAAGTATAGGGTATACCGAAACGGAGTGCGTCACCGGAAGAAGGAATCCTGGGACGAGTTTACTGTCAAGGAGACAGAGAAGAATCCCTGGTGTATCCCGTACAAGCTGCTGACTGTGATGGTGGCTCTCAGAGTGGGAGATTCCCAGGCAGCCACCCTGGAGGAGAAAGCGAGGATGTATGTGGATTATACATACCCCAGGGATGATCCGTCCCAGGATACCGAAGAAGATAGGATGGTGAGACGTACCACGGTGTACCACCCGGGTACCGATTATTGTCCACCATGGGACATATGAGATCTTCGCCTTGCCGTGGAGAGGCAGAGGTTCGGCAGAGCCTCAGGACTTGACGGAATAGATGCTTCGATTCTGAGGAAAAGCACCCCCCTCATTGAGGATGACGGGTCAACGAGTGTCTGGATCAGGGAAGCTTCCTGAGTAGGTGGAGGATCACGGACCTGAGACTGATCTACAAGGGATGAGGCAAGGATAATGAGGAGCCTAAGGCGTACTCCACTCCCGGTCGTCAGTAAGGTCCTGGAGAGCCTGATGGTCAACAGTCTGAGACCGGTCCTCATTGCAGCAAGCCATCACGGCTTAATTTTTTAAATAAATTTTTGACCAGTTGCTGGGGTAATTAGAAGAGGAAGGGTTCCTTGCCACGGCCTACGTCAACGACCTGGCGGTCGTCGTGGCCAAAAGCAGCAGAGCCAGCGGAGAGGTGCGCCAGTCTCGTAGCGGAATGGTGCGTGAGGATAAAGTTGGGTATGGCCGCAGCCAAGACTGAGGCTATACTCCTCAGAGGCTCCACTGACAGGGTTCACCCTGTCATACTGGACATCCAGGGAGAAAGTGTGAGACTGAGTGAGGAGGTGAAGTATCTGGGCGTGAAGTTTAGAAGAAACTTCCACGCCAGTCCTCACCTGGGATACCTAAAAGATAGGGTGACCCTGTCACTCAATGGATTGGGAAGAATAGGGGGTGGCATTCTGGGGCCTCAGGTACCCAGCAACGATAACCATTTATAAAGGCCGTGGTCTTGGGTATTCTGAGGTATGCATCCCCGGCATGGAGCCGAAACCTCACACAGCTACAGAAGAGGAGACTGGCCACCATCCAGAGACTGGCTCTACTGCGAGTCACGAAGACCTACCGAACGGTGTCGCACGAGGCGGTGCAGGTGCTGACGGGAGCGATGCCCCTGGACCTCGTCCTGAAGGATGATGCCTTGATATATGAAGTGAAGAGGCAGGGGCTAGCCTCTCTTTTGAGGAAATTTTTCCTCAGCGTCCAGTCGAGATTAGCGGCGATATGGGTCCTCCCGGACTACTGGGTCTCGCAGATCTTGACAGGACATGGCGGGTTCCGGGGGAAGCTCAGTGAGCATAAGAGAGTAGTCGACCTCCTGTGCCCCGCCTGTGGAGTCCCTGAGACAGCAGAACATGCTATCGTTTCCTGCACAGCGATGGAAGGACACCGTGCTAGGTTGTCAGCAAAAACCGGGATATTCACCCTCGCCGAGAAGGACTTCCCCCGTTTGATGGAGGAGGTGAACTATCCCTTCTTCAGGGAGTTCGTCTACGGGTGAAAGGACGTGGTCGGGCCTGCGCACTTCACCCTTGGAGGCCCTCCAGGAGAGGACCGGGCGGATGCAGACTGGCCGGATGACCGGACGGATGCAGACCGGCCAGGAGGCCTAAAGTAAAAGAGTTAATTTAGGGCAGTGGTGGGTGAGCGTAACCCAACGCATCAACCCGCCACTGCTGCACCCCGTATGCCAGCAATGGCAGGAAGAGGGACAAAAAAAAAGGTTACAAGGTTTGAAATGACAAAGGTTATAACTAAAATGGAAAAGGCTCTTATAATATTTTCATTAATAAATATGATCCACCTCTAGAAATACAATCTACGTAACGTAATTCATCATTGTATGTCGTTTAATGGATATAAATACGGGCGGAATATATAGCTCAAAGCAACCTGCCTAAAATGGTATTCTATGTGAATGCTGTAATGGTATGTAAACGCCAAAATAACAAAAGGGTCGACAGATGAAACATATAAAACAAGGATTTAGACCTTCATGAATAAAAACAAATCCAAATGAAAGTGGTAAAGCAGCCTGCAAACATATTTAAATAATACAGAATAAATAAAAATATATTGACCAATATATACTAAGCTATCAAAGGATTTTTAAAAATGAAAAACCACTTGTCACCATTGTAATGACTGTATTTGCTGAGTCAGTGGATGTATTCTGACTGGAACCAATGCTTGAAGGAAGTTTTCCTTTCCTGGAGGCACCGCGGAAGTGAAGTCTACGCAGAGCCGTCGATGCAGAAGCAATAATGTCGTCACCGAGTGTCCCTTCATTCTGCTTTGGATTCTACAACAAAATAAAAAAATTAATTAAATAATTTTCTGGCATGACTTCAGTTTATAAGCTAATGGTTAATTTGAAGTCATTTAATTGATTAAAGAAATAAATATTGACGACCCAAGACATACAAATGTTTTTTTTGTTTGTTTTTTTAATTTAAAAAAAAAAAGGTGGGAAGAGGAAAATTCAATAGTAAAATATTTTAAACCCCTAAGGAAACGATTAGAGAAAAAAATTTTTTTTTAAGGAGAGGTGAGAGATGAAAACAGGGAAATTTATGGAAAGAATCTTCTGAAAGGCAATGGGAGTAAATCCACTACCAAAATGCACGTAAGACTGAGTTTATCATGTTCAACCTCCTACTTTCCGTTCAACCTTCTATAGGAACCAAGTAAAATATAAAAATTTTCCTATTGATGTGGAAATGGTTGAGTGGATATATCATAGAACATAGAAGAGTGTAAAATGATCTAGGGGTGCTCTCACTAAATTTTACATACAATAAGCTCAATTTATTTTATTTGTGCCAACGTTTAGGCCTAATTTTTAGGCCATCATCAGGGCTGAGAATAAAATAAAACAAAATAACTATGCGCAGCACGAAAGAAAATGTAACAGGTCCTATAAAGAGAAATAATAAAAATGACAAGAAAGAAATACAAAGATGGTAAATAGCAAGAATGCTGAGAATTCTTGAAGATAATAAAACATAAAAAATAAAAAAAATAAAACAAATATTAATAAATAAAAAAGGGTATTTACTTATCTTAAACAGCTAAAAGTGTTTCTTTATTTTATTATCAGCCTTGATAAAGGACTAAAAATTAAGCCGACACGTTGGCACAATCGAAAATGTCTAAGAAAGAAAAGCGGTCAATGTTACCCAGTTCAATATCTCTCACAGATTAAAATAAGTTTCATACCAATACAAAAAAGATACAACAAATAAAATACCAAGAATTGATTGTAAGCTGCTAGTTCATAAGAAGAAGGAAGAATATTGTGAAAAGCTAAAAGTGCCCAACAGCTGGGAGGAAGTGACCAAAAATCTTGAGGGTTTAGCAAAGGAATTAGCACCTTTGAATCACTGCAGCAAACATTCCTGATGAAATGGAGAATGTGAAGAGGCAATCGGAAAAAAACTCGAGTCATGGAAAATGTGAAACCAGGACAATTACCAGAAAACTTAGAAAGGTTTAAACTGAGAAAGAAGAGAAAAGTTGGAAGAGAATATCATAAAGAACAAATTACGGAAATGGAGAAGAATAACACCAGACTGTTTTATGGATCCTTCAAAAACAAAATCAATGAGTAAATTGTACCTAGCTTCGACAAATCGCATAAGGAAGGATGGAACTGCTATATTACTTGCAGAACTATGGAATATAGCAAATGATGATTTCATTAACGAAGCAGGTTGAGGTAGTGTTGTGCCTTGCTTGGCAAGTTGTTATGCCCGTTCGTTTCCTATTACCCCTATGTGACTTTGAATCCACTGCAGTTTCAGCTCCCAGCCTTTAGCAATCATATTCGATAGAGCTATCCGACAGGATCTTGCAGTCTCACAATCGGTCGAATCGACTTGGAAAAATGATTTTCTGTAGATGGTTTGGATTTTTGGGAATTCTTCTACTGTCCTGTATATTGCTCTTATTTTTCCGTCGTAATTGCTTGCATTGGAGCCGACAGGTACAGACCCCTCAAAGACTGAGCTAAAATGGTATACCGTTCTCCATTAACCCATAATTTTAGGCATATAGCCTCAAGCTTGTCTTGTTCTTCCATCTCATGGATTATGGAGAATTGAGCATGCTCCTTGTTTGCTCCAACAATTATTCCGGCGGCAACTTGCCTAGACCTTTTCAAAACCTAATTCTTATAATCTGTAGATGTACCCTGCTTCGACGACTACGAAAGCATCAGCATCGTCTAAAGATAAGATCGTTGAATTTTGGGTTACTCAGGCCTCCAGCGATCCAAAAAATTATGCTGAGGCCGTTGTTCGGGCTTTTAGAAAAGCCATTTGATACCGTACGTCTTTGCATGAATTTTGTGACTCGTGAGTCGCAAAAGACTGCTGATCGTTTTGATTATGCAGGGGGCACCTCGAGCAGGCGGTTAACTTCACCCTCACGATAAACCTAATCAAACTAACATTAATCATAACCACATCAAAAGTTAAATTCCAAGGAATGATCAGCAAACTCTTTCAGATAGAGACAGGATTGAGACAAGGTAATGGTTTATCCAATTTCGCCAATGCTGATCAACAAAACGACGCTATGATAATGAAAAGCCTCTGGCAAAATAATGAGTCTAGTGCCATGATTGGAACTACAAACTAAAACGTGAAACCCAGATGGCTTTGCAGACGATTTGGAGCTCTTAGCTGAGACAGAGGAAGAAGCTATAAAACAAATTGATGAATTATAAGAAATAGATGAGAAGACAGGCCTACAAATACCTTTCCAGCAAATAGAAATAATGAGCACTGCTAAAAACTATACTAAGAAGACATTGAAGACTAAATACAGGAAGATAAACGTCACAAAAAAAATCTAGTATTTAGGAGAGATCACGAGTAGTAATGGATCGTAGAAGCCTACAATGGAAGACAAGTTCTTCAAATTAGAAAAACTAAATTTCCTAACAAAAGACATTTATGATAAAAAGAATCTGTCCACCAATGCGAAATTAATACACTACAATGCTGTAGTAAGGCTAGTGATTTTTTATGGCCAGGAAAGATCGAATTTCCTAAGTGAGAGAAAGCTCCGGAAAATCGAAAGGCAAATATTAAGAAGAACATATGCTCAAAGATATCACAGGGGAGCTACAAATTCAGATCGAATAAAGAAATACACGAAATGACGGAGGATTTGGAAAAGACGACTAGCTTTCAACGAGCACATAGTCAGAATGGATCCTACAAGATTGAATAATATAATAATAAGATATACTACCCGAAAAGGCAAAGTGGTTATGCAAATAAAATGAAAGAAAAACTGAAAAGTCTTGGAATTACTGATGAGGATTGTCTAGACAGAAAGACTATTTAGGCTTTTAAATTTAGGAAGCATTAGTGTAATAGTGTTCTTGTGGAACAATATTTAGAGAGAATGAGGGATTATTGGAGGAGAAGAAAGGGGGAGCTAAAAACTGATATCTGCGGTGTCCTTCGTTGGCCGGTTTGCTAAAATAAATAAATTCTAAATAACGTTATTTATTTTATAGTAATAAAATAAAATAATAAATAAAACAACAGGCTTTTGATATAATACGTTTGGTTCCATTGGAATGCACCCTCCATCCAAGAAAGGTTTGTCACTTCCCTGTAGTCATAGCCACTTTAGTTATTGCGTCCTATACAGCAACATAAGGGTCTGCATCACACCAGCTATTTATATAGGCGACAACTAGCGAATGCGAAGCGAAGCGGCGTGGCGTGACAACCACCTATTAAAGTGGCCTATGTGACCAAACACGGAGCAGCGCGAAACGATCAGTTCATATAGCGATAGGCACCCAGGTCTCCTTTACGAAATCCGACAATTCCTTCCTCCTACATACTTTTTAATCATTCGCTTCTTTCTAACTGGCAGAACATTTAAAGTACGTCATATAGGTTCCTACTCGTCCCTCTATTCCCAGTCTGCTGGCGTTCCTCAAGGTAGCATCCTCGGTCCTATCCTCTACACCGTATATACAGCTGACATTCCAGCCCATCCTAACACCTTAATCTCCACGTATGCTGATGACACATGTGTGTTATCAGTTAATAACGACCCATATATTGCATCCCAAACCCTTCAATCACATTTATCAAGCCTCGAAGAATGGTGTCGGGATTGGAGAATTATAATCGATTCCAGCAATTCCCATCAAATTACCTTTACCCTTCGCTGAAAACCCAAGACTCCCTGTCCTACTGTATCCTTTAATAGTACTCCACTCATCCCTGTTGAACAGATTCGCTACCTGAGACTCAACTTAGACAAACGTCTTACTTGGAACCCTCACACAAGACTGAAAAGACGAGAGAAACAGCTAGCCGCTTCCGACTACTTCAAGACATACTAGACAAACGCTCAAAGCTTCAGATCAATTACAAAAGACTTATTTATGTAACTGTTATAAGACCTACATGGACTTACTGAATTGAGCTATGGGGCTCCACCAAACCATCGAATTCCTCGCGTATCCAATCCTTGCAATCCAAAATCCTTCGCAAAATCCTAAAAGCTCCATATTTCGTCACAAATAAAACCAAGTATAATGACCTTGACGATGCAGATACCTATCATTCCATAATAAACTCCAGGCCCATCCAAACACACTACTTTCCATCCTTGCATCCAATTCCATCCCGGACAATCCTCCTAGGAGCCTGAAGAGAAGATGACCTTAGGACCTTCTATTATAGAAATGTAATTAGAGTGCTGCCAGTGGGTAGTGTCTCTACATGTCCTGTCATGTATTATTTATGCTTATAGCCATTGTATTAGATGTATATATTACAGTTGTACAATTCAATAAAATAATTTTTAAAAATATAAAAAATAAATAAAACATAAAACTTTGATTCGGCACTGTTTATATAATTATTCTTTTTTCTTTTAATATCAGCCCAGACCTTCGTCTTAAAATTAGGCCGAAAAGATGACACAAATAAAATAAGTTTAGCTTATTTTATTTGTGTCATCTTTATTGAGTGCACCCCACGATCATTTTCACTCTTCTATTAAAATTTTCCATTTGAGTCTCTTTTATTAGGTAACATATGTCTTAATCTAATCATAATTTGCGGTTAAATTAAAGCTCATTGAAGCCTAACATTAAAACCTGGATTAATATATTGATATTCAGAGAATCAAAATAAAAAATAATTGGCTTCGAAAAAAAAACATAGATTCGTTAAAATCGTTCGCGAAGCGGTGATACGCAAATTCAATTCCATGCGGTGCGACGCGGCTTCTATGTCATAAGGCGACCTGTTCGCTTCGCGCCGCACCGTGTTTGGTCACATAGGCCACTTTAATAGGTGGTTGTCACGCCGCGCCGCTTCGCTTCGCGTTCGGCGCCTATATAATAAATAGTTGGTGTGATGCAGACCCTTACGTTGCTGTATAGGACGCAATAACTAAAGTGGCTATGACTACAGGGAAGTGACAACCCTTTCTTGGATGGAGGGTGGATTCCAATGGAACCAAACACATTATATCAAAAGCCTGTTGTTTTATTTATTATTTTATTTTATTACTATAAAATAAATAACGTTATTTAGAATTTTTTTATTTTAGCAAACCGGCCAACAAAGGACCACGCAAATATCAGTTTTTAGCTCCCCCTTTCTTCTCCTCCAATAATCCATCATTCTCTCTAAATATTGTCTTCTTCTCTCCTCCCTACATCACCCATATCCCTGCTCCGTTCTCTGTTCCACAAGAACACTATTACACAAATGCTTCCTAGAGAGAGAAATGTTTTATTTTCAGCAGTGCTGTCCAATTATATTGGATTGCCTTAATACACAGCATACTGATCAATCCAATCGGACATAATGTACATTAAAATTTGTTAGTTTAAAATGCATACTTAAAAACTACAGTACAATTCTTAATTTTGTTTCTACTTTCTTTTCCCTCTTTTCTTTTTCTTTTTTTTTCATATACAAGAAAATAAAGAAAATACAAACCAGATAAACCAAGCACACATACACTACCATACAATTTATGAAGATAAATAAATAAAAAAAAAAAATAATAATTGTTTTAAAAATAGTTAGTTAGATAATAACTATTTAAAAGCCTAAACAGTCTTTCTGTCTAGACAATCCTCATCGGTAATTCCAAGTATTTTCAGTTTTTCTTTCATTTTCTTTGCATAACCACTTTGCCTTTTCGGATAAGTAAATGGCGCTGTTGTATTGTAGAAATCCTTAGCGAGGTCTGATCTATATCCCAGCCTCCAACATGGTAAGAAGAATCCTCAGAACTACTTTACAGTGAATTGTAGAACCTCTTATTTAACGGATTTCTTTTGAAAGGGATAGGATTTGCTAATTGAAAACAGGGTTAAAACCTAAAAACTGCATGACCAAAATGCAAGAGCCATCATTACTATGGACTTCGGGGACAATCATTGGAAAGGGGCTAGACCAATCGCCTGTATTGTACAGGCAGAACAGGGAGGGAATTACAAAAGAAATTAAGTCTATCTTTCACCAAGATGCTCAAGTGATATGAACGAGACCACCATAAGTGAGGAACAAGACAACATGAGTCCACCAATAAATCAAGATGTGCCACTGGATCCAGTTAGCGAGGCGTCACGAAAAACTCTAAAATCAGGGCGGATAGTAAATTTGCCGCTGCCTCAATCACTTCATTAATTTTATTTCATACCTTATTCATTACGAATGCGCACATAAATTAATATTTATTTTTTAGTTCATTTTTTACAGTTTTTATTCACTTATATTTCAGTGGCAAATCCCTAGATGTGATGTTTTCTCTAGTGTGATTCTTATTTTGATTTTAAAATATATTTTTCATCAATACAAAACAATTGGTATAAAGAATAATTTTGAATTAATAGAAAAAGAAAGAAAAGGAAATATTATAAAAGAAAAATACCAAAAGTAAATAAACTGATACTAAATAAATCTATTTACAAAGACCATCACAATGAACTGATGAGACTTACAATACCGATAAGTCGAAATTACTTTTGGTATTTGATATTTTATATCACCAACTCCGTTGGGCTGCTCTTGTTATTAGGATAAACTAGAATCAAATCTCTTAGAAACTTTTCCGTGCGGGTAAAAGTGAATAATTCGTTTATTCGCTTTTTAGTAAAGAATCCTCCAAAAACCTAATGCGGAACACGTCAAAACTAATCGCTAATAATCCCTGTGGGGGAGGCTACTAGTCAGAAAGTAAGTCAAGCCGGGTGCTCAAAAGATGTTTACATAATGTTTCGTATTTCAATGACGTTATATATATTTTTTAAATGTATACGCTTATAAAACAAATAAAAAATCTGAACCTGGTTATTATTATTTGGGGTCCGATTCCTTAGTCGGGCAAGAGCGCAACGAAGACCTTCCGTCCTGACGGATCCACCTTCCTGAAACAAACAGAAATATTCATATTAAATTGATAGTAATAAGTTATTCCTTTTTATATATAAATATTTTTAATTATGCGTATAATACAACCATTTTCAAATGATTTTGACAGATAAACGTGGGAAGAAAATTTACAGGTAATTTATTTATGCATTTACAGCATACATACATATAAAGTATGTGTGTGTATATGTATATATATATATATATATATATATATATATATATATATATATATATATATATATATATATATATAAGTAAGGAGAGAAGACTGATATCAATATACCTAATAATCCCAAACAGGGACTGTAAACATTGTAAATAGTATAAATGGAGGATTTATATTTCAATAAAGCAGTGTTTAACCAGCCTTCAAGTGAGTTGTTCATCCCTACTTTGTCTTTTTTTTGTTTTGCGTGGCGAAGTACGTAAGTGGTGCCGAAACCCGGGACAACGTTTTAGCACTTCAATGAGAATATTTTTCTTTCTTTTTTTCCCCCCTCTCAAGGGCAACAAAAATTACTGTGATTTCGTTATAGATCTATTTTAACTTTCATATTTTTTTTTGTTCTTTGTTTAATGGAAAAAACCAATTGCGCCGTTATGAATGGAGAAAGGGAAATCCTTAGGCCAGCAACGTTAACGTTGGAGCCTGCACAGTAAGAACAAGTGAATCCCGAGTTTCCGCCATTACCATCAACAACCCTAGCAATGGTGCGGGCAGACTTAGCGGAGCAGGAAGCAAATAGAATCGCGCAGGAAACAAACGAGCTGGAAAAAATCAAGTTAAGGAAAGCTAATGCGCAAGATTTAAGAAGGGAGATATCAGACCTAGAAAAGTTTAACGGTGATATAGGTGAACTAAAGGTGGCAATGAAGGCAGTATTAAACCAGTTCTCGTGCGAGTCGTTTCATCCTTATTTTCCTTTTTTTAAAGATTTTGTTCCTGGAACTGTATAAGTTTTATATATATGTATAAGTTATATATATATATATATATATATATATATATATATATATATATATATATAAGTTAAGTGCCATAGCCGGGTAATGGTAGAGCTTAATCCTACTGAGAAGATAAACAACTCCCAGATAGTATATAAGAAGGATTAGTTTATCAATAAAGTCAGTTATAACCGATCTCTCTGTGCGTTCTCATTTCGAAACCTTTCCTTTTTTTTTAGTTAATGTGTCTCGAACTCATTAAGTGGTGCCGAAACCCGGGACACGGATTAAAAGCATAGGAAAGAAATTTTTTTTTCCGCTGTTTCGTTCGTTGTGCTATCTTTCCATTCGTTGTGAATAGTACTAAAGTGCGCCAACATGAATGATCAGGCTCCGAGCATCCTGAGGCCTGCGACCTTGACGCTAGATCCCCCACAGGCGGAGCAGATGATTCCTGAACTCCAACCTCAGGTAACTTCCTCCCTAGCGTTAGCGCGGGCAGACTTAGCGAGACAGGAAGCTAATAGAATTGCGCAAGAAACTAATGAATTAGAAAAAATGAAATTACGGAAGGCCAATGCGCAAGACATCAGGAGAGAAATTTCTGATTTGGATAAATTCAACGGCGATGTCGGGGAACTCAATCATTTTATCAAAGGTGGAGACGGGATCATGGCAGGCATTCAATCCCAGGTGGCAGCGGATTTTCTAGAAGAACTGGATGCCAAAAGGTTGCGAGTGGCCCTGGCACGGCGTGTCCGGAGAAGCGTACTGAACTTAATTCAGGCCGATGAGGAGACTGAATGGGCAGTGATCAAAGAAAGGTTGAAGAAGGCGTATGGAGGAGGGAGATGGACGATCGAGGAGGATATTTTTCAAATGTTCTGTGAACGGAGGCAGAGCCGGCAGACACCGGGTCAATACGCTGCAGTCATGCTGGAGCGGTATCAAAAACTAAATGCAAAAATGAGAGAGATCGTATCAGCGGAAGAGACAGACGCACGAATGCTATTCCTGTCCACGATCTGGAAGGTGCAGTTGGCGAGGCAGTTAGGGAAGAAGGAAGGATTTCCTACCGAGAAAACGTTCCTTGAATGCGCTCAGAATCTTGTGGATACAGGGGCCCGAGAAGAGGAGAGCTACAGGATGGAGGTAGATGAGCCTGAGTGGACAAAGGTCTCGGCGAATCGACCAAGAATTTCTGCGACTCCGGGTAGAAGAACAAGTGTCAGAGAAAAACCGTTCACGGCTGAGAAAAGAAATTGGCAGCCAAAGTCGAAGAATGGGCCAAGGAAGGATGATAGGAAGTGCCACGGGTGTGGCAAGGCGGGCCATCTGGTGGCAAAATGTCCACGGTCCAGATGTTACGAGTGCGGGATGGAAGGGCATTTCGCCCGACAATGTCCGTACATCTTTCGCAGAAAGGAGGGACATCAAGCAGAACCGATGGAAGTAAATGCACAGGAGCTACGGAAAAGGAGGTACTCGGCCAGACGAGGTGGGTCCCCAAGGGACACATCTAGTGTCTCGGGATCATCAGAGACGGAGGAGGAACCAGGCAGCAGTGGCGAGGGCAGCGTGAGCAGCAGCTGGAATCGTCAACGAACGGCGGGTCAGCGGCGGACGGCAACCACGAGACGGAAGCAGGCGGCCGTATGAGGAGGGTGCTCGCAGAGAGGCGACCGAGCTTGCGTCATAAATAACTTGGAAGGTAAGCTGAAAAATTGGTTGCCTATTATTAAGACGTACGGGGAAGTGAAGTGCCTTGTAGACACAGGGAGCTCGAGTACCTTGTTGTCAAAAACAGCAGCGGAGAAGTTGTGTGGTAAGGGGGAGGCACTTCAGATCCGGAGATGTAAATGTAGGCTGTTAACCTTAGGAGGGCCATGTAGAGTGATGGGCGAAACGGATATGGGATTGAGCGAGTGGGGAAAAACGGGAGCGCGTCTGCAGGTGCATGTAGTAGAGAGTTTGCCCAGGGAGTATCAGGCCATAGTTGGGTGCGACCTGTTAGAGAGGGTGGGCGCGAAGGTAGAGAATAAACGAGGCATGTGGTTCATTACGTTAGGGGGTAAGTCATACGCGGGGCACCGGGCGGTGCGAGGTCCTCGGGTGGGGGCCGTGACTAGGGTAGTTGAGTGGAGGAACCTATTACTAAAGGAATTCCGGGACATCTTTTATAAGGAAGGGGGGGTATTAGGTGTCACGGGAAGGACGGTACACGAAATTCCACTAAAACAGGAGAAGACCACGTACGTGAAGGAGAAGCGGTATCCCCAGGCGCTGAGACAGCACATCCGGGTAGAATTAGATGAATTAAAGCGACAGGGAATCATCGTCGACAGTTCATCCCCGTTTAATAGCCCCCTGTGGGCGGTAAAGAAGAAGAGTGTGACAGGGAATGAGAAATATAGAGTGGTCGTGGACTTCCGTCAGTTAAATGAAAATACGAAGGACGAAGCTTATCCAATTCCCCGGTTCGACGATATCATAGATCGATTAAGCGGTGCTGTAATATTTAGCACGTTGGATTTGAAAGCGGGGTATCACCAAATCAGACTTCATCCCCGGGATCAGGCGAAAACAGCTTTCACGTTCGAGCGGGGACATTACGAGTTTACGAGGATGCCGTTTGGACTAAAGAATGCGCCCCTCACGTTCCAGAGGCTGATGGACGAATTTCTCAGGGGTGTAGATGAGGGGATTTGCCAGGTCTATATGGACGACCTGCTCGTGTTTAGCAAATCGGAGGACGAACATGTGCAACACCTTCGGCAGGTCTTCACGAGGGTTCGCGAATTCGGGCTGAAGCTGTCTCCGGAGAAGTCCGTGCTGGGTAAAACGGAGATAAATTTTTTAGGGCACACGGTGTCTCGGGAAGGAGTTAGGCCGGATAAGTCCAAGGTGGAAGCGATCACCAAGATGGCGATACCCCGGGACGTGAAAGGCATTAGAAGACTTCTGGGGGCCCTTAATTACTACAGACGTTTCGTTCCAGACATGGCGCGGTACCTGGTACCCATTAATAACTTGTTAAAAAAGGGAGCGCGCGTAGTTGTCACACCGGTCATGGAGGACAACTTGAAGAAATGTCTGGAGCACCTGACGGGGGAACCGGTGCTAGCGTTCCCAGATTTCACTAAGCAGTTCGTTGTGACTACCGATGCCAGCGAGTACGCCTTAGGGGCGGTGTTGTCTCAGGGACATGACATGGGGGACCAGCCTATAGCATATGCGAGCAGGAGACTGTCCGATGCCGAAGCCAGATATAGCGCGTTGGAGAGGGAGTTACTTGGCATTGTCTGGGCGGTCGACCATTTCAGACCATATTTATTCGGCAGACGGTTCCGGGTCCAGACGGATCACCGGCCGCTCCAGTGGGTGGGCCAGCTGAAAGAATCGTCCGCTCGCGTGGCTCGCTGGAAAGAGAAGCTCAGCCAGTACTCCATGGATGTCGTCTACAAACCTGGGAAGGAAAATGTAATCGCCGATTGGTTGTCGCGGGCACTCATGGTGAATGCTATCGAAGAGGATGTCGCAGGGCCATCGGGAGATATCCGGCAGTTTTTGCAGGATTGGTCGCCGGAGGACGAAGGGGAACGGTCTACCACGGTAGCGGGAAGAGAAGAGGTATCGTCAGAAAGAGAGAGCTCTACAGACGAGAGACCGGGGGATTTAGAAGAAATTGACGAGATTGTTAATGACAAACCGAGGCAGATAATCTGGAAGACGAAGACGTCAGGCATGCTGGCAATAGAGTATCTGCGTTACGGGCGGTCTCGCGTCAATGTCATCTCGTCGCAACCAGGGGTGCGATTGGACCTCGTATGTAAGGCCCTCAAGGACGCTTCTAAGCCGGGACACACCCACCACCTTTACGTGGGTAACGCAGTGATATGAGAAAAAATACGACAGGTGTGGAAAACGGATCAAATCCCGGATCGCGTGTTCATTCGGTGCAGGATCATGGTGGAGACCATCAGGGACGGCGGCCGACAGAAGGAAGTGACAGGGGCCTACCACGTGGGCAAAACCAACCATCGGGGGGTCAATGAGACTCTGCAGGCGCTGAGAAGGCGCTATTATTGGTCGGGTATGCGGCGGACGATCCAAGAAGTTATAGGGGCATGCGAGGTCTGCATGACTACGAAGTACGACCGCCACCCACCGCAAGCTGTACAAGAAGAAACACCTACGGGGGATCGGCCTCTCCGCGATCTGCAGGTGGACACGTTCACCTGGAAGGGTTTTACGTGGCTCACTACCATCGACGTTTTCAGTAAGATCGCTATGGCTCGTCTGATTCACTCCAAGGAAGCAGAGTCGGTGTTATCAGCCCTCCGGACATGGTTTATGTTTTATGGGGTACCCGATACCATAACGTCCGATAAAGGGAGGGAGTTCGACAACGCTGTGGTGAGCGAGGAAACGCGTAAGTTGGAGGTCGCGTGGCATTTCAACACTCCGGGACACCCGAAGGGTAGGGGAGGGATAGAGCGGTTGCATAGCACGCTTAGCGATCACCTCAGGGTCTACCACTTCGAGCAGGGGTTGACGCCGGACGTAGCGATGCGGAAAGCGGTTGCGGCGTACAACCATTCTATCCATTCCGTAACGGGGTTCTCTCCCTTTGAAGTGTTGTTTGGGATTCGCGGGCCCAGTCGGGATCCCGAGGGTACGATTGGAGGTAACAACGCAGCGTGTGACATTGTCGCGAACCACGTGCGGGTTCGAGAGGCATGGGAAAAAGCGCGAAGAAGGATCGTGAGGGAAAAACGAACCCGAGTTACTAGAGAAAACGCGAGAGTCCGAGATTGCTCGGGGGCACTCAAAATTGGGGCCATTGTCTACAGGAGAATTGGGTCTAATAGGGGTAAGGAGCCACGGCGATACGAGGGGCCATTCCGTGTTGTAGTCATTCGGGAACACAACACAGTCACTATCGAAAGTGTAGGGGACCCCAGGAGGCGGAGGACGGTCCATATTGAACAGCTGAAATTTCCTCTGGGGTCTGGAGTGCCTTCGCCTTCTCCAGTGGAGTAATACAATGTGCGGAACAAGAAAGTGGTTGTATTCCTGTAAGTGTAAAATTTTGTGTTCTTATTATTATTAGTAGCTATTTTTGTTTTTCCTTTTTCTCATATCTGTTGTGGAGGACAACAATCAGTAGGGTGTGGTTTTGGTTGTTTTATTATCCTTGTGGCTGTATCTTGTTTTTGTTCTATTGTACCATTGTATGGTATTTATTTGTACATACTGTAATTTTGTGTGTCTGGGAGCTGTAGTGTTGTACAGGAGCCAGCTCTGCTATTCGCCTGGACTGGTCCTTCCTTTAGTTTCCAAAAGTGTCTGGAAACTGGAGGGGGGGAGTTAAGTGCCATAGCCGGGTAATGGTAGAGCTTAATCCTACTGAGAAGATAAACAACTCCCAGATAGTATATAAGAAGGATTAGTTTATCAATAAAGTCAGTTATAACCGATCTCTCTGTGCGTTCTCATTTCGAAACCTTTCCTTTTTTTTTAGTTAATGTGTCTCGAACTCATTAAGTTATATATATATATATATATATGTATATATATATATATATATATATATATATATATATATATATAACTTAACGAGTATCGAGAGGAAAGCGTAAAAAAAAAAAGAAGGTTTTAAATGAATACCACGAACTCTGAATGATAACTGACTTTATTGTTTCCATAATGCTACATATATACCATTGGTGTGGCTACATCTAAGTACTTTAGGAATAAGAGAATATTGTTGGTCCCCAGGACCTAACTTTTATATATATATATTTTAATATATTCTTTACATATATAATATATCTATTACATATATATATATATATATATATATATATATATATATATATATATATATATATATATATATATATACATATATATATATGTAATAGATATATTATATATTTAAAGAAAACTGCGCTGCTAATTAACGCTTTTCTTAATTATGTATTTGCCGCGAAAGCGCCACAGCCTTCTTGACACAACAGCTGTTATAAATAAAAGATACAAGAGGGATATTTTAATGTACGGTTACAGTGTGTTGAGTAAATTGAAACCAATCTCCTGAAACATACAAAGAAACACGAAGTAAAGGCTTTGAATGCTGTGAGTGAATGTTTTGTTGGAAATTATTGTAATTATTTAAGAAATTACAGAAAATTCTTAAAAAAAAAAAAAAAAAAATAAAGACATGTAAATATGTATTGTAAATAAATCCTTACCGTCTTTATTTTAATGTCCAAAGGGATAAAAACATTATAAATTCATAAAATATCATATTATATATGTAAAATTTTTTAAAACGTGATTTATTTCAGTAATAATAAAGAATTAAATTACACGTAAATTCTACAGAGTAAGTTAAGCTAACATTTGTCTATAATCAATGAAGATAATAATAACACAGATGATATAAAAATAAAATAACACAAGGATGCTCAAGTAACCTTACACCTCCCCTCTCTGAGGTCGCTGCTTGAGGCGGCGGCGGGAAGTAGGGAGTGAGCTTGCAGGAGGGGAACAAGTTTGAAATGTTCTTCCTCTTTCCGCTGGCTACTTCGTATAACGACGAGGAAATCTGCCTGACGACTGGGAATGGTCCTATCCGAATTGGATCAAGCTTGTTGCGATTCAACTTATTTCCATTTTCGACGTAGACCAAATCACTGACGTTGAAAATATGTTATTTTCTATTTTTATCAACGCGTTTCTTATTGATGTTGAAGCTCCTCGTTGAATTCTGGAAGGCTATCTTTCGGTTTTCTTCTAAAGAGTATGGAGTGTTCCCATCAAGCGGAGATATAGGAGATTTATGGCCGAACAATAGATACGGTGGTGCAAAATGGGTGGAACTATGGATCGTATTATTGTATTCCTTTATGCATTCTTCTGTCAAGGTAGACTAGGCTTTTCTAGTGTCATCGTTGATCTTACACCGCAGTCGATTTACTAAAGTTTGATTCAATAGATCAGAAATCGTCTAGGTTATTTCTTCTAATAATGTTCGAAAATATTCTCTGGATTATAGCCGTAGCATTTTTAATGCCAAGCGGAAGCACTTTAAACATAAATTTCCCATATTTCGTAACGAAAAAGGTGTTTTCTCGATCTTGCTCACTTTATTAATTACATCTTGAATAGTCGGAAATGGGAAACATTCAGGAACAACTAATTTGTTGAGCTTTCGGAAATCTATACTATCGAGATTTTCTCTTCTTTTCTTTTTTGCAGGCCAGTGTGACGGGCGAAGCATATGGGGAGTCTGACTCTTCGATGATCTCAGCTTGTAAGAGTCCTTTTATTTGGCTTCGTATTTCTTCGTCATCCGGGATAGAACATTTGTAGGGGCGAGATGTGACAAATTCATCTCTGAGTAGTTTTATTTCCGCTTCTCTTGAGTGAACCTTACCTATGTCGAACTTATCTTTGGCAAATATGTGTCTGTATTTTTTTAATAGACGTAAAATCTCTTGTCTGTGCTCCTCTTTTTCAATATGTTGTAATTTAACATCAAAATTAAAAAAGTTAAAATTTTCGTTGGAGCCACTTCCGAGGTTCTTACAAGTAGCTGTAGTCTGGTTCTGATGATAACTAGATTTCTCAATCTGAACAAATTTTGACCGTGGTTAATTTATATTTTTATCGATAGCAGAGAGATCTTCTGATTTTAAGATCTCAGTATCACTGGTACGTTGTAAAATTCTCATATTCTCATCTTGTAGTAATTTAAATTTCTTGATGGCATCTATACCTAGTAATAAATCATATGAGAAATTATTATTCTTGACTACATATGTTGTAATGTAATCAGTAATGTTTCCAATACGGATTCTGATTTTAGCCGCCTGGGCTGAGGTGAAATTAAGTCCGCTGATAGTTTTTAACACCGCTCTTTGTTTAATTAAATTCAACTTCAGCAAATCAGCAATCCGTTGATTTATTAATGTTACATTGGTGCCATTATCATTAAAGAGACAATTGTAACATTGTCATTTATAACAACATTTAGTTTAATCAGCGGATCTAACTTCGCCCGGCTTTCTAGTTTAAATGTTCTGAATCAAGATCGATTTCGCATAAATCGAGATCAGTAGTATTTATTTTTCATTGATTAGGAGTTTTATTTTTGTTACGACATTCCGATATTAAATGGTAACGATTGTGAAAACCGAGGGTTTTGCAGTGAGAACATGGTTTGCGCTGATGATCACTCTTATGCTGGTGTTCACTTTTTTTTAAATAATTTAATGCGGGATTTTCATTAGATTTTGGACTTGATAGTTTTTCTTTCTTATTTTTCATAAACGCATCTTCTAATTTACGAAGTTCAGAGTATAATTCATCAAGAGTATACATTTTTTTCTCCTAAGCTTTTTTCAGTTTCTCAATTCAAGTTTCTCCTGAGCTTCATTTGGCAAACCGAAAACAATCTGGTTGATATGGGAGATCTCCGTACGTTTAGGCTCTACATCAAGGCATACTTTTTCCTTCGTGAAGGCATAGTCTATAAGGGATCCGCCTAAATATTTGTAGCCGAAAGCTCTTTTCACAAGAGACCAACCTTTATCAACAAAAATATTTAGAAAAGAGTTCTTCCACACCGACCATGAATCGTTCAAATCGATCTTCTTTAAATTATTCTCGTACCAATCTTTAGCCGGACCATTTACAAGATAAAAACGTAATGCTTGAATTGTTAAATTGCCAGATTTTGTCTGAAATCGAAAACATTCTTCTTCGAACCTACGTAACCATTATTTAGGATCTGACTGCTTTTTTATTAAATTGTTCTGAAATAAACTTTTTTTCAATATGATGTAGTTTAATTTCGTTTTGCTCTGAATTTAATTTTAATTGTATCTCTAATAGTTGAAAACTATTTTCTAATTCTGACTGAGTGTTTATAGGTTTGAAAGGAACTGTTTTTGGAAAACATTCCTCCAATGGTAACTCCCGAAAACAAATATAGAAGATTCATCAAAATATTCTCTTTGAATATCATCATCCATATTAACAGCTACTGTTCTGTAACCATTAACATTTTTAATAGCATACATAGCATTTAGTATAGGTTTCCTACTTGATAGAAAGTTGTGGAACTTCAAGTCCTTGGAGTTTTCAGGTAATAAATAACAAATTTTCTTGTCAATTGAAATGCACTGAATCACAAAGTCTTCAGCACTTCTCTTCACAATTTGAACAAATAATTAAGCCATTTTCTTACGTGTTGAGATCTTGTAATTTAATTTGTAAGATCTTTTAAAACGTGATGTATTTCAGTAATAATAAAGAATTTAATTACACGTAAATTCAACAAAGTAAGTTAAGCTAACATTTGTCTATAATCAATGAAGATAATAATAACACAGATGATATAAAAATAAAATAACACAAGGTTGCTCAAGTAACCTTATATATATATATATATATATATATATATATATATATATATATATATATATATATATATATATATATGTATATATAAGTTACAAGTGGGACTAGGACCGTATTATTGTTAATACCATGAATGTAAATATAAACACCACAAAAGATATAAAAGCAGGATTATAAGACAGAATAAATCAGTATCGTTTCAGAAGTCTAAGAGTGAGTTTCATTTTGTTGCTTTTATTCTATTTTTTTTAATACTATCCGTGCTCACGATGGATGCGCAACCTCAACCACAGCCTCAACAAGAACCACAAGAACCGCCAATAAACCTAGATTTTCCGTTGCTGCCGACAACCATGTTAGCATTAGCGCGTGCGGACATAGCTGCGAGAGAAGCAAATGAGTTAGAGCGCATGAAGCTTAGAAAGAACAATGCGCGAGATCTGAGGAGGGAAATAAGCGAGCTCGAGAGGTTTTATTGGGATGTCGTTGAACATAATCACTTCCTGAAGGGAGGAGACCGAATTATGTGGTATATTCAGATTCAGGCCGTGGCAAAAGTCATTGAAGAGTTGGATGCCACTAGGCTAAGGGCAGCTCTAGTGTGTCGTGTCAGGAGGAGCATACTCAACCTAATCCAGGCCGATGAGAAAACGCCGTGGCACGTAGTTAAGTAAAGGCTAAAGAAAGCATTTGGTGGAGGACGATGGGCTACCGAGGAAGACATGCTCCAGGTGTTCATGGAGTATCGGAAACCTGGACAAACACAAGGGCAAACTAATGTTATAGAATTTTCCTTTTAGACGAATCATGCAAAGTCTAGGAGTGATAGGTTTGAAGTCGATAACTTGTTGAACCATCCTTTTACCAACAACGAAGCCGGTTCCAAATGTATGGAGGCGGTCATTACAACTATAATAGATAGAGTGATTTTCTTTTCTTAGGCTGCCCTGTCCAGTCCACCTGATTTCTTGGATGGCAGCTATGTCTATATGGTAATCATCAAAAATATTAAGAATCGATTGGATTGCTCCAGGTCTATATAATGTTAAAATGTTCCAAGAGGCAATTGTGTAGTCCAGTTGATGTTTTCCGGGTCTATTATCATTAATCAATCCGGCTAATATTTTTTGAGCTTTGTAGATTTAAGAAGAGTGGGTAGTATCGGACCTCACGTCTCCCGAGGGGCTCCCTCCTCAGAGCATACTGACGTGCTCCCCCTTCCGGACTGGCTACCTAGGGAAGGTGATCCTAGAGTGTGTACTGTCTGTGACCTAATATTAGATTAAATGTAGTTATTAACAAAAAACTGAAAAAAGGGACCTTTAGAGGGCCCCCCACCCTTAGCTTCACCCCCACCCCTCAGTACTTGCAGTATGTTGTTCAAGACACCTTTCCCTACAAGTGTGCCAAAATTGGCTTCTACATGAATTATTTCCGCCATTTGGCATTTTTTGGTCTTCGTTGCCTGGACTAAAGCGAGCATCTGCGGGTATACCAAGGAGAGAAAGGGCTGGAACCAGACGTTGCCGTGATCATCGCATAATCACTCTATCCATACGGTCACGGGGTTCTCGCCGTTCGAGATAATTTTCGGCCTGGGGGAGCGTCGAAGAGATTTTAGAGGGGCCACGGAAGAAGAGAAACAAATGGTGAATAACCGCATGGAAATGCGAGCAATGTGGGAAAAGCCTCAGAGTAAGATTCGAGCCGAGAAGGTAAAGAGGGTGGCGCGAGGGAATTTGGCTGTGCGGGATGCGACAGGGGGAGTGACCATCGGGACGAATGTGTACCGGAAACTAGGGTCCAACAGAGGGAAAGAACCGTCGAGATACGAAGGACCATTCCGGGTTACCGTAATCCGGGAACATAACGTGGTTACCATCGAAAGCATGACTGCACCACACAAGAGAAGGACTGTGCATTTAGAACAGTTAAAGATCCCAGCACGAGAACCGCCGGTTGGGTAGTTTACTGGAGTATTCTCCTGAACTTACAGATACAGTAATATGTATAAGCTGTATCTCAGTTCGTAATTTTGATAATATGAGAGTTACGATTTTTTTTTTTTTTTTTGGCATTGTGACAATTGCGTTTAAGTTATGTATGCTATGAATGAATGAATGAATACAGCCTTTATTACAAAAAATTAACAGGAATTATTAAAATAATAAAAATTAAAATAATTTTACTGCAGATACTATATACAATTGTTTGCTTGTTAATTTTTATGTATGCTATATTACGTACTATATGTGTAAAAGACTTTCTTTCTTTATTGTATTTTGTTTTATTAAAGTTAATTTGTTGAAGTGTAAAGTTTCTAGTCTGTTGTTGTGATAAGTTATTAGGACTGTTCGGAAATTGGTAGGGGGGAGTTAGTGGGACTAGGACAGTATTATTGTTAATACCATGAATGTACATATAAACACCACAAAAGATATAAAAGCAGGATTATAAGTCAGTATCGTTTCAGAAGTCTAAGAGTGAGTTTCATTTTGTTGCTTTTATTCTATTTTTTTAATACTATCCGTGCTCACGATGGTAATATAGCATTGGTAGGAACTGTAGTCAATTGAAGCATCATAACTGAAAGTCGCTTGTGAAACACAAAAAGGAGTTTGAAAAAGACGCGTTGCACGTGATTGTAATATCCTAATCCTTTCAATTTCATTTCGCTGTTCACGTTGTTGTGCAGTCCGATTAGATTGAAAGTTAGCTTGATTTGTAGCGTTTCGAGTTCTTCTACCCAAATTGCTGGGCCCGTGTCTTAAGCTACGTCCACACTACTAGCCTAATGCTTAGACCTGGTCCCAGAGACGTGGTCTAGCTGTTCTAGCTAGGCTGTTGCGAAGCCGCTGCTGAGACTAATCCCCGTAGCTGAGTCCGTCTCTGAGACCAGCGGGTCGAGACAAGGCCAAATCTGGGCAATATTGAACATTATTATTGTCATTATAAATTGTGATTATACATTTTAATAATAATTATTGTAATTATAGATCGTAACTATCATGTGTACCATATACTTAAAATTATAAAAATAATTCAATTATGTTAATTATAATATAATTAAATTACCGGTCTTAATTTATTTAACACTACGATAGGCGCGCGTATCTGTCAGATATGCAGTGGAAATGTTCATTTAACTTTCTTTGATCCTTGTCGGTTTTAATATTTCCGTCTTCTCACGACCCGACCAAACCATAGTCTTGGCCGAAAATTCCCACAATATATAGTTAGGTTAAAGTGTTGTGGATATGATGAGGAATACGTAAATTCAAGTAGTTTTTTATACCTCATTTTTAATTATACAATGTAAAATTTTTAATTCATTGGTAATTTAAGCAAACAAATTAATTGAATTTTCACTTGATCCGAACTATTACGTGCCATTCTATTACTACGAGGGGTGATCAAAAAGTTCCAGGACTGTTGAGATTGCGCGGCAATGGAGTGTCATAGAGCAGTGCGGTTGGCAGCATTGTTTAGCGTGACTCTTCCTGAGCTCAGCTGTTTATTCAGTTTGTTGATAACCTTCTTCATTGCAAAGTTACTGCTGTTTTCGAAAAAAAAAGTTTTTTGTTTTCGGCGATTTTGTGAAATGAATGTAAAGGAAGAGCAACGCGTTTGCGTAAAGTTTTGTGTGAAGTTGGGTAAAATGTTTACTGAAACTTTTCAAATGTTGCAAGTGGCTTTCGGTGATGAATGTCTGAGTCGGTCAAGGTGTCATGAGTGGTACAAAAGGTTCAAGGAAGGCCGGACATCGTGTGAAGATGATTCTCGTTCAGGGCGCCCATCAACTTCGACTGACGACGATCATGTTGCAAGATTGAACAGTCTCGTGCGTTCTAATCGTCGACTAACCATTCGTGAGATGGCTGAAGAATTGAACATTTCATTTGGTTCGTGTCAACAGATTTTAACAGAAAATTTGCAGATGAGAAGGGTGGCTGCAAAGTTTGTTCCGAGACTGTTGACTGAGCAGCAGAAAGAACAGTTCAAGTTTGTCAGGAACTTCTTGAAATGGCAAATGCCAATGAAAACTTCTTAAAACAAGTCATTACTGGAGATGAAACGTGGGTTTATGGCTACGACGTGGAAACGAAGGTCCAGTCATCACAATGGAAGACAAAATCCTCCCCAACCCCCAAAAAAGCACGTCAGGTCAAATCAAACGTCAAGGTCATGCTTACTGTTTTTTTCGACTGGAAGGGTGTTGTTTACCATGAATTTCTTCCACGAGGTGAGACCATTAACCGCTTTCGTTATCTTCAAACCCTGAGAAATTTGCGCGAGGCAATAAGGAGGAAGAGACCAGAGTTGTGGCGGAGCGGTGAGTGGGTGCTGCATCATGACAATGCGCCTGTTCATTCCGCACTGCTCATTCGCGACTACTGCACCAAAAATGGAATGACGGTCATTCCCCAGCCTCCATATTCACCTGACCTTGCCCCTGCAGACTTTTTCTTGTTTCCAACACTTAAGAGACCCATGAAGGGAAAGAGATTTGAGTCCGTAGATGACATTAAAAAAAAATCGCTGGAGCAGCTACACACCATTTCACAAGATGATTTCTCAAAGTCCTTCACACAGTGGAAACATCGTTGGGAAAAATGTATAGCTTCCCAAGGAGAGTACTTTGAAGGGGACGACGTCCAATAGCCTGTAGATTTTTTAAATAAATTAATAAAAAATCAGTCCTGGAACTTTTTGATCACCCCTCGTATTATTATTTTTTTTTCAGATAAGCGCGACCTTTAATCATTGCATCAGTCTTTTAATTTTCTATTTCTTGCAAATTTGTATTTTATTTCAGTGTGCTATCTTATTTTATATTATTATAGTCGACAAATATATTTTTAATTTGAACGATGCTTTAGAGGTGAAAGCTGTGCAATTATATGTAATAAAGACGATGAAGTTGATTAAGATATCGCGAAATAATAAGAATAATTGTTATTCCTGGACATAATTGTTAAGTATAATATGATGTAGCTTGTAGTTTTTAAAATGGAAATTTGTATTTTTTCTGAGTTTCTATTTTTTCTAACTTTTATTTCAATCTTCTAAATGGTTAGGTAAAAAAAAGTGTTTGTATTTGAGAAATACGCGGATCCATTCGTCATTTTTTTTTAAATATTTTATTTTTAATTATTAAATATAAAATTGATAATTCATTGGTAATTTAAACTAGCATATAAATTGAACTTGCACTTTATTTAAACCATTACTGTAATTAGATTTTTATATGACAGATAAGCGCGACCTTTAATCGTTGCATCAGTTTTTACTTTTCTACTTCTTGCATATATTTATTTTATTTCAGTGTGCTATCTTATTTTATGTCATTATAGCCGAAAAAAAGTTTTTTTAATGTGAACAATGGTTTGGACGTGAATTCTGTGCTAATTATGCGTGATACGGGTTATGAGATTGTTCAAAACAAAGCGACATTCCTAGAAATAATTTTTGAGAATAATTTTATAATTCTAGTCATTTTTAAAATGAATTTTGTATTCCTTCTGATTTCCTTGAGAAGCTGTATAAAAAAACAAAACAAAAAAAAAACTGTTCTATATAACGTGTTTATTTTTAAATAAACTTTTATTGCAATTTTTTAATTTATATCTTTTGAGAAACGCAAGTAAACTTAACTTGTAAATTCTTCAAAAATACAAAAGTTCTAAAATAGTTAGTTTTTGATTTTCACTATTTTCTTCATTGATCGCATTGAAATTTGAAAAAATATCATATATTCGTTGATTGTGGGAAATGCAAGAAGGTTAACATAAGTAAGTGATAACAGGCAATAAAATGTTTAAATATTTTATTTTGTATTTTTTAAAGCATAAAGCAAGATATCATTCCGCACAAAACAATGCTCTCCATGGTGTGTTGTCTAAGATTGGTCTAGAAACTGAAATAGTAGTGTGGACGCTAGACGAGACTAATCCGGCTGTTCCTAGACCGTTGCAGAGACGGTTGCTCAGTCCGTTCGGAGGACGGACTAAGGTTTGTCTCGTCTATTGCCTAGCAAATGTCTCATAGTGTGGACGTAGCTTCAGATATATCTAAACGGTACAAGAGTCAAGGTAAGAATGAAAGAAATGCGGGTTTTTTACCAAATTTTCATTTGCTTCCTTCCTCAGTGTTTCCGGCTTGGTTATAATATTTAGAAATGAAATTTTTATAGTAAGGATGTCAAAACAAGAAAACATGTCCATGGAGGTATGTCTGCAAACTTTTTGTTTAGGAGATATTCACACCTAAAGATTTTCATTGTTATGAATTATTTAAGCATAGTAAATAAATAAAACCTATTTTATTTGTTCCAACCACTTTATTTATTAAATGTAAACATTAATATTCATATTAAATGCTATTCGAAGTTATTTCCTTCAGCATTAAGACAGGCCCAGCATTGTTCTTCAACAGCAGCAGTGGAAGAACGGCACTGGATATGTGTCATTCTTTCACAAAATTCTATTACACTTCTTCGTAAAGAATTAAGGTCATTGACCAGCCTTGTATATACTTTTTGTCTAACGTCATCCCAGACAAAAAAATCCAGTGGTGTCAGGTCTGCAGAGCATGCAGACCAAGCGGTCAATCCATTGATTGAAATAATTAACATTTGGCCAATGTCGTGGACCTCTTCCGTAATGTGCAGGACAACCATCCAAATTAAACCATATGACCTCAATTCTTTACGAAGAATGATAATTGAATCTTATGGAACAATAATAGGGTGTATACAAAAATTACCGTTTTTTAAGATTCAAGATTTCAAAGCACTGTAAATATTTTAATCCTATTTAATTCTTACCAATACTTAATAATCTCTTTAGAGTATTCTATAAGCTTATTTAATCCCATTCGGAAAAAAATACCTCAGTTTCTTTATTTGTTCCAAAGAAGAACCATGACAGTGCCCTATTCTCGTATTTTTAAGGCATTGCTGGAAAAAAAAAATTCACAGCCGCTGAAGCAACTTGTGAAATTATTAAATATGAAGTAAAAGGTGTCCTAGAACAGCGTACAGCGCGGCGTTGGTTTGAAAAAATTAGTAATGGAGATACGACGTTGGAAAGGAAGAGGGTCTCTAGGCGACCAACGGAAAAATCCGAATACCCGTGAGCAATGACTGAATCGCGGTCAAACTCCTTTCTGGTTGCTGCAAGGGGAAAATTTGAAAAACAATCCATGATTTGCGTCTTTCGAGTTTTGAAGGTGTTATTCTTCACGAATTTGTTTCTGATGGATGCTCTATGAATTCTGAACTCTACAGCGAATAACTGGAAAGATTGTACAAGAAGTTGTCAGAGCGTTATCCCGCTTTGATCAACTGAAAAGGAATTTTATTCCAACAAGATAATGCTCGTCCTCACACTTCCCGTCGAGCCAAAGAAAAGTTTAAAGAACTTGATGGGTTCGGATTCCTGCCTCATCCACCATGTATTCCAGACCTAGCACCATCGGATTACTACTTGTTTCGATCCATGGCCCATTTTCTTCAAGGGAAAAGTTTGATAATTTTGCTTAAGCTGAAATTGCGGTCCAAGGGTTTTGTGACTATGGCGGTAGATAACAATGGACTATACGTGCCGCCTGCCACTGATGCCATCAGTTGAGTAATCGGCTTGAGAAAATACCTTATAGAAGAGGTTTACTGTTAACACACTTTCAGAACCACAAAGTATCCAGACCACGTTACTTCTACCAATACCAGAAAGACAGCATTTGTTTTAAATATTTTTTCTATTGGAAATCAAATTTATTATATTCTGTATATAATCAACTTAACAGTATAGTATTTTTATTGTAAAAGATACAATTTTGGTGCTTCTGTTCAACTAGAATTATATCAATACTTCAATAAGACCGTTTACATATGCATACAAATTGTTGTCAAAATATATAAATTGCATATATACATATATATAATATTAGTTATCGAGTACAGTAGGCATTTATTAAATTGAAAAAAAAAATTGCCAAATATTTTAAGGCATTGTTAGCATGATAAATGAATGATAAAGTGGCCGCTCAGATATCTCAGCATTGGGAAATTAGGTCGACAACACTTGCTTTTTAGAACAATTCCAATTTTTTTCGAAATATCCTGAATGGTCAATCCCATTTCCATTGCCATGGTGGTGGGCCTAACTTCCCATAATTAATATAAACCAAAATTTAGATTTTTTTAACGCTTAATCTATTCCTAATCATAAAAAAAAAATCATTTCGAACTATAACGTATGTGCTGGGAACGCATTTTTATTTCATCTAAAGCTCTCAGTAAACCTCTACCCCAATCCATATCCAAGTTTACCGAGAACTTCACGTTTTTCTCTCCTTTTTAAAAAATATTTTGATATATTTTCGGTATTACTGTGCACAGTTGCCCTAAATATTTCTTCCTCAGTATTATTATATTTACCTATAACGAATCTCTTTTTTGAAGAAAACAGGTGGATAATAACACATTCTATTTCAAACTTATTCTCAGTTTTATATATTCTTTTTTTTTTTATCAATTGTATTAAACATATAAATCTGCCATAATTAATCTGGAATTGTCGGCGTTTTAAGTACTTGCTAATAACAAGATTCATACTCTCATGTAACTGTAGAATAATATCAATATGATTATAAATAGGTTTTGTCGTTAATAACCCACATACTGTCACTGATCACAACTGACTATGTTTTGAACCTTCCAATAAACTTGAAAGAATATATATGTGTGTGGGTATGTGCGTGTAAGTAATAAACTCCTAATGTTTATCTATTTCCGTTTATTAACTATCATTATTAGCATTCTATTGTTATGTTGAAAATTTATGGTTGTTCCAAAAGTTTTATTTTTATATAGTGACCGACCATTAACAAACAGGTTATCCTCATTACATATTGCCGTTATTAAATGGTTATTTCATATTCTTAATATTCATTTTTACAGTTGATGGTAAAAGATTCAATAATGTATTCCCACTGTTTTTATTGTATTAATAAATATTGAAACGGTAATCCATCACCAATTACATTGATTTATCGGGCAAAGTTTGTATTTGATTTTAAATATAAGGTTTATAAACTTATAAAAATATAAGAGAGGTAGGTATACCTTATGAGAACTAACAGCCGAGACCTCCACTCCTAGGAGAAATACACCCTGAAAAAATCCTCAAACCGAATCAAGAGAAATGTTTCTTGATAGAACTATAAGAAATTAAAGAAGAAGGAAGCTTGTTCCAACCGAACAGCTCAAGAAGAGACAGTGAAACTAAAAAGGAAAATGAGAAATGGCAGTTGGAAAGACAAGCGAGATGGGCGACGCGCGCAACTATTGACCGGGGCGGGGCAGAAATAATCGAGCTACAAGCCTCTTTGTAACATATTTCCACAATAATAATAATAAAGGAAAGGGAGAGATAGTTTTTATCATGAGTAGTTTTATTCCCCTTTACTTAAAAGCTCTCAATCATATATTGCAACTATGAATCTTTATAAGGTTTTACTTACCAATAAAGCTATAGTGTTAAATTGTCGATTGACAATACCCTAAAAATCTACAATTTCGGAAATTTATAGGGTAAAAATTGGCGGTGTTGAAAAGTGTTTCCTATTAGCACATATTCAACGCCTTAACTTGACCAGTGCGCCTCTTCCGCGCACATAACTCCGGAATTACCGATTAAATGGGGTATATTTTGTAACAGATTCTTATTTAAAGTGAAAGTACGTCTCACCTCGGACTTAAAACTTACATTCTTAAATTGACCACAGTCAATTTAGGCAGTCAGTAGGGTAAGAAGAAATCCAACAACCACATAGATATGAATGCAATGCCAATATGCCGAGATCACAGATGTATCACAACAAGTATCATATTATTTCTCTTGTAATCATTATAAGCTTTAATTTATAATTTCTTATTGATGAGAAAACTACTTTAGCCACGTTGGGCAACTTTTGGTAGATAGTAAATTGGTGAGTTGGCGTTAGCAACATGCTTGAGACTGGCGGCTTGTTCATGAGTTATGCCATTTCTTTTTATCAAGTTTAGTCTAAAGGTTAAAATTGGATTGGTATAAGAATAATTATATTAATAATAAACAGGTCGTTTAATTGTAGTCCAATTGATACTCTTGATACTCATACTTTAAACATGTAACTATAGTTGAATTTTTCGTTCTCCTAGAATATTCTATTTAAATTGTGTTTTAGATAATCATTATTTGAATTGTTTAATTGTAGAATCACTGTAAAGGGCAATAGAGAGAAATTAATAAGCTTATATGTTTATGTAAAAATATTAATAACAAACATTTTCAATCCAGTTATCGATACTCTCTTAAATATTTGTAATCCATTCGTCACGTGTTTCTCCTAGTTTCAGAAGTCTCAGATAAATCCTGAGGAAGGCAGTATGGGCAGCGAAACGTCGGCAAAGAATTCGACTACACGGCCCAAACCAGAAGAAACACCTGATCAATGGATTGTTATCGATGTTCGGGTTGAAACATTTGAAAGTACATTTATTTTTATATTTTTATTATTCTATTTTTCTATTATTTGATATCTGCAATACATCCTGCAGTGAATATTTAATTCTGGCTTCCAAGTTATCTTACCAGCATGGTAAAGCAGAATTATAGTTCGAATGGAGTTTTTATGCGATTTTAACGTTGAAATTTCTATAAAATTACAGGCAGTTGTGATTTAGCAGATCGCCATGGACTGTAATCGGCCATTGTTTTTTACCTCAACACTGCTAATTCTAATACTGACAACGCCTTCTTAATTCTGACTACTAATGGAAATTGAAATATACAGAATGTGAGGTAATAATAGAGCCCTCCCTCCACTAGCCACGTCCTTCTTATAGAATGTTTCGACTAAATTTTCGACGAAAATATCCCAATTCATCTTGTCAAAATCCAATTGATAACCTTTTTCACATATTTTGATCATTAGAATTATTCCCAACTTCTGGAAGAATTTTACAGCTTATTGTTCCAAAGACGGAAAATCCTAAACTTTTATTCTATTAATTTTAAATAGAAAATAACAAAATTAATAAGACAAAACCAAATCAAGTATAATAAAAAATATTTAAATAGCCAATTAACAAAATTAGCAAGACAAAATTATTAAAAAACAGAAAACAATTTAATAGCGCACACACAAATAACTCAAAATGAGACAAATGATAAGAAGAGGTTACATGAGATAATGAGGTAAGTTTCATGGTGATCTACTAAATTATAAGGAACAAATTTTATAATGAAAAACAAATATAATTTCTCAAAATAATTTGTTTTAATTCTCAGAAATAAAATACATGCCTTGTCATTTTTGCAAAATGATTATTTACAAAATTATATAATTTAATTTCACCATTAGAACATTCATAGAGGTATTATATGATAGTATGATCGAAAATTCACTACTGCAATAAATAAAACAACGATGGCTGCAGTTTTTAGCCGATACTTACTCCAATTCCAATCAAACATATTTGTTTCAAATTTCACATACCATGAGCTCATCGTATCTTTTATAGAAAATAATGAAATAATGATAATGAAAATACAAATGATCTTACTTAACAATGACACAAAAAAAAAAAAATGTCCATTCATGTAAATACAAATACAAGGTATAAACAATATGACTATACTAATAATTATAATTTCAACTAAGATGTATTGATATTTTGTATTTGTAAAACCCATCACATGTTTTAATTAATAAACAAGCTACTTGAAATAATATCATATTGCTCTCAGTCCCAATAGATGTGAAAAACAGACTAATGTGAATAATTTCAATATAAAAATTATGAAATTTAAATAATTCAGACTATAATTGATTTAAAAATTCAAAAAAGTGTTGAGTTTTCACTTCTGTCGGCAGTTCTCATGGTTACCATTTTTTTTTTTCAATATCAATATATCAATCACCTAACAAACAGTCCACCAATACTAGAGAGGGAACGCACCATACCCCATAAAAAAGGATGGTATTTTCCCAGTTTGAACAAAATTATACTATGAATCTAAATTACAGAACTAACTCTTATGTGGAACCTTACGATAATAATTGACTTAGATGATTCTGTTTGACTTAAAGCATAATTTTCATTTAGCCGAAACCAATTTAAGTCAGTCTTCAAAAGAATGAGATAAATAAATGAAGATAAAATTTCAATAAAATAAAATAAAACAAAAAAATGAGATAAAATTTCGAATTTTCACATGTGATTGATGACCTTTTATCACAGTACATTAAAAATAATACAATTTTTATTCATTGAAATATTCCATGTCATTCGCACCGAAGAGCAAAGGAATTCAAAAAATATATTAATTGTTTTTCTTAATTCTCGATTTAATCAAACTGCTTTTCATATATTGTTACAAAGAGAAGCAATTGGAAAACCTAAGGCACCTGGAATTGATATCTTGCTCGCAGAACTCTTTAAGAATGGAGGTGTAAATCTGGTAATATCTTGCAAAGCCAATTTTATATCTGTGTGGACATCATAAATAATTCCAAGATCATCGAAAAAGTCGATAATGTGCCCAATCAACAAGAAAGGAGATGTACTGGACTTTAACAATTATCGAGGTATATCAGTATTGCCCTGCAAGAAAAAAATAGTTTCAAACATTTTGTACATAAGATTTTTGCCGTGTGCGGAGTATTTTCTGTTCTGGTATTTTCAGAAGATCCCAGGCTGCGTCAGGCCTTCCTTGCTCAAGAAGCATCAACAGGACCATAGGTACTACGTATAAATGCAACGAAAATCAAGTATGTGACATCTGAGGTTGGCACACAGGTAAATGAGCACACATTTTGGCTCACTTAAGATTGAAAAAGCGGATGAATTTGTTTACTTGGTGTCCCTTATAACTGCGGGGACTGACATTTCCGAGGAAATTGAGAAGAGAAAAGTTGTTGCTAACTGATGTTACGTTGAATGAGGAAGACACTTGAGGAGTCAAGGACAACAAAATTACGGCTGTACAATACATTGATCAGACCTCCTCCAATAAAACGTATGGACGAGCGAATTTATTTATGAAGTTTTAAGGACAACCAAAGGATCTGTTGGGTCTTGTTGAAAGGGTGCCCTCTGACATCGATGAATGTACTGCTTTCCACGTCTCTGCTCCTTAAAAAATATTTATCAAGGGTGCTATCCAACCGTGTTGTGATAATCGCCCTATTAATAAATTTCTATATTGAGGCCGGGTAAAGACATTGGACCCAATAGTTCGCGTTTCCATTATGTCTTGAGCTAAATCATTGAGTTCGTATTAAAGATCGAATAATTTACTTAGGTCTGATTTGGGGGTCATTGTTTAATCAGATAAAAAACAGACAAAACAGCGAAAGAGCAAACAATAAAGAATATTTTGTATTAACTTATTCTTGAAATTTACAACTGTTTTATAATAATACAAGTAAATGGCAGGAATGATAGATAGTGGCATGGATAAAGATATGTAGAGAAACTACCCAGTGGTAGTCCTCAGATAAAAATCTCAACTAAGAATGTCAAGAGGCCATCTTCTTTTCAGACGCCTCGGAGGATTATCAGCAAATGAAGAGGTTGCTAGGTTTAAAACGAGTATTTTAAAGGTTACTGGATGACTGGAAGGCATTGGTTTCCTACGAAGAGTAAAGGTTATTTCACTGGATTAGTGGGAATTTATTTTTATCCTCAAGTTTTGACACCATTCATCAAGATCTGTGATATGATATTGAAGAGTATTAGATGCAATAACTGGATTATTGTTGACTGATAATAAGCATGTATCATCAGCATGCGTGGTAAGGATTGTATTAGGATGGGTTGGGATATCAGATGTATAAACTGCGTAGAGGATTGTGCCGAGGATAATGCCTTGCGGAAAACCAGCAGTTTGAGAAGAGAGTGGTGAGTAGACATTATTATGGGTTACTGTGAGAGATATGACTGGATAATGAGAAATTATGTAGGAGGTAGGAATCTACGGAGTTTGTAAGCAATCCGAGATGCCAGATCGGTCAAAAGCCTGTTCAACATCAAGGAAGACCGCTTAACAATATAATCAACGTTCCAAAGCAGAGAAAACAAAGTCCATCACACGATGACATTGCTGGAGTAGAGTGGGATGTTCTGAATCCAAGCGGGAGACCTGGGATAATGTGGTTTGCATCCAGGATGGGGTACAATCGTTTAAGGATGAGCTTTTGTAGGACTTAACCCACACATGGTAAATATCACAAAGGACGGTAAGAGGAAGGGAATTCCGACTTTTTTTCAGGTTTATGTGTCGTTTTTACGACGGATAATTTCCAAAGTTAGGAAAATATGTGGTGCGGAATACAGCATTATATATGTAGGCTAAGGAATAGAATAGCTTTTCCTTGAGCTTTATTGGAAGTTAAACTGTGAATAATATTAGATATTTCTGAAGGATGAAATGCTTTGGAAGGAAGAGCAATGTGGAAGGGAATATTTAAGTCTGATTTCATATGTTCATGCTGAGTTGGATTCATAGTATTAGGATGTACATGAAAAGTATTAGACAGGAATTTGGCCGTATAACTGTGCTTTTTCTTCGTCAGATCTTGTACAGACATTGTATTCAGTAAGGAGTGGATGGTTAAATTCATTGAAATGAAGTTTCTTTTTGGTGCCATAATGTTTTGTCTATAGTTGTTAGATTTTCCGTTAGGTTCATTAACCTATTAATTTCTGCTTTTAGTTGGTTAGTCAATTTAGTAAAAATAGTTTTATCCGTTGGGTATTGAATTCTATGCCACGTCGATCTTGCTCTGCGTTTTTCTCTAAGTAAGATACTAATATGCTGTGGCAAGTCAGTCTGTTGCGAATTATTAACTTTATGATTTGAGGTAATCTCATGTAAAGTGGTTTTTACTGATGTAGTAAGTAAGAAAAGGAGAACTGGACTATTATCTGATGAAAGCTCGTCTAAGGATATTATAGTAGTTTGGGCGGAGAAAATCTGGGAGGTGGCAATATTTGGGGCAAGGATAGAGGAACTCTTAGTGGATGTGACAGAAGAAAGGATGTTTCCACGGGAGTTGGATGAGGAATAGAATATAGATCTGGAGGTTGGGTTGGATAATTTGCATAAATAAGAGAGTTCGGTGGGAGCTGAGCCAGAGGTATTGGTTCTACTTTCAGTGAGTGTTCATCTAAGGATGGTACAGGATTCGTATGTTGTGGCGGTAGATTGACCCTTAAGGGTTGAGGGTGAGGAGGTATTTGAAGACGTGGAGGTAGGACTTTAGGTTGAATGTCTGAGTCTTGGGTCGAGGACCTCGAAACTTGGATTGGGAGGTTTGGGGCTTGCTAAAGGAAGTCTGAGTTTTGTGTTAGCAGGTTTGAGGCGCCTGACGTCGTAGCTGCTGCTGGTTGATAGAAGTCGACATTCTGTTTTCCAAAGGTTGAACTATGGTGGGAGGTTATTTTTGGCAATTCCGGGAAAATAGCAGAGTTGTTGACTTCAGGTGGATGAGGTACATTATTTTCTAAGCTCCTCCCTTGCATTTTTTGTGATCTCTGCCGCATGAAGCTTTTATACACCGAGCTCATTTCGTTTCGCAACTTCTGGCATATATCAATTGGATGTGAGCCAGCACACTCGACGCATCTGGCTTAGTGGTGACAATAGGTTTTGGTGTAACCCAAGTTTTGACACCTAGTACACTGTACAATGGTGTTTTTGTGCCTTGGCTCCTTGAATTTTACGGTTGATTAAACAAGTCTAGTGACCTGAAATTATCCGGCATTATCTCTAATTTCAGGAAAAATAACGGAAGAGGATATTTTTCAGTGGGGTGCAACACTGAAGAGATATAATGTTGTGTCCTATCTCTTCAAGATTTTTTTTTATATCTGACGTAGGCGTGGACGAGTGATGCCCTCTTAAAACCAATCTATATGATTTTTCTTGCTTTAGTTGGTAGCAGTGAAAATCGCAGTTATTACTCGTTAGATGATTAATTAGTTTTTTATAAGACTCGTTAATCTTTGTAAATGAATGACTATATTAATTTTCATTTCATTTATTCTAGAGTAGCATTTAAATTTGGCTGCCCGATCAAATCCGCTATTTCTTTACCAAATTTATAAAAATCACTAATTTTAGACGCTCTTGATTCTTGTTACTAGCGTTAACGCAGGGCCCAGAGTTGCAGCTGGTTGAGGCTACCGGTGGTTTGACTGCAGTAGATTTACTAAGGGTTTTTTGGAGGTTCTGTTGACAGATTGTTCTGTGTGGCTGACGTTTTTGAACTAGCCGATTTGTTTTTTGTTTTTTTGTTTGGCGAGTTACCCGCTGAGCCAGGGGCATATTTTCTCTAACATTTCTGTAATGTACGTCTTTTAAGATATTGTGAGTCGGTCTCACCTATTTCAGAAAATAAAGTCTCTTCCTCCGACACTTCACTACCCAAATTGCCCACAATCATGATACTATTATTAATTAATTGAATAAAAGATAAAATAATTTAAAATTTATTAGATATTTATTTTTAAATTATTAATTCTAAACTATTGCTAAATACATTTATCTGAACTATAATAAACATATTTAATTTAATTAAATATTAAGGAAAAAGAAAGAAAAAAAAAGTTCACATAACTGTGGGATTCAAATGAAGCTGGAAGGAGGCAGGTAGCCAAGTCTTGACCTTGATCTTGCTAACTGAATAGTATTAGTCCTGTCTATTACTATAGGATTATGGCCATGTTGGTGCCTTTAGCAACCAGTCACTAATTTATTTATTGTCTATTGATTTAATGAATGCACTCACTTCACTAATGTTGATAGTAAAATGGGTACTTGTCTGTTTGGATGTCCATTGACATCAGCAAACTCAGGTGTCACTTACCTCAACTATTTGCACCATGTCAGGTTATGCTGCCTACAAATTATTTCAAATAGTATTGCCTTTCATTATCATAGAACAGATTTTTAGGAAATGAAATAAATGAAAAACATGTGAAGACAAAATAAAACTAGAAAAAATGAAACATTTATTATAAGCAATGTTCATTAAAAAGAGCAATATTTAACTAAAATATGATGTTTTTTTGTTAATTGTTTTAATTTTTAAATATTTTTCTTTTAAAGAGAAAAGATTTGCCCGGGCAAATCGTTTATTTTTAAAAGAAAAATATATAAAAATTAAAACAATTAACAAAAAAATATCATATTTTAGTTAAAATATAAATATTTAAAATATGATATGAGAAACATGTCAAGAAACGATGAAACATTTATTACAAGCAATGTTCATTAAAAACAACAATATCTTCAGCAACTTTAACTATGAAACACTGTTTTGTTTCTCTACATATTCCTCCAAATATCCACTGCAGAGGCAAGCAAAGTCCGTCTGTGTTGTTCTTTTCTTCTAGTATATAGACTTTCGTCAATTTCTACATACATCTCTGGACCTCCAATAGTTGTTGAACTTGTCTCTAATTTAAAAGCACACACTTCTCTCATATAATTGGAATAATCAATTACTGTAGAATGAGACATGCTGAGCTGTTCGTCACAAAACTTTGTGGAAGTCAGTTCCTCCTGAAGAAATAGGAGAGCTGAGTTTTCATCAGTGACCGTGTGAAAAATCTTCTTCAAATTCCAATTCATATTGTCAAAATAATATGAAAACACATTCACCTTCAACCTGACACAAACAATAACAAAACACTTAGAAAGGATATGATAACAGAAGGAGATAGTTAAGAAAAGTGACACTTGGGGCGCTGGCGTCAACGGACGTCCAAACAGACAAATACCCTAAAATGTGGTAGTTTATTCACTTTATTCTGGAAATAATGTCTCAAACACAGAGCAATGTAAGGAGGTAACTTCACTTGCAGCCATAACACTGGGTACGGACAATGAAGAATTAAAAGTAATAAAATAAAATATAAAATAAAGCTGAAATTATGAATGAAACACACATTACACATCACACCACAGTAGTGAAACAAGAATGCCTCTACACAAGTGAATCTTCATCATGAATCATCAGACGAATTATTTACACTTTTCTGCTAGTTTTTCTTTGTATCCATTTAATAATTGTATTTATTTAATATATACCATCTAGAATGTCTTTCACATTGAATACAGGTGCGTTGTTTTTTTTTCTACTTTCCTCTATTCTCCTGAAAATCCTCTTTAATTCAATTGCTAAATAATTAAACAAGCTTCTTGTGATTATATTACTAGTTTGGTGGAAAGAGAAAGAGATGTAAAAATACAAAAAAATAATTCTCATCCAATTTTTTCGGAAAAAATTCAATGCTCCATCAGGCTATAATAAGAAAAAGGTCAACTAAAATTTTTTTTTTGTTTTTTACTTAAAATTTTTAATGGAAATTCTTGTTTCTCTAGAAAAATAAGATTGATAGATTTGAATCAAAGAGATGAAAGAAGTCCTTAATCATTCTAAAAAAGTGGCTACAAAAAAAAATATGGAATAGAAATAGATAACAAACTTTATTCTGGGACCAAGACCCTTTAGAATAGCAATCATGAACAAAAAAATAAACATAATATACATCTGGCCAGAAGGCTAAATAATAATACGAATCATGAAGTAATTAAAAGTGACAAAAACATAATACAAATAAAAATAGAAATAAAATAACTAAAAAGTACGAAACTTGATAGGATTTTAACTAATTGTCGAAAATAAATATATTAATACCAACAAAATAATTATAAACAAACTTAATAAAATAGTTAATACCAAAATTAATAAATGAAATAAATGAATGGGATAGCATGCAATAAAGTATTTACATGTTCTATATCTTCTTTGGGAAAAATAAACAAAACACGTAGGCAATGAAATTGATTATTCAATACTAATTGATTTTAGCAAATGATTGACCTGCTTAGAGAGCATCTTTTTGGGATGTCAAGAGATGTGGATTTAAATGAAGCCAGTGAAGAAGCATGGCGGATGAAAGAAGGGATTGAGTTCCACATAGTGGTGGAGTTGGCTAGGAAGAAACGCTCGAAGGCTTCGGTTCTGTGGGAACGAGTGTTGAGATCAGAAAGGCGGGGTCTTGATTTGTGGTGCTGGACAGAGGATTTGAATTGGGGGAGAACGTAGATATATGAAGGGTGTTGTGAGTTAACAGATTGGTCTAGAAAAGCACTAAGGAATATTGTCTATGAATGGGAGGGAAGATCCACTTTAACTCATCATAGTGATGTGACACCCGGGATTGCCTCGGAGTACCAAGGACAAATCTTAGAGCGCAGTTCATTACTCGGTTTAAACAGCCCTCAAGCATTTTCAAAAGGCCCCCGTATACCACACTACAGTAGTCAAAGTGAGGAAAGATCAGGGATGATATGAGAAGCTTACAGGTAGATTGTGTAAGGAGATGCCGAGATCGATGGAATAATTTCAGGGAACTAATTGACCATCGGGATATTTGGGTGATATGGGGTTTCCAGGAAAGATTTTGGCCAATAGTAATGCCTAGGTTTTTGACAGAAGGTTCTAACTGATGGGGTGGTCATTTAGGATTAATGTTGGGAGGGTGGGGATAGCTGTAAGGAGGGAGTTGGAACCTAGAACAATGGATTGTTTTCATTGCGCACTGATCCTATCTAGGTCTTGCTGAATACTGGTGAACGCAAATAATAGCTCAGAAGGAGAAAAGGATAAATAGATTTGGAAGTTATAGCATATAGATGATAGGAACAGTGGAGAACAGATTTAAGAAGATCGTTGATGTAACAGTTGAAAACGAGAGGAGAGAATATATGGGTGGTAATAACTCATCATGTTCATTCAAATATATTTATTGTTCAATGATAAATGTCATAATTAAAAGTGAACTTCATAAAAAAGATCTCCAGAATATTTACTTGGTGAAGAGAAGAGGTATAATCAATTGAATAATCTTATCCTATTCATATCACTCCTATCACCTTATCCTGAAACAGATAAATATTAAATTAACTAACTGCCAATAAATAATATATTAAAATATAATTAGAGAGAGAGAGAGAGAGAGAGAGAGAAAATTCTCTTTAATAAGCAAATTCATCATAGGGATCTCTTATTACATTCACATTTAATGACTAATCTAACCTGTATTCACTTATAATTAAGCAAGATCTCAAAAAAAACAAATGTCAGTTTATTTAAAAAATTACAATAATCAACATTTTATAATTAATAAAATTGGGAACTGCATCTATTTAAAGATAAACTGTTTAAGACTACTAACAACTTTGTAATATTTAAAAAGAATGGAAACAGGATTAATATTAGAAAAATTAATAAATTAATTTACTTATTAATTATTTAACTAAATGAGAAAGAAATAATAAGGTACAAATAATAATATAAATGGAGGTAACACCACTTAAAAAACTATTTTTGGTGTAAAATAATTGTTAAAAGCTACTATTTGTAATATACTATGTGAATAAAAAAATGATTGTATAATACTTTTAATGACGCACTGGTGATTATTGAGCAACAGCATGTCCTTTTCTCTAGATGATAATCAGCTTGATTCAGGAGGAGGAGCAACTATAGGTATTGCAAGACGCACTCTCCGAGAAGTAGACACTGGTCGGCTCACCTGGGACTGAGTGTTATAGTAAGTAATTCCTGTAGGTCCTTGGTAGACTTCAGGACCTCTTGGAGGAGTTGCTAAAGGTGGAGGGGTTAAAAAGGTTGGAGGCAAATAGGTGGGTAAAGGTGGATGGAACTGATGAGCTGCTGGTGAGACAAAAGCAACCATAGGAGTTACTTCAGGTCTAAAATTAGCAGGCGCCTGATTGGCATACTGATTGGTTGGGGCACCAGGTGTAGCATCCAAACCTACTGTGAAATAATAAATTAATTAATCATCAAAATTGCATAATTGTCTAAAAGTGTAGTATGTCAAAAGTACGGCTAGCAAATCTTAGCAGTTTCAGAAGGGGGTATTATAATGTCTAAATTATAGTTATGTTTCAGTTCCTATTCCCGCATTTCTTTAAGAATTATTTTACTTTTTTCTTCTTCTGTCTTTCTGCATTATAAAAGCCATGTTAAACTTTTGATATGTTTATGTACATATGCACATCACAAACATTGCGAGTGCTGAGGAAATGGGATCAGTAAAGAGAATGGATTTGTGGAGGCCCGGGGTTCGAATCCCGGCCAGGACAAATCTTTTTTCTTCAAAATAAAAATATTTTAATAATGTGATAAAAAGCTTTTTCCACTCAAATCTCTTTTATTTTAAAAACTTTTCGACTATCTATAGTCATTTCTTTTTAAAAAACGTTTCGACTATCTATAGAGAGATTTGACTGGAAAAAGGTTTTTATCACATTAATAAAATATTTAGTCCTGTGGCATCCACGTTAAAATAAAAATAAAAATATTTAAATAATCACAATAAAATAAAAATAAAAAATGGTTTATATGGCATCAAGTAATTTAAGAACAATTGATAGCTGGCACTGATTCTTGAATTAGTACTTTATTTAATTTTAATTGATTTTTTCAAAATAGTAAAATCAGTTTACTGTAGCTAATTCTTTAATTTTAAGATTTACGTGTTATCATAAAGTTTTTGGTGCAAATAAAGCTTTATTTTAAGAGAGAAACACAAACAAGAACAACAATAAATGCTTTTAATTTTATTGTCAAAGAATAACAATAAAATACAAAGCACTTTGATATTTTAATGAAAATGAACAGAAAAACCATTACCACACGCACCAGCACTTACATCCCCCTCCAAGTGCTGGTGCCAGTTTTGAACAACAATGAACTAATGATCTATAAAGAAGTGCTTACCTTGGTGAAAATATTGCTGCTGGTCTGGCTGAATATAGTGTTGTGGGGGTGGAGGTGGAGGCTGTGATGCCTGCTGAACTATACCCACACCATTGGTATTAGTTTGTGGAAGGGATCTTTGCCTCTGCATGGAATACCGTTTACTTTTTGATTCTATCCCAGATTTATCATTAACAGTATCCTCAGAAGACTGCTGGTGTTTGATACCATTTAACTCACTGGAGTTCGTCGGAGGAACTGAGCTGGCTCCTACATGAAATTTTTTAAAATTAGACTAAACATTTTTGAAAATTAATCTAAACATTACCGTAATGTTATTGTTGACTTAGAAAAAAAGGTGCTGGGTTCGATAAAGAAAACCATCAATAATAATAATAAAACATGCATGAGCTAGCTGCCCACTGTTTGACTGAACTGTACAGTCTGTTAGCCAGTGTTCTTGAGGC
The DNA here is from genome assembly GCA_037127475.1 of Arma custos. Taxonomy (NCBI): domain Eukaryota; kingdom Metazoa; phylum Arthropoda; class Insecta; order Hemiptera; family Pentatomidae; genus Arma; species Arma custos. Next base: position 14,263,085 of record CM073761.1, read on the forward strand.
AGTAAGCAGAGCACTCTATGCAGATTTATTAACAATTACGTTGAAACAAATACAGATGACACAACAAAACTATTTTGAATGTTTACATCCCCCCCTCCCTTGAAAGGCTAAGGTCTTTCAACTGGTACTAAAATATATTTAATATAATATTTTTCTTTTAAAATATTCAACGTTTCCGAATAATATTGGTTCAAATTTCTACAATCTGTTTTATAATTAACCGAAATGTCAATGTTTTGCGCAATCTGCATGGCTTCGAACAATTCCTTCTAGAGCCATCACTCTTTGTAAATAACTTGAGCATTCTCAAAATCAAATTGATGCTTACAGGTTTCGGTATGCTGGGCCAATGCTGAGTTAGGTTCCTTGCCACCAATATTTTTACAATCATATTGATGCTGATACATTCTTTTGTGCAGCAATTGTGATGTTTCACCAATGTATATCTTAGGGCATTGTAAACAGCTAATCTCATACACTACATCCGATTGTTGCTGTGTAAGTATTTTATCTTTTAATGGCGTGTAAAATTTACTCATCTTGTTTGTAATCCTATTCGCAAGCCTAATATCGTAAACAACGTACTCTTTAAATCTATCTCTAACACATTCTGAGAGGCCCTTAATATAAGTGCAAGCAAATTAATAATATAAGTGCAACACCATTCACATAATCTCTCTCGGCACCACCACTATCCGACAATGCAAGATCCCCACCACTAGAAGTCCGGTTCATATTATTGTGAATCTTGTTATAGTTCAACTTCCAATATTGTTTAATGAGGAATGAAGGGTACAAGTTAATTTCGAACATCGTGCAAATGGTATCTTTCACGGAGCTTATATATTTTAAATCAGTCAGTTTAATGGCTTTAAATATGCTGTTTTTAAGGTTATTTATTAACATATGTCTAGGGTGATTAAATATAAAATTCAATATACATTGGCTACTGTTTTCATTTCTCGTCCACATGGTTCTCAAAATTCCACTATCATTATTAACATATATATCTAAGAATCTAATCATATTATTAGTTTCTAGTTCATAAGTCAATTTGATATTATTATGAAAACCATTAAGACCCTCATAAAACCTGTCAATCTCATCCTCTCTCAACACAAGCAAAAGGTCATCCACTATTTCATGATTAATCTAGGTTTGATGTTAGTAGTATTGATCACATCATCCAGCAATTTGTTCATAAGGATGCCACTAAGCGTTACGGACAATACACCACCCATAGGCAAACCTGTTAATTGTGGGTAAATCATATTTTACAAATCCATTCTCGCAAATTATTTTCAACCCTTCTATAAACATAACCTTATTTTTAATGCATGTATAAGGCTCAACTTGCTCCCATTCCTCAGAAATTATTTCAAATACCATGTCAAGTGGCACCGAGGTAAACAAACAGACTACATCAAAGCTTATAAGTCGTTCATTTTCTTCTATAGTTTTCAAATTATCAATCTTATTTTTAGCATCAAATGCATTTTTGACATCGAACGGGTTATTATCGTACAGGCCATTTAAGAACGGTTTAAAGAATTTTACCAGTTTATAAGAAGGTCCCTTTATGTTATTTACTATCGGTCTGTGAGGTTTGTTTTCTTTATGCAACTTAATTAATCCATATATTCTAGGATGCTGCGGGTCATAAGTAGTTAATTTAGTTTTTGAAACCCTATCAATATATTTATTTATGTATAATTTATCAACATACTTATTAATTTTATTGGTTACATTAACAAGTGGGCCTTTATTAAGCATTCTATAAGTGTAGGGATCATTGAGCAGCCCATGCATCTTATCTATATACATTTACTTAATGATGATAACTACTTTTTTCGATTTATCAGATTTAACAATGTATACATCATGATTCTTGTTTTTAAACCATATAAAATCCTCCAAATCTCTCCTTATAGTTTTATCTATAATATCACCATGCCTATTCTTGCCTTTCATAAAATTGTTAATTTTTCTAACTACACTATTCCTAATTCCATTTTTTTTACTATCTGAAGTATCTATGTGTTCTAAAAACGTTTCTGTGTCAGCAATCATGCTCAAGATATCACTATTTAGGTTTTTAGGAAACATATTAGCACTATCACTTAAGCTCAACAAAATAAGTATATTGCGAGGAATGTATAAGCTCTCTACTAATTGCTGCTTATGTAAATTATTATATTTAGTTAAAATATCATTTCTAGTATGTTTTTTGAGTCTAATGTATTTATCAATATTAGGACTATCAAGAGTGGTTTTAGTATTACATCCATTCATGTGGTTATATGGTTTGTTAATTTTGTAAAAATGCGTTTTCTTAACTTTTAATTTCAAATTATGATATAGTTTCCCAGTAATTAATTAAAAAAATCTATCTTTCACGGCCTTAATTTCTAATTTGTGCTCTTTGTTAGCTTTAAAAAGTAAATTTTCCGCATTTACAACTTGGTAAGAAATTTTACTTACTCGAACATAAAAAGGCAGGTATGATACCTAAGCATTTTCTTGATGCACTAATAAAAGTAGATAATGCATTTAATAATAATTTTTTGCAATCCAATAAGCCCCTGAATATATTAAATAATATTGGAACTAGACTTGTAAACCTTGATATAAAACAGGCGTTGTGTACCCTGTAAAAACAGGTTGTGTAACCAATAAAATTAATGAGTATGTACAAAAAAGGACCAAGACAGAATGTTGCTGTTATTATGAAGCGCATGAGTATTGTTTATAGCTTTAATTTCTTTTTTAAATTCTTTAACATTAATTAATTAATTGGTATATTTTTGTTTTCGAATAATCATAATCCTGTACAGGAAGGGACCCCAAAAATCCTTTTGAATTCTTGATATTGTAAAACCTCAAAATATAAGCAACATCAGCTTAGGCCATGTCAACCAATCTGTAAGTATCTTATCTTGTCTTTACTAGTGATTCCCTGAGTTCAACTGGCCATAATTTTATAAACTCTATCCGTAGATTCCCTAAGCCTGGTGACTTTCCATTTTTCATCTTCCTTAAGGATCTTTATCTTAATCTATATCTTCCAAGGATAACTCATTGATCTCGTAATTAGTCAGGTTGTTTTCTTGATCCTCTAGCCTGTATTTGACCTATCTTCCTGTAGAACATCGGAAAAAAACTTTTTCCATTCCTCGATTGTTATTAGTCGAGAGCTGTTCTTGTGCTGAGTTTGGTTCTTTATCCTTTTTAGCCTATTCCCATGCCGCTTTCACTTTTTGTCCTTGGATACAGCGGTTGATTATCTCTCAATTTTGATCCCAGAACAGCATCATAGCCTCTCTCTTATTCTTTTTAACAGCATTTTTTTTTTTTTTTTTTGAAAAGAGGGAAATTGGAATTGAAGCTGTGAGACATTTAGAAACATTGAAATGGTAAGTCCTACCCCATCTGCCCTATTCCTCAGACAGATCGTCTGGTCATTATCACTTTTTCCAGTCAGAGGCACATGATCAGTCTAAGCAGCACTTCACATCATAAGAGGATACGGAAAAAATAGATTGTTTAGTGGATATACTCAAAAGATGAATAGTTTTTCTGAAATGGTATCAGAATGCTACCGGAAAGATGGAAAAAGATAATGGCTAGAGTTGGAAAATATTTAAAATTAAATATAATGAACTGTTTTTTTCCAATAAATTCGTATTTTTTATTTCAAACGGCGAAAACTTAATTGTACCCTTAATATAATCTAAAAGTTAATTGGTTTTGTTTTAAAATTTAAAGTATGTGTATGTAAGTTAAGAAATTTAAAAAATACATTATCCTACATAATCGATCTTCATTTAAAAGAAATGAAGGTCGTTCCATCTTATTAACGAAGGAATACCTCAACAAGCCCCTCTATCACTGCTACTCATCCTTCCCAGAATAAGTAACACATTTGTTTTTCTTCTGAATGTACCATTTTACTTGGTTGTCAATCCATTTAAATTTAGATTTTTTGTGTTATTTAAAAAATATTAGTTTATTAAGAAAATGAATAAATAAATTGACAAATGACTTACATTATCATGGACAATATACAAAATTTCACTTACGTTTCGATGGTATTGATTTATTGTCAACATTTATAACAGCCTCAGTAAAATGTTTCGATAATGTAGCTATATCCTCTTCAGCAGTGGAACCTGAGGCATAACATTAAGATTAAGAACAATTAAGATTCATCACCCCTCCTTAATAATATTTGTAATATAATAATAATATTCAATTAAATTAATAAATAAAATTAATATTTATTCATGCATTTAACAAAAGCTATGGATTTTATCATCATAATCGCCTGCTGACGGCTGACACTAGCCAGAGACCCCTCCTCTGGTAAGTAGTGGAATCACCCAACAATGGCCAGTCCCCTACGGTGAGGAAGCGAAGGTGTAGGCAAGGGTTGTTAGGTGACTCCCCCTGCCGCAGGCGGGAAACGCTTCCTCGGTAGGCCTGGTAGACCGATGAGGTAGGCTAGAGCCTGGCAATTCGCTATGAGCCGGTCAGGAGGCTCCGAGGAGGCAGCCCCTCCACCTGACTCGGGGGCAGTGGACTAATAACCCATTCCCCTTAAGCACTTATTATTATGAAACCTCTACAAGCAGAAATAGCCGGATCGTCATTACGGAATAAAACCAGGAAACGTTTGAAGGACTTAAGAATTTCCTACTGGAACATTTTATCTTTATATAGACTCGGAGCCCTGCGGGCGCTCCTCTATATGGTTTTAAGAGTTGCTTTCTTTAATTAAGAGTAGACTGCTTTTTGCACTGAAGGATGTGTAGTTTTTTACTGAAATATCATTGGCTGTCTTTCAGGGAGTTGTTTTAAAATTGTGTTGGTAAATATACATTCTTCTACCCAAGATACTGATAATTAAATTAAATAAGAATTTTATGATAAACTACTGTGGGCCTACGATGAACAACTACAAAACAGTATAAAAAAAACATAGACGCGAATGCAAAGATGGGAAGAGAAGAATTATATTATCCAATGAGTATATTTCTACATTTATAAAAGTCAAAATCCAACAAACATCAACAGTTTACTATTTGGAAGAATATTTTAAAGAAAAAATAAAATCTTGCATTATTTTCCAGAGAACCCAATACTTAAACCAACCACATACTAATAGGGTGTCCTATAAGTTGTTTTTTTTTTCATCCACTAAATATGACCTTAAGCTGGCTGTGTTTGTAAATATTTAGGCTTATCTATTATAATATCAATCCGTCTCATAACTCTTTCGAAATACGTTTCATTGGTAACAAGACAAAGTCTCTCCATTTCATTTTTTTAAACAAAACAAAAAAAAAAGAAGAAGAAACTTATGGGACGCCTTAATATTATCAGTTATTGTAGCAATGAATTCATTCAACTGTATTAGGACAAGAAAAGTAAGAAACAAATTTTATATCAATTATACAACATATTCAAACAGATCATCACTTTTTATCAGAAAGGATCATAAATATTTTACAAGTATTGTATAAAGAATTGTGGCCCTAAAATATATTAATCTCACTCCTGTCATATATATCACATAATAAACCTTAGTATTGATGGAAAGAAGAAACCTTGGTCAGTGCTCCCTCTTATTAACTTAATTTTGTAAAAGTAAACATTTAATTAAATAGTAATCCATAATTACATTTGCATGTATCTTATTTACCTTAGCAATGAGCCACCATGACATACTGCTTAATAGCTCGATGCCTGACCATGTTACTTTAGAGCACTGCACTATTTTTATTTTAATATGATTCTATTTTTAGAAAAAAAAAAGAATAGAATTATGAAGGAGAAATGGTTCAGGTGGAGGTTAAAAATAGTAAGCAACTTGAATAGTAACCATTGCTACCATACTTTTGACTGTTAAACTCTGATTAAGATCTGCAATGTGGATTGAAATATTGGTTTCTAATAAATAGTAGCTAATTATTTAATATTTCATTTTGACCTTCACCGAGACCATTTTCTCCTTCTATGATATTATACTAATTTTAGGATTGATCTGAGATCTATACTAATGTATTTAGGTAATATTAAGAAAACACAGAAAAACCTAAGTGTTCAAGATAATGGGTTGAAGGATGTAACTTTCTCAAACACCTTATCAAAACTCATAAATCATATATACCTCTTAATTTATTTAAATCTATGTTCCAGATGCAATTATTGCACAGATTTGAAAACTGAAAAATGTATTTGAATCAAAATCTCTGTGAATAAAGCAACACAAGAAAACATTTCTTTAGTTTTTACCAATATTTCTTAAAATTAAAATTTCTGATTGCATGAGAAAAAAAAATACATATCTTGAAATAAAAACCAGAACTATTTTTTTCTCTAACAAACAGAGAGAAAACAAAACATTCCAATAGTACTCCCTCCCTTTTTTAGCCTCAATAACCCACAATATTGTACGTACAATGCCCCTTTTTGTGGTTAGGGGAGTTTAATGTCAAGCAGGTAAAATATTTTGTTATCCATAGAATCAGACTTATTAAATTATTAAGAAGTTGAAAATTAATTTTAAAATGTAAAGACACTAAAAATTATCTCTGGTTTGATTACTTTAAGCCCACAACAATTATTTTTGCAGAAATATAATACAGTAAAGCCTCTATTATCCGTCACCCTCTGTTAACCGTCACCTCAGTTTGAGAAAAAAAAAGATGTATATATATTGTTTGGTTGCTAGTCATAGACGTCGGCTAAGAATCAATCGTTGTGTATTGACAACTTTGTTTCCTAGACTCTGTTGTTTACTCAAAACCTAGGCTTCCTCGCACACAATGTAGCTTCCACAGTTGAACTACCTTCAGTCTTCATTCTTGTCTTACGGGTACTTGTCGTTTTCTTAAAAGCACGTATAATAATGTCGGAAAAAAAAACAAAGGAAGAGTTTAGATCCCGCTACTAAGTTTGAAACTGTAAAACGTTTACAAAAAGGTGAAAGTGCTTCAATCTTAGAAAAAATCTGATATTCCTCGGACGACAGTTGATGATATAAAACGTGTAGGGGACCGCTAGAGTATGTCCCTTCTATATAATCATTTAATTATTATTAAGAAGGGGCCTACTATGTTTGTGCACGAGGAAAAAGCTAAACTCCACCTTTAAATTGATATTAATTTATCAAGAGGGAAAAATTGGACATCAATGATTGTGCCTTTAGCCATTGATGTACGTAATTATTATAATTTTTAAAAAGTATTTTTACTACATATGTGTACCTTATTAGTATGTAAATAAGTTACGAGTACATATTTAATGTCGAATGTTTGAAATATATTGTTTAATTTATGTGTGTGTATGTATATATATATATATATATATATATATATATATATATATATATATATATATATATATATATATATATATATATATATATATATATATATATATATATATATATATATATATATATATATATATATATATATATATATATATATATATATATATATATATATATATATATATATATATATATATATATATATATATATATATATATATATATATATATATATATATATATATATATATATATATATATATATATATATATATATATATATATATATATATATATATATATATATATATATATATATATATATATATATATATATATATATATATATATATATATATATATATATATATATATATATATATATATATATATATATATATATATATATATATATATATATATATATATATATATATATATATATATATATATATATATATATATATATATGAGACATATGACTCACTCCCATATCCGTTTATATCCCAAATCCGTCACCATCTTGGTCCCGTACCCTGACGGATAATCGAGGTTCTACTGTATATGGAATATACAATTGCATTCATAAAATGTAAAACTCCTAGAGCTTAGTTCCTCTATTTTATTGAGACAAGTTCCTAGTTTAAGTTGAAAATCCTTCGTGGACAAAGTAAATATAAGATATTTTTATTTTGAAGATAATAGATTTGTCCTGGCTGGGACTCGAACCCAGGTCCTCCGCAACTCTAGCGCGGTACTTTACCAACAAAATAAAAATATTTAAATTATCACCATTAAAATATCTTAAAAATAAAAATATTTAAATAATCACTGGGGAGCGGAGTGGCTCAGTGGTAGAGCACTGAGTAGCCATCCGGAAATCCAGGTTAAAATCCCCCTGCAGGCAGTTACTTTTATTTAGTCTGCTTGCAGCGGGAGATGGATCATATGGGATCTAGGACCCTCTTGGGGCTCACCTAGCCTCTATAAAATATTATAAAAAATAGGGTACCCAAAATAAGGGAGAAAAACCTGGCGGTTGAGCGTGACCTAGGACAAGTCACCTCCTTGCAGAACCGTTGTCCATGAAACAGTACAGTCTCTACCATGTACTGAACCCCAGACTCGTTCACGGGTCGTAGTGGTTACAGGTTTTTTTAAATAATCACCATCACATAAAAAAATGTTTTTTAAATATCAGATAATAAGATAAAGTTTTACATTCTTTGAGTAAACAAAATTTTTATTTAAAATACTTACTCTGTCGTTGGAAGCATCCCGACTTAAAAGGCTGAGAAACTCTACCCCTTCCTCGAGTGGAACCACGGCCTCGAGGAACGTTAGCACTATGAACAGATGTTTCATCAATTTTTACTTTTCTCGCTGATTGAGTAACAGGAAGGGTATCTTTCTTCTCAACTTTATTATCTAAGATTTTAATAGGTTCTTTTTTGACTGAATCTTGCTTATTTTCAGGGTTTTTTTCATCTGTAGCTGCTTTTACCAAAGCTTCTTTTCTGAAAATTGACACTGTGTCAGATATATAAAAGTAAATACATATTTATTTTGAAGAGAAAAGATCATGTCTTGGCCGGGATTCGGACCCGGGTCACCTGCGTCTCTAGTGCGGTGCTCTAGCCACTGAGCTACCAAGGCTCACTATGATATTTATATACTCTGATAATTATGAATACAAATATAAAACCATGTAACCCTAAAATTCTACAAAATTACATATCAATTCTTAAATGTAGGAATAAGTATAATAAGAATATTAAAAAAATAACTTTGAAGAAATAAATCAGTTCTATAGCACTACAAATTGCTTAAGAGTTTTAGTAGAGTTTGGCATCATCAATTATGTTCGACTACTTTCTGTTTTTTCTTAATATTTGGAGTAGGATTGATCATTGAGTATATACTGTCTACTGAGCTCAGGTGAAGCCTAACTGAAGCATATGATTATGTATTCTGTTAAACCAACCAAGGATCGGCCCTGTTGTTAAGAAACCCTCTTGGAATTAACACAGCCTCTATAAAATGAATGTCGTTAATCAAGGTAAAACTAGGTGATTGAAGATGATCTCGATCAAATTATCTTAAACAACCAAAGGCATTGAAACAGTGCATCCTCATCATAGGCACTGAAATAGTATGTCCTCAGCATAGGCATTGGACCAGTAAGTCCTTATTGAGTATTAAACACACTACCCTTTATATCTCGTAATATTGTAGGTTTTTAATAATTCAAAAACAAGGAATTTTAGATTTTCTAGACTACTAAATATCCCACATAAGCTACCAAATGAATGTCCTCAGAGCTATGAATGTGTCCAAGTGCTAAACTTCTATAAATATAGGTTTGGGAATATATAGACTATAGGGATAGACATATTTTTTCTAACAATATTAGGTTGTTCTCACCCAACATTAGGGCATATGGTCACTTCATCAATAAATGAGTAAAAATGTTAATAACAGGTTATATTTCATGGCACAATTCCAGGCTACTTCAACACCTATTAGACCAACGCCCTAAACTCCTAATTAATAATAAAATGCTCATATACATTTTTCCCCTAGGGGTTTTCTCAGATTGAAGTTTCCTTCAACAAAAAATTTTCTTTAATCCATTTTTCCATTTTCTTCCATATTGTATATCTTCCTACCTCAGACCATGGCTGTGCATACTTTCCTCATCTTTTATATGGTATTCCTCACCCATTTCCTCCCTTCAGCACTCCAATTGAAAATTAAATTGCTCATATACATGACTTATAAAACCTATTTGGATTTACAGAGTAGAGCTTTAAGGATCCGCTAAGCCATCAAATTCATCTTGTATTCAATCCTTACAATCTAAAATCCTCAATGCTCCTTACTATGTTATGAATGAGGTCATCCATAATGACCTCAATTTCCCATATGTTGATGATTTCGCTCGAACCCTCTATCAATTCTTTTATGACAAACTTTATTCCCACTCAAACCCACTAATTTCAAACATAGATAACTTCAATTCCCGATAATCCGCCGAGGCGTCTGAAAAGAAGATGGCCTCTTGATTTTTTAAGATGAATTTGTTATTCGAGTACTACCAGTGGGTAGTTTCTCTACTTGCCTATATCTCGTCTCATGCCATTACATATCATTCATTCTATTCATCTGCATTATTACAATACAGTTGTAAATTTCAATAATTTTTTTTTTAATATCTGAGTTAGCTATCTATGGTTAAAAGTTATATATTTTATTGAAAAGTAAAAAAGAGACCTTACATAAATGATAAGACCGTGGAAAAATTCCAATGAAAAGCCTTAAGTCTCCAAACTAAAACAGAAATAGAAATTATCTGTCTAATAATTTCTATTTCTGTTTTAGTTTGGAGACTTAAGGCTTTTCGTTGGAATTTTTCCACGGTCTTAACAGTTATATATTTTAGTTTTAGCTGATAGATTTATTTATTTGACACATTGTAATACACTTTTAACTGTTTCTTGAAGAGTAAAATAGTTCAATTAAATCAATATAATAAATAATCTAAAGACATTTAGATGTGAAATTCATGATAATATAACATTTTAATTCATCATAAAGTTATGAAAATGAGCTTTGGTACAATATGATAAATTATCCAAAAGGTCATTTGAAAAGTATGATGCAATATTTTATAAATATATTCAGCATTCTCCTTCCAAGCTTGAAGTATAATGTGACACATTTAAAAATAATGATTGTTATATAGAACAAAAGAACTACAATTGAAATAACTGCTAAGTCCATTATAGCATCTTTTCATCATAGCAGTAATGTCAAATAAGAGTAGTAATAATAATAATAATAATAATACGTTTATATAATATACAAAATGTATATCCACAGTACATTTTACTCTTGGTCATAGACTATCAGAGGAGTAAAATACAAACGTAAATAACCTCATATATATATATATATATATATATATATATATATATATATATATATATATATATATATATATATATACATGCACACACGTACATATGTAGGCATGCAAGGATGCACACAAACACACAATTTTAGAAAAAGAGCAACTCAGAAAATCTATAATGAACATTTTTTCTTACAAAATGTAACAAAGAGAGAGCAAATAAAAATTAATTTCTCTCTTTATTGTGCAACTGACATATATAATAAATAAATATATACAAAATAAATAATAAAATAAGTTTAGTGGATAAAATAAGTGGAAAAAATAATAAGAAATGAATATATGAATTTTATTTTTTTGAGTTTCTATTCTCTTTAATTTTCCTCATTATATTTTATTTATTTATCTATTATTATAATTATTATTATTATCTCCTGACACTGCTAAGGCCGTAGGCAAGGATAAAAGATTATGATAATTATTATTATTATTAATTACAATTATTATTTGTTCTTAAGTTACTTTCTGCTTTTGATTTAGCTCTACAAGAACTTTATAATAAGGGAGAGTACTGTAATAGTGAAAAATTTCAAATCTGAGTTTTCAAGTAACTACACATTTTAATGCCCCCTGATTGTAAATTTCCAAGTTTTTAATTCCATACTGTTTGCCTACAGCTTAGAAACAGAAAGTCAAGGATTTGTTTCTGATCAGCATTATAACTTCTTTTGTGTCTTGAAATGCTAATTCAAAGGCTGAAATCAGATTTGTAAGAACATTTTTAGATTTACTTCAGTTTTTCCTTCAATGGAATGTTAACATAAGTATATGACAGCATAAAAAAAACACCCCCTGTCTCATTAGGATAATGAGGACAACCTTACAACATATCAGAGGCTTATTCAAGGTCCAAGGAGAACTGACTACAGACTTTGCCATACAAAAAGAAGTAAAACAGGAAGACCCCTCATTCCCAGTCTCATTTAACGATTCACTAGAATGATTATTAGGGCAATGTGAACAATGTGCTCAATGCCTCGCTTTGGCTAAGGATGTAGTTATAACAGGGACAAAACCAAATGCACTTTCAGAGGAGTACATCAAATGTGAAGAGGCAGCAACTAAAATAGGATTCAAAACAAATGAGAGAAAAACAAAATATATACTGTTAAAAGAGTATTTAAAATATATACTGTCCAAAAAGGTTCAGAAAGGTTTAAGGCCTTGAGTAAGTGTTCAATTTAAAATAAACAGCATAAATTTATTTGAAATTTAAGAAAGTTAAATAATACTGAAATTTTCAGTATTTATTTTGACAACAGTTGATTATTAATTCCATTTTAATAAAACTGTACTTTATCATTGCTGTGGCAGGGAAACAAAATGGTAAACTAAATTTGGCAGAGGGGTTCATTTTTTTCAGCTTTGGTTACACTAGATTTCTGTAGTCTTTAGCAATCTGATGACCCATGCACTGGTTACAAAAAAGTAATGGCAGAGAACTTACTCAGGTAGAGGTGGGAAGTCTTCAACATTAATTCTAGAAGTTCGACCACGACCACGTCCTCTCCAAGAAACTCTACCCTTAGCATAGGCTTCTTCTTCTTCCCATCGTCTTGTGTACTTATTAGGGCCACGCCTGTGAAAAATAAATATATTAATATAAAAAAAAGAAGTTTTATGACTAATATTATATTACTTTTAAAGTTAAAAGAAGATATCATTTTGGAAAACAAATTATTGAAATGATTAAAAATTTATTATTATAGATCATTGAGAATTTGTATACATATTACCAACATTACAAGTAAAATTGATAATTAAACCACCAAAGCAAACATTTTAAGATCCAAAAAGCAAGGCACCGGGTAAATTATTATTATTTTTTTATCAATAAACGTTATTGATTTATTGTTTTAGCAAGTTGACTGTCCAGCTATGAGATAACTAATAGTTTTTATAACGCCTAAGAGGTCAACAAATTCCACATGACTTTGCCAGTTGCTGTTTTTGATCCTGATAGGAGGGATACTATAAATAATAAAACTTTGACAATCTTAAAGTAAATTGAATTATAAATATTGAAAAATAAAAGGAGACCTTACATAAATGCCTTGGAGGTGGTGGGATGCTTCTTGGGTGCATTAATCATGTTTTGTTTTTTTCTCTATCTACCCTGAGAATGCCTGAATGGGCGAAATATTGGACAGATAATTTCAATTTCTGTTTTAGTTTGGAGACTAAGGGCTTTTCGTTGGAATTTTTCCACGGTCTTAAATTGAATTATTTTTAAAATTAAATTAAGTAGACTTTTACACAGAAATTTTAAAAAATGCCTTGGTAGTTGATAAATTTACCTTCAATAAATCAAAATTCAAACTTTGTCATAATCTCTTATTATTATAATTAAAAATCAATCTAAACTATTAGTATTGTATTTTTCAGAAAGTTTTAACCATGTAATATCAAACTGATTCATAAGAGGTTAATTGAAAAGATATAAGAATTAATATCATATGATAATATGAACATATGACCAAAATAATATAATTTTCACAGATAGTTTTTTGTACAGGAATCGCTTGGTTATAACCCTCTCCATTAAATTCACGATAATAACGAAAACAAAGTTCTAAATTAGGTGCTGCGAGTGATTAGGACATAACATCACCTCAAGGACAGTACTAGGTGAGTCAATAATTCTGTGTTAGACTTAAACACACGGTGTCCTTCACAACCTTATACAAAATCTTAACAATGGTATGATTAATAAAGTAGCATTCCAGCCGTAGACGAGGAAGGAACTACAACTGATGCGCTCTTGGAGATTACCCCCACTCCGCAGTTGAAAATCTATGGTCAGTGTGCTTCCAGCTGCCATAGGGGTAAGTTGAGTTTTTCCTCTTGTCCGAGTTAATTGTGACCTGGAGGGGGAGTGTTTGACTGGTTGAGACCCTAGGGACACTAGTGTGAGTCGGGACTCCCAGGGACTGTGAGCCTGCCTAATTAATAATATATTAATCAGGTGGCTCGTTGTGAACCATAGCGTATTTTGATTTTAAAATAGTTAATAGTTCAGTGAGCAGAGAAGTTGGACAAATTTTTTCTTTTGCCACCTTATTTATTTAAGGTAGGTAACATAAACCCCAAAGTGGAGGAAAAACAAATAAAGAATAAATTTTTTTTTTTAAATCATAAAATTAAGTAAGAAATTACATAATGGAGAAAGTTAAAAAAGATTTTTGTTAGGAGACAAAAAAACGGAAAAACAAACAACAGACTTTAAAGACAAGACCAAAAAGTATCATTGGGAGGAAAAAGAAACCAAAAGAAACAGCAGAAAACAAGAAGTGTTGACAAAATGGAAGGTGTAGAAACAGAAAGGAGCACGATGAGTGAAGGGGAGCCGAGCCCAATGACAAAGTTCGTGGAACAGGTCACTGGTGAAGAGACCAGCAAAACGGTCATGCAGTTCACTAGTTGTAGTAACATGAACGACGGCATGGAGACTGATGGGGCCGAAATTTTCAGCCCCAAGTCGAAGAAAAAGAAAAGGCCGAGGGAGGTAACTCCCCCCCCTACTCTTCTACGAGGATAGCCCAGGGGAAAGGGAGAGAATAATCCAGGAAAAAATGAGACATTACATGGAAAGGGCAAGGAACACCATATCAAAGGAGAAGCAGGAATACATCAACGGGAGTGTCTCCAGTCTTCGTGACATCATCCTCGAACTGGAGACCGAGTGGTCAGTAATACCTGCGTTGGTTAGGCATGTTGTGAGAGAGGTCACCAGATGGTAGCGAAAAAGGTGGAAGACATAATAGCCCCATAAATAGAAAGAGAGAGAGCCCAGAAGCCGAAAGGAAAGAGCCTGACCCCCAGGCAGATAGAGCCAGAGCCTGGGACGTCAAGGACAGTATGTATGTACACCGGGGCGGTAGCGGCGCCGATGCCTCAAAGAACCTGCAAGACAGTGACATGTAGAGGCAGGAATATGGCTACCGCTATGGAGGAAGAGGCATACATCATGGTAGAGAACAAGAAGAAGAGGAAAGGAAAAAGAAAACCCAAACCCAAACCTGGAAACCGGTATAGCGAAGCCAAGAACGATGGCAGAGATTGTGAACAAAACCGAGCAATGTAAAGGTGCCGTTTTACATTACAATTGGCGCCGTAGGGAATACCTCGTCGGAAGTAGTAGAGCAACTTCCGTCTCCGACAGAACTGGGAGTCGGAGTGAAGTTGATAAGGACCACCAAGGCTGATGGCGTATTGGTCAGAGTAGAGGACAGAGAAGCGGGAGATAAGGTAGTGGCCTGGCAGAAGCTGAAGGATGTTGGCCTTGAGGCCAAAGCTGCCAGCAGAAGGTGGCCAAAAATGAAGGTGCGAGGAGTTCCCAATGGATGGAACAAAGCAAAGCTGACGGAAGTGATAAAAGAAAGGGTAAGGAATAAAGGGATAGACGTATAGGAATAACAATTGAGGATCCTGTGCGGGAGACAGGCCAGAATGGGATTTACTAAAACCTGGGAGATAGAATTGGATCCCCAGATTAGATACGCCCTACACAGCGAGGAGGTGATAGTCGGAGAATGGTGGACCCTCACCTTCCTGGACACCCTCGACGCCTCACGATGCCTGCAGTGTCAGGGCTATGGACACTCCAGGGCAACCTGCAAACAGGAGGGAGTAACATGCAGGTGGTGTGCGGGGTAGGGACAATTAGCAAAGGAATGCTTTAATAGGACCGCAGGTGAGAAACCCACCTGCAGCAACTGCAAGAAAGAGAATCTTAATCGTATAAGGCACCAGGCAGGTAGCCGGGACTGTCCAGTTCATTGTAAGGAGTCTCAAAACCTCGCTAAGAGAACGCGATATGATTGAGGAACTGAGGGTTCTCCAGTTTAACATGGGACGGAGACGCATGGTGGTGGAGGAGTTGAGGGCCCCCTCCCACTGATATGACATAATGGCGGTCTAGGAACCGTGCTGCCGACAAAATGTGGTCACGGGCTTTGGTCTGACATCGAGGGTGATAGCGCTGGGCAGTGCAGAGAGGAGGCCCAGGGCTGCGGTGGTCATCACCAACCAGACCCTTGATGTGATGGAGCGATGGCAGCATATCACTGCGGACATGGCCTCATGCCTGATAAAGTGGAGAGGTATGACCTTCGCACTAATGTCGGCATACCTCTCTGAAAGGATCAATATAGAGGAAGGAATCGGGGCCATGCATGGTATAGTTGCCGCATACAGGAACGAAATCATCTGCTGACACCAACGCCTGGAACACGGTCTGGGGATCCACGAGAACAGATAGACAATGAGAGCGCCTAGGCGGGATTATTAATAGTCAACAGCTGGTGGTCCTGAATGAGCCCTCTAGCACACCAACCTTCGGGGGGCCTAGGGGACACAGCTGGATTGATGTGACGATCGCGTCGTCCGCCATGGCGAAATATGTTAAGAGGTGGACCCTCAGATCAGAGACCAGTTCCGACCACACGGCCATAGCCTTCGGCCTCACTAGAGACGGGGCCGACGAACCATCGTTCTACTGTGGGGAAAAGGGCTATGTAACAAGAAGGGCGAACTGGACCCCCTTTAGGAGTAAAACTGGAAGCGGATGATGTCGGATCAGGATGATTCGATTGATGCCAAAGTCAGTCAACTCACCGACATCATCCGGGACACGGCGGAGCAATCATTTCGGAGGAAGACAGCGGTGTGAAGACATGTCCCATGGTGGACGCCGAGCCTAACCACCCTCAAGAAACAGCTCTACAGGGCTCGGCAGTTGTACCAGAAGTACAAGTGTGAAGAGCGACACACTGCACTTCGGGATGAGCGCAGGTTGGCTGCATACCGAAACATGGTCCGTACGGAAAAAAAAAGTCCTGGGAGGAGTTTGTGATAGAAGTGGAGAAAATCCCCTGGAGTATACCATCAGGGTCCCGTTGGGCAAGCTCTCGCCCATGCAGACTATAGCAGCCCTAAGGATCGGAGATGAAAGAGCGGTCTCCATGGAGGAGACTGCGCAGATATTCATCCGAAGCACATACCCCAGGGATGATCCGAGCCAGGACTCCCTGGAGCAGGAGATGATCCGATGGACCACGGAATACCTGTGCCCACTATGGGACATCTGTACCGCCGTGGGCAAGCAACAGCCAGTCGCGCTCGAGGACTGGACAAGATGGACGCCTCCATGCTGAAGGAAGCTATCCCTTACATCGAGGAACAGATGTTGAAGTTATATAACGCCAGCTTAGACAGGGGATACTTCCCGAGGCAATGGAGGAACGCAGATTTGAGATTGCTCTACAAGGGAGGGGGCAAAGATAAGGAGCTACCTAGCTCATACAGTCCTATCTGCCTCCTTCCTGTGATGAGTAAAGTCCTGGAGGGCCTCATGGTGACCAGCCTGCAACCCACACTCAGCAGGGCCAGTCACCAACGGCAGTACGGATCGACCAAAGGCAGGGGAACCGCAGACGCGCTGCTGCAAGTATGACACTGAAACGAGGGCGGAGAAGTATGTCATGCTAATCCTCTTTGACATATCATCAGCCTTCGATAGTGTGTGGTGGCCGAGCCTCCTTCAGCAGCTCAAGAGACATGATGCACCGAGCAATATTTACGCCCTGGTAAAGAGCTACCTCGAGGACAGACGAGTCACGGCCCGGGGTAGCTACCACAAGCACGTGGACAGGGTGGAGCGGGGATGCACACAGGATCATGGCCTCCGTCTTAGGACCAGCCCTGTGGAAGTTAGTATTCAACGAATTGCTTGGTGTCTTGAAGGAAGCTACGGCATATGTGGACAACCTCGTGACAATAGTGTACTCAAATAGCAGAGCCGGGATCTCAGCAGAGGCAGAGAGAGTTCCACCAATTGCGGAGTTCCACAGACTGCCGAGCACGTGATAGCATCCTGCATCGCATACGACCCCCTGAGGGCGAGGTTGTCCACGAAGACGGGAATTTATGTGATCACCAAGGACATGTTCCCTGAGCTTGTGGAGGAGGAAAACTACACAAGCTTCAGGAAGTTCGTATACAGATGGAGAGAGGCTGTAGGTCTGGCCCACTTCATGATTACGAGGAGAGGACGGGCACCGGGAAGATGGGGAAAGAGACCGGACCAACCCATGGATGTTGATAAGATTGATTGTTGATTGTTGATAATATAAATGAGGCATGAGTGGTGGAGCAGGTTTTGACATTTGCTAGAGATAATCTAATAATTTATTTCAATAAACTTAATAAAAAAATAAGGATAATCTTGTCAAAATTTAATGGCTTTAAGGGAAATATAGGGAAGAGCAGTAAGTTTCAATGAGTCGATTATCTTGAAATCTAACTTCTTACAGAAGCTTATAAAATATTTTACTTAAAAAGTTAAATTCTTTTACTGAATTTATAATAAATGAATATCAGTGCGGTTTCTACAGAGGAATAAGAACTACAGAACAGATATTCGTAATAAGCAACTACTCAAAAAGTGCTAGGAACACAAAATTAACTTTCATCTCCTCTTCATTGACTACAAGTATTTGATAGTGTCAACAGAGCAAAACTCAAACTAACCGAAGCTCTGATCAAATTCAAAATTCCTCATAAGACTTCTCTAAACTTTTCTATAAAATTTTATTTAAAAAAATCAAATTGAAGGAAATTATAAGACTTAAAATTCCCATTGGCTGGCATGCATGATCCTTGATTTTTTCCCAATGCTAAAAATTTAAGCAGGATTTCCAATCTTTGTGGTATTCAAGGATACAAGACATCACAATAAAAGTTTAATACTACATAAAAAAATAAAATAAAATAAATCATATTTTTTTTAGAACTAAATTAGAATACTATGACAAAAACACCCAATCAGAAACAATTTCTTACCCATATCTCCTCCTCCGTCTAGCTTTAGGTGGCCCTTCCTCAAGCCTGATATCATACCCATATTGTTCAACTAATTCCTCTTTTGTTTTAGGAGACTGTAAATTATCATCATAAAGATCATGACCCCAACGCTCCTTACTTTCAAATGCTTTAGGTGTTAGATGTTTTTTTCCATTTGAGGGTTCTTCACTGTAACACATAACATAACAATTTTCTGTTAAATAATGAATATACGTCTTTGGGAAATACAAAATTTTGGTTTTTAAAAATGAAAAAAAGTTTGTCAACTACGGTTTTTAAAGCTTATAATTGCAGAAAATTTATTTTCCATAAATGACAGAAACACAATTAAAGCTTAAAAATAATTACTTAATAAAAGACAAATCAGCTAATATAGGGTGGAGCTAAGCCTAGTGGGGTTTTTGAAATAATCATAAAATCTGAAATTTTTTATGTAAAGGAGGGTGAGGAGTAGGGGAGAGGGGTGGGAAAGGAGAAGGAAAGGGGGAGGGAAAGGAAGAGGGAGTGAAAGAGGAAATGACTCTTGGAACTATTCAGCATTAGAATCTGGTAGGCCAACAAAATATATTAATTCTATGTATTAAAAAGATTTCAGCCACAGGGCTAACAATAGGAACTGTCCTTCCTAAAAAAGAGCACTAAATACTAATAAATAGAATAATAAATAGAACAAAGAATCAGGACAATGAATGATAATGCAACAATCAGAATAGCTCAATATAACCTAATTAGGAGACAACAATGGGCATCAGCCCATAAGGCATTAGTCTCTCTTTTAACCTGGTTGATGTCTATTCGAAGTTCACTTTACTACTAGAAGACATTGTGTGTGTGTGTGTGTGTGTATATATATATATAAATATATATATATATATATATATATATAAAAGAAGTTACTACAAAATCATATAGTCCAATACGCCCACTAATTGCTATGGGTAAACTCCTGAGTGAAGGATCAGCTTTCTAGAGATCAATTTCAGGGCTGAAAAGGGCTATCGACAATATATGTCATTGATCTCCTGATAACGGCAACAAAGATAGGTATTTTAAATATTTTGCTGTGCTCTTCTATGAGCACTGTTGTTTCGATAATATGTGGTGGCCTGCAATAATTGACAAGCTAGAAAAGTTGTACATATGTCCCCTAAATATCAACAAGCTTATCCTAATAGAAGATACAGATCGAAAGCAAGGGTGTAATAACCCCACTATTGATCACCCCACAATCTGATCCTAATCGTGGAAGAAGCAGGACTGTGAGTGACGTTAAGCATATTTTACTTTCCAATGTGTACACAAGTGCCAGACAAACTTCAGCAGGAGAGTATTCCTTATTGGAAATTTGAGTGGCTAACACAGACCCAGGACAAATTTGTGGATCACTATATATAACAATAAGTAATAATATTATTATTATCAGCAAATATCCCTCCATCTATTTATCTAAGAAACAAGGAAAGGAGGTTAGGCTTTAACTGATCAACTTGGTAGATGAAGAGTTATTATTGAATTATTGATAACTAATAAAGAAAAGACTAGCTGTCAGATAAAGTAAAAAGGATTATTATCATCTCTCATACAAGAACTTAAGAAGGCTCTGTCAGTAGGTGCTTATTTCACACGAGAGATTGCAGAAGACAAATTTTCACAAAGATTCAGGATTCAAAATTTTACGTAAGTTTTTTTTTCCTCCCTCTTAGGAAACTAAGGAGGGGAAAAATGGGTTCTACAAATCCTTAATACTTCAGAGATTAGTGTCAAGTACCTTTAGGAAAGGAACTTGTTGGTGATGTAAAGGGCCAATAATTATATTTGACAAGAAGCCACCAAAAAAAACAAAAGAGACGATTAATATCTATGGTCAGGAGTAAAAGGAAATCTGTATGCCTAAGGCAGCTAAACCATGATTGGCACTAGAGGGGAGAGGCTTGGCAGCTAGGAGGCTCACTGGTCCTGGGTTCCATATTAAAGTGAAGCCTAAGTCAGGCACAGTCTTTCAGTAATTGCTGGGCAGAAGCAGGGCTCTACTAAAGATGGTTCTGGGCAACTTTAATGCTCAAGTAGTAAGAGAACCCACCATAATATCCATAGGAGGAAGGCATAGTCTGCAACCAGAATCTAATTACAATAGAAGAAGACTTGTGAATTTCACTGCATCCCAGGATGTGGTTGTTGGTAGTACGATATTTGACCGAGAAAATATTTATAAAGCGATGTGGGCCACTCCAGACATCAGTACCCAGATGGACCACATTCCCAGTAGTAGGAGACAGAGGTCTAGCTTCATGGCAAAACCTGCACCACTTTAACACGTGAAGGGTCTGGTGTTCAGTAGTTGGTAGAGACTATACTCTTTCATGGACAACGGTTGTGCAGGGAGGTGATTTGACTTAGATCACACTCAACCGCCAGATTTCCCCCCTTAATTTGGGTATCCACTTTATAGAAGCTGGGTGAGCCACAGGAGGGTTCTAGACCCCATATGATCCATCTCCAATTGCTAAAAGACTAAATAAAAGTCTAGCCAGCAGTGGGATTTGAACCATGATTTTCGGCATAGCAGCATAGAGCTTGTTTAGAGGAGCTAATGTAGACAGCAATCACTATCTGGTCTTATCAGGTATTCAGGCTAGCATAAGTAATACACATAAAAGGAAAGGAGTTCGAATAGAAAGGATAAATACCGAGAAACTATGTGAGCCAGAGTCAAGAGCAGAATTCACCCAGAGACTGGATGTCAATGGGGAAATTGGACCTTCTGATGATACAGTGAAGATGGAATCACTTTAAAGAGGTCATCCTGCGAACTGCAGGAGGTGCAGTGGTGCTAGGGAAAATAAAAACTCATCAAAACTCAAGACCTCTGCGGAATAGCTTTGAGTTCATTGAACCATCAGTAGAAGAAATCAATTATGCAATCCAAAAACTAAAAACAATACAACCCCAGGATCAGACAATATTGCATCAGAACTTCTGAGGATGGAGAGTAACGAGTTACCCAAGTCTATTCACAACCTCCTGTATACCATTTGGATAACTGGGACCATCCCTGAGGAATGGTACACAGGACATCATCCCTCTTCATAAAAAAGGAGATCAAACTAATTGCAAGAACTATCCTGGCATAACTCTTCTTAACTGTACGTACAAGGGGATGTCCAAAATCATCTATAAGAGGCTACTTACACATGCAGAAAGAGAGATAGGAGCATATCAGTGTGGTTTTAAGAAAGGGTGAACAACTATTGATCAAATTTTCACATTGAAGACGCTATTCAAAAGAACATGAGAATATAATATTACCAAACATCACCTGTTCATCAATTTCACCAATCCATATGACGGTGTCATCACAGATGTTTTAGCCAATGGAAGAAATGAATGTCCTACTTGAATTGATTCATCTTACAAAATTACTGATGATGGGATCACAGTGTGAAAGAACTTTATGACAAAGGGCCTCAGACAAGGAGATGGTCTATCATGCCTCCTTTTTAACATAGCAGAAGAAAAAGTAATAAGGGACTAAGGTGTGAAAAGAAATGGGACTATACTCAATGAATCCACACATATTTTGGCATATGCAGATGATCTTGATATTAGAGCTCGATCACAAAAGGAATTAAAACGCACCTTTCTTGCAATAGAGGATGCAGGGCAGAAAATGGTTCAGCGAATCACTCAAGCAAAGACCAAATATATGCTTGCCAATTCCCTGGTCACCGCCATCCACAATAACTTTCAGAGAATACAAATTTGAATGTGTAAATAGTTTTGTGAACATGGAATCTTTAGTGTGTGCAGAATCCCAGCCTAGAGGTGCAGAGGCGAATCATTACAGCCTACTGGTGCTATTTTGGTCTGACAAAAAAACTAAAAAGCTATTTAGTAACTACAGGGACCAAAGTATTCTTGTGCAAATATTTTTATTTTTAAAGAGAAAAGATAGGCCCTCGGCCGGGATTCGAACCCGGAACCTTTGTCTTTCCATGACAGCACTCTACCATTTGAGCCACCAAGGCTGCCTGCGGGCAGAGGACAAAACTTTTCTCTTATCCGATTACATGTCCTCGTGTTCTCGCAATTTTTGCGATGAATACACTAGAACAAAGTTCTTTGAACATTAATTTAATTTTAGGATCTTATTGACTTACGTCATATTATTATTTATAATTTTTAATAATTATTGGTCGATTTTTTTACTTTTAAATATTTTTATTTTTAAAGAGAAAAGATAGGCCCTCGGCCGGGATTCGAACCCGGAACCTTTCCGTGAATCTTTCCGTGACAGTGCTCAAGGTTCCGGGTTCGAATCCCAGCCGAGGGCCTATCTTTTCTCTTTAAAAATAAACATATTTAAAAATCAAAAAATTGACCAATAATTATAAAAAATTATTCTTGTGCAAGTCATTAATTATCCTGGTGCTAGCATACACTTCCGAGACATGGCCCTTATTATAAAATAATGCCAGAAGCCTGCAGGTTTTTGAAAGAAATATTCTGAGAAGAATGTTTGACTTTGTGAATGATGGAGACCAATATAGGCTTAGGTACGATTACCAAATTTATCAGGAGCCGGATGTGGCACGAGTCATAAGAATCTTAAGACTTCTGACCCCTGGGAGACAGGACATATTACAAGAGTGGATGATGGCTCGGAAACCAAAAAACTATTAATTGGATACGATTATGGAAAGAGAAAGAGAGGGAACGAGGTTGAAAGCAATGCCCAAAAATTATTTTACGCTAATTGTTATAAATTTGGCTTGTTATAATACGAAAAACCATGTGATTACTAAGAAGGGCAAAGATGAATTCCTTTCTGCACCACAGCCTATCCCTCATATCAGCCTTAGCTATGCAAAAATACAAATCAATGCAGCTGTAGGCAATTAAGTCAGGGATATGAAGAAAAATTCCTAGAAGGACCCTTTCTATAATAACTTTTTCAATGGGATAAAAACACGTTGAGGAGTATGATAGGACTATATATATATCACTATCAGATGAATAAGTACCTCTTAAATATGGGGTTTCTAATTTCCTGCTATCGCCCATTTTTGATACTTTTGATGTCACGAGTAGATTTGATACTTCAGGTAGACTGTGGTAATTCAATTTTGGTTGTACCTGCATAATGGAACTTAAGATCAATGAACTGATCAATCATCATAATGATTATGAAGGTAGGCTTACTGGCCTGTTTGACATAGTATTAGATGGCAAAGAATAAGCCTTAATGAGACTGAAATGAATCTAGGGCAGGACAAAAAAAAAATCATTTTTATAAATATATGTTAACATATGTATTGTAATAAGAAAAAAAATTAATTTAATAATTATTGTTCATTTATATTGAAATATCATCTTATTTACTAATTATATAAGATAATTTCTGAGCATGATTTGGTCCCCAGGTATTTTTTTTACAGTTTAAAATATATAAATGGATTAGTACATTTTAATATACCAATGCTTTGTTTTTATGATTTTTTTTATTAAATTATTTACTATCATTTGGTGTATTATAAACCATGGGTAAAATATTTTTCAAACTCATAATTTTATTTCTCAGCGATTTTAAATTAGTTTTTCAAGTTTTGGCATGTGTCTGTAACCTTAGTAATTATACTGATACCAAAACAAAACAAAAATTAACAAAATTATAAAGATATACTCTATATGTCTTATCCACGCTACAAATCAACTACATATACTATGAAAATGTAAAGAGGAAGTAATTTAAAAAATTCACGAACATTGATATAAAAGGAGAGACTTTTAGCACTGTAAAAGTTTATTAAGGAAAAGATACTCACCTTTGATTTTTTCCTTGTTTATTTAGTCATTGTACTATTTGCTGTAGAAATTTCAATCTTGAAAACTTCATCCTTTTATATTATATGAATTTTCAAACATGGCCAAAAGTCATTTTCTGCAACATTTAGAGCGGAATACCTCAAAAGGGACTGATCGAAAACTTATGAAACGTACAGTTTATACTTCTATATGATATGAACATGAAATGATTTTCGTAACTGAGACTCCACTGGTTCTAAAGTAATAAATTTTATTAATAAATATATAGAAAAAAAGCTTTGGGAAAATGTCTAACCCAGGTAATTATGCAGATATCAAAACAAAATAAAAACTAAAATTATAATAAGAATGTGTTATACTTCATCGTTGAAGCACACTACTTCCTAGGTAATGAAAAAAGTAGTTAACAAAATTCATGAAACAAGACATTCAGTGTTTAAAAAGTGATAAGTATTAATAAAAAGATTCATCGTTCATTTTTTTTTGTAAGTATAGTTCTGTCATTGTACTACTTTCTGTGGAAATTTCAGACTAGAATATCTCAAAAAAGAGTGAGTGAAAAATATAACACAAATTCAATGAATAAGATTTAACTGTTTACAGAGCCCATAGTAGAGGATCTACTAAAGGCAACCTTTCACAAGCCAGCAATATACATTATAGCAATGATACGTTATAACTCTAAAATCATTCAATCCACACCAACTTTGTGTAATGAGTTCATATCATAACAGGTATGAACAGCACCAGTTTCAATAAGTCTTTATTCAGATATTCTGCTCTCAATGATTATTCAAAAAGAATTTGGATCATGCTAGAAAATTAATTTTTATCCAGGATCGGGACAGAATAAACCTGCCTGCTGTTAATGGCAAGTAAAAGGGAACAAATTTGGGCTAGCAACCCAACCTGTAAAAATACTTTTGCTAAAAAACCTCAACAAAGCCTTGGACTGATCAATGGTAAACAACTCGAGATGATAAGGACTAAACATTTGACAATGATTGGAACCTAGAACGTCAATGACTGCTTGATTATGAGGGAAAAAGCCTCGTACTGGAAAATTGCTTGGAAGAATATGGGATGGGTATGGTGGCACTACAGAAGATTAGATGGGCAAGGAGCCTACTATGATGGAATTAAATAAATAGATTCTTATCAACAGTGGACATGCCAAGAATATCTTTGGCACTTGTTTTATGATCAGGAAGCAAGTGAATCAAGCCATATTAGATTATGAAACAATAAATGAGAGGATATGTTGTATCAGGATAAAAGGAAGATTTTTCAATGTATTCCTAGTTAGTGTACAGGCACAAACTATAGAAAAACCTCTCTACTACAAATGGCAATGGCTTTAAAATAGTGGATTTGGTAACAACCAAAAACATGTAAATATCAAGCACTATATTTCAATACAAACAAATCCAATAACAAACATGGGTATCACCAGATGGTAAGAGACCAAGAAGCAAATAGATGATGTTATGATTGATGACAGACACTAGAATGGCATTGAATACATCAGGAGTAGCAGAAAGGCAAATGCATCTAGCAGTGACCACTTCTTAGTGCGGATAAGATATAGGCAGAGAATGGCAATCAGAAAGATGGAGAAAAATAAGAAAAACAGCAAAACATATAACATTAATGCCTTGAAAGCCCCTGCAATCCAAAAAGAATCACAAGTTATGTGGAGGAGTACCTTGAAAAAGTACATCAGGGGTAGAAGATATCAGAGATGGGAAAAAATTGAAAGCACTGTGGTGCAGGCAGTGGAGAAGACAAAGGCAAGTACAGGGAATGGAAGAAATATACACTGGTTTGATCAGGAATGCCTAAGTTATGGGGAAGAAAAGAAAAATGTATATATTAAGATGGTGCAGAGAAGAACAAGACTAACAGTGGAAACTGTAGAAAAATCAGAGAAGCCACTAAAAAGCTATGAAGAGAGAAACAGAAGAAGAAGACTTATAGTAAATGATAAATGATTTTAAGGCTAAAAATAATAGAGGCTTTTACGACAGGCTAAAAATAATTGAAAGAAGGATTTAAATCTAGAATTAGTTTCTACAAGAATACAAGAATCGCTCCAGGGATAAAGAGAGGATATTAAAGAGAGATGGAAAAGCTATTTTAGCAAACTGCTAAATCCAGGCCAAGTACTGCCTACAAAAAGTGCAATGGAAAAGCAAATGGGTACAATGGAGGTGGATACAGACCTAGAGCTCCCTGATCTGGAAGAGCTGAAAAATAAAAAAGGAGCCAGGAATAGGTGGGATCCCTGTTGAGATGCTCAAATTGGGAGAGATAAGTTGGGCTGTGAGATATACGAACTAGTACTAGAAATATAGAATAAGGAACAGATATCCGACGAATGATACACAGCAATTATAGGAACAAACTTGAAAAATTTCATGAGTGGAACAAAAACCTGCATCACCATTTCAATGACTATAAGCAAATGTATGACAGTATAAAATAAACAAGCTGTGTGAGAATCTCAGTGATCTAGGCTGCTACATAAAACTTATTAGGTTAATCAAAATGGACTTATACTACAAGTTAATCAAAATGGCCTTATAGTACAGCAGAGGCATTGTAAAGGTACTCCAGAGAGTCCACTACTGGCTTTCCGAAACAAAGAGAGGTAAAACCAGGAGATCCTCTATCTTTGGACGCATTTATAATGAAAAGATACCTCCTCGCGTATGCCAAAGATGTGGTTAATGACAAAATAAATTGGTTGGAGAATGTCCAGGCTGACCTTCGACTCATGGGAGTGGTTGCATAGGGAAGTGCAGCAGAAGATCTTGCTGAATGGAGGATTATCGAGAGAGCCAAGGTCTTTCAGGGACCATAGTGCTGAGAGAGTCAGATCGTTAGAAAATTAATGTTTAAAAAATAACAAGATGGTCAAGGTTGACTATCTATAGCAACCAGCATAATGGCATAGCTGTTCTATAAAAGGAAAATACTAAGTCTAATGTGAATATCTTTTCCTTAATAAATTAAAACGCTGAAAATCTTGTTTTTCATGATTTTTTATACCATTTTTCTCGCTACTTAGGGTGAGGTGAAGTGAAGAAAAAAATGGGGAACACATTCTTTTTACATTTCAGTATTTGTTTATTTTAATAACAGCAACATTATTGGATGTAGACACCCATTCTCAAAGCTCGTTCTCAGCTGTGAAGCTGTTATAATGGCTGTAAAACAAAATATAATTAAAAATAAAATAAAAAATTATACCCCTACAGAATGTTTTACCCATGGTTGTGAACTCACCAAATGATAGGGAAGGAATACCTGGTTTAAACAAATCAAAGATTTCATGCAACATTGTCAGGTTGATTTAAAAAAAAATTCTGAAATCAAAATGAAGTAAACAATAATTAAATAATGACATGCATAATTTTATAACGTAAATACATAACTAGGATAATCAAAATTAAAATCAAATTAAAAGCATTTTTTTAAATATATATCTAGGACAAAAGGAAGAAAATGGTCCGAGTGGAGGAAAAAAAACTGCTCTTAACTAGGGAGAACTGTTTATTGGAGAGCCAACGTCTTACATTGTAGGTCTTCTTCAGGGCTAAATATGCAAAATACAGACAATTAAAATTATATTCAGGAAATATAAAAATTAAAATGCGTAAGCTGAGTGATGGAACATAAAGATGGGGGAGAGACCCTGAGCAAGTGGAATAAATGTAGAATATTAATAACTAAGTGATAAAGAAGGAAATACAAAAAATAATAAAGAATAAAATACGTAATAAAGAAAGGAATAAAGCATAGGGTAATAAAAATTAGCTAAATATATAAAAATAATCAATTAGATGTATTGGTATATTAACTCTTCATGCCCCCTATGGTCTATTGGTATTTTGCCATCTCTATTACATTTATTTGTATTACCTTCTTTATTGCTGTTACCTTATTTTTATTAACTTATCTTTTCTTATCCTTATTTTTATTTTTACTAATTTCTTTATAAAGTATTTTATTCTTTATTACTTTTTATATTACCTTCTTTATCACTTAGCTATAAATATTATATATTTATTCCACTTGTTCAGGGTCTCCCCCCATCTTTGTGTTCCCATCGTTCAGATACCTTGATGCTTATGTATTTTAATTTTAATATTTACCACAAGTAATTTTAATCGTCTGTATTTTGCATATTTAGAAGACCTGAAGGAGGACTAAAGAAGACCTGCAATGTTGGTTGAAACATTGGCTGTTCAAGAAACAGTTCTCCCTATTTATAAGCAATTTTTTTTTACCTCCACCCGGACCATTTTCTTCCTCATATATATAAGGTAAACTATTATTATTCAAGATAGATTAGGGACAGTTTAAAGATTTCCGTACATTTGCCTCTGCCACACTTTTGGAGATATGTATCATGTGAGATTGGGAATTCAGTGAGGAGAATAAAAAGATTAAGTTCTTCCTAATAACCAAGAATATATTATTGAAATGCCATCATAAAGGTAGTGCTAACATTCAAGTCATCTGGATCTTTAACAGCCAGATTCACTTGTATTCCAGCCTTTAATAATTCAAACAATCCTATGAAATTTCTCTTGTTACCATTAAAAATCATATCATTCCACAGCAATATTTAATGATCAGGGAACATTGGTTTCTACTGTTTTCCCCTCCCAATTTACCGGATCTTTTATTGAATCCCTTTTTTGTGAACGCTTCTTTTGTTAGTTTGAGATTGTCTTTCGCTGCCTTTAAATACCCCAAGTTTATATTAATTTTAATAAACGTTTTAAAATATTCTTCAAAATGCTCTGAGATAAGGAACTATATGCTGATCTCTCACCAGAAGAGGATAATTGCTCTTTTAGCGAAAGTGACAGTGATTCAGACAGCGGAATTGATATAGTGAGACGACTCAATAATTGGTGAACAGAAAGTGATAAAGAGAATTCTGTGGCAAATGATTGGTCAGAAGTTGATTTTAAACCAGACTTTCATGCTTGCCTGGAACAGTTTGGGTTACAGGTAAACCTGGTAAAACAATTTCAAAAACTTTATAAACCAAAGAAAGAATTATTGCTGGATGAAAGTATTAATCCAAGGAATGGCAGGCTACTTTTTTGTGCATTTAACCCTACAAAAATCATAAAATATGGAAAGTTGTACAGTGTGTGAGGTGAAGAAGTTGAGTTTCAGACGTTGTAGAGGAAGGACCTACGTTTGATACGCTCCCGGAGATTATCCCCACTACAAAGTTAGGAAATTCAAGTCAGTAGTCTTCAAGCGGTCTGAGAGGTAAGTTGAGTTTTACCCCTCGTCCGAGTTTAATTGCGACCTGGAAGTGAAGTGTTGTACTGGTTGAGACCCGAGGGACAGAAGTGCGAGTCGGGACTCCCAGGGATCGTGAGAGCTTCCGTAATTAATAAAATATTAATTAGGAAGCCCAGTGTGAACTAACGTTTGTTTTTATTTTTGTTTGATAAGTAGTGCAGTGTTGAATCAGGTAGGACAGGATTTTCCTTTTGCCCCCCTAATTATTTAAGGTTGGAAACTCAAATCTCAAATCATAAAAAAAAACCGGACAGGCAACAAAAACGTTTTTTTCAAAATTAATAAATTACGTAAATTGGGGGGGGAAAATGAATCCCATAGGAGAAAAAAATAACAGAGAAAAACCAACGGGACAAAAACAAGAGGGCCAAAAAGTGTTATTGGACGAGAATAAAGCCGCCCCAATGGAAGGGGTTGAGGCCGGCAGGAGCATCATGAACGAGGCCGAGCCTAGCCCAATGACCAAATTTGTGGAGAAGCTCACCGGTGAAGGGACCTACATAACGGGCATGCAGTTCACCAGCTGCAGCGACACGAACGATGCCAAAGAAACAGATGGGGCCAAGATTTTTAGCCCCAAATCGAAGAAAAAGAAGAGGTTGAGGGAGGTAACTCCTCCCCTCCTCTCAAACGAAGATAGCCCAGGGGAGAAAGCCAGAGGAATCCAGGAGAAAGTCAGGCACTACCTGGAGAGGGCGAAAAATACAATATCCCGGGAAAAACAGGAATACATAAACGGGAGTGTCTCCGGCCTGCGTGACATTATTCTCGAGCTGGAGACTGAGAGAAAGACCATACCTGCGTTGGTCAGGCACGTGGTGAGGGAGGTGCTCTGTGCAGAGGAACTCCACAAGATAGTGGCACAGAGAGTGAAGGAAATAATAGACCCGCAGATAGAGAAAGAGCGCGTGTGGAAACCGAAAGTGGAGAGACTGACCCCCAGGCAGACAGGTATACTGGAGCGGAACCGGCCCCTATGCCACAAAGGACCAGCATTACAGAGACGTGCAGAGGAATGAACAGGGCTACAGAGGAGGAAACGGAAGAGGAATTTGATATCGTAAAGAGCAAGAAGAAGAAGAAGAAGAAAGAGGGAAAGGGAAAGGAAGACCTAATCCCAAAATTAGAAGTCGGCTTTAAGAAGCAGAAGACCATGGCAGAGAGTGCTAAATCACTGCCGACAAAACCAAACAACGCGAAGACGTCATATTATATTACATAGCTATTATTATATTATATTATATAGCTTAAAAATTATGCATTATTTAGCGCATACCAGATATACATTCAAGATTCCAAAAATCCTATCAGATTTCAACAATTTCCACTTAATCTTACATTAGCATGGAATGATGAGAACAAAGACGAGAAAGAATCAGGATTGGCTGCTCAATGTAATAAAAGATCACCAAGAATAAAAGATCCGTCAACAGGCTTACCAAGGACATGAGGAAATATAGGATAGGTAATGAGAAAATTCAAAACCCATGAAGGGCTAGTAAAATCTGCATTGCAGCCCAGGAAAGAAGTTGCACTGAAGATATTTGTTCTTCCTATAACGTTTCTCTGCATGTAAAAAAATGTTTAGATAAATTTGAAAAGAGTCCTAGGAGTTACATTTGGTAGATAATTTAATAATAAATGTGCATTAGTAACAATTAAACATATAAGACTATAAAATAATGAAGATATTTTAATGTCTTTTTTTAAATAATAATCTTATATAAATGCTTAAGTTGTGAACAATTGCTTGATATCAACAATGGCGAGCAGAAGAATCTGTGTGAATCTCACCGGTGGCATAATGGTGATGCATGAAATGAGTAGGCAGCAAAGAAATGTAAAGCAAAGAATTAGATAACATTGCAGATATAAAATTTGAACAGGCACCCACCAATTCATCATATTTTTGTAACAGGATACAATGGCTAAGCATGAATATAGAAAAGATTTGTTTAAAGAGAAAAATAGGCCATTTCTCTGGGAAGATGGAACTTAGAACAGAAAAACAGTAAATATTATCAAATATTGGAATAAGAATTAAAAAATGATTTTATAAGATCACTAATTATTGATGTAGAATTTCAGGATATTAAATTGAATAGATCTAAGAAGTTCGGAAGATTACAGATTTTGAAATTACGCATCCTCTAATTTCATAGATTTGCTCTATTTTTTCATCATTTTTATTTCTTATTCTTTTTCATCATCCTCTTCTGCCATTCAGCTTAGAAGAGCATCTATCCACCGTAGCCATCCTTCACAGTCTTGACACATTCGTTTCATCTGGGCCAGAGTTTTTCCCCTTCTTGCTCCTATTCTTTGTATATGTTCTTGATACAGGATCCTTTGGCGATCTCGGGGCCTGCCCAGTGGTCAGGCTTCCATTATTCCATTCCATGCAACAGACATGCCCGTGCCACTTAAATTAATCTGTTTTCAATGGAAGTCTTTAGTTCGGGCATTGATAGATTTTCCCTTACGGTCGCATTCCAAACAAGGCCCAACCTTGTTTTACAGACCACTCTGTGAAGGTACTTTATTTCTGCACTTGTAATAAAGTTGAATCAATTATCCATCTGAAATGCATTAGTCTTTCTCCCATTGATCCACCCTTCTCATTTTTTCAATTCTCCCTCTCCCCCCCTCTATCTCTCTCCCCCTCCCTCCCTCCCTCTCCCTCTCCCTTTGTTGTTAACTTTTACGTTTAGAATCATTAGACTGGTTTGAGATTATTAACTGGAAAATAAATAATCGATTATGGAGCTGAAAGAGTATTCTTTCAAAGTTTCATGTGGAAACAGTTTAGTTTGTCAGTTGCTCCACAAGGATAGAGAAAAAAAGAAGAGATTTTATAGCTTTAATTTTTTGGTTTGAATAATTATTATAAAAAAAGTTAAAATGCAAATATTTTATAACCATACTTATTATAACACTATTCTCATAAAAAATATATAAGATAGATATATAATATAAGAAAGAAAATGGTCCTGGTGTAGGTAACAAAAAAAGTACATAATATACATTAAAAACTAGTATTAGAATAGAACAATTATCTTACCCTTCAGAGGTTCTGTCATCATGTTCATAAAAATTTCCTTTTTTAGGGATGTATTGTGGGTCACGTTTATCTTCATCACGGTCTAATTTCTTATCTTTTTTGTCACTCTAGATCAAAGAAAACAAAGCTTAATCATATTTAACACACACACAACAACAAAAACAAAAAAAAAGAGTTATGTGAATCTTAAGGTGGGAGTTGTATGTTGAACGTCTTGTTGGTGGAGTGCTGTCTCATGTTTGGAGCCTGTTTGGGCTGTTGATCGTTGGGATGTATTGCACCTTTTTCTTCAAGATGTCTCACATAACTCTTTTTTTTTTTGTCTTGATAATGCCTGAATAGGCGAAACGTCGACTGGTAAGTGGGTGTATTACTGGATTTGAAACATAACGCTTTGCATTGTGATTTTTCCCAATTGCATTATAATAAATAATAGTGTTTCTTTTTGAATTTTTGGCTCTATTTTATTGATATAGAATTACCATATATTAATCATAACGATCTCGGGGTGGCATCCCATTTTATTATTTAAATATTATTCAAAAATATCAAGTGTCATGGCCATATACACAGTTCACTGTTAATAACATTCCGCATTTGTTACTATTTATACATGAACAATTGAACAGCTACAACTGAAAATGTGTAGGAAGATAGTTTATTAACAATATGAACCTATCTTAATCAAGGATTGTCAGCTGAGTGACTATTATAAATAGACATTTATTAACTGGTGGGAGTTTGCTAAGGCAGGAATGTGGCAACTAATCCTTACAGGACTTAGCATAGTCGCCACAAGTTCAAGGCCAAGGCTTGGTACGTGGCCCTTCTGATCCTCCGATTGAATCCCACGAGAGACGATACCTTTTTTAAATTTAAATAAATTATTATTTAATTATGTTTAATAGAGGATGTAATTTAATGGAATAATAAGATAGGAGAATAATAATTTAGGGTTAAGATCTTATTTTTAATTATTTATATATACAGTGATACCTCGAGATACGAGTTTAATTTGTTCCGTTAAATTGCTCGTATGTCAATTTGCTCGTATCTCAAAGCAATTTTCACCATTGAAATATCATTAATTCGTTCCAGTCCCAAAAATGCCACCCCCAATTGTTTTCGTTACGTATTTTTTAATAAGAAAAATGTATTTATAAATGGCAAATATTGACTGGCTTTAAATGAGTCTTCCAATGCCTCGTCCGTGGATGTGCGCGGGGTCTGATTCAGCAAATCACCGTAAATCGCTCGTGCCTTCTCGCATATGATGCCCTGCGTCAAGGTATCGCCTTTAAGGTGCTTTGCCATCACCGAAACCATCAGCAGTTTCTCCATCTTTTCATGGAAAGACCTCCGGAGCTTAGAAATTATTGTAATTATTATTATTGTAATTCTTAGCTGGCGTTATACCCTTTATCGACTCCTTCTGTTTAAGCACATTGCATATTGTTGAAGTACTACGCCCGTACTGCCTCGCCAACTCTGCTATTCGCACAGCTTGCTCATTTTTTCTATGATTCCACGCTTTAATCCAATAGACATCATCTTCTTCTGAGCACTGACCTTTCCACACACTTTCTTCGGACTCAGTTATAAAAAGAAATGTGATTAAGTATGTAAATGCACAAAAAGCGCAAAGCCCTAGAAAAACTTAGCAAAGATGCATCATCAGCGAGGTAAACAAGCACACTAGGGGAATAATTGGGATAATGCGCGAGACGCGCAATAAAAATGTGGAAGCTGGCCATTGCTCGTATCTCAAATGTTGCTTGTATTTCAAAACAAAACTTCACTCGCTCGACAGCTCGTATCTCAAATAACTCGTATGTTAAGGCACTCGTATCTCGAGGTACCACTGTATCTTATATATATATATATATATATATATATATATATATATATATATATATATATATATATACATATGTTTTTTTTTTCCTTTTATTATTATTAATCAATAGACAATGGATATTGACAATAAGTGTAGTGATGTGTCAGAGGAAGAGACTCCTCTATCCAAAATAAGTGAGACGGACTCACAGTACTTAAAAAGAAGAAGTCTACAGAAGTGAGAGAAAGTCTGCACCAGGCTCGGCCGGGAACTCTCCCAATAAAAAACAAAACAAGACACCCACACAAAACAACGAGGTATCAGGGTGTCCTGAAACTCACAGTAAAACTACTGCAGCCAAAAATTCAACTAACAGCCTGGAAAATAAACCACCAACAGTCTCAACTAGCTGTAATTCTACTTCAAATAATCCAGCTCCTAAACAAACAGGAAACCATAAATCAGGGATTCTTTGACCCGAAGCCACCACCAATCTACATATCAAAAATAAATAATTTCTATGCCTTAGGCCAAGAAATTGCTGAATTGATTGGCCAAACAAACTATAGTTGTTATTCCAGAGTGAATGACATCAAAATAAATACTCAAAACAAAGAAATTTACAAAAAACTAATAGATCACCTGACTGTGAAAAAATATTATTTTCACTGTTATCAATTGAGACAGGACAAATCATACAGAGTGGTGTTGAGAGGGTTGCACTCATCCACTCCTACGTCAGCAATTAAGAAAGACCTAGAAGAAATAGGTCACAAGGTGAGAAATGTCTCATGCTTATTAAATCCCACAGAGAAATATCCACTACCATTATTCTTCTTGGATTTGGAACCAGCACGCAATAATGAGGAAATTTTTCAAGTCTCAAGACTTGTATATTCTACCATTCAATTCGAACAGCCCAAACAAAGAACAACATTAGTACAATGCACTAAATGCCAAAACTTGGGCCATACTAAGAGGTATTGCCACCACGAAGCCAGGTGCGTCAAGTGGGCAGGCCCATACCCAACTGACACTTGCCAAAAATCTAATGCCGAACCTGCGAAATGTACCCTCTGTGGCAGAGATCATCCCGCAAACTATAGAGGCTGTGCGGTCTATAAAAACTTCCATCCAACTCCCACAGAAATATTTTATCTTCTCTCACATTCTCAAAGAACTATTCTATCCTTGCCCCAAAAAATCCAAGGCCAGGAAAGGGAGCCAAAGAGCAGTTAAGTACCCTGCTATCTATGCTACCGAGTGTTAATATCAGTGTACTTACTGGGCTGGGACATCGGGGATCAACTGAAAATATATTCTTATCCAAAACTTGATACTGAAATCTCTTGCCAGCACTTCTTTACCTTAAATTGAAACTTGTAATGTTGTATTTTATGACGGTAAAACTAAATGTTTAGTTTTCAAAGTAATTTCCTACACGAGCTATACGAATACGGTCAAGCTGGAGTAAAAGAATGGTTGAGGCTGGAGCATCAACTGGCTCGGGTGGAGGCAAAGCAAGCGAAGTTGGAGTCCCAGCTGTCCAAATCTGAGAAAACAACACGACTAGAACTGCTGAAGATAAGGACTCCGATTCCCCCATTCATTCACAACATAATTAGCCAAATAGAATCTTTTAAGGAATAATAGGCAACCTAGAGACTTAAGAATGAAAAACCTCATCATATACTGGAAAGAAACGAGTATACTGATAGAGGCTGACTTAATACTTTTAAAGCATCTTAGATGGGACACACTGAAAGTGAGGCTGAAGAAGCTATATGGCAGAGGAAGATGGGCTCTGGAGGAGAAAACATTTTATTTACTTAAGGAGCGGCACACCCAAGGCCAATAAGAGGGTGAATTTGTTGTTACGAATGAAACCGAATCGATCATATACCAGCCCAGTGCAGCCTTATAAGATGTTACAAATGTGGTAGGCAAGGACATCTTGCAAGAGAATGCCCGAGACGCAGCTCGAGAACAAACAAGAGGGAATCACCAGCTAAACCAATGGAGGTGAACAACCAGGACAGGGGGCTCTAGCAGACCAACAGGAGCAGTGGAGAGGATCTTTGAAAGAGAAGAGTGTACATACTGAGCACAGCATTCGAGCTACGAGGAGACACGAGGTAAATGTTGGGAATCCCTCGTGTGAAAGTCCTCCTGGAGCGGAAGTATCGGTGAAGCACTCAGGCTTGGATTGAGGGTACGGTAGTAGATAGGGCAATCAATCGAGTGAGATAGTGTTTAACAATTGTGTGGAGAAGGGGTGATGGTCTAGGTTGCCCATGATGAGTTTAAGAAGATCTGGAGTAACATTTTTAATTGACACAGGAAGCACAAAGTCGTTAATTAGCAAAAAGGGGGCGAATAAACTGGGTATTTGGGTCGAGCACAAAAAGTGGAAATGTGCGGATCTACATTAAGCGGAAAATGTCGAACCATGGGGGAAACGTTCTTCAAACCTTAACGAATTAATGCATGACTCCTGCATAAAAAAATACACATAATCAATATACTAATGCCGGATTAAAATTTAATTATCAGTATCGATTTTGCAGATTTTTGCAGAGAGCGGGGCTAGATATGAGGGTCAACCATGAAACTAGG
This sequence comes from Arma custos, assembly GCA_037127475.1. Taxonomy (NCBI): domain Eukaryota; kingdom Metazoa; phylum Arthropoda; class Insecta; order Hemiptera; family Pentatomidae; genus Arma; species Arma custos. The sequence continues at coordinate 14,300,925 of CM073761.1, forward strand.
CGTTATAAGGATAGGAGAACAATGAAGATATCGAAGAAGAAGAATAATGAAGGTATCGAAATTGGAGCTGTTGAGTATAGGAAAGAAACTAACACAATTAGTCGAGTATAATAACAATGGTAAATTACTACAGAAAATTCATCCCAGGAATAGCAGTGCTGACATATCCATTAACTGACACACTAAAAAAAGGAAAGTGTTTTTTACAAGGCCTCGATCAGTTGTCAAGTATTAAGAAATGCAAAGAGATTCTGATTAGACGACCATTACTTACTTTCCCCGACTCCCAGAAAACATTTAAAATCATCACGGACACCAACTAGGTCGTCATTGGGGCCGTACTATCACAAAATTCCGACGAAGGCGAAAAACCCATAACATATACAGAAAGTTAGGCGCAGCAGAACAACATTATAGCACATTCAAACGTGAACTATTAGCGGCAGTGTTGGCTGTAGAACAGTTTTGTCTCAACCTATACAGAAGATTTGAGTTGGCAACTGATCATAAAACCTTATATACCTGGACACTCCTACAGAATCATCGGTGCGAGCATCGCGATGGAAAGTCTCACAGCATATAATTTCCAGATAGTGCGTGTTTAACCAGGAGAAGACCAAGTATATGTATGAGTATATGAGAGCTGGACCAAGAGGAGAAGCAGCAGACCTGGGGTCAGTAGTGAGTTCTAGAAACAGGATGTGCGAGGAAACCAGCCAGCACCAGATCAAAGCTAACGGGTGCTATTTTGGGCTCAGTAAACACCTAAGAAGCTCCTATCTTGCATGCTGTACCAAGTGTATCTGGTACAAGATCCTTATTAGGTCAGTCCTAACATATGGATCAGAGATCTGGACCCTCACTAGAAAAGAGGAGAAAGAAATTTGTTTATTCGAAAGGAAGATCCTACGAAGAATATTTGGGCCAGTTCAAATTGAAAAAATCTGGAGGCATAGGACAAACAGCGAACTTTACGAACTTTATGATGAAGCTAATGTGGTGAAGGGTATGTCAAGCTGGGAAAACTGCGCTGGGCTGGCAACGTTGCACGCATGCCGGGGGAGGAAGTAACCAAGAAGCTGCTGGATGGGAGGCACCACCAAACGAGAGGAAGAGGAAGACCTCGTCAGCTTTTCTGGTTGCTTAAAGGGGGCTATTTGAAAAAAATCCATGCTTTGCATTTGTTTGGAATTTTGAAGGTGTTATTCTTCACGAATTTGCTCCTGATGGATGCTCTATGAATTCTGAACTACAAACAACTGGAAAGATTGTACAAGAAGTTGCCAGAGTATTATTCTGCTTTGTTCAACCGAAATGGAGTTATTCCAACAAGATAATGCCCGTCCTCACACTTCCAGTCGAACCAAAGAAAAGTTTAAAGAACTTCATGGGCTCAAACTCTTGATTTATATAATATATAAATCAACTAATAAATACTCAAATTGAAAAATTATTCATTTATCAGGTATAACAATTTTAATTGTAAGTAATATGATTTAAACTTACTTCTTGACCATCTCCTTCTTCTCTCTCAATTGGTACATCTTGACTAGCTCCACTGCTTACACTCCCAACATCACTATCGTCTTCTTCGTGATCACCAGTTGTCTCATCATTTACATTCAACGTCTCTTTCACTTCAGAATCTTGTAATGGACACTGGAGAGTATTAAAAATGAATGAATACATAATCAAATTATTAAAATAGTGTAAAAAGGTACTATTTAACAGTAATAATATACAGGGTGTCCCTAATTTAAATGGCAAAATTTCAGGAACTTATAGGGGACCAAAAAACTAAGACAAAACGTCCTTAAGAGATTTGCTCGTTTTTGCTTAGTTTTAGAGAAAATCGCAAAAAAAGAAATAAAACAAGTTTTTATTTTTATACTTATTTAGTTACATTTATATTTATGTTATGTTCTTTTTAATGTAAATATTGCTCAAAATGTTGTCCTCTTGCACCAACGCAAGCATTACATCTAGCACTCACTTGATAAATTGCAGCTAAACATTGTTCTGATGATATTTGGTGCACTGCATCTATGATTCGGTCTCTTAATTGCTCTCTTGAGTTGATTGACACCGAATAAACTTTCTGCTTCAAGGTTCCCCATACGAAGAAATCCATGGGTGTCAGTTCAGGTGATCTGGGTGGCCAAGGTACTACTCTTCCACGTCCAATCCATCGTTGTGGATAATTTATATTAACCACATTTCAATCCGCTGTTGTAAGGGAATGTCATCTAAATAATTAGAAAAGTCGTTCTCCAAAAAATGTGTAAATGTGATACCATTCAATCTTCCAGGTAAAAAATATGGTCCCACCAGTAATCCGTTCCAAATTCCAAGCCAAACGTTAATAGCAAATTCATGCTGAAACCTATTCTCTCTAATAGCTCTGAGATTTTCAAGAGCCCATACATGATAATTTCTTTGATTAACAATTCCTCCTCTTGTAAAGGTAGCTTCATTGGTCCATATAATTTTTAATGGAAATAAATTATCATCGCGAATTTTTTCAAGAAACCAGTTACTATTAGTAAAAATTCAATCTCTTGACATAATCTTGAGGTAATAAATTCTGAACTTTTTGAAGATGGTATGGGTAGCAATTATCACCTTTTCAAGTTCGCCATATTGCTTGCCGTGATATTGCTAATGCAGCAGATGCTCTTCGGATGCTCATTCGATAACAGTCTCAGGACTGTTATCGAAGTGGCGTTGGACACAATTTCTTCTCCGATAATCTGCTCTTACTGCTGCCTGGAATTGGTCGCCTTCATTACTTATAAGAATGACCCAGTCTCTCGAAGTCTATTAAATGTTAACAAAAAGATTCGTCGATTAGGCGCGCATATTCCCGCACCGCTTCTAATGCATTACCTTTACAGAAACCATACACAAAAATCATATCAGCGTAATCAACATTAGAATATGTATGCGGCATTGTGGCTGATGCTATTCACACAAAAATATCTGAGTAACTGACTGAAGACTGATTTAGGAATTATAATCCTAGAAGGAAGCCAAAATGTAAACAAATAAAAGAATGTAAAGGATAACATTAAGTGTTTACATATCTCACTGCCTAGCCTGACGAACTTTGAAAGGTAACAATCGCTACCTCTAAAACATTTTTGTTTTGTTTATTTTTTTGCGATTTGCGCTAAAACTAAGCAAAAACGAGCGAATCTATAAAGGACTTTTTGTCTTAGTTTTTCGGTCCCCTATAAGTTCCTGAAGTTTTTCCATTTAAATTCGGGACACCCTGTAGATTTCATAGTAAAATAATACTTGAAATGTCTTTAAACTCTTGAGCTTGGAAGCTTCCCTCCCTCGTTATGCACACCAAATGAAGAGGAAGAACAACTTATCAAATAAATATGCATCCTTAGATTAAGTAAGCTCGGAATATGAATTCAATCCTAGGATGTTTCTTGATTATGAAATTAGAAATAGAAAACAAGAAAGCAAAATAACTGAAGGCAGGATAAAGCTTCTACAGACCACTAATTATTTTAATTACAATAAGAGCCCAACTTAGTAACTCCAATGCACAAGAATTTCACAATTTAACATAAAAAAACATTAAGTTATTTTGAATGGTACTAGGGAGTACTAGTGTTGCAACAACAACTGATCAGATTTAACAATCTGATGAATTTATTGCCAACAGTATATGGGATTATTAATTTTCTGTAATAGAAAAGTGGCCATAAGAACCTCCCATCGAACCAAAGAAAATTTTAAAGAACTTGATGGGTTTGAACTCCTGCCTCATCCACCATATCGTCCAGACCCCGTGCCATCAAATTACTACTTATTTTGATCAATCACCCAGTTTCTTCAAGGGAAAAAAATCGATAATTTGGCATCCCAAGGAATTGTACCAGCGTGGGATCAAGCAATGGGCTAGCAGATGGCTTATGAGGGTAGATAACAATGGACTATAGTTTGAGTATTAATTGTATTTTACACCAAAGAAATAATAATACAATTCTTTTTTTTATTATGCACCCTATTATTTAAACTAATATTATTTTAGCTATTCATTTAGTTTGATTTACTTCAAGAATATTTTAATCTTAACTTGGTTTTACATTTTAGGAAATTAATAAAAAAAAAAAAAGTAGACACACGAAAGTTACTTTTAACTGACAACTGACCACCTCATACTCCTAACAAAAGTCAATGATGGAGAAACCAAAATAGCCTTCTTTCTAATAAATACAACTTTGTAACTCAGCCAATAGATGAGAGGAATAATTAAGCATTAAATAATAACTGCAGTTTTTGAGGTAATAATTAAAAGCAATTATGATTATAATTATAATATTATCTCTAACTCGACTTACATGTGAGACAAATGTAGATGTTAAACTTTAGCTACAGCACTAAAGAAAAACAGATTATAAAACAATCAGGTTTATATAGAAAAAAAAAATCAAAATATTAAAGTGATAACACATTGACGTCCGGGAACGAGATTTCTCCTTTTCATTAGGTATTTGTTGGTGACTGGGAACAAGAAATCTCGTTTTGGTGATAAGCTCCGGTCATATAGTAAATTGATACTATGATATATATGATAAAAATTATATAGATAAATGATAAAATCACCGGTCTTATAGTAAATTCCAGCAAAACATTAGCGGGCGGCAATGTGTTAAATGTTAGCTAAAATATCCTGATTTTTCAATAAATTTTATCTGCGGTATTACTGATATATTGTTCGTCCTATACTCTAAATAGCTACCAAGGCACTTCAGCTAATTTTTCTTATTTTACGTTGTAACAATATAAATGCTACTCATTATGATAGACGATTGATGCTTGAAAATAACGTTTTATTATTACACAATCTAATGTAAAAAAAAATACTATAATAATTTATTAGTGGTGCCTTGAACTTTTAATAAAGCAATAGAGCTGGCACTAGTGAAATGTATTCAGTTCACAGCGATGGTAAGCGCTGAGCGTGCAGTCTCTCTGGACCACATCAGCCGAGAGTCGCCCATACTTTAAGGGCTGAATTCAAGTTGTTAGTGTTGAGTTAAAATTTTGATCTTGGCTGTAAAGGCAAAGTGTCTTTGCCCATTTAGTTGTTTGCATATTTTAGCCTAGATGGCAGCACTCGCGGTCTATGATTTTTGTGTTCTTACTGTGCAGATGTTGTTTGTTTAAATAAAACAAAATTAGTAGTAAATCTCAGTTTTTATTTATAAATAAGCCCTAATCCTAATTGGTTATGGGCCCAGGAAGCTTTGAAAACTGAAGAATAAAGAAAACAGTAAAGAAGAAATCATATTTTGCAAATTGAAAATTATCACGCCGTATAACCTCAAAATGGAACGAACATTGAGTGTGGATAAATTCGACGGAAAAAACTTCAGGCAATGGAAATTCCAGATAAAGTGTGCCCTGAAAGCAAAAGGAATTGATATTTCGATACCGAGAACAGAAGCAAATGCGAGTAGTTGGTTAAAAACTGACGGAATGGCTATGTACATTATCACGTCGTCGATGGATTTAAATCAAATAACCTTAATAGAAAACTGTGAAACCGCTTTGGAAATTATGTCCAAATTAGAATCCATATATGAACAAAAAAGTGAATTAAACAAAATGTTAATACATGAAAGGTTTTATCAGTACAAAATGTCACTAAGTGACAGTGTGGCACAGCATATTGCGAAGGTTGAGAATCTCGCCAAACAACTCAAGGAAAGTGGTGAAAGTATCAGTGACACTGCCATAATTACGAAAATACTGGGAACTTTACCTCCTAAATATAGATCGCTTCGACAAGCATGGATGTCTCTGGATCCTGAAAAACAAAACTTGAATAATTTGACAGCGAGACTTTTGGATGAAGAAGCGAATATTACTTGTGAAGAAGAACAAGAAATGGCTTTGTTGGTAGCTAATACTAAATTGAAGAAAGAATTAGTCAAAAATGAACCAGGTACAAGTAATGTGAGCAAAGAGAAACCTGCAAAGCATCGTTTTGAATGCTATCAATGTGGGAAACGGGGTCATTTCGCAAGAGAATGTCGTGCACCAAAGAAAGTACATAAGAAACCAGATCGAGATAAGAATACCATGTTGGCTTTTAATGTAGCAGATGAGTCAAACATTTGCAGTGGTTCAGAAGAAAACTCCTGGATCTTGGATAGTGGTGCTTCTGCACACATGACACATAGAAAAGAATTCTTTGAAGAATATACAGCTTGTACTCAGAAATCATTGACACTGGGAAATAAAGAATCCATAGAAGTGTGTGGAATTGGAAAGGTTTTAATAAAAAGATTTGTTAATGGACAGTGGGAGCTAAGCATGTTGCATGGAGTACTACATGTGCCAAGCTTAAGAAGAAACTTGATTTCTGAAGGCATGATTACAAGAAAAGGTTATTCCATCATTAAGAAGGACAGTAGTGCTTTAATTTACAAAGGCGATGATGTTGTGATGTGTGCAAAAATGAAAATGAACAATTTATATGAACTAGACATTGAAACAGTTGTGTCTGACACATGCAATTTAGTGCAGAAGAATAAAAGTGATATAAAAAAGTGGCACGAGAGATTAGGACATTTAAACTTTAAAGAAATTCAAAAAATGAGTGTAAACAATATAGTTGAAGGTTTAAATATTGAAAAAAGTGATGAGACTGACTTAGTGTGTGAAGCATGTGCTTATGGGAAGCAGTCTCGGTTCCCATTCCATAAATCAAGTCGTGCAGAACTAAAACCTGGAGACTTGGTATATAGTGACGTTTGTGGTCCAATGAGTCATACATCGGTTCAAGGTATGAGATATTTTTTATTATTCAAAGATGTGGCAACTAGCTATAGACATGTGTACTTCATGAGAAATAAAAGCGATACCCTTGAATATTTTAAGAGGTATAATGCTATTGTTAAAAACAAATACTTGCACAGTGTAAAAACTCTACATACAGATAATGGAGGAGAATACATTAACAATGCATTCAAAGACTATTTAAATAAAGAAGGTATTGTTCATGAATGCACTGCCCCATATACCCCAGAACAAAATGGACGGGCAGAAAGAGAAATAAGAACAATTGTAGAAAGTGCTAGATCCATGCTGTATGGACGTGACATTTCCCTGGATTTGTGGGCAGAAGCCATAAATTGTGCAGTGTATTTGCTCAATAGAACCTCATCTAGCCAAACATTAGATAAAACGCCATCAGAGTTGTGGAATGGAGTCAAACCAATTTTGGAGCATGTTAGAGTATTTGGTAGTGAAGGGTATGTGCATATACCTGATCAGTTGAGAACCAAATTAGATAAAAAAAGTGAAAAGATGATATTGGTTGGGTATGATAATACCAATTACAGAATGTACAACATGAATACAAAACAAATTAAAGTATCAAGAAATGTTGTTTTTGATGAGGATAAATTTCCTAAAAAAAAGACAGAATATAGCAAAAATATTTGTAGAAGAAAGTGATGAAGATGTACAACAGGATAACTCTGGAGTCATACTCGAAGATGAATCTGTGAATGAAAATTCTTCAAATGATAACTCATTGAATGAGAATGACGGAAGTATGCACAGTTGCAACAATGATGATCCTGATTATGAACCATCACAGATCCTTGATGATTCTCTACGTGAACCAATAATTTTGAGACCAAGGAGAAATTTGAATATTGAGGCTAATTTAGTAGAATTTGTATTACCATCATCATTTGATGAGGCAATGAATAGTTCACAGAAGAATGAATGGTTGCAAGCTATTAAAGAAGAAGTGAATGCTCATGATGAGAATCAGACATGGACCCCAATGAAGCGAGCTGGACAGAGAACACTCACAAGGAAGTGGGTATTTTCCATTCAGAGAGATGTTGATGGAAAAATAAACCGTTACAAGGCTCGATTATGTGCGCGTGGGTTCAATCAAGTCCCTGGTATTGATTACCAGCAAATATTTTCTCCTACCACACGGTATGATTCGATTAGAATTATTTTTAGTATTGCAGCAAAATACAATTTAGAAATCCAACAATTTGATGTCAAAACAGCCTTTTTGAATGGGGACCTTGAAGAAGAAATTTATTTAGAAATTCCGGATGGTGTGCTAGTTGACAAAAGTAATGTATTAAAATTAAATAGGTCACTCTATGGTCTGAAACAGGCATCAAGGTGTTGGAACAAAAAGTTTACTGAATTTTTAAAACCATATGGTTTGTTCAGTCACAAGCTGACTACTGTGTGTATGTTAGAAATGTTGAAAACATCAGAGTTATACTAATCATATATGTTGACGATGCTCTCATAATATCATCAAGTAAAAAGATAATTAAAGACATAATTAGTTTTTTGAAACAGGCATTTAAAATTAAGGAATTGAATTTGTCATATTTTGTGGGCATAGAAGTATTAAAGTCTGATAACTGTATTTGTTTACATCAGAGAGAGTACATAGAGCAAATTATCAAAACTTTTAATATGAGTGAATGCAATCCTGCATCAACTCCTGCTGATCCTAATGTTGTTATATGTAAAAATCTTGAAGAAATTACTGTGAATTTCCCTTATAGGGAAGCTATTGGCTCACTGTTGTTTCTATGCTCAGTGTCCAGGCCTGATATCTCATATGCAGTGAACATGTTGAGTCGTTATGTTAATAATCCTAATCAACAACATGTTAATGCAGTGAAACGTGTGATTAGATATTTAATTGATACAAAAAAATGTTTGTATTAGGTATGGAGAAAGCAATGATCTGATAGGGTACTCCGATGCTGACTTTGCAGGAGATGTGGATACTCGAAAGTCTACCACTGGATATATATTCTTGATGAATGGCGGGCCAGTAACATGGATAAGCCAAAAGCAAAAGACCATTGCTCTCTCTACCACGGAAGCAGAGTTTGTCGCAGCCTGTGAAGCTGCTAAGGAAATACTATGGTTACAGCAATTGTTAATGGACTTAGGTGAAAAATACGATTGTGTGAAGCTATATGTTGGTAATCAGAGTGCCATCAAGTTAATTAATAACCCAGTTTTTCACAAACGAACCAAACATATAGATGTTAAATACAATTTTATTCGAGAGAAAGTGGAGAATGGTTTCATAAATATATCCTATGTCCCAAATAAAAATCAGCTTGCTGATATATTAACAAAGCCATTGCCCACTCAATCCTTTGTCTTTCTAAGAGAACAAATAATGGATAAGTTGCAAGAGGTATTTAAGTATAGAATATTTTTATGTTATCTTATGATGTAAAATTTTAGTGGGAGTGTTGAGTTAAAATTTTGATCTTGGCTGTAAAGGCAAAGTGTCTTTGCCCATTTAGTTGTTTGCATATTTTAGCCTAGATGGCAGCACTCGCGGTCTATGATTTTTGTGTTCTTACTGTGCAGATGTTGTTTGTTTAAATAAAACAAAATTAGTAGTAAATCTCAGTTTTTATTTATAAATAAGCCCTAATCTTAATTGTTAGACCATTATACCAATAGTATAAGCTTATTATTTATCACAAGTAATGGGATATCTTCGATGTAGATAATTACGTATATAGGCATAGATCGAAAATAGAGTTTGAGGAAACTATTGGGTTGTAACGTATGAAATGTCAGTTAAGTTTATTAAATTTAAATATGTATTACCAAAAAAATTATTAAACAATACTTCACTTTCAATACAGTTCTCCCAACATGAAAATAGCATTTCTATCCCCGCTCTGTAGAAATTAGGTGTCAAGAAGAAGTGAAGTCTTGGAAGGCCAATTTCAGGATATTTTCGTTGCAAATTTTTTTTCTTAAAAAATTATCCAAACAACGGAAAAAGTAAAAATCAGTTGGAGAAAGGTTCGGAGAATATGTTATGTGAGGAAGGACCTCTATATTCAGCTCCTGGAGCTTTTGCACGGTCAATCTTGAAATGTGTGGGCCTGCGTCGTCGTGGAGCAGAATAGGACCTTTACGGTTAACCAGAGCAGGTTGTTTCTTACCCAATTTTTCATGAAACCTTTCCAATTCTTCACAGTAACTGTTAGCAGTGACGGTTTCACCAGCTGGCAAAAAAGAATAGTGGATTAAACCAGCCATACTCCACAAAACAGAAATCATTACTTTTTTGGGGTGAAGGTTTGGTTTAGGCATATGTTGAGGTTATTCATTTTTATCTAACCACTGTCCAGATCTCCTGTGGTTATTGTATAACACCCAATTTTCATCACAGGTGACCAAAACGATCCAATGCAGGCTCATTTCTGTTTTGCAACAGAAGTGAGGAGCACATTTCCAATCGGGTGAGCTTCTGGATGTCGTTAATTCATGTGGTACCCATATTTCCAGCTTTTATGTCTTACCAAGCTCCTTAAGGTGCCTGGAAACAATCATGGCACTTGCCCCAAGTTGTGAACCTAATGAGTGGTTTGGGAAGGGCCCGCTTCGACCAGCTCTTTCAACTTTTCGTTGTTCAACTTAGTCTTTGGCCTACCACATTCTTAGTTGGTAAGGTCATAATCCCCAGACTGAAATTTTTCAAACCAACGGAAGATTGTTCTTTCGCTCACTGTATCTTCACCGTAAACAATATTAATGTTTCGGAACGCCTCCGTGACGCTATGGCCAAGTTTAAATTTGTAGAGAAATATTTCCACGGAAGACATAATTTTATTCTTATTTATTTTTAAAATTTTGTTTCACTTTCAAAAGGAAAAGTAAGACTGATTATGAAAAAGGATTAAATGATCTTTTAAATGGTATACATAACATAATTGTTTGTGTACAAATAATCTAATCCCTAATGAAAAGAAAACTATAAATAAATGAAACAAACAAAACTGACATTGCACCCGTTACGACCCAATAATTTTGAGGGAAAAAGTACAACCATTCAAAGGTTTTGGTTTGAATCTGTCACACCTAAAAAGTTAATAAAAGGACAAGAATTGAACAATAGCATTTATATATTATAAATTATTTTGTTAGTTCATATATATTTTGAGGTTCATATGATGCCTAAATTAGCAAATTTTGATGGGTTAGTTATTTACTGTTAGATGAAGGCTTGAGGTATCTTTTAGGGAATCTATCCTTGTATAATAACATTTAATTCCTAGTAGATTAAATACCTTTTACTATTTTTGGGTCCCAAATATTGACATTATATTTATTTTATAAGGAAATATATAGCAACATTTTTTGTTTTAATTTTAATTTTTTTCCTTATATTTTCATAACAAGAAGAACCACTAATTTTCAAATTATAAAATTAACTACAATTATACTACTAGTAAATAATAAATTTTAAATTGTGAAACAATAATTTCATTGATGAGTTGATTGTATAGATCCAGAGCAGAGTAAAAAATAGTAAGGGATGAGGTAAAATAATTTACAGAAATTAAATAAAAATCAGTACCCCAATTCATGAAGGGCCTTGGGTTCAGTACATGGCAGAATCTGTACTGTTTCTAAGATAACGGTCGTATACATGGAGGAGATATGTCCAAGATCACATTCAACTACCAGGTTTTTCCCCAATGAACAGTACCCACTTTGTAGAGGCTAGATGAGTCCTAGGAAGGTCTACAGATCCCACAGAGCCCATCTATGACTGAAACTTAAGACAAAAAAAAATTCTTTATTTGGGGCCAACATTTTAGCTTAACTTTTAGGCCATTATAAGGGCTGAAAATGGTTGAAATAGAACAATGTAAAAAATGGACTGGGTTGTGGTCAATGACACACTCGAATAAGCTAAATTTAATTATTTTGTGCCAAAGTTTTTTGACTACCATTTAGTCCATCATCAGGATTGAGACAAACCAAAATAACACCAACAGTATTTAAAAAACCAAAATAACACAAGGCAGTAAAACAGTTTTATAGTGAGAACAGAATTCAACAATGAAATATAATGAACAGAAGCCTAATTAGTAAAATAATGGTAACAAACGAATAGAAAATTAAAGCATAACAATAGTGAAATAAAATAAATGAATATAACAAAATTACAAAAGAAATGATATAGATTGTAACAAAATTTCTCGTGTAATTTTACTGTTTCATATATATTTCTTAGAAATTGTTAGAAAGAGCTTTCGATTGATATATATGGTTAGGTGTTTTTTTTAATGTTTTTTTATGGTTTGGTTAGGGGTGGTAATGGTTTGGTTTTGGTCATTGTTTGGTTAGGTTAGGTTAGATTACGATAGGTTTTTTGGTGGTCAGATGGTTAGGGGTAGTGGTTAGGTGTTTTTTTGGTGATTTGGTTAGGGGTGTTAGGTGGTTTTTTTAATGATTTTTCATGGTTTGGTTAGGTTAGGTTAGATTAGGTTAAATTTTTTTGGTGATTAGATGGTAAGGGGTGGTTAGAGGTGGTTACGTAGGGTATCTAGTGTTTAGAACGTTTTTAAGAAACTTTTTTATTTGACCTTTACGGACGCGTAGCTTTTTTATTTGACCTTTGCGGACGCTGGGAGTTATGTCATTCGACTACAAATCGAAAGAGCTTTCGATTGATATATATGGTTGCGAACTTTTACCATATATATATATATATATATTGCTTTCTACTTATCTTGACTGTATATTTTATTTGTTCACTGTCAGGGTATGATTATGAGACTAACCTAGTCTCGAAACGTCGCCTAAGAAGTTCAAGAAAGACTGAAACTCAAGAACTAAAACACAATATATATATCAGTTCACTCTTGTTATTTTTTCAATTTCCTAACAATTATTTTACTAAGGAAGCTTTAGTTCATTTCTATCTTAAATGTCTATAAAGCTTTTTTATCGTCTTGTGGTACATTGTTGATGTTATTTGGGTTTTTCACAATAGAATGATGGACTAAATTTTAGGCTGAAAGGTTGGCACAAAATAAATAAGTTTGGCTTATTTTAATGTGCCATTGATCACAACCCAGACCATTTTCTACATTGCACTTATATTATTTTAATTTAAAACATGAAATAGTCCCTTATTTAGATTATATGAAAAAATAGACAAGGAAATATGCTGTAAAAATATTTAAGATTATTAATGAAGGATACAATTTGTCTGGGTGTGCAGGCATTAATAACACTAATTAAGGTTAACTTATTTATTTTAAGTGCCGACGTTTCGGCCTACAGTGTAGGATATCTTCAGGGCAAAAAGAAAGAGAAGCAGCTGAGCGAACTGTCCATTATATCATGTCAACTGACTAAGTCATTTAAGATTATTAGTTTGGTTTTAAAGAAATGTTTATCAACATGAGTGACTCATTACTAGAATCATACATATCACAAGACAGCCGTAACCTAATACTATTAAAGAGGATCTGAAAAAGAGACCAAATACAAAAAAGTGGATGTTAAGCCCGCAAAGAATAGTTGACTAATATCAATCATTACCAAAAATAAGTAGAAATACTAATATTCAGCAACCTTGAGCAATAAAAAAACATTGCTTTAATTAAGGCTACTAAGCTTAAGCAGAAAAGATCTAAAAATAACATCTGAAGACTAACATTTTTTTAAAAGCAGAACAATGCCCCCTTTTTACAATAACAATACAACATAAGGATCAACATTTGTAAAAAGTTCAATATACAAAATTATTTCATTTAGGATATTAAAACCCTATGATTAGACAGAAAACTCTCTGATGAATAGATAATAGTAAATATGACAAGATAGTATACTATTTATATATTTCCTACAGTAAATGTCAACAATAAACTGTAAATAGCGTTTCATGATAGGAGGCTTAAACAATAAAAAAAAGTAACAAATAATTGCTTAAATTGTCAAATTGTTTCAGGTTTCCAGAAATAAAAAAGTAACTCACATCAATGGCTTTATCCTGTTCTATAGCTTCAATATCCGTCAATTCCAACTGATCAATACCCTTTTCACACTGATCAACTTCTTTATCAACATCTGTTGAAGAAAAGTCTTCTTTAGAACACAGGGAAGATTCAATAACAGGCTCTTCAGAATCCATTTTATAGCCCAACTATTGCTAACACTATATATAACACTGAGGCTTACAATAACAACATAAGTAACGAAAATTATAAAAAAACAAATATAAACATAATGTTGTTAATTCATTAACTTTCAAATAGAAATACAAGATACAATAAAGAGTCCTTAGGAACGAAAAATCATGTGACAAATTTAAATGTAAATAGAACAATCACTTTCCAAAATGAAAACAATAAAATTTACTAGAGAATTGGCTTCAACTCCACCATTACCGTGTTGGCATTGCAGTGCTGCCATCATTTTCAATGATTATTTAGCAATTATTTGTTTTGTCATACAACATGCAAATTTGGAAAAAGAAACCTCCAAAGTTTTTGGAATGGGCATAAATAAGAAGTCATAAACATTATTTTTATGGTTGGTAATAAGGAAAATAAGTTTTTCATTAAATTAAAAATAACTTCTTTTGGAAGCATACAATTTTTAATTTGATAAAGAAGATGAAACACATTTTTAAAAAGGAAAAATAGGTTGAGGGTCTGTCAGTATATTTCATTGGTCTCGAAAAGACATTCGATAGAACAAGAAAACAAGACATTATTTAGCAATAATAGGAGGCGATTGCCAAAGCCCCCCCCCGCCCACACAAAAGAGCCCCGAGACTAATTTGTGGATAAACTTTCTGTGGCATAGTTTTTACCACACAACTTTATAATTAGTTAATTTTTACCGGGAAGCCTACGCAAGTATAAAATGGTTATATGCTGTTATTCAAACGCTTGTCAAATAATTTATTTTATTTTTTTATAATTATTATAATTTTTAAATATTTTTATTTAAAAGAGAAAAGATTTGTCCAGGACCGGGATTCGAACCTGAGTCTCCCACGCATCCGTCGTGTTCTCTGCCACTTGAGCTATCTTAGCACGTACCTCGGTCAGACAAATCCTTTCTCTTCACTGATCCCATATCCCCTTTTTTTTTTCTTTTCTTTCTCTTCAAAATAAAAATATTTAAAAACTATTATATAAAATAAATTATAAACAATATAATGGTTTAAGTAAGATTCTAATTAAAGTAATGTTCAATGAATATTCTTCCCTTTTATACATCGCAAATTGCGAGAACACAGAGATGTGGGATCGGTGAAGAGAAAGGATTTGTCTGACCGAGGTACGTGCCTGGATAGCTCAAGTGGCAGAGTACCACGACGGGTGCATGGGAGACCGGGTTCGAATCCCGGTCCTGGACAAATCTTTTCTCTTCAAAATAAAAATGTTTATCAAATAGTTAATAGTTACTCTGAATACGTTACAGCGAAAAAGGGAAGGAAAATCTTTATACATTGAAAAAAATTCCAAAAGCTTAAACAGTTGGTAAACTAGAACTCCTCATTTGCTCACCCAGTCTTTTAGTAATCACGTTTAGGAGAAAGGTTCTTGTAAATAATGGAAACTTAAATGCTTAAATATTTATTAGAATATCGTTTAAAAAAGGTAATAGCAGTATACAAAGTCCAAGTCAAATACACAATTATCATATAACAGAAAAAAAGAGAAGAAAATACTCCACAAAACAAAACAGTACGTAAGAGAAGGGACCCAAAATGATTTTTTAATTTTAATTTAGCAAATTAAAATCAAAGAGTCGCTCATTCATAAAAGGGCTATTACCTCAGCTGTAATAAATTTAAGTTCAGGTTCTAACTTCAAAAATGGCGGAGTTCTTCTCTCAGTTGCTAACTACTCGGTTAAAAAGATGTTAGATATTATATTGTGCTCACAAAATTTCCTCCAACGTCTTGTCTTGAATTAACCCACGATAATTTGAGCTTTTTAGCTGGTCCCATTTTTGTGTAAATGAAATACTACCGAACTTCTTCACCGCTCTAAATGGATAATTAAAATCATATAAAACTGTCGGGAGATCCTCGCCACCATATTTAACAATTTATGCTGACAACCCGCTAGCTTCTAGTGCCTTGTTATTTTTCATTTTTTGTGTACTTTTGGTCCCTCTCCAAAATCGTAGGATTATACCTCTCTATCCTCAGAAATGTTGTTTTTATTTACATTTCTCTAGGTCAAATTAAGGATTTTAAATATCTGTTCTAACAATCCCAAATGTCCTCCTTCTTAGTAACAAGAGCTCCATCTTTATGACAAGGTTTAGTTGTAAGTATACAGGGAGTTCTTTCATTATTCCACTTCTTAAATAATGATAGAACTTCCGGTTCTCGTCAGAGTACTTGTTGTCTTACATCTATTCTCAACTTTTCTTCTTCCACACCCTATTATTTATTATTTATTGGCTAATCCGAAATTAATTGACTTTTCTTGATTCTGATAGAAGATGTATCACATTCTTACAAAAATCACCATAAAGTTCAAAAGTGTTTGGAAGATGTAAAAATATTACATGTTAAAAAAGGAAGCTGGATGGTCAGGGACTTACCACACAACATCACCTTGGATCCTGCTCTTTAGATCCTACCGCGAATGATTTTCTGTATGTTCAATAAAAGGCTGCAGCGTCATTTGTGGCTACGAGAAAACTGAACTGTTACGGGCTACTGGGTATTAAAATGAATTAAACTATTCCTTAATTAAAGATACTAATATTTATTAACAAAATGATAAAAGTATACAATTAAATTATTAGACCAATATAAATTTACAATAACAATATTCTAAATGTTTATCATAACCTAGACCTAACTCCTATTTAATTAATAAAATAACATAAGATATTACTAACTCTAAATGACTTAACTATTAATATAAATTTTTTCGAATACTAAAAAATTACACTTTACAGTTTATTAATCAAAGTCCAACGACCGTAAGATTCTCCAAATATAACAAACTGATACATTAATACATAGAAATGGTTTATTACACTCGCGACTGACTCGCTCGAGGCGAGGAGGGTATTTAAATAGGCAAGAATGCAAGAGAAGGCATTCTAGAACACGGAAATAGGGGGAGACTATTCTGGGATTGTCAAAAACCTTCTTGATCTCTTCCGACAAAGAAGAGGTGGTTCTACTATGTTCGAGAAAGTTCTAATCCAACCTTAAATTCTCCCACCTACGGGTTTATGACGCTAATCCCTTGTTTCCGTCCTTCTCTCTGTGGCTGTAACACTGCCCCCTCCTTAAAAGTGCTCTGCCCCAGAGCATAGTCCGTAGAAATCGGGAAGTTATGAGCTTCTACCGATGGAGACGCATTTTCTTTCCAGGGGTTAAACGTGCACACCAATATGGCAACTCCAGAGTTGGCGAATGTCTGTTCGATCATGTCCCTGACAACCTTCCATTCCAGACCGTCGTATCCACAGCCCAACTTCGGAATGGCGAGCTTGGTGACACGCAGTCTCAGAAGCTTACTCCGTAGGTCGTCGAGGCTTCGCTCCAGTGCCTCATATGTTGGCTTCTGATCAGTGGCACGCTTGGTAACCAAGTAAAACAGATGTCGTCCTTCGTACGCGTGGTGGAGTGCCTTCCCGACACTTGGTCCTTGGCGTTCGAGCTCCTCAATTCCGCCGAACTTCTTCCTGAAGACCGTTGCAATCCCTCGAGAAGTCCTCAGATCCTCAGCAACGCAATGAGCCAGAGAATAGTCCACTGGTAACGAGAAGATATCCCTGTAGATTATCTGAGTTACTCCACAGGACCCTGGTACCTTAGTATGTGCAACTGAGTCATTATTTGTCTCCACGTTGTTTATGTACCTAGCCTGCTGGTCTTCTGTCGGCCCATGGTCTCCTTTGTAAGGGGCCAGTCTATTGAAATGGACTACCTTGGGTTTTCCTTTAGGCTGCTTTCTGATCCTATAGATGACGTCGTTGATCCTCTTGACGATCTCAAACGGGCTGTCCCAGGAATTCTGAAGTTTAGGTGAATAGCCCCGGCTTCTTCGAGGATCATGTAGCCAGACGAAGTCTCCAGGTTGGAAGCCACCTTTCTCCGCCCTGATGGCGTAACGCTCCTTCATTCTGTCACTTGCTCCATGGATGTTTGTGCGAACCTTCTCGTGGACATTATCCATTCGCTTCCGTAGATAAGTGACGTACTGTTCTCCGGCAACTTCCTCTTTAGGCTTGAACCCGAATATCAGATCACAAGGCAAACGAAGTTCTCTACCTAACACCACATTTGCGGGGGTCTGCCCCGTTGTTTCATTGACTGTGCTGCGGTAAGCTAGCAGGAACAGGTGAAGGTACTGGTCCTAGTCTCGCTAATGGTCGGAGACCACCTTAGACAAATATCGCCCCATTGTCCTGTTCATGCGCTCCACCATGTCATCGGATTGAGGGTGAAGATGTGTCGTCCTGCTCTTCTGTATTCCCAGTGCTTCGCACATTCCGGAGAAGACTACAGACTCAAAGTTTCGTCCTTGGTCAGCGTGAAGTTCCATAGGTACTCCAAACCTACTGACGAGCTGCTTCACAAGTACGTCTGCAACCGTGACTGTCTCCTGATTCGGAAGGGCATAAGCTTTCACCCACTTGGAAAAATAGTCCATAGCCACGAGAATATACCCATTACCTTCATCCGTCACAGGGAAAGGGCCAGCGATGTCAATTGCTATTCTCTCAAACGGTGCTCCCACGTTGTACTTCTTCATTGGGGCCTTCTTTCTTCTTCTGGGTCCGTTAGAAGCCGTTCCAGTCCAGCACATCGTCCTTAAGGTTTGCCTTGTAGAAACTGGTTGTGCCATCTTTCTTCTTCACCAATACAACAGGAGACATCCAGGGGCTACTCAAAGGCTCAATGACACCATCAGTCGCTAACGGCAGCCTCCGCGGGACCTGTCGGATGGGCTTAGCATCCCCGGTGTCAATCCTGTGCTGGACGATATCCGTTCTACCCCGTGGTCCTGGGCTGATCTCGAAAACGTCCTGCCATAGGGTAATCATCTTCTTCACTTCCTCGCTCTGTTCAGGCGAAAGGTCACGGCATGATTCATCCACAAATCCTTTTAATTCTTCCGGCAGTCCTCGCAGCTCGGTGGGATGACGTTGCAGCTGACGAAACAGTGAGGTAGCGGTTGTACATTCCCCGAAAGGTGTTCCTTTCTTCAGCGTTACCGGGAAGCTGTTCAGGTTCATTAGCCGAATTGGAGTGGTACGTCCGACCTTGATGAGAGACCTTGCGACCATTACGCCGCGTCCGATCTCCTGTTCTTCGTGTCTTCCAGTTTCCAGTAGCACACATTGACCCTCAGGGAGGTGTCCTTCTACCGTCCCATGCGTCACGATTTGGCTCCGTGCAGGTAAAGTGGCGTCTTCTAGTAAGGGCATTCTTGCATAGAGGTCTTTTTCCTGCCGAAGAGTGGCTTCTTAGTTCCCCACCGTCATCACACCTCTCGACATATCCAGCTTGATCCCGTAAGCGATCATCAAGTCCATGCCCAATATGACATCTTCATCAATTTCTGCTACGAGAGCGCGGTACTTCAGATGTTGACCCCCGATGATGAAGGTGGCAACTGTCTCCCCGTAGACATTGGCTGGCTCTCCTGTGGCCGTCCATAATGTCCACGTTGTTGGTAAGATCTTCTCAGCGGGAACTGTTTTCGAGTTCAAGATAGTCATGTTCGCGCCAACCTGGCAGGATGTTGCTCCAATGTCAAAGAATGTACAGACGTACTGGGCCCAATGGGACTCCATTCTAGTTGACAACGGGCTGCTGAAACGGGCATTGGAGAATGCGGAAGGAGATCAGCGCAGACTACAGCTCATTGTTACAAAGTTCCTGAAGTACTCAGGGAACTACATGACGGAGTATCTGGCGGCCACCTTGGAGTTCATCGTACATTGGAAAAGGCTCGTGAACGCTTTTACTGGGCAAACCTTAAGGACGAAGTGTTGGACTGGTGCGGCTTCTAAGGGACCCACAAGAAGAAAGAAGGCCCCAAGGAAGATGTACAACGTGGGAGCACCGTTTGAGAGAATAGCAATTGACATCGCTGGCCCTTTCCCTGTGACGGATGAAGGTAACCGGTAAATTCTCGTGGCTATGGGCTATTTTTCCAAGTGGGTGAAAGCTTATGCTTATGCTGTATATAAAGCTTATGTAGTTCATTCACTACTAATTGTAAAAGGTAACCCAATTGGGTTCAATAAATTGAAAAAGAAAGGATACCTCTTGAAAGGTTTTTATTGAACACTATTACACACATATTCGAACTACATTGCATGGCATTTAGGGAGCGGAGTGGCTCAGTGGTAGAGCACTGAGTTGCCAGGCCGGAAATCTTGGTTCAAATCCCGGTGCTGGCAGTACTTTTATTTAGTCACTCCTTATAGTGGTAAATGGATTTTTTCTCTATTTGACCGACCTAGTTATAAAAAGGTTATCATATTGTGTGGTTTATTTATTAGTTTCCGTTTGATTATAATGATTAGTTTATTTATCACTTTAAAATGAATGATTAGCAATTATTAGAAACGTTTCAAGGATTTAAATGATTTGTGATTTAAAAGATGGCACAAATTATAAGGTGAGCAATGGAATCGTTATTTCACGTGAGAATAGTACCTACTAATATTTACTGTCTTGTTTTTGTTTTTATTCATTTTCATTTTCAATCCTTAAGCCATCATGAAAGTATCGTATTGATTTGCAAATTTTTCACCTTTCATGACTTTTTTCAAAAAACGCCATGACTTTCTGTAAATTACATTTCAACTTTATTAGGGTAACCCCTTTTGCTTTATCAATAATAAATTCTATAAGTCATAATCATGATAGAGAAAATTTTCATGAATCTCAATTCACTTACAAATATGCTTAAGAGAAACATTATATCCGGTACGTGAAATACCTATTAATGAATTAATAATAAACATAAGGGGTAGTTAATAACCTACTCACTAGTCGGCATTATAAAGCCTAATCGAATGATATAACGAGAACTGGAATTTTCGTCTAAAAAATAATTTTACCATGATTTGGCTCAAATCGGAAAACCACACATGTGTAAATTTTATTTTTAAGGCAAATCCTTGATGTTTTATTATTAACATGAAGTTAGATCAGCCCACTCTTCCTGAGGATAGTGGGACTTCTATTTCAGAGCAGTCCGTCTTAATCCCTCATCTGGGGCGGCTATTTAGGGCGTGTGGTATGTGTCACATAGTGTTATTCTGTTTTGTACTACCAATAAATATGCGAATTAAGGTTTAGACACTCAAAACTGACACAATGCCTAATATATTGATTTTGCCAAAATTGATGTCATTATAAACGTTGAGTCTTGTGCCAGGACGTCCACTCCGTCCCATTATTTCTAACATTAACTCCCCATCCAGCAAACTTAGAAAATTTCTTCTTCCATCTCTTCAAACCCTCAGCCATAACAACACCTACGACATTACTAATTCCTTTCATCTAAAGCAGCAATTACTTTCCTTTCACATTCCTGACCATTTCATATTAGCCTCCCTTGACGCCACTAGTCTATTCACCAATATCCCATCCCTATAGGCAAAGCCCTTAGTATAATAGAAGAAAACTGGAATATCATCCAACCCCACACCACTCTTTGCCCTACCTTGAATCCCTTACACTGTGTTGTAAATCCGGATACCTTAGTTTCTAAGGTAAATTTTATAATCAAATCTCAGGTCTTGCCATGGGCTTTGCTCCAGGAATTGCCTTGCTCCAGACATTTCCAACATAGTTCTTAATGACCTTCTTGACTCAATCATCCCTCTATTCCCCCATGACATCATCCTCATTAAGAAATATGTTGACGATCTCCTCTTAGTTATCAATCCTGACAAAATCCCCGAAATACTAGTTGCCTTTAACTCCTACCATCCCTGTCTCAAATTTACCATTGAAACCGGCAGACTCCTCAATTTTTTCTCACAGCACCCTTACCACCAGAAGATCAACGTAGCTAAAAACCTCATCCACCGATGTCTATCCTCATCAGACACAATATCTACCAACGAACAGCCAACGAATCCAAAACATACTACTCTCTCTCTCTCTAATAACTTCCCATCCCACATCACCAGTAAACTGCTAGACCCTCTTAAAAACCCTGGTATGTAATTTACTCCTCCCCTTACCCAACAATACCTACCCCCAGGTCCTTCCTATACAGATCTTTTCCGTATATTCCTGTTCTATCGGACAATATCCAAAAAAATTTAAGTCTTACTCTTCCCAACCTTTGCCTTGGTTTTAAGCCATACCACAAATTATCCCAACTGTTCACTAATTTAAAAGACCCGATCCCCATTAAAAACCTCTCCAACATTGTGTACCAGGTCCCTAGCTCTGCCCCCAACTGTACCTCCTCCTACATTGGTGAAACTAAAAACCATTTTACAGACGACAATCACAACACAAGACCTCTATCTCTACCCGGAACATATCTGCTTCCAAATTATCTGAACATGCTTTGACCCTTAATCACACATTTAACATTGACCAATCCTCTGTTCTTGCCATGGTTCCCAATTACAATAAAAGATTCATTGCAGAATCATTATATATTAACCTTGAAAACAATCCATTACACTTCAAAACTGACAAGAATAATTTACTAAGTCATAGTTTACAGACACATAATAGACCTCATTAAAAATAACTAACCACCCCCCCTTCCTAGTGACCCTCTCCCCGCGCCAATATTTCACCTGTCAACACCTATTTATACCCACCAGTATACTTACTCTTTCATCTCCTTTCATTCATACCAGCCCCCCCCCTCTTTCTCAATCACTTCATTAATTTATTTACTATATATATATAATTGTCGATATTCATTATTTTATAATAGGCCTACACGGTCTATCTTGATTTTACCTAACTTTCCCTATATTTATATTTGACTTTCGTCCGTTGTAACGGCCGTTTTATTCTGGGAAATTTTTTTATACTTAATCAGTGGTGGAGGTATCCCGCTGCTACTTCAACGTTAAACAATATGTGTTTTTAGCTAGTGTAAGACATATCCAGCCCCCAGCTCCTCCCCACAGGTAACTCATCTTTTCACTATTAACTCATCCTCCCCCCTCCCTCCCCCATTTTATTTTCTTTCCCTCATAACCATAACATTGCAATACACATAATACCATTATTCTCACTACTTCCATGCTCATGATTTCTGTAAGGCCTTTATTTATTAATTTCCCACCTCTAAGTATCATTTTATGACATTCATCCGGGTTCAACTTCACTCACTATTTTTATTTTTAATTATATCTTTACTCATCCACATATCTTTGCCTTTTTACATGTATTTTAGTCCAATATAGCTTAATTGTATTTTTATTACTTTATTATTACTTACTTTAATTAAAACATACTGTATGTTCTTTTATGTAATTAACGTCTTTACATTTATGTAAGGTCTCTTTCTACTTCACTTCACTTCACTTAATCTCTTCCTCTCTACCACTTCAAGCAGTGTGAGGAGCCTGCTTATAGAGCTTGATCCATAAGTATCGATCCTGAACCACCAACTTTCTTCTTCTCCAATCCAGGCCTCTCCTGTCAAAGGCTTCCTTAACCCCGTTCTCCCAGGTTCTTCTAGGCCTTCCCTGAGGTCTTCTACCTTCTACTTTAGTCTCGTAAGTGGCTTTAGCCAAACGATCGTCAGCCATACGGGAGACATGTCCGAATCATCTCATACTATGCTCCTCAACGATGTCTGCCGCTGGTCTTATGCCCAGATTGGTTCTTATCGTCGCGTTTCTCACCCTATCTCTTCTCGTTTTCCCTTCAACTCTTCTTAGATACCTCATTTCCATTGCTTGGAGTTGACTTTTATGCTTGCTAGTGAGGGTCCAAGATTCACTTTATGTCAGGATTGGGAGAAAGGTATTTTTAAACACTGTTTTCTTGGTGCCTTTTGTAACTTCTCTTTTTTAAGAGAGTTAAAGCATTTTCCTGCACATTTTATTCTCTCTTGTACCTCTCTATCAATCCAACCATAATCATTTAGATGGGCACCAAGGTATTAAAAGTCTGCGACTTGTTCCACAGGGACTATTCTGTCTCCTCGCTCTGCTCTCCTTCCTATTCTCATTATCTTGGTTTTATCAACATGTATCTTCATGTTGATTTTTTTTAGTTCCTCCTGGAGGACTCGGAGGTTGAACTGTAGGTTACTACATTTATTGCCGAATATTGCCAAATCATCGGCAAAAGCGAGCAGTTTGAAGGATGTGGGTCTTAAGTTCCTATAACCCAGATGGTAAGGCCTCATTTTCAGTTGTGCCCTTCTAAGAGTGGAATCCAATACTATGATGAAAAGCAATGGGATGAGACTGCATCCCTGTCTAATACCTTGAGTGGTCAGGAATTCCTTTGACGTGTGATTGCATGTCCCGACGACATTCTTCTGTTCCCTGTACAAACTCAAAATTGCCTTTCTTAGACCCATTCCAATTCCTTTTTCCTCTAATGCATATATTAGGTCTTTACATTTATGTAAGGTCTCTTTCTACTTATCGATATTAATATTGTATTTTCTAAAAAAAATTTCTGGATTTTTATAAATTTACAATTTTTACTAAAATAGAGCCAAAAACTCAAAAAGAAACACTATTATTTATTATAATGCAATTGGGAAAAAACCACAATGCAAAGCCTTATGTTTCAAAAATACACCCACTTACCAGTCGACGTTTCGCCTATTCAGGCATTATCAAGACACCAAACAAAAAGGGGGTTATGTGAATCACATCTCGAAGAAAAAGGTGCAATACATCCCAACGATCAACAGCCCAAATAGGCTCCAAACATGAGACAGCAACCCACCCCCAAGACGTTCAACATACGGGGATGTATTGCACCTTTTTCTTCGAGATGTGATTCACAAAACCCCCTTTTTGTTTGGTGTCTTGATAATGCCTGAATAGGCGAAACGTCGACTGGTAAGTGGGTGTATTTTTGAAACATAAGGCTTTGCATTGTGGTTTTTTCCCAATTGCATTATAATTTACAATTTTTATTTCTTATTGTATTTCTTTTCATTTTCTACATTTGCCCATATCATTTTTACCATTTTTACATTTTCCATTTTCATTATTATTACTTTAATACCTTCCTGGCACTTCGTTGTTTTATACTATACACTCATATATTTTAACCTTTATATCTACCTTGCTGTGCAAGTTTACTTATACTTTAGTTTATTTATATTTACTATGTTTTAATATATTTATACCATTTTTATTCTTAATTGTCTGTAATTTGCATATAGCCCTGAAGAAGACCTACAAGGTAGGTCGAAACGTTGGCTACTTAATAAAGTTTTCTCCAATTCTATGAGAAATTTATTGACCTCTACCCGGACCACTTTCTTCCACGTATATTATCAAGGTCAACAATTGTCATTCAGTATATTTTATTTTATTTGTAATGAGAATAGTTGTATTTATAATTAGTTTAAATTTCATTTTTTTAGTTAAAATTAACGAGAGAAACAATGTTGCTATAAATGTATTATTATTATTTATCAACAACAGATTTAATAGTTCAAATATTGCTCTGAACTGTATACAAAACATGGATTAACTATTGCAATATCTGAACCCCCACTTCGTCTTGTTTTCCTACTCAAGTAAGTTCGCCTTGGACTTCTGGTGAGGAAACACCGAGAGGAAATTCTTGTCCACATAATCGCCGATTGTGTGTTTTGTTATGTGCCGTCGGCACTCCATCAGTAATATTGGGAGTTATTCACTGCTCAGATGAACGCCGATCGTGCTGTGTTTTATGCTGCCGGCCGCTCTTATCGTAGTGCTCTTTCATCATCAGGTATTTTCCATTAATATTAATAATAGAAGGACTTGAGATTGAGAGAAGAGGTCGGAGATAATTTGAGTATTTATCTTTTATGGATCTGAAAATTGTTGTTGCTTTTTAATTTATTCTGACTTACATTCATAATTTTTTGTTCTTTATATCATTAAATGACAGGCCTGCCAATGATGGTTTTTTTCAATTTGTATTTTTCATGTTTTAGGTATAAATCATATCATTAATCATTGTATTTTATTGTAATTCTCTCGTTTTTTTTCAAGTTTTTCAATAATTCTCATTTTTTTTAACCTATAATTTCTTTTTTTCCCTCTCTTTTGCTCAAATAACCGTCAATTGAAATAGGGTCGGAGACTTATGTTCCATGTTTTGACCTGTTGGTTATTTTCCTTTATGGTGTCGCACACCCCAACAATCAGCACGTTGTAAATTTGGTTTCTAGTCCCTTTTGGGCTAACACAACTATACTCATGGATGCCATTGTGCGGGAACATCGTACTACTAACCGCTAAGCCTTTGTCTGTACTATATTGTCATTGTTGTTTTGTGGAGAATTTGGCTATCGATAATGGGCCTTAACTGGGATTCCCCACCTATTTGGAGTTGAAGACCCCTATGACTAGTAAGTTCTATGTCATACTTTTGAGTCAGGTACTCTCTTTTTTTATAGCTGATCGTAGAACCCATCATCTTTGATCCTTGTCTCCCATTTTTGCATATACGTTAATAATCGTGTATATATATGTTCTGATTCTTGAGTTCCAGTTCCAGAACATATAATCTCCATAACAGTCAAGATAAGTAGGAACCAATATATATATATATATGTGTGTGTGTGTGTGTGTGTTTGTGAATAACACACTGAGTTATTTAACTTGAATGTGGTGCTCATTCGAAGGTGGCTAGCCAACAACTATATTCACAACATATGTGGTGTATCGTGAACAAACCGCCCACCTAAATTAGTCTCTGCTAATTAACAAAAAGAAAAAGAGAATCTTGAATACATAAACTATTTACATACAGAAAAGAAAATAGAATACATAAATCGATAAACTTACATTACAAACACTCATAAAAAAAAAAATGAAGATACATAGTTTCTTAATCTAATGTAAAGGTGTAGGGTGAGTGAAATGTAATCCCTTGAATTAAAGGAATGAAGCAAAAAGAAAACTGCAACTTACAATAACATCAAAAGAACTTATGAAAATAGAAATAACAAAAAAAATCAAGCTCCTAAAGGATCATCATCCGTCTCAGGATAGAATTAGGGAACAACAGAGGTGACTGTTCTAGTCAGGGTTTAGCCTGATGGAGTTGGCACGTTGATGACGCAGGTGATTCGGCTTAGGATAGGTGGATGTACCTCTTCCAACTAGCCATTGTTCCAATGTAGACCTTCGTTCAAGCAGAATGACGAGGTCCTCTGACTTGATGCTTCGTTCATCTTCTGGGTCTTCACTTAGCGGGCTAATAGATTGTGGATTGAGGAGAAATTCGTTTTTGACGAACGCCGTCGTCTATGAAGGTCCTGCATGAATGTTGGTTTGGGGAAGAGGATCGATAAATCGCTCGGCTACCTGGGACTTACGAGGCAAGAGAATGGGATACGTTTTTGAATACTCAAGAGACAAGTTTCTTGATCTTATGACGGTGATACCCCGATCGCCGAAAATGAATGAAGTTGAGCGTATTCCTTCGGGATCCATCTTAGTTCGCCTTTCTTTAATTCTTCCGCAGAGATTAGAGTCGAATATTTCGATAAGACTCTTCTTCTAGAAGTAAGCCTCAGAATCCTGGCTGTGGTTCTAATAAGAAAACCGCCCTACCCTAATAAGGGTGCGGTAAGAAGAAAATGTTGAGATCATATCATCATCGGGGAATCACTGTTTCCAGAAGTGGAGGTCAATGTCTCAGTCTAATGTTCCTCCGTTGTATCACGCCATTGGACAGGTTTTCAAAGCCAAGGTGGTCCAGACCACCATCTCTCAGAGTTCTTGGGAGTTCCAGGATGTACCAGTAGAAGCAAGGTCAACAGGGTTTTCTTATTTTTCTTTCATCTATTTTAATCGCATGTCCATAATATCACAGATGATTTTCCTTAAAAGCAATTTGTTAAGGTTTAACTATGAGGTTTATCCCTAACGGAGCTGTTCTGAATTCCATCCTATCTGGTCCTAACTTTTATTCTCCAAAGGAATCGCACCTAAGAACACTGCATTAGGCCCGGTGCACATTGGACCCAGCCCACGCACAACCCAGACCATGGGAGGGGTTGAGTACCGCTTATTGAACCCAGTTGTTGTCACCCAGGTTTCGCGATGTCAGTGTCAGAACTCCTCCTGGGTTTAGAATCCGAGTCAAAACATGAAGAAGTGGTTGTACCATATTTGTTAGTGAAGAGGAGTAGTAAAAATATTTATTTAGCTGGGAGGAAAACATAGTTTAACAGTTCAACCTGTTTCAGAAGTTCCTGAAAGTGTTTTAAAAATAGTTTTCGGCTCAGCTGGGAGCAGTTTAGTGAATTATATGAACTCATTAGGATTGACATAACTGCACCAATTTTTTCCCACAGCTCATCCTTCATTTTGGATCTCATATAATCGGCTTACTAGTGTCAAATAGAACAGGATGGCTCCGAACGGTTTCTGATAACAAACTTTTTGAACTCCATTTGGAAAGCACAATGGTACCCACGCCCATAAAATCTGTGAGGAGAGGACAAACATTTCCACGCATGGATCCCGACTCCTGTTCCTGCAGTTTGATCAAATGGTCCAAGATTTGAAGCAATTTGTCCGTTTAGGTATGAAATTGTATCAGTAGATAGCACCATTTGTACCTTTTGATACCTCTTTACTATTAATTTATAATACCTATTTATAAATATTCTCTTTGATATAGATGGTAATTTTTTATAATTTATTTTTATATATTATACTTTATTTTTTTATGACCTACAATAGGTCACTTGATATAAATATGTTCTAATGAGTTTTTCATAAGGAAAACATTTGCCACTAAGGAAAAATGATAACACTCAGTTGTTTTAACAATTAACTCATTATTTATTTATAATATATTTTTTAATCAACTTCATCTCAATAGAAAGTTAATTAACATCTCATTGGTTTTGTTCACCTAGAAATATAGATACTCAGGACAATGAGGCATTATTAGTACACCTAGTAAACTGTAGTATTCATTTGTTTTTAATTACTCTTTCTGGAATAAAATTTTTATAAAATTTTAATATTTTGTGTTTAAAATATAGATTAATAAAAACAGGAACAACATTACATACAACTAATTAGAAAAATTGTCATCTGCAATAATAAATAAGATACTGATTTATAATTAGAACAAATATATTCTGTCTAAATAATACTTAAAAAGATTCAGGTGAATATAATCATAATACAACGAATAACATAAAAGTCTATAGACACCATCCAATAATTTGATAACTAAAAACAATCAAAACTATCTCTGTAATTTTAAATATATTTTCTCATGTACAGAAAAAAAAATTGTTGTAGTCAATAACAGAGTAAAAATGAAAACGAGCCAGTTTTCCTTTTATCATATTAAAAGAAAACATAACAAATTATTTAATAAAAAATAAGGCACAACACATGATTACTTATTTCAGGGTAAAGTTTGTAAAAATGATAAAGAAAAATCACAGACTCATGTGAATACAGTCTCAGCCTCTTTTCACAATGGCATAAATTACAACAAAGTAAAATATTGAATTTATCTATAGAAATGTACATAGGAATCATCACCCTAGAATCAAATTGCACAATATATAATTTTAAAAAAAAGCTTGTATGAAAAATTAAATCAGGAAACTGAAGTTTTTGAATTTAACACCAAACTCTTAATCAACGAAAAGTCACTGCTAAATTGAGAATCTTACTTAATTCTAATCAGAACATTTATTTCCTTTATAGTAACCAAAACAGGTTGAGATTTATTTGTTATATTGTAGTGATATAAAAAAAAAATGTACTAATTACCAAAGGCGATTTCGGATCATTTAAACTCAAAACACTGAAATTTTTAAAACTATTTTTCAAAAATATGATTCTAGATGACTTTTTAGATGATTTGTTTTATAGATAAACATCAATAACGCCAGTCCATCAAGATTTATAGTTTAAAAAATACATTCATATTCGGCCAGTTGAGCTGGTATCTTCATCCTTCAAACAGTATCTTGATCCAGTCACTCTAGAAATCAATAGTAATAAAGATTACTAGGTAATTGTTATTCATAATAATAATTTTAAAATTAATTTGACTTAGAAATGAGACAATTAGGTGACTTTTACAAGACATTGAAATACACTCCCCGTCAAAAGTATCGCAACACTTTAAAAATTTGAATTTTACAAAAACGTCTGTCTTTTCATAACAAAGAAAGGTTCTGAAGACTGTAATAAGCATTTTTAAACTGGACATAAACAAGTCATATTAAAATAAATTATAATATCTCTTCCAATAAACAAAAATGAAAAAGAAAATCTCGAGAACTATGGGTGTTGCAGTACTTTTGACAGGGAGTTTATATGACCAATTATAAAAAATAATCTTTTTTTTCATTCATTATATCATACTCAATACATAATCAGCATGATAATATAAATTGGTAATCATTATTTTAATGTTATTGATACAAACCATTCACAAACTTTATGGTTGTTGAAAGAACATTTAGAACATGATACCTTAAGAATATAAACCATTGAGGATAATTATTTAAATTAATAACAATGGCTATAAGAAAAACTGCAAAGAACAGCTACAATATCACTATTGATCTGTAATATTTTATAATATTACATTGTAAATGATTATCATGGGGAAAAATGAATGGTTACTAGAGACTGAAAACACAAAAGATAATAGATCCGATTTTCAACCACATTACAAATAAAGACACTGAGGATAAAAAATATAATTAAACATGAACTTTTTGGAGTGGACTCTAAATGCGGTGTCATAGAAATTATAATGTAATTTAAAAAATTGTAATAAAGATCTGAATAATAAAATAAAGAGGTACTTAAAGTAGTCAAATATCTTGTGAAGATTATAGGTGTGATTGTAAAATATAAATTAAAGGAAAATAAATAAGTTAAAGAAATAGTACTTAATATACAGGTCTAGGTAATTATATAATATTTGGAAATAATACTTCCAAGAGAATGGGCATAATAGATAGGCCTACAATGACATTTAACAACTGAAACCTTAGATATTTTCTAAACTAAAAGAATATAAGAGCTACACAAGCGGTGCACAAATAAACTATAATACAAGGGTAGACAGAATGTATGATCAGGTTTCCTACCTCATATTTAGAGAAGAAAAAATATATTACATCTGCTAAACTAAAGAAAAATAGATAACTGAAAGAAAAACAGATAACGGCACAATAATTAAGAATTGGGATACAATGAGAATTTTTAATTATGACTGACCAGTAATGGATGCCAATGGATGCAAATAGGTTTTAGTACAGTCAAAATAGATGGAAAAAAAAAGGACAAACACCATTATGAGGTATGATAAGCTGAAAATTTGCATGAAACATAATATTCCTCATGGCCTTTTAACTGTTATCTTAAAAATTATATAAAATCTCAGAATCACATATTTTTAAGGTCAAAGACAAAAAATATATGTATTATTTCTTAAAGGTTATTACTTAACTTTAAGAGGATCAAATTTTCCATAAGTTCAGACTAATTCACATTTTTGCATGATCAATGTTCTTTAGATATTAAGCAGATGAGTGCGCAGTTAGCACTGAGTATCTTGCTAACTGTGAATACTATTTTTTAACAATACTTAAATAGGAGGGGGATAAAAAAATAATTAAATATTTTACCTAAATTTAGATATAGGGAATGATCATTCAATACTATTACATTATTCAATTTTAATTACTTCTTTCCTTTATTCTTTCAATAGAACAAATACATGGAAATAGTTTAGTCATTACCTATTATTAACGCACCCAACACCAACTTAAGACGATGTTCCCACTTTATTAGCTAAAGATTTATGCTGTTTGTTTGGATTCAAACTATCTCAGTGCTAAACAATTATTAGAATAGCTTTGATACTGAAGAGAAAAAAACAGTTTAAATGTATTTCTTATTAAAAGAAGAAAAAGGATATAACGGAATTTTCTTTGAAGGAATAACTTTTCCAGAAGAAGAATCTTGAGCACAAGAGTTTTGTTTTTAAAATAATTACTCCACTAGGCGAATTAATTACGCTATTATTTTTTATAATAGTATGTAATAGTGTTTAAACTAACATTCCCGCTTTTATGTTTTTATAAATGCACATTTACACCATTTATCTCATTTCACACTATATCTACATACTATCTATAGGATGTGCAAAGTGTGCATACAGTAATTCCAAGCATAATATAAACAGGAAGGTGGTATCAAGAATAGATAAGTTATATAAAAAATTAATGAAGAATAACTTATTTTGATTTTATATATGCTCAGTAATACTTTTTATGAAAAACATATTTTATATCTTTTATTTTCCAAAGGTATATATTACATCTAAATCAATAATGTTATATTCAGATGTCTGTACATTTATTTTCTTAAAAGGCACCATACCATTTAGGCACACATAAGAATAAAACAATTTGCTGGCATATACCATTGTTATTTAAATTAATAACAATGGCTATAAGAAAACACATAAAATATCAATGATGAAGATTATATATTATATTATATCATATAATGAAATATTTTATCTTCATTATGGAGAAAAGATGAATGTATAGTGTTAATAATTAATATATATAATAGCAATAATGAAAAACATAATAATTTTGAGCACCACAAACGGAGTCTGTTAGTTACATTGTGTCCATAATAAAATATCAGTGTATTAAAATCAATAGAGAGAAAAAAGAAGCAACAATTGAAATGTAATACCATACCTTTAATAAAAAAGAGAAGTTCAATCCCAATGCTTTGAAGAATGTGAATTAAATTAAGATTCATCACTGCAGTCACCAAGAGAAGCAAGCAAGGAAGAAAGAAACCAGTTATGAGAAACAATAATATTAGTCATAAAATAAGCTAGTTAGAAGCAGTTAATTTTTTTTAATATCATTAAGCATGCAAAATTATATAATACCCTTAATAATATGAATTAATTATTATATAAAAAATTATATTTCTTAATTAATATATTTTTTTAAAAAAAGCAAGCAAGCTTTATGTTAGATAAATCCAAAGATGTATATGTATAAATAAACACACTACTATTCATAAAAGTATAAACACTTTTATATATTCACTTAGACAGATAATGTACTATATGGTGGTATCTTGTAGGAAATTTAACGTTGATATATTATCTATATGATTGGTTATTATTTTCCACAAGACTGTGCTGATAAATAGTTATTATATCAAACCCAAGCCTATTTTTTTTGTTACATTAACAAAATATTAAAAACAAAGCTTGCAGGAAAATTAATGTTCTTTCTAAAAAAGTAATGAGCAATGACACATTTTCAACATTAAATTTACACAAAGAGAGTCAGTGGGAATAAAAGAAATCAGTGCTTTTCTTTATCAGTATGCCAGATGACAGAAAACGGATAAGGGCAATATTAAAAACCCTGAACTTTTTATAAAAAAGGGCTACACATACAATATACCTTAATACGATGGCGCTAAATGGCGCAAAAAACCGTGCAGTTAAAGCGCCTTACCAAAAACCCTGACCCTAAATACGATGATTTGTCCATTATCACGCACAAATATTGTTTATTTACTACAAACCTGAAAGCAGACCTTTCATAAGCTATAAAGGCTTGTATTAAAAATCTATATGATCTGGTAAAAATTGGGCCTCCTGTTAAGGTATCAGATTTGAACAAAAACACTAACAGCCTTATTCCCAATGAGACTACTTGTGTTTGGTTGTGGTCATTTTCGCTGGCATAATGTGCTTCTGAAGGAATTGAAATTTCTTCATAAGTTAATATAATTTCAAACTGTTAACACTAGCTAACCTGAAGTTAATAAATAAATAAATCGTAGCAGATCAACTCTAATTTAGCTATTTTTAAAGAACAGTGATGATCGAACTGATTTGTTTTACAGCGGATCTTTCTCTTTTCTTCAGCATTTGGGTATTAATTTTCTTATTGTATTCGAATTATAAGCTCACCATACACACAAACACGCACGCACGCACACACACACCATGGTTTCGCCAATGATGTAGCAGTTGTGGTTGTGGCAAAATATATTGAGGAGATTACCCTAATTGCCAAACAGGCTGCCGCTATTATTCGAAGATGGCTGACTTCTGTGGTGTTGCAGCTTGCTGACCATAAGACTGAGGCTCTCCTGGTCAGTAGCAGGAAGCAGATTGAAACTGTTACTCTCACAATGGGTAGGCACAAAATTCGTTCCTAGCCTTACTTGAAATACCTGGGAGTTCTCATTGATGCACGTCTCCAGTTTAACGCACATACAGAGTATATCAGCACCTTATGCCGAATATTGGAGGACCTAAAGAGAGTCGCAGAAAGCTCCTGGCGACTGTTGTCTCCTCAATCCTTTTATATGGAACTCCAATCTGGAAAGAAGCCATGCCCACCGCATCGTACAGGAGACAGATGGTCTCAGCGTATCGAAGAGGTTTATTGAGAGAGACAAGTGCTTTTCAGACTGTTTCTTACGAAGCTGTATGCGTAATTGCGCGCATGCCTCCGGTTGAGATGCTAGTGGAAGAAAGAAACAAATGGTACAATCGTAGTTCTCAAGTATCAAGAGACGAAGAGAGGAAAACCATCATCATAAGTTGGCAACAGTGTTGGAATTCTGCTAATACTGGAAGGCGGACCTACAGGTTGGTGTCTGACATAGGTTAGTGGTATGATCGTCGACATGGTGAGATGGATTTTCACCTTACACAACTATTGTCTGGACATAGATGCTTTAGAGCCTACCAGTACAGATTGAAACTCGGCGACAGTGCTGAATGCCCAACGTGTATGGCGGTAGAGTAAACAGCAGAGCATGTATTTTTTTAATGTACCTGCTTCACTGACGAGAGAAGGGAATTGGAGCTGCCTTGTAAAAAGAAGGTGACTCCTGAAAATTTAGTGAGCTGAATGCTTAAGTCGGATGAACAATGGGCAGCCGTGAAAAAATTGGCCACAAGGGTCCTCAAAAGGAAAGGACAAGGAGAGAAAATAAGAAGTAGAAGACTGTTGGTGCCTTCTTGAAGAAGAATTTAGAACAAGAAGCTACAAGATGGAAATGGCCATGAGGCGGCACACAACCATTTCCCTCCACGAAGAGGTGGTTTTAGTGGGTAACAATCCCACACACGGATAGGTATGATAGGTCTTTTGAAGATTTCCACCTGCCCACATAAAAAAAAACACACGTATATAGGTGTAGATATCAGTAGTGTTCTCAGAACTCCATGTGAGGCGAAGTTATAAGTCCCCATGAGAGTTACAGTTGGAAACTCATATTATCATTAATATTACCACTGGTACAATCAAAAATATTTTAATGTTTATTTGTAACTATTTGGAGACATAGCACAACTATTTGCTAAATCTGCTTGCAAAATGAATAGTTTTTAATCTTCTTATTCTTCTTTAATGGCACTACAACCCGCAGGGGGTCAAGGCCTCCTGCAATAGACGCCACCAGTCATCCCTGTTCAGAGCAGCCGCCTTCCAATTCCCTATCCCAAGGATAGACCTTGCATCCGCAGCGACGCCTTCTGCCCAACGCAATTTGGGACGTCCAACTGGTCTTGTTCCATGGATCTGTTTGTTGAGGAGCTTCTTAGGAATTTGGCCATCCGTCATCCTCGCCACATGTCCGGCCCAACGTAATCTCCCCACTTTTATAAATCTGACTAGGTCGGCTTCTTGGTACAACATCTGTAGTTCCGCATTGGTCCTTAGTTTCCATTCTTGATTTATACACACTGGACCAAATATTCTTCGGAGGATGCGCCACTCGAACCTCAGTAAAGACTGAGACACTTGACTCTTGGATAGTGTCCAGCATTCGGAGCCATAGGTGAGGATAGGCCTTATAAGTGTCTTGTAAAGCTGTAATTTAGTCATTCTAGACAGAGATTTGCTCTTCATGTGCCACTGCAGTCCAAAATAACATCTGTTAGCAGCCACTAATCTTCTGTCTATCTCCAGCTGCATATCATTGTTTGCATTTACCAGCGTTCCGAGGTAGACAAATTCATCTACCCGTTCAAATTTAAATTCTCCAATTTGGACCTCAGCTCCTCTTCTCGCAGCGCCTCGACACTCCGCCATCATGTATTTTGATTTATCCTGATTTACAACCAGACCAATCTTTGCTGCGTCTTCTTTAAGGGCAATAAAAGCCTCCTTCATGGCTACAAATGACCTAACTACAATATCTACATCGTCAGCAAAGCCCAGGATTTGTGTAGTCTTGTTGATGATGGTGCCTCCTACATACACTCCAGATCTCATCACTGCAATCTCTAGTCAAAAGTTAAATAGAAAGCATGCCAGGCAATCACCATGTCTAAGTCCCTTATGTGTCGTGAAGAACTCAGATACATCCCCCTGAATCTTTACCATGCATTGCACCCTTCTCATTGTTGCTTTAAAGAGGCGAACTAATTTTGTTGGAACACCTAACTCTATCATGGCATTGAATAGCTCGTCTCTAAGCACGCTATCATAGGCTCCCTTAAAGTCAATATTTATAAAAATATTTTAATGTTTATTTGTAACTATTCGCTGAATCTGCTTGCAAAATGAATAGTTTTTATTAGCAAAAAAAAAAGGCCTTGATTGACTAGGGGCACAGATAAGATGAGTGATGAGTAAGAATTTGTATTTATGTGACAAAGGTATTTTAAGAATTGAAATATGTTTACTTTTGGTTTTAATTCACTGAACAGATACTATCTAACAAAAACGTGAGGAAAATTATATAACTAAATCATTATAAAAAAAAAAATCATTTACATAAAAAATGATAAATTTAACCCTTTAGCTGCAAGGAGACAGCAGCTTTGAGAGAAGCCTGGTACACCAGCTCCTCCAAGGCTATCCATGCCCCAGTGTGCACAATTTCAGGCTTACATACACTGAACATCTGTTGCCTTTACATGTTTTATTGAACACATTCTAATCAATACTTTGTATTTTTACTTTTATTTTGGGTTCCTTATTGATCTAGGGAACTTTAATTGATATTTTAAAGATTCAATATTCAATGAAAATTGTTCCAAGGTAAATTATATACATATTTTTAGTAATACTTTAATGTTATTATTAAATCTTAGATTTTAGTTTGTGTTTCCTAAATAATAACCACATACTTATTCTCAAAAATAAGGTTAATACTAATAAACTTAATAAAGTTTATTTTAAAAATTGCTTTCCTACACCTTTTTTGATCAGGGACAACAACCCCACTAAGTTTAAAACCTATTTTTCATTTATATTAAAACATTAACAAAACAACAAAAACTTCAGAGAATGTTGTATTTTGTATTACTGTATGAAATAAAAACGAAACAATCTTAAATACAATAAAATAAAAAAGCATTACTATTATTTATTATTACTTTTTTTTCATCCTATTAAAAATTTTGTTGAGTGTGATATATTTTGAAGCAGTCTTCATTAAATAATCCTGCATTGCACAGGTCACAAAAATACAAAGTCCACTTCAGCCTTTTGTTCATCCAGCATACAATACAAAGTATAGGATGACCTTTTTTCAATTTTTTAGGAAAATTTTTCTCTGTAAGGCTGTCTCGAGACTCCTAAAAAAGCTAGAAAAAATCCCATCGACAGCCTTAGACAACAGAAGCCTCTCTTATTGAGCCATAGAAAGAGATTAGATTATCTCAGCTGTACAAGAAACAGCTCGAACCACTATAGTGGTTTCATTCAGTTAAAGGGTTAAATGCTAAAGATTGTGTCAACTAAATAGTAGCTGAAAACTGTTCCTGTACCTCGATAAAGGTGATTCATAGTCTCTTTCCAAGTGAAACTCAGTAATTGATTGCCCAAGGATGTATTTCTTGATGAACTTTAAAAATAAATACAAATTAAATGTATACATATAGAAATAAAATATACAAGTAAATATGTTCTTATAATGAATGAATGAATAAAGCCTTTTATTACAAAAAATTAACAGGAATTATTAAAATAATAAAAATTAAAATAATTTTACTACAGATACTATATACAATAATTATAACTTTAATAATATTATAAGTGGTTCTTATAATAACATACATTCATTAATACATTAATACCTTTATCGTTCCTAATAAACCACCAGTTACAAAGTTCAATTAAACTAATTTAGTAGTGATGAATGGTGGTTGACTGTGTAGGTTAAGTTTAAAATCAGAGAGTAGGAACATATGATAATTTTTTTAAAAGACGCATATAAAAGCTTTTTTTTGTATTGCAATAAAACAACAGTTCTAACAACAACAAAAATGCACATATTTATTTATTTTATTCCAATAAAACAATTATGATATGATAATAATAAAATAAATAGTAAAGAGTGTCTATACACTGATGTTCCAAAAATATTGGATGTTATGAGAAAAAGGAAAATTGCACTTTATGGCCCCTTATTAAAATGAAATTCATAAGTCTGATAAACCAAATTTCTACTTATTTTAGAGATAAGGAGACCAAACCTGCCTCGTTGAAAGAGATAGAAAAAGATTTACAGGATATGGAGATTACCTGCGAGGATGTTCTGGAAAGCAACCGTTTCAGGGTGAAATTGAATACTCACATGGGTTTTCAAGGAAAACCAAAGCTGAAGGCGGGAAAGAAAGACAGAAGAAGGGAGCAGCACTGACGAACAATGACACGGCACTGGGTGAATAACAGGATGGGGAAAAAAACAGTTGAAATGACGTGGTCCTTAGTAGGCCAATACGGAAAAAAAAAATATGATAACAAAAAATTTCAAACCAATTAATATCTTCCAGAATATGAACAATATGTATTCATTTGAATTGGGAGAGGTCAACAGGAGCTGTGAGCAACTTTTGCAACATGAACATTTGATAGAGACATAGCACAGAATTTACAAAGACAAATGATTAAAGCTATGGTGGATCAATGGAGAGAAGAAACAAAAATATTGTTGTTTTAAAAGAATGATATCGATGTTGAAATTGGAGTATGGGGAAAGATTTAATTGGCTGGTCCAACATTGATAAACCAAGAATTCATGAAATTTTCAAAAGTGCATCAAGACGTGTCAACGTCAGTCGATGTGATAGGGTTGAAAAGGTTGGAAACTGTTTGTATGAGATGATCATCAAGATTTCAGTCGTGCACAAAATTAGTATAAATTCAAAATTAGGAGAAAAAATGAAAAGTGCCAAAGATCTGAATTAAATTATATTTTTATGTTAGTAATGATTGAGGGGTTGGGTAGGAAGCTAAGAATTAACGACATTGGTCTGGACCAATGGAAGCTAGGACCATTTTCCAAAATTAATTTGAATCAGCCTCCATCATCAGTCTCAATTCTGTGCATAACCAATATGAACATCTAAAAAGGTATCTAGTGTCATGTGCAACTCCATCGTTCTAGCAGAGTTTTGTTTCCTCTATGATTCCAAGTAGTATCTCTTATACTGCTTCCCATGGTCCAAATGGATGAAAAAGACAACATTTTTCCTTCTTTCATTCAATTCTTAAAAGATTCTTTATATTTAAAAATGAAAAAGGTTTTTCCAAGTTCAATTAAAGCAAATAATATAAAAATAACTTTTCATTATAAAATAGTGAGTCCAAATGGTAAATAGTGGTCCAAAATAGATGAAAATGGTGATTCAAATGGATGAAAAAGACAACATATTTCCTTCTTTCATTCAATTCTTAAAAGATTCTTTATATTTAAAAATGAAAAAAGTTTTTCCAAGTTCAATTAAAACAAATAATATAAAAATAACTTATCATTATAAAATAGTGTGTCCAAGCAATCTATACTAAGCAAATATGATACTAAGAAAGAGTTACAAGCAGGTCTTAAGATACATGTAATATAACTAGATTGTAAAGAAAAGATAAACTTACTGATTGTCGACCTATAAAGCCATCTGGAGAAGCCATGCTGCATGCAGTATGTGCTACCAGATAGATACACATACATACATACAGCCCCATGTAAATAGAAAGAAGAGCCCATTGCCACCAAATATTGATATCCTTGAAACTGTTTATAACATATGAAATGTTAATAACTATCACAACAGCACTAAGAAGACTAGAAACCAGTCTATTACCCCTGTAAGAAAAAAATAAAATTAAAATTTGTAATACCACTTGCATATTCATCATAAATTAATAATTCATAAAAAATCTGTTTGTATAGATGGATGATTTAAAATAGCAAGCCACATTCAAGACTCAATTATTTTAAATATTGCATAAAAGATAATCTTCCAATATATTTTTTAAAAGTTTTTTGAGTCATTTTATGTTTTAGAGCATACTAGCATAGCTTCAATTAATATATATTATAAATTAAGGAGAATATTTAGAACCAATAAACGCAAGTAGGCAAATAAATTCATTGAAGAAAGTAGCTGAAAAAAATAGACTTAAAATCTCCGTTCAAAAGACCAAATTTATGACTACAGACCCTCACTTTAGTAAGAAAGAAGTGAAAACAGATTTCGGTTAAATTCAGGTGAACAACAGGGTTCGCATCGAGTGGGTTCCTGGACACTTGGGTATCCCTGGCAATGAAGAAGCTGATAGGCTAGCCAGGCTAGGATCAAATAACATTCCATGCACTCCCCGAACCAGTATGCGGCATTAGTCTCAGCTACGCTAAGCGTAGAATAAAGGGCATCTACATTAGGAAATCGAACAAATACTGGTGCAGACTAAGAGGATTATGACATTCCAAACTATTCCTTGACAGCTTCAATGAGAAGACATGTAATGCTCTTCTGGATCTGGACAGGGAAGCACTAAAAACAACTATAGTGGCATACACGAGTCATTGCAGACTCAACGCATGTTCAGGCTGCGACTGGTGAGTATCCCCACATGTCGCTTCTGTCGTAAAGAGGACGAAACACCCTTTCATGTTATGTGCCTATGTGATAAGGTTTGCCGACCTATGGTTAGCAACTTATGGTCAGGATAGAGTCACCAACCCTAGGCAGATTGAAGATCGAATTAACACGTTCACGACGGGGCCAATTTTCATGTTTTTCTCTGTGAGGCGGCGCTTGAATTCAGACGCCGCAGTATCTCCAACTTTCTTACTTAACTAAAAATATAATCCTACAATATTTGGTGGTGCGCACATATATTATATATACCAATGAGACAGTTTAGTGCGGGCCACCGGTGGTACGCGCCGCCCGATGAGACTGACTATTGCGGGCCACCGGTGGTACACGCCGCCCCATGAGACGGTCTAGTGCGGGCCACCGGTGGTACGCGCCCGCGTGAATGTGTTAATCAACCCAGCAAGCATACTTAAATTTGTGGGTTTAGCTAAGTTAAGATTATAATAATCGCATACAACGGGGTGCACAATAGATCAAATAATGGTTGCAGTGCAAATTCAAGCCCACTAAAAAAAAAATACAAATTATAATAAATAAAATTGAAATGTAAAAAAAATCCCACGTGAGATGAAAACCCCCCATATATTCTCGCATTTAAAAGGTTAAGCAGACCCGATCTCAACTGAAAAGGACTAAGTTATTTCTTGATAAGATGTCAGTAGCACTTATAATACCCAAATAAACCAGTTGGATGATTAAAATTCCTTGTATTGATTCCTATGGATACAAATTTAACAACTGAATACAAACAAAAAAGTCAGAACAGCACGGGAAAGCACTATTGCAATCACCATCTATAAGGCGGCTGCATAGTAAAGTTGTACAAAAAACAATAATAAAAAAAAAACCACACACATATTTATATAATAATGAAATATTAAATACTACAACAAAAAGTTCATACTCACAAACCATTAGCAAATACGCCCATTATACTAGGATTACTAGTGAAAGCTATGACAGGCAAAGTGGCAAAAGGAAGCTGAAGACTCATGATATCATTAAGACGATCATTTAGTGAACTCAGTTCATCAATCCTTGAGAAGAAGGCAACATAAAAAGTAGGTGCTATGGCTACTAGTCTGGTGAATAAAACTCTCTTCCAACGACTCCATTGCAGGTTTAGGAAACCCTGTATCAAAATTAAGTAATATAAAATATCTGTTAATAGAAAATGAGAGACATATATAATAATTTTATTTTTATCCTTATGAGATATAATTTTATATAGATTGATGAATAAAGAAAATATAAAATAATTTAACTCTAATACTACTTAATCTGCTAAACAGCTTTTAGACAGCATTAAAACAGAAAAATTGAGTTTGTGTTAAAGTAAGAAATAATATTCTGACAATTTGGACATCACCATTTCAGGAATTGGAAAACATTTTAAAAGCTATAAGTTTCTCAAATGACATCATTAAAATAAAAATAAAAGATCACTAGACATCTAGGATATGCGAGAGGCCTAGATTCATTTAACCTCTTTAGTAAACACTAATGTAAGAAATATGCTGGAAAACCATGCAGCAAGTTAAAAATTTGAAAAACTATTTATTTGGACAAGGAAGAGATTTGAACATTACCTGGAATCTGTCTGATATGAAAGACTGGACAGTTGACCATTAAGTAAGGATGATGGGCAAAAGAGAATTGAACAGATCTCAACTCAGAAATCAGTTGTTTACTCAGTGATAACTTGATGATAAAAATCAGGTGTTCATCAGGCTAGCCCTAAACAAGATAATAACCAGTAGCAAAAACTAAAACTGAGGAAAGAATGGAAGAATCTATTCTTCCCGACTTTGCCTCTAATTTCATTAAACCAGAATTCCACATTGGTTATATTTATAATCGGTCACCGAGTTTATTTTCTATCAGCAATTAATTAATTATCTTAAAAACCTATTCTCAAATTTTAATTTTCAAGAAGTTGGTCAGCAAGTGCAGTATACACACAGTAGGATTACGCATTAATAGGAGGAACTTGTATCTTATCAAAGAAGAGAGAACTTAGTCTTGTTTCTTATAAAGAAGACAAATTCTAGTACATCTCACACTTATAGTCTAAACAGGCTCATCCTATAGAGACATTGCTCCAAGACGCTCCACTTACAACTTCTTTGTGATGATTTTTTTTTTTGTGTGTGTCCTGATAATGCCTGAATTGTTGAAAAGTTGAATGGTTGGTTTTTCCAATATGTAGAGAATTAATGCTTTGTTTTGGGGATTTTTCCTATTTCATTCTATGGAATATTTTAATTTTATATTTATGTTAAGAATATTTAATTTTATTTTGTGCAATCACAATCAGTCAATAGCGATAGAAGCAAGCACAGATGGAATTCTTTTGTTAAATGCTACGTTAAAAAACGATGAGGACCATTGATTATTGCGTTAGTTCACCAACTTACAAACAAATTATGATTTTGGCTTATCATTTTCATTTTGTAGTATTTTTGCTTTAAATATTTTTGTATGTCCTATTAAGCCTTTCATATCGTATTCATCCATTTACT
The DNA here is from genome assembly GCA_037127475.1 of Arma custos. Classification (NCBI taxonomy): domain Eukaryota; kingdom Metazoa; phylum Arthropoda; class Insecta; order Hemiptera; family Pentatomidae; genus Arma; species Arma custos. The sequence goes on from CM073761.1 coordinate 14,344,383, forward strand.
TTTCATTATTTAAATTTGAATTTTTTCATGATAAATATATCAAATGCAATTTTAATATATTAGAATTACTTTGATACTCTTATTATGATATAATTTTATACATGCTGTTAACTTATTTTGCTAATCCTTGATAAAGGTTTGAATGCCAAAACATTGGCACATAATACAAGATGTTTATATTATCTCAGTATTTTTTTTTTTTTACCACATCCAACCAAATTAATTCTTCAGCAGTCCAGTTAAGAAAACCATCACCAGTAAGGTTGAACTGTATGGTTTTAAATGATAATTGGAAGGTCAGTATGTGTTTGTAAAGGGTTTCTCAAGATCTTGGCCAGTCACCTATCTACTCTGAATACCAATAAGCTTAGAAAGATACTTTTACAAATAAATAAATAAAAGAAATAAAGAGATGTGACTGGACAAGGATTTCATGCTATTGTAGCTTGGAGTGCCCAAAGAAGAGATTGCTAAAGAGGGAGTTAGAATTGTAATGTTGCATTTTGTAAGCTCGAAGGCTGGGAACAAACTTTCCTTGGAATAATAGTGGATAACTAAACTAAAATAAAGGAAAAGTCTCACAAATCCAATTTTTCATATAACTTTGAATACATCGGCCCTAGAAAAAAAAGTTTATTCTACTTAGATAAAAAAAAGATAGTAGATAGTTACAGGACTAAGCAAAGATCCACAATCCAGAGTGAGGATCGCAATGGTCGAATTAGGTAGTAGGATAATACAGGAAATATAACAAGGGGGCAATATGATAGAAAAAGAATAATGGCCAATGACTGATCAACTTTTATGTTAATCACAATACCCTCATTGGCAACTCATACTGTAAGTTGATAATATGAAATAGTATATTAAAATAAATAATAAATTCAAATCACTTGTAATAGCAGGGTAGGAACATATTCTGAAAAAAAAAAATCATTTTATTTAATGATGAAGCTGGAATAGAAAGCTTCTGCTGGAAGATGGCTATGATTTCGGTACCTTCAAAATGCTGGCAGGTGGAATAAGTAAAGGTGCAAAAATGCACATGCACATATGCTGGGTGAAAAAGAAAGCATAAACAAATAATCGTAAAACAAGTTTAATAAAATTAAAATTTGTTTTACAATTAGTATGATGTTATTAACAGACAGAAATATTTAGATACATAATTAAACAGTTTAATGAATGGCTCTGTATTAAACATTTTAAAATTATAATATCAATTGTATTTAAGGTTGGAGAATATGATAAAATGTTGATAAATTAGCTCTCCAGAATTGATATTTCCACTTTCCTTGGATATGTTTGAAATAAAATTGTTTCGATACAGATTTTATAACATTTATTTGAGCATTTCCATTATAAATAAAAGTTTGAAATTTTAAAAAGCAGTAAATTATTTTATGATTTTTATGGAAGTGATTGTACAAATTTTGGGAGTATTCCTTACCATCGAGAACGCTGTAATTAAAAGGAATAAATCAAACACTAGAGGAATAGAATCCCACTTAATTAGAACAAAGTATTAACTTTACTAACACACTATTCCTTCCAACATTATTCCAATAAGAGCACCATACCACTTTCAGCTCCTTTAGCAAAAAACTAGGTATCAATATGGACCATACTCTATCATGGAAATCATGTATTACACAAAATTCCTGATAGTATACCTTAAATTTGTCCAATGTTCTCACCATCTTCTCAATCAATATATAAGCTCCTCATGTTTTTACATATTTTTCCGCACTTTAACTGTGGTGCATGGTGGCCTCTTCAGCTTTTTGAATACCAAAGCAAATCATAAATTAAGGTTTTTATATTGTTTTCACGATGGTCTCTTGAGTCCCACCTTCAGGTGAATAAAAGTGGCTATTTCCCTTCACTCAAAGATAGCATTTCCAAGTACTCTTCCTGCATCTACAATCTTGTGCAATTCAAATCCTCTTTTCATTTACAGGGAATAAGATTTCATAATTTTTACCACTATTAAATAAAATCCCATCCTTCTTACCTCCATATCCCTCTTCACATACAAACAATAAACCCACATATGCAATACATGAACACTCCTTTCTTTTTCGTACCTTTACTCTCTGAAACTCCCTCCCATCAAATATCTGCTATACTCCTTCCTAATCTTCATTAATACCTCACTTCCTTAACAGATGGTATTTAAACTAAGAATCTTTTAATAACTATTTGCATTTGGCTTTAAGCACTAAGCAGTTTAAAAAGTAATGCTATTCATTTGAAATAGTAACACCACACAAGTACTTATATCATTTTTTCAATATTTGTTTTATAATATTTTTTAATAACTAGCAATAATTTTTCACCATTAAAATGTATTTTTGTGTTTATGTAAAATATATTCTTAGTGTACATATTTATCAAGCCTTTTCCGATGGATTAGGAGCAATTTTGTCTAAAAAGTTTGATAACAGGACGGATTGATCACATATGATAGCAGAGCCCTAATGCTAAATCCTACATAAACAGCACTAGATTTACTGAGGTTATAGACCTTCATTCTGTGTTGCGGCTTTATATTCAACATAATCATACTGGTCAACAGGTTAGTGTGAACCATACCAGGGTAGGAACATATTCTGAAAGTTTCATTTTGTTTAATTATGAAGCTAGAATATAAAGCTCCTGCTGGATGGATGTTATGATTTCTGTACCTTCAAAACGCTGGCAGGTAATTTCCACAGACATCACGAGACATTTTCCACTTTGTATTTGAGATTACATTACCAAATTTATTCCACTTTTTCCATTAAGACAGGCAAATGCAAAGACAGTAATAAAACATGTAGAGAACGATATGTTTCTAATAGAGGGTGGACTTATAAGTGCATTGAGATCAACCAGTCATGAGGCTGTGAGCTATTCAGCCATGCTTTCCAATATGCAGTTTATAGTGTATCAGAGACCAGTAGTATACCTGCAAATAATAATATAGTAGTTATACACCTGAGGCAATGGCAGTCAGTCAGTACACCAGCAAAAAATTCAAGAATGTTCTGGATAACTCAAAATTATGTATCCAGAAACCTTAAAGAAATAGGAAACAGATTAATCGAAACAATAATTTTTTCCCTATAGCCATCAATCTAGGAATAAACATCATAGAGTTCAGCTATGCATTAGGATCAGCCATTCAATAAGGTAACAGGTTACAATAGCTTTCAAAACTTCGGCTGGAAGCTTTACACCTATGCTTCCAACATGCAGTTTATGATACATCAGAGTGATGACTATGATTGACGAGAAGCTTAAGACAATCCTTAAAGATATCTTAATTTGGGTGCAATAGACAACATATTATGTTATAATCTTAGATGGAGACGAATGATCAGTAATATCGGTGGCAATTTTCATCTCAGACTTATATTCTATATTACTAAATTCACGTTAAGAACAAAAATGTCTGTTTTAGAAGACCAATAGTAAAGGGATACATTTAAGAGTCTCCTCGCGCTATCAATGGCATAAGAGGAAGTCAAAGAAGAAGACACATTCAAGAATTAAAAGGAGATTCATCAGATACTAGCTCACAGGGTTGTTTTTTTGTTTTTCAACATTTAAGATCCTATATGTCAGTAAATTATAGAATAGGTCTTTTTTTTCTTTTTTATAACTAATATATTTTACTTGAATAATTATTGAATAATAATTTTAAGGTCAACCAATTATTGAATAATAATTTTAAGGTCAACCAATTATTGAATAATAATTTTAAGGTCAACCAATTATTAAAAAATAATTTTAAGGTCAACCAATTATTGAATAATAATTGGTTGACCTTAAAATTACATAGAGGAGAAAATGGTCCAGAACGAATGTTTCAGCCCACATTGCAGATCTTTAACAGAACTGAATGAATTAGATAAAACTAATAAAAGAGTAATGTTAAAATTGTTTTGTTCACAAAAATTTAATATAAAATTAAATTAATTGCATAAACTAATCAATAGTAAAACAACATGAGCATTGATAACAATAGATATAGTAAAACTTGGATAAAAATAAAAATACAAAGATCACACCTTAATAGTTGCTAGGGCAAAAGAGACCATGAGTAAGCCAAAATACAAGAGAAAAAGTATTAAGGAGGGTGCAGAGGGGTGATAACACTGGTCGACAAAAAAGAACTTTTTTTCTTTCATAAGAACTAAAATAAAATTTTCTAGAAGTATTTTTCGTGCTGAATTCAAATATAACTTTAGTTTTTCTCCATCGGGCAGGAGTTTTGTGTGATATTCATTTGAATTTTTATAATATTCGAAAAAAATCGATCTAACTCAAAATTATAACTACTGATTCTGACATACCTAGAAAGTGGTAGATAGTGATTTCCAGGCATTATTTTGCATCTGGAACGGCTCTCTTCTTGGTCCAACAGTAGTCAGCCAGCATATTGGAACTCCACTTGCCTTGGTACCTCTTTTTCATAGTAGAAATTTGCTGATGAAAATGCTCACCATGCTCATCGCTGACAGCTCCAAGATTTTCGGGGAAGAAGTTTAAGTGAGAGTCCAAGAAGAGAATTTTTAAAGACACGTTGCATCCAATAGCTTTATAGGAATGCAGAAGATCAATCACTATGTCATGATAGTTTTCTGCTTTACGGTTTTCAAGAAAATTGAAACATAAACTTTTGAAAGACTGCCAGGCCAGATTCTCCAGTGGATTTAACAGTCCTTCAAAATGCTCATCGCCCTTAATGACCAGATTTGTGGTCCTATAAAAATTCCTTCTTTCAGTTTAGCATTACTGATTTTGGGGAATTTCGATTTCAAGTACTAGAATCCATCAGACTGTTTATCCATAGCTTTGACAAAATTTTTCATTACTCCTAACTTAATATGCAATGGAGGTAACAATATTCTTTCATAATTCACTAGCAGGACATATGACACATTTTTCTGGCCAGGGATAAGAGATTCACGTTTAGGCCACGATTTTGTAACATAGTGAGACTTCCTATCTCTGCTGTCCCAGAGGCACAAAAAACAGCAAAAATTTGGTGAACCCAGGTTGCAAACCAACCAATAAAGGATGATTGCTTTGACCTTTAAATCATCACAGATATTCCATTCATATTTTCCATATTGTATTTTCTCTAAAATTAGTTTCACATTTTGATATGTATCTTTCATATCAGCAGCATGCACTATAGGTTTTGATGGAAGTTCATTGCCAATATATAGCAGGACAGCATTCAAACTAACTTCAGACGAATCTACAAATAGTCGCCACTCATCTGGCCAATGTTGAAGTCCAAGAGTTTCCATAACTGAACAAGTATCACTACAAAACACAATACCATTTTCTTCAGAGAATGGTCAGCCAATGTAAATTTTATAACACTTCTTTAAGAGTGGGGTCAAATTTCACCTCGGAGACTTGAAGGTCAGCTCACCACAAATATAGCAGAAACTGTCTACATGATTTACACACTTTCTTGGCATGGTGAAAAAACAAAGCACTAAAACACTACATATACAATACACTTCCAAAAAGAAAGAAAGGAAATATTTCGCTACTGAACAAACTCACAATCAGCTCAACACTGACACATCACAATGCCAGATGAACAGGTCTGAGCATGTCCAAACATGAATGAACCTGCACAGCCTTGTTTTATGGTACTTCAGCATAATATTACTAAGAAAATTTCCTTAAATACAGCTTGGATAAAATCGCTGTATATGAAGTACAGGTTCCTATGACAGGTAAAGCCCCCCGCTAAAATCAGATTTTAAAAAGTAGCTGTCACAAAAAAACTGTGCCTGATGGAAAAATTCTGATTACATATCTGAATTCAGTATGAAAAACTGCACAAGATTCACAAATCAGATTTCTTGTGAAGAAAACTTGTCGACAAGTGTAATTATAAATGAATCATTGTAATTAAATTGATAAGGCATTGAGAGTGATTGTCAATATACAATTGTAATAAAAATTAAAAAAACATTTCATTAATAATAATGACAAGTATTTAATATTAACACAACATAATATGTACTAATAAAAATAAAAAGGACATGAACATAAAAGGACAAAAACATAAAATGCCCTCGACATTTTAAGTTCTGAGCAATATTTAACTGATTTCTTTACACCAGAAATAAATACATGTAATGGCAGTCTTGTCGAATCTAACCAGGTTCCAGTTCTAAAACTGCACTTAGTTCTGCACCTTTTTAACTGAAATCTCCAAATTGTTTCATTTGTACACCATTTCATGTTTTGGCACTGCTGAAAACGCTTTTTTCGAGGCAATATCCCTTTTCATTGAAAAAAAGCAACTGCTTCAATCTCAGTTTTAGGATGATCCCATATTTGCATCATATTTTATAAATTAAAAATAAAAAAAACGCGGAAAACACACTCGTACACAAACAATAACAAATGATAAAATTACAAAATTCCTATAATCTGCAGTGTTACCAGCAGCGGGGCCACTCTAACAGACAAGTACCGATTATGTATATATATATATATATATATATATATATATATATATATATATAGAGAGAGAGAGAGAGAGAGAGAGAGAGATCCAGAGAACACTAATATTGGCTTTAATCCTATACTGGAAATATGTACACAAACAGAATGTATAAAGATGGCATCAGGTGAAGTATTAAAACCAGCAGGATTGCAAGCTCCCCTACCCGAGAGACCGTTGCAAGAGAGACCTCAAGAAATGGCACCTGGATCATCGGAGGTACTGGTCATGTCCATCTTTAGCCTATGTGAACAAGTTGCTATTAAATCAGTATATAAGGACCCGAAGAGTATAGTTCGCCTCAATGGTACAAGATCTGCACCTTTCGGAATCTGTAAGGGAGTGAAGCAGGGTGACAGTCTAAGTCCCTTCCTTTTTAATATTTATAATATTTATATATAATTTGTGATGGACCAAGTGTGGAAAGTTTGCAAAAGAAGAACTCCTAGAGCTACAGTTGGTTATTGGAACTTGATTCCTGTGTTGGTCCAAAGTTTTATCTATGCAGATGAGATAGTGGTGATTGCAGATGGGCCTGAACGTCTACAAGTAGCTGTCGATGAGGGGTCTGAAGAATTGAAAAGAAAAGGATTATGCATAAACCCCAGTAAGAGCAAAATCATGCATATTGGAAGGAGAGACCAACAGCTAACAATGAACTGCCTTAGACAGAACCTTGAAGTGAGATAATTTTGATTATCTAAGTACTGTCATAAGTAGGGATGGACAAATGGACCAAGATATCTTGAACCAAATAAGAAAGGCGAATGAAGCGTTCTTCCAAATATCTTCAGCATTGGTAGGCAAGCGAGAAGTAAGAAAAGAGGCCAAGCTACGCCTGTTCAAATCTGTATTCTGACCTGTTCTTCTATATGGGTCAGAAAGCTGGACAATGCTTAAGAAACATGCATGCCAAGTTACCGCAACGGAAATGAGGTTCCAAAGGAAAGTCGCCGGAAAACCCGACGGGATTATGTAAGAAATAACAGCATCCGTGCCACACTAGGTGTGAGATTTGTTATTGATGTCCTAGAGGAACTCCAGTTGAAATGGTATGGCCATGTTTGTAGGATGGGAGATGAACCTAAGGCTCGCTGGTTGATGGAAGCAAGGCCATTAGGAAACCGCCCTGTAGGTAGGCCAAGACTTACCTATAGTGAATATATAAAGGGGCTAGGAAAGGAATGCGGCTGCCCGATGGATCAACTCCGAAGAATGGCTCTGGACAGATAAACTTATAAAAGATGGACTGAGGCTACTCCATGCCTAACATCACTATAGAGATGGATAAAGAAAAAAAAAACAAGTTGGCATGGATGAGATTGAGGACAATAACCGAGCAAGACCTCAGAAAAGCAGTATCTGAACTTCAAGAATTCAATGGTGAATCTGGGGAATTGAACCATTTCTTGAAAGGAGCAGAGCGGATAATGGCCAGAATCGAGGCAAAGCTGACCGAGGACGTATTACAACACGAGGAAACAGACATTAAAGGCGGAGATAGTGTGTCGTGTAGAACGACATGTGTTGAAATTGATCCAGGCAGACGAGGAAACTCCATGGGACACTGTCAAACAGAGATTAAAGAGAACCTACAGGGGTGGATGGTGGACCTGCGAAGAGGACCTATTTCAATTAATGAGGCAGAGGAAACATAGCCGGCAGAAAAAAGGGCAGTATGTAGGTGAGCTGCTGGCAAAGTTTCACAGGATAGTGGACAAAATGCGAGAACATCAACCCCAGTAGAAGTAGAGTGCAAATTTATACTCATGTCTAATATACTAAAGATACAATTAGCAATAGACACAGGAAAAAAAGAGGGACTGCCCCATGGCAAGAACTTCATAGAATGTGCTCAGGAAATGATAAAAACGAGCGAAAAGGAGGAAGAAACCAGGATAGAAGGAGAACTAGCTTGGAACAGGGTCTCTTACAAGACAGTGAGGAGTAGGAGAGAAGGTGAGTCGAGTGGAAAGGAGCAACTCCAGAACAATACAACCAGGCCTAGCTTTCAGAGACAGAGAGAGCAGAACAAAAAGAAAGAAAGACGGTTTCCCACAACAATGGATGTGGGAAGACAAGGCACCTAGTCTCTATTATAAATTTCCATAATCAAACTAATATATATATATATATATATAAATATATAAAACGCATAAATAACCAAAATTATATATATATATATATATAAATAACCAAAATCAACCATCAAAAGATCCTTGTAAACAATTCAGAGGTGCTATCAGCTAAGCATTAAAAAAAAAAAAATAAATAAATAAAAAAAAATATATATATATGTATATACTTTATAATATATATGAATAGAATAGAGTAGAAAACAAACTTTATTCTGGAACCAAGTCCCTTTAGAATAACAAACATGAACAGAAAAATAAACATAATATATATCTTGGCTACATAATAATACAAATCATGAAGTATTGTGAAGTACAAGTGCCAAAAAAAAAAAAAGAAATGAAATAACTAAAAAGTAGGAATCAACAGGATTTTAACGAATTTTAGAGAATAAATGTTTTAATAACAACAGCTACTAAATAAAATAAATGAATGAGCTAGCATGCAATAAATTCTTTACTCTTCTTTAAGAAAAAGAAACAAAATCGATTATTCCTGATTTATTTAAGCAAATGATTGACCTGCTTAGAGAGCATCTTTTTTGGGAGGTCAGGAGATGTTGGAAAAGCAAAGATTTAAATAAAATCAGTGAAGAACCATGATGGATGAAAGGAAGGATTGAGTTCCACACTTTGGTGGAGCGGGCAAGAAAGGAACGCTCGAATGCTTTTTATCTTGTATTGTATCGTCTTGGGATCTTGTATTGTGGTGCTGGACTGAGGATTTGAATTGGAGGAGACTAGATATATGAAGAGTGTCGAGAGTTAATGCATTGGTATAGAAAAGCACTAAGGAAATATTGTCTACGAATGAGAGGGAAGAGCTACTTTAACTCATCATAATGGAGTGACACGCAGGATCGCCTCGAAGTACCAAAGACAAATCTTATAGAGCAGTTCAATATTCATTGTTCGCTTTGATCGGCCCTCAAGCATTTTCGAAAGGCCCCCATATACCACAATACAGTATTTGTTGGGGAGAGCGACACCATAAAGGAAATAATACCAACAGGTGTAAATTTCCGACCCCATGTCAATAAATACCGGCTATTTTGAGCACTTACAAGGTAAATAAAATTATAGATCGTAAAAAGAATAATTAAAATGTTATTAGAAAAAATACAAAGATTAAAATGAGAAATATTGAAATGAAACAAAAATTAAATTTAATGAATGAGAGAATTACATGTGAGAAAAAAACATGTGGTTAAAGCAATATACAGAGCAATGAAATATACAACTTAATAATGAACTATCAATATGCAGGCCTGATATTTACTAAAATAAAATTTAACATGGATAATTGAAAATAAGAAATAAATTAACTATTAATTTAAATTTAATACAAAAAAAAATCATAGACTTAAATGTCCATAAGTGACAGCAAAAAAAAGTTCTCTCTGACGTCTTCTCAAGATCAAGGCCTTTACTATTACTATTAATTGGAGAAACCTGATATTAGGACCACTATGCCAGAGCATAAATTCAATACGATTGGCGATCATCAATGCATTCAATACTCCCAATGAGTAGAAGGATGGTGACTGGAGAAATTCCAGAAACAGAAATTCATAATGAGTGATCCACAGTTCAACACTGCTGGAGTGCAATTTCCAAAAGGTACTCGTAATGAGTAATGTACTCTTAATGAGTGATCTTCACTGACCGAAGTTCAAAACAACACCATCACACAAACAATTCGCGATTACTTATTGTCAACACATGAATTAATGCGTGGGGCGATTGATCTTCAAACAGCCATATACTAAATTCTTTTTTTTGTTTTTTTAGAATAGAATAACTTATTGATATTTACAACTGTAATTATATTAAATCAAGTAAATCTGTCATAAGAACAGTATGTCATGAAAAAAAAAAAGTGGAGAAACTATCCATTGATAGCACTCCAATAAAGTTCTATAGTAGAAGGTCTCAAGGCCATCTTCTTTTCAGACACCTCCAAGGGTTATCAGAAATATTATGGGAAGCAAGTTGAGAGACTAGCGGATTCAAGTGTGTATGGAGCTTTTCATGGAAGGATAGGTATCTAGTTTGGGCTACATCAGCAACATATGGGATATTAAGATCATGATGGATGAGTTTGTTTGTGACATAATAAGGAGCATTGAGGATTTTACAAAGGATTGTGGATTGTATGGATTGGATACGAGATGAATTGGATGGTTTAGTAGAGCCCCAGAGCTCAACTCCGTATGTCCAAATAGGTCTGATAACTGTCATGTAAATGAGTCTTTTGATTTAAAACAAACAAATTGTAATGTAGAGTATGTCCGATATGGATTGATCAGTATGCTGTGTAGTACGGCAATGAAATGTAGTTGGACAGCACTGCTGAACATAAAGCATTTCTCTCTCTAATTGGGAGCTTTGAACGTTTGTCCAGTAAATGTTGAAGTAGGCAAAAAACGTCGAGCAGTTTCTTGTCTTTTCAGTCTAGTATGAGGATTCCAAGTGAGACGTTTGTCCAGATGTGTTATGACATAACCCCTTTTTGTTTTTGGTGTCTTGATAATGCCTGAATAGGCGAAACGTCGAGCGGTGTATTACTGAATTGCATAAGGCTTTGCATTGTGGTTTTTTCCCAATTGCATTATAATATATATATATGTAGTAAGGTCCGTAAGTTTCCAGCCTATCCTGCTTCCCCTCCTTCAAACATGCCGGGACCTGCACGCCTATGCGTGTAATAGTAATATTATTATATTAATAATAATATAAATAATTATTAATTATAATTATTATTAAAGAGAAAACTGTGATTTTTAATAAATTTTTTTAAAATTAAAAACAAACAGCTATTTCTAATGAAGAAATACACCTCTAACATATGAATAATTGAGCATATCATACCTCCATAGCAAACTGTCCTGCATAACATCCAGTCATTGTACTACTTTGACCAGCAGCTAGAATACCAACAGCCCAAATGTACATTGCTGCAGCTCCAAATTGACACCCCAAGAAAACACCACTGTTATAAATATCAACATCTACAGTAGCATTAGGATTCTGAAATTATTGAACATTCTTAATACATTATTTCTAACATTATTAAACACATTATGTGTTTTCCAAGGAAACTAAAAATCTTTAAAAATGCATAGTCATGTTCTTACTTATATATACCACATCTCAGATATCTTTTTATATATAGTTAAGGTACCTGCTACACATCACCTCATAGGCTCTGCACTTATCCTACTAAATTTACTGCAGTTTTCCTACTAAATCGTATTTACTGTTCTTTACCCTATATATTACCGCCTCACATCTCACACATCGTCATTAGCTTTTCAATCATATATCTGTTGTAAGTTGCTGTACATTTATCATGGTGTAGTTTGTTCCTTTGCCATTGTTTCATTCATTGTAAGATATATATAAATAAATTTCTTTTGTTCATGTTATTAGTAGCAGTTACCATAGTTGGTACCCTTGAACAGGTATTGTATTTTCATATAAATGAATGAATGAATGAATGAATAAAGCCTTTATTACAAAAAATTAACAGGAATCATTAAAATAATAAAAATTAAAATAATTTTACTACAGATACTATATACAACTTTTTTCTTGTTAATTTATGTAGGCCTTCCCCTTAGGGAGTGATGGTCTAACTTCCCTGGAGACCAATTCCTACCGGGAAGTGCATTTTCATAATTGCAGTTTAAACAAGAAGAGGTTCCTGTGAAATCAGAATAACGATTTTCACCTCGAGATCCTCACCTGTGAAGAATACTGAATTGGGTGTACCTTTGCGGGATTATCCCTCTCGAGAGACCCAAACTTTAAAAATGGATTCATGGTCAGTAACTATTTATTTAAGAAAAATTAAAAAAATCCTGGTTTAGATCTCCAAGTCTAAATGATTAAAAGAAATATAAGGAAGTAAGCTGGATTGTCTTTCATGGCTATGACTAGGGGAGGGCACGGAACAACAAAATATGCAACAAGGAATGAAAGGGGTCTAACTGGAAAAGAGCTTTGGTAAAAGAAATGGATAGGACCTCATCAAAGACAATAGTGATCACTGAAACAAAGACAAAGGAGACAGGCTACGTAAATGTGGTAATAGGCATGCACTGATTTACTCTAAAGTAGCAATATACGAGAGAGCCAAAGTGGGAGTAGCATTTTTTATACACACGGACTTTAAAACAAAAATTGTTGGCTGGAGGAGTGTTAACAAAAGGATACTGGTTCTGAACCTGAATGATTAAGAAACCAAAGAAAAATAGATGTTAATAGTGGCATGAGGACTTAATGAGGATGAACTAGCAGGGGGTGAAAGATAATGCTGCTGGGAGACCTGAACAGAACAGAAAAGTGGGTAGATGTCAAGTTGGTTTCTAAAATGTGATTGGTCCACATGGAAAAGAGGTTAAGAACAACCATAGAAAGAGGCTTCTGTATCACAAATGACCTTGTTCTACTCAATACACCAGGATGGAGCAATCTAGTAATGAAAAGCCTATTATTAAATAAATAATATTGAAAAGAAAATTGATCCCTAGAGTGAGAGATGCAAGAGTGAAACCCCCTAAATTGGAAGTGACCACTACCTTCTTGTGGTTAACATGGGTATGCCCAAACCACTGAGACGAAATGAAGGTAATAATACAAAAATAGTATCACAGAGAAAATTAAGGTATTTCAATTGAGAAAGTGAGCTCTAGGTATTCCAAATTCAATTTCAAAAGAACTCGACACTGGACAGAGAAAGATCATCATAATTCCGAGAGTTTCAAAACTTGATGGTAAAAAAGATCCATCGATAGTTGACTCTATCGATAGTGACCATCGATATATCAATAGTAACTATCGACTATCGCCCAACCCTACAGTGAAGGAAAGCTACAGGTAAATTTAGATGTCTGGACAAAAGAGTTAACAAGAACTATGGTTACTAGCACTTTCAAGAGTAAGTGTATGCTGGTACCCAAAATTTGAGTATTCACATTAATGGGGAAACAGAACAGGTCCACGTCCTCAAGTGAGAATGGAAAATTAAATGAAGACATTAATGCGAGAATGGCCACCAAGGGAAGGATGTTCTCCGCCATCAATAGAAAGTTTTTATATAAGAAAGAAGTGACAAAAGTAACGAAAGTGGCTATTTATCATTATGTATGTTCCTATCCTCACTTATAGAAGTGAATCCTGGGTCCTAAAACAATGTGATAGCAGCCACCTCCAAAGCTTGGAAATTAGTTATCTGAGGAAAATAGAGGGGAAGACCAAGAGGGGTCAGATATTTAACAGGACGATTATGGACTGAATTCAAAATTAATCCCTCAATTAGTTAATTGAGAAAGGACAGCTTCAATCGTTCGACAATGTAATGAAGATGGATGACTGCTGTTCAAGCGAAGATAGCTAAGGAGGCTAAACCAATTGGAAAAAGACCCAAGGAAAGGCTGAGAATGAGTTGAGAGGATAACCTCCAAAATATCCTGAAAGAAAAAGGAATTGGATGGAGAGCAGTCCTTGACGGACACAGATGGCACCTTTGTGCATTAATCTCAACACTATAAGATACTACAGAATAAGAAGAAGGTGTACTAGAGGCTGAAAATTTTTAAAAGAACCTCTGCGAAAGTCACCTTCAGGCTGGCTGCTTGAATCCCACAGATGGGAACCATGCCATTTCCCCTACTACCAAGCGAGCAACGCTTAACTCACCCTTTGTCCTCATCATGACCTAGTTTACTGTTATATCTTTGCATTTTATTAGTTATTACTGTTTTTTGCATTCAACCACATTACCCTTGTACTTTTATTTTTATTGGATTTTTTGAAACTTTGTTATTATATTATATAATAACAATATAATATTATATTCGGACTCAGATTTTGAGTGTTATTTGATCCTGCAATGGCTTGCTCTAGCAAATCTAGTTGTAAAGTCAGGACAACCTCTTTTTGAATGTTATGATACAATAACCTCAAGGAATGTTGTTTTTGAGAAGAAAATGCGAGTTCGCGAAAATTTCTTGACAGATGTGGCACATGCCTCTAATTTTGCAAAAAAATTGCTCTATAAATTGTCAGGCTATACTATACTACTACTGGTTGATTTCGGCTAAACCGGTTAACCACCGGATCTGTAGCTACAAATTTCAAAAGATTCAAAAACTATTCTGTGATTTCATGTCACACACACCAACAGAGGAGGGAGAAGAAAATGCAAAGGAAAATTAGTGAGTATAGTGTAGGATAGATATCATTACCAGGTATTATCATGCACAACATGACAAAATTAGCAACATACAGAAGACTAGGCAGGCAGGAGGCATGTTATAGAGGGACCCACTCACATATAATAAATACTTGGAGTATAGAATATTTAGAGTATAGAATTTAATTAGAGTATAGAATAAATACTCACAGAGTATAAAATACTGAGATTTGATTTAATACATACCTTTTTTTTTTTAAGTTTAAAGTCAGGCTTTTTTATACTACATCAATCAAAGCAAAGGGGGTGAGTTATTTACCTTTAAAATATTATTATTATTTGCTCTTTTTCTCTGCTTCTACCAGATAATACACCTACCCAAGTCAAGGGTGAGTGAAAAATTAATTTGGTATGTTCATTAGTTTTCTTATGATACTCACAGCTCCGAGTAACACTGCTTTCTGCATTAGCTCTAGAATATTATAATTTAGATCTAACTCTTATATGCTGTTCACTGTCATTTTCGGAATCTGTTCATTTGTGGATATGACCAATGGCAAAACTTTTGCTTTATGAAGCTTATATAATTACTTCAATTCCTCTGTCAGGTCCAGATATTTTCTATTATTATTATTATACAATTTTTATTGTTGGTAGAAACCACAAATAAACTTATCTCCAAAATATGCCTCTGTGGCAACTTTTGGTGTAAAATTAAAGTCATGTAATTAAATGACTGAAAAAAGACACTTCATAGTTTTTTTATCTTCTCTGTGAAAACTTGTTGACTGATATTAATCGTCCATAGTTTAATTTTTATTTTCCTTTTTAAGTTAATTAGTATCATGTACTGTACTACTTCTTATTTATACACAAATTTTCATAGTAAAATTGTCATGCAACAAAGTTGGGGTGGGTTAACCCTGACCCTGACAGTGAAGCCTTCCTTCTCACCCTTTTTGTATCCACAACAAATGGTTAACCCAATAAAGTACGATTAAGAAACATCACTTCCTCATTAAACCAATATTATCTCTTATGTTACAAATTCTAAATTGTTAAACTATACACTAAATAATTTGTAGTGAATTCAGTCCATGCAGATTAATAAATTATCCATTCATCAATTTTATACAATCCTTTAAAATTTCCCAGGATTTTAATTTTTAGGAAGCCTTTATTGGTCAGGTTAATAACCTAAACCAGCAATAAGATTAGTTATTTATAAGTTTAACAACCTAAGTTCTTTCCAATGTTATTTATGAATTGAGTCTTAAAGTGTAAAAATGTTCAATTATATATTAAATAGAAAAAGCATACCTTATTAAATATGTCAGAATGATCAGTAAAATTATTTTCTTGGCATACTTCATACTGAAACAATAAACAAAAATTATTAAAGTAAATTTAAAACAAATTTTATTGCATATTGATAACATGAATAAATGAAATCATGATATAACAATAAATGGTAAGTCATTCTTTATGACTGAAGAAGCACGCTCAAATTTAAATTTTGAAAATCACCACACTTTTATACCGCCTAGCATAAGCATAGGCAACTTAGAGGGATATCATAAGGTAATTATTATAAGTTAAATTTCTAATGTTTTTTTTAGAATAGAATAATTTATTGATATTAACAACTATAATAATATTACAACGAGTAAATCTGTCATATGAACAGTATGTCATGAAAAAAAAAAAAACACTTGTGGAGAAACTATCCATTGGTAGCACTCCAATAAAGTATATAGTAGAAAGTCTCGAGACCATCTCTTTTCAGACGCCTCAGAGGGTTATCAGGAATAGTATGGGAAGCAAGTTGAGAGACTAGCGGAGTCAAGTGAGTATGGAGGGATAGTTTGATAGGGATATATTGTCATGGAAGGATAGGTATCTAGTTTGGGCCAAATCAGCAACATATGGAATATTAAGATCATGATGGATGAGTTTGTTTGTGACATAGTAAGGAGCATTGAGGATTTTACAAAGGATTTTGGATTGTAAAGATTGGATACAAAATGAATCAGATGGTTTAGTAGAGCCCCAAAGCTCAACTCCATATGTCCAAATAGGTCTGATAATTGTCATGTAAATGAGTCTTTTGTAATTAATTGGGAGCTTAGAGCGTTTGTCCAGTAAATGTTGAAGTAGGTGAAAACATCGAACAGTTTCTTGTCTTTTCAGTCTTGTATGAGGATAACGGCAAGTAAGACGTTTGTCCATATGGAGTCCTAGGTAACATATCTGTTCGACAGGGATCAGTGGAATGTTATTAAAGGATACAGTAGGGCAGAATTCATAGGTTTACGACAAAGGGTGAAGGTAATTTGATGGGATTTGTTAGGATTTATTTTAATTCTCCAATTTTGACACCATTCTTGAAGGTTTGAGACATGGGATTTAAGAGATTGGGATGCAACAAATGGATTCTTATTTACTGATAACACACATGTGTCATCAGCATACGTAGTGAGGACAGTGCTTGGATGGGTTGGGATGTCAGCTGTATATATCATGTATAGGATGGGACCCAGATACTACCTTGAGGAACACCGGCAGACTGGGTAAAGAGGGAAGAGTGGGAAAAATTATGATTTACTTTAAAGGTTCTATTACTGTAAGTATATTAGTATCAGGTAGGAACTGATAACAAGGAAGTAAGTAGAAGTTAAGAATTTACAGAGCTTGTACAGCAGCCCTGGGGGCCAGACTCGATCAAAAGCCTGCTCTACATCGAGAAAAGCTTCCTTCCAATACATTCCGTGCTCTAATTCGGATGAGACAACGTCCACCACATGATGGCATTACTGGATAGTGGAGTGTGATGTTCGGAAACCAAATTGGTAATCTGGGATTATTTGGTTGGATTCTATGATAGGATGAAGATGTTTCAGAATGAGTTTTTTAAGTATTTTGCCCATAATGGGTAGGAGAGATATAGGACGGTAAGAAGATGGGAATTCTGGTGGTTTTTTAGGTTTTAGTATCATCTTAACTAAGGATAATTTCCAAGAATCAGGAAAGTATGGGGTGCGGAGTACAGGATTGTATATACGAGGAGTGGCTATTAAATAACGAGACCGACGTTGCTTTCGATATTCATGGGATTGTGTACCTTCACTGGGTTCCTGAAGGTCAAACTATTAATCAATACTACTACCTTGAGGTACTTGCAAAAATACGTGAAAGAGTAACAAAAAAAAGACTTGAAATGTGGAAGGACAAATCATGGGTTCTCCACCAAAACAATGCACCAGCTCATTTTTGCGTAATCTGTCAAGAGGTTCCTAGCCCAATACAGCATCCCAGTGTTAGAACATCCACCTTATTCACCACCATCTTGCACCATGTGACTTCTATCTATTCCCTAAGGTGAAATCTTCATTAAAAGAGATGAGATTTGAGTCTGTTGAAGCTGTAAAAGAGTAAGCGGCACGCGTCCTGAAGGAGCTGATAGAAGATGACTTCCAGCACTGTTTCCAACAATGGAAAATTCGCATGGAGCGTTGTAGGGATAGAGAAGGGGTGTGTATTGAAGGTGATAGTAAGTAATTATGTATAAAATAAAAATAAATTTTATTGCAACATGAGTCTCGCTATTTAATAGTCACACCTTGTATCTGTAAGAAGTAGGATCGCTTTCCGAGGAAGGCGTTTTAGAATGTGGGATGTGATTAGGTTGTGCCCAGGGGCTTTATTGGCGAGTAATCTGTGAATAATGTTTGATATTTCGGAAGGATGGAATGCTTTAGGATGAGGGGACAACTGAAGAGGAATACTTAATTCTGCTTCAATGCATTCAAAGTAGGTTGGATTAAGGATATCTGGACGAGGGTTAAATGATTTGAATAGGTGCTAGCCAAAAATTTGTGATTCGGTTCAAATTTTAATATTTTAGGAGTTTTTTAGTGGTATTCGATAAGGATTTATCAGTAGTACTGAGATTTTCTGTACGGTAATACAAATTTTTAATTTTGAATGTTCTGATCTCTGATTTTAATTTGTTTGTCTGTTTGGTATAATGACTCCTGTCCAATGGATATCTGGTGCGGTGCCACTTTGCTCTTGCCCTAATTTATAGTATTTAAAAAAAAATTCAAACTTCAAGTCACTTAAAACAATAAACAAAAAAATAAAAAAGTTATTTCTACTTTTGTTCGAAGGTTATCAGATAAAATTAGAAAATTGCAGGGACCGATTTAAACAGTCATCTTTTAAAATGAAAAGTATTAGTTTAGCTTAAATATTTGTATGTAGATCCGTACAAGCTTTTTCAACTTTTACTTTTATCTATAAAGGTAATTACAGAACAGTTATTTCCAAAACTTTATTTTCAACTTAAATAATACAAGATCATAAAAGATCGTGGGTTCGTAGCCAGGCAGGTGGCCCTAAGATTTTTTAAAGGGAGCAAAAAATCCTTGGTTATGCTCTCCTTCAGACGGGACATTAATCAGGGGTCCCAAGCCTGTACGATGTAAGGAACTCGTTAAAAATTCTTATCCCAATTAAACCTGGATAGGCGAAATTTAGATCCCCGCTGTAGCATCGACCTATTAGCCATAGCACCATAAAATTAGGTTAAATAAACAAACAAACAAACTTAAATCACACAATTTTGTTCTAAAACTTTTATATAACCCATTTACTCGGAAAGTTTTCAACAAAAAAAAAATTATGATTTTTAATTTTTATTTACAGAAACCTTCTCAGAGACTAAACTACATGATTATTATCTGATAGTTCACAGATTGTAAAGAGCTGTTATTAATCCTTGCTTTTTTTATATTTACTATTACTACAATTGAAAGAATATTAAATACTCTATTAAGGTTCCACAGCGACTATTAATACAAAAGGTTTCAGTGGTTTCTTACTTACAGGTCGAAACCAGAAGAAACAACTGAAACCTTTTGTATTGTTTGTTTATTTAATGTCACTGTATGCTGCTACGGCTAATCGGACGATGCTAAAGTGGGAGCTCTAAATTTTGCCTATCCAGGTTTAATTAGGATAGGGATTTTTAAGAAGTACCTGACATTGTGCAGGCTCGGGAGGCGTAACTAAATATTTTTTACTCCCTTTAAAAAATCCTAGGGCCACCTGCCGGGCTACGAACCCGTGATCTTGGGCTTAGTAGTTTGTTACGCTAACCACTAGACCACAGGACGCCCCCAAAACCTTTTGTATTAAAGAACATTGTTTAATATGCCACCATGACCATGTAATTTTTTTTATGAGTTTAAACAAGGGCACTCAACAGCCCAAGCAGCAAGAAACACTACCAACACTTTCTGGAAAGAGTGTTGTAGCAGACAGACCATTGACTATTGGTTTGAGAAATTTTCAATTGATGACACAGATTAATTCATAAATAAATAATTAATTCAAATATAATCCATTTCTCCTTTCTAGCCAGGGGTGAAACCACCACATCTAAGGCAAGGATAATGCAACAAAAACTTATAAAACAAAACTGCATCAGTTAATAGGAAGGGACCTATACTCATACATGAGAGACAATGAAGAAACTAAACGGGCTAGGTCACAAAGTCCTTCCACACCCACCTTATCCGCCAGACTTATCTCCAACAGATTTCTATCTGTTCAGAAATTTGGACAACTTCCTTAAGGGTAACATTTTTGAAAATGATTCTAAAATAAAAAAAAATGTAATTTAATTATTCATTACTCTTTATTACTTCTTGTTTAGTTCATTGCTTCAATTTTAGATTAACTACATTCTTGACTATTGCATTACTTTATTTTTTACATTAATCTAGTTTACTTTATTATGATTATTTTTGTTATTCCATACCTTTGATTAGATAATCCACTTTATCTTTTTGTCATGTTTTGTTTAACTTTTTTAACATCTCAACCCCCAATGACCCAATACATCATAACAGAACATAAACATATACATATTTTACAAATAATAAGCTAACTTATTTTTCCTACAAAATAAAGTTCAAAAGTCAATTATAACAGGTTTTGTTCAATAAATTAATACTAAAAAATACATTTACAGAAAATTAGATTAGTCTTAGGATAATAAATTTTTAAAAATATTTGTCCACTTACTACATCATGATTAGTTTTTTTGTACATTCCATGAGCAAATACTGAGACAACAAAAACATTGATGAGAAAAGATACAAGAAGAGCAACACAAGCTTCAACGAAGAAATAGAAATTGGCCTCTTTGACTTTTTCTCTTTTTGATCTATCGATCTGACGGGACTGAAAACATAATCAATTATACTAATGTTAAGCAACTGAGATATAATATATATATATATATATATATATATATATATATATATATATATATATATATATATATATATATATATATATATATATATATATATAATTATAGAATAGAATTATTACTAAGTATAACTAAATGTAAAGCAACACTGAAATTAAGTAAAATATTTAGATGGTGCCTTTATCGGCAAAATCTTTAACTGTGCAATCAACAAACAAAATAGAGCAACTTCAACAAAAGGCTGTCAATATTTAATTGAACCAAAATACAGATCTCTGCAAAAGGAAAAACCTAGTTTAGTAATACTAGATGATAAATGATTAAAGCAATAATAATTTTTCATGAATTATTTCCGATTGGATAAACAGCAATTTTCCAATATAAATCATTTTTTTTTTATTCTTCATTGTTTTTTTAATTTCCTGTTTGATTTAATATTTGTTTAGTTATTCCTACTCTATACCTCTTTGTAATGTTTTACTTTATTTTATATATCTTTTTCAATTCTATCTTTTTCTTTCCCACAGATAATAAGAACATATATTATTTTTAATTGATTATATTTCTATCTTTAAAACATATACCACTCTTTCATATTAATTGTAACTAATTTTAAACTTATTTAACCTTTCACCAGTAACGTGTCATTCATTACAGATTGTAAAATTCTTTCTCATGTAATTTTAATACATTTATAGAATTCATTTCACTCTCTATTTTTTAATTTTTTTTTAGCTCTTATCAGTTATTTTATAATTTAACCTTTTGTTCAGTATATTTCATTCATTTTCATTTCTATCATTTCTGTCTATAAAAAAGTTATATTATTTTTGGTACTGCACTGTTGATATTGTTATTCTTTTTAGTTTTTCTCAGCCCTTATGATGGCCTAAAAGTAAGGCCGATTACGTTGGCACAACATTGGTATAAAATTCATTCTTTCATTTGCTCTTCAACAAAACATCAGCTACATACTTTGATAGGGTTTTAAAATTGATTAAATTATTTTTTTATCTAGATTAAATAAATTGTAAAAAAAACATGTTATATATTTCTTAAAAACATGTTTGTATGTGTGTGTATAAAATTTATAACATATAAGATTGAATAAATTTATTACTGGTGTTTCGGGTCATAAATAAAAAAACATTAAATATAACTGTAATAACTGGTTTTGACTTATAGTCAGAAGTATTAGTCAAAGATTTAATAAAATAGACTTTAGCCTAGTGTACTGAATAAATAAAAAAGGGGAAATATCTTATTCATCTAAGTTTGTACCCAATTGTATCTATCTTTCTCATTAGAATTCAAATTTCTAGGGTGAGCCTCGGGGCAGGTAATAAATACCTCTAGAAAGGAGAGAAACGCATTATGGTATGAAAGGATGAATTCGGTCCTGAGAATGAATCAAGTCTCATGGGATAGGTAATCAAGTTTTTAGTTTGTAATGACTTTTGTAGCGTTGACAGAAACAGGATCATCATTAGAGGTATGTGCCCAAACATAAAAAGGAAACAAGATGTTAGGATGAGGTTAGTATATTATAAAAGAAATAAGAGATGAAGAGATCAATATTTTCATTCCCAACCATTTGTGTTATCTTTGCCCTATTATTTTCTTATTATTTTTATATATACATATATTTGAAAATATAAGTATGGGATGTTATACAAATGTATATAATTAGAATGAAGTTATATTAATACAAAATATAATGTCAATATAGAAGAAACGTGTAGAAATAAAGATATAAAATTCCAGTAGGGAAAGGAGATAAATTTAAAATTTATGGTGCTCATTAATTATGAACTCTTTGATTGCAAGATATGATGGATGTCAAAGTGATGAAGAGAGAAATAGGTGTGAAGAATGGAGATGGAGAAGGATGAAGAGAAGATATAAATAATAAAATGAGTATGAACCAAATAGGAGAGGCTGCTGGGTGAACCGTGTAACTGACAATTAAAATATGTTACAAAGCAAGACGGAAGTGCTAACAGCGATCTCTAACGGCCAAAAATATAACTAAGAAAGAGAGTATAAGAAAATGAATAAATAGGTGAATTTAATGACACCTAAATAATGTATAAAAATATTAAAGTAATGATAAAAGAGACAGCAAAGAGTATTAATGAGTAAATTAATGGAAAATGGTAGAAAGATAATAGCAATAAAATTTATGCCAAGTGGTCATAATGTGTCATAGAAAAAAGGAGAGGATTTTTGAGTAAATTAAAAATTTGGGAGTAGGTTGAGAACAAACTAACATAATCCATTAAAGAATCACCAGAAATTTATAAAAAATTAATAAATTCATAAAACTTCAGAATTTATTGATCCTAAATGGTATGGGGAAACATGATTCTACAATTTACTATATATTAAATTAAATGTATTATTCACATATTTTTTTCTTATTTTAAGTAAATTAAAAATTGTAGTAAATAAATCAATTTACCTTAACTAATCCAGAATGTAAATACAAATTATGAGGCATTATCACTGCACCCACAATACCTATTGCCACCCCAAGAGTTTCACTGTCACAAGAGCTACACCATGGTATAGCCATACCTTTCATAACTTCAATGGCATCAGGTTGAACAACAAAGAACTGAAAACAAAATTTAAACTCAATGTATTACAATATTAAAAATAAAGAGACTTATGAGCCAGGTTCAAAAAATACTAAGAGGGGATGTAGATTACAGGTGAGGATATTCAGGAATGCAATAACTTCAGGATGAAACTAAAAAGTGCTCACCAGAATTTTTAAGAAAAAACAAAGCTGGTGACAGAAAAGAAAGGAGGTACACTGACAACATATGAAAAAACACCAGGCAAAGATGGTTGAAATAATGTGGTCCTCAGTAAGACAGTACAGGAAAAAAAAGTGCCTAATACTGGCTTAAAGATCAAAAGCTATTTTTACTGTCCATCAGAAGTCATTGCAACCAATGCAATAATAACATAATAAAAATGAACTGATATGTTCAAGAGGTGATAACAAAGCCTATAATTAGCAGTTTTATAGTTATCTTGTTTTGTAGTGATATTTCTAGCTTAATAAAACATAAATAAATAAGAGGAATAAAATGGCCAGGGTAAAGGTCAAGAAAATTCTCTTACATAGGGAGAACTTTTTATTAGTAAGCCAACATTTTGACCCACATTGCAGGTCTTCTTCGAGGCTAAATATACAAGATACAAATAAATTAAAATAATACATGGCAAAGAATAACACTATATGTAGTATATTGACAGAATAATGTTATACGTGGTAAGTAATAGAAATAAAAACCAGAGGGCATTGAATTATTTTATGACAAAAAGGTACAATATATTAACAAAGAGGTACTGATTAAATCCAACAAAGTAACAAATGAAACATTATCCAACAAAGTATCCAAAAAAGTAACAAATGAAAAATTGAGAATTAGGACAGAATTATAGTGGATAAAGATTAAAAATTGAATAAAAAAAACTGTAGTTAAAATTATAGAACAGAATTATTATAATTATTCGGCGCTACGACCTTTGTAATTGAGTCTTGGCCTGCTCCAGCATCGACCGCCAGTTCTCTCTGTCAAGTGCTGCTACCCTCCAATTGCGAACATCCAATACGGTCCGGGCGTCCGAAGCTACGCAGTTCTCCCACCGAAGTCGTGGTCAGCCTGCTCTTCTTACACCTGCCTTGTATATATTACTACAAGGTTGTCTGCAAATCCAAGGAGTTGCACGCAGGAGTTAATGAGTGTACCTGTTATTTGGATCCCCGAGTCTCTAACAGCCTTTTCCAGAGCAAGGTTGAAAATCAGGCATGCCAATCCATCTCCCTGCCGAACCCTTGTCCCAGTGGAAAAGCCTCTTGAGAGTTCATCACTAATCCGGACGAAGGAAATGTTGCCCTCCATAGTCATTCTTGTTAGGCGCACTAGCTTCGGTGGAAGATTCATCTCAAGCATTGCTTTATATACTTCTGCTCTGTTGACCGAGTCATAGGCTTGTAAGAAGTCAACAAATATATGGTGTGTCGTCACCTTGTATTCTCTGGTCTTTTCCAGCAGCATCCGGAGTGTGAATATCTGGTCAGTCGTTGACCTACCTCTTCGAAATCCACATTGATATTTCCCGACCTCCGAGAACAGAATTATAGTAGATATAATAATGAAATGAAAATTAATAAAAATGAAAATAAAAAATAACATAACAAATTTTGTAAGGAATAACAAAAATTAAACAGATGGTAAATCATAACAAGAAATGAAGATAAAATGGATTATCCAAAAAATCTTTATCTACTATAATTCTGTCCTATTCTTAATTTTTCATTTGCTACTTTGTTGGATTTAAACAGTACCTCTTTGTCAATATATAATTCAATCCCCTCCAGTTTTCATTACTACTACTTACCACATATAACATTATTCTGTCAATATACTACATTTAGTGTTATTCTGTGCCATGTATTATTTTAATTTATTTTTATCTTAAATATTCAGCCCTGAAGAAGACCTGCAATGTGGGTGGAAACGTTGGCTTACCAATAAAAAATTCTTCCTATATAAGAGAATTTTCTTGACCTCTACCTGGGCCATTTTCTTCCTCATATATACAAGGTCAACTAATATTATTTAACATAAATTAATAAGTTTATGTTTCTTACTTTATTACTAGTTAATATCATTTGGAAGATATATTAAACTATATTATGTAAAAACTTTTAACTTTTTTTTACAATAAAACCATCACAACCAGGTGGAGCCCAAATAATTTAACCTACTGACTGTGAATGGAATAATATGTAATGTAGTAAATATAGTAAAAATGTAGTGTGTATTTATGTTACTCTATCAATAGTGGCCGAGTTCAATTCAATCTATCTCTATAACGGTTTCTAGAAAGGAATGTAAAAATTGATCATTCTTATAAATTTTTATTTCTTTTTTTAAACTGCATTTAATTCATCTTTTTTTAGGGTAAGAGAAATAAAAACCATTTTCCAATCATTGTTTATTCTCAATTTTCACTCTATTAGAGACGTTTCGACATTATGGTGTCATTTTCAATCTTTTCTTCTCCTGCATCTGGAAAGTCATGCTTTTAAAAATCCTTGGGAGATCATAAGTCCTCCATGGTCAATAAAATAATATTACATTTTATTGTAATGTAATGTAATATTATTTTATTGACCATGGAGGACTAATGATCTCCCAAGGATTTTTAAAAGCATGACTTTCCAGATGCAGGAGAAGAAAAGATTGAAAATGACACCATAATGTCGAAACGTCTCTAATAGAGTGTAAATTGAGAATAAACAATGACTGGAAAATTGTTTTTATTTCTCTTACCCTAAAAAAATGTAAAAATTGAATAAAAATATTGATAATATTATATTAATATTTCTTTAAAATAAAAAAAATAGGGTATCTATCTAAATTGAATCGAAGGAAAGAGTTATAGTAACTACAAGCCTTAGAATTTTAATAACTTAAATAGCAAAAATTAAATAATCATGAAACATTTAAAACAAAAAAAAGTTGTTAAGACAAACAAAATTCAACAACTATTTGGATTGAACAGGGCCTTGCTTACACTCAATCAATTATTCAATATTACAATTTTAGTTAATGCATGTATGAGATGAAAATAGTTGACTGGATGATCTAATGTAAAGGAGATAGTTGGGGGGTGCAGTCAATAAGTACACAGAATAAGTGATGAACTTATATTATGTGCCGACGTTTCAACCTACACTGTAGGTCAAAACGTCGGCACATAATATAAGTTCATCACTTATTCTGTGTACTTATTGACTGCACCCCCCCAACTATCTCCTTTACATTACAATTTTAGGTATACACAATTACTGAACACATGAGGTAATACATTAGATTTTCATTAAAGAAAATTTTAAAGAGTTTTAAATTTCTTTTGTAAGAAGGCATGCATGCTAACAGGGTCTAAAAAATGCTACGGAGGCTTATCTTTTTTCATTTTTTTTCCCTATGAGACTAAAATCTACGTTGAATGTATTAGGTTGTTCAGAAAATAATGTAGGATTATGGTTTTAAAAGAAAAATTACTGATTAATACCTGTTTTTATTGACCAAAATAGTCTCCATTACTTTGTATACATTTCTGCCAATATGTGGCTAACTTTACCATACCCTGTATAGTATTTGGAACCTTAGAATTTATAAATTCTAAAAACACATTTTCTAATATCCTTTGTTCAATATTTTTTTTTTGTAATTAAAGGTCAATGTGTTTAAACATATGATAATCAGTAGGGAGAGGTCCAGTGAGAAGTGAGAGAATTATTTCCGAGTAGTAAAATGTTGCAGAAATAAACAAACATTTTTGTTTGAAAGAGGATTAATAAGTGTTTACATTTATAAAAGTCAAAGTCCAACAAACATAAACAGTTTAGTTGGACTGTTTTTGTTTGTTGTAAACTTATACTATTAGGATAGGTGTTTTAAAGAAAACCTAAAATCCCGCATTATTTTCCAGACAACCCAATATATTGTGATTGTGTTGATATATTATAAACATTTGAAATGAAAACTACTTTAATTTTAAAAGGATATTTTTATCATTTGATTTAATGCACCATTTAATAAGTTGCAATTTAATGCAAATGCTAGTGTTGGATTGCCTAACACATGACATGACATGTTGTTTCTATGATATAAAGCCATCTTCAACAAAAAATTAAAAAAAGCAGCCAATGATGTTTTTATAATTTTTTTGTCACGGATTAGTGCAAAGTGTTCATAATATATGTGGAAGAAAGTGGTCCGGGTAGAGGTCAAAATGAATGCCCGGACCACTTTCTTCCACATATATTATCAAGGTCAACAATTATCATTCAATATGTTCATAATATACTTTCTATTGACATAAATCACAGTTCAATAAAACTGTATTATCATTTTTGATTCAAATGAATAAACTTAAACATTTCAATACACATTGAAATGGGGTATAGAGTAAGAACATTAAATTAAGAAAAAAATAAAAAAAATTGTTGAACACCAAAAGCTTCTCCTGTTACTGAGAAAAATTGAGACCACAATTAAAATAAACAAGAACTAAAAAAGAAAATAACACTATTTATAATAACAATGAAAACCCAAAGCACCTTAAGCATATTGGACAAAAGAGAATATTTATGGTTCAAAGGTTTTATTTTGAATTTAATGCTTAAGAAAAACATGAAAAAACAATGTTTATGACATGATTTATTGTAATTAATTTGAATAAAAATAATATTTTAAAACAACATGGGATAAACAAATTTTAAAAGAAATGAAAAGGTGACTTTACTCATAAAAATCCCAATCAACTACCTGATCAATCTATTAAAAAAATATTAGCAGAGGAATAATTCAATGTTTTACTTTAATATTGCCATTTTCCAATAATGCCTTTTTCAAGAAGCAGCCCGCAAAATGAAAAGATTTAGTTATTGGAAGCAATGTTTATTATTTTGTTTTCTCAAAGAATCAAAATTTGAAAAGGTTCATAATTTAGACTTGGTGGCTAAAAAGCACTAATTGGGAGGTTTTAAAGAAACTTCAGCATAATAACCGTAGTGGGGAAATATCAATTACAACACATTTCATTTTAACAAATAATGTTAGCTCTAAAGCAGATATTAGAATATTCCCTCTTTTATAAACCATTACACAAATTTTAAAAACTATTATTACCTCATATCCAAAAGCTACCGCCATAATAGTTATAAGAATGCCAAAAAGTAACTCCAGTTTTCGAAGGCCATATTTATCTAATAAGAGAAAAGTAAAAGTGTCGACAACAGTTATTAGAACACCCATCCACAGCTGAATCCTGAAAATGAATAAATACCACATAAAAGAAAATAAATAGGTGATGTTCATAAATGGGTCAATGCACATCATTCTTCCTAAGGCCATGTTAATATTATAACCGATTCATAAATTACTAGACCCCGACTTTAACTGATAAATTAATTAGCTAATATTCAATTATACCATCACACCATTTAGCCTTAGGTTGTAATTAAAGATACAGATTTCACCACCGACCCACATTGGATGAATAGCCTACCGGTTTACTTACATATCACTTATGATTCAGTTAAGAACCTTGTATTTAAACTATTATTAATTTATATTGATGATAATTGTTGACCTATGATAATGTATGTTGAAGAAATTGGTCCGGGTAGAGGTCACTGAATGAAATTCTCAAGTAATTTGAGAAATTTTTATTGATAGCCAACATATACCGATCTTTTCCTTATATTCCTGGTCTGTCTGACAATATCCAAAAAATCATACCTCTATATCCATCCGGAACATATCTG
Organism: Arma custos; assembly: GCA_037127475.1. NCBI lineage: Eukaryota > Metazoa > Arthropoda > Insecta > Hemiptera > Pentatomidae > Arma > Arma custos. Next base: position 14,373,879 of record CM073761.1, read on the forward strand.
CTTCCAAATTATCAGAACATGCTTTAACCCTTAACCGCACGTTTAACTTTGACCAATCCTCTGTTCTAGCCATGGTTCCTAATTATACCAAAAGACTAATTACAGAATCATTATATATTAACCTCGAAAAAAATCCGTTAAACATAAAGACTGACAAAAATAACCTATCAATAGTTTACAGACACATACTAGACCTAATACAAAAGAACACACCACCCCCGCTTCCTAATGACTTTCTCCCACCCCCCTCCCAGCGGGCCAATATTATATGTATGTGTATAAGTATGTATGTTTTGTGCGTGTATCTATGTGTATATACATATGTGTGTGTGTGTGTATATATATATATATATATATATATATATGTGTGTGTGTGTGTGTGTGTGTGTGTGTGGATTTTCAAGTCTTTATATAAGGCTTCTACACTATTTGCTTCTTTCCCTTTATACGTTACTTACAGCCATTGTAACGGCTTTTATATTCTGGGAAATTTTTTTTACACTTAGTAAGAGTGGGGGAACTTCCTTCCTTTCCAATTTTATATCAGTCAGTGTTTCATAGCCAGGGAGGACCCACCCCCAGCCCCCCCCCCCCCACAGGTAACTTATGTTTTGCACTATTTACTATTTACTATTTTATTTACTATTTACTCACTTAATAAAAAATAAAAATAAAAATCACTATTTACTCACCCTCCCTCCTCCATTTCAATTCATTTTAATTTCTTTCCCTCATAACCTAAAACAGTACTATACTCAATTTACTGTTATTATCACTACTTCCAAGCTCACTATTAATGTAAGGCGTTTATTTGTTTAGTTATCTATATCCCAACCTAAATATCATCAATCAATATATATCATAATTACCATAATATCATAAATACCATATCCTTGCCGTTTTTTATATGTATTTTAGCCCAATATAGCCTGATTGTATTATCACTTACTTTACTTAAAACATACCTATTTTTATACATTAATATTTTACACTTATATAAAGTCTCTTCTTACATTCTCTTATGCAATTAATATTCTTTACACTAGTATAAAGTATTTTCTACCTATCAATATTAATACTGTATTTTCTAAAATACTTTTTATTTTCATTTTTATTTTATTTTATTTTATAAAATTCATTTCTAGATTTTTATAATTTTTATTTCTTCCTTTTTTATTACCTATAATTTTTAGTGCGTAATTCTTATCACTTTCTAATTTACCCATATCATTTCACATTCCTATTATATATTCAGTTTTTATTTTTTATCTGTAATACCTTAATTGTTTAACTGTCAACACTTTCTGTTTTATTATTTTCTTCATGATGTGGGTTACTACCTTTTGGCACTTAGTAGTTTATATTATACACTTATATATATTTTAACCTTCATAATTACCTAACTGTACATCTTTATCAATTTTTTTGCCTGCATTCACCTTCTTTTGGTTTATCTATATTTAAAATGTTTTAATATATTTGTACCGTTTTCTTATATTGTCTGTATTTTGCATATAGCCCTGAAGAAGACCTACAGTGTAGGTCGAAACGTTGGCTATCAATAAAAATTTCTCAAATTACTTGAGAATTTCATTTAGTGACCTCTACCCGGACCAATTTCTTCAACATATATTATTAATTTATTTTTTCATAGGTGTTATTCTTTTTAATTAGTGAGACTTATTTTAAGAATTTTATTTCATTTCAGGGTTGCACCATTGATGAAAGTCCATGTGATGAGGCATGGTATTTCCAATACATAACTTTGAATTACAGTAACTAAAAAAGATCCAATTTTTTTTAAAACAGGAATAATTTTAATAATCTCAAATAAAAAGTAATTGGTAATGTCATACATATGAAAAAGGACTTAAGTGTTATCAGAGACAGTAAAAATGGCAGTTAACACAGTCAACCAAGGAATCCATAAGTATCTTATTATAAATAAATGGACACGAGTATTGACTTTCATAATTAATTCTAATATTAAATTAAAATGGCCTAACAAGACAAAATGATTTTTTCTAAAGTAGAGTCATTTATCTACAGTAGCCGACATGAAATGAGATAGGTCAGAATTTTCGCCATGTTGCCACACTTTATTATTTTTATTTATTTTATTATTCAATGAAATTTACAACTGTACTAAACTAATACAACAAGTAAATAGGATGAATGTTACATATTGTCATGCATAAAGTCAAGTAGAGAAAGTACCCAGGAGTAGCACTCAAATAAAAAGTTCAACTTAGAAGGTCACGAGGCCATCTTCTTTTCAGACACCTCGGAGGATTGTCAGGAATTGAAGAGGTTGCTAAGTTTGAAACTAGTGGGTTAGTGTGGAAATAAAGTTTGTCATGAAAAGATTGATATCGGATTCGGGCCAAATCAGCAACAAATGGGACATTAAGGTCATTATGGATTACTTTGTTCGTAACAAAGTAAGGAGCATTGAGGATTTTACGAAGGATTTTGGATTGTAAGGATTGAATACGAGAGGAAATCGAAGGCTTAGTGGAGCTAAAGCTCTATTCTGTAAGTCCAGATGGGTCTTATGATTGCCATGTATATCTTCCGCAACCTTGATGCTATCAGTCGTGAAAGCATCTTGCCTTCCCTAGAACCCCTGAATTGGGGTGATATCTATTCCTGTTCCACCATTGATTCAATGGTTGACACACTCACTTCCTATCTTATTAATATCCTGGACACCCAGGCTCCTCTCAAAACTACAACCGTCCGTCGATTACCAGCTCCTTGGATGGATCAAAATATAAAAGAACTGCAGAGGAAGCGCGACGCAGCATGCAGACAGTACAGACGGACCGACGATTTTCAAGCGTTTAGGACTCTTCGCAACTTAACGCAATCCACAATAAGGCAGGCGAAATCCAAGTACTTCCATGAAGCCCTTTCCTCCGCGCCCGATCCTAAATCCAAATGGCTAATCCTTCGAAAACTCTCACTTTATAAATCCCCTTCACCAGTAGTCTTTCCGGTATCACCTGATGAATTGAACACCCATTTTTTGTCTTTCTCTTCTAACTCACGATCTACTTCTCCTACTTTTCCATTAGCACCATCATTTAACCACAACTGTTATTTCTCCGACATTTCACCCACCGACCTTCTTTCCTCCCTATTGAAATCCCACTCTCATTCCATCGGTTCTGACGGCATTCCCGTCAAATTGTTAAAAACATGCATCCCCGAAATTCTACCAGCCCTTCTTTACATTTACAGTTTTTCCCTACAAAATGCAGTTTTCCCTTCCTCCTGGAAAAAAGCAATAGTCCATCCTATTAACAAATCACCCAATCCATCAAACCCAAATGATTTCCGGCCTATTTTTATACTCTCTAACCTTTCCAAACCCCTCGAAAGAATAGTTCAATCCCAAATGTCAAATTTTCTGGAACAGTCCAAACTCCTTGATCCACTTCAATCAGGCTTCCGTCCTGGCCTTTCGACACAATCTGCCCTCGTTAAAATCACCACAGACATACATACTGCCATGGACGAAAAAAACTGACAGTACTATTTCTACTTGACTTTTTCGTCGTGAAAAGTGTTCGATTCACTGAACCATTCCATCCTCTTCTCTAAACTAAAATCTCTTTCCTTTTCCAACAGTTCCATACTCTGGGTCCAAGCTTTCCTCTCGGATAGGACTCAAGCAGTCTCCATTCCTAATCAACCATTATCCTCTTTCCTACCGCTGAACACAGGAGTGGCACAGGGTTCTAGTATTTCCCCACTCCTTTTCAACTGTTACATTAATGACCTTCCCAAATCAATCCTTCACTGTTCCCACCATTTGTACGCCGACGATTCCCAGATCTATTTGTCCTTTCCTCCGTCTGAGATAATAGCAGCATTTGCCAACATTCAAGGGGACCTAGATAGGATAAGTGCCTGGGCAAACTTGAATAAACTGTCGTTGAATGCTGTGAAAACTCAGGCCATCCTAATTGGTTCCAACATCCTTCTTAAATCCATCAACTCACTTCCCCGATTAACCTTAAATGATCACCCTATTGCCTTCAGTTCCTCTGTTAGAAACCTCGGAGTCATTTTCGACCAATCCCTCTCATGGAAACCCCACGTTGCCCAAATTTCTCGTCGAGCAATAAGCTCTCTAAAGTTATTCCACCGTTCCAAACATCTTCTAACTCTACCAATCCGTAAGCTCCTCATCACATCTTTTATCTTTCCACACTTTGACTATGGTTGTGTGGCATATGGTGGACTCTCGAACAGGCTCGAGGAGAGGTTGAGGCGGATTATGAAGTGTTCGCGTCGATTTGTCTTCGATGCCCCGAGAAGGTCTCATGTGTCCCGCCGTTACGTTGAGTTAAAGTGGCTTTTTCCTTCTATCCGTAGGCTCTATTTCCTTGGTTCTTACTTACATCAAACTATCAACTCACAACATCCATCTTACATCTACAGTCTCCTACTATTCAAATCCTCTATCCAATACCAAGGCACAAGATCTCGCCCTTCCGATCTTTATATATAGAACGGATAGAACCAAAACTTTTGAGCGTTCCTTTCTCGCCCGTTCTATCTCTCTATGGACCTCACTCCCACCCGATATCCGTCATGCGTCTTCTTTAATCTCATTTAAATCTAAACTTTTCCAACATCTTCTAAATTCCCAATCAGGTGCTTTAAAATCAATAAATAATTTATAGATATTTTCAACTTTATTGATTGATGAACTACTGTAAATATTCCTCACTCATAATGAAATCATTTTTTTTTTTTCTGTTACTAGATGCTATCATGTATTTACTGGGTTTTTTTCCATAAGCCTACTTCTATTTATTGTAAATTTGACTGTTTTTTTATTTTTATTTTGCATCACTTTTTCTGATTATCTACCAAAACATACCTGTTTAGTTATTTACTTTCAGGATATTTTGTAAATATTGTTTTACTCAGATGTAGGCCTTTGGCCAGATAAATATTTTCTTAATTATGTTCATCTCTGTTATTCTAAAGGGACCTGGTCCCAGAATAAAATTATTTTTCTATTTCTATTTCTATATGAGTCTTTTTTAATTAATTGAGAGCTTAGAGCATTTGTCTAGTAAATGTTGAAGTAGCCTGAAACGGCGAGCTGTTTCTTGTTGTTTCAGTCTAGTATGAGGATTCCATGTTTATCTTTTGTCAAGGTGTAGTCCTAAGTACCGGACCTGTTCTACAGGAATCAGTGGGATGTTATTAAGGATACAGGAGACAGGAAGTTGTTGGTTCACAATGGAGGGTAAAGGTGATTTGATAGGATTTGTGGAAATTTATTTTAATCCTCCAGTTTTGACACCATTTTTCAAGGTCAGAGATATGGGATTGAAGAGTATGGGATGCTTTAACTGGATCAGTGTTGACTGATAATAGACATGTGTCACCCGCCTACGTGGTAAGGATAGTATTAGAATGAGTTGGGATGTCAGCTGTAAAAACTGTGTAGAGGATTTGGCCGAGGATGCTGCTTAAGGACCACCCGCAGATTGAGGAAAGAGGGATGAATAGACATTATTATGATTTACTCTGAATGACCAGTTGGAGAGATAGGATTGGATAATGAGAAAGTATGTAGGTGGTAAGAATTTACGGAGCTGTAGGCTGTTATGGTTACTGAGGTTGATGGAATAGCATCAGTTGGAGTGGAAGGAATAAGGGAATGGGATAAGTTTTTATGAAGAGAAGACAAGATCTGGCATGTGAAATGTTGTCTGCGTGGTCTGATCTGTAAGTGATGTAGTTCCACGTATAGAAATGTGTGCGGTGAGTGAAGTGTGTTTCAATAAGTAAAGCAATATCTATTTGGTTGTCATGTAGAAATATGTCAAGTTTGTCACGGTGATTATGCATTCCATTAGCACCATCAGCATTCCACAGAACGATAGCTAGGGGCTTTATGCTCATGGTGGGTAATCGAGAGGAAGGATTTTCATGAGGAGTTTGATGAGAGGCTTGATAGTCTCTTGGAGATCTTTCAGGAAGGATGACAGAATAGAATTTATGTCAATCGGGTTCTGGATTTGGACTGGATATGGGTCTGGAGTTTGATATGGATAATTAACGGATAAAGGAGCGTTGGCTGGGGTTTCTACCCGAGGTACTGGATTTTCATTCAATGTTTGATAAACTACAGGATTCATTTGAGTGATTGGAAGGGAGAGGATTTGGTCGTTGAGGCGGTAATTTGACCCATAAGAGTGTATGGTGGGGAGGACTTTGCTAATGTGGAGGTTGAGAATTGGGATTGGCTGCCTTGGGCTTGGATATGGGTTCCCGAGGCTTGGATTGGAAGGTCTGGGCTTGGTAAAGGAATGCTGAGATTTGATTTGGGAGGTTTGAGGTGTCTGAGTTCGAGGCTGCTGCTGAAAGCTTGAGGTTCCTCAAGCTCTGTTGTCCGGAATCAAGTCTATCTGTAGGGTTTATGGTGAAATACTGTTGCAATAAGGTTGGTTTAGGCAATTCAGGAAAATCATAGTTTGTAACTGTAAGATGATTTATTAACCTCAGGCCAAACCACCTCGCATTTGCTGATGACATGATTGTTTTTGCAAAAAATTGAAGGAACCTCCAGTTCAATTTATGCAGCCTACAAGAAGAGTTGGACGTGATTAACATGAAAATAAATACAGGGAAAACCAAAATCATGAGAATAGGAAGAAAAAGCGAACATGGGGACCGAGTCGTAAGACTAAACAACACGAGGATAGAGCAAGTAAGGGATTTTAAATATCTCGGTGCACAACTTAACGAACACGGCTGGATAGATGGCGAAATAAATGAACGAATAAAAGCTGCCAGCAGGTATTTTAATTCCCTCAAGAAAGGATTAATCGGGAAAAACGAAGTATCAAAAAACACAAAAAAGTAGTTTATAAAAACACTTTCTTACTGATTTTCACCTAATCAAGCCATGGAGATGCGATATCTAAGAAGAATGGAAGGGAAGGACAGAAAAGACCGAGTGCGAAAAGTAACAATACGGTCAAATATCGGACTTCGGCCAGCTGGGGATATTATTGAAGAGCATCAGGTGAGGTGGTTCGGCCATGTTTCCAGAATGGCGGAAAACAGAGTGGCGAAGGCTGTATATGAGACAACGGTGGAGGGTATGAGACCGAAAGGAAGACTTGGGAAGGTGCAATCCAGGAGGCTTTGACAGAAGAGGTTTGAAATGGGGAAGGAGAAGACGATTGGTACAGGAGAGGGATTCATTGATCAAGCTCTACAGAACGGATCCTCACACTGTTGGCAGTAGAAGAAGAGAAGATTAAATAAATAAGTGATTTATTAATTTTTTGTAGGATTCTTTGTTGAATGTATTTATTTGAATGTCTTTTACTCTAGAAAAGCATTTAAAATTAGTTTGTCCTATTAGTTTAGATATTTCTTGAATTGTCACACCTAAGATCTAATTCATGGACTTAACTCAATGTGACTTACTGATTAATCGCTAAAGTCAACTTTAACATTGTATCCGTAAAAAGCTATTCTATCTTCATTTCCTTTGGTGTCATTTTCCTAATGAGATTAAAAAAATGAATTTGTCTATTTAATATTTATAAAGATTATATTAGTTAAACAGAAGAAAACATATTTTCAAGGAAGAACGGCTTATGATAAGTGTCTTTTGGCCTGAAGGAAGTAGAAGTGGGAACATGGGATGTGGATACAAGTAAATTTTCATTCCCAAACAAAAAAAATTTTGGTAATTACTTATGATGTTTTTAATTTTAAAAAACTTTAATAAAATGAACATTAATTTTTGGCCCTTGAAAAACTTCAGAGTTTTCTTGATCCCTAAATAATCTTTTCAGAAAAATGATATTATATTCCTCCATAAATGCCAAAAATTCACTTGATGGTTTAACACAAAACACATGTAGATAACTGAACAAAATTTCACTTAACCCAAGAGTAGATTATATTTATGAATATCAAATAATTAAAGCACTCCAGTAGGTTTTTTATTTGAGTGAAAGTTCAGAAATCAATAAAACTTAAGTGAATTTTGTTTTTAAAATGGTTGAAATCAATTTCTTGAGAACGATCCATGAAATTTGGTCCATCACAACAAAAGCAAAAACCGATTAGTTCAACATATATAAACTGCCAGTATGTGGTAAAGTACATCACCCCTTACATCTTAGTTCCCACATAGCATGTATTGCCCTGTAGTTATATCATACAAGGGTCAGCTGATAAAGTTTTGTGCCTCTCAATGAAAACATTTAAAATTTTTTTAAATTTAATTTTCAACATAATCTCTAGAGAGGCTAATTTGGGTGTTCTTAAGTCATTTGGGTGTTCTAATTTAATTAAACCATCTCTGGTCTGATTTATCAAGGTCCTCAAAATAGCTGTTTACAGCAACAATGACTTTGCTGAGAAATCTTCGTACTCCATGAAATTTTTTGAGTTTAGAGAACAGTTGGTAGTCACTGGGTGCTATATCTGGCAATGTTCGTGAAAACTCTAAAGTTGTCTTATTAGGAATGTTGTTGTTCAAAAAATATCCAAGCTACTGACCTGTAACTATAGATACAATATAGTCTGAAGTAAAGCTATACATGCGTCTAACTGGTCTAGTGGCACTATCTCTGTGTGAGGCCCAGGACTTATCAGCCGACCCTCGTATTCCTCCAAGTTATTTAAATGTATTTAGTGTACTATTGTTTTCTCTCTTTTAATTTTTAAACCTTCTTGATCTGGAATTTAAGATTGGTCTTGCCTAGAACACAAGGCTCATAATTAGGATTTTGATTTCACACTTTTATTTTAATTCTACTAATCATAATTTAGAATAACATTATTTGGCTTTGAGAAAGTATGTAATTAGGTCTTAATAATGGAATTAACAACCAAACAACCACATAAAAATGTTAAAAAGCACTCTCTTAAATTGCCACGGCCAATATTTTTAATGCATTCATCACGTATTTCACCAGATTAAAAATATTGGACGTGGTAATTTTAGAGAGTATTTAACTAGCCTTTATGAGGAGGATATGGTTCAGTCCCAAAATCCACTAAAATAATAATAAAACAAGTTCCATCATATATAACAATCATCAAACCCTTTATCTATAACAATAATTCTATGCACTAATAATTACAAAGTCAACATTCCCCATCAGCAATAATTCTCTCATAACCGCTAATTAATAATAATATAATAAAATTCGATCCATCTCTGGTTGCAACGAATGACAAAGAAAATATTTAATGGTCAGGGTTGATTGATTCTATCGACAACTGAATTACAAGCGGGCTTCACCCAGTATAAAAGTCTGACTACAGTATAAGGCAAAGTTCCTACCTTCCATCTGGTGTCTTGCTCAGGTTCCTCTTCTCACTAGTACCAGTCTTCAACTCTGACTTTTTTAGAAAAACGGTGCGCTATTTGAAGGCTTATTCCAGCTAGCGTAATCATTCTTACCTCTGGGCTGCGATCTGGTGGTAATAATTATCCCAAGAATTTAATAATTATATTTAACGTCTTTAAGATTCGAACAGATCGGATATTCCCAGGAAGGAATTGCTTACGTAATTTCCTGCCACAAGCTGGAATCGACGGTATGAATTGCTGACAGGGACACAAATCCTGGCATGAGTTGTCTTAACAATAATTTCTTATTAAATAAAATACGTCTAACTATATATCTACACCTAAATCTAATCTTAAATTATCGCAGTCCGTTACAAAACTAAAAACTTTATTTTACTTGGTTAATAAACAGTTTAATTAATCTATTTTTAAGAAATAAAAATTCCTAAATCATAGATGATTTAAATGGCTAAAAATTGTTGATTGAAGAGAGATGAACAGAACCATAGATAGTTTTACCAACAATAACCAAGTCACATATTTCAGATAACCAAAACATGGACATTTTACTTCTCTTATACATAAATTTTAAATAAATCCACTTTAAAACACAGGCTTTATTGAATGGATGCACTTACTTGGTATTACTAAGTAGGTACAGCGCTATAGCAGTGCCTATGACTTCTTGCATATCACTCCCTATTATGGCCACCTCCATCATCAGCCAAAGAAATATTCTTGGTAATAATCTATATTGTCGATAACACATCTCAGCAAGATGCAGTCCAGTAACAACTCCCAACCGAGCGGACAGCCTCTGCATGACTAGTCCAAGAACTGTTGACCACATCAGAATCCATAGTAACTATTGGTTAAGAGAAAAAAAAAATTAACCATGGACTGACCATAAAAAAAAAAGTAAAAATAGAAATGGAGAAGAAATGTAGGTAAAAGATAACTCCTTGAATAGTGAAACTAATACACCGTATGTTGCAGGTCTTTCTTCTTCAGGGATGTAGAAACAAAATAAAAAAATATATAAAACTAAAATAATTGGAATAAACAATAAAAAACTATAATTTAAAATGAAAAATGAAATACTTTTTATATTATAAATTTTTTTAAAATGATAAAAAACAAGAGAGAGAGAGAGAGAGACAGGGGAGAGATGGAAGATAAAACAAAAGCAACATAATGAATGATAATTGGCAGAAAACTCAGTGAAAAATTAGGGACATAAGAAGGACAAGCACATCGAACAAGTGAGAAGCTTTAAATATTTGGGAGCACACCTCGAAGAGAATGGAGTCTTGGACAATGAAATTCCGGAGGGTTAACTCAGCTGGTGAATTGTTCCATGCTGTAAATAAAAGGTCCCTTATAGTAAATAAAAAGTGATAGATTTGTGGATGGTTAGTGGAATAGCCGTCCGATCTTAGGCGATATGTAGGCTATAGCCGTTGTGCACATTTTAATCAATAAAAAAAGAACAGCACTAGTACGAAGTGTACTGACGCATACATGTTAATTATTGAGTAATACATCGAAAAAAAAAAGGTGTAGCATGCCAGACAGCATATTTATTACCCTTTTATGCTATAACAGCCGACAGTTTTTTTGGAAAATATGATTTTAAATTATTTAAATATCAAGAGAGGAAAATATGATATAATACAAATAAGAACTATCAGAAATTCTCAAATAACAATTGTAAAATTATCATCAATTTTACACAAGATCGATATTCTAAAAGAAAAAAAAAAAACAACTTGTAAAACATGAATCTCTCCAAAAGATTGTGATAAAAGAAGACTTCTCTAAGGAATACCCAAGATTAGAGCTTTCCTTTTCTATTACAAAAAAAGAAAGAGGTCAAGAAAGTGTTAATAACAAGCTACTCATCGATGACCAGTTGTTTTCACTTCAGTATCTTAAATCTGAAAACGAGGAAAAAATAACAAAAAGGCCAAGAAGTAAGGAAGAAACTTCACCCAATAATTCAAAATCCCAAAAAAAGGTCGGGGCAGGCTATATCTAAACCAGTCAGTTTAGATCACTTTTTTGTAAACACGGGAAAACGACAAATGGAAATAAATGTCAACGACAACACTGGAATAAACAGAAAAAATGCCAATAAAAACGTAGAGGGAAGCAAGCAGAGCACAAGTAAATGTTCGGATATGGCAAAGGAAAAATCGAAATATTCGGCCAAGAAAAAAAAAATTACGGAGCAAGGTAGCAAATAGGAAATTTAAATACTAGAACAGTTTTAAATACTAGAACACTAAGGAAAAACAAAAGGATATTAGAATTAGAAGAAGCTCTTTTAATTGGACTGGATGAAAGTGGCCAGGGACAGAGACTGGTGGTTCAAAATTGTAAAGAATCTAAAGTTTTGTTTAATTTTTGTAGTTTATAAAGAATGTTATTTATTTTATTATATAGTGAAAGTGGTAAAAATATAGTTTTATTATTCATTTATATTTATTTTAAAAGAATGTTTTTGTAGTTTATAATAAATGTTGTTTATTTTATTTTATAATGAAATTTGTAAAAATTTAGTTTTGTTACTTATTTATATTTATTCTAAAAAAATGTTTTGTTTTTTTTGTTTTTGTAGTTTATGATGAATGTTGTTTATTTTATTTTATATTGTTACTATTCTGTTTCTATTCTGTAAAATTATATTTTGGAGCTGAACTCCATTTTACCTCCTAAGGGAGAGGCTTTTGTCATAAACATATGATGTCAATAAAGCTTTATTATTATTATTATTATTAATATAGGGAGGGGGAATTCAATGAAAGTTCCTCCTGGCTAAGTCCTATTGGCCCACAGACTAACAATGAGTGCTCACCCACAATACTTGCTAAAGAGAGGGTGAGACATAGGTGTGAAGGCCTACATTTTCTCACATATTTTTTAGTTCATAAAATATTATTAAGTCATGGCTTTTTTTTAAGAACATCCGTTCACCAGAGACTTGATAATATTCCATTTCATTTTCGGGTGAGAACTGCTTCAGGATGAATGAATGGAGCAAATTAATAATAGTGATTTATATATAAGGATCTCGAATGTAAGATGGTTGAATACACTCTTGGTTAATTAAAATCGGCTAAAACATCAGGTTAAGAGATACAATTTGTTATCATGCCACTGTAAGGGTAGTAATTACACAGGTCTGCAAAAAAAAATTGTTTTTTAAATTGTTTTGATTTAGTTAACTGATCTTTATGTAATTTTTTGCATTGATTTCAAAAATGGCATTGGTTTTTTTTCTATCACGTAAGGCTTGCCTACTACAGTTGAAGTTTTTGGAAAAAGTAAAAAAAAAAACGGAAAATTTTGAATTTGTTTTTATTATTTTAACATGAAGTAAAAGCAAAAAAAAAAAAAACAACGATACCTAGCTAAAATGAGCATAAAAGTGATGCACAAAAGTTGTAAAGTTATTATAAGTCTTTGTAAAAACGTTTTATTTTTCCATCAAAGCTTCATTTGGTACTTTTTCGGCTGTGTTCTTGTGAATTTTCCCTTTTTAACATCCAACAGTAATCTGCCATCATTTGACATTCCATCGACCTTGGTATCTGCGCTCCATTTCTTTTATATCTTGATGGAAACGTTCTACTTGTTCCTCACTTACAGCCCTAAGATTTTCTGGAAAGTAGTCCAGATGTGAGTGAAGGAAATGAACTTTGACACTCATGTTGCAGCCAACATTTTGTATTTTTGCAACAATTCAGCAACCAAAGATTTTTAGTTTGGGTCTTTTTTTTGTTTCCACGAAAGCTTGTTACAGCAAGTTTAAATGAATTCCAGGCATTTTTTTCTTTCATTTCCATTTTAGTGACAAAGCTTTCATCATTTAAAAGCTTTCTGCTGTCAGGCCCAACAAAGACTCCCTCTTTCAGCTTAGCATCGGATATACAAGGAAACTGTTCACAAAGATACTTGAAACACCCTTCTTTGGTTGATGCTTTCACAAACTGTTTCATTAGCTCCAATTTGATATGAAGTGGTGGAAGTAAGATCTTTTTAGGATCCACTAAACTTTGTCTTTCAACATTTTTAACCCCAAAAATAAGAGCCTTTCTGATCGGCCACGTCTGCTTAACATAGTGTTGTTTCCTGTCACGGCTGTCCCATTCACAGAGGAAACATGGAAACTTTGTGTAACCACTTTGTTGACCTAGTAACATGGAAATAACTTTCAAATCCCCACAAATGGTCCATTTATGGTCAGAGTAGCCGAGCTTATTGAGAACAAACGCAAGATTTTAGTAGCATTCTTTCAAATGGACTGAGTGTCCAACAGGCACAGAAGCATATCGGTTACCATTGTGAAGAAGGACAGCTTTCAAACTCCTTTTTGATGAATCAATGAAAAGCCTCCATTCCTCTGGTTCATAAGTGATTTTGAACATTTCCACGATTCCAAGTACACAACATACAGGTGCAGAAAACTAGGTCACCCTCTTGTGTAAAAAAAAGGACAAATTCCTTTTCTCTAAATCGGTACCATAAAAATGAAACGCCGGAGGCTAACATATGTCTTTCTTTAAGTCTAGACCATAAAACTTCCGCTGAAATTTGTGACTTATCTAGGGTTGATGGAATTTTTTCACTATTTCCGTAATCAGCACAAAAAAAAGTTAAACCCACTAGTTAAATATGCTAACATTTTTTCATCGCAGACCTGTGTTATTGTTAAGGTTATGGGCTACTGATTCAATTTTTTAGTGAAAAGAGAATGGTAGTTTTCAGGAGCATTGGTTTAGAATTGTTTTGATAAAAATAGGTTCACCTACCAAGGACAGTGATTGTGAAATTAAATGAGAATGTCATGATAAATGGAGAGATTTTATGATAACTACTAAAATAATATTATGGGATGTGTCCACAAAGGTGGAAAGGGAAGAAGTTATGGAAAGATTCTAACAGTTCGGATAGTTGGAAAAGAACTCGTACAAATTTAGTAATCATAATGGGTTACAACAAATGAACTTTGCTATTGTGGAAAAAACTAATAATAACCAAAACGTAATATTTAATGTATTACGTTTAAATACAAGGATATTCCTGCCTCCCAACATAATAAAAAATATTCTCGTTAATCTTAACTAGTCAAACTTGAATATGCCAAGGATATTGTCAGAGTTTACCAAAGTAGTTTGAGACAAAATCATTTAATTATCTATAAAATGTTTTCCTTAGATTAGATAATAAAAAAAAAATTAAAATACAATGGGATAGTTCATCACCTTTATTGATTTTAAGAAGGCCTATAATCCTATCAACTTCCATATGCTACCTCCACGTTGCTTAGTTCGTGTCTTTCAAGATTGTATAACCAAATACCTATGTCTAATGAATATTTAGTTTTATTTAAAAACAATGTGTAAACGTTGGCCACTAAAAAGTTGATCAGGAGTTACTGGGTAAGATCAGCTTTTGCATTAATAACAATACCATAGCTTTAGCTATGGCTTAAGGAAGTGACGACAGTCATGGTCATTGTACCACAGTCAGCCTGGTGGACACCGGGCCTAACCACCCTCAAGAGACAGGTCTACACTACAGGGCCCGGAGGTTGTACCAGAAGTGCAGATGCTAGGAGAGACGCACTGCACTTCGGGATGAGTACAAGCGCAGGTTGGCTACCTACCGAAACGTGGTCCGTACGGAAAAATCTTGGGAGGAGTTTGCGACGGAAGAAGCGGGGAAAAACTCATGGGGTATACCGTTCAAGGATGCTGAAGCGAGGGCGGAGAAGTATGTCATGTTAGTCCTCTTTGACATATCATCCGCCTTCGACAGTGTATGGTGGCCGAGCGTCCTGCAGCAGCTCCAGAGGCACGAGGCGCCGAGCAATATCTTCGCCCTGGTAAAGAGCTACCTCAAGGACAGACGAGTCACGGTCCAAGGCAGCTACTACAGGCATGAGAACAGGGTGGAGCGAGGATGCACATGGGGGCCATGTGGAAGCAAGTTTTCGATGAGTTGCTCGGCGTCCTGGAGGAAGAGCGGTTCCCTGCCGGTACGGTACGGTGTACGTGGATGACCACGCTGCGATTGTCTACGCGGATAGCAAAGCCGGGATCTCGGTGGAAGCCGAGAGATGTGCCAGCTTGGTAGGTGCCTGGTGTGAGAGGAAGATACTGAGGATGGCAGCCACCAAAGCTTAGGCCGTTCTATTGCATGGAAGATCGGATAGGGCTCACCCTATCACATTCAAAGTAAATGATGAAAGGATCAGGGCAAGTGAGGTGATCACTTACCTCGGAGTAAGGATAGGAAGGAACCTGGACGTGACCCCTCACTGGGACCACCTGGTGACGAGGATAAGCCAGACAATGAACGGCCTCAGTTGGATTGGCAGAGCCTTTTGGGGCATCAGGTACCCAGTCAGCATGACGATCTACAAAGGAGTCACTCTGGGTATCCTGAGGTACGCGTCCCCCTTCTGGGGCATAAACCTCTCACAGTGGCAAAGACGAAAGCTGGCAATGCCACAGAGAACAGCTCTGCTGCGAGTGACCAGGGTGTACAGGACGCATTCCACGAGGTGGTGCAGATCCTCGCGGGCGGTATGCCTGTTGACCTCCAGCTGGGTGAAGATGCTACCAAGCATAAGGTGAAGAGAAGAGGCTTGGCAGCCCTTCCGGAGCAAATCCAGGAGAGGATCCGGGCAAACCCGAACAGATGGAAGGACGAGCTCAGGAAGGACTCGCTGACGGAGTGGAATAGACGGTGGTTGACATTCGGAAAAGGGAGAATCCTTAGTAAGTACTTCCCCACCGTCGAGTCAAGACTAAAGGCCAAGTGGGTCCTTCCTGATTACTGGATATCGCAGATCCTCACAGGGCATGGGGGGTTCAGATGGAAGCTAAGCCAGCATGGATATGATCTGGACCCCAACTGCCCCAGCTGTGGAGTCCGGAAACTACCGAGCACGTGGTAGCATCCTGCATCGCATACGACGCCCTGGGAGCGAGATTGTCCACGAAGACGGAAATATATGTGATTACTGAGGACGTGTTCCCTGAGCTTGTGGAGGAGAAAACTACACTAAAGATTCAGGGAGTTCGTATACGGATGGAGAGAGGCCGTAGGTCTGGCCCACTTCATGATGACGGGGAGAGGACCGGCTACAGAAGAGATTCCGAGGCCAGGTGAGACAGTGACCATAGGACAGCATAAGTTTGAAAAGGTTCTGAGTTTAAGTACCTGGGATCTATAGTCACATTAGACAACATCCCCGATGTGGAAGTTAGAAATAGGATTGCCTCAGCTACTTAGTCTAGCTAAACAGCTCAGCAAGAGAATACTTTCAAGATCAAGCTTCACCTATATAAGTGCGCTCCATACTCTTGTATGGATCAGAATGTTTGACAGCACCCAAGGTAGCCGAAAAAAAGCTCATGATTTTTGAAAGAAAAGTTCTCCGACGAATTTTTTGAGGTGTAAAATTTGGAGAAGAATGGAAACACCAGACATATCAGGAGCTGTACATGTCCTTTGAAGAGATCGAAATTGTTACAACAATGAAATTAAGGCAGCTAAGGTATGCTGGGCATATTGCCAGAATGGCAGACGGGGATATGTCAAGGGTATTGTTGACCAAAGCAATCCATGGAACAAGGAGGAGAGGAAGACCAAAGCTGAGGTGGTCGGATGATGTCTCTACAGATGCTAGAAGCATGCTGGGAGAGAGGAACTGAATCGGGTCATCACAGGACCGTGATTATTAGAGGAAACGGTTGGAGGAGGCCAAGACATCTCACCGGGTTGTAGCGCTGTAGTAATAATAATAGCTTTAGCTAAAGAAACCCTAGAGGGTTCCAAAAAGTGTCTTTAATCAATAAATGCAGAAAACTAGAGATATAAACTGCTGGTAGATTCAAGCAGCAATTTATGAGAAAAAAACAACTTTCTCTTGCTGTTATGTGGCATACAAAAAATAAATAAAATTGCAATATTAAAGATAAAAAGTTACTTCTTTAAAAAAAAAAACTTTTTTGAATGGAAATTTCAGCATGAAAAAATGTTACTAGTAATAGAAGAACAATTGTGTAGTACTAAAACATTAATATGAATTCCTTAATCCTATTAACAATTTAATAATAAGCATCAGAGACAACTAATGGTGGCAGCAAGCATACAGAAAAGTAAAACAAAATATTGACTAGGCATCAATTGTTGAAAATATAGTTGCACATTCTAACAGTTCATAAAACTACTTCACAAATATTTCATTATATTCCTGCCTAATTAATTTTTATTATGAGCAGTTTCTTGTGTGAATATAAAAACAGGACAAAGTAACGATTAGACCAATCAGTAAAACTGTACAAATGAAAAAAAAATGTACTTAATATTACCTTATACTTGGCTGTCGTACCAGATTTCAAATCACTTTGTATGTTTCCAGGGTCAAGATAGGCTATGCTCATCAAGAATCCAGGACCAGTGAATGCCCATAACTTATGGAAGCTGAACTTCTTCTGTAAAATTAGCAATATGACTCTGTTTTAACAACGATCTCCATAGAAAGAGTTCATTAAAAATTACTACAAATGGTCTCCAAAGAAAGTTTTAAATTAAATTGCAATCAAAATTATACAAATGACCTCTAAAGAGAGTTCTCAACTCTGCACTTTCCATAACATAAAAAATATGTTATGGAAAGTGTTGTAAATGACAAAATAAATAGTTTAAGGTTAAACTTCATTTAAAATACAACTAAACCTTGTACAAAAAACTTCTGAAAACATATAACAATCAATACTAGGTTTTAGATACAAAATCATCGTTTTTTGTCACAAGCCATAAATTTTCTTGAACTTCTGCAAATCACAACACTCCCCCTTAATATAATAGGTTGGGGAAAAAGAAATCCATTATTTTCTCGGTAGATGGCTGTAGTGATCGATATCTCATAAAGTATCGATCAAACAATTGCAAGTTTATGCTCGTTGTCAAGGTGATATTTCACACTAACCATATATTTCACACGGCCAGAATTGGCCAACAGAAGAGGTGTTATTTTCCATCAGGACAACGCAAGGCCACGTCTGTAGTGACTTGCCAGAAACTCCGGGAGCTTGGTTGGGAAGTTTTAATGCATCCACTATGAAAGGTTCATTCACTTAAAAGTTTACTCATCAAACAATTATAATCATAGCACGAAACAAAAATATTATGAATGTAACTATTGCGTCTTTGAGGTGATACATGCACATTTTTTTTTAATATCACTTTTATTGAATACTATAACTACAAGTTCATATAAGATATAAAGATAACCAAAAACTAGCCTCATGGCAACAATCTGGTCAGAAATACTTTAGCTGGGAGGTTACCCACGGCTATCTCAATAATAGAAATCACCACAGTCTCCCTAACTAATAAAAATTACAATGAACTTGAAAATTGAATACAATTGAACAAATATACATGCAATAAAAATTGAAAAGAAAATAATATTTAAATTTTGAAAATTAAATTTGAGAAATTAGATTTTAATTTAAAACAAAGTCCTTCAGATATGTAGGTAAGTGTCTTTCACGTTTGGAACGAGTAATTGGTTCCGTAGCAGGCTCTTGAACATCCGTAGGTTGTGGTGGAGTCTCTTCGATTGAAATAGGTTGCGGTGGTTCAAGTTGAACATTTGGAATCTCTGGCCGGATTTTCAAAGTGATCTTAGGTATTCCAAAATAGTCCAAAAGCCAGACTTTTTTGGCTTCTGTACCAGAGTTGAGTGAAGCTGATTTATGGCTTTAATACTGTACAAGAAGAATCTAACTTGACCTGGTAGTGCCGTCTGCCATGTATCTCCCCGATTTCACCAAACTGCCATACTTGTTTATTATTTATGAAAAAGCGTGCCTAGACCCTCTCCCCCACTTGAAGAGATCGTGCTGGCGTAGCTTTAGTTCTGGACGACGATGAGCGATAAGGGAATATTGCATCCAAACGAATTCGCAGTTTGCGAAGTAAATATAATTCTGCAGATTTTCCACAAGCCAGCGGAGTTGCTCGGTAACGGAAGAGAATACACCTGTACCTTATCTTCAATTGGAGCTGGATCTATAGATGTTTTTTTTAAACGTTTTTAAGGTTTGAATGTTTCTTTCAGCAAGACCGTGTCCTGGCGCTATCTGTATGATGTATCTGTATTTCTCATCTGTATGATGAAATATTACAAGATTTTTAAATCTATTTGATTGTACTGTTCTAAAGGCACAACGTGAACATTTTCGTTGTCTCTCACCCTAATGACGAGTTATTATATGCCTTTTTAAACTGCTGGCTTTCACTGTTTTAAAGTCACAAGGACGTGTGGGTGAATTTTCACCTGAGTGGCAGGCAAGCCTTTTTATGTGTTTTGGCACCTTCTTCTGGGACGATAATCTCTTTTTCTTCCTTCACGTAAAGATATATATTTTTAATAGTAATACAAGTGTTGCTTGTATTAGTTGGCTCAGTTTCATCAGTTATTTCTTCTTAGTCCAGGCAACAAAGGAAAAACGGCGGAAATAATTCATGTAGAAGCTAATTTTGGCACACTTGTAGGGAAAGGTGTCCTGAACAATAAATAAATTAAAATTATAAAAAATGTGATTAACAATTTAGAAATTATATAGAAAAATTACATACACTGTCAGCTTCTGGAATGATGACTTTCTCATCGGGTGTTGGAGATGTAAGGCTTGTTGATTCATTAGAAACTCTGCTGGGTTTTTCTCCCCTCTCATCTTCTGGTAATTCCATCATGGGCTTTAAAAAATATATATATTAAATACTCTTTCAAGTTTTCACAGCCACTATTTATACAATAAACTTCAGTTGTTTCTTTTGGTTCAGACCATGTCGGTGAATTTTCTGCCAACGTTTCGCCAGGCATACTTGAGGAAGTCAGCAGTATGCCTGGCGAAACGTTGGTAGAAAATTCACCAACACGATCTAAACCAGAAGAAACAACTGAAGTTTTTTGTATAATATATATATATATTATTCATAAAATTAAAATAGTATTTTTAAATTAATTGCAAACAATAAATAGATTAAAAGTTTTTGGTTTCTATGCTTTGTTGTTTTTTTATAATAATGTTTTTTTTTTACAATTGTCTTTCAAATACATACATACAATTTGTCTTTATAATGCTATAAATTTTAATTCAAATCAAAGCTTTTTTAAAAATTGGAAGAGTAAGGAATTGTTATGAGACCATACTCCTAATTTATTAAGAATGACAAAACCTAATGACTTAATTCCCTCCAGGAATTTAAATGGAAAATTTAAAGTGAACGAAGAAGAAATGAATAGAAAATATGTTAAGGCAAGAGAAATATTACAATGGAAATCCAGGTTAAATTAGTGCTCAAAACCCTAAGTATTCAGTGCTTTTCACTTAAAACTTTTCTTTAGAAAAAAAATGGACTAATGTTTAATTAAAATGAAGGAGAAAATAATCCAGGTGGAGGTAAAAAATAAAATCTTAACTAGTAAGCAACTATTTATTAGAAACTAGCGTTTCAATAGACATTGTAAGTCTCCATCAGGATTAAAAATTTAAAAGAATGGCAGTGGAAACATGAAAAATTGGAACCTACTTTAAGGTTATTAACAACTTGAGATGACATGGTGGTAAAGGAAATGGTTTAAATTCATTTTTCATTATATTTGAAATGGTTTTTTTTATCTAAACCTTGTTTATAAATGTTATTACGTTTAGAAATAAGACAGTGCTATTTTATGAAATTTAATTAAGGAACAATAATAAAGTAAAAGAATTAATAGTCAATTTGCTGAGTAATTTCGGTAATTTTAAAATTTAAAGTGTTTACTTCTACTAAATATTCACTGAACAAACTTGTTAAGAAAAGGCTTGGTTACATGGACCATTATCAATAAATTTATTAAAAAGTGAAAGTGTAATGCTTCTTTTTTGAAGCGCTTTATAATAAGATAATATGGGCATTGAAATTTGATTAATAAAGAGGAAATTGAGGTTTAAGATAAGAAAAATGTTAACTGTAGTATCTGAAAGGCCTGGATATGTGAGAACTACATCTGTGTATTGAATGATAATAGTTGACCTTGATAATATATGTGGAAGAAAATGGTCCTGGTAGAGGTCATTGAATTTCTCTTAGAATTGGAGAAATGTTTATTAAGTAGCCAACGTTTCGACCTCCTTTGTAGGTCTTCTTCAGGACTATGCAAAATACAGACAATTGAGAATTAAAAATAGTAAAAAAAAAAAATTTCTAAGCATGGTAAATATAACTAATAAAAGTTTGGTAAATACAGGCAATTGAAAATTATAAAATAGTAAAAATTGCACAGCATGGTAAATATAAAGGTTAAAATGTATGAGTGTATAGTATTCACAACCAAGTGCTAAGGTAGTAAAATACACAGGACAGTATCCCTCTCACTTCTATTACTTATCATCATTGTTTCTTATTAACATTTTCATTTTTATTACACTATGCCTATTTATTTTATTGCCTATGCTGCTACATGTGAGGATGGTAGTGAACCTGGGCCAGGTAGAGTAAAATGACCTTTAGGGTTTATTACCTTTTACTCTGAAGAGAGGCAGTTGTCGAGAAGGAGCGAACAAGGCAAAAGGCAAGAGGCAAGAAACTGGATGAAGAATTGCAGAGAAACAGCGAGTCACATATGCCATACCCCACATATAGCATTTCCTTGTAAGTAGTTTTATAAGTTAATTGTAAACCACGATCAGTACAAATAAATATCATTTTATCCAATAATTATTATTGTTTAATAAACAACTCCCGATCAGTCAGCCACGTCAACCTTTGGAAAAGAATAAGAAGGATTTGTCTCTTAGCTATTAATGTTATAGGTTTAATATATATATTAAGTATAATGATTTCAAGGTGGCATCCCATTTTATTATTTAAATCTAACTCAGATCAAGCGATCTGGCTTTTCCTTGAGAACATAGCTTGGGCAGTAACGCTAGAACATAGCAATGCCTATGTATTTTTATTACTTTATTTATTACATACTGTATTTTTTATAATTTTTCATTACTTACTGTATTATTTATTTTCATTACCTCTGAATTTTTATTTTATTTATTTATGTATTTTTGGTAATTGTTTAGTAAAGGTCTCCCTTCGATAACCTTCAGTTGTGACATCACAGGGGGTGGTGCCTTAGGTGATAACCAGCGACGTCTACATTTCGCTACCGGCACTTCTCACTAACCACACAGTGTTTGGATTAGTGGAAGCTAGCTGGACAAATTTGTTTTGTTGGCATTTTTGCATTTCTTTTGACAAATTAAGTATTATAATTATAAAAAATGGTTTTTAATTAATTACCAACTGAATTTAAGAGGATTGCTAGGATAATAATTAGAAAATTTAAAAAAAAATGGATAATTAAGACAATATATAATAATAAAACTGATAAAAATCCATATTAATTCTGGGACAAGTTTCTTTAGAATAGTGACACGGAACATAAAATATAAACTATAATGTCTATTTACAATTACAATTACAATTTAATAAATACATACAATAAGATATATAATAAATTGGAAGAATTGCTTGCCAAAATCATTTTTATTTTCCTTTCAGAGTCCTCTGTAATGTTTTCAAAACTAATTTTGGTCTAAAGCAACTCAAAGAGATAAGAATTTCTTTCTTCCTTTGGCTGCATCAACCATTCTTCAACAAAATATCTTCTCGAAATAAAGTACTTTAAAAAAAAAAAAATTGTACTGGAGTGTGCAGGCTTTATTTATGCCAAAACTGGCATCAAAATCAGATTAAGAGACTGCAACTGATACAAATCATTTCGAAAAAAAATTTCTCCAGCTAGCTCTACTAATCCAAACACTGTGTGGCGAGTGAGAAGTGCCAGTAGCGAAATGTAGACGGTGCTGGTTATCCAAAAATGGCAGTGGATCAAAGGGAGACCTTTTCTAAACAATTACCGTATTTTTTATTATTTTATATTTTTAATTTCATTATACTACTGATACCTGATACCTATGTATTTTATTTTTATCTTTATTCCCTTATTCTTTAATTTTTAACACTTTCTGTTGTAATCTTTATTATGTATTTTACTACCTTCCTGGCACCTGTTTGTGAATACACTCATACATTTTAACTTTTATATTTACCATGCAGTGCAATTTTTACAATTTTTTAAATTTTCAATTGCCTGTATTTACCATACTTTTATTATTTATATTTATCATGCTCAGAATTTTTTTTTTTACTATTTTTAATTCTTAATTGTCTGTATTTTGCATACAGCCCTGAAGTAGACCTACAAAGTAGGTCGAAACATTGGCTACTTAATAAACATTTCTCCAATTCTAAGAGAAATTAAATGACCTCTACCCAGACCATTTTCTTCCACATACATCTGTGTACTATATGTAAGGCTGAGATAGCATAATGTATAAAAAAAAAAAAATAAGAAGGGTAAAGAAAGATTGTGAAGAGTTGGTGGAAGAACAGTTATAGTATTGAATTGGAGGATTACATTTTTCAAGTCAGACAGACACTATGGTCGAAGTGGGTTTGGTTTTTTATCTTGTAACTTTTATATATGTTGTGTAGGGCCCCCCTCTAAATGTTTATTCAAAGTGGCACAACACAATTTAATTTCATTATTGAGAATTATTGAATTGAATTTATATAAGTTATTAGGGTCTGCTGTTTACTATAACAATATTGGGGGTATGGGGTTGCATGGCCTCATGATTGTATATTCGGTTACTGCACTATAAATCCTCAGTAAGAATCTTGAAATAGATTTTAATTCATTTATATAAAAAATTTTGTTTTAAAACAACACATTCATGCTCATAGTTTAAAAAAAAATAAAATATGGATATCTTATACAATGCATATTTAAATAGAAGGCTGGTAGACAAAAATTTTTTATCTTCAGGTATTGTAGTTTGATTAGATATCTAAGCAAAAGTATGAAATAAACTTGTGAGCTTAACCTTTAACAAATATTTGAAGTGTGGTTACCCAAAAGCTCAAATGGCAATATTTGAATAGTGGTTAATTAAAAAAAAAATGTGTTCACAGACTATAAATTAATACGAATCAACTAAAACTCATTTACCAGAAGATGGAAACTTTAGTATATTCATAAAAGAACAATTCTAAAAAAATTACAACAGCTTATAGCTGCCTCCTGATTCAACCCTCAACCACTGGGTTATATATATATATATATATATATATATATATATATATATATATATATATATATATATATATATATATATATAACTCTAGAGTCTACAGAGATTCAGTATATTCGATAAACAATCGTTAATCAAAACTTTTGACAAGTCTAGACTATATTGTTCTTATAATCATCTTACGAATATGAATCATCTCAAACTGAATCTCTAGAATGGAAAGTAAAACTTATTTATCAACAGTCAAGAAATATAGATACCAATATATATAAGTTACTAATCGAGGTAAGTATTAATAGGATGGTATGAAAGTGTTCCTTCTAAAAAAATTATAATAGCTAGTGGATTTAGTTATAATACAATAAAAAAATTACAAGTAAAAAGTAAGCAAGGAAATAACAATATTATCAACGATTTTCACTATATTTAGCAATTTATAGATTTCAATTAAGCTGCTTGTTACATAAACAAAAGCCACTTAAAACTTACCAGAGGCATATACTGTACAGAAGACATCACAAAATTCCAACATCTGATCACTTTAATAAAAATATTTTAGTAAAATAAATAAAAAAGTACACTATCATAAGCTTGCTCTTCTATAACACTAGAAAGTTACTACAGTCTTAAGCCCACTTCAATAATTAATAGTTTAAAAATTACTACTTTGTGGTACAAAACTCTTTAGAGATACAAACGTTAATGACACGTCAATACATGGAGATAATCTCAGATAAATGTTAAGTGGCATGAGTAGAAATACTTAAGAAAAACAATCACAAAATCTACTTTGTACTTACAAATGCTTCCCTGCGTTTTAAATGGGATAATTGGCCTAACAACTAAACAGAACTTGATAAGATAAGTTCTTACATAATTGTATGCAATGACACCGCATCAAACTCGTTTATTTTAAGCCCATTAAAAACAGCAATAGAGTAAAAAAGCAACTTAAGATTAAAAATGTCTGTTAGAAGAAAGAAAATAATACAAAAACGGTACATTCATCGTAATAAACTCGTTTAACACTGGGCATAAGAGTAAACGGACCCAGAAAACACTTGTATTTACAAGGTCACAACAAAACTGCATATAACGAAAGAACTCGTTTGAACGTAAAACTTTGCGTGAAAAATTAAATCTTCATATACTGTTAAGACCGACATATTTTCCTGTCAAGTTGCACAAGGGCACTGTCCAGCGTCGATCTTCAACACTAATGTTATTAATAGATAACATAATATACTTTTCTTAAAATGATACCAACATATTTTATTTTAAAACAATCACAAAATAATACCCTACTACTTCAATGTTGTAAATTGATAATAAACCCTTTGCAAATCATAACATTGTAATTTAAAAATGAATAGTCCTCATTCCCTATGTCTTCCAGTTAATTATTGGAAATAAACAACAAATGGAAAACTGTTAGGGACACGACCAGTAAATTAGTAGTATCATCCATTTTAAAATGTATTAACGGTAACTTTAAAATATTATTTATCAACAATATTCTTTAGGATTTTCAGTCGAACCATTTTCTTAAAAATCTCTATGACGGAATACACATTTCCCAATCTGATTAATTTAGTAAATATTTACTTTTCACATATTTCCAATGCTCTATTACTCCAGGTAGCTCTAGTATTGTGGTAGCTAGCAAATACTTTCCTGAATTGCGATTTTTTGAATATTTTAGTAAACATATTTCAGCATCTTTATATTTGTAATGACAAGAAGACAATGTGAAATAGCAGGTCGCGTCTGAAACACCTAAATAACTTGTGCCAATTGTAATTTTATTTATATTAAAATATATCGCAAGACAAAAGCTGAATCAGAGTTCGCTCTGATAAAACAGGCATTCTTCAGGCCTGTTTTATAATATACAATCTTTATATATCATTTGCGGAAGAATCTCTTCACGTATTTTGTTTAGTAGAAATCATTGGCAAACACTGTACGACGGTTATGCCTTGTTTAATTGGCTCACTTTTTAAAAAGTTTCATAATGAATAACAGAAAAAAACTACACATAAACGGGCACACTAATTAACTAATTGCTGAAGTTTATTGGTACGATAAAGCCATCATTGAAAGACTATGATATATCCACCGTGTTTATCTTAGCCTGGAAATGCCCCGAACGAACTGGCACCTCTACTGGTTGGCTCGACAGAAGAAGGCGGCGGATAAAATTAAATACGTCTGGTTAGCCACGGGCAGGGTACGATGTCGGAAAGAGGATGGACACCAGGTTATCTGCGTTGATCAGGTTCAGGATCTGGACGTCTTCGGCTGTCTACTGAAGTCTTGTGTACCCTCAAGCTGCACGGTAAACTTTGGCGCTCATCACAGAATTCTTGTCTTGTTTTATTAATCACTTTTTTATGTTTTTATTTCTACTAAGCACTGGGGTCCTAAAATTACTGTTATTTCTTCACGTGGTTATCCATCTGATGTATCTCCTTTTTTTATATTTTAATAGTAATATCATTTTTTAGTATTAATATTCTCAACAGTTTTTCATTATATCTAACATTTGCTTAATTATTTGGTTCATTATCTAATTTTTCACTTAATTTAACTAATAAAATTAATTTTTCACAACATTGTCCCCGCAAATACTGTAACTTCTATCCTATTTCACCGTTATGTCCAGTGCCCTAACCTCCTGTCAGTGAAATACCAATCCTTTCCTGTTCATTTTGACGAATTACATCAACATTTTACCAAAAAAATTTTACCATACCATTGCAATCTCTAAAACATAGCTAAAATCCCACATCCCTATCTTTTATATATCTATAGCATTACTCATTCCTCCGCCATAACCGGTTAGACCAGACTGGTGGAGGAGTAGGTCTTTATGTCCACAACAGGGCCGGTTTTACCTTATGTGCAGGGTGTGCGGGGCACACGGGAGCCGGGTCTCAAGAGGCGCCGCCAGGCATCTTAGGGTCTCATAAAATTTCATTTCATATTGATCCCATAGAACAATTTGTTTAGTTTTATGGGCACATTCACCTCCTTAGGGGATTTGCCGTTTTTTGTAACACCTTATATAAATATAAGTGTTCAATTTTAACGCGTGCCTACTAAAGGGGGCCTAGGTCACGATTACACCCGGGCGCGACATGAACTAGAGCCGGTGCTGGTCCACAACTCCCTAAAATCTCGTATCTTAGATTCCTCACCCACATCTGATTATCCTCGTACAGAATTACTTTTTGTTTGAATCAATACTCAACAATTATGTCCAATGATTTTAATACCAATCTGTTTTTCAAATCCAATGATAGACTATACCTTGAAAATCTCTTTTACTCGCTACACCTCACCATTGTTATATTTTTCCCACCCAACACACTCTTATGTCAGTTACCTGGTTAGACTTGCTTGTGATCGATTCATCCCAGAAACCTTTTTCCTACTCTCAATTACACATTCCATTTTTGTCCTCTCATGACTTAATCCAAATTTCATACAATATCCAAACTCTAAGACCCTATATAAAACCACAACCTTTCGCAACCTAGATGCGTGAAAACATCTCACCTTCCCTTGAAACCCTGGATTGGAGCGAAATTTATTACTGTGCCACTATCGGTTACACACTATTCCAATCTCAAAAGTATCCCTGATACCCATGCCCCACTTATAACCTCAGCCTTCCATCACCAGCTTCCTCCATGGATGGGTCAAAAGATTAAAGATCCGCAAATGAAGCGTGAAGCTGCCCGTAGATGCCTTAGGCGCCAGAAGAAATCCTAACAATTGCTGGAACCTCCTGGTCAGATGTTTTCAGTGGTTGTCATAGATACATATAGAGCAGACTATTAGTTTCGGAATATGACAGTCTCCCCTCCTAATAAGAAATCACTCACAAGACGCCCAGCATAGTACTGGATTCCCAAAACGTTCAATAGGTCTACGAGTACGTACAGAACGTGAGTAATGCTGTTGAAGAGGCGGACTTGTTTGAACAGTAGCCTCAGCTTGAGGAACATGAGGTACACTGTAGAGTTGTGGTGGGGTTAGAGCAAATGGCACTGTTTTCTTTTGAACTAATGAAGAACGAAGTTGATTTATATGCCATTTGATAATTATTTCAGAATCAAGTTTCACAAAATTATGACAAGTTCTCAGTTTCTTGAGAATTTCACCCAAGTGCCAGATTGGTGAATTATTGATATACGAGGGGTGATCAAAAAGTTCCAGGACTGATTTTTTATTAATTTATTTAAAAAATCTACAGGCTATTGGACGTCGTCCCCTTCAAAGTACTCTCCTTGGGAAGCTATACATTTTTCCCAACGATGTTTCCACTGTGTGAAGGACTTTGAGAAATCATCTTGTGAAATGGTGTGTAGCTGCTCCAGCGATTTTTTTTTAATGTCATCTACGGACTCAAATCTCTTTCCCTTCATGGGTCTCTTAAGTTTTGGAAACAAGAAAAAGTCTGCAGGGGCAAGGTCAGGTGAATATGGAGGCTGGGGAATGACCGTCATTCCATTTTTGGTGCAGTAGTCGCGAATGAGCAGTGCGGAATGAACAGGCGCATTGTCATGATGCAGCACCCACTCACCGCTCCGCCACAACTCTGGTCTCTTCCTCCTTATTGCCTCGCGCAAATTTCTCAGGGTTTGAAGATAACGAAAGCGGTTAATGGTCTCACCTCGTGGAAGAAATTCATGGTAAACAACACCCTTCCAGTCGAAAAAAACAGTAAGCATGACCTTGACGTTTGATTTGACCTGACGTGCTTTTTTGGGGGTTGGGGAGGATTTTGTCTTCCATTGTGATGACTGGACCTTCGTTTCCACGTCGTAGCCATAAACCCACGTTTCATCTCCAGTAATGACTTGTTTTAAGAAGTTTTCATTGGCATTTGCCATTTCAAGAAGTTCCTGACAAACTTGAACTCTGTGTTCTTTCTGCTGCTCAGTCAAC
The DNA here is from genome assembly GCA_037127475.1 of Arma custos. Classification (NCBI taxonomy): domain Eukaryota; kingdom Metazoa; phylum Arthropoda; class Insecta; order Hemiptera; family Pentatomidae; genus Arma; species Arma custos. The sequence continues at coordinate 14,403,414 of CM073761.1, forward strand.
AGTCTCGGAACAAACTTTGCAGCCACCCTTCTCATCTGCAAATTTTCTGTTAAAATCTGTTGACACGAACCAAATGAAATGTTCAATTCTTCAGCCATCTCACGAATGGTTAGTCGACGATTAGAACGCACGAGACTGTTCAATCTTGCAACATGATCGTCGTCAGTCGAAGTTGATGGGCGCCCTGAACGAGAATCATCTTCACACGATGTCCGGCCTTCCTTGAACCTTTTGTACCACTCATGACACCTTGACCGACTCAGACATTCATCACCGAAAGCCACTTGCAACATTTGAAAAGTTTCAGTAAACATTTTACCCAACTTCACACAAAACTTTACGCAAACGCGTTGCTCTTCCTTTACATTCATTTCACAAAATCGCCGAACACAAAAAACTTTTTTTTACGAAAACAGCAGTAACTTTGCAATGAAGAAGGTTATCAACAAACTGAATAAACAGCTGAGCTCAGGAAGAGTCACGCTAAACAATGCTGCCAACCGCACTGCTCTATGACACTCCATTGCCGCGCAATCTCAACAGTCCTGAAACTTTTTGATCACCCCTCGTACTATAGACTCTTACTTAGATTACCAATCGTCTTTGTCATTGATTATTGCCAAGACTGATTTTACACTATTAATAATAATGGTTTCCTCTTAAATGTCTTCTAGTCTATTTTGTAATAAATCTTCCTCTCACAGATTAACCTACCACTTCAAACTTATCTGCAGGCCTAATTTCTTTTCTGAATTCCTATTTCCTTGCAATAGCTCTGTATGTTTATTATAAATTTCCTCTGCTGTCTTTAGTAATCCAAGTTTCCTGATTAGGACCTGGTTACCACTGAAATAATCATCTTAAACTATCCAACCAACTTATTACAAAACGAGAGAATATTCAAACCCTTTACATAAATAAATTAAAAGCTCTCGCTACATACTTTAATATAGAGCATATTTACAATTCAAATATTTAAGTGTCTTAAACTGAATCATCAGAATGATTATATCCTTGAAATCCGAAATTTTTTTATCACAATATTTCCTTCACAGTGTGCAAGGATTACAAAATTAATGCCATTACAACGTTGTGAACTTAAACAGTTTGTTTTGAAATCTATATGTTCTGTTTATAATAATTTCAACTCATTGAGAGAAATGCTGTACCATTTTCTAACATAAAAAAAAGTTCGAAGTTAACCAAGTAATAAACAACATTTCCAGTGTGAGGGCTGGCCTTTCGCAATCGAAATGGAGAATCTGGGCGTTGAGGAAAAATTAAATGGCTTGGTAACTACGAATTAGGGAGAATGAACAAAAAAAAAATGTTAAAAACTTAATCATGAATTAACAAATAGAAACGATAATATGAACAAACTAAAATAAGAAAAAAATGTACTTTTGAAAATTAAACCAATTTTTTACTATAACTTATTTTATATTGAAAAATAAAAAGAGACCTTACATAAATGTTAAGACCGTGGAAAAATTCCAACGAAAAGTCCTTAGTCTCCAAACTAAAACAGAAATAGAAATTATCAATATTTCGCCCATTCAGGGATCCTCAGGGTAGATAGAGAAAAAAACAAAACAAAAGGATGTCTGAATGGGCGAAATATTGGACAGATAATTTCTATTTCTGTTTTAGTTTGGAGACTAAGGGCTTTTCGTTGGAATTTTTCCACGGTCTTAACATTTATGTAAGGACTCTTTTTATTTTTCAATATTTATATATTTTGTGGAATAGCCATAAATCCATTGGTGTCTTGATAATGTTGTTTTCCTTTTCATTGCAATCTTACTTTTATTTTTTCATATAGTTTTTTGCCTTATGTTTTGGTGTTGTTTACAATTATTTATTTTTTCCTGTTGCGCTTTTTGTAGTTTGGTGAGTGTATGTTGAATTTTCATATTCTCCAGTATTTATAAGCTGTTTTTATCTAATCTTGCCTAGCCGGGGTCGATAACCTTCCTTATGATTCATTAGTTGCTTTTGAGCCTTGGAGGTGGTGGGATGCTTCTTGGGTGCATTATTCATGTTTTGTTTTGTTTTTTTGTTGTTGTTTTTTTTCTCTATCTACCCTGAGGATGCCTGAATGGGCGAAATATTGGACAGATAATTTCTATTTCTGTTTTAGTTTGGAGACTAAGGGCTTTTCGTTGGAATTTTTCCACAGTCTTAACATAACTTATTTTACTTTGGCATTGTCCCGTCTTCTTTCTGTGAATTTAAATCATCAAAACTGCCATCTTCATCTTCCGATTTCTCCTCTTGGCGACGCATTTCACGGAAAACCTCTTCAGGAGTTTTAAATAATCGTACTCGGTCCATTGTGAGCCTGATAAATTAAAAAAAAACAAAAAAACAATTGAAACGCTGAAACAGTAAATTTGTTTTCACATAAACGGCAAGGGTGGATCAAATTGACCCAGCGATCAAATACGTAGTAAATTATTACTCATAGACTAAAATTGGTGTTTACCTGAATAACAATACCTTATTGAGAGAAATCCATTGTGAGAAATACTCTCCCTGTAGGGAGTACATGAGCGAAGGGAGGGGTTAGTTCCAGGAGCCATTGCGCTCCTTCTATACACGAAATCTTACCAACAAACAAGCTAATCACATTAAATATATTTCATCTAGCGAACCTCATAGAGTTTCGGATAGCTTTATTTTAAATTAAATGTAGCATATAATAATCGAACATGATTGTACTTTTCAGAATAGAGACGTTTTTTACTTTCAAATCCGTTTATTTTTAGAGCATATATTTTAGCCTTGAGCCCTATAACTTCGCCAATTAACTCTCCTTTAACCACATCTTTAAATTTTACCACGACCTTTGTATTAGGTTTAGAATAGCAGGGATGTCCTTCAGGATTGTCATATGTATCTAAATATTATAACATTTCTTTAAAATCATAATGACAGTGGTACATAGTTATTTTGTACATTTCGAGCAGACTTAAGCCTGTGTTGAGAGGTTTATCAAGTTGTATCCTCTTTTTAGCCATGCGAATAGCAACCAAATTTTCATTGTAAATTGTTTAGTCCAGAAATTCAGGTTTTTTCGATTTTCTTTGGGTCAGAAACAAGTTTTATATTGGCCTTTGCCCTTATCTCTCCATTGTCTTGCCAAATACACTACTATTACGAGAGTGTTTGAAAAGTTCTGGGATGTACTAGAAAGAAGTCTTATCTAGGTGGAACTGCTTTTATTTTTCAACATAGTCTCCCAGTAGAAATTTTCAGCTTGGGGAAGAGATGAAAGTCTGATGGTACCAAATCAGGTGAATAAGGTGGATGTGGCAACAATTCGTACCTCAGTTCATGAAGTTTTGCCAGGGCAGTAGCACTTGTGTGTGGGCAGGAGTTGTCCTGATGAAAGGTAACTTTTTTCCTTGCCAAACCAGGCCTTTTTTCGCGTATCGTTTCCTGTAGCCCCGTAATTTTTGGCCAGTAGGAAGATAATCTATCAGCAGAATGCCTTTTACATCCCAGAAAACTGAGGCCATGACCTTTCCGGCCGAACGTACTGCCTTTGCTTTCTTTGGTTGTGGTGACTCAGCATGCTTCCACTACTTTGACTGCTGTTTTGTCCCTGGGGTATAGAAGTGGACCCAAGTTTCATCTGTAGTCACAAACCGACGCAAAAAAACTTGTTGGTTGCACTGAAAACGGGCCAGATTTTGTTCGAACATTTACAATCTGGTGCGTTTATGGTCCAATGTCAAGAGCCGCGGCACGCATCTTGCGGATAATTTTTTCATTCCCAATTCTTCGATTAAAATGTGATATACCCGTTCAGATGACATCCATACAGCTTCAGCAATCTCTCGCACTTTCAGTCGACGATCCTCCATGACCTTTTTATACACTTTTGCGACAAATTCTGGGGTCGCAGCACTTTTTGGCCATCAACTACGCGGATCTTGATCTAAGCCCTCCTGACCAATTTTAAACTCGCTATTCCACTTGGCAACAGTTGAATATAAAGGAGCAGAGTTCCACAGTGTGTTCTGAAAGTCGGCATGAATTTCCTTTGCTTTCATACCTTTGTTTACAAAGTACTTAATCACTGCTCGAATCTCAGTTTTTTCCATTGTCACAAATCACTACGCAAAAAACAACAACAAAGAGTCGCCACTGCCATTCACAAAGGATGTGTGATTATTGCGCCGGAACCGCGTTGCTCTAGCACTGACATCTTGCGGTGATTCCGAGAACTTTTCAAACCACCCTCGTATATAGTCGAGATAATTTTTTTTAAATATTCACAGCTTCTAAACATAGTTTTGTATTATGTACAATGCAGGGTTTCCACAATTTTAATTGATGTAATTACAAAGCTTTATGATTTTTTTTAAGACCGACAATATTTTTAAGTTAAGTAATATCAAGAAATAAAATGTTTAAATATATTATTTTGTATTTATTAATGAATTTTTAAATCAAGTGGTCTGTGGGACCAAGTGTCAGTACTCGCTTTAGGAAAAACTATGTCAATACTTGAGAGTTAATGAAAGTGGTGAGGACCTGAAGATTTTTGCACCAAGAATGCAGGACATATACCAGGATATATAAACAATAATAAGGCTCCAGGTGAGAATGACATTCCCGCTAAACTTCTGAAGTATGGCAGAGACATGTATAAACAATGTAATGGACAACATTATCCTGGCAGCTTGGATAGAGGAAAGGAAGCCAGAGCCATGGAAGAAGGGCATAATATACTCATTGCATAAGAAAAGAGATATTCTGGAGTTCACGAATAATCACGGTATAACCCTTCTCCAGTGCGCTTACAAGAAATCGGTAGTTATCAGGCAGGATTTAGGGAGGGAAAATCTAAGGTAGATCAAATGTTCAGGATAATTTGATAGAAATTGCTTGAGTATAAGATGACGACAAATCATCTATTTGTTAATTTCCGAAATGCTTGTGACAGCATTAAATGACCCAAGCTTTAAGAAGCGCTACAAGAGCTAAGCATTCTCTCAAAACTCACACACCTAATAAATATGACAATTTTTTTATTTAAAGATAAAAGATATACCCCCGGCTGGGAAAATATTTTTATTTTCTCTTTAAACAAAAATATTAAAAAAATTTATTCAATTAACAAAAAACTATAAATATGACAATGGATGAGTTGATGTGCTCTGTTCGGATCCAGGAAGAGATTCCCCAGAATAGTTGAAGTGATGGTCTCGGATACCTAATAATCTTGCCCTTGAAAAAGCAATAACAGATTCCGGAATACAAACGAGTGGAACAATATTTGACATGTGGGTGCAGATAAAAGTGGGCTTTGCGGTCGATTTGGACCTGATAGCAAGATCGTTCACCCGTCAAATGCATTTTTAGGTTGAATGAAGTAGTGGAATCCATGGGCATGTTAGTGAACCAAGATATGACAAACTACATGCAAGCTGGACCTGGAGAGGGAAGTGCAGCTGAAGAACAGGTAAGAATGGGGTCATTTCCCTTCGAAAAAGTTGAACGGTTTAAGTGTTTGGGGTCAATTGTAAGAGACTCCAATAGGATCTGTCTAGAAATTGGCCAGAGGCTTGTAAAGTATTATTGCGGGCTTAATAAACATTTGAGAAGCCGAGCTATTTTCTCCCTTACTAACTGCAGGCCTGCAATATAAGACTCTGATCCGACCCGTCCCCCTATGGAACGGAAACCTGGACTTTGACAAACACTGAAGAAAAAGGTATTCTATTTTTTGAAAGAAAAATACTTTGCTGTATATTTGGTGCCAAGAAAGTAGGTGAGAATTGGAGAAGACGGATCAACAGAGAAATTTACCAGATGTATAATGAAAAGGATATAAAAAAGCATATACAGTTGGCACAATAACGCTGTTTGACCCAACACTCTCAGCATCCGTCTATGAGGAAGAAGAAGTTAATGACCAATGGAGGAAGATCCACTTAATAGTGACCGGGGTGGCGGAGAGGATATTGGGAGAAGAAGAAAGAAAAACCAAATCCCCATGGTTTGACGAAGACTGCTCGCTAGCAACAGAGGCCAAAAATACAGCATACAGAGCCCTAATAGCAAGACGCACTGTTAAGGAATACAGGGAAAAAAGAAGAACGGAGAAGAGGCTTCTTAAAAGAAAGAAACCTTCTTCTTGGGAGAGAAAGGAGCTAGAGGCGGCCGAAATGCTCAAAGTAACTGGTGATAAAAGAAGATTCTATGCCAGAATCAATCAAGGCAGAAAACCATATAGGCCCACCCACTCAGCATGCAAGGATCGTGAGTGTAATATCATAGTTGAGAAAGCGGCGTGCATGAACCTCTGGAAGGAGCACTTTGCGAATATCTATGCAGGAGCTCAGGATGAGGAGAAAAATGGCAATCATCTATTTCGACTGGAGGAGGATGTTGACCCACCGGATGATGAGGAGATAACTGATGCATTGGAAAACCTGAAGCATCACAAGGCACCAGGAGCAGACGAAACGCCTGCTGAAGTTTGGTGGAGAGAGACTGAAAAAAGCCCTTCACAATCTCATTAGAGATATCTGAGAAAAGGAAGATATGCCGGTAGAGTGGAGAAAATCTTTGATATCTCCCATATTCAAAAAGGGGATCCATTCGATTGTGGAAATTATCGGGGCATAGCTCTGCTACCTTGTGCTTACAAAGTCTTTTCGAACATTCTGTTCCAGCGGTTACTCCCATTCGCGGAAAGAGAAATAGGCCACCAATGTGGATTTAGAAAGGGGAAGTCTACAACAGACCAAGTGTTTTGCCGCAGGATAATACTGGAAAGAGGGCGTGAGTTTTGTGTAACAACTCACCACCTGTTCGTGGACTTTAAGGCGGCCTATGACAGTATTAATCGGGAAGGTCTCTATGGATCACTGAGACAATTCAATGTTCCAGCAGGCCTGATAAGACTGATCAGTATGACTATGACAGGCCTTGAATGCGTTGTCCAGGTTCAGGGTGATCGTTCTGAAAGTTTCCCATCTACAAAAGGGGTCCGTCAGGTCGATGCACTTGCCTGTTTTGCTATTTAATCTGGCTCTGGAGAAAGCAATAAGAGATTATGGGATTCGGACGACGGGATCCATTTTTAACAGATAAGTGCAGCTCCTAGCATACGCTGACGACATCGATATTGTAGGACGCTCTAGAAAATCAGTTGAGGTGGTATTCCTTTCTTTGGTAGAAGCTACAATAAAACTTGGTCTGGAGGTCAACCAAGTATATGATAACTGACCAGCACCCAACACATCCTGGAGAGAAAGTGGACTTTGGGGCATGCTCCTTCGAATGGGTTTCCGAGTTCACGTATCTGGGATCACAGGTGACATGCGATAATGAAAGCGGAGCAGAGACCAGAAGAAGGGTATTGGCCGCAAACCGATGTTACTTTGGACTGAGGCAACAAATAGCAAGTAGGGTAGTTACAAGACAAGAATCATTTTGTAAAAAACCTTGATTCGCCCAGTCCTTACATACGGAGCAGAGACGTGGACAATGGCCAAACATGCTTACAAGGATTTAGCCATATTTGAGCGCAGGATCCTACGAAAGATTTTTGGACCGGTGTTAGTTGGTGGAGAGTGGAAACGGAGGACAAAGGAAGAAGATGTCCTTTATGGGGAGCCTGACATAGTGACTCTGATCAAGCGATACCGCCTGAGATGGGCTGGCCATGTGGCCAGGATGGAAGACGAGGAAGCTCCAAAAAGACTACTGACGAAGATCATCCATGGGCGGAGGAGAATTGGCCGTCCCCGACTTCGATGGATCGACTGTGTTGCTGCGGATGCAAGGAGCTTGGGAGTCTGCAACTGGATGGCAGCAGCACGGGACAGAGACTTATGGCGGGTGCTGGTTGAGGAGGCCTGGACGCGTCAACGTGTTGTAGCGCCAGACTAATAATAATAATAACTGGAATGCAGATAAAATTCAAAATTACTGGCTCAAATACTTTAAAAGTGCTCATGGGCCATTAGCCTTTTATTACCAGAAACTATTGTGCAATGCGGTTATACCTTCAAAGGACTTCTGTTTAGGGAAGACATATTTGATTCCGAAAGAAAAAAACAAATCCCAGAACCGAAGAACTTTCGGCCAATAACATGTCTTAATAGTGTTTACAAAATTTTAACGTCTATAATCAGTAAGTAATAAGTTAATGGGTACAAAAGAAAAACCTTATGGCACAGACGCAGGTCAGATGTAAGCGAAACTCTAAGGGATGTAAAGAGCTTCTAGTGATTGATTCATTCATAGCTTCACAGGTATCAAAAAAGTATCGTAATATATCGCTTTCATAGATTGACTACCAGAAAGCATTCGATTCGGTCCCTCATGACTGGCTGATTGAAGTTCTCATGATCTATTAAGTCGACCAAAAAGTGACAGAACTGTTGCAACAGCTTATGAAGCTGTGGGAAGTGTCATTGGTTCATTGAACTAAAAAGAAGAATATTTCAGGGTGATTCGCTAAGTCCTCAATGGTTTTGTCTCGCGATTAATCCTCTAAGCTCCATTTTAAATCAGTCTGGAAAAAGTTATTCCTTGAATCAGGAAACATTGATCTCCCATTCTTTCTATATGGACGACTTAAAGCTTTTTGCAAAGAATGAGAGAGACATGAGAACTCTTCTTGAATTAGTAAGTTCATTTACAGAAGATATTGGGATGAAGCTAGAAACTGAAAAATGTGCAATCCTTAATATACACAGAGGAAAATACAAGGATTCAACTAACATTGAACTCTCCAATAGTGAAATCATCAAGCAACTTCAGGTTACAGGCTCCTACAAGTACCTTGGTATCTCACAGCTGCTTAAATTCAAAAAAGAGGTCAAAGAAACCTTTGAAGAGGAATTTAAGAAACGAGTCAGAAAACTATTAAAAACTAATCTATCAGCAGGGAATCTGGTAAAAGCTTTGAATACCTGGGCTGTTCTTTCGCTTGCATGTGCTTTTGGAATTATATAATGGTGTGACACAGATTTGGAAAAATTGGACTGCTTCTTAAGAACTCAAATGGTCAAATCTAGACAGCGTCACCCGAATTCATCAGTGTCAAGACTATATATAGCCAGAAAACATTGAGGTAGGGGGCTTATTAGTCTGTTGAAAGCCTGTATGAACAAGAAACAAGGTTTAGAACCTATTTTATGAGTAGCAGTTCACCGATGCTGTCAACCATTGCTGCCCTCGACTGCAACTATACAGCACTGAATTTGCTTCGGCAAGATCCAATAGTAATGCCAACTGAGGAGAACCTTGCAGAATCATGGAAGGTTTTACAGTTCTTTAAATACTCTGGGTATCAATCTAGAAGCGTCTGTCCGTTGGTTGACCACAGGAAAAATGTTCCCCGAGACTGAAGGATTCCTTCTGGCAATACAGGAACAGGTCAGGGCAAGAAACTCCTACAGAAAACACATTCTGCACCAAGCAATCAAAGAGATATCGCCTATGCAAAGCAATGTCCGAATTGATTCAACATGTCACCTCTGGCTGCCAAGCATTAGCAGGTAAAGAATATCTAACTAGGCACAATAATGCTGCAAAGATCGTACACCAGGCAATGGCTAAAAATATAATTTAATAAACAGTCATCACCCATTTTACAAATACCAGCCACAGGCAATATTAGAAAAAAATGGCATAAAACTATATTGGGATCAAACTATGATCACTGACCACACTAGACCAGACATACTGCTCTTAGATAAAAAAATTAAAAAGGCCATCATCATCGAAGTTGGGGTTCCTGCTGATGACTAAGTTTCTAAAACATTGAGCGAAAAAATTCGGAATTACCAAGAGCTCTGCGAGGAATTAAGGCACCTCTACCAATCGGTGGATGTAAAAGTACTACCAATCATTGTATCCAGCAATGGTTTAATTCCTCAGGAAACGATTAGATCAATGAAGACGCTGGAAATAATTAGGGGACTGGAAGAAGTACAGAATGCGGTAATTGCCAGCATCGTTAGAAAATTTTTAAATATTCCAAATTAACCATAAAATGAGCCCATACCCTTGACCTTGGTCCGGGTTGGTGAATTTATCCAGCACAAGCCGAGAAATCCAAAATATAAATAATAATATACTGTTGGGAAGACAGCACTGGACGGGGCATGTTGACCAAATGCTAACCCATGAGATCCCGAGGATGTTACTGAACGAAAGGTTGCATCGGACCAGAGGAAGAGGCAAACCGGGGCTTAGATGGGAGGATGCTGTGATCAGGGACTCCAGTGACCTTCTGAAAATCTGCAACTGGCGAGCAATCACAGTAGACAGAGCTACATGGTGAAAGCTCATAGAGGAGGCCAAGGTCTGCACAGGGCTGTAGCACCAATGATAAAAAAAAATAATAATAATATAATATAATATATCCATATATACTTGGATTTATTAATTTATTAAACAGGAGGGTATAAGGACACACTTAAATTGAACTCCTGAAAAAAAAAAAAAACAGCAGAAAAAGTCAGCCTGGAAGTATCCTTTGAAGCCAAAGCCAACACAAAGAAATGAATTGGCGAAATCAAAACAGGTATGTAACTGGCACGAGCTAAACCAGAGGATATCCAAAACAAGATAATCTATAGATTCAAAATTCATAAGTAACAAATAGACCAAGAGGAGAAACCAAAGAAGACCTGAAAAAAGTGGTTTTAAAAAGAGAAAGGAATCTCACAGCAAAATAATGAAAGAATATGGGCAGAAAGAAAGGAAAGTGCAAGGTTCCAAGTACTTTTCATTGCCCTAATGGGCTCAATCACAAATAATAATAATAGTGATTTAATACTTTGTATCCTTAAATTGTTAAGAAAAGCTTTTATAGATATATTTTATTTTCAATACTCTTTTATGGTCCCACGGCCACTATTTATACAAAAGGTTTCAGTGGTTCCGACCATGTACCTAAATTTCTCACCGTTTTACCAGACATGCTGCTGGATTCCTCAGGGCTTAAATTGAGACTCAATTCAACTGAAACCTTTTGTATATTTTATTTTACTTTGTTAACAATATTATCTGGAAAAATGAACAATAACTTTCTATCTAATTGGAGGCTGGGTGAAATAGTCCCCATCTCATATCTGCTAGCAAACAATTTTGACTACAAGAACCACATTTGAACACTGAATTCTCTAAATAATCTAAGGAGCAGTCTAGAGAATCTAACAGTAGAGGTAATGCACAAACAATAAACTAATGGCCCTTCAACATTATGATAGGTTGACTACTTTGGGTGGGATATTTAACAAGAAGAAACGAGCCAGTAGAACTTAGCTGTGCTGGGCTAACACTTGGTCCATTCTGGGCATCCAGTACTGGAGAGCAGCAGCATAGCAGTGAGATGATGGTTGGTCAATCTTGCTGGCTGGAGTGTTGTGCCAGTCAGTTATGAATAAAATATGAGTCATATACATTTATGAAAGGAAATAACCACAGAATGTTCCATTTGCATCCTAAAGATACTTACAGGCCTTTGTATAGAAATATAAAAACTATTTGTTTCCAACAAAAAACTGGATTAATGTGTATTAAAAAAAATAATGGATAAATGTAGATATTAATAAATTCAGCATCCTTATTAAATTATTAAAAGTAATACTAAATTATTCACTAAGACCAATAATAAGACACATTTTTATTCATAAAAATGATTACTAACAGTTATAAAATTGGCAATAGCAATATCAGGAAATTTAAATAACCATACTGCTTAGTAAAAAACTTATATACTATACATAATACTTGGGAACTGTTATCAGATATATACAATATTTTTATACATATTCTTGTATTAAATTGTTGACCATTAACCTATAATGTTAATAATAATCAAATGTCTCAGACATAGAAACTTGAGTTAAAAATGATTTAATGAAACATGTATAAAAACTATTTACAAAACCATAACATTTTGCAAAGAAGAGTGATTTATTGTCTTGCATAAATGAAATAAATTATACATGAAACATTACAATATCAGTCTCAGAAAATCTTAAGTTTAATCAACTCCTCAAAAAAAAAATCTAATAACAAAAACAAAAATAAAAAAGATAAATGTTTGAAGAAATAACAATTTGATATACCACAATTAGGCATTGAAAATATTTCATAACAACTTGCCAAAGATTATAAAAATAATCATGTAAAAACGATGATAAATGGTTCCAAAAATAGAATGATTGTAATCTGGATTACAAAAATTATATATCAGTCGTTTGGTAGTTAGACTTTTTTACATTGATGTCTCAGTTCTACAGTAAAATATAAAAGCACTTGATTTTGAGATATGAATGTAGTATTAGCAAAAAGGCCAAGATACATTAGTTACTATCTTGCTGAAAAAAGGAATTTGCAAGTAAAAAAAAAAAAGATATTTCAAAATACTACAGTGTCATACTGCATAGATCTTGCAAAAAGTATATGCGTATTTTAAAATTACACTGTAAAACTGGGGCAGTGAAATACACAAAATAAATATAACATGTTGGAATGATAAAATTACAAGGGGACGAAAATGGGAAGGCAAGTGTCCAAGGGGTGGCTTTTAGTTGTAGCCTCTCGGTAGCATAGTAGTAAATATAAATTAAATGGCTGACTTCATGTAATAATAGTTGGCTTAAATTCAGGTCCTCAAGATTAGACAATATATATCAGCTCATATTTAATTAATTAATTTTATCTATGATCTGCAAATGACAGCACAAGTCCAGTAATCAAATATCAGTAGGATTTCCTTTGTCTGTTTCTCCTTCATTCTTTGGTTTTCCTATAAATAAACAACAGAACATAGAAGAAATATAATTTTTTATATTCATGTTGTCATAATTTTTTTTTAATAAACTGACTTAAATAAAAAAAATGATTTATTTATTTAAGAAGATATATTACATTTTATGTAAAGATTAATTAATTGTACCTGTTTTTCTTTTGACTACACTAACTCTGTTGTATGGAACATAACCTTTTCCACTAGCCTTAGATGCATAGAGCCAACTCTTTTTTAGTTCAGATCTGTTTACAAAATTCTATTAGTACAATTACTTACATATTAGTACATAGTTCTATTTTCACTTATTTTTGTATTTCAAATTACCTTAAGAAAATCTAACTACAATAGAAAATTATTTAAAATTTGAATGGAATATCAATAAAACGATACACTAATGATTAACAGTTTCATTGAAATTAACATCAGTAAGGAGATAATGGGAGTAAGATGGCTAAGATAGTAAGTAGGTAAGCCTTACTACACTCAATCGCCAGGTTTGTCCTCAAATTAAGATTACCCTTTGTAGTATTTATTTATATAAATTATCAGCTGAGCAGCTATGAGGTTGGGAGACTTTCCTAGGGCACACTCAGACTCTATCCTCAATAGAAGAGAATAACTCTTTGGTAGATAACTCAAACTTCCCAACCACATTATCTACTAAACAATTAAAATGTTTTAATATTTCTTCTAACCAGAAATGCTCAATACTTAATTCAGGAGAAAACCTAAGTTAAAAATTTCAATTATATTAGTGGAGATACCAATTTTCAAAGGTAACTAAAATTTCATATATACGATACCATACATTTTAGCATTGCAATTTTAATGATATTAATGCTAGTTCAATTTAGAAGGAATAGGTTATTTTAATACCAAACAAACAATACAATGTAAGTGACAGATAGAAAATAGTTTATATTTCTTTGTTATTGCATATATATATATATACATACACTATATATTGCATATTGCTGACAATGGAATGTAGGGTATAGTGAGAGAAGGTACAGCAGCTTTAGTACACAACCGGCTTTCCACTTAGTCTAGAAGTATTTATAAGATAAATATCTTTATTATGTTGGAACAATTTGCATATCTATTTATCTTTCTTCATTCCATTGAAATATTACCTTTTATATTATCTCATACATAGTTTACCATAAAAATGCATATTTTCTGAAAATATTCTTTTCCTCATTCATTATCTCACTTCATTTTCTCAGTGCTTTTACATATAAAAAAAGTAAAAGGGCTTTAGGTCTATGACTTTAGAAAAGTCATACAGCTACAAAACAATTAAAGCTGCTATAAGAGAAACGAAAAAATAAGGAAAAAAATTGTCAATGATATAATTGGAAATTCTTGGTACAGTAAAACCTCGAATTAACGGACAGCCGTGGTGCAAATATTTTTTCCGTTATTTAAAGGTGTCCTTTAAAGGGAGGTTTTATTTTTTTATAAATATGTATTTGTACAAATTAATTCTCTCTTATTCAATTTCCCATGTGTTTAAAAGGTAAGTAGAATAAAAAAAAAAACATCGCACGGTTTTTTTTTAGTGTTCCCGAAACTTGTGTCCCACCGATATTGAGTCTTTCCGCTAGCGCACGTACATTTAACTTTTCACGGTCATAAAAGTTGATTACATTTATTTTTTGTTCTAAAGTGAGTCACTTACGTGAGGGAGACATTTTCAGCCGCCTGCCACGAGGGTTAAAACAGAACTAAATTTTAATAAAGCAAGTTCGAGAATAAAAAAAAAGTATTTATGTGGAAAACCTTTACTCAAAAGTAAACACAGCTGTCCCTGTTTTCTTAGACCGGAAACAACTAATTGTTTCCGAGAAACGGGAAAGGGATAGTCATACTGTCCGTCTTTTAGAGGTTTTTTTAATCGATTTCTAACCAACACAGCCTGTCCGTGACCGTTAATGAGAGGTTTCGTTAAATAGAGGTTCAAATGCCTTAAAAACTGTATTAAAATGTTGGTGCAAAAAAAATCGTCCGGTAATAGGGAGTGACCGCTATTTAGGGGTGTCCGTTAGTAGAGATTTTACTGTATATATTTGTGTGTCAAACTGGCACCTTATTTTTCTTGCCCGCTCAAAAAGATTTTATTTGGCAATATTATAAATTTAAGCGTAGGATCATCCAGATTGCTAAATTGTTCTGATAATAATGCTTTTTCACTATACAAGTCAATGCTAATTAACGAACTGTTGGCAATAAGACTTGGTTTTTTATAGAAAGAATTACAAAATATAAATCTTAATACTACATGGACAGTAAACATAAAAAAAAATTCAAAACACATTACTGAGATAAAATATAAAAGTTTATGATTTACGCATCCATTACAATTACGCGTAAGTGCAAATGTCTGCCCGTTAATCCTATGCACCCATGCAGAAAAGATCAATCCTATGTCCTATGTCCTAACAAAGGACAAGATCCTTAATACAAAAAATTAAAAACAAACGTCAATATGTTTTGACCGTATAATCTCAAGAATGTTGGTCATTATGATATAAGACTGGTTTAAAATCATGCTTTAAAATTATTACTGGTAAATCATGTGATAGTACCATTCTAATAACCTTTTCACAAATAGGCTGCTACAAAATCAACTGTCAACTCAGCCTCACACGATGATAAGGCAAAAAAGGCTGTTTTTTAGTCTTACGCAAACAGTCTTCCCCGTTAGCAAACGTTTAAAAAAATAATAGTTCAAAAAACAAACTAACAAAATTATTCATCAAATACTGCCCCTTTTCATTTTCATTTTGGGTATCATTAATATTAAACACTAAAGGAAATTGATCCAATATTTCATAAATACTGACAACAAATAAAATATTACACCTTATTAGATTTTTATTTTGATTATTTGATTGATTATTTTATTTTATTTTTATTTTCAACTGATTTATTGAAATTTTTTTACTTTTACTCTTTTTTATTCTGATGTTTCAAAAATGGCTGAATGGATTTTTGCAATGTTAACAGTTTCCTTCATTATCTTGGCAAACTAAAAATAGCTACAATTTTTTTAATTTACACTAGCTGAACCAACCAACAATGTTCTCTTCAAACTTTTCAAATCCGAAAATTAGAAAAAAATTGAATAAATTGTAATTACTTGCACCATTTAGATGAAAATATATGAACTTAATAATTTAAATGTAACAACAACACTAAGATATAACGCAAGTAACAAATGGGCGAAAAAGTAAAAAACTCCTTATCTTCAAATTGACAAACTTCTTATTTTTCAAAAATTTCCATACCTTGATTGCAGCGCTGTCGGTCCGTAAACATTACCTATCGGATCAAATTGTAAATCTAAACCATTCTCAAACACTCAAAAAATGTAATCAAAATAGGAGGAGTTCAGTGACATAAACACGAACAGAGGAATTTTATATATAGTATTATCCTTTATTATCCTCTACTCCATGTATGAAATTTAATCTTAGAACGTAGTTATGTTTCTCTTTATCAAATCAGATTATAGCATAGCTCTTAGACAGGTCAGTATTGAATGCTTTAAAGAGTTGTGGCATTGACACCTCATTCGCCGCTGCGTCGATTCTGTCACATAGTGAACAAAACGCCCTATTATGTCATTTGCCTATGTGATAGATTTACCAGCCTCAGGTTTGCAACCTTTGGAAAGGATCATGTCACTGACCCCAGGCAGTGGTAATTATTCAATCCAACAAATATCCTTAAATTTGTTGGCTCCTCTATGTTAAGGTTCTAGTAACCTTGAATCATAGGGTGCATAATCGATCAATTTTGAACACAGTTTAATAGATCAATTAAAACTTGTTGTGACTAAACTCGAAGCGACAACCAGCGGAATAATTACCATTATTCTACAGATATGAAATTTTAAAAATTTGAATATATTAAAGGCCCTTTTACATAAGTAAGAATTTTGATCAAAAAACTTACTAGTGTAAAAGGGCTTCAATAAGATTATTGATTGAAAAGGTCCACGTTAAAATTTTTTAATTAGAACCCACTCATCATGTTATTCTGATACAATAATCTTCAATAACTTAATTATGCATGGTTACTTTTCTGGGACATCTAAAAAAAATATACAAGCAAGAAAATGGTCAATTTTAACAAGACATTGATCAAGAAAGTTTGTTTACGCTGCAAAATAGAATGATGATTTCTCAATCTTCCATGGAGACTGAAAATCAAAGTCAACTTCTTTATCAAGGATTGGATCAAAATTCTTACTTATGAAGGATCTTCAGTAAAATGTGGATTATTAATTTACTTATATATTTTATGAACCTCAACTCAACAAAAAATCAAAAACAGAAAGGAGGAGAAAACTTTTTGCACTGAGCCAGTGAAGTATTTTTACCTTTTTGTAGTCATTTTATCTCCTTTAGCAAACGAAAGTTCTCCATGATGTTCAGCTTCAAAATCATAAACCCCAACAATTTCTATTTCTTCATCTAGAATTATGGCACATAGTTATAGATTATATTAATTACATATTTAGACAAACATATCCACTATAACATTATTTCTCCTAGTGCTAAATGAATGAACCTTACGGACGTTAGTTTTTTACAAAAAATATTTCTTAACTTTGATATTATATGTAATATCTTCCATTTATTATTCCTTTAATACAGCAAACACATATCTACCAATAGTTAAATTGTCTTCTTTCTACTTAATTTTAATATTAATTATGAACTATTCTTTCTTAATTTTTTATTTTGTAACTTGTACTAATAGTTTACTTTTTTTAGTGTTAAACTATGATGGCATATAAAACCAGTTAGAATGGGAATATAAGTATACTGATTAAATATAAAATTGTTGCTATTGAGAAAGTAAAAGAAGCCTGTCACAAATATATACTATATAGGGATATAGTGACACTAAATATAAATCATAATTGAGCACAAGATAAATTAAATAGGAGACTAGTGTAAAGGTATATAGGAAGAAAGATTGCTTGAAACAAAGGAACAGCATAGGTTGGCTGTGGAATGTTTTAAGCTTAGTGTACTATGTCAGTTCACTTATTCTTATGGTACACATCAAATAAATGCACCAAACCAACCTGAATCATAGATTATCTACATTTTTAAATGATTTAACTTGCCAATGAATATATATTATTTGATGACACCTCCAAACCATTGATCAACTCGCTAAGATGCCTGGAATTTCAGAACTTAAAAATAGTTTTGAATATTAGCAGGAATGATTGAAAAAATGTATGATAGTCAATGGGAAATGCTTTGAAGGCGATCGAAATTTGATCTAAAAAAATATAAAAATAAAGAAGTTATGACAAAACTCCATGTTTTTTTAAATCATCGATCTATTCGGTGTTTCCTATCGACATCTAAAGATTTCCTTAAAAGTTTTAATTTTATTAAGACTGCAGTGAGACTGGTAGACTGTATCTGAATAAACAGTATAAAAACCTATTTTGATTGGCCCTCAATCATTTTGAGGTAGCAGAAAAGTGCAAATCCTAAGGGTGATATTTTACCATTATATGAATAAAAGTTTTCTTCCATTAGCGTACAAAATACTGCCTCGGCTCTAGGGATCAGCAAAAAAAAAAATTAAATAATGACATACTGTTATATGCAATGATATACTGTTTATTAAAAAATGTTGGCTTTAGTTTTAATTTCCTCCAATTTGCCTTTACAATAATATTAATAATAAAATAATCAAGTTACGGATTTATCAAAAAAAGTCTTGAAAAAAAAAAGAGTAGAGACCAGGTTTACATGTTATTAAACATTTTATTCACTTGTGTATAATAAACCTCCGAATGTGGTATGGCCATTGGCTGCCAACAGCACGCATTTTTCCCAGGCGATCACCCATCCTATTTTGCCTTGAAGTGGCAGATCAGGAGCCATCTACTCAC
This sequence comes from Arma custos, assembly GCA_037127475.1. Taxonomy (NCBI): domain Eukaryota; kingdom Metazoa; phylum Arthropoda; class Insecta; order Hemiptera; family Pentatomidae; genus Arma; species Arma custos. The sequence goes on from CM073761.1 coordinate 14,422,139, forward strand.
GAGGCAGACTAAAGCACAATTGTATGAAACTTTGATTAGACCTATGCCTCACAAACATAGACGATGACAAAGGCTGATGAGAATAACATCGTTATATTCAAACGAAAAATTTCACGGCAAACTAAAGAGCATCAGCAATGGATCGAGCTGGGTGGGGGAAGCTCCTAGAGGAGGCCAAGACCCATCCCCGAGTTGTAGATAAACCTCCAAAACTAGCTGCCCGATCGAAGTTATATTAAATAACATATCAGACTTTTAAATCGCATGCAATTGAATTTTTTTTTTCATTGCATAAAATTGCCCAATTTGGTGGTTTAGATTTTAATAGCATAATTGATTATAAGAAAATAATTTTCTAAAATAAGCATACATCCATACATATGCTTAAATAAGAGTACAAATATATATATATAAATGTGTGTGTGTGTGTGTGTGTGTAAAATAAATATTGATTTCTTATAATTTTAATTCATCATTTCTTTCATAAATATATTATTAAATTTTTAGTTTAGAAGTTTATAATAGAAAAATCTGATTTATAGAAAATAATCATTAGATGCACAACCTTTACAAATGGATATACAGGGTGTCCCGAATTTAAATGGCAAAACTTCAGGAACTTATAGGGGACCGAAAAACTAAGACAAAAAGTCCTTTAGAGATTTGCTCATTTTTGCTTAGTTTTAGAGAAAATCACAAAAAAAAAGAAACAAAACAAAAATGTTACAGGTAGCGATTATCACCATTCAAAGTACGTCAGGCTAGGCAGTGAGATATGTAAACACTTAATATCTTTTATTTGTTTACATTTTGGCTTCCTTCAAGGATTATAATTCCTAAATCAGTCTTCAGTCAGTTACTCAGATATTTTTGTGTGAATAGCATCAGCCACAATGCCGCATACATATTCTAATGTTGAACATGCTGATATGATTTTTGTGTATGGTTTCTGTAACGGTAATGCATTAGAAGCGGTTCGGGATTGTGCGCGCCGATTTCCAAATAGAAGAGTGCCTAATCGACGAGTCTTTTCGTTAACTTTTAATAGACTACGAGAGACTGGATCATTCTTAATACGTAATGAAGATGACCAATTCCAGGCAGCAGTAAGACCAGATTATCGGAGAAGAAGTTGTGTCCAACGCCACTTCGATAACAATCCTGAGACTAGCAACCGAAGAGCATCTGCTGCATTAGCAATATCGTGGCAAGCAATATGGCGAACTTTGAAAGGTGATAATTGCTACCCATACCATCTTCAAAAAGTTCAGAATTTATTACCTCAAGATTATGTCAAGAGATTGAATTTTAGTAACTGGTTTCTTGAAAAAATTCGCAATGATAATTTATATCTATTAAAAATTATATGGACCGATGAAGCTACCTTTACAAGAGGAGGAATTGTTAATCAAAGAAATTATCATGTATGGGCTCTTGAAAATCCCAGAGCTATTAGAGAGAATAGGTTTCAGCATGAATTTGTTATTAACGTTTGGCTTGGAATTTGGAACGGATTACTGGTGGGACCATATTTTTTACGTGGGAGATTGAATGGTATCACATTTACACATTTTTTGGAGAACGATTTTTCTAATTACTTAGATGACATTCCCTTACAACAGCGGATTGAAATGTGGTTCCAACGCTATGGATGTCCAGCTCATTATAGCAGAGTTGCTCGAGCTTGGCTGGATATAAATTATCCATAACGATGGATTGGACGTGGAGGAGTAGTACCTTGGCCACCCAGATCACCTGATATGACACCCATGGATTTTTTCGTATGGGGAACCTTGTAACAGAAAGTTTATTCGGTGTCAATCAACTCAAGAGAGCAATTAAGAGACCGAATAATAGATGCAGTGCAGCAAATATCATCAGAACAATGCTGCAATTTATCAAGTGAGTGCTAGATGTAATGCTTGCATTGGTGCAAGAGGACATTTTGAGCAATATTTACATTAAAAAGAACATAACATAAATATAAATGTAAATAAATAAGTATAAAAATGAAAACTTGTTTTGTTTCTTTTTTTGCAATCTTCTCTAAAACTAAGCAAAACGAGCAAATCTCTAAAGGACTTTTTATCTTAGTTTTTCTGCCCCCTGTTTAAGTTCCTGAAGTTTTGCCATTTAAATTCGGGACACCCTGTATATATATATATATATATATATATATATATATATATATATATATAATGAGATATTTCATTCATATTCAATAACAGGAAATAATTTTCTTTGTTGCTTTGTTCCTTACCTTGTTAAAGTGTGAAACTGCCAGAACACCAAATATCACCATCCTTAAAAAAGAAATAAAAAATAAAAAAATAACCAATAATCATTTATCACTTCATAAATTCAGAAATATCTCGATAATGCTTTCAAAAAAAGAATACTATCTCTAGTTATTGATAACGAGAGAAAATATATTATAATATAGTTATAAAACTATTTCCAGGAAAACAATCAATTGATAAATCTGCTAATAACTGGGTTATTTACTTTTTAAAGAAAAATTAATGAAAACAAAAAATAAAATTCAAAAACATAAAGAAAACACCAAGTTATATTTTAAATTGATAGATCTAGTATAAAAAAATTGTTTAGTCCATTCACAGTAATTTTTTTTCTAAAGAATAGATAAGGAATTTTTGCCAACAGTTCTCAAGGTGCAATCCAGAGAATATGGTTTTCTTTAGGGCACGATTACCTGACAATTATGTGTGTCGAAAGAGTAGCACACGAGGGGTTTCAGTTGGTGCACTAACAAGCAACTAAAGTCAAAGATAACCTCCTTGATAACCTCAATAAGGTCCTTTAAGGTAATAAAATATTTTAATAACCTAAAATATTTAAAAAAAGTTATAATAATGAATTTATCAATAAGATAATTAAATACGATCTACAATTGAAAAAGATTATGTTTCTGGACAGCATAGATTGAAATAGGAGGATGCACTAGTCTGGAATGATCTAGGCTAAAGAAAACCAATTTTCCTGAATCATATGCAATACCAGTAGTTAGTAAAAACATATTTTCTATTCTTCCAATAATAAAATTTGCTGCATTTTAAAAATTTCCAATTCCAGGACTAAGAAAGCATTCTAAAGATATTTCAGAGTTTGTAAAGTGATAAAATTTAATAGGTTTTGTTATTATGTATTTATTTTTCATGGATGATGAAATTTGAGTTTGAGAGATACTAAAATAAAAAACCAGCATATAGACCTTAGGGCAGTCGACCATTGGAACTATTTTTATCTGAATAATCTTTGTGCTGGTTTGAGCCATGGTCTGCTGAACATTTCCCTACTAGACGCTCCCTATAAGCTAGTACTAGCCAAACAGAGGTTCAATCCCAAAATTAGATTTTTCATTCTTGTTCAGCCAAAAGCAACAAAACTAAACAAGTGACTTATCTTCATTCCTAGAGTTACTACCGTGAATATCATTACTGCATAGGGGAAGTAACACACCCATTTCGGTCTTCAGGTGGAGACTGCTTCAGGGTGCAAGTTAAACAATAGTAATAGAGATTACGGCATATGGCTGTGAAACATAAAATGTTTAAATGCAGTAGGTGGTTCAAAATCGATCGCAAATAAAGTTAAGAAATATAATATTGTGGTGATAAGATATTGCAAGAGGTTCGATTGCCAGGGAAGATTTTCAACAGAAGAATGTTCACTATTTGATATGGAGGTATCATTAATTATTTATAAGATATTTGATTTGTAATTAAGAATGGAATCCTTTTTTAAATTCAAGATATTCAGTGTTTTAGTCATAGGATATCAGTTGACATAGAAACTAATAGAATCAAAAACAATATAAGGGAAATATCAATATTCCTAGTAAACTAATAAAAGCTAGCAGAGAAGTCAGAGTTTCTATGGTTCACTATTTAGTTATAAAGACTTCAGAAAATGAAAACAATGCTGGAAGAATGGGAAGAATCTAAACTTATCCTGATCCACAAAAAGGGCTGAGGTGGGATTAAAAATCAGATCTTTTCCTTTCACCATACACCAGAGCAAAAACTAGAATGAAAACAATAGAAAACAATGGGGAAGAAGTTCATAAGCTTTATGTCAACTTTAAAAAGAGTAATGATTCCACTGACCACTGAATACTATAGAACTTATAGATTGAACAAAGTATGCCGAAGAAGTTAAAAACTATATATATATATATATGACCAAAACATTCAATAAAGTAAGAATGGGTAATTATTTTAATGTACACATGAGTATGTTATTAGAAACATTATAGACCCCCCCAAAAAGTTAAAATTTGAATCTGGATAGCAAAATATGCATGCTTGGGTTTATGGATGATTTGATATTATTTTATAATGATGGTTCTGTTGGGTAAAGACAGCAAAACTATAAAGCTAAATGCAATAGTGTTGATAACCAGAAAGCCCACGGTTTCATGCAGTCCACAGTTGGCTAAATTCAGGGGGGCATTGATGAATGCCGGTAATGAATTAGGACTCAAAACAAATTGAGGTTTTACAAAGTAGATGAGTAGTAACAGGAACGGCAGTGATTTTGGTGTTTTAGATATTGAAGGGTGTTTTAATAATAGTAAGTTTGAACATTTAGAGAAGTTAAAGTACTTCAGGTCTATAGTTATTTAAAAATTAAAATTTAAGAGAAAATAAATGTGCAGATAAAGGCAGAAAACGCTTGTTATTTTTTTAGTGTGGACATTATTTAGCTTGATCCTTAGGTCCAAAAATTTTAAAATTACTATTTATGAAACCATCATCCTTCTATATGCTCTATATGGATGTGAAATGTGGCTGTTAAGATGAAAAGATGATTAACTATGTAAGGTATTCATAAGAAAGGTATTGCATAGAATATTCATAAAGGATGTGTACACTGGAGAATTTAGAAGGTGACCCATTAACCTGGCTATAGTTGATGCGATAGCACAAGAAAAGAGATGTGCCGGTTAAGTTTTTATTTATTAAATATTAATATTATAATTAAATATATCTTAATATAATATTTTTAAATAATGAAAGTTTGAGACTAACTTGCAATTAAAATAATGATGCTGTAAATTACACTCATAAGCTTGGATGTTTTAATTTTTTTGGGGGGGAGGGGAGTAAAAAAATCTTCGACTACCATTGATTCACAAGTTCATTTAATAATATGATTTTTTTTTGCAAATTAAGTGTTACACTTTATCTCTGTCACTATTCTTTGAAAAGAAAAGAACACAAATCTTCTAATAACTAACTAATGTTTACCTAAATTAATTATATATGAATTCACGTAGTAGCCTAAATTTTGGATTAAACACTACGTGAAAATAACAATCATAAAGAAATATTTACAATTGCATCTACAAAACCTTGACTTAATTCTCATGAGCATACTGCAATTATAAAATATTTTATAGATCAAAATTAATAGTAATATAATAATTTCAATTGCACGAGTCCTCCACATTCATTTTGATAACTTTTTTGATAAGCTCATAGAACTACTAACACTAAAAATGCTATATTTTTAACATTAGGTTTTACAATAAATTGAGATGGAACTTATAAAACAACTATTAAGAACTAATAATAGACCTTGATATCAAACTAATTTTGGAGATCAATATCGAACTAACCAAACTCAAAAGTTGAAACAAATTTATACGTGATTATACAGGGAAAACACTTATTAAATTAATCCAACTTGATTTATTTAAAATACATTGATAACATCACACTATCAAATAAATTCATAAATATAGATGAGCTTATAAGAACAGAGCAAACTAAACTGAAGGCAGTAGGCACAGGAAAATACTATTGCACTAGTAGGACCAACGATACAAAGATCTAGTCAGACACCCCCGAGACATACCGACGAATAGTCAAATACCTATCGGAGACCAAGGCAGATTACCACACGTACCAATTAAAGGAGGAAAGATCCATCAGAGTGGTAGTCAGAAAATTGCATCCCACCACTCCTGCAGATGTCATAGAAGAAGAGCTCACCGCCATGGGCTTCAAAGTTAGACTAATTACAAGTGTAAACAAGAAGAATATTGTACACCCTGGGGCAGGAAACAAAATTCCATTGCCTCTCTTCTTCACAGATTTAGAACCAGCACCCGGAGTAGAAAAAATCTATGAGGTAACTAGACTTTACCATACCCAGGTTCTAATCGAAAAACCATACCCGAAGAAAGACATTGTGCAATGTCATAACTGCCAAGCATACGGGCACACAAGGGATTACTGCCATCATATTCCAAGATGCGTCAAATGCGGAGAACCGCATAAAACTGAAGAGTGTGTCAAGCCAAGAGAAACACCTGCTATCTGCGCACTTTGTCTTCAAGGCCACCCAGCCAATTATAAAGGTTGCCAAACCTAAAAAAATATAAAATCTCATGTTCTGGCAGCACGTCGGCCCAGCACCAATTGAGACCTTTCTAGACAGCCTTCTAAAATTGTAGATGGAACTGTCTCCTACGCTGAAATGTCAGGTGGTCAACAAATAAATAGTCTCGGGGCCATGCTACAACCCTAATTCCCAAAACACCTCCCTGAACCACAAATCAATCCTATACAACTACAAAACCAGCCCTAACAACCAAAATATTCCATTAATCAAAATCCAAATACCCCTCATCAAATTCCTCATATCCCCCTTCCTTCAAATGCTACTGATCTCACAACACTACTACTCACATCATTCCTCTCCCAGTTCAAATCCATGGTCACACCACTAATATCTCCCCAAACAAATCTTGTTTCCTGTCCAACAAATCCTTAAATGACATCCACCTTATCCATTCTCCTTTGGAATGGTATTCGAAACAACACTGATGAACTAACATCTTTACTGTATGATAAAAAAATTGATCATGCCTTAATTACAGAAACTCGACTAACCAGTAAACGGCAGCTCAACATAACACAATACCAAACCTACCGGTCTGACCATACTGATGGAAAGGCTCACGGTGGTACTGCTGTCATAGTCCATCAATCCCTCTCCCAACACTCACTTCCCTTACCTTCAAACGATATCCTTCAGGCTACAGCTGTTACAATCAAAACCTTTTCCTTTCCCATCACATTAGCATCGGTGTACTGCCCTCCTAATAAATCCATCTCGAATTCCCAATTCAGCTCTCTCCTGAACTCCTTACGGACCCATTTCCTTTTAGGTGCAGACTTTAATGCGAAACATCAACAATGGGGCTCAACAACTACTAATTCCCGAGTCCGCATGCTACCGTCTGCACTTAATTCCCACAACTCCAGTTTTATTTCTCCCGGCACCCCTACTGCTTATATTGGCACACTGACTCAAACAGAATTCCTGATCACCTCGACTTCTTCATCCATGCTGGCCTAGGTCCCCTAAATTATTCCATAGAATGCCTTGATGAACAGTCCTCAGATCACAGTCCTTTGATCATTACCCTTTCTAGAGCCCCAATACTTCCTCAACTTCCTCCGCCATCATTTATTAGGGGATCAGTTGACTGGAACCTATTTCACCAGCTTGTATCCGACACCATTGACCTCAGAGTTTCCCTAAAAACAACTCAAGAGTTAGATGATGCTGTGGATTCCTTTATCAATTTGATCCAGCAAGCAGTTTGGACTGCATCTTCACCTCGTCCTTCCTTCAAAATCTGCAAGAAAAATCTGTTACCGCAAGATCTTAGGGATCTTATCCTTACACCAAGCGCTGTTACCGATCCCTTTGGCAAAGAACCAGGCATCCTCACCATCGGAGACTGAATAACTACTTCACCAAACTAGTTAAAAAGAACCTGACAACCTATAGACCCGAATCCAACAATTCCTATCTTTCCACACTATCCACCTCTGATAATTCCCTCTGGAATGCTACCAAAACGATCCTTAAATACCACCCTATTTCCCGTCCCCTCTGATGTGAAAAAAGTTCTTGGGCAGTATCGGACGAGGACAAAGCAGAAGAATTTGCCAAATACCTCTCAAATATATTTACCCCCCATCCTGAAATCCACCCTACGCATGCTTGCAACATCAATGAATTCCTCTCTTCACCCATTCCTCTATCCTTACCTCCTAAAGCTGTAAACCCCTCTGAGGTCAAATTCCTCTTACAAAAGTTAAAAGTTCGCCAATCTCCGGGACATGACCTTCTAACCACTCAGATCCTTCAACACCTTCCTCAAAAAGCAATTATTTTCCTTACCTATCTATATAACTGTATCCTTCATACAACTCACTTCCCTTTGTGGCTTCGTGTTCTTCCTAAAAAATCCTCCTGAAAGATATCCTACCCATAATCGAATCCAATGACATTCCTTCACACCAGTTTTGATTCCGTCCCAAGCACTTGACGGTCTAGCAGGGTCTCCGAGTTGTCAACACATATCCTCTGCTCTTGAAAGCAAACAATACTGCACAGGCGCATTTTTGGACAAAGCACAAGCATTCGACCGGGTATGGCATGCCGGTTTGCTGTTCAAGCTCAAAACTCAGTTACTTCAATCCTTATTCCTAGTCTTTCGATCCTACCTATCTGATCACTTCTTCCAAGTACGTTGTGGTAATAAATACTCCAATCCTTACCCAATTTAAGCTGGAGTCCCACAAGGCAGCGTCTTGGGTCCTATCCTACACATATTGTACACCGCTGATATCCCAACAACTCCTGAAACCTTCCTTGCAATGTACGCAGACAACACAGCCTATTCTATCATCCCATCCAAACCCTGAAGTGGCTTCCTTGAACCTCACTCATTGGAACTTGGTGTAACCAATGGTGGATCATAGTCAACGAGGAGAAATGCAAAAACATGACTTTTGCACTTCGCCAGGGAGCATGTCCTTATGTCCAATTCAATGATACAGTCCTACCTATTTCCGACACAGTAAGATACCTTGGCTTCCTCCTAGACAAAAGACTTACCTGGAACCCTCATACCAGATCATCATCAATCCCAATCCCCTGGCTCAGTCACTATCCAATTCCACTCATCCATATAACCCACCCTGCTGTCTAAAATGCCAATGACAAATTGTAAATATTATGGTATGAATGTGAGAAACTATTTTATTTTTATTACCAGCATGTATACTTTTTATTTTATTTATTTATTATTATTATTTTTTTTTATTGAATGATTGTATAGCTATTTAGTGGTATTACCTAGTGCCTAAAAGTGGCAGATTTTAATATTCCAATAAAGTGTTTATACACTAAAAAAAAAAAAATTGACCATATTTCAAATTCAATTATTGTTTTTCTAAATTTACAAATTTAAATTATTAGTGATCTTTGACAAATAATATTTCGTAGTAAAGTAAAAATTAGTAATAAGTAAAAATTGAAAAATCTTTATCGGTTCTAACAATTTTTACCTTTAATGCTTTGTTAATCAAATAATTGTATTGGATAAAATTTAAAATATAAATTTAAATTGTCAGTTAATTATAGATGATTGATACCCAAAATCCATTGCATATTATTTGTACATTTATTTTTTCCATCTCAGAATTTAACTAACTAATATAACATTAATGTGTAATAATTTCTATAATAAATTGTTTATAAATGTGCCTCATAAGCAATAAATAATTGCCTTTATTTCACAGTCTTACTCTTACTGTTGAGACACAGTAAGACTGTGAAATAAAGCAAACAGATTGAGAGGCATAAGTTAGGCAAATTATTTTCCCCATATGTTAACACTTTGCACTCAGTTTTTTTCACATATACTACCAGCAACTCGAAGCCATCACAGTGGAAAAATAATATTCACATATAAGAAGTAAATGATATGCACATTAAAAGAAAAGTCATAGTATGTTATTGTTTTTTTTTTCAATTTATTATGAATACAAATGTTATAATAAAAAAATATATATATATAATTACAAAATTATTACTTTTTGTAATTGTCCAAGGTGTGATATCTCTTGAAACATTTTCCAATATGTAATCTGGGCTTTTCTATGCAGATATCGCAAAATTAATATGTCCACCACCCTGGAATTTTTCTATTACAAAGATTTTGTCAATCTTTATTGGTCCTAGAACGTATGAAGTGTAGGTGAATATGGAACCTTTTCCCCATATTTGGTGTGTAACTGCAGTCTCGAGATGTGCTTTTTGTCGAAAATTCTCAACCAATTGGTCCACCAACAATTTTACAATCTTCAACTGTGACATTGGTTTTAACAGAACTGTACAATATGTAAATAGATAGATAGAAATTTTATTTGTCTTTGGGGGCTTCCCCATATAAATAGAGCCCAGCTTGGCAATAAATTACAATATTATGATTTTAACAATGTACATTAAAATGTAAATATCATTTCATAAATAAAAACAAAATTTACTAACACATTCTGGTTTTCAAAACATAAATAACAGATTAAAAAATAAACAATTGAATAAACTTGTGCTATGATAGAAACAATAAAAATAAATAAACAAAATATCACTTTAAAAATAACTAAAAACAAACACTTAATAGAAAATGGTCTATGATAAACAATTTAGCACTTTTTGAACTCCCATAATGTAATAATACACTTTATGTAACTAATCTATACTGTCGATATTGAGTATAGCTTGGATAATTTGGTTATCAGAAGATTCTAAGATAAGTCACCATTGATAAACAAGTAAGTGTTCGAATAATGGAGTAATATTTCCGTAATAGTGTTACATCGTTCTTCCAGTATTGTATCCATATCACATACAGGGGGCAAGTAAATGTTTCCAACCATTAATAGTTTGTTATTAATTTCAATATTAACAGCCAGTAGCGGCCAGTATATACAATACTTGTTCCTGAAATAACGGAACTATGAACTAGGGTTAGCAAACCATCGCTGCCCTGCCTGTTGTGTTTGCTTTTACAGCTTTACTGCTAAAGGTGTATAATCATGTAAACCTGGAGGTAAATAGAAATTATTGTCAATCACCCAAGTCCCTAAGAAACATAATATGGGATATTGCCTTATAGTATCACATTCTTTTACTGTAAATTTGAATACATTTTTTAAACAATTTATATTGCAAAACGAGATATGATGTCCATATTGTGAATTTTTGGGGTAGATAGTTTTAGCGAGTCCTTTCCGTGAATCATGAACAGAAGTGTAAAATATGTATAAGTATAGTATTCACAATTCCATCCCCCAGAAAAATAGTTTTCTCCACAATTTCAGCAATTTTTTCAAAAAGTAATAAGTAAGTTGCAGCATAATGGTCAGCCCACTCTACTCTACGCAATTCTTTGTAAAATTAATGACAATGTTGTAAAATAATTATTTGCAACCACTTACTCTTCTATCAACCGATATCAAACCCGCTTCTTTACAGGTACTTAACAAAGTTAAGTAAGAATTCATTAACAATAACTCACTTAACAATTCATCTTTAGCAGTTCTGAGCAAAGTGCATGCTTGTATAATACCTGTTGGTATACAAGTGGTAACCTTCAGTATTAGCAGTGTTTTCCAATAGTTTTCTATAGTGGTATAAAGGAATCCTGGAACTGATAGGCAGATTGGGTCTTATCAGATTTTCAGAAATAATGCTGCCGTAATAAGGCGAAATCTAAATTATCTTCTTGAATTTTATAATGCATTCATCAACTTATAAGATATACAAAGTACGGAAAATTTTGAGTGATGTACGATAAAAAAGTTATCAACTTTCTGACTGTGGGTGCATATTTCTGCCTACTGGGGTATTTAACTGTAAATGAACCATTCAGAATATTTGTTGAAAACTGTATCGGTTAAATATATCTGAATAGAATGTAATTACTAGTGAATTTGGTAGACCAAAATTCTTGGAGGTTAACTGGCATGGTTCCCATATCCAACATCACTTTAATAAAGGCCAGAAGTTCTTTCCGAATAACATAATCATTTTTCACTTTTATTATTAAATTAATCAATAAATCCGCAAAGTATAATAGAAAAAAATCTAATGGTCATGCAATTCAGGGTGAAATATAGAAATTCAGAGGAGATGGAATATTATTCACTTCTGAAACATCTATCCATATCTATCTTTTCAGTTTTAGATGCATCTGCCTTGTCTTCCTCATTATCCCCTCAATCAATTTCAGACCCCTCAATATCACTTACAACACTCGATATGATTTCTTTTTAACAAGAATTATATCACTATCAATAGAATCAGATTCATAGACATGTTCGATATTGTCGGCTTTATCACAGCTATAGCATTTATATTACAGTTGTTGCAGCCACTATAAGCTTCAAAATGTAATTCAAAGCTTAAACTGTTAAAGATTTAACAAATTCAAAGGACTAAATATTTTAATCCTACCCTTTTTAATACTTACCAATACTTAATAACCCCTTTAGAGCATTCTCTAAGCTTATCTAATCCCATTTGACTTCTTCAAATAATCAACAAAAATGCCTCAGTTTAGTTATTCGTTTCAAAGAAGAAACGACAGTGTCCTACGAAATTCTCATAATTTTAAGGCATTGCTGAAAAAAAAATTTCACAGCCACTGAAGCAACACATGAAATTATTAAATATGAAGGTGTCCTTACCAGCACACTGCGTGGCATTGGTTTGAAAAATTTAGTCCTGGCGATACGACATTGGAAAGGAAGAAGGGCTCTGGACGACCATTAATGGATATCGATGAGCTTCTGCAGGAAGATGTTGAGTCAAATCCATCCACAGCTACTCACGAACTTGCCAGAGAGTGTGGCGTGTCGAAAGATGCTAAGTTGCCAACTACGCTCCATTGGGAAGGTGAAAAAGGGCTGTAGCTAACAGGTTAGAAATTTGTGAAAATTTATTGAAAACCCTTCTGATAAAAGATTTTACCAGAAGATTGCCACCTGAGATAAAAAGTGGGTTTACTGGTGTAATTCGAATACCGTGAGCAATAGCTAGATTTGAACTCCAGCCTTATCCACCATATAGACCAGACCTCACACCGTCGGATTACTACTTGTTTCGATCAATGGCCCATTTTCCTCAAGGGAACAAAATTGATAATTTTGCGGAAGTTGAAATTGTGGTCCAAGAGTTCTTTGACAGCCATCCCAAGAAAAGGTATCAAACGATTGGCTAGCACACGGCTAATAGCTGTAGATAACAATGGACTATACTTTTAGTATAGTTGTATTTTATATCAAAGAAATAATAATTCACATATTTGGTGGAAAAACTTTCTTTTTTTTTTAGAATAGAATAATTTATTGATATTTACAACTGTAATTATATTACATCAAGTAAATCTGCTGTATGAACAAAGGACATGAAAAAAAAAAACACTTGTGGAGTAACTATCCATTGATAGCACTCCAATAAAGTTCTATAAGGTCTCGAGGCCATCTTGTTTTCAGACGCCTCGGAGGGTTATCAGAAAAAGGAGCATTGAGTATTTTACGAAGTATTTTGGATTGTAAGGATTGGATACGAGAAGAATTGGATGGTTTAGTAAAGCCCCAAAATTCAACTCCGTATGTCCAAATAGGTCTGATAACTGTCATGCAAATGAGTCTTTTGTAATTAATTGGGAGCTTTGAACGTTTGTCCAGTAAATGTTGAAGTAGGCGAAAACATCAAGCAGTTTCTTGTCTTTTCAGTCTTGTATGAGGATCCCAAGTGAGACGTTTGTCCAGATGGAGTCCTAGGTAACGTATCTGTTTGACAGGGATCAGTGGAATGTTATTAAAGGATACAGTAGGGCAGGAATTGGTAGGTTTACGACGAAGAGTGAAGGTAATTTGGTGGGATTTGTTATGATTTATTTTAATTCTCCAATTTTGACACCATTCTTGAAGGTTTGAGATATGGGATTGAAGAAATTGGGATGCAACAAATGGATCCTTATTTACTGATAACACACATGTGTGATCAGCGTACGTAGTGAGGACAGTGCTTGGATGGGTTGGGGTGTCAGCTGTATATATCGTGTATAGGATGGGACCCAGGATACTACCTTGAGGAACACCGGCAGACTGGGTAAAGAGGGAAGAGTGGGAAAAATTATGGTTTACTTTAAAGGTTCTATTACTGAGGTAGGAACTGATAATAAGGAAGTAAGTAGAAGGTAAGAATTTACGGAGTTTGTACAGCAGACCCGGATGCCAGACTCGATCAAAAGCCTGCTCTACATCGAGAAAAGCTCCCGTGCAGTACATTCCGCGCTCTAATGCGGATGAGACAACGTCCACCACACGATGACATTGCTGGAGTGTGGAGTGCGATGTTCTGAAACCAAATTGGTGATTTGGGATTATTTGGTTGGATTCTATTATAGGATGAAGATGTTTCAGAATGAGTTTTTCAAGTATTTTACCCATTATAGGCAGGAGAGATATAGGACGGTAAGAAGATGGGAGTTCTGGTGGTTTTTAAGGTTTTGGTATCATCTTAACTATGGATAATTTCCAGGAATCAGGAAAGTATGTGGTGCGCAGTACGGCATTGTATATATATGTAAGGAGTAGAATCGCTTTCCAAGGAAGCGGACAGTATACAGCTGAGAATGTTTATGAAAAGGACTAGTTGAAATGGTTACTAAAGTTGATTGAATGGCGTCAGTTGGAGTAGAAGGAATAAGAGAATGAGGTATGGATTTATGGATAAGGATACAAGAACCGGCATGTGCTGTATTGTCAGGATAATCTGATCTATAAGTGATGTAGTCACGTATGTAAAAATATGATCGTTTTGTGAAGTGTGCTTCAGTCAATGGGGTGATGTCTATGTGATTGTCAGGAAGAAATAAGTCAAGTTTGTCTCGATGGTTATTAAGTCTATTAGCATTCCATAGGACGATAGCTAGGGGCTTTATGCACATTGTGGGTAATTAAGTGGAACTTTGGTAAGGATTCTCATGAGCAGGTTGATGAGAGGCTTGATAGTCTTTAGTTCTTTCAGGAAGGATGACAGGATACAATTTATGTCAATTGGGTTTTGAATTTGGACTGGATATGGGTCTTGAATTTGATATTGATAATTAACGGACAAAGGAAGATTGGTTGGGGGTTGTACCCGAGGTACTGGATTTACATTCATTGTTTGATGAACTGAAGGATTCATTTGATTGTTGTGATTGGAAGACATAGGATTTGGTTGCTGTGATGGCAGATTGACTACTGATGTTTCAGGATGGAGAGGTATATGTTGACGTGGAGGTTGGACTTAAGCATTGAATTTCTGAGGCTTGGATCTAGGATCTCGGGATTTGGTTTGGGAGGATTGGGGCTTGTTATAGGAAATCTGGGGTTTGTGTTGGGAGGTTAGAGGCGCCTGACGTTGAGGCTGCTGCTGGTTCGTTGAGGTCAGGATTATGTTTTCCGGAGGTTGAACTCTGGTGATATGTTGATTTGTAATGCTAGCTATTTTTGGCATTCTGGGAATATAGTTGAGTTTTTGACTTCAGGTGGCTGAGGAACATTCTCTATGCTTTTCCTTTGTATTTTATTTGTTCTCTGTCGCTGGAAGCTTTTATATACCGAGCAACCGTCATAATTCGCCGGGTGGTCCTCACCACAAAGAGCACATTTTGCAGGCTTATTTCTGGACTTCTGGCATACTATATATATGCCAGAAGTTACTATATAATATAATATACATATAGCATATCTATATAATATACATGACTATTATTTGGATTTATGGAATAGAGCTTTAGGGTTCCACTAAGCCATCGAAACATTGGATGTGAGCCAGCACACTTGACGCATCTGGGTGGATGGTGACAATAGGTCTTCGTGTGACCTAAGGTTTGACACCTAGAACACTGGGGAAAAACGGTAATTTTTTTTTATACACCCTATTATTAGGCAGTTAACTCATAACTTCTGGACACAGATTTGAAAGTGGCTGAGGCCTCTATAACAGGTTTTTTTTTCTCTCTGGCACATAATTGGGCAAAGAGAAAAAACCTGGTGATTGAATGGACACAAAACCTCCTAGTATAACAGTTAAACATGAAAGGGTGCTTTTTTATCAAGTACTACAACCAAGACAAGCTTAAAAGGGTTATTACGCTTCAGAATTAATAACTATTTTTTTAAAAAACATTCAACAAATAATAAATTGTCAAATGCAATCTAGCTAGATTTCTCGAAAATCAAGTATATCTATTTATTCAAACTTGGAGCTACCTATAATTATCCTTATACACAAGTAAAATTAATGTATTTACATGTCTTCATTAATATAGCATTGTTAATTAATAATTTTTTGTAAAGAGATATCGGCTAAGTTTTAACAGAAAGTGTACCAAGCAGACATCAATGAAAACATATTTATTAATACCAACAGGAAATATTGCTATACAAATGGTTATTGCTCTAACAGATAATTACAGCATTTTTTATTTGATTATAAAAAATATAGCCTTACCATGTATTACTTCCTCAGGTAATAAATACTTGTAGACTAAAGTAGGTCCAACAATTATAGCCCCAAGAAAAGCCAGAATAGGCCATTGACGTTTATTAGGGCTTTTTTTTACTATGGTTCTCTCTGTCTCTTTCCAACTAACCTCCATTCCATTCACAAGACCTGTAATTTGATTATTTTTTAAAAATGAATTTTTCCAAATATATATATATAGTGAATGTTAAAGAATTTTATATAACAAGAAAATTAAATCAAAATAAAGATTTGACCATGAAGAGCTCATAGTTCAGAAAGTTTCGTTTTACTACATTAAATATATGAATTTTGTATATACAATATTAATAACTTTAGCTTCGATTTTTTCCGTAAATAATGTATCGTTCATTTTTTTTTTTTTTTTACACGAATCGGCCAGCAAGGACAATGCAAATATCACTTAAATGTTGTTCACACTCTCCCCCTTCCTTCTACTCCAATACTTTCTCATCTTCCTGGACTGTTCCTCTCGCTCTCCCTTAGTCCATTTTCTCCCTCATCTCTCCTTCCTTCCTGCAAGAACCCCAACTTCTTTTAGTTTTTTCCCAAAAAGCTCTCTATCTAAGCAGTCCTTATCCTTGATTTTTAGCCTATCCAGCTTCTCCTTTATTTGTTTCACATATTCATCTATACTCTTATATCTTAAGATTTTTTTTTTTCAGCCTCTTATTGTTCATTCTGACCATGTGGCCATTGAACCTGTCTCCTGGCCCTGATCACTGTTTCAATATCTTCCAAATTTCTGTATATTTCTTCGTTGGATTTTCGTCTATACCCCTCTTGTGTTACTTTGGGTCCATGAATCCTCCTCAGAATTTGTCTCTCAATCTGCAGGACTTTCTCCAGACTCGGAAGGTTGACTGTTTCCATACCATACAGTATTACCGGCCTTACTACTGTACAGTAGTGCCTTATTTTTGCATTGGAGGACTAATTTTTCTTGCTGTACTATTGAAACTAATGTTTCTAGAGGCAAAGTTCAGTCTTTCCAGTTTGGCTATTTTTTCTTCTACGGATGCCCTATCTGTTCCACTGTTACATATTATCTCCCCTAGGTATAATAATAATAATGCATCATTCATTACTAATATATTTTTTAATTTTTAGTCTATTTTGGCTAACAAAGGAGCACATGAAATAAGATTTATGATTTTCCTTCCCCCTTTCTACCTTTCCAATAATATCTCATTCTCCTCCTACATTTCACCTTCCTTTATTCTGTCTAATCAGCACCTGTTTTCTTCTTGACTCTCTCCTCAAAATTTTAATTTTGTTTACTTTGTAATTCTTTATAGTTTATAATAATTTTCCCTAATGTCTGCTTTGAATTGTTCTAACCAGTTAATTTGTGTTATGTAATTCTTATAAATAGTGTTGGAAGTCCATTTTGTTAATCTGTTAGCATCAATTCCTCCTCTTTAGATGTTCCTAAAATGTTACTTGTATTCCTCATTATGGAATCCACTCTCTCTGACTATAAATTTCTCTATTACTTCTGTGCTTCCATATTCATTTTCAAATATCTCACATTCAATTTTTTTTAGGATTTTCCTTTCTTTTTTTTCGATCAATTCTAATTGTGTGGCCATATTTAGGGCCATTAAACATTCTGAGGAATAATGGTTTTCCAGTCTTATTACTGAATTACAATGCCTTAGCTTAGAATTAATGTAAATTGAATTCTGTAATACAAATATTTAGTCAATTGAAACACTCTCCATTTTTGTATCCCTCACAAGATTAGCTCATATATACAGTACATTTTGTCGCATTATTTCTCTCAGGTATTTATATTTTGAAACCTTTTTTTCACTAATAGTATTATAATTAACATTGGTTGAGGTGCTGTGGTCCTTTTACAAATAAACCTATTTCTAACCCTTAATAAGGTCCTGGCCTCCTCCAACATAGTATACCAGCCATCTCTTATTTGAGCTGCCATTCCCCAGTCCCTGATACACAGGAGTGATCTTGCATCCTCACAAACTCCTTCTACCACCTCATCTTAGGTCTGCTCATCCAACATTTTCCTTAGAATTTCTTCTTCTACAAATAGAGAGATTATATAAATAAATATTTTCCTTTCTTCCTTTACTTCCAAGATAACATTAGGACCACAAAATACAGCAGAAGGCTCGATACTAAGAAGTAATGTTGAAATATATCAAGATATAGAAAATGTATTAAATGTAATGAGAAAAAGGAGACTCGTGTATTTTGGACATCATTATTGAAAAGAGGATGGTAGATTGACCAACAAGATTTTTAAATATTTTTGTTTTGAAGAGAAAAGATTTGCCCTGGCCGGGATTTGAACCCGTCGTCTGCTTCTCCATAGCAGTGCTCTAAGCCACTGAGCTACCAGCAAATACAGTGGTTGCGGAACGATATGAATCGAGTTTTTGGAAAAAAAGTCGTGAAGAACCAATGTAGTGTGAACCAGTGCATTATCGTGATGAAGGAACCAAGAGTTGTTCGCCCATAATTCTGGCCATTTCAGACGAACAGCTTCATGCGAACGATGCATAACGCTCAAATAATATTCAGTGACGTCTCTAATTGTTAATCGACGATTTTTAAGCACCAAATCTGTGATTTTTTGGACATGGCCCTCGTCGGTAGACGCTGATGGTCGTCCAGAGTGAGGTTTGTCTTCAACGCGTTCTCGGCCCGCTTTTATCTCATGCCATTTATAAATGTTTTTTTGTGCCATAGTTTGATCACCAAAGGCCTTCCTCAAAAATTTTATACGTGTCCGCACAAGAATATTCGTTCCGCAAACAAAATTTGATGCAAGTTCTTTGCTAAACAAAATCGTTGTAAAAATCAAAAAATTCACTTTTGGTTCTTTACAAAAACACGTGTAACTCGGAGATAATCAAACCTTTTGACAAACAGACACTTGGCAAATGTTATTGACAGTCCTACCAACATAGGAAAAAAAATTTACCTGTCTTCCTAATGCCCGGGAGTTTTAAATGACAATTTCACCTTACTTTTTGATCACAGTAGTATATATATATACACACACATAACATTTGATTAATCAACAACTCACAAATAATATCTAGTTTTAAAAATTATCAATTTAATTTCAACACTTCAAGACTAATATCTAGTAATACAAATTATCATACTTACCCAAAAAATAGAGAATTTTTCTGTAAAATGAATATATTATTTTAAGTATGGCAAAGGCAGATAGGAACTCAATTATCGCAGTTCTCATCTTTGATATGTTTTCAGCAACTCCTAATATTGCTCTAAATGACATGTTCATAGCCTGTGAAAAATATTTAAAATTATATAAAAGACATTTTTTTACCAATAAAATTGATTTTATTTTGTCTAAAATAAAAACTTGAAACCTGAGAACAGAACTGAGAAAATTTTCATTTTAGAGAAAAAGATAGAATGGTCCAGCGAATCAAAATCTTTAGAAAAGCCGAGTAGTATCAGTACTGTTAGTTTTTCTTCATCTATAGCAGTATATGTGTCATTGATGATTTTAACAATGGCAGGGTGTGTGGAAAAACCAGGGTGGAAGCTGGATTGGATTGGATCGAGGAGTTTGGACTCTTCAAGAAAATTTGACATTTGTAATTCTAGACTATTCTTTCGAAAGGATTGGAAAGGTTGAAGGGTATAGTGATAGGGCGATAGTCTTAGAATTGTAGTGTTGGAGGTTTTGTGATGGAATGGACTATTGCTTTTTTCCAAGATGTATGGAACACTGCAAAATAAATATACTGCACAAAAATGAATATCCAGTTAGCTATAAGATTACAAGGAGAAAGGTTGTGTATTTGGTTACGCTCCAGAGGATTAAGAAGCCAGCTTCAACAGATAAGATAGTTTTACTCGTTTTATTTCTAATTTAAATGATTGCTGTTGCTATTGTTTTCATTGTTTTATTAACTTTTTGGGCTTTATTATTTATTTTACTCATTATATTTTATTTGAACTCTGAAATTTGAAATGGTCGAGCCTTTTTTTAGCACGAACAAAAGAAGAAAAAGAGGTTGAATGAAAACTCCTCCCGACCCAATACGTATTTAATAATGAAATTACGGAAAATGTGCCTTCGTGTATTTTAATTAATAGAGAAGGAGAAGAAGGATTTCAAAAAGAATCACCCTTTCTAGTTAATATGTTCACAACAGGGTTGATCAGAGAAGCAAAAATTATAAAAAAATTAAGAGATGGAACAATACTCATAGAAACAATAAATAGCAAACAAAGTAAAAAATTATTCGAATGTATGTAAATCATTTGCTAACCAATTCAGTGTATTAGTGAAACCTCATTCCACTTTAAACTATAGTAAAAGGGTCATTAGATGCTATGATTTACAATTTGTAGATAAAGAAGAAATTATATCAGAACTCAACGGAAAAATTAATGATATCCAAAGAATAAAAATCAAATCAAATGGTAATGAGATTTTAACAAACTCTTATATTTTAACCTTCCCCACACCGTTCCCACCCGAAACAATCAAAATAGCCTATCAAAATAAAAGTAATTCAGTTAACAAAAAAGTATCTTATAATGAGGCAAGAAATATTTATAAACAAGAAAACCCACAAACTCACAAAAATTTTTATTCCGAAATAGTAAAATCGAGACAAACAATGAAGACCCAGGAAACAGCAACCCAAACAGATTTTGTTTTTAATTTCAAAGCCCCAGATGACTTTTTATCTCAAAAACCAAAACTCCAACCCCCTCTAACCAATCAGGCTAGGCCCAAGCGCACGATGGTAACAAGATCTGCCAATACGAGCGCTACGGTTAGTCCCCCACACTCCTCTGCCTCTTCCTCCCCTACAACTCCTCCCCCCCCCCCCAGCTCCCATCTCCTTCATCCTCACAACCTAAATCTTCTACGATTTTAGACGTGGTACCTCCAAAGACATCTGACGTCGAAATCGTAGAAGTGGATCCTCCACACACAAATGACGAATTTACCGAAGTGTCTTACAATAAAGGAGGGAAAATTAAAAAAGACACTACTAGTAAAACATAAATGTACAAAAACAAAATAAATTAATTTCCTCCCTTAATGAATACAGGTCCGTATCATTATGCATGTTTATATTTTTAAATTTGACATTTTATGACTATTATTTTTATTTTCTTCACCCTCAGCCAGTTTTATTCGTTGAAACCAAGATGAATAAATTTAGTGCTACTTTAGATCCTGTTAAACAACGTAATTAACAATTCAATATCCTTTACCTCCCACTACCCAATTTCCTAAATGACTCTTATACAATGGAACTGTAACGGATTGAAAACCCACTTTAATGATTTAAAAATATTATTACAAGAAGAGAGCCCGTTATGTGTCTGCATACAGGAAACACACCTCAAAGCTAGGGACAAAATTACTCTTAAAAACTTTAACATATACAGGACCGATGAACATGGCTCTAGAGGAGTGCTTATTGCCGTCAATAACTCCATATACTCTGCAGAAATAGAAATAGACTTGCCATTACAAGTTACATTCATGACTATACACATTGGCATCACATTCACAATTTGCAATATCCATTTACCTCAAAACCCACTTATACATACATCAGACATACTCCATATTTACAACCAATTACCACAACCGGTCCTCTTTGTCGGAGATATGAACGGACACAGCCCTATGCGGGGTTCGGGAGACATTAATTCCCCAGGAAGAGTTACAGAAAACTATCTTGAAATATCAAACCTCTCACTTCTTAATACGGGTGAATCAACTTATTTAAGTCACACATTTGGCAGTTACTCATCTGCATACAGGAAACACACCTTCAACGTCAAAAACGGATGACAATATTGAAAAAGTTGGTAATTTGATTCGGTCTGACCATTGATTAAGTATTCGTGCAATTGCTGAAGCTGTAGGCATTGATAAAGAATGTGTACGGCAAATTTTACATGACAATTTTAACATGCGAAAAGTGTGTGCCAAAATGGTGCCTAAAATTCTCACGTTTGAACAACAAGCAGCTTGCAAAAATGTTCTATTGGCACTTTGGATGCCATTGAAAATGACCCAAATTTATTGGAAAGGGTAATAATGTGATGAAATGTGTTTTTTTACTTATGATCTGGAAACAAAGCGTCAATCCATGCACTGGAAGACCCCAACTTCATCGAGAGCCAAAAAAGCTAGAATGAGCAAGTCAAAATTTAAAGCAATGATGATTGTTTTTTTCGATATTCATGAGATGGTGTACCTTTACTGGGTTCCTGAAGGTCAAACTATTTAATATATACTACCTTGAGGTACTTGCAAAACTACGTGAAGAAAAAAATGACCCGAAATAGGGAAGGACAAATCATAGGTTCTCTATCAAGACAATGCGCCAGCTCATTCCGCGTTATCTGTCAAGAGGTTCCTAGCCCAGTACAGCATCCCAGTGTTAGAACATCCACCTTATTCACCAGACCTTGCACCATGTGACTTCTATCTGTTCCCTAAGGCGAATTTTTTATTAAAAGGGACGAGATTTGAGTCCGTGGAAGCTATAAAAGAGAAAGCGGCATGCGTCCTGAAGGAGCTGACAGAAGATGACTTCCAGCACTGTTTCCAACAATGGAAAATTCGCATGGAGCGTTGTATGGATAGAGAAGGGGTGTACATTGAAGGTGGTAGTAATTATGTATAAAATAAAAATAACTTTTATTGCAACGTCAGTCTCGTTATTTAATAGCCACGACCGACATTAAAACAGATAGGAGTTCAAATAATAGAAAATATGTACATCGAAAACAAGGGATGCGTAGAAACAGAAAGAAGAGGAAAAATATTTCCGATCAGGAAAGGAGTCAGGCAAGGCGATTCCCTATCACCAACAATCTTCATCGCAGAATTAGAAAGAATTTTCCAAGCTCTAGACGGGCACGATAAAGTGATTTCTCTCGATGGAATAAAAATTAAACAATTGAAATTTGCGGATGAACTCATTACAATGATCAACCAGCTGTAAGAGAAGAGTTCGAATCACGGGTTGATATTGAACCCAACAAAAACAGCAATCATGACCAACAGCCGCAAAATCCCAGATATGAAGATCTCTAAAGAAGTTACATACCTGGGACAGATCAGATATATATATCTTTCAGATTGGAAAAAAGAAGTCAAACAGAAATAGAATCATGAGTCGGCAAGGCACGGAAGAGATTTTGGAGCCTTAGGGTGCACCTACATTGGATCCGATGCGATACGATACGATCAGAATTCGGAAGCAAACCAAATGACTGAAATATATCGAGAGCGCCTACATTGGATCCATCCGTTTTTATCAGACTAATCCGAGCGATTTAGTCGCTCGTGGAATCAAAATAGTTCATTTATACGGAAGTGCCTACATTGGATCCGATGCGATACTGTACGATCAGGTGCGATTTTCACATTTCAAAATCATTAGTTTTCAATCCGATAAGCCAGCCGTTACCATGTATGCCAACTTAATCTTTATTGTCTAAAATGTTTATTAAAAAATGTACATTGTAATTTGATAATTAACTATTATATAAATAAACGTCATAAATCAAAATTAAATATTCCCAATTCTCATTAAAATATTTTATTACTAATATTCATGAACCATTAAATATAGTAGCGAAGGTTATTTTTCCGTTGAATAAAATTATATCTATCAGAAATGTACATAAAAAATATACCTACATACAATTTTAATTCGTCAAATAAAATTGGAAACATTAACTTTTGATAAAATTATTATCGTAATGTTTAATTTATTTATTAAACAGTTGGCAACTCTGGGTGGTAAGGGCTTTTCTGATTTTTTATACTCGTTTGCAAAGATGAACAACAAAATACCAAAAGAAATAAATATTATCACAAACGAGAAAATTAAATCATTATATAAAACACGAATATATAATAAAAACAATAAATTCTATTTTTTTTTAAAAAACAACTAAATTATTTATTTATAGCCATACAGCAAGACAAAAATATCCTAATATAGTAATATTACCTCATTGTTATAACATTTGGTTCTTTCAATTTATAAAATTAAGATTATTTATTAATTATTTTTAATATATTTATATTTCACTATAATATATATAAAATATTAGAAATAAAAGAATAAAATTAATATTTTTATTTTTTAAAGAGAAAAGATAGGCCCTCGACCAGGATTTGAACCCGGAACCTTTGTCTCACCGTGACATCGCTCTGCCAATTGAGCTATCCAAGGCACTTCTCGGTCGAGGACAAAGCTTCTCTCTTTTAGATCCTAAAGCCCCAGTGTGCTCCCGCCATTTTTGCGATGAATACACTAGAACGAAGTTCTTTGAACATTAATTTTAATTTAGGATCTTATTGACTTTCGTCATATTATTATTTATAATTTTTTATAATTATTGGTCATTTTTTATGAGTTATAAATATTTTTATTTTTTAAAGAGAAAAGATAGGCCCTCGACCGGGATTTGAACCCGGAACCTTTGTCTCACCGTGACATCGCTCTGCCAATTGAGCTATCCAAGGCACTTCTCGGTCGAGGACAAAGCTTCTCTCTTTTAGGTCCTAAAGCCCCAGTGTGCTCCCGCCATTTTTGCGATGAATACACTAGAACGAAGTTCTTTGAACATTAATTTTAATTTAGGATCTTATTGACTTTCGTCATATTATTATTTATAATTTTTTATAATTATTGGTCAATTTTTATGAGTTATAAATATTTTTATTTTTTAAAGAGAAAAGATAGGCCCTCGACCGGAATTTGAACCCGGAACCTTTGTCTCACCGTGACATCGCTCTGCCAATTGAGGCAAAAATATTTTTATTTTTTAAAGAGAAAAGATAGGCCCTCGACCGGGATTTGAACCCGGAACCTTTGTCTCACCGTGACATCGCTCTGCCAATTGAGCTATCCAAGGCACTTCTCGGTCGAGGACAAAGCTTCTCTCTTTTAGATCCTAAAGCCCCAGTGTGCTCCCGCCATTTTTGCGATGAATACACTAGAACGAAGTTCTTTGAACATTAATTTTAATGTTCAATTAACATTAATTTTAATGTTAATGTTCAAAGAACTTCGTTCTAGTGTATTCATCGCAAAAATGGCGGGAGCACACTGGGGCTTTAGGATCTAAAAGAGAGAAGCTTTGTCCTCGACCGAGAAGTGCCTTGGATAGCTCAATTGGCAGAGCGATGTCACGGTGAGACAAAGGTTCCGGGTTCAAATCCCGGTCGAGGGCCTATCTTTTCTTTTTAAAAAATAAAAATATTTATAACTCATAAAAAATGACCAATAATTATAAAAAATTATAAATAAAATTAATAGTATATTATTTGGAAGGCAGTGACTAGTTTCACTATCGGATTGAAGAATAGAATCGTGTCGGATCTGATCCAGTGTAGGCACTCACTGCGTATTTCAGTTATTTGTTTTTTTCAGCCCACCATCCTATGTGATAGAATAGGATCGCGTCGCATCGCATCGGATCCAATGTAGGTGTATTATAGAATTATACTTAGAAGTAGAATTATACTTAGAAGTATATTTAAAGACTGTCTAGAAATAAGACATAAAACGCCCGTATTCAACAGCTGCATAATCCCAGTCCTAAGCTATTGTTGCCAGACATGGTCACTCACCACAGCCTTAGAGAGGAAGATAACTACCTGTCAACGCAAGATGGAAAGAATAATGCTGGGAATTTCATTCACGGAAAAAATAAATTCACGCCGAATAAGAAAGCACACCATGGTTACCGACGCAGTCACCTACGTAAGAAGAATGAAATGGAACTAGGCAGGCCATGTGATGAGACAAGGTGAAGACAGATGGACTAGGCGAGTCGCCGAGTGGATCCCGCGCGATAGGAAGAGGTCCAGAGGCCAGCAACACAAGTGATGGGCTGACGAATTCAAGAAGATGTGCGGTAGCTCTCCCTGGATGCGATCAGTGTGAGACAGGGACCTATGGAAGAGTATATGCCAGCAACTTCACCTGTAAGGTTCGGCTAGTCCCCGTCCAAAGACTTTAAACTCCCTAAAGGGAAGGTCTATATGTAAATATATAATGTTGTATATAAATATTGTAAATAATGAGGAAGTTAATTCTGTATATACATATAAGTAAAGACTATTATTATTATTATTACTCACAAATATTTAATACTCCTTCAACTCATGTGTACTCTCAATCAACATATCACGAAGAAGAAGCAGTATGAGATGAGTCGGATACATTCATTAAAGAATATAACTGCACATTCTCCTTACGGGAACTTCAATCCACTTTGAAACACTTGAAAGGATCCTCACCAGGCCCAGACAGTATTCATTATGCAATGATCAAACACCTACCACAAGATAGTATGACTTGGCTTCTCAAATTTTATAACCACATATGGAAAATGGGAGAATTTCCTAAGACCTGGCTACATCCAGAAGTAGTCCCAATCCTGAAAGTGGGAAAGGATAAACACCAACCATACAACTATGGCCCTATCTTCCTGACTAGCTGCTTAAGTAAAATAATGGAATGTATGGTCAATAAACGACTAATATGTGCTCAGGAGAAAAAACACATCTTCCAGAATTTCCAGTGCGGTTGCCGCAAAGGAAGATCGACAATTGACCATCTCATTCAGCTTGAGGCGGAGATTCAATACACCTTCATTCAGAATCAACAGGCAATAGCAATATTCTTCGATACGTTCAAAGCTTTAGACCAGACCAATAGAGATAACATCCTACAAAAACTGAAAACCCTCGGCTTCACCGGCAATATCTTAGTCTTTATAACACAATTTCTGTCACACCGGACATACAGGGTTCGGATTGGAAACATCCTATCAGAGAACTATGAGCAGAAAAATGGAGTACCACAAGGCTGTGTGCTTAACATAACTCTCTTTGCCCTAGCAATCAATGATTTAAGAAGAAACTTGCCCAGAGGGATAAGAGTGATGTTGCACATAGACAACCTGGCCATTGTATATCGTTCAAATGACACTGACGATATAAAAAAAAAACTACAAGAAGCACTAAACCGACTGAGTGATTGGTCCCAATCCTCTGGCCTCGAATTTTCTGCCGAAAAAACCAAATGCTTACACTTCAGCCGAAGAAGACGAACCCCTACATCACCAGAGCTTACCTCAAGAGATACTCCATTACCATATGTTGAAAAACACTGCTTTCTAGGACTTATGTTTGACGGGAAATTGTCTTGGAGCTGTCACCTTAACGTTCTCAAAGAAAAATGCCTCTGTAAAATGAAAATTTTAAAAGTCCTTGGTAAAACAACGTGGGGAGCTGACAGATGTAGGATGTTGAAAATTTACAAGATCCTCATCGGTTCCAAGCTGGACTATGGAAGCTTCGTATACGGCTCAGCCCGTTTTTCATATCACTCTAAGCTTAACACAGTTCACAATACTGGGATCCGACTGGCTATGGGTGCCTTCCAGACCAGCCCCACCCTTAGCCTGTGCGCTGAATCCGGTTTACCCCCCTTAACATTCCAAAGACAAACTCTAGCAGTAAATTACTTTTCTCGAATATATTTACAGCCTTTGCACCCAATATATAAATACTTATTCCAACCCAAACACTCCAGTAAATTCCAGCAAAAACCACTCTACCCATGGCAGAAAGATTTTCGTTCATAGTAAATTAAAAAAACCATTCCTATATACATACCAGAATCCAACACACAACCTTGGACCTATCAACCCCACATGATATATCTAGACCTCTCTAAATCCCATAAAAATAGCACCATTCCTTCCGAATATCACGGCAAATTAAAAAAAATACTCCGATACACATGACGCCGCAGCACATGACGATTTACACTGATGGCTCCAAGTCAGAAACTGCAACAGTATCCGCCTTTATCACCCCAACCTTAACACATAAAACAAAATCATATCACTTTTGGAGCATTTCCACAGCAGAATTGAACGCCATAGCAAGTGCTATATATTCCTCAATGTCAAACATAGACAAAACATAAAAGACATCACAATCGTATCAGATTCTATTAGCGCACTTCGTGGTCTAAGTAATAAGTACTCGAGTCATCCTATTATATTGCAAATCCATGAATATCTAAAAATGCTAGCAGGAATAGGTATGTTGGTCCACTTCATCTGGGCCCCTGGGCATGTGGGCATTACCGGGAATGAAATTCTCGACAAAGCTGCACGTGAGGTGCTATCTCTCCCAGGAAGGGGAACTACTATCCTGACGACCTCAGAACTTGCCCGACCATTGAAGGAAACTATCAAAACGCGATGGCAATTGATGTGGGAAGAGAGTCCACCGAGCAAATTAAAGAGTATAAAACAAACGGTGAAGCCGTGGACAACCTCAAACCGTAAAAAGCGCCGAGAAGAGGTTGCGAGTACCTGACTGAAAATTGGATACAGCCGTCTAACCCATGTCCACCTTATAACATAAGAAACACCTCCACAATGCCAAACCAACCTAACAGTCAAACACATATTCGAACAATATCACCGTCATCGGTCAATATTGCAACAGCTTCCGGAACTACCGAAGGCGCTGGGAGATGACCAAGACATGATAAATAGGGTAATTCAATTTATCTTAAGAAGTAAACTACTTCCCCACATCTAATCCCTACATTTATTTTACTTAATTCAATTACTAATATATTTTCTTTTAATTACTAATAAATGATAGTAACGCTGAGGGGGAAACATGGTGGCAAACATGGTTTTTATACACATCCTCCGATAAAGCCTCGTGTCGGATAGAAGCCGCCATCTGACATGTGGGACCGGGGAGCCCCCTTTGCTCCGGCTGGCCCCCATTGGCCTGGGTGCCGCTCTCGTCAGGGCCCTGCGGGATTCGAGTCGGTGGTCCCCTCAAAGCAGATAAATATATAAACCAACGGACATTGATGACCATAGCTGTTTTTCACCCCTAAACAACATCAAGCAAACAACAAAAATTAATAGGGATATAGCTAATTTTGTAGTATATACTTTACCTAGCATTTATATTAATACATATGTTTAATAACTACAATAATATTTAAGGTAGTATAATTTCACCATCTTCGGAAGATATTATCAACTTTATTTAGATGTTCACGTAGGCTTCCACGGTCTGCGGTATTGTCCATATGTTCTTTTTCTGGGATAGACCGTGTGGTGTTGGTTTTGTTTGCCAAGCTTTCGCTCATCGTGTTGTGAGCTTCCTCAGGGCTAGTCAGTAAATGAAGATTACTTCATTTATATGATATGATATGAATATGATGATATGATGGATATGAAAGCTTGGCCAACAAAACCAACACCACACGGTCCATCCCAGAAAAAGAACATATGGACAACTTTATTTAGCCCATGCCCCTGACTTACAGCATTCTACTTGCGCCAGGATTCCCGGAAGCACTCCTCCTCCTAGAGATCAGAATGAGGGACTAGTTCACCTTAACATAATGAGAGCATTATCTCAGATCCATTACTCCTCCACACTGAAAGGTATACGGAGGAAGAGAAAGAAGAAGATCCATGACTATTTTGGGTATTTTTTGAAATAAGAAATAATACGAGTAGTGTGTTCAAACCGACTTCACATCCCACCAACCGGCCTCATGGCTGGTCTCATTTTTAATTAGCAAGTTAAAATTAAAAGCATGAAAAAAAGTTTACATCATACAGTTAAACATTTATAACACTATAAATACTTAGCTTACTTGAAATGTTGATTCTAACATCATTGTAACAGAGCTGAAACCTCTTATAAATGTTTCTATTGACTCAAATGCTGGTTGTGCTGACTCCTCAGCCATCTGAATATACCTATAATAATTTTTATATGAAAAATCTTTAATAAACCTTTTTTTTTATTTTCTTGTATAACTCTAAGCAAGAGTACAAGAGTATAGAGGGGGTGAAGTTGATCGCATGCATCATCTAAATGATCAACAGCCTTTTGTGACTCACGAGTCATGAAAGACGTTTCAAACCATGATGATGGATGCATGTCTTTATTGGGAGGCATGTCAGTGTATGGCAGGAATGCCAAGTGCTGGCATTGGATAAGAGAGAAGTTTACAAAAGATATATATGCTCTTTACATACGTGAAATTTATGGTTTATGGTATTGTTTATGACATTGTATTAGAAAAATAAATAGAATCTATAGGCAAGAGTTTTACTCATTATCAAATATTTTTTTATAAGGAAGATTTATAAAAAAAAATGACTAACTATATACTATTTTACATTATTACAAAAAAGTTCACCTATTTTCATAATCTTGTTGTCTGAATATTGAAGTTGAGTATGGAGAATAAAAACCACCATAATCACCAAACCCATTATGAATAAAACTGTTATAACGATGGACCCTATGTCTTGATAAGGAGTTTGAACGTGGAGGTAACGGAGGAGCTCCATGCCTGACCAGAGGTTGTCGCAGTCCTATATCTGCATGAGTTGCAAACTTCCTGTAATAGAAACAGAAAACAATATTTAAAAAAATATTAGTAATACTTACAATTATACATCTAGCATGGGGGTTACCAAGTGGCTGGGCTGCACATTAAAAGATATAGAAAATATTTTTAAAAATATAAAAATAAAATTCATAGTTTGGTAAAAATAAATCTCAGAAACCTAGAACGAAAAAATAAATTGGATAAAAAATTAATGTTCAGTTATTCTACAAAAAAAAAAAAAAAAAAAAAAAAAGGGGAATCTCCACAAATATTAATAGATAAACCTGATTGAGCAAGGAACCACTCATCTCTATCTCTTAATCAGTAATTTATTATTTTTATTTACCTGTTTTTCTATTAATGATTAAGTTAATAAATTGCTAAAGTTAAGTTGTTTGTATCAAAATTCCATTGTTCTGGAGGTAATATTACAGCTTTCCTTAATTATTAACTTCCATCTTTACACAATTATAATATATCTTTTCAAGTA
The DNA here is from genome assembly GCA_037127475.1 of Arma custos. Lineage (NCBI taxonomy): Eukaryota > Metazoa > Arthropoda > Insecta > Hemiptera > Pentatomidae > Arma > Arma custos. Next base: position 14,453,537 of record CM073761.1, read on the forward strand.
ATTTAACTACTAAATCCTTTAGCTGATCTATGAATATTACTTCATTAAAACATAATGATTAGGGCGAAGTGAGGTAAATATACAGGGTGTCCCGAATTTAAATGGCAAAACTTCAGGAACTTATAGGGGACCGAAAAACTAAGACATAAAGTCCTTTAGAGATTTGCTCGTTTTAGAGAAAATTGCAAAAAAAGAAACAAAACAAAAATGTTACAGGTAGCGATTATCACCTTTCAAAGTTCGTCAGGCTAGGCAGTGAGATATGTAAACACTTAATGTTATCCTTTACATTCTTTTATTTGTTTACATTTTGGCTTCCTTCTAGGATTATAATTCCTAAATCAGTCTTCAGTCAGTTACTCAGATATTTTTGTGTGAATAGCATCAGCCACAACGCCGCATACATATTCTAATGTTGATATGATTTTTGTGTATGGTTTCTGTAACGGTAATGCTTTAGAAGCGGAGCGGGAGTATGCGCGCCGATTATCAAATAGAAGAGTGCCTAATTGACGAGTCTTTTTGTTAACTTTTAATAGACTACGAGAGACTGGGTCATTCTTAATACGTAATGAAGGCGACCAATTCCAGGCAGCAGTAAGAGCAGATTATCGGAGAAGAAATTGTGTCCAACGCCACTTCGATAACAATCCTGAGACTAGCATCCGAAGAGCATCTGCTGCATTAGCAATATCGCGGCAAACAATATGGCGAACTTTGAAAGGTGATAATCGCTACCCATACCATCTTCAAAAAGTTAAGAATTTATTACCTCAAGATTATGTCAAGAGATTGAATTTTAGCAACTGGTTTCTTGAAAAAAATTCGTGATGATAATTTATTTCCATTAAAAATTATATGGACCGATGAAGCTACCTTTACAAGAGGAGGAATTGTTAATCAAAGAAATTATCATGTATGGGCTCTTGAAAACCCCAGAGCTATTAGAGAAAATAGGTTTCAGCATGAATTTGCTATTAACGTTTGGCTTGGAATTTGGAACGAATTACTGGTGGGACCATATTTTTTACCTGGAAGATTGAATGGTATCACATTTACACAATTTTTGGAGAATGACTTTTCTAATTATTTAGATGACATTCCCTTACAACAGCGGATTGAAATGTGGTTCCAACTCAATGGATGTCCAGCTCATTATAGCAGAGTTGCTCGAGCTTGGCAGGATATAAATTATCCACAACGATGGATTGGACGTGGAGGAGTAGGACCTTGGCCACCCAGATCACCTGATATGACACCCATGGATTTCTTCGTATGGGGAACCTTGAAGCAGAAAGTTTATTCGGTGTCAATCAACCCAAGAGAGCAATTAAGAGACCGAATCATAGATGCAGTGCACCAAATATCATCAGAACAATGTTTAGCTGCAATTTATCAAGTGAGTGCTAGATGTAATGCTTGCATTGGTGCAAGAGGACAACATTTTGAGCAATATTTACATTAAAAAGAACATAACATAAATATAAATGTAACTAAATAAGTATAAAAATAAAAACTTGTTTTGTTTCTTTTTTTGCGATTTTCTCTAAAACTAAGCAAAAACGAGCAAACCTCTAAAGGACTTTTTGTCTTAGTTTTTTGGTCCCCTATAAGTTCCTGAAGTTTTGCCATTTAAATTCGGGACACCCTGTATACACATTTCGGAAAAAATGTGAATATGATAGCAAGCTTCTTCTTAGTGGCATATATTCACTAACAATTAATGCATACAAGATGTACTAAGGAGTAGGGATGGCCCATTCGAAGTAAAATGGTTAGAGGAACTTGTTCCACCATAGGAACGATTCGGAAAGTGTAAACAATTTTGTAATTAGAAAATGTAAATCTAATGAGAAAAAGTAAAGGTTTTGTTCTATTCAGGTATTGTTACTATCTAAGACTTCATTCTAGTATTGATTAGTTCAAAACATGGAAGTACTTTTTGGAAAATAATTACATCATCAAAATTTGAAAACCATATAAACACTATCTTGAATCATTTTTTGACTTCCACCCGGACCATTTTCTTTCACACATTTAAACACTAATTAAAGTATCATTATCCAAATGCAAGATAACATGTATTATTGACTAAATCAAATAATTTTAGATTGACTAAATTTTGTACCAAGTAATTTGCTTAACACCATTACTATAACATTCAATGAGAATTAATATCATTAAAAGATTTACAATCCATAGACAAAATTATAAGGAAAAAAAATACCCTTAAAGATTCCGCTTTATATTTTATTTTAAAAAGTAAACTGTTTTACAAAAAATACATTTACCCGTTGAAGAGTTGTAAGACGAGAAGCGAGTAGAGAGATTCATATTTTCTTGTCATACCACTTAAAAGTAGGAATATTGTTTCAACTATTTATTAATTTATTGACAAGAGATAAGAAGAAAAAGAAAATTCGGGTAAGTCTTGTACTTGTTTTTCTTTTTTCATACTTCTTAACAGTGATATTATATATTAGAGACAATTTTTTATCACTTATTTTATTGTTATTTAGATCAACTGAATGAGAATGAAATGACTTAAGAGAAAACTAAAGTCTAATTTTTTGTTCCTCTAATGATGGGGATGATTGAAGTTCCGTAAAAAAAACAAACAAGAAAAAAACAAAGGAGGGCCATAACATATGATAAATGGTAAAAATGCTTGTCACATGAAAATGGAAAACGGTAGCTTTTTTTAGCATAAAAAAAAATCTGTTGAAAACAGTAACTGATATTAAAATCACACTTTACACGATAATACAACTTAATAGTTTGCTCAGCCACAGAAAAAAAACAAAAAAAAAAAAAACTGAGCAATCAAATTTAATGAATTAGAAGCCAGGAAAAATATAGAAGAAAGAACACCCATTCCTTTTCGTTTTTTTACAAACAATTTTTCTTCATTTTCTCCTAATCAATAACTTTGTATGTCCCTTACAAGGCCAGATCTTGGAGAAAGGAAAAGGGAACATTTACCTTGAATGACAGAGTTTAGAGGGAGACGACTTAGGAGAAGAAGTTCTTACAGCCAATAAACATTATTTTATGTTGTCTTATGTTAGACATGGTCACCTGTGGTCTAGTGGTTAGCGTAACAAACTACTAAACCCAAGATCGCGGGTTCGTAGCCCGGCAGGTGGCCCTAGGATTTTTTAAGGGAGTAAAAAATCCTTCGTTACGCTGTCCTTAGGAAGGGACATTAAACGGGGGTCCCGAGCCTGAACGATGTCAGGTACTCGTTAAAAATCCCTATTCTAATTAAACCTGGATAGGCAAAATTCAGAGCTCCCTATGTAGCATCTTCCGATTAGCCTTAGCAGCATAAAGTGACGTTAAATGAACAAACAAACAAACATAAAATAAGGCAATGTACTGGCTAGCTATTATATATTTAGAAATTAATTAAAAGATATTTATGTTGACTGTTATTGAATGGGGTGAAAGAAAAAAAGGGACAGAAAAATTGATCTTCTGAAGAAAAATTAACCCACCACAAAAAATCAGAAAACAAAATAATAATGATAAATAAAAAAATGCTAAATTTTGCTTTTCAGTTTGTTTTAGTTTTTTCCAGCACAGACTACTTGACTAAATCAAAATAATGTTTTAGTTTTTTCCAGCACAGACTGCTTGACTAAATCAAAATAATGTTTTAGTTTTTTCCAGCACAGACTACTTGACTAAATCAAAATAATATGTCTTTATTTTTTTAATCAATCAATTAATTAGGAAATTTCACTTTCAAAACAAGGATTTGTGCTTGGTCATATATTATGAGGTATAACATGATCTTTCAGTATCATACAGATTAAGTACTACTTGATCTTTCATACTGTAACAAAAAAGTTAATTTATATATAAATAATTATTAAAACAATTCAAAATAGTGACACAATTGAGTTATAAATAGGGGGAAAATAATTTCTAAAGAAAAAAAACATTCTATCAGCTTAAGAAAAAATTAATAACTTTGAATCCTACCAATAGTATATAGAGACAAAGAAGTTGGAAGTCAAAGTAAAATAGTAAGACACTTTTTGTTGTAATAATAAGTAAAGTAAATTGTTCAATACTAGTTGTTTACTATTAGATAGATACCTTTGACCTTTAATCACATCATCTCCACATAATTCACCCTGTCAATCAATAATTATATAATACTATAGTAATATAACATATTGTAAGTTATAAAATGAATAACTTGCCCATCCAAAAAACATGACTAAGCACTTTATAATAAAAATGGGTAACTTACATGGAATCATGATTCCTCATATACTGTTCCCAAGGTTTAGGATAATTCGCCATAGTGTTTTATGTAAACGCTGGCATTTCAAATTACAAATACGAACAGTAAGTGAAGGATTCTACATGAGGTACCAAAAAAGTATAAGACATGATCTGATCTGTTGACAGCCTTCAGATAAGAGTTTCAAGATGTTTTATAATAATCGATCCACAAAAAAAAACCAAAGTCATATAGAGGTTCGATCTCAAGTACCTAAAAAAGATTTAATGAAAAAAAAAATGCTGATTTCATCATTTGTTTTTTAATATAAGAACAGGAAAACTAATTTTAAATCTAAGAATATAAATAGATGTATGTTAACGTTATGTTCAATGGCCATATAATAGATATAAATCAGAAGTAGTATACCGATATCGATAAGTTTAATGCATTACTAGCTTATGCCCGCGGCTTCGCTCAAGTAGAATTTGGTCTGCCACATAAAGTTTCGTGAAAGATCATTTTAAATAAATAATTTAATTAGTTTTTAAAAATATAAGTTACTCTTATGAGTTTATCCAAAATTTTAGATGTCTAACTTAAAAACTAATGGATTCCATACCATTTTTGAACCCCTATGATATGCAGGGGAAAGCCCTTGGGGTGGAATTATCCAAATTTCTTTCTTAAACTATACAAAGAACCTATCTACAAATTTCAAGATGCTAACTTCCTGATTTGCCTTCAATTATGTACTATAACGGGGGGCACATTCCCCCGTGCCCCCATATAAATCTGCCCTTGCTGTAGCCTATGACGTATAACCTATTTTACTCAATAAGTTTCATCCAAATCCGTTCAGTAGTTTTTGCGTGAATGAGTAACAAACATACGCATTTATAATATTAGTAGGATATCAAAACAATAGTATCACTCATATTCTTTCTGTTATTTTAACAACTATTATCATGTTATTTGCCTTCAATTATGTACTATAATGGATTCTCCACGGTACCTAAAAAACTGTCGGGGGAGCACGTGCCCCCGTGCACCCCCCTAAATCTGCGCTTGCTATAGCCTATAGGTTATTCTGATGTATAACCTATATTACTGTAAAGTTTCATCCAAATCCGTTCAGTAGTTTTTGCGTGAATGAGTAACAAACATACGCATTTATAATATTAGTAGGATATCAAAACAATAGTATCACTCATGTTCTTTCTGTTATTTTAACAACTATTATCATGTTATTTGCCTTCAATTATGTACTATAATGGATTCTCCACAGTACCTAAAAAACTGTCGGGGGAGCACGTGCCCCCGTGCACCCCCCTAAATCTGCGCTTGTTATAGCCTATATGTTATTCTGATGTATAACCTATGTTACTGTAAAGTTTCATCCAAATCCGTCCAGTAGTTTTTGCGTGAAAGAGAGACAAACATACAAACTTTCACATTTATAATATTAGTAAGATAACAAATATGATTTCGACATAAATCGATAATTTGGGGTTTTTTGATAACCGTAGTTTCGATGTCTTTAGGACTTTTCAATGTTATAGAATGTCATTAATTTACTACTTAAATTTATCATTAGATCAATAATTGGAGAGGACGACGCTTATACTTGTAGTATCGAATGTTATACCAAGAAACGGTTGTTTAATACAAATTATTGCACTTTAATAAGCCATGGAAAAGCTGAACCAGCTGCATTGGAAAAATACTTACACACATTATATATATATATATATATATTCATAGGCGTAACGAGGGGGGTTATTGGGGATGTAACCCCACCCATTGCTTAGAAGAAATAAAAAAAAAAATGTAAGTAATCATTTAATAAAAATAAAAATTTGAGACCTCTCATAAATGTTAAGCAGACCGTGGAAAAATTCCAACGAAAAACCCTTAAGTCTATGTTATGCTTTTCTTTGGTGTTGTATAAAGTGTATACAAGGATCCTGGAACAGCGGCTGAGAGCATATATAGAACCCCACATGGAAGCAGAACAAGCTTTCCCGCCTTCAAGACAAACCCAGGATCATATCTTCTCTCTCAGGATGGTTACGGAGAAAGCGTTGGACCGAGGACGAAATGTCTACCTTGCCTTTTTGGACCTCAAAGCAGCCTTTGACACGGTCACCAGACAGGAGATTTGGACTACTTTACAAGAGAAGAGGATACCAACAAACCTGATTAGCGCCATCAAATAAACGTACCAGGAGCCAAAAGGCGTGATTAGAATAAATGGAATGAAGTCAGCTCCATTCAGAATCTACAAAGGGGTTAAGCAAGGAGATAGCCTCAGTTCACTCCGGTTTAACATTGTCATGGACAAGGTGTTGAAGGTATGCAAGCGGAGAACTCCCAGAAAAATCGTTGGTTACTGGAATATGGGCCCGTCCAGGCCCAGTGCTTCGTTTATACAGACGACATTGTGGTGGTAAGAAACAAGATTCTACGCAAGTTGAAATGGAGGAGTGGTCCGAGGAACATAAAAGAAGAGGACTCCCCATTAATCCGGATAAAAGCAAGGTTATGCAGATAGGACGGGAGTGAAGGACACCACTGGAGCAGGTTGATATTTATGAATATCTGGAAACGATGTTCATTCAGGATGGGAAGACAGACCAGTAGGTTATGCATCGAGTGCATAAAGCAAACCAGGTTTTCTTTCAGATTTCCAGAACTCTGGTGGGCTAGCAGGAGGTGAGCAAGGAGGCGAAGCTTCGCATCTTTAAATCCGTCTTCCTCCCGGTCTTGTTATATGGGGCCGAGAGCTGGGTACTACTGGACAAGAATGCCTCACGAGTGACGTCAGCAGAAATGATATATCTCAGAAGAGCTGCGGGAAGAAGAGACGAGACTTCGTGAGGAACAAAACAATTAGGGACACCCTGGGAGTTAGACATGTGAGGGATGTCATTGAGGAACGCCAGTTCAAGTGGTATAGGCACGTTTGCAGGATGGGGAGACGATCATAGAGCAAGGTGGCTGATGGAGGCCAGACCGAGAGGGCAATGACCGGTTGGACGCCCGAGTATATATATATATATATATATATATATATATATATATATATATATAGAGAGAGAGAGAGAGAGAGAGAGAGAGAGAGAGGACGACCTAGGAAGAAGAAGAGAGGAACTATTTTGAGAAAAGGAGACTCCAATGGAACAGAAGAGCACAGTTGGTGGAAGGGCGGCTGAGCTAGCGAAGTGGGGATGGCAAATCGTTCCCGAAAGTAGAAAGCTTCAAATACCTTGGCTCCACAATAACCTCAGCAAATGAACAATTAATTGAGATGTAACTAGCGAAAACAGAGCATTCAAGAGTACTAAAATCCCAAAAAAAGAAATTTAAAATTAAGGAAGCACAATGCTGCAATAAAGCCGGTTCTGATATACTGTTGTGAGACGTGTGCTCTCACCGGCATTCTGGAAAGCAAGTTAGGGTGTCCAATCCCACTGAGGCAACATGTCGCATGCGGCCTGCTGAGACGGTTACTATAATTCCCACGAATTATGGAATTAAGATTCGCAGAATACACAGATAAAATAATTAACAACATTAATAAGTTGAAACAATTATCGGATAAATACATATAATTATTGTATCGTGATGGAAGTAAAAATAATTGGTTTATTTTATTACGGAGGTAGAATAAAAATCAAGAATTTGTGGTTTCGCATTCATAGCGCAAGAAACTTCAGCAAAAAGAGTGGCTCATCTTCTAGCAAAAATGGGAAATGATTTGCTTATGAGCTACAGAGTTGTTTTTTTGGGGAGATTTTGATGTACATATTAACTTATTAAACTGCTTTGAGGAGTTTTTTAATGTATGCCTGTACACAAATATATGTTAGTATAACTATTTTGAAATAAACAAGTATATTTGGAATTAGCATACAAACATTAAAGCGTATACTAGTAAGGCGTAAAAGTCTTACCAAGGCACACGGCCTTCCGATTGAAAATATCTCGTAAATTTATTCCTGAATTCTTTAGCTTCTAAAGTTGCCTTTCTTGCTCTATGATACAAATCATACCACCAGTATCTCCTTGGACGACTGCTCGCCATGGGTCGACTTGGAACTTCTTTCAGCTGATCGTACTACTCGCTCAATGCCTATCCATTAAACGTAACTTCCTGCGAACCGTTTCATCTTGGTGATATCGACATGCGTAGTCTTTTGAGTGCAATAACTTGGGTATGACCACTCTATTATCCTTAACGGAATTATAATACCGTTATCTACGGTTTAAAGAAATTCAGTTGAATGAACCAGTAACTATTGTATGCTTTTTCGATATTCATGTTCCAGATTAGTTTCATGAACTAAAATATCATATCTAAGTGCTTCAGATTAAATTTCGAAAATTAAGTCTGAAGGATTTGAACTTCTTCATTTAGAATAATGTCGAGAGATTTTACATCTGGGGTCACGGGAGCTCTAGTGAGCCAATCTACATTTATTTATTTATTTCACCTTGTTAGAATAAGACATTGTAATGTAACCGTAACAAAGCAGCTTAGCGTAGTAGTCTCCTTGACGTTGCAGAGGGTAGGTAGGTGTTTCTCTTCATGAAAAATTCTGGCAAGGGGTGCTTTGTCCGCCACAAGAGTAAAATGGAGAGCATATAGATAATTGGGAAAATATTAACTCAAAAGATAATAGCTAAGGCTTCAACAGTTTGTAATATTCTTAAGCTGGTGTCAATTCCCGTGAAGCATAAATAATTGGTTTCTCCTCATCATCAATTACATGGCTCATGACTGCTGCTAGTCCAACGTGGCTGGCATCACAAGCGACTACGATTGGTTGATGAGGATTGTAGGGCACTGACATGTGATCTGAAAGCATTTCAGCCTTGAGTGTAGCAAAGGCTGCTTCGCATGTGGAATACCAATGAAATTTTCAATTTTTACAAAGTAGGTTTCGTAAAGCTATAGATTTTGTAGATAGATAAGTCGGGTGTGATACGTGCATATTACGTTAAACTAGCCACTACTGTTCCATAATGCCACCTCTAAGTAGGAAATACCAAAAAATGCAATTAATATAAATACACACTTCTTTTCCTTGTTGTTTCTTATGTAAATAATAACCTTATACAATATTGTGGGGTAACATTGGTGCAAAAACATGTTTCCTGCCGTTTCTAATGGAATAATGACACTGTCCGAATGTTACCCCAACCAAGGGGTTAAGGTTAGGCCATACTAAATTTTTTTTTAGTCAAATACTCTTGTTTCGAAAATTATTTTTTTGCCATATTTCGTTAGAGAAAGACTGGCCTTACATATTTATAATTTCTTCAGTATTTTAACTTTAAATTTTTAAATATAAAGAAAGAACCTGCTTAAATCTTCAAACCATGCTCTGACCATATCTCACTACTCCTAACCCTCTCCACATCTCTTATTCCTATATCACCCTCACCTTCCTTTATAAGGATCACTTTTCACCAAATCCCAATCAATAAAATTGACCTCAGAATCCAACCTAAAACCCCCGAAATCCTAGATGCTGTTCACTCCTTTACTATCTGTTGGCGCTCATAATAAATTTAATGTTTATAATTTATTGTTTTTTTTTTGTTTACTTAAACAGCAACTTGAATATGGGCTTTTCTTTCTTATTTAAATAATTTAATTAGGTAATAGTCTTAAGAACGAAGACGAAAACAATTATTATTTGTTATAAAATATGAATGTTTAAAGATTAGACTTAAAATTGCATTAACGATAAACTATAACAATACGCCTTGCGAGCTTTTGTTTAAGTCAGGAGGATTAACTTTGACTCTTATCTAACTAACATCAGTTGTATGTTTGATGCGGCCATGAATAGACTGATAAATCTTAGTTCGTGCGTTACTTTTTTTAATGAAAAGTAATTTTGTTTAAATTGAATCTCTCTCGACCTGGACATTTATGGGACACTTCGAAGACTCACGCTCACCGGCAACCATCTATGATGTAGTCTGTCATGAAGCTGACGTCAAGTAATGCCATTCTCCAGGTCGATATCGGCCCAATACGTACTGCAACTCTACAGTCATCAGGTCGTACGCCTTTTATTACTATTTGGTGTTGAGTTATTCTTTACTCTCACAAATAACATTTCGATTAAAAAAAAAAAATATCTGGCCAGATAAAGTTATACTTGAATTTATTTATGAAAAATCTACCCTTTTTTTTTTATTGAATTATTTTGTGAAAATAAAAGAATTGATTTATTTTTTTTATTTTATAATTTAATCATGTAAAGATGAAGAATTGTTTTTATTTTATTTTATAATTTAATGATGTAAAGATAGTGTGACAAATAAATCAGGGAATTATTTTGGTTTATTATTCTTTGTTTTTCCTCATTGAGGGTTTACCAATTAATCTACTACAGACATTCAGGGGAAGAACCAGAAATTAAATTATTAAGGTGGGTAGATTTGCGGATTGCAACAATTTGCCGCTACCGCCGAAACATTGGTCCTCCGGGCCCGGGATTTATTGTCACACTTTCTTCAATTGTATTTTCTTATTTTTTTTGCTGAGGTGAGAGTAGTGGTGCATAAATAAGCGATAGCCCCCATTGAAAAAAAAAAAAAAAAAAAGGAAAAGGTAATTTGTCGTTTATTAATATTGTGTTTCTTCATTCGGTCTTTCATAGTCTTCATATTATTCTACTATGGCTCCAAAGGATCAAACTAGCAAATTAGAGCAACAGCTAGACGAACTATTAGCAGATGCAAATGATCGAGCGAAGGATATTAACGAAACATTCGATCTTGGGCAAACTTTAGAAATTGACTCTTCTCAATTATCGACTTTCGAAGCGCGACTTTCACGATTGGATGATTGCTATGAAAAATTTCGAACGGCAACAATAAGAGCCTGCAACTTAGCGCGTTCATTAAGCAACGAGGAGGAGATCACAAAATTAGAACGGCTAAAAATAAAAACCCGGGATCTTTATTACAAGTCTTTAGCTGCAGGGCGGAAATGCAATCAAGTTAACACTTCTGCTGTTAGTAATGACACTGGCCTAAACCACAGCTTTGCTGGAGGGACCTCCCGCATAAAACTACCTACCATTAACATTCCAAATTTCAATGGAACAGTGTCAGACTGGGTTTCATTCAAGGATACGTTTTCCTCTTTGATTCATACAAATTCCGATTTGACTGATGTACAAAAATATCATTATCTAAAATCAGCATTAAAGGGTTCAGCAGCACAAATGGTTTCATCGATACCAATTACCGAAGCCAACTACATACAAGCTTGGGAAACGCTATGCAAGCGTTATGATAATAAAAGGTTGCAGGCGTCTAATTATCTTGTCAAAATTTTCAATTTCAAGCCTTTAAACAAACTAAATCTCAACGGGTTTGAACAATTTGTTGAAGTAATTTTAGAATGTGCGTTAGCCTTCAAAAATTTAAAATTGGAAGACCCTGACGGGTTCATACTTTATACCTTCGCTTTACGACTGTTAGACCCTAGCACACGAGAAAGATTTGAAATGGAATGTGCTTCACTCACTGAAGTTCCAGACTTTAATTTTTTTTCGAATTTTATACAGCGACAGTTTTTACATTTGCAGTCAACTAACCTAATCGCCGATACAAGTCCACCAAACCACCGCGCTGTCGGGGTCTCAGCTAAAGTTTCTAAACAGGTTTTCATGTCTACCGGATTCGACAACAGAAACTATCCTTGCCCTATCTGTCAAAATCGACATCGTATTTACCAATGCACTAAATTTTTAAAACTTACGCCTTCTGAACGTTTTAAAGAAGTGAAGCTCCGAAAACTCTGTCTGAATTGCCTTAGATTTAACCACAAAACTTCAGAGTGTTATTGTCTACAAAAGTGCCAAAGGTGTAAGCTAAGCCACCATACCTTGCTTCACTTTGTACAAGGCCGCTCTCATAAGACTGATGACTCTGCGGGTCCATCGCAAGCTATTAAAGGCACAGAAATCACAGAGGAGCAGGAAAACTCTCAAGTCAAGTCAGCCAACGCCTTTTACTCCTCAGCAAACGGTGGAAATTCGAATACGCTACTAGCAACAGCTTGCGCCAGAATTCGAGACAAATCAGGAAATTATCAACCTGTTAGAATGGTCATCGATTGTGGAGCTCAAAGATCCTTTATTACCACTGACTGCGCCCGCCGATTGGGGCTACCTTGGTCACGTAATCCACATTTCTTAAAGGGCTTTGCTGATACTCCTATCGACGGTGGTAGATACCAAATAAAATGCGTTCTGGTACCGAAAGACAAGGCTAACCCTGAACTCACTACTAATGCTGTAGTAATTTCATCTATAAGCAAGATGCTACCATCATCGCCATTGCCAACTGAAATACTTCGATTTTATTCTGAACAAGAATTGTCAGATCCTTGTTTTCACGAACCAGGCCCAGTTGATTTTTTGCTTGGAGCTGATTTGTTTGGTGAAATATTTACTGGAGAACGATTGGATTTACCTTATAACATTCCGAGAGCGTTCCAAACTATATTCGGTTGCATTGTTCTGGGGCCAGTAAAGAACCCCACCATAAATACATCAACTCAGGACGTTTCTTTATTGGCCTTTGAAGAGAATTTGGAAACTTCTTCTTTTGAAAAAACCATGCAACGATTTTGGCAAGTTGAAGATGTAGCTGCTATCACCCACCTGGATCCGCTCGATGTCAAAGGCGAGGAACATTTTCGCAAAACCCATTTCAGAGATGACCCGTTATACGGAGACTTGCAGGAAGAATGGAAGAGATATTTTGACGATCTGTATTCTGTAAGGTCCATACGGATCCCACGCTGCATATTGCCGACGCCCGTCCAGGATATTTCATTAGTAGCCTTTGCTGATGCCTCAACCTTAGGTTATGCGACAGTATTCTATATTAGGACAAAGGATTCCGCTGATTTTATACAAACACATCTCATTTATTCAAAGACCCGGTTAGCGCCACTTAAGACGCTAACGATTCCACGCTTAGAGTTGTGTGCAGCTCATTTGTTGATTCAAGTACTGAAGACTCTCCAAACATTCTTAAAGTGTTTCCCGATTCATACCATATATTTACTAACCGATTCGTCTACTGTTTTAGCCTGGCTTCGCACACCCCCATATAAGATGCGTACTTTTGTTGCAAATGGAGTGGTTGCCATTCTCGAACATTCTTCATTGGAACAATGGCATCACGTTAAATCCGAAGACAACGTTGCTGATCTAGCTTCTAGTGGGATATCACCTTCATGGTTACTAGAGCATCAAACATGGTGGAAAGGACCACCCTGGTTGCAGGAAGAACCTCCCAATTGGCCCATATCTCAGACTTTAAACACGAGTACGTTACCTGAGCTTAAACCACAGTGTTCAACAGTTCTAGCTGTTAATAGCGAATTGAATATTAACGAAGTAATTCAGAAATTTTCTTCTTGGGAGAAACTGATCTGTGTAATAGGTTATATAAAACGCTTTGCCTTTAACTGTTCAAGAGGGATATTAGAGAGACAAACAGGGCACTTAACCTTGAAGGAATTAAAGGAGAGCAATTTTCTCATAGTACGAGCTACTCAAACTTCTTATTTTTCAGAAACATTAATATTAAAAAATCCTAGCCTACAAAAGTTGTCACCGTTTTACGACAACCGGGGAATCCTCAGGGTGGGCGGACGCTTGGCAAATAGTCCTCTGAAGGAAGATGAAAGGCACCCGATATTGTTACCACGCAATGCCCATTTAACAAAAATACTTATCGATCATTATCATCGTAGCTATCTTCACGCAGGACCACAATTATTGCATTCCCTGTTGAACCGACGTTACTGGATCGTCTCGGGAAGGAGCGTCATAAGATCCCGCATTCATAACTGCCTCGACTGTCACCGACATCGAGTAAATACATATCAGCCCTACATGTCCGATTTGCCGAAAACACGTTTCGCTCAAGGTCATCCTTTCATCAACATCGGCATTGATTTCGCAGGACCTTTCGTCACGAAGGAATCTAGACGGAAACGATCTATTCAACACAAATCATATACCTGCATCTTCATTTGTTTAAGCACAGAGGCGATTCATCTTGAATTAGTGTCAGATCTTACCACGACTGCATTCCTAGCGTCTTTGGATCGTTTCATAGGGCGGAGAGGTTTGCCGTCAAAAATAATATCTGATCATGGGACCAACTTTGTTGGGGCTGCCAGAACTCTAAAGGAGCTTTACTTATGGTTTAATTCAAAATCTGTTCAGAGTGAAATTATTGAGCATCTTAACTCCCAACAGATTGAATGGGTCTTTATCCCACCAGCTGCCCCTCACTTCGGAGGAATATGGGAAGCGGGTGTAAAATCATTTAAATATCACCTAACAAGAATCTTAAAGAATCAAGTATTCACATTTGAAGAATTCAATACACTTCTTATCAAGATTGAAGCAGTTCTTAATTCAAGACCACTGTATCCGATATCCACATCACCAGATGACTTCGATACCTTGACTCCGGGACACTTCCTTATAGGAGCTCCGCTACATGCCGTACCGGAGCATGACCACTCATCCAATCCTACCAATCGATTGAGACGGTGGCAATTGTTAAGTAAATGCATCCAAGATGTTTGGAGGAGATGGCGATTGGACTACCTTGGCACTTTACAAGCGCGGGGAAAGTGGAGAGTCTCAAATCCCAATATTGAATGTGGTACGTTAGTGCTTATAAAAGAACAAAATTCACCTCTACTGAGTTGGCCTGCAGGAAGAGTCGTTGAAGTATTTCCTGGACCAGATGGTGTAGTACGAGTAGTGAAGTTAAAAACCGCCAAAGGCGAATATTTACGTCCTGTTGTAAAGCTAGCACCCCTACTGCCACCTCCAGAATAAGGAAAATTTTTGTAAATGAAAATTTTGGTGGGCGGTATGTTGGCGCTCATAATAAATTTAATGTTTATAATTTATTGTTTTTTTTTTGTTTACTTAAACAGCAACTTGAATATGGGCTTTTCTTTCTTATTTAAATAATTTAATTAGGTAATAGTCTTAAGAACGAAGACGAAAACAATTATTATTTGTTATAAAATATGAATGTTTAAAGATTAGACTTAAAATTGCATTAACGATAAACTATAACAATACGCCTTGCGAGCTTTGTTTAAGTCAGGAGGATTAACTTTGACTCTTATCTAACTAACATCAGTTGTATGTTTGATGCGGCCATGAATAGACTGATAAATCTTAGTTCGTGCGTTACTTTTTTTAATGAAAAGTAATTTTGTTTAAATTGAATCTCTCTCGACCTGGACATTTATGGGACACTTCGAAGACTCACGCTCACCGGCAACCATCTATGATGTAGTCTGTCATGAAGCTGACGTCAAGTAATGCCATTCTCCAGGTCGATATCGGCCCAATACGTACTGCAACTCTACAGTCATCAGGTCGTACGCCTTTTATTACTATTTGGTGTTGAGTTATTCTTTACTCTCACAAATAACATTTCGATTAAAAAAAAAAAATATCTGGTCAGATAAAGTTATACTTGAATTTATTTATGAAAAATCTACCCTTTTTTTTTTATTGAATTATTTTGTGAAAATAAAAGAATTGATTTATTTTTTTTATTTTATAATTTAATCATGTAAAGATGAAGAATTGTTTTTATTTTATTTTATAATTTAATGATGTAAAGATAGTGTGACAAATAAATCAGGGAATTATTTTGGTTTATTATTCTTTGTTTTTCCTCATTGAGGGTTTACCAATTAATCTACTACAGACATTCAGGGGAAGAACCAGAAATTAAATTATTAAGGTGGGTAGATTTGCGGATTGCAACAATTTGCCGCTACCGCCGAAACACTATCCTTTTACAACCTACTTGGACTGCATCCTCACCCCACAATATTCCTCAAAACCCTATACCACACCTCCAAGATCTTATCCAAACTAAGTGACAATTCAATACAGTACATAATGACAATGTACAAGATGTCCCTCTGTTGGGTGCTTATACAATTATTATTGTAAAATATTTAAAAACAAATTGGCTGTTTTTAGATCCCAGACATTCAATTCCTATCTCTCATCCCTTATTATTCATGATAACTACCTCTAGAACATAACTACAAAATTCCTGAAACCCAAACACATTTCCCACCCTTTTTGAGAAGACAGCTCATGGACTGTATCTAATAAACAAAAAGCTAAACACTCCTAATCCTGAACTATATCCCAACCAAACCACAACAGTTGAAGAATTCTCATCTCCACCAATTCCTCCATTCTCGCAACCCAAGCCATTACCCCCTCCGAGGCCAAGTATCAACTACAAAAGGTAAATCACCAGGATATAATATACTCATTCCAATTGCATCCTTAGAACGAAATACTTTCCAGTCCTCTGGAAACACCCCGTTTGACTTTTTTTTCACAAACATGGAAAACATATCAATAATACATCTTCCTACAGACCAATCACATCACCACATTCCTAGCAACCTTCGCAGATAACATAGCTATCCTTTCAACCCATACTGATACAACAACCACTTTATCCCATCTCCAAATACATCTCTCTCAGATCGAGCAATGGTGCATAAAATGGAGGATAAAAGTTAAAGAATCAAAATCTATCCACTTCCGTGGCGCTACAACCCTGGATGGGTCCTGGCCTCCTCAAAGAATCAAAATGCATGCACATAATTTGCCGCAGCTCTCATATGACAGTTCTATTTAATAACACTCCTTTATCCACAGCGGATACAATGTCATACCTCGGATTCACCTTAGCCAAAATACTCACCTGGAATCCACGTATAAAACTTAAAAGACAAGACCTCAACAGAAGATTCAGCCACTATACACTAAGTAGGACTTCTCAACTCTCAATCAAAACCAAACTACTAATTTACAAGGCTATCCTTAGACCAACTTGGATGTAAGGAGCCACCAAACCTTCAAACATCTAACACATATAATCTTTCAATATTAAGTACCAATAACCATAGTGAATTCTCTCTACTACGTTTCTAACAATATCTTACACCATGACCTTCACGTCCCTATCAAATTATCTAATCACTCCAATTCTCTAGTGCAATCCTTACCCAGCACCACTCATTCTCATAACCCTTCCTGGAGGTTGAAACGCGACAGAGGCCAAAAGACTTCTTGTAAATATGTCATTGGAGTTCTGGCAGAGGCCAGTTTTTCCATTCATGTCCTGAGCATCTGCAAATCTAGTGCTCTTATTCAGTCTCCACTAGTCTCAGTAGTTATGTGGCTAAAAAAGAAATGGAGGGATCTACAGTAGGCCCACTATGTTCTCCACATGTGGAAGGTGGAGCTGGGCCAGGGGATCCTTAGGGCAGTCTATAAATAATGTATAGACACCCCTTTTTGTTTTTGGTGTCTTGATAATGCCTGAATAGGCGAAACGTCGACTGGTAAGTGGGTGTATTTTTGAAACATAAGGCTTTGCATTGTGGTTTTTCCCAATTGCATTATAATAAATAATGTATATAGTTGGTGGTTTAATAGATCACTAATATTTATAGCCTTCAAATGAGGCACATTGTACTCTTGACAATCCAATAAAAAGAATAATCTTTTATGGAAATTTAGAATGCCTTTACATGACCAGGTCTTTGAAATGGCCAACAAGGCATGTTTTACTTGCTATGTCATACAATGTTAATTAACGTATGAGAGGAAAATAGTTGACTGGGTGATAAAATGGAGAACAGAGATAGTTGAGGGGGGGGGGGTTGCATTCAAAAAAACACCAAATAAGTTTTATCTTCGTTATCTTTAATTATTATATCTGTCACTATTTTAATTTCTGTTCATTATCTTTAATTTTATTATATCTGTCACTATTTTAATTTCATTATATTCTGTCACTATTTTAATATCCGTTATCTTTAATCATCATATCCGTCACTATTTTAATTTTCTACATTACATGTCACTATATTCTTGTTATTGTAACGTTTTTGTATATTTTTTATTCTGTTTGTTTCTCTCTCATAGCCCTGAAGATGGCCTACATTGTAGGTCGAAACGTTGGCACTAACTAAATATAAGTCTGGTACTTATTTGGTGTTTTTTTTACTGCACCCACCAAATATCTCCGTTCTCCAATTTTAATTAACATTCAAACTTAGACTGATAAGAGAGCTACAAGGTCTCTTACACAAGCTGGCCTTGGAATTAAGCAAATAAAGGGATATAGTAATGATTAATAAAACTGTATATTGATTTGGAAATGGTTGATAGGATATATTTTAGAAATGCTGAAAATGGTAGGGGGTTGCAACCAATTTTACACCAAATAGTTATACTCATTTTGTGTACAATTTATTGACTGCACCCCACAACCATTTTCAACATTTCTAAAAACTGTATAATTTATTATATAAACGCGTTACGTGCTAAAACTTATAAAATGTTTCAACATTTAAGATTAATACTAGCTACATCAATTAATAAATTAAAACTACATTAGCGACACACATGAAATTGAAAATTACATGTGAATACTGAGTAATAAAATATTGTATATTTCTATTACAATAAAATTACAGCATAATTATTAATAATAGACAGTCATTGAATTGAAGTAAAGAATTATAAGAATACAAAAATATATTCCTAAAATAGCAATAAGTGTGGTGATATTCTTTTCCACATTGAACACTATAAATATTACCAAAAATATAGAAAATTTTAATAAAATATTTGGGTATTAGATCACAGACTCTAGCCTATAAAAACATTGCTTATGTAGCTTGTCCATCTGGATGCCTTTCAACAACCATTCCAACACCCTGAAAGAATAAATAAACATATTTTTTATTTAATTAAGTAAATGAAACTTAATAGTAAAAATAGTTATAGTAATCTATACCTGGCCTCCAGCTGCACAAGCTGCAATAAGACCAAATGTTCCATCTTCCCTTATAAGTCTGTTTGCAGCATGAACAGTTAATCTCACACCTAAAAGTTAAAAAAAAAAATATGTGTTTTATGTTTATGGTTAGAAGTACATTTTGCATGATATATACAACATAAAATCAAAAATAAACAGGAAATATATAATTTTTTTTTTATAACAAATGAATATTAGTTATAAATAAATCAATGTTTATTAGGTTACCACTTATTATTGTATTTAATGGCTTAAAAACTGAGCACGAATGTCAATAAGAGAAAAATAAGTGTAACATGTAATACTTTATAGGCCTGGTAGTTTATTTTATATTCAATCTAAAAGAAATTACAAACAGTTGTGCATATGTTTAATTACAAGAAACATTTGTTTGAAACTCACCAAATTAATACAGATAATTCTTTTCAATATAAAAAGGTGTTTTGAGTGCACTTACAGTTACACTCTACAATAATTTTACAGTTTTTAAAACAAATTTCATGAATTCAAATTAACACTACTTAAAATATTTTCAGGATGCTGCTGCACTTATTTACATTTTCTCTATCAAAAGTACCATAAAGTAGTTTTTTTAACAACTGTAGCAAGACAATTTCACTATACGTAGAGCTAGTTTGTCAATTTTAAAACAAATTTGAAAAAGTTCCACTTAATTTCTATGGAAATTCATTTATTTCCACAGGAAATGTTTAATTTTCATTAAAAAAGAGTAAAAATTATAAACTACAACAATCAATCAAAGTTATGACTTTTCAGTTACCCTCTGCTAACATATACATAAAACTGCATACATTAGATTTGAATTTTTATGAAATATTTATCCTTCTAACTGTAATAATGTCCTTATTTTTACGAATTCATTTTCAACCTGGGGTATCCAAACATATACAGGGTGTGTTTCAGGGTTAAATGGCCAAACTGAAAATTTGAACAAAGGACCTCAAAACAAGAAAAAAAATTTCCTATGAAGGTATGTCCGCAAACACTTTGTTTAGGAGATAGTCATATCTAAAGATTTCATTGTTACGAATTATTTAGGCATAGTAAACAAATAAAACTTATTTTATTTGTTCCAACTGCTTTATTTATTAAATGTAAACCATTAACATTCATATTAAATGTTCCAAGTGAGTTCCTTGAGCATTCAGACAGGCTCGGCATCTTTCTTCAACAGCAGCAGTAGCAGAACGGCACTGGATATGTGTTATTGTTTCAGAAGACTCAATTATCCTTCTTCGTTAAGAATTAAGGTCATTCACTGGCCATATGGTATTTGTGTAGGGTTTTTGCAATGGTAATGCCAATGCTGCCTGTCGTGAATATTCCATGCGATTTCCAAATAGATTACCTAGTAAGTCTATCTTTAACTCTATGTTTCAACGTCTTGAAGAAACTGGTACATTGGCTGTCGTACCACATGCTGATGGACAGTATTTTGATGACAATCCATCTGTCAGTGAACGAAGAGCTGGAACAGAATTAAATGTTATGCCAACTACAGTATGGAGAACTCTCATTGCAGATGAATGTCATCCATATCATTATCAACGGGTACAAAATTTATTACCGCAAGATTTACAGCAAAGAAGAAATTTTTTAGATTGGCATTTAAATCAAGCTGATCACAATCCACACTTTTCAGGAGAAATTTTATGGACAGATGAAGCTACCTTCACAAGAAGAGGTATCTTCAATCAGAAAAATAATCATCTCTGGTTCCATGAAAATCCCCATGCAATTCCTCAGCATCATTTTCAGAGTTTCAGTGCAATGTGTAGTTCAGGATAATAGACAACATTTTTATAGGCCCGCATTTCTTACCACCTCGACTCAATGAGGCACATTTTTGGAATTTCTTAATAATGATTTCGATTTAGTTGAAGATATTCCACTACAACTGAGAAGGAACATGTGGTTTCAATTAGATGGTTGTCATGCACATTACGGAAGAGTAATACGACAATGGCTAAATGTTAATTATCCTAATCAATGGATTGGCCGTGCAGGACCAGTGGCTTGGCCTGCTCGCTCTACAGACCAGGCCAGTTTGTTTGGGGTGACATTAAACAAAAAGTCTATGCAAGGCCAGTGAATGACCTTAATTCTTTACGAAGAAGGATAATTGAGTCTTCTGAAACAATAACACATATCCATTGCCGTTTTGCTACTGCTGCTGTTGAAGAAAGACACCGAGCCTCTCTGAATGCTCAAGGAAATCACTTTGAACATTTAATATGAATGTTAATGGTTCACATTTAATAAATAAAGTAATTGGAACAAATAAAATAAGTTTTATTTATTTACTATGCCTAAATAATTCGTAACAATGAAATCTTTAGATGTGAATATCTCCTAAACAAAGGGTTAGCGGTCATACCTTCATAGGAAATTTTTTTCTTGTTTTGAGTCTAGTTCAAATTTTCAGTTTGGCCAATAAACCCTGAAACACCCAGTGTATAGATGAAACTTCTTTTTATATGAAAACAAGGCATTTTAATAACATGAATGTTACTTTCTTTGTGAAAGAAACTTTTAGATTATCTTATATAGGCACTAATGAGTTAAAACTCTGTATCTCCTGTACACCTAGTCCACTGCAATCTAAATTTTGTTTGTGTTCTAATAACTATCACTGACTACTATCGTTTTAGTCTGCAACTTAATTATTTACTTATCAGACAGTCATGAATTTACTTATCGTACACTACTTGCAACAGGATCTTTATTTATTTTTATTATGTTATCCCCCCTCCACATTAGAGCAAAAAAAAAAAGTAAAAATAATTTTTCAGAGAATAATTTATACCAGTAGCAGCAAATGGATGTCCAATACTTAAAGAGCCTCCCCAGTTGTTGAACTTAGACAATTCAGGAGTGCCAACTTTTAATGATCTGCCCATATAATTCTGTGCAAACCAATCTGAGTCCATAGCTCGAAAGTTAGCCAAAATTTGTCCCTAGATAAATAAAAAAGAAATGAAATACAATAGTTGTTTATAAGTAGAGTATGAACAAAAAAAAAAACTGGTAGAAATAAACTAACTGCAAAAGCTTCATGGAATTCCCAAACATCTATGTCACTTATCTGCAGTCCTGCTCTTTCTAAAACTTTTGGAGTCGCATATGTTGGGCTGAAAATAAAAAAAAAAAGTGAGTGAATATTGCATATAAAGTAATAAAATGCCCTGAAAAGTTAACTATTACCCAAGAAGAAGTTGATCTTTAGGATCTTGTGACACATAGATGAAGTCCCTCAAGTAGCACTTAGGTTTAAGTCCTAACTGTTTAGCTTTTTCTTCTGACATTATCAAACAAGCTGAAGCTCCATCAGTCTGTAAAATGTTTTTATTTTTATTATCATTCATGTTTGTAGTTGCATACCTAACTTTATTGAAATTAATTATGAGGTTAAAGGAACAAACAGTTGACAGATGAATGTTATTTAATATTTATATATCTCGTTTCTTAGTCTTTTGTTCTCGTTGGAGATGCAAACAAAAAACTAAGCATGAAATTGAGGAGGAGCTAAAGAGATCATTTTTTTTTTCAAATTCTTCTACATTAATTTGGTAGAACGATAATTTATCAAATCACCTGATGGTGAGTTAACATTTTATTTTAAAAAATGTGATCTCAGGAGTTGCAATCTATCTAATGTTGTAGTCTAGGTACTGAAAGAATCAATGCAATTCTCCTTTTTAACTATGTAAAGAGGATTCTCACTTGTATGAGATTATTCTCTCAAAAATCACATTGTGCAGTCTCTTCACCATTAAGTGTGAATGAGCTCACACCCAATAACAAAATTTCACAGATGAAAAAAGAAAAGAAGAAAAAATTGTTTACCTAGTTGGCTAGTATTTCAACCTTCTTGGATCTAGTTGATCCAGTATTGAGGGGGACCAGTTTCGTTAATACCTAACTTTCCTTTTCCACCAAGCTTTCTACAACAGTTCCTAAAGTATGCCCATTCTCAGAAGTTGATATTTCTATAATCAATCTTAGTATACCAGTTTAATAGTTGTATGCCGTTGTAAAAAAATAAAAAAATCAGCTGCTACATGTAGCACATTCTTTTGATATTATCGAAATATCGAAACTTGATTCTGATATATTGCAAAGGGCTTATATCTATATTTTTGGGTATTGGAAGAACCTTATCTGTACTCAATCGTTTGAGTATTATTCAACAAATAAATTTTTTAAGAAATTTAGTCAATTAAATTATTTCCCATAAAACTTTTAAATCTATTTGAACAAAAAAAAAATTTAAGCGTGTAATTATGTATCTAAGATTTGTCCTTGGTAAACCGAAACAGCCTGCATATCCACCCTACCTTTAAGATGAGTAAAAGTGGCTCTTCCCACCCATTCGTAGACAATATTTCCTCCGTGCATTCTTATACCAATTCATTAACTCTCTACACCCTTCATATATCAACAGTCTCCTCCAATTCAAATCCTCATTCCAGCACCATGAAACAATGATGAAACAATTTTTCCGATCTCTATACTTGCTCCCACAGAACCAAAACATTCAAGCTACCCAACACCGTGTGAAACTCAACACCTCTTATCATCTGCCATGCTTCTTCACTGCCATAATTTAAATCCTTGTGTTTCCCACATCTCCTAGCCTCCCAAAAAGATGCTCTCTAAGCAGGTTAAGCCCATTGCCTAAATGAATCAGAATTGAATGATTGACTTCGAAGCTTATTTGTTTTTGTTTCTTTTTCATAAAGAACATGTACATAATGTAAGGAAATTATTGCATGCTAGCTCATGCATTTAACTGTTAATATTAATTTATTTATTCTCTATAATTGGGTAATATCTAGTCATGATTCTTTTTATTGTTGTTTATTTTTATGTACTTTTTATTTATTTTATTTGTTGGCACTTTTTAAATACTTTATGATTTGTATTATTATGTAGCCTTTTGACCAGATTCTTCTGTTTGTTATTCTATAGGGACTTAGTCCCAGAATAAAGTTACTTTTCTATTCTATTCTATTGTAAAGAGATAAAAATAGATGGTTAGTCAGTTAGAGTAAAGCTTCAGTCTAAGTAAATTAAGTGCACAGCAGAACTCAATAAAATTTCTGGGTTATTTAGGATACAATGGATTAATTAGCAAAGAGGTTTCAATACAATTTTGAAACAAATCTTTTTACTACATGTAATTGATTTCATTACTATTTAAACATTTTAAAAAATTAAATTCAGGTAATCGTCATTTTATAATGTTTGGATAAATCTCTCTCTTTTAACGTATCTAACCAAATATTATAGGTTAGATATATATTAATGCAGATCTTACGTGTATTAAAAACAAATTAACAGAGTAAAACATTTTGTATTGAATTAAAAATCTCAACAAAAAAAAAAACCTCACTAAAAATGATGAGTTGGCTGCAGTGACTGTCCCATGAGGTTTAACAAAAGCTGGTTTAAGTTTTGCTATGGCTTCTGGAGTAGAAACTCGAATTCCATTGTCTTTTTCCACGATTTTGTCTGAGCCAGACACTAGAATAAAAAAATTGTGAAAATAGTATAATGTATATTCCCATAAAAGAGAAGCCATAAAGTTCAAGGTAAATATATTAAAGTAATCTTGAGATAGTGAGACCTGGCATAACAAGCATAATTGGTTCCAGAATCTTAGTCTTAATAAGAAACAACAGCTAAATGGAAATAATTTTTCCCATTTAAATAAATTAATGCCAATGATAATAATATAAATGACCCACATAGGAGTATTCCAAGTAAAAACCCGGACAAAATTATTTAGTGTATTATATACCTTTTTTTTTTTTTGCAATAAAAGACAATAATTTAAAAAAAAATAGGAATATATTATAACAAAATATATTATTATCATGTATAAAGTCTGGATATCTACAAAATTAATTAACGTTGATATGACACTAGTTATTTGGTGTCGAACCAATCGGAATCGCTATTTTCTTGATCAGTGACATTATCTTCACAATCTTCGTCATCAGTGCACTAATAATTATGTGTTGTTGGCACTAAAATATCCATAGCTAGTTCCAAAAAGGAAGCTTCTTTTCTTTTTTAACTGCGTCCTATTGCAGCTGATAAAAGGATCAGATGTTAATAGTAAACCTTTTTTGAAGTGCTTCTTTGGTTTTCTTTATAATCTTTTTATCTTCAGCTGTTCGGGCCTGCCACTTATTTAAAGGTGCTTTATATGCCAAGTGCAATAATTGTTCGAAGAAACAAATTCTCGCATGCAGAACAGAGAGTCCTAATTGTATCTGTCGCGGCATTGCAAACTTTTGCATAGACCATTGTGAGTAAAACGTGTGATTTATTTTATCTCTCTTTGACAATTTCAGTTTCTTTGACATTTTTCACTTGATCTTCAATATGTGCGATTTCTTCCTTAGTTATGTCCTTTGTTTCATGAATCGCTCCACAGAATCTCGGAAGCCTGAATCGGCTGACAAAACCTTACCGAAGATGGAACTGGACTTTGCCATAATGTTTTTCCAGTCTTTCCATTACAAAACACAACCAATCTCACAGGCACCAGGGAACTCAAAAATATGTTAGAGTCATCGTCATCAGCATTTGTAAATTTTTGCTTGTATTGTGTTTGATGTGACCCATCACAGCCCCACTTGGATAATAAAGTGAGATGTTGCTTTTCGAAGTCAGATAATATTTCAACTACTTCTTTCAAATAGATAATCAGTCGCGAAACCGTATGATCCAGCAATGCCTAAAGTTTTATTTCAAAGCCTGTTTCCGTAACACTTATATTATCTTCGGCTGGGTAACATTCCTTTTTCGCTTTTTGTAAAAGCGAGTAAAAAGGATAAATTTCTTTGCCTCCGCTTTGTATCAATTCCCACTGCTGTCTTGTGAAGTCACCGTTTAATTTGAAATTGTTTGGCTCTGGTAGGCGGTAATGTAATCTCCTTCATGATTTTAAACGCATCGGTATTCCCAGAAGTGCCTTGACTAACACTTGCAGCATATGTTAATTCGTCAACAGTTATTGGCTCACGTAAATCTTTTGTTTTGTGCTGCTTACTTCGATCACATAATTCTCCGAATTGTTTCGCTGGGCGCCCTGCTTTGCGGAACCATGCAGGTAGTTTAATTAATGTTTCCAGCCATTCTTTTGTTATTTTTTACAAATCTTTTATCAGTGCAATAATGCGCGGCCGTCCATTTTTCTTTAAAACTTGACTTGAAATATTTCAAAGAACGATTAAGGACACTCCTTTCTTCAAATGGACATGAAGTCAAAGTCATAAGTTTTTCTTCTAACATCAACAACTTTTCTTCCACTTTTCTACCTTTAAATTCTTTAAGAATGGTATATAATCCCATTCTGGTGATTTTTTTCACTCTTCCTGGAATATCTGAAACAAAAGAAACAAAGAATGATACCCATTTTGAGAATTTTGACTCGTTTCCTTTGATGCACAGTAAAATATTATGGAGTGAGTTGGGGATCGAATTTTTTCTTGGATCCACTAATTGAGACTCTAAATTAACAGCACATATCAAAACTCTGACAGGATCATACACGACATATCAACAAAAACACTAATATATCTCTTACAAACTTTATAAAAAAATTGGGCTGTAAAAGGTGTCTTCTACTAATGACCATAAAAGATGAAAATATAGTGTAAACTAAGTGAAACAAGCTTTAATATGTAGTACTAACCTTCCATTTCCTTGTTCAAGTCGTTTTCCTTCAGTTGTTTGCCACAAAAGCACGTTTTGAATTATAAACTGAGTAACAAAACGAGATTGCCGAGAACAGAGATGTATAGTTAATACAATGGCTGGATTCAAACTGTCATTGAGGACAGATAGGTAGACCCAGGTGAGGCAGATACCTTTTAATAAACAGTTTATCGAAAATTTTAAAAAATGCAGTTCGGGTAACAATACGTTACTTTTGCGATTTCCTATTTTGTCCTGCTTTTTAACCGAAAAACTCCTATGTGTGACCTTAGAATACTAAAACAAGAAAGGTACAGCACACACATAGGCAATTGAAGTAAATAAGGGATTTCTCCTTTTTGTATAACTTTTTATACAAAGTATAGAGGCCATCAAGGAAGGCAGACGTTTTCTGCCTCATCAAACATCCATCAAAAATGATTTATTTTGTTCACTATCAAAGCACTCATGATCAGAAGTACTTAGTTGGCAAGGTTATACTGTATAACGAATTATTAACAGAAAGTACTACCAAAAGATAATCATCACTTTAATTAGAGAGTTGCTAAATTGCTAAATAATTAATTCATCCCTATATCAAGATCCCTTGTAAAAAAAATAGTTTAAGCATAATACCTGGTCAATATGAGTGACATTCATCATCAACCATCCAAAATATTTTAAGAGATGGCATAAAAACTAAAGATCAACAACTGATTTTATATGATGCAATTCAAGACAGAAAAGCAAGATGGTTAATCCTTTCAGTGCTGAGATCGTAACTATTGTGATTCAGTAAGGTCTGGTTTGTGGTCGAGGTCTATCTGTTCTACAGTAATGTAAATATACCTTCCCCCACCATCAGCCTAATTGTTCTTTTCCATTAAAAATTGGAAACTAGTTCACTAGTGACCTATTCTTGGAATTAGAAAGATGGAGTGCAGAAACAAAATGATATTTACTGTCATTTTTATGTACAAAAAAATTATAATGAACTGGTTGCCATAAGGGAAAAAATATGAAATAGGCTCTGGCACAGAAAAAGGTCAAGTTGTGTGTTTTTTAATGGTTATTTCCCGTTTCTTCAATTAGAAGCAATAACAAAATCTGTGGAACATGTTGCAAAGGAACCATAATACCTTACAATTTATGGGAAAATCCAAGATTATTTACAGATCGCAGCTTAATTAATTATATGGAGTTTAATTTAAAATGGATGTCTACTTTGCATACAAAATAATTGAATTAATGGTAAGTCCAATAATCAATGATTATGATATTGATAATCAATTTGTGATTGTGAAAATTGTTTCATCGTACAAAACTGATTAATTCACCCAGCTTAACCACAATTAAAATGAATGATCTTATTCTTTGAAAAAGAATGCATGCAATAGGAAAGTTTCAGTGAAATATCAGCTTAATTTAAGTGTTCTAGGTACTTATACTCAAAGCTGTCAAATAAAAAAAAGAACGTATTGGATATAAAAGTAAAATACCTTTAACAGGCACCATATCAGTCATATACCCCTTATTATAGGCATCATTAGCTAAGGAGTGTGATCTAAGAGCATACTGGTCTTGTTCCTCTCTGCTCACTTTAAAGGCAGCAGCTAGCCTGTCTGCTGAATGACCCATAGTTTCTCCAGATGAAAATTCAGAAACAGCAGGAAGCTAAAATTTTGTTTTTTATTAGAAATTTATAATAAATATGTTTATATAATTAATATATTATAAACAGTAAAACTTCATTATAATGCTCCGCTTTGTAACAATGTACTGGCTATAAGCTCTTATTTATTCGAGCCTGGTACCAGTCCCTGTTTATATCTTTTTCCTACCAATAAATCCCTTATTAGCAGCAGTAAGAACTCTCTTCTTTCCCTAATCTCAGTATCGATAGGTCCATTTTCTGTTAGGTGAGTTCCTAGACATTTTTCATTCAAGAAAGAAAAAACCATCATCCACTAGAAATGAATTCTTCATTTATAGATTCTTGGGACGTTTCGACTAACATGAATCATTTTTCAATCACAAAATAATTATTAGTTTTATGCATCCGAAAACCATATTCATACATAAATACATAAGTAAAAATCAGAATTTCTTGATAAATTTTTTTTTCATTTTTAAGAAAATTTATACTTAGTTTTAAAAATGTAGGGTATATCTGTTCCCTATAGTCCAATATAATAATAATATATGAAAACTTGAAGTGATTTTAGTCCAGTGATACATCAAAAATATTTTAAAATGTTCCTAGGCATTTAAAACTATTAACCTGTTCTATAACCCTACATTAGTATTGGGGAATACTGAAGATCCTTGCTGTATTTTCAAAAATCACCAGGTCACCAACATAAGCCATTACCTTGTAACTAAGAGATCTTAAGTTTCGGTAGCTGAGGTGAAATACTCTCACTATAGGTTTGTTTGGCTTTCTTTATAAATTAATTCAGAAGAACAATGACACAGAGAGGGCTGAGATAACAGCATTGACAATAATTGTTCTAAATTCTGCTGAAATGCAGTCAGATGTCTCACTAAATTTCTTTTTCTTTCATTTTAACATATGATTCTGGAAGATATAGTGAAAAAACACCTGAAATGGTTTGCGAATTTGACAAGAATGCCTGAAGGAAGACTACCCAAAGTGGTCCACCAATGGAAATTTGGGGGATTGAGAAGACGAGGAAGATCAAGGAGGACCTGGGATAACGAAGTGGAGGAATCCATGATGGGTCATGGTCTACGGGAAGATAGGACCTTGTATAGGACATTATGGCAGGGAGCCATTGAATCAATAGGTTAAGGAAACCCACTAGTGGCAACTCCTTGGGAAAAAAAAATTATGATGCCATTTAGAGCCCTGTATCTACCCCCACCTCTTCCAAGGTCTTAGCTAAATCCTCCTTTCTAACTTTTATTTAATCTGTTAGCAGCCGGAAATGGATCATATAGGATAGATCCAGGGGCTCACCTAGCCACAAATTGGGTACCTAAAATAAGGGGGAAAATCTGGCGGTTGAACATGATCTAGGACAAATCACCTCCCTGCACAACCATTGGCCAAGAAACAGTTCCTATCAACACTTATTAAGTTGTCTGTGGATTAGGGTACATTAATTTACTAACTAGCGAAATAGATATATATTTTTATTTACATATTCATTTATTTCTTATTTCATTTTATTTGTTTTTGTGACAGTAGCATATCATTCATTACATTTTGTAATAAAATAATTTAAAGTTTAATTTTACTAAGTAGTTGTTACAAAGATGGCCGCCGATACGGTTCACGTTTGACAACGCTCTGTGCTTACTGACATTATTCAACAAGTTTTAGTTAGTGCTCTGCTGTTAAATTTCGTAGACAGTACTATTATAAATAACAGTACACTCTGACAATTACAGTGAGTGAGGTGAGTGAGCAATTAACTATTAACATTGTTAAGCGTACTAAGTGCAATAGTTTACCTGTTAGCAGAGTGGGGCGTTATCTTGATCCCCTTCTCAAGGTCTAGGGCTCGGTGCAACTTATAAATTTACGTAGCCTACATATACCAGACAATTATAATTATTATTATTATTATTTTAATTTTTTTTTTGTTGGGACCTTAATTGATTTTTGTTGTTGTTTTAAATATAATTGTACATATATATTAGTGTAGTTTATTTTTAAGTATTGATTTAGAAATGTTTCTTTTTTGTTATTTCTACTGTTATAAATAATTTTTCTATTAATTTCAGTTATTTTCATTTATCTTTATTTTTTTTAAATGGATTCAGAGCGGTCATTAGGTACTGAATCGGAGGACAATGTAACAATGTCCGAAATTAGTGAAACTGATTCACAATATCTAAAGTATCGTCAACTTGAAAAACGACAGCGAAATGCTGCTCCCGGGTCTGCTGGTACCTCTCCAAAAAAAAAGAAAAATAAAAACAAATCAGCGTTAAAGCCAACCTCACCACCAAATACCCGTAGTAAAACATCTGCACCCATAAAAAAATCAATAATTAATATAACAACCAGCAATCAATTTGCAGCCCTCGAAAATGTACCCACAGAGACACCTCAACATCAAGAAACATCTCAGATTTCCGAACCGGTTCCACCTCCCATTTTTGTCTCAAATGTTCAAAACTTCTTGACCTTCTGTCAAGAAATAGCCAAACTGATCGGAACAACCAATTTTAAATGTTATTCTCGTGTGAAAGACATAAAAATTAATACGAACACCAAAGAGAATTACAAAAAATTGGTTTATCATCTCACCGAAAAAAAATATCACTTCCACTGCTACCAGTTAAAAGAAGATAAGGCCTACAGAGTTGTTCTGAGAGGTCTTCACAGTACCACACCTACTGATGCCATCAAACGGGACTTGGAAGAGATCGGCCACAACGTCAGAAATATATCGGTCGTCCTACATCCCGTTGAAAAGTTCCCCCTACCGTTATTTTTCGTAGATCTGGAACCAGCCAGAAATAATATTGAAATATTCGATATCAATAGGCTTGTCTATTCAGTCGTTCGCTTTGAAGAGCCAAGGCAAAGACCTTCAATTGTCCAATGCACAAAATGCCAAGCACTCGGACATACAAAAGCGTACTGTCACTATCCGGCCAGATGTGTCAAATGTGCTGGAGCACATGCAACAGAAATATGCAAGAAAACGAGGGAAACACCTGCAAAGTGCGTGCTATGCGGTGAGGACCACCCAGCAAATTATAAAGGATGCATGGTGCATAAAAACCTACAGAGGCTAAGATCCCACCATGCACCATCAAATAGTAAAGAAGTAAATGCCAAAGAAGAAATAGAAAAATTACAAGACATTTCATTTCATAGTAATCAACAGCAGCCGTTGACCTCAACAAATATTAATCCTCCTCAACAGGGACAAAAAAAATATTCATTCATCAGTCGAAATCAGCAGCCCCGACATCAACAGATCCGGCAACAGGCGCCTCAAACCTCCCAATCCCAGCCAATGGTTCCCAAATCTCATCCACCTCCACTACCTCCACGCCAAGACATCCCTCCTCACCATCTTCCTCTACGGGTGAAGCTTCCACCTCAGAGTGAACCCACAATTCCATTCCAAACTTCTTCCATTATAAACCTCCAAACCCAAACACCATTGAAAGTCGAAGCAGCTCACAGTGTCCCAAGAAGGGTCCAACTCCCAAACAACTTTCCAATAAACACTAATCCTCCATCTCAACCTTCTGTCCAATATCCTAGTCCCAGTCAAAATCCAGTAGACATCAACACAATCCTTTCGACCTTCTTATTTGAACTTAATAATACCATCAAACCACTCATTTCCCTTCTAACCCGACTCCTTTCCGAAATGCCATTTACTACCCCACGATGAACACTAAGCCCCTATCAATCATACTGTGGAATGCAAATGGCCTACATAACCATCGGGACGAACTTGACTTATTTCTTCATGACAATCATATAGACATTGCCCTATTGACTGAAACACACTTCACAAAGCGATCATATTTTTACATACGTGACTACATTACTTATAGATCAGATCATCCTGACAATACAGCACATGCCGGTTCTTGTATCCTTATCCACAAATCCATTCCTCATTCTCTTATTCCTTCTACTTCAACTGACGCCATTCAATCAACTTCAGTAACCATTTCAACTAGTCCTTTCCATATGACATTCTCAGCTGTATACTGTCCTCCTGGTAACTCCCTTTCTTATAACCTCCTCGAATCCTTATTCCGATCCCTCGGACCGCGTTTTATTGCCGGAGGAGACTACAACGCCAAACATCAACGATGGGGTTGTCGAACATCCAATTCCCGTGGTAGCATCTTATCCCGAATTTCAACCTCTAATAGTTTCTCTATCCTCGCACCCATAAACCCTACTTATTGGCCTACATCGCTCAAAAAACGTCCAGATATTCTTGACATATTTGTTTCCTCACAGATTTCCTGCAATCAAACAACTATAAAATCCCTGGATGACCTTTCCTCTGATCACAGTCCAGTACTACTTCAAGTACATTCAATTCCTATTCCTAAGCCCTCTCATCTCAGACTGATTACTGGACGTGTAGACTGGGATAAATTTCGATCGAATCTGGAAAATAATTTAGACCTCAAAATTCCGCTTAAAACAAAAGTTGACATCAATTCTGCAATAGACAAACTAACAAACGCAATACAAACCAATATAAGAGATAGCACCTTACCAAGGAAAAATCATTATCAACAGAATAACTGGCCACTTCATATTCGCGAGTTATTAAAAGAAAAACGACGGGCAAGAGCGAAGTGGCACCGCACCAGATATCCATCGGACAGGAGTCATTATACCAAACTAACCAACAAATTAAAATCAGAGATCAGAACATTCAAAATTCAAAATTTGTATTACCGTACAGAAAATCTGAGTACTACTGACAAATCCTTATGGAATACCACAAAAAAACTCCTAAAATATAAACATTTCAACCATCCACTTTTAACCGAGTCCCAAACCTGGTCAAGATCTGATGAAGAAAAATCACAAATTTTCGGCCAGCACCTATTCAACACATTTAACCCTCATCCAGATATCCTTAATCCAACCCACTCTGAATGCATTGAAGCAGAATTAAGTATTCCTCTTCAGATGTCCCCTCCTCCTAAAGCATTCCATCCTTCCGAAATATCAAACATTATTCACAGATTACCCGTCAACAAAGCCCCTGGCCATGACCTAATTACATCCCATATTCTAAAACGCCTTCCTCGGAAAGCGATCCTACTCCTTACATATATATACAACGCTGTACTCCGCACCACGTACTTTCCTGATTCCTGGAAATTATCGATAGTTAAGATGATACCAAAACCTAAAAAACCACCAGAACTTCCATCTTCTTACCGTCCTATATCTCTCCTGCCCATAATGGGCAAAATACTTGAAAAACTCATTCTGAAACGTCTTCATCCTATCATAAAATCCAATCAAATAATCCCAGATCACCAATTTGGTTTCCGAACATCACACTCCACTATCCAGCAATGCCATCGTGTGGTGGACGTTGTCTCATCCGCATTAGAGCGCGGAATGTACTGCGCGGGAGCTTTTCTCGATGTAGAGCAGGCTTTTGATCGAGTCTGGCATCCGGGACTGTTGTACAAACTCCGTAAATTCTTACCTTCTACTTACTTCCTTATTATCAGTTCCTACCTCAGTAATAGAGCCTTTAAAGTAAACCATAATTTTACCTACTCTTCCCTCTTTACCCAGTCTGCCGGAGTTCCTCAAGGTAGTATCATGGGTCCCATCCTATACACGATATATACAGCTGACATCCCAACCCATCCAAGCACTGTCCTCACTACGTACGCTGATGACACATGTGTGTTATCAGTAAATAATGATCCATTTGTTGCATCCCAAACACTTCAATCCCATATCTCAAACCTTCAAGAATGGTGTCAAAATTGGAGAATTAAAATTAATCCTAACAAATCCCATCAAATTACCTTCACCCTTCGTCGTAAACCTACAAATTCCTGCCCTACTGTATCCTTTAATAATATTCCTCTGAACTCTGTCGAACAGGTACGTTACCTAGGACTCCATCTGGACAAACGTCTCACTTGGAATCCTCATACAAGACTGAAAAGACAAGAAACTGCTCGTCGTTTTCGCCTACTTCAACATTTACTGGACAAACGCTCTAAGCTCCCAATAAATTACAAAAGACTCATTTACATGACAGTTATCAGGCCTATTTGGACATACGGAGTTGAGCTTTGGGGCTCTACTAAACCATCCAATTCATCTCGTATCCAATCCTTGCAATCCAAAATCCTTCGTAAAATCCTCAATGCTCCTTATTATGTCACAAACAAACTCATCCATCATGATCTTAATATCCCATATGTTACTGATTTGGCCCAAACTAGATACCTATCCTTCCATGACAAGCTCCATACACACTTGAATCCGCTAGTCTCTCAACTTGCTTCCCATACTATTCCTGATAACCCTCCGAGGCGTCTGAAAAGAAGATGGCCTCGAGACCATCTACTATAGAACTTTTTAGAGTGCTACCGATGGGTAGTTTCTCCACAAGTGCTTTTCAAGTCGTATTAGACATATAGCAGATTTACTTATTGTAATTGTATTATAGTTGTAAATGTCAATAAATTGAATTAAAAAAAAAAAAAAAAAAATTTTACTAAGTTTAATTATCTTCAAGATTTTGTTTCACTTTTGTTATTTCTCATCAATTATTTTAAAATTTAACTTTTGATCATTGTATTTCTTTCTTGTCATTCCTATTATTTCTTTTTATATAACCCAGTTATAGTTTCTTTGGCGATGCACTGTTTATATTGTTATTCTGTTTTGAATAACAGAATACCGGGACAGGTATTCGAACTCACAACCTTTGGCTTTGAAGCAACCTTGGGAAGCAGAAGCACTTTTGCAAGCTTGTTAACTGATTAGCCACCCCAACCCCCAATAATAGATATTACCAATCCCAAATAATTGATTTTACTTAATGAGGATTAGAATGAAATAATAATAATAAGAGTACTAGGTCAATAATAAGATCACAAATCTTAGGGGTTTTTTCCCTTATTATTAATTTGAGATTTTATTCTTTATTTAAAAATGCCACTAAACTAAAAACATGCTCTATAAAATCATCAAAACTATGCATAAAAAAAAGTAAGATACATACTTCTGGTATGAAATAGTCCGGCCTTATAGATGCAAGAAGCTGGAGCTTTTGTAATGGAGTCTTTGCTTTGTTAGCACGTAGCATCAGTGATCTCATTTTACGTGAATGACGAATCGGTACATCCGACATCATCTCAACACCTCCAGCAACAATAATCTGTCAAAAGAATTAATTTCCAAATAACAAATTTTATTACAGTAAAATAAACATATTATACATACAACAAGTAAAAAACACATTCACCTTGAGGAATAAAACAAACAAATTAGATTGTTTGAATGTATGTTCAAGGCCCTGAAAAGATCTAAGTCAAAAATAAAACAGTACCATCTAGGCTATAGAAACCTTAGGCCAACCCACCTTAGTATCCTCACATTTGCCGACGACATAATTGTTTTTGCAAACAATTGTAGGAACCTCCAGTTCAATTTACACATCCTACAAGAAAAGTTGGACGTCATTAACATGGCAATAAATACAGGGAAAACCAGATTCATGAGAATAGGAAGAAAAAGCGAACATGGGGACCGAGTCGTAAGACTAAATAACACGAAGTTAGAGCAAGTAAGGGATTTTAAAAATCTCGGTGAACACCTTAACGAACACGGCTGGATAGATGGCGAAATAAATGAATGAATAAAAGCTGTCAGCAGGTTTTTTAATTCCATCAAGAAAGGATTAATCGGGAAAAACAAAGTATCAAAAAACACAAAAAAGTAGTTTATAAAAACACTTTCTTACTGATTTTCACCTAATCAAGCCATGGAGATGCGATATTTAAGAAGAATGGAAGGGAAGGAAAGAAAAGACCGAGTGCGAAAAGTAACAATACGGTCAAATATCGGACTTCGGCCAGCTGGGGATATTATTGAAGAGTATCAGCTGAGGTGGTTCGGCCATGTTTCCAGAATGGCGGAAAACAGAGTGGCGAAGGCTGTATATGAGACAAAGGTGGAGGGTGTGAGACCGAAAGGAAGACCAAGGAAGACTTGGGAGGGCACAATTCAGGAGGCTTTTGACAGAAGGGATTTGTAATGGAGAAGGAGAAGGCAATTGGTATAAGAGAGGGATTCATGGATCAGGCTCTATAGAAAGGATCCTCACACCGTTGGCGGTAGAAGAGGAGAAGATTAAATAAATAAAATAAATGTATGATGAAAAAAAAAAAAACTGACGAACTATTAAAAGAAAAATGACGGGCAAGAGCGAAGTGACACCGCACCAGATATCCATCGGACAGGAGTCATTATACCAAACTGACAAATAAATTAAAATCAGAGATCAGAATATTCAAAATTCAAAATTTGTGTTACCTTACAGAGAATCTCAGTACTACTTACAAATCCTTATGAAATACCACTAAAAAACTCCTAAAATCTAAAAATTTCAACCATCCACTTTTAACAGAATCCCAAACCTGGTCAAGATCTGATGAAGAAAAATCACAAATTTTCAGCCATTTACACATTTCACCCTCATCTAGATATCCTTAATCCAACCCACTCTGAATGCATTGAAGCAGAGTTAAGTATTCCTCTTCAGTTGTCCCCTCCTCCTAAAGCATTCCATCCTTCCGAAATATCAAACATTATTCACAGATTACCAGCCAATAAAGTCCTTCCACGACCTAATCACATCCTACATTTTAAAACGCCTTCCTCGGAAAGCGATCCTACTCCTTACATATATATACAATGCCGTACTGCGCACCACATACTTTCCTGATTCCTGGAAATTATACATAGTTAAGATTATACCAAAACCTAAAAAACCACCAGAACTCCCATCTTCTTACTGTCCTATATCTCTCCTGCCCATAATGGGTAAAATACTTGAAAAACTCATTCTGAAACGTCCCAGATCACCAATTTGGTTTCAGTATATCGCACTCCACAATCCAGCAATGTCATCGTGTGGTGGACGTTGTCTCATTTGCATTAGAGCGCGGAATGTACTGCACGGGAGCTTTTCTAGATGTAGAGCAGGCTTTTGATCGAGTCTGGCATCCGGGTCTGCTGTACAAACTCCGTAAATACTTACCTTCTACTTACTTCCTTATTATCAGTTCCTACCTCAGTAATAGAACCTTTTAAGTAAGCCATAATTTCTCCTACTCTTGCCTCTTTACCCAACCTGCTGGTGTTCCTCAAGGTAGTATCCTGGGTCCCATCCTATACACGATATATACAGCCGACACCCCAACCCATCCAAGCACTGTCCTCACTACGTATGCTGATGACACATGTGTGTTATCAGTAAATAAGGATCCATTTGTTGCATCCCAATCTCTTCAATCCCATATCTCAAACCTTCAAGAATGGTGTCAAAATTGGAGAATTAAAATAAATCCTAACAATCCCACCAAATTACCTTCACTCTTGGTCGTAAACGTACCAATTCCTGCCCTACTGTACCCTTTAATAACATTCCACTGATCCCTGTCAAACAGATACGTTACCTAGGACTCCATCTGGACAAACGTCTCACTTGGAATCCTCATACAAGACTGAAAAGACAGGAAATTGCTCGATGTTTTCGCCTACTTCAACATTTACTGGACAAACGTTCAAAGCTCCCAATTAATTTCAAAGACTCATTTACCAGGTCTGCAAGTTTAAAATGTCGTTTTAATTCCAATAGAATGCGCTCTTAGCCTATTGAAGGATTTGCTTATCTCTAAACGCTATTTTGTTTGTTAGTCATTTGTTTACAAAAGTCAGTTGTTTTTAAGTCGTTTACGTGGACGTATCATACCTTTCTTTGGTGTTAAAAATGTCTAATTTTAAGCCAAATAAAGAGCATTTGCGGCATGTCATAATTTTCTTATTCAATCAAAAGAAAAAGGCATCTGAATGTCATCGAATTCTTGTTGAGACTTATGGCGATCTTGCTCCAACCGTCAAGACATGTGAACGTTGGTTTCAAAGTTTCAAACGTGGTGATTTTGATGTTACTGATAAAAAACGAGAAAATCGACCAAAAAAGTTTGAGGACGTCGAATTGCAATCTTTATTAGACGAAGACAATACCCAAACCCAACAAATGATGGCAGAACAGTTGAATGTTACTAGACAAGCCATTTCCGATCGCCTGAGAGCTATGGGAAAAATTCAAAAGGTTGGAAAATGGGTTCCACATGAATTGGACGAACGACAGATGGAAAAACGAAAAATTGTGTGCGAAATGCTGCTTTTACGCCACGAAAGAAAGGGTTTTTTGCATCGAGTTGTAACTGGCGATGAAAAATGGATTTATTTTCAGAATCCCAAACGAATAAAATCATGGGTAACGCCAGGACAACCATCCACATCGAGTGCAAGACCGGATCGTTTTGGGAAGAAGACAATGCTGTGTGTGTGGTGGGATCAGAAGGGAGTAGTCTACTACGAGCTTCTCAAACCCGGCGAAACAGTCAATACCGACCGCTACCGACAACAAATGATCAATTTGAGTCACGCATTGATCGAAAAACGCCCAGAATGGGCTCACAGGCACGCCAAAGTCATTCTTCAGCATGATAACGCTCCTGCACATTCAGCCAGATTGACTAAGGAAACGATTTCTTCGCTTAGTTGGGAACTCCTACCCCACCCGCCGTATTCACCTGACCTGGCGCCTTCTGATTATCACCTATTCTCATCGATGGGACACTTATTGGCTGAGCAACACTTTAACAATTTGGAGGATGTAAGAAAATGGCTCGATGAATGGATTTCAAATAAAGATGAAGCATTCTTTTGGAATGGTATCCATAAATTGCCCGAGAGATGGACAAAATGTGTAGAAAGCGAGGGCCAGTACTTTGAATAAAATATATTATACTTTTTTTTTTAAATTAAATTATATTTTAAGAAATAAACGACATTTTAAACTTGCAGACCTGGTACATGACAGTTATCAGACCTATTTGGACATACAGAGTTGAGCTTTGGGACTCTACTACACTATCCATTTCATCTTGTATGCAATCCTTACAATCCAAAATCCTTCGTAAAATCCTCAATGCTCCTTATTATGTCACAAACAAACTCATCCATCATGATCTTAATATCCCATATGTTGCTGATTTGGCCCAAACTAGATACCTATCCTTCCATGAAAAGCTTCATACACACTTGAATCCGCTAGTCTCTCAACTTGCTTCCCATAATATTCCTGATAACACTCCGAGGCATCTGAAAAGAAGATGGCCTCGAGACCTTCTACTATAGAACTTTATTATTATTATTATTATGGATAGTTACTCCACAAGTGTTTTATTTTTTTCATGTCCTTTGTTCATGCAGTAGATTTACTTGATGTAATATAATTACAGTTGTAAATATCAAAAAATTATTCTATTAAAAAAAAAAAACAACTGACGAACAGATTAAATGAATGAATTGATAACTTTACTTGTTACTGACCAGAGCTCTATTCAAAGGAATGTAGTTATTTAGCTACTACTTCAATTATTAATATAAAATTGGAATGAAATTAATATTTAAACATATTTCATTACTGAAGACTAATGAAAGGTAGCTATAATTATTTTAAAATAATGTTAATAATGATGACTATTAGCCCTTAAATAATAATTACAACTTCTTACATAACAATAATAATTTATGAGGGAACCAGGTTGGTTACTTCACCAACATTTTTTGGTTATGATTTATTTTGGATTTTTTCTTAAATGTTTTATTTAAAAATACTACTATAATAAAACACACTCCATAAAACCATTAAACTGAGCTTTAAAAGAAAAAAATATTAAAAGATGCATAATACCACAGTATACAGGCATAAATAAATACAAGCAGCTAAAACTTTTAGAAGAGTATCAAGGCTTAAAAATAATAGTAAAACAACTTTACATGCCAATGTTCTAAATCTAAAACTCGCAGTTTATGCTAACTTAATACAAAAATATATGAAATTGATGCTTTGTAAACGACAGAACTTAGATAATGGTAAAAAGGAATGAGTGAATCGTCTATCTAGTGACAGTATTATCAACTATTGGTGAAATATTATTGGAGATAACTACCACTATAATGAAAACCAATGGTCAGAATGAATAAATAATGAACTTTAAGAGTTATCTCAAATATCAGAATTTAACATAAAAAGAATATGTATTAATTGCAGCAAAGAAAATGATACATTTAAAACCACCAAACAGTGGAAGAATTAAAAATCAATGGTTGAAACATTTAAGCTTCTTGCACATACTTGTGATGAACTATTAAAAAATGATTACAGGATTGATGGATGTTCTTAAAATGTTCTGTCAGTATTACAATATCAATCCCTAAAAAAGAGGAAAATTGTAACCACAAAAATATCCGTCAGCCTTAACAGAGTTTATAAGATTTGAATTCCATTATTACAAATAAGATTGAATATCACCTGGAATCCAACATTTTCATTCCACTGACTTAGATTGAATATCCTCTGGAATCCAATTATTTCATCTCAACTTAGTTGTAGGTTTGATAAAATAATAAAATTTGTCATGAAAGAAAGTTATAAATGTAACTAATAATAGACAAAATACAATTCACTCAGATACCTCATAAGCACCAGCAGCTATCATTCCAATGCCAGTTGTAATGCCTTGGTTTGATGAGATACAAGCCATAGTGACGGTATGAGCAGGTGTCTTGTCTGAAAAACCAGCAGTTAAAGCTGCTTCTCGAGCAATATTAGATGTTTTTACTTCCTGAATAACGGTACCATATATAATGTAGTCAACCAGTTCTTTAGGGAGTTTTGTTTTATTTATAAGACCCCTAAAAAATACAATTGAAGTGAAACACTTACAAATGTGAATAAATAATTGAATAAAGTCATGTTGGATAAAAAATAAATAAAGCCATGCACACTATAACATTTTTTTACAGTGCAGCATGCACCAAGCGCAATGTGCTTTCTTCATTCTTAAGTCTGCCAACCAAGGATTCAGGAAAGAAAGATCCTGCCAAGAACAGATACTTAGCCTAAAACTTTTGATAAAATATTATCTAACTAGGCCACAGAGAAACCTTTATATCTCTTCGGTCGATTTTGAAAAAGCATACGAGTCCTTCGACAGAGAAACCCTACTGAAAACCCTAAGGGAATATGGAGTCGATCAAAAGACCATAAACCTAATAATAGAAACATTAACAGAGACCAAATCAAAAATAAAATTAAGAGGGCATACAAGGCCTTTAGTGAAACCATGAGGAAAAGATGGGCCGAGAAAAGACTGAAGAACAAAAAAGAAAAAAAACCCTGCATCACAGTCGCGAAGTCTTTCATGGCTGTTTCGCGTCAAATGAATAAATATATAAATTGGGCTGAAAAAAAATATGATGATGCAGTTTTTCTGAGGGTGCAATGTTGTTATGTTCTCTGAATATACTTGTTTTTCACATTTCTAAATCACTTATATTAAATGTGTTGAAATTGCTTTTTTTCAGAAGTCGAAGACCACTTCTCAACATTTGTAAACCAGGTCAGACATCATATCAGGATTGTACATGTCATATTAAGAATATATTACTTCTATTAAAGTTAGTCATGATTTTATAAAATTTGATTTGTTATATTATAGTATTAGAATTTTTTTCACATTCCTAATGTGTTCTATTATCATTAAATGAAGAAAAACCCTGATGCACTCATTATTCACTTGTCTATTAATTACAAGATTATAGTATTTGGCCGTAATTATATTATTATAATAAGCATTTAGGCCGACATTATGTATTTTTATATTTTTTTATTTTAACACATTATTATATTCATTGCCACAATTTTAAACTATGTTTCTATACAGATTTTGACAACAGTTGAGGACTGAATCTTAAAGGAATGCCGTAACTTCTCCGAGTCAAAAGTTATACTGAGTGGAAATCTCGATACACAGCAAAATTACCTCAAAATACCTGGCCCATCTATTACTATCAATTTTTCCCTACATTATCAACTGCAATAGACAAAGTCGTCATTTTACAAGATGTGACCTAGGTGTTTTAATTTCTGCTTTTTGATGGTAAATGCAATTTCTTGATCTTTCTCAACCCGACATAGCAATTCTCTGTTAGTTATGAAGTCAAGCCCCAAAATTCGGAGGATACAACAGTACACCCATACCCACATTTCAAATGCTTTCTTTTCTTTCATTGTCCATGCTTCTGCGTCATACAACAGTATAGGGAATAAATATCATTTCACTAGTCTTACTTTTAGTGGAATAGGAAAGTCATTACAAGTAAGAAGATTCTTCAAGCTATTAAATGCTGGTCTTGCTTTCTCAATACTTGACCCTATTTTGACAGTCTGATCCCATTTTGAATTGTTCAGTGTTCCTAGATACATGTTTGATTCTGGCATGTATAATGTAAGTGTTCAATTATTTTGCCCTTTGACGTAAATTGGCATGCTGGATGTTGCTGTTTACTTACTAGCATCCATTTCATTTTGGGTATGTTCAGATGCAGTCTATATTCTTTGCTAACACTTAGTAATGCGAATATCTTTGCCATTGATTTCTGAAGAATTTTTAATAGCATCCTATGGTTGACATTGTCAAATGCCTTAGCGAAGTCAAGAAAACACAAATAAATGTCTTTGTTCACATCTCTGTAGTGCTGAATAAGAACA
This sequence comes from Arma custos, assembly GCA_037127475.1. Taxonomy (NCBI): domain Eukaryota; kingdom Metazoa; phylum Arthropoda; class Insecta; order Hemiptera; family Pentatomidae; genus Arma; species Arma custos. The sequence goes on from CM073761.1 coordinate 14,496,812, forward strand.
TTCAAGTCAACTATGGCTTCTTGTGAGCCAAGTGCTTTTCGAAAAAAAAAATTGGGATTTACTGATGTTTGTTTCACACTTATGATTTATTCTGCTGTAAATTATCTAAGAGCTTTAGTTGCTTGATTTATTAGACTTATCGGGCAAAACTGAATGCATGTTTTTCCTTTTAGGCACCTGATAACCTTTATTTTAAAAAGCCACATGTTTCTAAAATAACATATAACATAAAATATCAACAGGTTTTCTCATTTTAGGGGAAAGTAATGGAAATAGTAATAATAGAATTCAAAAAGAATAAATAATATTTTTAAAAAAATCATCTATTTGTAATAAATTAATTGATAGAAGAGTTCAAAACAATAAACATGCAAACTCAGACAACTAATTAAGGAATTTTGTGAGTTGTTAAATTAATTATTCATCTCTTTCAATTCCTTTTTGTTCACCCCTAATATAGCCTTACTACCTTGTATACCCTACTAATTACTGAAGGCAACTGTGCCACATGCTTACCACTCCAGAATTGAATTAGTTGACTCATAATTTCCAATAAAACAAAATTAAACTACAATTACAATTAATGACCAGCCAGCCTTATAATATTCTAAATTTTATATTATTGAAAAATTTCAGAAGGAATTGTAAGAGAAACATTACACGGGAGAAAAAACAAAACAATAACATATTTTTTTTATTTACTAAAAAAACAAAAACAATAACACTAAAGGAGCAAACCACAAAATTCAGTACACTAAGAAACATGGACGTGCAAAATATCAAAAACTACGTAAGAGGTTATTCAGGAGAAATTCAGGCAGAAATTCTTACTATCTGGACTAGTAGTTTAAGTTTTTCTATTTGTTTCGTAGCAAATCACATGATTGGATCATCTTTATTTACTTTTAAGGGTATACTTATGATCATAAATAAATATTTTCTGTTGCATCCTTAATAAAAAGATGATTCGTCATAGCCATAAGTACTTATTATTTACTTTTAAATATTAATTTACTTATTAATATATTGATATTATTATTCAACAATACTGAAGTAGTGAGAGTTGTTACTGGTGCTAATCCTACTAGTCTCCCAGTAAGTAAACAATCAGATTGGAATTATTCCTACCTACTTCTCACCATTTCCTTTTAAATTTTATTAAAATTAGATTATATATTTTTTTCGTCTCTCTCATTTTTTAAGATGTTACTTGCAAAATTTGTAATAAATCAGCAGGCCATGATGAGAAGGCATGAGTAGCTTGCGTTACTTGCCTTCAGTCTTACCATATCAAGTGTGCGAAAATCGATTCTGTGGACTCAGAAACTGCTGAAATATGGAAGTGTCCAGAGTGTTTATTAGCGACTAATACATTGCTGGTATCTGAACCTAATTTATTGTTGATTATGCTAAAATCACTCACGGAGGAGTTCAAAGAGATGAAGGCCAAAATGAAATCCTTAGAAGAGTTAAAAGAAATAAAAGAGACAATTCAAAAGCAGTCAGAGCTATCTTTCGAAAATAATGACAGATTACTTAAAATTGAAAACCAACTAGAAGAGCAAAACAAACAACTGGAAAGAGTAATGCTAGAGAACAAATTCTTAAAAGGAAAAGTGTCAGTTCTAGAGGGTCGCCTTAACCGGCTCAGGGCAAGACAAGAAGGAACTCCTGGCCCCATCATCGCCAGATTCGTGCGGCAAGCCCTAAGGAACGAATTAGTTCGACCGAGGAAAATAAAAAGGGACTTTCCGACAATTAGCAACAGCAGTGAAAATTAGCAAGCCTAGTGATCTGGACATTTTTAGCTGAATGTCGTCCATAGTCACCTTAACTTTTCACTTTTATTTTTTTATATACATTTGTATTCATTTATAGTTATTTTTCATTTCTTTTATTCATTCAGGTAGAGAAGAAGTGCTACTATATTTGAAACTTATTTTTTATCTATGCAGTTTCCTTTTTTTTTACAACAGTTATTTATTTTTACGAATTTCTTTAATTTTCATATTACTCAAAACTATCTTCACATCATTCACTCATTATGATAATTATTTAATTTATTCTTTTATGGAAAAGTTTCCATTTTCTATCCCTCAATCCGTATTCCGTTTCCCTGTCATTTCTTTCTCTCCTCCTTAGTAATGACTAATTTACTAAAATGTTGTCACATTAACGCACAATCCCTTATTGCACATTTTGAGGAGTTTCAGAAATAGTTCCAAGATAACTTTTACCATGTCATAGCTGTCTCCGAAACTTGGCTCAAACCTATCATTCTTTCCTCTCAATTGTCCCTTCCTACCTATTCTCTCATACGTCATGACAGATCTGACTGCAGGTGCAGTGGAGTTGGTATAAATATCCATGAAAGCCTTAAAGCTAAAATCCTTCTTCAATCTTCCGCTTCTAGCTTTCCTCACCTAGAATACGTATTTGTTGAAATCTCAACTTTCTCCTCTCCTCTTCTATATGCCGTAGTATACCGACCTCCTCATGTTCCATTCGACCACCACTTCGAATCCTCTCTTCTTCAACTAGTCTCTACCTACACCAATATAATTATATGTGGTGACTTCAATATTAATATACTTTCGAATTCCAGCAATCAATCCTTTTTCTCAAACCTAATATTCTTTCTCAATCTTTAGCTCGTTCCCTACTCTCCTACCCATCAACCCAATTTTCGGATACCTGGTTGGACCTTTTTATCTCTGATTCACCTCTTAAAATCCTCACCTCATCCACACTCCAACACTCTGTTCCATTTCTTTCATCACACGATCTCATTCAAATTTCATATGACCTACCAGTCAAATCCTTTACTCCCAAAACGGTGTCCTATCGCAATTTGGACCTCCTTTCCTTCGAATCACTTCAATCCGATTTAAGTTCCATCAACCGGGACGTCATTTACTCCTATAGTTCTATCGATCAGATGGTTTCCACCTTGACTTCTAATCTGCAATCCATATTAGACATCCATGCTCCTTTAAAAACCCTAACCTTATGCCGTCCAACTGCACCTTGGCTAACCCCAGAAATAAAAGAAGTAATGAAGAAAAGAGAAGCAGCAAGGAGAAAATTTCGTCGCACGCGTCTATCAGTAGACTATGCAGGTTTCAAACTACTTCGAAATGAAACACAATCTGCAATACATCGTGCAAAATCAAACCACATCCAATTCATCCTCTCCAATGCAACCGATCCCAAATCCAAATGGAAAATACTCCGACAATTATCACCCACAGTATCCGGTAAACTCTGTTCCTCTTCAATCACGCTAGACATTCTCAATAACCACTTTGTACCCAACACATCTCCTAAATCCTCATCCTCTACCGACATTGATCATATAAACTTTAACCCTGATAACTTATTTTTCTCCCATATATCATATCACGAACTATTAAAAACCATTCTGAAATCGCGCACCAGTGACTATGGTCCTGACAATATTCCTTTAAAGCTACTAAAATCCTGCATTCCTGTCATAATGCCCGTATTACATTATATTTATAATTCCTCGTTACAAAACTCTGTATTTCCCATACCTTGGGAAACCGCGTTAGTGCGCCGCTAAATAAAGTTGAAAACCCCTCCTCTCCACTTCCGCCCTATCTCCCTCCTCTCTAACCTCTCAAAACCATTAGAACACCTAGCCCAAAACCAAATTTCAAATTTTCTGGAAGAACGTTCCCTCATTAACCCTCTCTGATCCGGCTTTTGACCAGGCTATTCAACTCAATCCGCTCTCCTCAAAATCACCCATGATATCCATACTGCAAATGAACAGCAAAAATTAACAATTCTGATCCTTTTAGATTTTTCCAAAGCCTTTGACACAGTAGACCACAATATCCTCCTCGCCAAGCTACGAAACTTACCTCTATCCAACAGTGCTCTAGGATGGTTCAAGTCTTTCCTCTCAGATCGCTCCCAATATGTTCTGGTCTCCGGTCAACCTCCCTCCAAAACCCTTCCGCTATCCTGTGGTGTTCATCACTATCCTCCACCCTATTTGCCATTTACATAAACGACCTTCCACTTCTTATCCAACATTCCCAGTACCATGTCTATGCTGATGACTTTCAAATGTACCTATCCTTTTCCCCTTCTGATCTATTACTAGCCACGGAAAAACTCCAAGATGACCTGAATCGAATAAGTCGATGGGCAATGGATAACAAGCTAAAGTTGAACGTGGACAAAACCAAGGCAATAGTAATTGGGTCAAACCACTTCCTTAAAACCATTCCCCATAATCCAATCCTCTTTCTAAACAATAATCTTATCAAATTCTACCCAACTGTCAAAAACCTTGGAATTATTTTTGACCAAATCCTTTCCTGAAAAAACCATATCTCTGAAATTTCTCGTCATATCTCTTCCACTTTAAAGCATCTCAATTACCTTCATCACCTGATCCCTTTTGAAATCCATAAACTCCTAGTTTCTAGTTCCTTAATTTTCCCTCATTTTGACTATTGTTGTACGGTGTATGGGGGTATCTCTGGGAATCTCGAAGCAAAATTAAAACAGTTGCTTAATTGCTTCATTTGATTCATCTTTGGGATCCCGAGAGATGCTCCGGTGACCCGATATTACGAAGAATTGAAATGGCTCTACCCTTCCTACCGCCGTAAGTACGTCCTAGCATCTTTCCTTTACCAAGTTATCCAATCCCGCCGACCATCATACACTTTCAATCTCCTTCAATTCAAAACCACAGTCCTCTCCCGCAACACTCGTTCTCGGCTCTCAGATCTACATACAGCATCCCACCGAACAGCAGCTTTTGACAGAGCTTTCCTTATCCAATCCTCCTCCCTTTGGAACTCTATACCTTCTCCCATTTGTCATTCCAATAATCTTCCAACCTTCAAATCCCATATATTCCAGCACCTATTATCCCTACAATTCCCAAAAAATCGAAAATAGTAGGGGATCAGTTTTGACTTAATGTTCTCTTTAATCGATGAATAAATGATGTTTTTTTATGTACATTTGTGTGTGTTAGTATTTATTCATATATATGAGTGAGTGGGATTTAAACCACGTACATATGTATTATTAATGTCATATAGATAGATATTAAAAAAGACAAAAAGGAAGAAATGCAAATTTCTGATAATATTGTTTAATTTTTCTTCATTTCTTTTTTTTTTGTTTTTTTCTTGATTGGCATAAATTTGATATATATTTGACCATAAATTGTTTCTCTTATATAATTATTGTTAATTTATTTTAATTATTTTTTTCTTTCTTTTCTTCTTCTATGTTCTTAAAATACTGTTATTGTAGGTAATTCACATTTTTTTTTTGTTCATTTTTTTATTCTTTCTCACTTATTAAATTACTTGTAATAATTAATGAAATGTAATTATTTTACACTCTAAGACATAATAGCTTAAAATGCCTATATTTTTATTCTACAGGGACTTATCCCAGAATAAATAAAGACATTATTATTATTATTAAGTTTGCAATAAAAATCAATCAATTAGATAATTCAATTTTGTTACCATAAATGGTTGTTTTATAAAATAGATCGTAAAAATATTTTATAAATCTTTGGTTTTTAATTAATTAAAATCATCCAGCCACCTGTTGAGAGCAAAAAGTTCAAAGCAGTGAAAGCAAATATATATCAGTCATTCACCAGCAATACATGATAATTAGAAAAGAGGAAACATTCATGTGTCATATACAATATACTAATGATTGGAAAGGATAAGCGTCCAGTTAAACATTAAAGGACAGAGTAAGCGATTTTGAGGGGTATTAATGACAGATGATCAGCAACTTGGGTCTGATTAAAATTATTTAATATTGCTATAAGATAAGGAAAAAGTGGGAGTACAGTGAGAGAGATATTATGAAGAATTAGATTAGAAGCATTTCAGGTGCTGGAGCAGGAGGATAAGTATAGTTAATTGCTGGAGTCAATGACATAATAAAGATCTCTAGTCATTTTTGGATGGTCTATTAATGGAATTATCATTTTTCTTTAATTATTTTTAATTGTTTCAGTTGTGCATGATATCAAATTACTTTCTTACACAACCATCAGCATAAAAATGATACAGTCCCCACAATAAACTTCATGGATTATAGAGGTATAGTTTTTTTTACAACCATCAGCATAAAAATGACACAGTCCCCACAATAAACTTCATGGATTATAGTGGTATAGTTTTTTTTTTAACTTTAATTTGTCTATTTAAAAAATATATATATATTTTACTAATTATATATTTTTTTAGGAATGAGCAGATAATTTTCATATCATTATAAAATCAGCAATCAACATATCAATCATCTCATCTTTAAAAACTGTATTTGGGCTTTCATTTGCTGACGGATGCTGAACAAAATTTAAAAAAAAAACACATACTTACATCAAAGAATGCCGAGCAACTTCATGTGGCATCATTTTAGCATAGTCTGTTCCTGATAAAAGGAAAGGGGTTCTCACTCCATCAACAAATACAATGTTTTTCCCTGTTCTATCTTTAATACTTTTTCTAGGACTGAGAACTGTTGGAGCTGTAGAGATACATCTGGAGACTGAAAACATAAATTGTACAATATAATAATATTAAATTTTTAAGTTAAAAAATAGGAAAACATAGAATTGATAAAATGGTGATCATATTAATTAACCATCCTTGTGTCATTTTATGTAATGAAGATGATTAAAAAAAAAAACATTTTCTTTTAACATTATAGTCTTAAACAGAAAATATATGTGACAAGATGAATTGAAAAGAAATAAACAATTCAAATGCAATGTGGCAAAATAAATATAATTCCAAATTTATTAACATAATTTACTTTTAATTACTTTATATATATATATATTGTATAAGAAACCTAATCAATAACAGAAAATCACAAAATTGTTATTAATAAAACTTGATCAAATATGAAATACAAAAAATAATGTAAACTAGCTGCATTTAATTACTATCTTACTCAATGGTATGACAAAAATAAAATAAAAGTAATACTAACAGTAAACTCTAGAAAACAGATCAACTCAGAGTAAGACTAAATTTTAATCTAGCATTAACATAAAGCGATACTAAGTGCTCAACAGATTTGTATACAGTGTATTATGCTTTAGGCAAAATTATTATCCTTGACTCTATGATTCAGTTTGTAACAAAGCATTATGACAAGTAGAGAAGAGGACAAGAAAAAATATTTCAGTACAACATATAGAAATGGAAATAGAATTTTTGTTTCCAACATGAAGCGTGGAGATAAAATAACAGATATTATGATATTATACCATTATGCATATGTCATTAGGCGTGTTTAATAAGTTAAATGATTCTCACTAAAGCTTTATTCTCTATTTATCAGTTCCCTTTATTTTAGGATAATGAGGCATATGGGTCCCAATTGAGAAGCACGAAATAATCTCCCAAAGAGTTTCATCATTTTTTATATAGGGAAAAATAAAAGGATAGCCATCTGTTCCACAGGTTGTCGCTTCAAGTTGATTTACAAGTTTTAACTGTTTATTATTTACATTTTAAATATTTTCCAAAAATACAAGGTGTCATGAGCTTTAGTAAGGAAAAGAGAATGTAATTATGGGTAATTAGTAAATTTTGGTAATCATTTTATCAAGAAATAAAAGTTTCAACTAACTTTTCGAAGTGTAGATGATATATGTTTGTTGAAGCATTCATTCCTAGATTAAATAATTACCGCAGTTCCCATAATTATATTCTCTTTTCCATATTATAAAGCTCATGATAATTTGTATTTATGGAAAACATTAAAAGGGAAACAAATGAAAAATTAAATCTTGTTAGGACTCAATTTGAAGCGACAACCTGCAGAATAATTAGCCCTTAACTAGCACCAACTGATGGATTACTCTAAATGATTTAAGTATAAGCAGGTTCCATATGTTGTCTATCTATTCCATCCCTTATCCCCAGTACATCAGTGATTGCTGTTTAAATCAATTTATTCAGTTAAAGTTGTTCTTATTGATTTTACTGCAGCTATTGTGTAGGAATCGTTCAATTCAATTATGATTTAACATAAAAATTATTATTTAAAAATTAAAAGAAAAACTTTTTACTAACCTTTTAAACTTATTTACTAATCTTGATTTTATATTCCTACTGTTTTTGTAATGATCTTGTGTTTGGTTTAAATTAATAAAATGACCACTAGAATATGTTTTTTTTTTTATGTTTGTTCAAACAAAATTACATATGAAAATGAGTACAGATTGTTGTCTTTAAGTTAACATTGAGTAAATAGATCACACCTCATATCTCCTAGCATTACTTTTTAAGAAACAGAAATGGTAATTTGTTTATATTTAATATTCTGGCCAAAAGAAAACTTTGATCTGATGTTAAACACACTAAAAATATATACAATCCATAACAAAGAATTAAAACAGAACAATAAAATAATAAACAATCATCTGATACTTCACAGTTAATAAAATGAAAAAAAAAAGTTATACTAAAGAATTAAAATCTGAAAAAGTTTTTGTTTTTTAAGTAGAGATTTTAAAAGTGAAGTCATTATGTTAATACTAGCAATAAATGTGATGAAACATCGTAACCAGATTATGACACAGCACTCTCTCTTAAGAGATAAAGCAATATAGGTCAGGTTGCTCTTAATATAAACTTAAATTTAAAAAGTTCTTGTAATGTTTATACAATAAATATGTAGAAACTAGGAGAAAATTTGTGTTTTGAAAATTTTTAAAAGCAATTAGGAACACATAAAAAATATTAGGAGAATGGAGATAGTTGGGGGGTGCAGTCAAAAAAGTTTTGACTGCACACCCCAACTATCTCCATTCTCCATTGTATCATCCAGTCAACTATTTTCCTCTCATACATAAAAAATATTAGATGACCAAGAAAATTATGCAACAAGGCATTGGGTTTTTTAAATCGTAAAAATTCTTAAGAAGGAATTAATTCCTTTATAGCTGACAGTTTTCAGTTCTTAATTTCAAAATAACTAACTACTAATCCAGGAAGACTTACTACTTTCGTAACACTTATCTCATTTCTATTCAAGGCATTAACTACAACAAAGCCATAACAATTTAGGATAGGTTTAACCAGTACTAATTAATGATATTTTATACTTAATTTTGTAGGATCTATTATATGTCAGACAAACTTTCAATATGGCGAGTAGGTTGTCACTTCAAGTTAAGTCACAAAAAGTTTTAGCTTTTCATGTTAGAGAGGAAAATAGTTGACTGGATGATATAATGGAGAATGGAGATAGTTGGGGGTGCAGTAAAAAAAAACACCAAAAAAGTCAAGACTTATTTTTATTTATGCCGACATTTCGATCTACTTTGTAGGTCTTCTTCAGGGCTATGAGAGAAAAACAAAAACCTATAAAAACATTACAGTACCAAGAATATAATAACATATAGAGAGAAGAAAAGTAAAAATAGTGACAGATATATAATTGAGGATAAAGAATATTATTGTATTATTATATTGTACATTTATTCAGTAATTTTATATTCTTTATCCTTAATTATATATCTGTCACTATTTTTACTTTTCTTCACTCTATATGTTATTATATTATTGGTACTGTAATGTTTCTTCTCTCATAACCCTGAAGATGACCTACAAAGTAGGTCAAAACATCGGCACAAATAAAAATAAGTCTTGACTTATTGATGTTTTTTTTTTTTATTGCATCGCCAAACTATCTCCATTCTCCGTTTTAGCTTTTCATTAGTTTTGTTTTTAGTATTCTCAAAAATACTTGTGAATTTTAGTATGAAAAATATGTAGTGTAATTATGGATAATGTGTATATTTCGATAATCATTACTTGATGAAGAATATAAAAGAAACAAATGAAAGCCAAAACTTGTGACTTAACTCAAAGCAACAACCTGAAGAACTGATATCTTATGGTCATTAGAGAATGTCACAGCTAGCCTAAGGTTCCTAACAATTGTATGGAATAATAGAATAAAGGGAAGTGATAGAGGAGGCTAGTCATGCATGGATCATAACACTTGACATACTCAGTTATTCATCATAATTATTGATTTAAAAAATAGTTAACACCAAAATGATACAAACTGATACTACCAAAGTAATGAAAATTTCAAGAGGCCAAATCATCAACTATTAATGAAAGACTATGTACCTATTTATCTATCTGATTTACTTTTAAAAATTTGTAGTATAGTTAATAATACAAAATCTAAACACTAATGACAATGGCTTAGCCAAAAAGAACCAGTTGTTAACAATATTCAAAAATTCTTTCAGGTTTTAGCTAAATTTTTGAGATGCTTAACTAGACCGCCGCCTAATACAATTTCCATTTCCTCAGCTTCCTACTTTATAATGAAAATTTTATGTATTCTTCAATACATCACACCATAGACTATGAACTCCTAGAATTAAAAATATCACTTATCAAGTTATACTGACACTAATGCAATAAGTATACTTCACATCGATCACGTGAAAGAAACAGTAAGTAAAATTATATGCACCCAAGAATACTGGCAAACAGCCATATTAAAAGAACTAATCTGTCAATGCCATTCATTAATAGACAAATGAAGATGTAGTAATAAGTAAAAAAAAAAAAACTAACTGTAATATGTTTAAGTTTAAATAATGAAAATAGATTGCTCCAGAACATGGCATACAGGACATTGACAGGTTGATTAACAAAAAACTATATAAGTAAATATATATATATATATATATATATATATATATATATATATATATATATATATATATATATATATAAATGTATATAAATACATACACACCCTAAAAATTGAAAAAAATTATCTTTTTTATATCTCCAACTTTAGAATTTCTAAAAATGTTACAATAACATTAGCAATAATATTCAACCATTTAATCACCATATTTAATTTAATTTTGCTTACCATTAACTGCTTGGGGAAGAGATGACCTAGCAAAGTTATTAACAAGAAGAGCTGCCATCTTCATGGACAGATCACTACAGAATGACCGATATGGATAAGAGCAGTCGGTTATACAGCACTTATCTAGTTGATTCGAAAATACTTAAGTTTTAAATAATATCTTTAAAATTAAATTATACCACGAAAGAAAAAGGTAGAATAATTTTCTTTTCTTTAATAGTTTATTAATTTCCCAAAAGGAGAATCTTTGTTCACTTTAAGAAACATTTTCCACTAAGAGGATAGAAGTAAAAGTTTAATACAAACTAAAGTAGATAGAAATCTGAGAAGGGAGTTCGTAATGAGCGGCCAAAACCAATCCGCTCCAACGTAGTTTCCTATGTTTCCTACAAATGAGTAAAATCAACAATTTGTATTAATTTCAAGTTAAAACAAGAATTTATTACTTATTCATCTCTCCGATTTTATGATTGACTACTCCGATAAAATGTTAATAGGTTGTATGAAAAATAATTACCGTTTTCAACCAAATATTTGTATTATTATTTCTTTGATATAAAATACAATTAAACCTCAAAAAATAGTCCATTGTTATGTTCCGTCATTAGCCATCTGCTTGCCAATTGCTCAATCTCACGCTGATGTCAGTCCTTAGGATGGCTGTAAAGAACTCTTGGACAGCAGTTTCAACTTCCGCAAAATTATCAATTTTTCCCCTTGAAGAGAATGGGTCGAAACAAGTAGTTATCCGATGATGCGAGGTCTGGACTATATGGTAAATGAGGCAGGAGTTCAAACCCATGAAGTTCTTAAAACATTTCTTTGCTTCGTCGGGAAGTGTGAAGACGAGGATTATTTCGTTGGAATAAAATTCCTTTTCGGTTGAGTAAAGCAGGATAACGGTCTGGCAACTGCGCTTACAATCTTTCCAGTTTTTCGTGGTAAAGGTCAGAATTCAGGGAGCATTCATCAGGAACAAACCGTGAAGAATAACACCTTTAAAATTAAAATAAAAACGTAAAGCATGAACTTTTTTTCAAATCGCAACAACTGGAAAAGCAGTTTGACCACAATCTATCCATTGTTCACGGGTATTCGGATTCACCAGTAAACTCACTTTTCATCACAGGTGACGATCTTCAGGTAAAATCTCACACCATAAGGGGTTTTCAATCAATTTTCACCAATTTCTAACCTCCATTGCTGAGGAGTAGGTTCGTGAGGGACCAGTGTACAATAATTTTTCACCTTCCCAATGGTGCTTAGATGGCGACTAACAGTATCTTTCGACACACCACACTTCCTATCACGTTCATGAGTACTTTTGGACGCATTTGATTCAACAGCTTTTTGCAGAACCTCATCCATATCCATTAATGGCCCAGAGCCCTTCTCACTTTCCAACATCGTATCTAATGAATATATGAATATACTCATTACTCCACCGTCTCCAAAGGTTTGAGTAACGTTCTAAATGAGCTGCTATCTCGATTTTATGTTTACATTTATTTCAGTCACGTCCTTCTCTGATTTAACAATTAATGATAAGCCTATTAGAAAATGCACCGGTGTCTAATAATCAAAATCGTCTGGATTTCTAGATATTGTGCAATGGGGTCTTGAATTAAGGATTGCTTCTATTCTCGAAAACATGGTTGTTTGTTCTTCAAAGTTGAAAGCTCTGCCACCCAACAGATTTGCGGAGATGTGTTTTGGCTGATCTTACTGCAGCATCCCAAATTCCTCCGAAGTGAGGATAGCCTGAGGGATTGAAAGGTATGCCTTTTATGTGGTTATATGAATATGTTGGTTGATATTTGGGTTGCCAGAGTCTCATTTAGGGTGAGTTATTATTTATATGCCTTAATCTTAATTGTGTTCCTTTCTGAAAGTCTTTTCTTGTGTTTACCAATTTACTCATCTATTATACATTCAATATATTATTTATAAATAAATAGTGTATCTGGGGTTTGTAAGCACCAAAAGAATTACAACAAGGTTCGCTTATTTATTCAATTTTAAATAAGGTTAATGATTCAGATTTTAATATATAAAAAGGATTGCCATAAAAATTCCCCTGCAGGAAATAAATTAAACTTATCTGTGAACAGGGTAGATTGGGTTACAGGCAGGTCTTCGCCTTGTCGCCTCCGGGACTCTCTGTCTTCTGCAGGATCTGTGTAGCCAGTCCTCCTTCCTGCTCCAGCCTCGTCCTCTCCGTGTCCGCCTCAAGAGTGCTCCTTGCTGTCCGTCTCCAGAGTGACCTCCTACTCTATTTCGTCTCCAGAGTCCCTTCCTCCCTAGTTTTGCTTGCCCCCCTTTTCTTCTTTCTCCACCATCTTGGACCATAAAGGCTCCATAAGGGGGCCAAAAGGTCTGTTCTTTGTCCAAAACACATATTCCCTTTCATGTTTGCCGCCCGCATCAGTGCCGACAATATATAGCAGTCCGTATATACCACTTAATCATTTCTCCAAAGTAACGAGGTGCTCCTACGAAATTGGTCCCATTGTAATAATAAATGTGGTTGGCAGACCCCTTCGTGCTACGAACCTATCTAACGCTGCTAAAAATGCTTCAGTTGTCGGGGCACTAATTCCAAGTGCACAGCCTTCACCGTCATTCTCCCTAAAACGCACAGATATGCCTTTGCTACTGGAGTGTTACCACCACGTTGACTGAACTTGTTAGCATAAGGACCTGCTAAGTCTACTCCAACCATAAGAAAGGAGCGTCCTTGGTTCATATCTCGTAATTTTGGTCCTATTAGCGATTTATCATTTGAGGATCCTGACGACGTTGGCATGGAGGCATCAAAAACAACTCAAATTTTCATTTCTGAATTAGCAGGTGCATTTTGTTTAAACGCCACATGATGAGGTATTATATAAGCAGAGTGCTGGCTTCATATGTCCAAGTTCGATGTATTCCTTCATAAATTCATGATATTGAGTCTTCAATATAGGTTGTATGGAGAATTAATATTCTAAATTCTAAAATCTTCTGAAGGCTAAATTCTTGTAAGAACTAAATTGCGGGTTTGGTTCACGAAACGGCGAAGCCACGATGTATTAACCCCGCTAATCAGTGAATATTGTTTTTGAAATATTCTTCCCAAATATTTTCAAACGGGTCGGCATTACTGGTGAATAGTGGCTCTTCCAGTTCCCAAAATCTGCTCTATATTATCCACCTTATCTTCTTTATCTACATCAGATGTTTCAGCTAGATTTAGGCATGTGCTTAAGATAGGTTCAAATTCTAGAGATGGAACCCCTAGCAATAAGTGGCCAAAAACTGTCAGCAAGGTCCCAAATTGATCTGATACCAATAACGGAGGCTCGTTGCTTAAAATGTCTAAAAACATATAAAAATCTAATAATAAAAAACATATAATAATCTAGTAAAAATTTAATTGGCTTGGTTGATAAAATTTATAATGAGCTAAATCAACCGTTTTTAAATATTCAGAAAGTGAGGAAGTGCAGAAGAGTGAATGAGTGGGCGGAAAGAATCCTGGGAGAGTACCAATTTGGTTTTAGGCCAGGGAGGTCAACAGTGGACCACATGTTCTCCGTACGACAAATGCTGGAGAAGTCCTATGAATTCATCGTGGATCTCCATCACTTATTCATTGATTTTATTCAGGCATATGATAGTGTGGAGAGGAATGAAATGTACAAAGGACTGAAGAATCTGGGACTGCCGTCAAAATTAATTAGGCTCGCAAGAATGACTCTGTAAGATACTAGGAGTAGAGTAAAGATCCATGGAAAGCTTTCAGAAGAATTCAAGGTAAATAAGGGACTAAGACAAGGAGATCCTCTCTCGCCTGTGATATTCAACCTGATTCTGGAAGTAGCAATCAGATGTATAAAGACGAGCCCAAATGGCACAATTTACAATAGATTGACGCAGCATCTAGCATATGCCGACGATGTGCTTATATCGGCCAGAACAATGTCAGCTTTATCGGGGGCATTGCAAGAATTTGAGGGGGGAGCAAGGAGCCTTGGCCTCGTTGTAAATAATGCCAAAACAAAATACATGATAACGACGAGAAGCGGGACATATAGGAATGGACCAGTAAAGATCGGTGACCGGGAATTCCCTGGATGCGAGTCCTTCAGATACCTGGGAGGGATGTTGTCAAGAAACAACGACATGACAATGGAAGTCAAGGCAAGAATTACCGTGAGCAACAAGTGTTTTTTGCTCTACGGGAGGTCTTGAAATTTATGAATCCATCCCGGAAAAGTAAAATATTAATTTACAAGACAGTCATACGCCCCGTTGTGACATACTGCAGCGAGACATGGGTCCTAACAAAAGCAGCCAAAGATTCCCTCAGAATTTGGGAAATAAGAATATAAAGAACAACATATGGCCCTATTAAGGATGGCGAGCAATTCAGAATGAGAAGCAATGCAGAACTGATGGAATTGCTAGCGGAGCCAGACTTAGTCACGGTCATTAGAAAGAGAAGGCTTGGCTGGTTGGGTCATGTTGAAAGCATGGATCCGGAGAGACTTCCTCGAAAAATGGTGTGCGATAATCCGGGAGGAAGGAGAAAACGCGGGAGACCCCGATTGAGATGGATGGAAGATGTGGAAGAGGATCTGCGTAAGATGGGAGTGCGGAGATGGAGGAGATTTGCTTCGGATAGAGCGGAGTGGAGCAGGCTGTTGGAGGAGGCCCAGGTCCTGCAAGGACTGAAGCGCCAGTCTGTGAATGTGAGTGTGAACAAGATATCGATTCTAAACATCGTGCTAGAAGAGTTGAAGAATGGTTGCTGTACAATGCTCCACGCCAGTTAACAATACCAACACAATCGCCTGATCTAAACCCCATAAAGCATCTCTAGTAGGATCTTAAAATGAGGCTGAGGCATCAAGAAATAAAAAATAAACGGCAACTCTCAGAGGTTAGCACGATGAATAATCGTTTGAGAGAGGTAATAAAAAATCAAGGAGGTGCCACAGACCATTAGACAATCTTTTTTTAATTATTTATATTTATAATTATTTTGTTATACAATACATATATGCCGCGAATGCAGACTTTTTTTTTGTAAAAACGTATTGTTACTATTTTTACATTATTTTCTGTCGTGTTTATAAAATTTTTAAACAACTTTAAAAATAAAATCAAATTAAAATTAAATTTTTAAACAACAAAAATGTACTAAATTAATCAAAAGGGCCTGTATTTAAAAGGAAAAATAAATAAATTGCTTCATCAGTTTTTCCTCTTTTGCTTTTAACCCACTTTTTTTATTAATACAGATTAACAATAAGTGTATGGCGACTTTCATTACTAACTGTAAGTATTTTGAATCCCCTAATTCAATTTGATATTCAAGTATGTTTTATTGAAATGGTTAGATTCATGCAAAGAGATAAGAATAAATTTGGTAGTTGTGGACTAGCTCCATGTTGTTACTAACATCTGTCTCTCTGTCTCAGTAGCGTACTCATCATCCTTTTACGAGGTGGCATCGTTCCAGGTTTGTTCTCCTTTCTTCTATTTTTTCAAATTTGATGTTATGTTTCCGACAGTTTTTCAATTAATCGGTTTTAATATTACATAATTCATCTGTAACTGAAACTACCATGTAAATATGTTGAATGATTTTTGGGATAAATTTGGATTTCTCTTGAGGAGCCACATGGTAGAGATTTATTGGTAGTACATTAACCGAACATGGTTGCTTTATTCAGTGATTTGTAAATTATAAGTAGTAATTTCAAGTTGTTCACTGTTTTATCACAATATCATAATGGACGCTTCTTGCATACGGTATTGGAATGCTCTTGTGAAAATTCGTTATTTAAAGTAAACTGTCCTTCATCTTTCATTATTATTGCAATATTTTTTATGTTTCATTACATATTATGCATCCTTGTGATGTCTTTGATTGCTATATCCAGTTTAATTATTTAGGTTATTAGAACCACCAGTTTATTTATTCTATATTATGAAAACAACA
Organism: Arma custos; assembly: GCA_037127475.1. Lineage (NCBI taxonomy): Eukaryota > Metazoa > Arthropoda > Insecta > Hemiptera > Pentatomidae > Arma > Arma custos. The sequence goes on from CM073761.1 coordinate 14,513,745, forward strand.
GGTTGAATGAGTAGCTTGGAGGATCATAGACTCTATTAAGTTAGTTTTTTAAGGATTCTAGAAAATTGGTTATGGTTCTGGAATGATCATGGCTCATTAATAATTAAAATGTGTTATTTAAAGTAATCTGTCCTTCTCCTTTTATAAACAATGAGATCCGATTTTTATGTTTTATTATGATATGTGATTGATTTCTATATCCAGTTTAATTATTTAGGTTATTAGAACCACCTGTTTATTTATTCTCTATTATGAAAACAATAGTTTAAATGTGGAATGAGTAGCTTGGAGGATCCTTGACTCTATTATATTAGTTTTGTTATTATAGTTTAAATATTGTGTCTTTAAGGATTCTAGAAAATTAGTTATGGTTCTGGAATGTTTCGGATCATGGCTCAATAGTTAATGTTTTCTCATCTTGAAATTTAATTATTTTTTTTTTAATGCAGTCATATAATTTGTTGATACTACGTTTAGTACATATTCTTGTGTATGATCATAGAAATAACTATCTTAGTTCTAGATCATCTTACTGGTATCAACTTTAGGTGTCTTCATTTATTTTTATTTTTTAGTTCCTTATTTTGTTTCAGTTTCATATGTTTACTGCATTCTTAGTTGTTAAAAAATTACTGTATTATAATATACTATTTTCATCTGTTCAAAGAGACATTTTGTTCCTACAGAATTCAGAACATAATGTACCCCAATTTGAACTCTAGAATGGCGCAACAAAAACATTTCTTTCTCCAGTACGGTTTATTATCAGAATAGTTGTAAGCATTCTAAGTACATTTATAAGATCAGGAGAACAACAAATTTATTTTTTTCAATTTTGAAATAGGTTACACCACATTGTAACAAAACTTATCATTAATAAGGGTCGCCTTATTAGGAGTTTTAGTCGTTGTTTTTCCTTTATTAACCCTTGGAGATCGATCTGATGCAATCTATTTACAGAAATTTCAGGAAAAGTTATTAATAATTAGAACATCTTAAAACTTTCTTCGGTACTAGTATGTTTTAGGGCCTGTTGACATCAGCGCACTCAGGTGTCACTTACCTCAACTATTTGGACAGTGTCAGATTATGCTGCCTACAGTTTATTTCACATAGTATTGCCTTTCATTATCATAGAACAGATTTTTAGGAAATGAAATAAATGAGAAACATGTGAAGACAAAATAAAACTAGAAAAAATGAAACATTTATTAGAAGTAATGTTCATTAAAAAGAAGAATATCTAACTAAAATATTATATTTTTTTGTTCACGTAGGCTTCCACGGTCTGCGGTATTGTCTATATGTTCTTTTTCCGGGATGGACCGTGTGGTGTTGGTTTTGTTTGCCAAGCTTTCACTCATCGTGTTGTGAGCTTCCTCAGGGCTAGTAGTTAAAATAAATATTTAAAATATGATAATATGAGAAACCTGTCAAGAAACAATGAAACATTTATTACAAGCAATGTTCATTAAAACAGCAATATCTTCAGTACCTTTAACTATGAAACACTTTAGTTTCTCTACATATTCCTCCAAATATCCACTGCTGAAGCAAAATCCGTCCTGTGCTGTTTTTTCTTCTACTATGTAGACTTTCGTCAATTTCTATATACATCCCGGACCTCCAATAGTTGTTGAACTTCTCTCTTATTTAAAAGCACACACTTCTCTCATATAATTGGAATAATCAATCACTGTTGAATGAGACATGTTAAGCTGTTCGTCACAAAACTTTATGGAAGTCAGTTCCTCCTGAAAAAATAGGAGAACTGGCTTTTCATCTCAGTCACCCTGCGAAAAATCTTCTTTAAATTCCAACTCGTATTGTCAAAATAATATGAAAACACATCCACGTTCACTTGACACAAACAATAACAAAGGACTAAGAAAGGTTACAATAACAGTAGGAGATGGTTAAGAAAAGTGACACCTGAGCGCGCTGATGTCAACAGGCCCTAAAACATACTAGTACCCTTTCTTCCCTTTTACATACCTGTTAACAGCTGGAACATTGTTTGAAATGTCCATATCCGTTAGCCTATTACCACTAGTTATATAGGAAAAACAAATTAATTTTCGAATAACATTGTCTATTTTTCCATTGTCATATTTTTAATCGATTGAGAAGTAAATTGAACAACTAAAGTACGTTCTTGAGATATAGCATAGTCTATGATATGTGAGCATTTTTATTTATATAAATTGATGTTTATACTATTGTTTATTCATTAATCAATCAACCAATTAAGTAATTGTTTATATGCTGTCCATATGTTGTAAACATTTTTTCTTCATTGCTTGAAATAAAACAAAAGACACTGACCATGAGAAAAGTTAAAGAACGGTTCTGTTGGTGGAAGAGAACAGATTCCTTTTATGTAGTGGAATGGGTGAAAGCTGAGTGCTTGTCAGGATGACCCACAGCTTCAGCTAACCTCTTTTCAGTGTGCTGTTTACATATATATGAAACTCTTTATCCTCCGTTTTATGCTAAAGGCTTTTAAATTAGTATATTCCTACAACAGGTGTTTCATTTATTCTTATTCAGTTCACTATCTATTGGGAAGCAGGGTAGATAAATATTCTTCATGAGTTTTATTAGTACATGTTTTTTTTTCTCCATAACTATCAGATGTTGTATTCCTAACATTGTTGATTTTATATTTGTCCACTGTTTACAGTTGTTTCTGATGAAACATAACTCTAATTAGATCTTCAAAACTAGTAAACAGTTTAAGATAAATATAAATCTTTTATAGTAGTATTTTAAAGAGCAGCATCTAGAGCCTCTGCTTATTGCCAAAAAAATTATTAAGAAATTAAAACTTGGTGGTTAACTGTCACTATACAACAGTAGTTGAAAAAAAAAACATTAGTATTTATTGTAGTTGACCTATGAACTCTTCATTAAATTGTGATTTGTCCTGTCTTCACATCCCCTGAAGGTTGGGAACCACTTCTCTAAAGGCTGGTTATAAGTTCAGAATTTGAATTTAATTAAAACTTTTAATTAATGGATGTAACACTTACAGCTTCTTAATTCTTATATGTTCTAAAATATTCATTCCAAAATATCAACTTATTGGTAGTTATACCTCCCGATGATTTTTGTAATTATTAGTCCAGTCTGTTAATTAAAATATGTTAGTCATAAACAAAGTTTTGATTTTTGTTATAACAAGTGGCTGGAATAGTGTGGTATTTGTATGGAAACACACACACACAGATATATATATATCACATTTTTTATCTTTTGTTTAGATGGTGGTCAATTCAAAAATCCAGAAGGCCGGTGGAGCTGAGCCAGATGCATTTGAGGCATCTATTGCTCAAGCTCTTTTAGATTTGGAGATGAACAGTGATTTGAAAGCACAACTGCGGGAATTGCACATAACTAAAGCCAAGGAACTAGATTTGGCTGGAAAGAAAGTATGTTTAATAATTTTTCAGTGAATTGTTGGTTTTATTTTTTTTTTATTTATTATTAACCCCTTAGTGCATGCTTTTTTTTTTTGTAGAAAAAAAACGACAGAAAATAAACAATTTTAATTTAAATTAAATTCTTGAATATATTCGAGTGCGAAAATTACAGCAGCATAAAATACGGCTCAAATTATCTCGAGTATGCTCAGTTTGGACTGTTTCGCGGGCTCGAATTAACTTGAGCCTGTATCTTAAGAGGTTAATATTTAGAACTTCTCCTAAAATACTTCTAAATTAATAAGGCTTTGGAAAAGAATGATTTTAAATTATTAATAATGGCACAGATTTATTCTTGAATAGTCTACGTATTTTTAATTTAAAATAATATAATACTTTTGGCTCTATTTTATTAAAATAATATTAGGTTTTGCTGCCCATTTTATTGTATATTATAGTGAACTTATAACTGAATGTATTTTCTTGTTAACTGTACTGGACTTTCATTTTATAATTTCTGTGTATCCTTTTTAACCTCATTGAATTAAGAAACTAAATTATTGTTTGTTACGAATTGATTGGTCAAGAGGTGCAGTCAGAGATAACACAAAATAAGTTTAACTTATTTTTTAATTGTGCCAACATTTTGGCCTACAAGATACAGGATATCTTCAGGGCGTAAAGGCTTGGTCTGTTGGTGCGAGGTCTGCAGTGACTAGTAACTACAGAACTAACAACTACACACCCACAGACCAGGCATATTTGTCCTGAAGATTGCCTACATCGTAGGCCGAAACGATCCAATTTAATTTTAAGTTTGACTTATTTTGTGTTATCTCTTACTGCACCCCCTGACCAATCAATCCTTCATTAGAATTATCCATTAACTAACGTTTTGTTATCATCATAATATTTTTTGAAATATCTAGTAATAAGATTGGAAAAGATTAATTAATTTACATTAAGTATGTATATATTATGGAATTTGATAAATAGTTAAGCAACACATTCATTCTTATTTGTAGTAAATAGAAGTAGTTCATTTGAAATAAATAGAACTTAATATATTATTCGAGGACTAGACTTTTTGAGAGAGAATTATTAAAAATTTATAATATTGTCCATATAAATAATCAAGCATTAACAAATTACATTTATTAGGGGAATACATCTCCCAGTTTACAAGTTATATTATGCGACCTTCATCACAACTAAATTTTTTACAACCCACGGTTTTTTTATTATTATTTTATTAATCCTCATATTTTAACTGAAAATATTATAAGGTGATCTCTAAAAAATATTATTTTATATAATGAGAAATTTTAAATTGGATATTACCATTATAATGTAATGTATGATAATTATAAATAATGTAGAATAAATATATTAATGTAGAAACAGCAGACTTTGTTATTCAATTTAAGATGATTATCACCACTTCCCATTTCTACTGGGGCCATCTGGTTTGTTAACATTAAAATTCTCTCTCTAAAAAAAAACTGGCTCATCACTTACAACTGACCCAATTTATGAGCTTTTGAAAGAAAAGCTTGGAAGCCATTTCCTTTGTTCCAAATAAATATTATAGGCCACAATTCCATTTGTTCCATCCACAATTAAAATATTAATCAGGGAGTTACAGTATTAAATTTAGGGATTATTAATTAAAATTTGTATAAATATTTTAAATCATATTAGAAATATTCATCTTCAAGAAAAAAATAAAATCAGCTTCCAGTCATAATTCTTTTATTGTTTTATATAATGAAACGTTTCGACATCATTGTGTCATTTTCAATCATTTGTTCCTATGCATTCCACAACTTTAAAATAAAAAAACAATAATTACAATAATATAAAATTTGTTTACATAAATGTCCAAAAGATAATTTACTATGAGTATAAATACCTGGAAAGTCAGTCTTTTTATTTTTAAAAATTATTTTTAAGGAGGTCTTTTATTCTCCATAGTCAAACTTATATTCCATTACATTAAAACCAAACTCTGATCCTTGAACCATCTAATCCTTTATTCTTATTTTTATCAGTTATTAGACTTTAGTACAATTATAACTAATTATGTTCTAAAAAGTACATTAATAAAGTAAAATTAAACTTAAAAATATAAGTATTCTTATGATCTATTATTTTTTAATTTCAAAATTATGGATGAGTATAACTTGCTAATTTCTCCTGCCTCTTTTCTATCGTTTACAGCATTTTCTAATTTATCATTTATAAATAGAGCCTCTAAATTTTTTCTTTTTATAGTATTATCTTCTCTATGTAGAATTTTAGGCTTATCGAAGTCAAAAGTGTGCAATTCCTTTTTACAATGTGCTGATAATGCTGTACTTGTTTTAGCTTTAGGTTTAATGTTATTTTGATGGTGATATATTTTGTTTTTTAAGTGTGTACTTGTTTGTCCAATGTATATTCCATCACAATTATTACAAGTAAGTTGGTATATTAAATTTTTGTTTTCCATAATTGGTATCTTATCCTTTTGACTTGTTATAATGTTTTTGATTGGGTTTCTTGTTTTGTGTGCTATCTTCATTTCTGGTATGTCATAAATTTTAAAAGTTGGTTCGATTTTTTCTGATAAGCCTCTGATATAGGTTATACTATTATATTTAATTTTATTATGTTTTAATTCTATATCTTGTGCTTCTGTTACTATATTAATTTTATCATTGTCTATAAGTGGATCTATGTTATTAGTTTCTTTTACAAAAAAATTAGTTATTTTGGATTGAGAAGGTTTAATTTTTATTGCATTATTTTGGCTATGTATTTTTGAAAAGTTAGTAGATTCTTTAGCATTTAATTTATTTTTTATATTTATAGGTAAGTGATTATCTTTTATATTTAAATTGATTTGTTTATGCCATAAATCTTTTATTAGTTTGATTGGAAAACCATTGTTAAGAAGGATTTTGAATATTTTATTTTCGTTTCTTTTAAAAATTCTACATCTGTTAATTTTATTGATCTATTTATTAGATTTAATGCTATGTTTTTTATTTGATGTCTCGGGTGATTTGAAATTAATGTACTTTTTAGAACATAATTAGTTATAATTGTACTAAAGTCTAATAACTGATAAAAATAAGAATAAAGGATTAGATGGTTCAAGGATCAGAGTTTGGTTTTAATGTAATGGAATATAAGTTTGACTATGGAGAATAAAAGACCTCCTTAAAAATAATTTTTAAAAATAAAAAGACTGACTTTCCAGGTATTTATACTCATAGTAAATTATCTTTTGGACATTTATGTAAACAAATTTTATATTATTGTAATTATTGTTTTTTTATTTTAAAGTTGTGGAATGCATAGGAACAAATGATTGAAAATGACACAATGATGTCGAAACGTTTCATTATATAAAACAATAAAAGAATTATGACTGGAAGCTGATTTTATTTTTTTCTTGAAGATGAAATTCAAATAAATCCAGTTGAAAAAAGGAAAAAATTATAAGAATTAGAAATATTTTGTGGTCGAATATTACTTTCACTTACCTATGTGCCAATTAGTGAATGAGAAAAAGAACTGAAATTGTAAAATATTTTGATCATGTTTTTATAGAAAAAAAAACTTGACATGTCCACTAGAGAATTTAGGAGATTACACAATACAGAACTGCTGAGTATGTGCCCGATAAATATAATGGAAGTGATTGTATCGTGAAGATTGAGATCGGGTTAGTAACGAATGAACTTTTAATAAGTTAAATGTAATTTCCGAGGCATTGGTGGGAGGATTCCATTAAGGATGATTTTACTAATTTGAGATTAGACACTAATTCATGGTAGAAGTTTTAAATAGCTATGGGTGGTATCAATATCAAGCCTTTATGTTTGTTAATGTTTATTGAGTAATCCGGATGTTCTATCTCTGGTTGTAGAAGTTTTATTTTTTTATTTATGTGCTGTATGTTCATTAGATTTGATATCCTCCTGTACATATCAAAGCGGTTTTTATTGAGAAAAACTGGAAGGTTTGTGGGCTAAATCACCTTTTAAGACTGTTAATCAAGAATCACTGCTTCATTATTTAGTACTAAAATATAACACTCTTTATGGGTTATAGCAGTTAAATTATTATGATTAATGATATTCATTATTATACTTTTTATGTAGTCATTTCATAAGTATTTATGTTAACATTAACTAATTTATTAAAATTTTCTTTTCAGTCCATTATTATATATGTTCCAATGCCGCAATTGAAGAATTTTCAGAAAATCCAGATTCGACTAGTCAGAGAACTAGAGAAGAAGTTTTCTGGAAAGCATGTAGTATTTGTTGGTGACAGGAAAATCCTTCCGAAGCCTACTAGGAAATCAAGGACTCAAAGTAAACAAAAGAGGCCAAGGAGGTAACATCAATATTTACAAAAATTTGAACTGATGTGATGCTATATAGAATTTTATACTAGTATTTGCCCTTGTTTTCTAATTTATAATTATTCTATTACTACTTTCTTTGAAGATAAGTGAATTCTTTAATGTGTGAACTAAATTACCTGAATATACTATTGTTATTTAACCATGGTCATTTTTATTCTAAATGTTTTGCTCCTTACATATAGAGCTTGCTAAAAGGATTTCTGATAAAAATTAGGGGTAGGAACAAACCATTGTATTAATAAATTTAAATTGTGTTTGATTAAAATTCATATATAGTTACTTGAATATGAAGGAAGATAGCCTCAGAAAGAGGTATAAGATGTTTTACTAACAGAATTTTTTTATTATTAACTAGCCAGAAAATTTAATCTTATTGCTTGTTTTTTAATATCTTATAATAGTTATTCAAAAACAAGCAATATGACATTTTTTATTTATTTATTATCTAATTTTATTTTAATTCTTAAATATTTCACACAAAGGGTTAACTTCTTCTCCTAACATATCAGAAAAAATCAACTTATTTCTCTCAGCTTATTCTAATTAATTCTTTACACTGATTTTATATCGAATCTTGATACATGCGAATGGTATGAATGGAAGAAGGGATTTGTAGTGTGAAAGTAATCAGTAGACCAATTTAGGAAAGTAATTTAAAACGTAGAAATATCCACGTATATTTTAAAGAACTAAAATTATGGTACAATGCTTACTATAGTCCCTACAACTTAACCCTGTAGTGAAAGGGAAAATGGGTGTGGCCTAAACTCCCCGTCAGAGGGAAAATTCCCTGCAGTGAGTTATGTTTATAACCTTACTAGTGGCAAGTTTCAAGTGAATGTGTTTGTGTAGTGACATTTATAAGTGCCTTAAATGGTTTTTAAACTAGAAAGATTTATTAAATAAATGGTTTTTAAAACTAAAAAAGTTGCTGTAATCGATGCAGTTCATTCTGAGTCAAAACTTTTATCACTTTCATCAGTACTTAAATGCTCTCCTAAATTGATAATAAGTCTATTTATTTCAGTATCTGTAATGCAGTCATTAACTTTATATTAATTTTCTATTTTTCTCACATGATCGCAACATTTCATCCATTTTTCTACTGAATATTCACTAAAAAATTTTCAGCCAGCTCTTTCTTTTCTGTTGATTTTTAATTTAATTATGTCCTTCTATTTCCCCTTTTCTATCCCCCCAAACAAGTTCTATCGGATTTAAATCGGGATGATAAGGAGGTAAATGTAGGGGGGTGTGACCATGTTCTTTGAAGATATCATCTACCAAGTATTTTTTCTCCTACCTTTCTCATCATCTCAGCTTTAGTCATTTTCATGTCAACTTCAATTTTATGAGCACGTAGCCATTGTGCAGTATTCTGTTTATTTGTTGAGTAAGTTGGTCGTCTATCTTTTTCTACACAAAGATATTTTGCATTATCCATTACAACTACAGAATTGGGTGGGAGATGCCTTTTAACCATTTACTAAAATTTGAAAATTCAGAGTTGTGTGGTAATCTCCTGTTGATGAAGTTGACGTGAAATTAAGCAAAGCAATTAGGAATAAATCCCATGAAACCTCCAGCATGGACAATTATTAATCTATTTCCTTTACCTATTTTACACGACACACTTCTTTCTTTTTCACTTTGCCCGCAGGATGATACGATTGAATATATGTCTCATCTATATAAACAATAGGTCGTTTATTGAATATATGTCTCATCTATATAAACAATAGGTCATTTTTCAGATCGAAAATAAATTATTTATTTAATAAAATTAACCCTTGCAGCGACTATATCTGCTCTCTCAATTAACAATTTTCTCTCATTTTGGCATCTTCTCCATTTGTAGCCCAATGTTTTTAAAAGTTGATGCAAATATCCCCTACTACATTCTAAAATGTTTTCACTTGACAGTTGCTCTTGTAGAAACAAAATAGTTGGCACAACTTTTTGGACTGCGCACATGTAATTTATTTTACGTTGTATTAAGCATTTTGTGAAATCATCAACAAGGACCTTTTTTGGTCTAGATTTATTTTTATTTGAAGGAGTTGAATACAATTGGCGTGCGGCACCTGAAGTTTTCCCTTCCTTCACTACCTTAATACGAACTGATACCCCTGTCGCTTTGCTTGTTGCATTGATAATGTTGTAATTTAAATTATGTTCAGTTTTAGATTTGGTTAAGTATTGCTAAACATTGAATACTATCTTCCTTGCTTGACCCCTCAAAACTTTCCCTGCGCCCAAACGAGACATAATCAATTATTTCGAGAGCAGTGTTATGGGTATGAGCAAATGATTGCAAATGGCCGATCCTTGGGGAGGACAGGCAAAATTTCCCTCACAAGTTCGCACCTGCGAAATGGAACTGTATTTCTTGTTTAAACGGACTATAACTTGTAAATTAAATACAACTGATACTGTTAATCTTATAACTCAATATCTTATTTAGAATCTATCAGTACTTCAAATGATTAATTTTTTTCTTATTATTTATGTTAGTCGAACTCTTACATCTGTTTATGATGAGATTCTGGAAGATATGGTGTTTCCAGCCGAGATAGTTGGTAAAAGAATCCGTGTAAGGACAGATGGCAAGCAGATCATAAAAGTCCACCTTGACAAGTTGCAACAGGTCCATATAGATAGCAAGGTATGTTATTGGTAACTTTTTTTTTCTAAAATTATTTAGTCAATTCACTATTTTAATTGTAGTGTATAGTTTAATAATCTTATCCAAGTAATCATGAAAAACTAAATAACATTAACATCCTCCATTATATAGTCATCATTTTTATTTTCAATTTTTAGCATCTTTCATTCCCTCAATATTTCAAGAATATAGGTGAAATATATAATTAAGTTTGGTATTAAGATATTATATTATAATAAATTATTGTTGGTTAAACTTCTGTCAGGTACACTTCTCTTGTTTTTATTACAATTGCATGTGGTAGAAACGAGAGGTATATACACATGTGAGGTGCTTTCCACCTGGTGTGCCTAGAAGGGTCTGCATGAAAAATATTCAAATTAAGAATATTTAAGAGAATTTTTAAAGCTTCGAGACCCTAAAATGTTTATGAATTGTTTAAATACTAGTACTTACATTATTTACTGCTACAACCCGATGACGGGTCCTGGCCTCCACAAACAGCCTCTACCAATTGTCACGATCCTGAGCACATCTCATCCAAATCTCAAGGATGTTCCTCGAGTCAGTCACTACTCCATTAATCCATCTTAGCTTAAGCCTGCCTTTTTTCCTGGTCCCATGAAGTGGCTCTTCTTCCTTTTCTGCCATCCATGTCCGATTGCCTGGCCATCGCAGTGTGTCTAATTTTTAAATCTGGATTATGTCGGGCTCTGTAAATACCTAGTGTATTTCTTGAGTAGTCTGCCTTCTCCAAATCCCATTCACATGCAGTGCCCCCCAAATATTCTTCAGAGGATTTTTCATTCGAATATAAGGTCCTGCTTATATGTCTAGGTCCGATTTCCGATCTATATAGCATGACAGGATGAATCAGGGTTCTGTGTAGATAGAGCCTAGTCTATCTACATAGAATGTTACCTGTGAATTGTTTTCATAGCCCAAAGTAGCAACGGTTGGCCGAGATGATTCTCCTTACTTCAGCTCTCCTGTCTTTATCTTGGGTCACTATGGAGCCAAGGTAAACAAACTCACGGACCTTTTCAAAACTGTATTATCTTATGTCTATGCTCTCATTCGTTTACTGCACTTCTGAAAGGTCTTCACCACCTCATTTCCTCCATATTTCTGTAGTTTGGAAGGAATTCCATCATATCCAGAGCGTAATGGTTTTTCTAGCTTATTTTACCCTCATTTGTTTCTTCTTTGTCATCAGGTGGTTCTGTCTCAAATTCTGTAGGTGATCCCACTTCAGTTCTTTTTTTGACCACATTAATGTGCGGACCATCTTTTTTCAAAATCTCAGAAAAATGACTTTCCATTGAGCTAATATCTCGGTAATACTTGTTAAGATTATATCTGTTAACCAAACTATAGATTAAAAGCAGATCCAATGGTTTTCTCGATTGGTTTATTTTACAAAAGAAATCCCTCTGTTCTTTTGCACCATGCGTTTTTTCAATTTTCTCAAGTACTTCTTTGTCCCTTTTTCTGTCGATGGGGCTTTTCTTCTCATGAAGTTCATTGTATTCGTTGACTGTCTGTCAATATACATATATATTATAAAACTAGGTGATGAATAATGCTAATTCTTGGAATCTTGGGCATGATTGTAATTACATTATTTCTTATTTGAATATTAAGTTATTTATTGGTTATTTTATTTATTTATTTTTCTAGATTGACACATTTACATCAATTTATAAGAAGCTCACAGGAAGAGAAGTAACGTTTGAGTTTCCTCAACCCTATCTCTAAGGACATTTCATTTTTATATATTTCATTATATGGAAATTTTAATGTAAAATATAAATAAAAAAATATGAAAAATTAATGGTTTCTCATATTCCCATTTGTTATTCTTGTGTACAATTGCTTATATATTACATTTATTTTATAAATCAACTTAACCCAGTCGAGACCAATTGCACATGGTGTGTGCAGTTGCTTTCCAAGGCTATAAGATTGCCTGTTTGCAATTATCAGTTATTCTGAGTAAACTAGTCCTTTGCTTGAACTAATGAAATCTGTAAAGTATCGGAAAACAAAATTTGGCATTGGTTTTACTATGTACCAAAATATCTAAAAATTATGTGAGTACATTACTAATAACATCTTTATGTAAGGAAGAAATAGTTTAAAAACTATTTCTTCCTTACATTAGAAGTTCCAGTCAACCAATTCTTCTCTAAAATAACATCTTTAAATTGTTTTTTTTTTTAAATAATAACTATTCATTATTTCAAGGAATAGAAATGAATGATCCTTTTCTGTTTTGAGTCATGATTATAGTCAATTAGTTAATATGCTCCTGTGTAAAAAAAAAAAAATTAAAGGGTTATGTTATATCTACAGGAGCCTATCCATATCCAGGCACTATACTCCAAGGAAACATCATTTGGCTACATACTGGAATAATACATAGCTGTGATATATATAATAACAAAAAGACTGTAATAAAATGAATATTTTAATAATGATTATAAAATCTGTCAAACAGGTACCTATTGCCTGAACTATCTTATATACTTAGTATTAATGCTCAATTCTACAATTAATTTACTGGCACCACTTTTGATAATAGCAAGGTTCTGTTAATGAGGTTATGAAGCTCACTGCAGTTGTTCTCTAATGTGATTAATACTTTATTTATACCACAGCCTATTTATTGATATTAATCTAAAAGGTTATGTTCCCAACATAAAATATTTATTTTTGGTCATTATTGCACTGCTTGTATGTAGGTTTTGATAGTGGCAGAAAATTTAAATTTCATCATTGATATTTTTCAAGGGAACTTCATTCCCTTTACACCTTCCCCTCCCCATCACTGACTATATATTAGGCCTGAGTCGATCGTGTTTGATCGAATGACTGTTTTTAAAAAGATTCGATCATGACTCAATCAGACTCGTTTCGATCGTGATTGATGGAATCCTTTGACTGATTCTATCCTTTCGTTCAAAGTTTGGCAGCTGGCGCGCTCGTCGCACTCTCTCTAAATCGAGTAATGTCGAATTGTCAACAAAGGATTGAAAATTTCTCTTAGATATGGAGAAATGTTTATTTATTATTTAGTAAAAACGTTTGGACCTACTTTGCATAACTTCATCAGGGCTAAATATGCAAAATACAGACAATTAAAAAATTGTAAAACTTGCTAAGCATGGCAAATATAAAGGTTAAAATGTATGAGTCAATAGCATTAACCCATTTATGGGCACTGATGCGTATACGCAACACTAATTTAACAATTTTATTTAGTGTTATATATTAAAATATTTTTCTATTTTGTTACATCAGCTTATTATTTAAGGTTTGTAATTATTAAAAATATTTTTTAAAATAAATTTTGTTTTTTTAACCCATTGAAAAAAAATAGTACAGTAGGTTATATATCAACACTAATGAGTACTAAGATTTAAATGTTAAATTCAGCCAAACAAGGGTTGCTACAGTTAAATTATCAGATTCCTTGTTTAAAAAAATTGTTTATTTTAATTGCTGGGATGAAATTGGTAAACACATGAACAGACCTCTGGAAAAGAATTCAATTAAGACTAAGGCATAAATAATTTGAGTAATCATCCTAAATGATACTCAGGCATCCCAAATATCAATCAAATATATTTAAGATAAGAAACATAGCACATGCATGAGCACGTCTTCATTAGACAGGTGGGGAAGATGAAAATGCATGGTCCTTGTCTTCTTTGTAAAAACTTCATAGGAATGGCCAATGATTATTAAAGTAAAACGACTATTCTAAAAGCAGTATTTGAATTTTTCAATCGTTACGCCCTGTTCCCTAATTGCCAACATTCGGAACGCCCTTCATGCCGTAACAATACCTTCCTACGGTTGGAACTTCGTTGCCTGTACGCAATTATTCCACCCATAGAATCTATCACTTTGAGGATTTTCCCTTTCAACGCAACCCTGTTTCTCCTGTTCTATCCTATTCTTCACCTTTACTTACCGATCAATATCCGATGAGAAGCGACCTGATCCCTCAGCATGTCCTTGACAGCCTAATCCCAAATGTTCCTTCGCCGTTTTCACATGCCAAAAATATTTTTTAAGAAGAAAATTCATTAAGTGGATCCACATTACGCCTCAATCGCCTTATCAATTGCCAAATCCGTCTCCAACCCCTTCTTGAACTGGTAAACGCGTTGGTGATTGCGCACTGTGCAATCTCTCGATGACACTTCTACTTTTCGGATGCCCAGGGGTGATGATTCTCCACACGATGCCTAGATACATCCCTCCATACTCCATACCCCCACTGGAGGCTATCCGGTCGGGAATATCATATACCCCCAACCATGCCCGAAGAGCCCCTAACACTGCATACACCAATTTCGCGTGAATATGGTGAGTCGCAGCTACCTCGCTAAAGCGATCTAGTGATCTGACAATTTATTGTTGAATTATTCTGGGTGGGTTTCGGTTGTATTTGGAGAAACAACAGAGGTAACACGCCCCCAGACTTAATACTCTACCGGAAATACCGTCGTTTCCGTGACCTCTCTGTGGGTATCTCTACACAGGTGATACACCAAACCAATCATCCTGTGGTGTTCGGCCTCTCATCATATCATCTCTATTATCGAATAATCGTATAACAGAAAGATCCATGGCCTACCTTTCTAACAGCGATAAACGCTGCACCATATTCCTAACTGTGGTCTAATAAATGAAATTTTATCTATGTCTGGAGGATCCTTCGCGACAAGTGTATTCTTTATTAACAATGGGGTGTGACCAGATAGTGACGATGTCACACTTCTCATACTAAGAGAACCTTATTGTGAGTAACCCTAAGTTCCTGTTCTTTGGGATAATCTGCCACCTACTGATGGTCTCCTCCAATTGTGTTATCTCGGACGGTCTGTCTTCCGATGAACTCTCCTCGTCCTGGTTATATTCTTCTACCTTACTGGTGCTAGAACGCTCACATTTTTCACATCCACGAACCAGTCTCTCAATATCCCTGTCAATGCCTGGTCAGTAGACATACCGACGTGCCAACTGCTTCATTTTCACAATGCCTAAGTGTATTTCATGGAGTTCCAGTAGAATCTGCTGACGCAACGTTGACGGTATGAAGACTCTGTCTTGGCGAAAGATTAATCCATTCTGCCGGGTAAATTCAGAAGTGGAAGATGTATGTTTTAATTCATCGATAAACCTAGTCATCTCGGAGTCCTTTTTCATCTGTTCTTGGATAGTTTTTCATGTGATTTTGTCGCTTGAGATTTGGAAGATTGTTTGCATGTAAAGCTGGTTCAGCTTTTGACCAACAAGGATGTCCGTCAGGTGTTGTACGCAGATAGATGGAGCTCTGGACAAACAATCCACATTCTTGTTACCAGAACCTTTCTTGTATTGAACGGTGTAATCAAGCCCAGATAAGAATGATGCATAGTGCAATAGTCTGGCTGATGCCATTTGTGGCAAAGCCTTATTATGTTGAAAAATTCGTGTTAATGGCTCGTTGTCAGTTTTTAAAATACATTTTTTCCCAAAAAGATGCTTATAAAAATGGTTTACACCAAGCATTATGGTTCGCGCCTCTCTGTCCAACTGACTCTAGTTTTGTTCTGCAAGAGTGAGAGAGCGTGAAGAGTAGGCAATAGGCTTTTCCTCACCTTTATAATGATGACTCAATACTGCTGCTACTCTCGATGGGCTTGCATCGTTGGTCAATACCACTGGTAAGGAAGGGTCATATTGTGTCAAAACTCTGTTGCTGCATATTTCATCATTAAGTCTCATAAATACTGTTTCACATGGCAAAGTCCAATTAAATCGGCTTCCTTTGCGGAGTAGGCATCTGAGAGGATAAGAAAGTTCTAAAAATCGGGTATAAATCGAGAATAATATGTTATGAGACCCAAGAATCGTCGAAGTTCATCTACATTTATTGGATAGGGCATATCCCGAACAACTCTGATCTTTTCTGGAGATTTAAGGATAGCATTATATTCAATTATGTAACCCAAATATTCAACTTTTGTTTTAAAAAAGGAGCACTACTTTGGGCTACTTTGGCAAGGAACAGGGACATATGGACCAAAGTTATAAATAACTTGCAATAAAAAAATGAGCATAACATTTTATTTAATTATTGGCAAAAAAATTCTTACTTTTTTATTAACCTTATGTAAATATTGTATTCATTGAAGAAAAGGAAATTTTGTAAATTTTTGTTAAACAGACTCATACCTCCCAAGAGAGAGGCTTTTCTGTTTTGCAAAGGATGTATCAATAAAAGCTGTTATTATTATTATAACACTGTCAATAATTTTTTTTTTATTGTAATCCTACAACTACCTGAAACTTGAACAACACAAATTTCTCATAAGCTCACTAAGGTTTAAAGGTTTTGGTAGGAGAGGAGGCTGTGAAATCAATATAAAATAAATTATTATTATTATTATTATTAGTCTGGCGCTACAACACGTTGTCGCGTCCAGGCCTCCTCAACCAGCAGCCGCCATAAGTCTCTGTTCAGTGCTGCTGCCATCCACTTGCAGACTCCCAAGCTCCTTGCATCCGCAGCCACACAGTCGATCCATCGAAGTCGGGGACGGCCAATTCTCTTCTGCCCATGGATGATCTCCGTCATTAGTCTTTTTTTCGTCGTTCATCCTGGCCACATGGCCAGCCCATCTCAGGCGGTATCGCTTGATCAGAGTTACTATGTCAGGCTCCCCATAAAGGACATAAACTTCTTCGTTTGTCCTCCGTTTCCACTCTCCACCAACTAACACCGGTCAAAAAATCTTTCGTAGGATCCTGCGCTCAAATATGGCTAAATCCTTGTAAGCTTATTTGGCCATTGTCCAAGTCTCTGCTCCGTATGTAAGGACTGGGCGAATCAAAGTTTTACACAAAATGATTTTTGTCTTCCTTGTAACTACCCTACTTGCCATTTGTTGCCTCAGTCCAAAGTAGCATCGGTTTGCGGCCAATACCCTTCTTCTGGTCTCTGCTCCGATTTCATTATCGCATGTCACCTGTGATCCCAGATACGTGAACTCGGAAACCCATTCGAAGGAGCATGCCCCAAAGTCTACTTTATCTCCAGGATGTGTTGGGTGCTGGTCAGTTATCATATACTTGGTCTTGTCATGGTTGACCTCCAGACCTAGTTTTATTGTAGCTTCTGCCAAAGAAAGAAATGCCACCTCAACTGATTTTCTAGAGCGTCCTACAATATCGATGTCGTCGGCGTGTGCTAGGAGCTGCACTGATCTGTTAAAGTTGGTCCCCGTCGTCCGAATCCCAGAATCTCTTATTGCTTTCTCCAGAGCCAGGTTAAATAGCAAAACAGGCAAGTGCATCGCCCTGGCGGACCCCTTTTGTAGATGGGAAACTTTCAGAACGATCACCCTGAACCTGGACAACGCATTCAAGGCCTGTCATAGTCATACTGATCAGTCTTATCAGGCCTGCTGGAACATTGAATTGTCTCAGTGATCCGTAGAGACCCTCCCGATTGATACTGTCTTAGGCCGCCTTAAAGCCCACGAACAGGTGGTGAGTTGTTAAACAAAACTCACGCCCTCTTTCGAGTATTATCCTGAGGCAAAACACTTGGTCTGTTGTAGACTTCCCTTTTCTAAATCCACATTGGTGGCCTATTTCTCTTTCCGCGAATGGGAGTAGCCGCTGGAACAGAATGTTCGAAAAGACTTTGTAAGCACAAGGTAGCAGAGCTATGCCCGATAATTTCCACAATCGAATGAATCCCCCTTTTTGAATATGGGACATATCAAAGATTTTCTCCATTCTGCCGGCATATCTTTCTTTTCTCAGATATCCATAATGAGATTGTGAATGGCTTTTTTCAGTCTCTCTCCACTAAAATTCAGCAGCTCGGCAGGCGTGTCGTCTGCTCCTGGTGCCTAAATACAATAAATTACTAGTGGAAAAGAAAAATGTATTTTGCATAACAGAGAACTCATAATGATAGACATTATCATATGACTAAAGGAAAATCATAACTTTCCTCCAAAGAGGTACACAAAAGTATCTGTCTATCCTGAAATCTGTATGTACACGTACAAGAATTTTGTCGGGATCAAAAGTGCACTAACGAATCGCGTTTCCAAAGTGGTTCACGGGAGGCTAACGGAGACCAGAGACGGGTCTTGACAAAAAAATGGTTTTAATGTTTTTTTTGTCACGCCCGGAGGGTGCGTGACACAAAAATGGTTTTAATAATTAGAATCAATATGCCGTCGTCACTTTGTTTATTTCATTGCAATAATTAATCAGGCAATCCTATTCTGTTAAAATAGGCATATCTTGTTGAGTAAGACCGCTTTATGATTACTAAATCTTCACATTTTTTGTCGAGTTTTGGGAATATGGTAGAAATGTAGCTACAGGGCGTCCACCGGAACCAGCTAAATTTTGAAAGTGGTCTATGAGAAAAAAAGTCTGGGAACCTCTGGACTAAGCTAACGATTTGAAATTTGTCGAAACTGTTAAAATTCCAAATAAATCGCAATCAATTAATAGCTCCTGGGAGTCCAATAAACAGTGGAAGAAGATTTTGTAGTGGGGGTTGATCATGTTTCAAATCAAGACAAATAAAAGTGTGCAACACTGTGTTTTTTTTTGTAACAATGTGTAAATAATTTTACTGATCACATTTCCTTTCAATTACTCTTAACAATCTGTTATTCATAGAAAGCCATATATTTTTCAAAATATCTAGATTTTTCAGAGTTACGATTCTCGCTATCTTGCCCTGCTCCCACAGGTCTGTGCCAGAATTATAGGCTTCTTTTGAGTAAACACTGCATGCGAGGTTTCCTTCTGTACAGACCGGACCACACCGTACGATCCTCTATCATTTCTCTTCTTCTATTCCATTCTAGGCTTCTCTTTACGAAGCTTTCCTTAACACCATCTTCCCAGGTAGGTCGGGGTCTTCCTCTGGACCTTCTTCCATCAACCTTAGCCTCGTATGTCGTCTTGGCAAGCATGTTGTTTTCCATTCTTAAAATAAGTCCAAACCATCTTAGACTTCAATGACTTTTTTTGCAGGCTCCATTCTGAGGCTAGATCTAATTATCGAGTTGTGTATTCGGTCTCGGCTTGTTTTCCCCTCTATGTTCCTAAAGAGTCTCATTTCTTAAGCCTGGATCCTACTTTTATATTTGGTGGTTAATGTCCAAGATTCTGAAGAGTATGTCAATGGGGAGAAAAGTAGATACCCTCAACTTTGTGTCCTTGGATACTTCTCTTTTATTCAGTAACCATCTATTTAGTGTATGGAACGATTTACCAGTGAGTTAACCGTTTCCCAGGTTTCATTGTCCAAGACTCTATTCTAATTAAGGTGTGTTCCCAGATATTTATAGTTTCTCACCTGTTCGGTAAGCTTGAGCTTGATTCTTGTCACTCTCATTTTTCGCTGAGACACCCTGCCAATTCTCATTACCTTTGTTTTATCAGTGTTTATTTCCATATTCTCTAATCCATCTAGAAGAACCCTGATAGTGTGTATTAGATCTCTATCGTTGTTGGCAAGGATTACTATCATTTTTATCATCGACAAAGGCATGGAAATTTCTCATCCAGGCTATACTTGAGATGTAGCAGAATCAAGAACCAGAATAAAGAGAAGAGGGCTCAAGCTGCAACCCTGCCTTATACCATGTTTGGTACTGAACTCTTTAGAGTAACAATTTGATGTCCTCACTACCTTCCGGGCTCATTACTATCAGGATTAGCCCTTTGTTAATACCTCTCTCTATTAAAGGCTTACAGATGTCCTCTTTCATTATTCTATCAAATGCTTTTGTGAGGCCTAAGAAGAACACAATTAGCTCCTTGCATTTTTCAATAACTTTTCAGTGATCAGTCTTGTGGTGAAATTTGTATTATTATTTTTAGTATTATTTAGTTACAGCACTGTTTAAATGAGGTAACCCTCAAGTAACCTTACTGTTTGCTGTATAATGTCTTTTAAAGTTACAAGATGTTTTGTTTGCAAATAAAAACCTACTTTACGGGTAAAACATACTTTTTCATTCTACAACAAGTCTCATGGTAAAGATCAAATGTTGTGTGTTTCTGTTTTCTCTAAAACCACATTGTTCCTCCTGGATTTGTCGTTCCACTTTTTGCCTTAGCTTTTTCTCCAAGATTTTGGAGCATATTTTACTGAGAATACTTAAAAGAAATATGCCCGATGATTCCGACATTCTCTATTCTCTTCTTCAAGCCACCTTTTGAATTTTTCCCACTTCTCCCTCCTCTGCGTTGCTAACATCTTTTACAACTTCTTCTTCTTCTTCTACTGGCGCTACAGACCTTTGAAGTGGTCCTTGGCCTGCTTCAACATTTGTTGCCACAGAGCTCTGTCCTCCACCTGCTCGCATGTCCTCTTCCACCTTCTCCTTCCATCGAGCTCTTGGTCGGCCCTTTGCTCTAGTAGCGAAGATCTTTCCTTTATATACCTTCACCACCTGTCTGTCTTCGTTCATTCGGTTGAGATGCCCAAGCCATTTCAGCCTGCTTATTCGTATAAAGCTTGACACAGACAGGTCATTGTAGATTTCATATATTTCTTTGTTCTTCCTACTTCGCCACACTCCGTTCTCGAAAACTCCACCAAACATTCCTCGCAGCACCCTCCTCTCGAACCTGTCAAGCCTGTCACAGGTTATTTTGTTCATCACCCAGCATTCACAGCCGTAACTAACAACCGGCCTGATTAGGGTTTTGTACATCCTGATCATATTTTTACGAGAGATTAAATTGCTTCTTATTAAGTGCTGAAGAGCATAGTATGTCCTGTTTCCTGCCAGGATCCTTCTTTTAACCTCTTCTGTTTCACTGGCTTCTTTAGTCATTAATGATCCCAGGTACGGACATGTTGACACTATCTCAATATTTTCTCCGTTTAAGTTGCAATAGGGTGGGTGTTGCTGCCGCATTCTCTCCACAATCATTAGTTTGGTTTTGCTGATATTTATTTCAAGGCCGGCCTTCCTGCCTCTGTTTTCAAGGTAATATATGCGTCTTCGATTGCCTGCCTGCTTCTTCCCAAAATCACTACATCATCCGCATAGGCCATTAATTGTAGTGATTTATTGATGATTGTACTATTACCCTCTATCCTTACTTTCTTAATAACCTTATCGAGAACTAAGTTGAACAGAAGCGGGGCCAATGCATCTCCTTGTCTCAATCCATTCTTTATTTCCAGAGGTTTTGAAAGTTCTCCATTCACTCTTATTTGACAATTGGTGTGCCTCATTTTCATCTTCGTTAAAGCTACCAGTTTAGGAGAGATCTTTGCTTCTTCCATAGCCTTGTAAACCATGGATCTATAAGTCGTGTCATACGCCGCTCTAAAAACAATTGCCATGTAGCCACATTATACTCCCACATCTTTTCATCAATCTGCCTGAGTGTGAAGATTTGGTCAATGGTTGATCGATTCCTTCGGAAACCGCACTGATATTCGTCAACCTCCCTTTCATAATATGGTACAAGACGATTGTATAATAATGCTGCAAAAATTTTATATGCAACATTAAGCAGCGTGATACCTCTATAGTTGCTGCACTTCGTTAAATCACCTTTCTTGGGAACCACTGTGATTATTCCACAATTCCATTTTTCCGGCATGCATTCTTCCTCTCATATCCTTTCTATGAGTCTGTGCATCTCTCTCAGCATGTCAGAGTCCATATGTTTTAAGAGCTCGGCATTTATATTGTCCATGCCTGGTGATTTATTTCGTTTCAGTTTCGCTATAACTTCGTCCAATTCTTCAAATGTTGGAGGTATTTCTTCTTCCCATCCGTTTTCTGTTTCACTTTGTGGGATCACTGCTGCTCCATTATCGTTGCCCTGGTTACCAGTCAGTAATTCCTGAAAGTGTTCCTCCCATCTCTCGAGAACCTCTTTATTAGAAGTCAGCAATTGGCCTTCTTTGGTCTTTACCCAATTGTTCATTCATAGGCACATATCCTTTCTTGATTGCTCCTATTTTCCTGTAAAACTTCCTGCTTTCATTCTTATTGGCCATCTCCTCTATGTTCTTTAGCTGCTCCTCCAATGCCTGGTTTTTCTTCTTCTTGATTACCTTTTTGGCCTGTCGCCTTGCTTCGTGGTATTCCATATCCTGTTGCCTTGTATGTCGCTGCAAGGACTTATGACGAGCGGAGTTCCTTTTTTCGATGGCTTCCTTGCATTCATTATCGAACCATCCATTTCTTTTTCTAGGTTCTAAGCTTCCAAGAGTTTCTGCAGCTACGGTTGAGATTACCTCCTCCATTTTGTTCCACTTGTCATCAATAGTCGAGCCTCCAGCCATCTCCAGGTGATACTCATGCATTTTCCTCTCTATATTTTCCTTAAACTGTCTTGTCGTTTCTTCATTCTTTAGCTTTTCTGTATCCCACTTTGTCTTAGGTGTATAGTGAGATACCCTTCCCAATCTTATTCTTAGTTTAAATTTCATTACTACTGGGTAATGATCTGAATCAATGCATGGCCCCCTGTAGCTCCTGATATCCCTCGTGCAGTTGCGATGCCTATTATCAATGCAGAGATGGTCTATCTGGTTTGCATTTCTCCCATCAGGCGTTCGCCAGGTCTGTTTATGTATATTCTTATGTGGGAATACAGTGCTCATTATTGTAGACATCTTGGAAGCTGCGAACTGGATTAATCTTTCTCCATTGTCATTGGTGATATTGTGTAGGCTATGCATTCCTATTGTTGGCTTATAAACTTCTTCTTTTCCAATTTTGGCATTAAAATCACCATTGCTATAATCTTGATGTCGTAACGAGGACAGGAGTCATACACCCTCTCCAATCTTGAATAAAATTCTTCCTTTGTGTTGTCATCTTTATCTTCTGATGGCGCATGGACATTAATGATAGTAATGTTAAATAGGCTCCCACGCAGTCTTATTTTACAGATACGGTTGTCTATCGTATCAAAGTCCATTACCGCATTACTATATCTTGTTTTCACTAGGAAAGCGCAGCCAAACTCATGCCGATCTTTACTACCACTGTAATATAGCGTATAATCCTTCTTCTTAAGCATGCCCACTCCTAACCATCGTACTTCCTGAAGAGCCACTATATCGTAATTGTGTTTAGTGCACTCTAGTCTTAGTTCATTAAAGGCCCCAGTTCTGAAGAGTGTCCTCACATTCCATGTAACTAATTTGTAGATTTGAGATGTGTCCATTAGACGTTTGCCGGGTCGTTGCCGTTGATCAGTCCATAATCCGAGGCTATTTTGTTGAGCTTTCATAACTATAGGTTTTTTTACGTGGATAGGATTGTTAGCCCCTTCACACAACCCTTCTCTTTTATCCGGGCTTGGAACCGGCTGTGATTCTCGCTAAGCGACTCCCTCAGGCAGAGTTCTTTACAACTTCTTTCCTCTTATTTTTATTGAGTTCGTACTTTGATCTGTTATTGGAAGGCACTGCTTCCAAAGTACTTTCTTCTTTTAAGTGCTTCCTTTATATCCTCCGTCCACCAAACACCATGTGCGTCTCCTGTTACCTACTCTGATTGTGCCACAGATCTCAGTCAATGAGTCAAGATAAATTTTTTTCAAACTTTGCCAGCAAAGTTCGATGTCATCACTATCCCATTGGTACTTCGGATCTCTACTTTTTTTTCCACCTCTGTTTGGTATTCTGCCGCTTTTTCTAGGTCTTTAAGTTTGTAGAAGAATATTTTCGTCTTATAGGATATTTTGACTTCTTTTCTAGTGTTCAAGGTATCTTTTTTCCATAGTTTGTCTATTTTGAGGGTATAATAATCGGAGCTTTTGTCATATCCTCTTTTGACTCTGATATCTACGATATCCTTTAGAATCCCTTTTAACTGTAAAATATTCGATAACTGATCTCTCTCCTACACCTGGCTCCTCTCTGGTATACTTATGTGTATCTTGGTGTGGGAACATAGTATACCGATGACCGCTGTTATTCGCTGTACATTGACTCAGAATCCTATCGCCATTATTTTTTAGTTTAAATGCATACCACATGTGCTCAATGAGATTGAGGTCTGGAGACAATAGGGGAAGGGGCAGCTGAGAAATTCCCAGGTTTTCTAAAGTTCGACCAACAACTCTTCTTCTATGAAGCCAGTCATTGCCATCCAGAAATCGAAAATCCCTGTCTATGAGATCCCTAGTTTGAGAGTCGTATTCCTCAATGGTTTCCACTGCATAGCGGACTGCGGTGAGGTTACCTTCAACAGTATGTGGTGTGGTTGGTCCTCCCGTGTAATTTCCCGCCCAGACCAGTACACCACCTACTACTAATTGCGCTGAAGGGAGCATGAACTGGGGGATTGTACGCATTTCCTGTTCTCTGCAGACTTTTCGGTGTCTGCTGTCACTATACTGACAGAAACGCGACTCACCAGTAAACATGGCAGCATTCCAGTTGGTGTCCTCTTCTAGGCGCTTCCAGGCGGGCTGTTGCTGCAGGACGTATCAAACTCGCTCAAGATGTAAGGTCAACTACCCACAAATGATTTTACGGATCGTTGCGCAGATACAGGCATAGTCAAAACATCTTGTGCTTCATTGATGATCTGGCGGGCAATATAGAAAGGGTTCTGTTTGGCAGCGATGCCTTGTCCGAGCGAATATTTTTGTATGTTGAGCGAATGAGCGAATATTTGTGTACTCCCTTTGCGTTGTAATACGCTGTGATCCACTACCCGGGCTCCTATTGGTACTCCTAATCTCTCGGAATCGGGATAAAGCCCGGGAGACGACGCTCTGAGAAACATCGATTACCTTTGCGATATCAACTTACCTTGATTGGTGACCTTGCTTCCTCATTCTCACAATAATACTGCGAACTTCTGGTTCAAGATGATGTCTTTCTATGGTTAATAGAACTATAACGAGATTAACATGGAGAAAATACGAGAAATTTTGTTTGTTTACAAATAGAGTAATATTCATGTTTACTATTATTAAATATATTCATTATTAAAAATAATAATTAACAATTGTTTTGTGTTTTTTGTTTGTATTTTCTATTTTGTTTATTTCATGTGTGTGTGTGCGTGCGTGCGTGTGTGCGTGCGTGCGTGCGTGCGCGTGCGTGTGTGCGTGCGTGCGTGCGTGCGTGTGCGTGTACATGTATTTACATTAATCAAGATTAGGTAGAATCGCGTGTATATATTTAAGAGTTGACAGTAACGAACAGAATTTTTAGCTTTACTTAGAAAAATACAATAGCTGATTAAAACTTGAAGTTTTATAAGCACGCTCATAGTTTAAAAACAATTTTTTTTAATCTTATATATATATATATATATATATATATATATATATATATATATATATATATATATATATATATATATATTGTTTTCAATAACTAAATGGGGAAAATACGCAGGCATTTAACTAAGAAATATCAAGCATTTCGTTAAAGGATTCCTTCATCGGATTTGTCATCATTCAGTAGTTATTTCATTATAGTTCTACTGAGTTGTCAAGAGATAGTGCTTCATTGTAGTATAGTGTTCTCCATATCTTGTTAGTGTTTAAATCAACTTAATTTTTCTAAAGTAAATACACAAAGAATTAAATGCTTAGCCCAATATTCAACGGTAAACGATTCGTTTAAGTTTTGACATTAATTCCCTATTTTAAGTCTGAACAGCGGAGCAAAACAATGCTGCTTGAACAGCTGTGGTATCGATTCTTGAAATTAGTTGGTGAGTCAATTCCCGGCGTGTCTTAGTGTTGTCGTTTGTCGTTCGTTATTTAGTTGTAATTACTTTCTGTTGATGAGTGTATTTATGATATTGAATTGAACTTCATTGATTAAGTATTGTTTAAATTACACTTCAAGCCGGTGAAGATATTTTATGAGTTATCTTCTTAACAGAAGTACCGTTATTTGACCTATAGCCCGGTTAACGAAAATTTGCCAAAAGTTTTTCCTGCAGTAACATTTAAACCTTACTAATACTGTGTTACAGCGTTATGAAATCGCTAAGATGGATTTTGAAGCTGATATCACTTTGAAGGAATGGGCAAAGGACAAGCCACTTAGTATCCTTCAACTTGATCCTGCTGACAGAGCTGTCCTTCGAATTGCAGGTAGCTGGTTATTTATATTTATTTCAATTGTGCATAATCGAACAGAGTCGAGAAGCAAGCGTGGCAATTGACAGTTTCTAACTTTGTATATCTTTAACTTTAGACTTGTGACATATGACACTGTAATCTACTTCGAAATGCTAAACAAATAATGAAGTGAGGATTACATGTTTTGATATTCTAATGAAATTACTGATCATCTCTGTTTTAATATTTTAAAATGATGATATATTAAGTTTCTATTGTTGAGAGATTAATTAATTGTTAACTTCAGTTCTTTCAGTGTTAAACCCCATGAAAAGGTTGTATGAACCCCTATTTTTTTTTATTTATTAGTTTTTATCCGGTATGAGTGCTTGCTGTTAAACTATTAAATAGCATGTTGTAACTAAAGAATATTGTTTTATTCTTATTGGTCTTGTGTCTGTTTTAGTCCTGAATATTATCAAGTTAATTACCTACTTATTTGTGTAGCAGTATATTTAGAATATTTGTGTATGCTTCAAGTTACTAACTTTACATCAGATCCTATTTTGTTCATCACAACCTATGATTTCCTTGTTAATGGTTATCTCAAACCTATTCATTTTCCTAGTAATCATTTATTATTCGGATAATTATTATTTTTATTACTTGTGCAGTAAGTATTTGATTATAAAGTATTTGTGTTAACAAACATCAACGGATGTATCTCCCATCTCTACTGGTCTTGTTACCCTGAGAAGGAAGACTTTTATTGCCTGAATTGGATGAGACCTTCAAATAAATTTCTTGTATATAAACGCTTGAATTACAATAATAATATATATAGCCAAAAAGTCCAATATTTGGAGACTATTATAATTTAATAAGTTCTTTTGATTGTTCATATAATCGAGAGATAGTGTGGTATATCAGAACTAAATAACTCCAACAATTGTTTTTATTATACTGGTCCCTGTAATTGTTGGTATTATAGGCCTCGGTTTCATTTTCATTGTCAAATATTGATGACAATTATAAAGGTGGTTTTATGTCAAATATGTTTTTATAGTTTACTAACTACTTATAAGTTTTAATATTAAGTCCACATGCCAATTCATTTAAACTATTACCCATTGTTGCTTTAATTACAGGCCTTGAATTTATCTATAAAAAGTAAGATTATACTGTCTTAATAGAATGTGGGTATTGCTGTTAACTAGTAGTATTTAACCAATGAAAATATAAAAAGTTACTAACTATATGACAATCTATGGAGCATCAGTAATATGTAAAATAAATAAAGAATTATGACAGCCTATTATAGCTTCAGATATGCTACATATCAATGATATAGAATTATTGGCTCCATTATTAAAGATGATATAATTATGGGAAATGTGTATGCTTCCGTAATTATTTTATCTGAAAATGAACTTTTCAATAAACATATATCATCTATACTTCAAAATGTTAGTTGAAACTTTTCTTTTGTGATGAAATGATTATCGAAATCCAAGGGCGGATCCAGGATTTTTCAGGGGGGCACAACGGGCTAACGGGCAAAAAATCAACAATAACTTGTAGTATTTATAGAAAGGTTTCAAAGGTTTATTAAAATATCTAAACAATAGTTTCACTCATGTTATTTCTGTATATATTTTAACATTTTTTTTTTTTTTTTTTAATGATGTTTACGCATATATTGAATGACAATCAACTTGACCCTATATGTAAATAAGTGACATAAATAGATAAAATAACATCGAAAACAATTAATATATTTTCTCTATCTTTATATATGAAATTCTTCGGATCATGTGAATGTCACTAAACTCCTCCCAAACTGTTGGACTGACTTTGATGAAAATTGTGTGTGTTCGAGAATAGCTTAGATTAACAGTTACACAGATGTCGTTTTTTTCTATACTTCCTTCATCATTTCTCCATTTGAGATATTTCCTATGTTTTTTCTTAGTTATCTCTCTTTATTATCGGCATCCTTCTTCAGGATGCCAAAGTTAATTTTGGGGTTAAAATCTTTCTCATAATTTTTAGATCTTCTTTTAGTATTTTTTCCATGTCACGTTTCGTGGGGAATGTGAAAGTTTCTCGTGCATCATATAGTGCTACTGGTTTATTTACTGTATAATATTCAGAAAAAGGGATGAAAGATCACAATAAAGGCCAAAAATTGGCAGACAAACAGTACCGGCTTAGAAGCAAACAAGAAATCCATGGTATTCACCGCAATATTACGAAACACAGATTAAGATTTTATGGGCACATAAAAAGAATGAACTCAGAGAGACTTACCAAACAAATAGTCAAATATTATGAAAAAATGAGTTAATCTAAATCATACCCATTGAAATGGATTGGGGAAATAAAAAAAAGATCTGAAACTGGCCGGTATTACACCAGAGGATATCCAAAACCAGGTAAGCTGCAGTTCTAAAATTCACAAGTGACAAACTGACCAAGAGGGTAAATCATAGATATATATAAAAAATATTTTTTTTTAGATGTATTACTATATAAGGTATTACCACTTTCAATGTACTTAATGAAGAAGACCATCAGTGTTCTCTGAAAAGTTTAGCTCATAATAAAAATGGCACTAATTTTATCTCCAGCTTCAGAGCCACTTTTAAATAGTATAAAGTGGTACAAGGTACCAACAGAGGTACCAACCATAAGGCTGACAGAGGTATGAACCAGGATAGCTCAAGTAGCAAAGCACCATGACGGAAACATGGAAGACCCAGGTTCCAATCCTGGCCCTGGACATATCTTTTCTTTTCAAATAAGAATATTTAAAAATTATAACAATTAATAAAAAAAATTAAATAAATAAATTATAATGTTTTTTAACTTTGATTTTTACTGTTTATGGAAAGATGTTTATTTAGTTTATTTTTCACTTGTCTCCAAAAAATGTATTTTGCACAAATTTTACAGCCAAAGCGATGGTCTAATAAAAAAATATAAAAATGAAGGACGCAGTGAAAGTACTAGAATTCCATGAGGCTCTACTTTATCTCATACTAGATAAATCTCTAATCTAATGGGTGTTGGAACCGTTTCAAGGATCCTCAGGTGTATAAAGATTGTATGGAAGTGATCAGTAGTCTTATTTTATTATTATATTTTCATTTTTCTTATTCTAATTTTTTGTATGAATAGTTTATCATTACTATTATGTCTTGTACAAGATTGTGGCACATTGTAAAGTTGTGTTAAACTTCTTATGGACAATCAACACGGGTTTTTGGTATCCATCTTTTTATTTGTTCCCTTTTATGTTCTATTATATTTTGTTAAACAGATTTTCTTTTTAATATATTCAATTGTTTGTTGCTGCCATCTCCCAGCATATTTTTGAGGTTTCTTTCTGGTACTAAATTTTGAAATATCAGTGATGCAGCAAGCTATCTTGTGATAAATGATCAGCAGTACATTGCATATTACAAATTTTGGAGGTCTATCCCTTCTAATAAGGTATCTGTAAGTATGTTGTATATGTTGAATCTTTCCAGGTTGTTGTTTCTCGTTTTATACTATTCAATCTATTGGGTCTCTCGGTTCCTTCCAGAAACTGGATCTAGACCCTATTGGCTTGATACTTTAGATGGTTGCAGAGGTTCAAAGATGTGTGAATACGGATTAAATCAGATGGAGATGATCTTATTTGATCAGCATTTTCATTACCATATGTGCCATTCCAATTCTGGGTAGTATTTGGTTCACTGTGAATGTTCTTTATTTTTTAACAACGAAAATAGGTTTCCATGCTGAATTTTTTCATGTGAGTCGATTAATTTTTTCAGCTAGTGGAACTATTCAAGGTTCTCTATGCATAAACTATTTACCATACTAGTTCTGAAGGCACCTGTTGCATGGCATAAGTCTGTATGATTTACTGAATCTAGAATAGAAAGCTGTGAAGGATTTTCTTTTCAATATACAAAACTGTAATGTAAGTTGGATCTTACCAAACAGGTGTATACATGTAACATAGTTGATTTATCTTAACTAGCATAGGAAACAATGTTATCCATTTTTAAAAGATATTCATTAGAGATATTGTGTAGTTTACACATTAGTAGCCAACGAATAACTGAACTTTATTAACCTTCTGTTAACAATTAATAATAAAACATCTGGTAATAGGTGATTTTATAACGTATCTAATAGTCTCCCTCCCTATGAGAATGTCTTCTTCACTCTCCGCTCCGCTATTCTTCTTGACCGCCGTAGTCCTTGGTTCATTCCTCTTCGGAATCATGGAGTCTCTCGCAGACAATCCTTGGTCTCTGTATTCCGCGATATCATCCCGCGGCGTTGCTTGTCCGACTGAAGTAGAGGGTCTACCTCCCTCCTGAGGTGAAGTATTACCCATCGCTGTGAACCCTGTAAATGCCGACGAGTATACTGCAGTCCTTGAGCTTTGAGGACCGTCATTTGATCTATGTGGTGTCGGTGCTCTTTCCCATCAACGTCAATCAGGTAATGCATGAGTTCCGTACGACGGATAACGGTAGCGAACATCCACTTCCGATCCCTGTCCCTGTAGCATCTGATCTGGACCTTGTCACCTTCATTAAAAGTTCGTACGTCTGGTTTCTCCCCTGGCGATGGCGGCTCCGGTGTTTCTTTGAGGAGGTCGAGTCTGGACCGAAACGGAAAATTCAGCACCACACACACAAGTGATTTACCCGTGGAAGCACTGGGTGCATTTCTGAAATTGAAAAGGAATCGATTTAATTTTAAATTTAAGTCTCCTGTATCTCTCAGTACTGCTCGGAGTTTCTTCTTTACGGTTTGGACAAATCTTTTTGTAGGTTCATTCTAAACTTGGCAGCATCCGTAACATTTCTTGTCTATGCTCTCGATATCCTGAGCTATACCCTGCCAGTAACAGTAGCTCCGAGCAAGGGCTTTCGTTCCTCCCCAATCCCCCCCTAATCAATCCAATCCCCAAATGTCCGGAATGGAGCTCATCCAATACCCTTTTTCTTAATAGTGGTGGGATCATAACTCTATTGCCAATGTATATACAACCATTTTGTAGCATGAGTTTCGATTCTCGATTTTTGAATTTTGTTTCCTGTAATACTTTTCCGGTAGATAAGATGTAAATAAGGGTCGGAATTCGGCATCATATTTAGTTTCTTTTGCTATTTCGGCACTTGTGACCGGTAAGACTTCCTCGTGCAACTGGTACATAGATATTATCTCTGATCTGGTCTCTTCCTCTGTCTCTGCCAGTGGGGATCTAGATAGTAAATCCGCGTTTGCATGCGCTGATGTTGGCCTACATTCAAATGCTGCTATGAAGTTTGCGTACCTGAGAAGAGGTCCAGTTGTTATTGATGGGAGCTTTTTATCGCGATTCAATATCTGTTCTAGGGGCTTGTTATCTGTTACAAGCGTGAATTCCCTGCCGTAACAATATTGAAAAAAATTATGAAGGGCCCAAAAGATGGCAATGGCCTCCCGATCAATCTGGCTGTAATTTGCCTCAGCTGGGGTTAAAGTCCGTGAGGCGTAAGCAATCGGCCGTTCCTCGTTTGGTGCTCTATGGGATAAAATGGCTGATAAACCATAAGGGGAAGCGTCAGAGGCCAAGACAAGGGGTAACTGTTTGTTGAACGGAATCAGGACTAGGTCACTCGCCAGGTCGTCTTTTATCTGCACGAACGACCATTCGATTCCTCTGACCAGACGAATTTCACCCCCATCTTAAGCAACCTGGTCAAGGGATGGAGCTTTGTCGCGAGATAGGGAATAAAATCGTTTTAATAGTTTGTCATGCCCAAAAATTTCC
This sequence comes from Arma custos, assembly GCA_037127475.1. Taxonomy (NCBI): domain Eukaryota; kingdom Metazoa; phylum Arthropoda; class Insecta; order Hemiptera; family Pentatomidae; genus Arma; species Arma custos. Next base: position 14,546,186 of record CM073761.1, read on the forward strand.
TAAGATCGCTGACGTTTTCCGGACGTCTGATCGCTACAATAGCACGTGCTTTCTTATGCGACCCCTTATCATCAATAATGTTGCCCAGGTTATTTACAGACGTTTAGAAAAACTTACGTTTAGCTTTTGTTACATGAAAATTGTATATCCTGAGCCTGGAAAGAACCGCCCGCGTGCGTTCGTACAGTTCCGCTAACGAGTTCCCCTTGATTGCTATGTCATCGAAGAAGCAGACCGTACCATCCAGACCCTGGAGCGCCTGATCCATAGAGCTTTGCCATTTCGATAGTGCATCACTTACCCCATACACCAAGTTATTAGCTTTAAATTGACTTGGGTGTGTTGTAACTGTTTGGAGCCTAGAACTTTCCTCATCCATGGCCACGTGTAGGTATGCTTTATTGTCTAGGACTGTGTAGTACAAGCTTCTCTGTTACACTTTGTAATCAGCACACAACCGGTATGGTCGGGTTTAATCACTGTTACCAGAGGTGTGCCCCATGGTGAGTCGACGATCCTTTCGCATATCCCAGCTTCCTCTAGATGCCTAATTTCCTCTTCCACTAACTCTTTGAAAGCATAGGGAATCGGACGAGGTTTCATATATATCGAGTTTGCATCCTCTCTAATGTATAAGTGTCATTTTAAATTCGTAATGGTGTCCATTACTTGACTGAACACATCTTTATAGTCATCGTACAGAATTTTAACGAGGTCATTTTCCATGTTGGTCATCACCTCTTGCAATGAGCTAACATTTGCAACTGCTATTATATTCCCTAAATCTTAAATCCATTCCCTACCATAACGGAGTCTAATGGGTCATTAACTATAAATAATCTCCCGGCAATGCTTTTATTTTTAAAGGAGACGTGAACGTTAACCTTCCCTAGAACCTTTAATATTTCGCCAGAATAAATTTTCAGTTTAATATACTGGTAGGTAACATCTGTTTATTCGGGAACAATGATTTGAACTGTTTTATGCTCATGGTGCTAACCTCTGAGCCGGTATCGAGTTCAAGGTTGCACTCCTTCCCATCAATTGTAATAGGGACCATTATCCGATTGCCTGCTTTCCCTTGAATTGTTATCAGAATCCCCTGAAGCATCAGAGCTCTCTGATGTATTTGAATATGAATATGTATATGAATTTGAAAACCCGTTTTACCTTTGGCTTAATCTTGGATTTACAAACTGTTGCTAGGTGACCTCCCTTAGAACAGTTACAGGGTAACACCTTAGCCCAGTAGCAATGCAAGTTTTAGCCAAGTGATTACCACCGCATCTTAAGCACTTAATACTACTATTTGGCGTTTTTTCGACACTGTAGTCGGTGAGTTAGCTTTCCTAGTCCCTTCTATCTTGTTGACACCCAGAATCTCCCGACTTCCTACCTGAGAAGCCTCTATGGCTAGCGCAATCTCCAGTACCTTATCAAATGTCGGATTTACCTCTTGCAAGAGGCGCTCCCTGATGGAGTGGTCCTTCAGGCCCCTTATGAACTGACATCTCAATAACTTGTGTACTCGCAAGTAGATGATTATCTCATCACTAATGTTAGCTTTTGAAATAACAGCTTCGGTTAAGCTAATATTGGTTAAAATGTCAAACATGATTTCTCTGTCATCTATCCGAGATGGTTTATTATTTGGTTATTACCATGAAGGAAACTGATGGCTATGGGAAAGTAGTCACTTTAATTAGAAAATAGTCTTGAAATAACTTCCCAACTTAAAAGAATAAATCCATAAACCATATAAGTAAGTTAAAGTTTGTTTCAGAAGATAACTTACTTTCTCGAATACACATAGCGATTGATTGGTATTTATTAATTTAGATTTTCAGTTCCATGTGTTTTCTACTTCTACTATTCATACTGTTCCAAGGGATTATATTTGTTGGAGCTTTCAAATAACATCAATAGAGTAGGAAATTAGATTAATAGGTAAACATATAAATAATAATAATTACTAAATTTTAGGAAACAAAAATTTTATTTATTACAATAATATAAATATATAGAAATAATAATTAAACAATTTTAAACATAATAATATATTAGATATTACTTTAATAAATTTCCAATATTGATTTACTTCCGATTCTATTTCCTTCAACTGTGCTTGTATGAATGACCTGAGCATCTATCTCTGTCTTTTATTTGTTGTAGGCTTTTTTTTTTTTTTTTAAATAATAACGATATATATATGTTGTGTAACGCAGATAGTCTCAAATAAATGGTCTATTATTTAAGTGATCAGTTTGCACACAATTGTTTTCCTCTTTATACAAAATTTGAAAACGTTATTTGTGTTTTCAACGGATGTAGTAATTCATGCTGTTGTTTTTCGCATGAATTTAAATTATTTTTTAAATGTTTTAAATACTTCTAACTTCTCTTTATTTGGGCATTTTTTGAGAGTCATGCTGATCAGGATAGGACGGTTGACACTTTTTACAGGTCTTCTCCTTCTTCTTGCATTACTCTACAGTTCATCAATGAGCCTTGGTCTCCTCGATACGTTTCCGCCAGTCCTCTGTGTCCATCGCAGTTTGGGTCGCCCAGCTCTTCTTGTGCCCTGAATCTTTTCTTCTATTACTCTTCTGAGCCCTTCAACATTAGCCATTCTGGCCACATGGCCAGTCCAGCGCAACCTACCAAGCCTGATTATTTTGACCATGTCCGGGGCCTGGAATATACTTGCTAGCTCCGCATTGGTACGTCTTCTACATGACTTCTACCTCTCTAATAGGTCCATGAATTCGCCTAAAAATCTTCCTTTCAAATGCCTGAAGCAATTTTTCATCGGTTTTCTTTATTGCCTATTATCGAAAATATTAGGGGAACTCTTTCAAGAAGGGTGTACTCTGAGTAAAGACAGTTCGAAGCAATCGAGGATTTGAAATCTGCAATTCTGGGAACAATTACCTCAAGAAACAATCAAACAATTGTTCGATTCATTACCAAACAGAATTTTTGAATTAATAAATGATGGTGGAAAGGCTACGAAGTATTAAAATGAGTTTTATTTATTTTTACCAGGGAGCGTGTCTAACATTTTAACACTGAGTGTATATGTGGAAAATAGTTGACTGCATTATTCTAATAGTGGATTCAATTGGTCAGTCAATGATAACACAAAATAAGCAAAACTCATTTTAATGTGCCAACGTTTCGGCCTAAGATGTAGGCCATCTTGAGGGCTTTAGACTCTGAGAGTTTTGTTTATGGAAATGTCTCACCAATAAATCCTTTAGCCTCAAGTAGAGCATCGATAAATTAATCAAATTATGTTTTAATAATTAGACAAATTTCCAGACTTTACTCTGTTTCTACATTTCTTCTTAATGGTAGAGTCAATCGTGGTGGATAAGAAATGAACATTATGGTGAGAAATGTTAATGAAAAAGTGGCTGTAGAGTTGGCCAAAGAAGGTGGGCATGAAGGAGAAGACAATGCCTTTATAAGGCCAACTAGGATATCTCCTTAGGGCGGCCGGTTATGGCTTGGCGTAGGCCGGGCCTAGTCAGCTCCGACCACATACCGCCTCTTAGCCATTTCTCCCTTTACGCTTTAACTTCACATTGACCCAGATTTTTATTAATTATTCTTTTTTTTGTAAAGCTTTCTTGTCTTGGTTTACTATATAAGCAGCAATCTAATTTGTGTTTTTTTTTTTATTATTATGGATCCCATATGCTTATTATTAAGTATTGCCACGCATGTAAATTGTTTTCTGAAATAGACATACTCATATATTTAGCTTTGATGAAGCTCTACAACGGTGGCCAAAATATTTGCACCTATTAAGCGTATTTTCTCTTCATTGACCGCACTCCATTTTAATATTTATCCCTCATTTTGGGTCTAATTATAAAATCAAATTCAATTTTAATTGCGTTAATGAATTGTTAAGAAACAAATTATATCGATATTTCCATATTAGTACACTATCAGTTAAAATTGATTTAGTACTCCTGTTGGAAAGTGGGTGAGTCTATTTCGAATTGATTATTAGATCTAGGTGCAAAAGTGAATGACTTACTATTTTTATAAATGGATCAACAGGTATGGGAAAGTTACTTCTAATTGATACATTTTTTTTATACATTCCAGTTTCATTGGTTGGATCATCCCCGTTGAGTGATGACGAAATTGGGCGTGGCTAAAGTGGCGTCATGGCTGACGTGATAGCTCTTTTATATTCTTTGTCCTGTTTATTATCCTTTATTTCATTTGTTATTGTTAATTCCATTCCAGATTCTTTTCCCCTTATCTCATTTTTTGTTTTTCATATATCCTTTTTTTGTGCGACTTTCACATACTACTAGCCCTGTTAAAAACCTGTGCTTAATGGTATTTTTGTATATTATAATCCTGACTTGAAAAATAATAAATTGGAAAAATCGCGGTGACAGGCTGAGTATTGTGGAACTGATAGACAGTCAACAGTTATGACAGAATTGTCGAGTATGACGACTGTCTTAATCTCGAATACATTCTGTGCCTCATTAATCGTATAGTTGTTTGTTTGTTCATTTAACGTTCCTTTATGCTGGTATGGCTAATCGGACGATACAACAGTGGGAGCTCTAAATTTTGTCTATCCAGGTTTAATTAGGATAGGGATTTTTAACGAGTACCTGACATCGTAAAGGGTCGGGACTCCCGTTTAAGTCTCTTCCGAAGGACGGCGTAACTAAGAATTTTTTGCTCCCTTTAAAAAATCCTGGGGCCACCTGCCGGGATACGAACCCACGATCTTGGACTTAGTAGTTTGTTACACTAACCACTAGACCACAGGTCACCCTAATCGTATATTTATAAGATATTAGAAGAAAATGTTATTTTGAAATATTACTGCACGGTTATACTTATATTATAAATCAGGGTATCTTGTACGAGTATTTAGTACTCCAATACGTTGTAGCTAGCTCATTTCTAGTGAATCTTTGCGATACACACCGGCTCCCGTAAAGAGAAGATTGCTTTTTCGATTATTTTTAGGTATTTTTTTTATTCTAGTATGAGTTTTACGTTCTAGTCGATCATAAACATCTCGGAATTAAAACCATGTTTTGAATCCGATTTGAGATTATTATAAGTATTATAACATATAAGTATTATTATAAGTATTTGATTTTGTAAGAAATGGTGGTCGCGTGAATTAAACTTAATTGTGTCTCGACTTTTGTTCGACCATTGTTGGTCGGCTGTCTCTTCTGTAAACTTCGCCCTCGTTAACTAAACAAGACTAACTAGTCTGGTTTAGTTGTTTTAATTAATATTCTAGACTCTCTATAGAGGAAGAAAAATTAGTTGTCATACATTATGCGTGCAGTTGCAATAGTGATACGATCTCAGTTCTTAGTCAACTTGATCAAATTTAGTTCTTTAATTTATAAATGAATTAGTCTCAAACTATAGTTTAGCTCTATATATATATATATATATATATATATATATATATATATATATATATATATATATATATATATATATATATATATTAGAATACACATATAGGAAGCGGAGTGACTAAGTGGTAGAGCACTAGGTTGCCATGCCGGAAATCCTGGTTCAAATCACGCTGCGGGCAAGACTTTTATTTAGTCCGTTTGCAGCCGGAGATGGATCATATAGGATCTATGTCCCTCCTGTGCCTCACCCAGCCTCTATAAAATATTATAAAAATAGGGTACCCAAATAAGGGGGGAAAATCTGGCGGTTGAGCATGACCAAGTCACTTCCTTTCAGAGCCGTTGTCCATGAAACAGTACAGTCTCTACCATGTACTGGGCCTCAGACCCTTTCACACGTGTTTGTAAGAAAGATATTGCTTCAAAATTACTAAAGAATAATATCCCTAGATATTAGAAAAGAAAAACCTTTTCTTTTAGATTTATTTTGCCTCTTCGTTTTTGTAATTAGAATTCTGCTGTTTATAAACCACAATTTTTTTTTAAAGTATACATTAAGGAGAATGGGGGGGGGGAGGCGTGTTTATAGCAATTTCTAAATTCATGTGATTTGAACATTCTTTCTACGCTTTTTTTTTTCATGATCAACGTCTGTTCTTGAAAATTCTATGTACCACCTGAGGATCATCTTCAAAATTTGTCCTGTTTTTTGTAACATCTTAGAACCTCTCTATATACTACCTAAATGATCGCAAAATTTCTGTTAATCTATTATTTCCTTCCAATTTTTAATCACATATATATTTTTGAATAAGTTGCATTTACATAATAATTAAAATACCCCTCTAAAAGTTTATTATTGTCGTTTTAACCGACATTCATTGTTTGTAATATGATGATAATTGTCATCTATCTGGAAGTATTCTAGTTTTACACCAAGTTTTCAAGGTAGTCGACCATGGTTATATATCAGCTTTACTTTGTTCAGATGGTTTTTAATGTGGAATATGGAATTGAGATTCTTACGGTATGGAGTATCTTGGACATAACTTTGTTGAGTCAATGCTAAAAAAGGAAGTGTTGATAAGATATCTGTGACTCCCCACCTGGGAGCAGCACATTCTTTTGCCCCCACCCTACTTCAGTTGAGCGTGGGTTGTTGTCTGGTGTAGGCTGTTGTGTCCTCTCTTGACTCCTACTCGATGTGTATGGAATTTTCTTTTCAGTCCTTGTTGGACACTCGTATTGTCAGCTAGTCTGAGCTTCCATACTCTTAAGTCATGTCCTTCCTTGAACGGCAGGCAGACGGGACTATCGACAAACAGGCCTATGAGGAAAACTTGTCAAAGTTCAAAGGTTTGTGGCAGCATTTTGTTGAATCTACAGGTATATATATTATATATGTTAGCTGTTTTAGGCTGGTGTGAAGTTATTCGTCACTAACACGCCCGTTGGTAATTTTTGTTTTTTTTTTCTCTTTGTTCGCATGCCGTGTTAATTTAACACTAGTCAGAGACGATATTGTATATTTTTTCTCAATACTATTTTACTTATCATTTTATGTTTCTATTCTATTTGTTATGTAAATGAATCAATGCCATTTGTTGAATCAAAAGCTCTGGCTTCGTAAATATTTATAAATCTACCAGATACTTTTAATCACCCGCAAAGTTCATAATTTTATTTAACGTGTCAGTTAATTTGTTTTTAAGTTATTAAATTAAAATGATTTATTATTGAAATTGAGTCAGTTTATTTTATTTTTTACGCTAGTTATGGCCGTATTAAAATGATTCATATAACTTATTGATATAATTACAAGATTTGAATAGTTTGAATAAGAACATCTTGTCATCCTCTTGGGCTCATTTAATATCGTTATCTTTGATTCTTTCATTACTTTTGTTGTTGATGTCACCAGTTTACAAACATCTTACATAAGCAATCCATTCGCTTTCCTTAAGAGACCATATTTACTTTTAGAAATAGTATTTACCTGTTACACGTCACATTTCGAAGGCCTAATGGCATAAATAAATGCAAGTTTATGTATAGGTTGTTTTACATGAATTATAATTTGGTTGTTATGACATTGGCCAGAATTATTTTTATTCTTGGTGGCTTTTAGCAGTTTCCATTAAGAAAAAAACTTGCTAATTAATACGAGATTAAACAAACGTTGTTCCATTCAGTTCAATCCACTATAACAATTAATGATTCAGAGGAAAATAGTTGACGGGAAGATCTAATGTGGGAGTTAGTCTGGGAGTGCAGTAAAAAATCACTAAATAAAACAAATGTATTTATTGTAAATGCCACTTATATTTAGTGTTTTTTTATCCCCAGACTATCCAACACCCACATAAGAATAAATGATCATTGGTTTGCCTTTAAGGGCTGAAGGGCTCAAGGATTTGAGCTTCTAACGAGGTGAAAACTGTTTTTAAAAAAACATTTACTAATTAATACCATTAATAATGTTTATAGATTATAAAATAAAATTGAAAGCTTGAGTGTTACATCTTGCACACTCATTTCGGACAGAAAGGCAATGAGGGAGAAGGGTGGTTAGTTCAAGTTCCCTGGTTGGACCTGAGAAAGGCGGCCAGAACTTATTCCTATTATACCATTTACTAATTACTCGTATTTCTACCATTTATCTTAATCCTTTATTCATTTTTTTTCATTGTATTATTTACTGCTTATTTAGTTGTATCAAAACGCTATGCAACAGCAGGAAATAGGATGGTAAAATTATATATGCATTAATAACTAATGCAAAAAGTTAAATTTATTTTATTCATTAAGATTTTTTAAAAAAAGAATGGCGCGATCTGTAGTCTAGTCTAGTGGTTAGCATAACCTACTAGGCCCAAAATCGCGAGTTCGTAGCCTGGCAGATGGTCCTATGGTTTTTTAAAGGTAGCGAAAAACTCTTGGTTGTGCCGTCCTTCGGAAGAGACGTTAAACAGGGGCCCCGAGCCTCAGGTACGATGTCAGGTACTCAAAATTCAGAGCTGTATGCAGCATCGTCCGATTAGCATCATAAAGGGACGTTAAATAAACAAACAGTAATTGTTCCACAGGTTGTCGCTTCCAGTTGAGTCACTACAAGTTTTAACTTTTCATTCTTTTCCCTTTTATTTTTTTCCAAAAATACAAGTTATCGTGAATTTAAGTATGGGGATGAGAATGTAATTATGAGGAATGCGTATACTTCGGTAATCATTTAATCTAGAAATGAACGTTTCAACAATCATATATCATCTATACTTCGAAATATTAGTTTAAACCTTTATTTATTGATGAAATGATCACCAAAATCCTTTCATTACACATAATTACATTCTCTTTTCGGAACGACCTGTGGTCTAGTGGTTAGCGTACTAAACTACTGAACCCAAGATGGTGGGTTCGTAGCCCGGCATGTGGCCCTAGGATTTTTTAAAGGGAGTAAAAAATCCTCAGTTACGCCGTCCTTCGGAAGGGACGTTATACGGGGGTCCCGAGCCTGTACGATGTCAGGTACTCGTTAAAAATCCCTATCCTAATAAAAGCTGGATAGGCAAAATTTAGAGCTCCCAATGTAGCATCGTCCGATTAGCCATAGCAGCAAAAAGTGACGCTAAATGAACAAACAAACATTCTCTTTTCCATGTTAAGCTCACCATAACTAGTATTTTTATAAGAAATAAACAGTTAAAACTTGTTGTAACTCAACTAGAAGCGACAACCTGCGGAACAGATACCAAACAAACAAAAAAAGAATGGATATGATACTCTGATTTTTCACAATGTCGAAAGAATGCAATTATTAATTATAAAATCATTCTTGGCAGGTTTAACCCTCGTTATTAATCTCATTTGATTAATTCAGGGTCGATAAAATGAAATAATAGAGATAATAGATTTTATAAGCCCCAAAACACGCAGATTTATTTTAAGAAGAGTATTTCATGAAACTTGTCATCTTTTCGGCTCCGACTCTTTGCATGACCTTTTTTTTCTTCATTTTTTTTTGTTATGCTATTATTATCAGATAATGAACCCCATATTGCCGAGATAACTAGTTTGAGGATTAATCATTACCTAATACAAAGAAATGAATTGAACTTGATCAATTTTTAAAGCTGGGTAGAATTTCATGCTCATTAAAAAAAAAAAAAAAATGGAGCGCTATAAGAATAAAATCGCTCCGACGTGACTTTGGCCTAATCAGCTACCCAAGTTAGATTAGAAACAATATCATTCATATCATTTACTGACCAAATACCTTTCGTGGGTTGTTGTGGTTCAGATTTTGTAACAATAAAATGGTTAAATACCAACAAAAAATTCATGTTATGTTTCTTTATGTGCACAGGTATGTGGTCAGTATTTTGATTTCAGTTACTTACAGGTCATACACAATGAAGCCAAACATAATTTTTTTTTCACCTTTTGTAAGGTAGGTTGCATGTGCATGAGCTAATGAGTAATGATATTTTTACTACCCTAATGACTGGATTCATTGTGTCAATTAAGTATTATCTAGCTATGAGGTTTGTTCTCCTTAAGCCTAGTCCACACTATGAGACATTTGCCTGCCTTTAGCTATCATAAAAGCGCAAAAAAACGTGCAGTTAAAGAGCCTTACCGAAAACCCTAACCCGATTATAAAACTTATAACGTGTATTTATAACGAATTAATTCCAATGTATCTAATTTTGATTTTAAACAATTAAAAACCTATTATTGAAAATAAGAATACTTTTCAAAATTAAAATTATTGTTATTCCAAGCAATTGGCACACATTTGTCTGGAGCACTCCAAGAATATTGTTTTTAGCATATATCACAAAGGAAAGATGTATCCTCATTTTTATTTTTATTTTGGTGGGCATATGTAAAAATAAAACCTGTACCACTACAACCCGTGAACGGGTGTAGGGTTCAGGTTCAGTGTACTGTTTCATGAACAACGGTTCTGCAAGGAGATGACTTGTCCTAGGTCACGCTCAACCGCCAGATTTCCCCCCTTATTTTTATAATTTTATTGAGGCTGGGTGAGCCTCTGGAGGGTCCTAGATCCCATATGATCTAGCCTGCAGCGGGATTTGAAATATGTAATAATGCTTTCGCTTATTTCTTGGGAGTTATCCCATGTCATCAAAAGAAGTATTGGTTTCTTTTATGCCTAATAAATCGGCAATGCTTGTCCGAATGGCCCACGTAACATGATGGTTTTCTATTCTAGCTTTCAAATATGGCTCAACTAGCTGGTGACCTAATGTTTTATAAAAAGTACTTATTTTTGTGGATTTCATATCTTTGCTTGATATGTGAAGAATGCTTGATACGCCTTATTAATACTCATATTGAAAATCACTTTCGATGCAGGCCCTGTCATCAAGATCGGATTGGAAAATATCAGCTTATTCTAACTCTCAATCACCTAACAAGAGGTGTATTTTGTCACAAAACATCGGATGGTCAGTCCTAATAACTATTTTTGATTTGAAAGATTGGGGTTCCTTAATTGTAACAGAAAATAAAATAAAGTATAAATTCAAAAATAATGTTAAAAAAACATAATAGTTGATAACATTTATAAATTTAAAAGTATCACTGATCAATATTAACTAATAAATATAAAACATTAAACGAAAGGTTACCTTGAAAAATCAAGGAAGTCGCACTAATACTGAGGTATAGTCCGTGGGACCAGGCGTTGCTTATATTTTATGAACTAACTTTATAACCAACCTTCCATGTTTATATCACGGGTTTTTTTGATTTTTTTTACACAGCTCCTCAAGAAACTCAGAAAAAATACAAAATTACATTTTAAAAACCGACAAGATATATCAAATTATACTTAAAAATTATTTCTAGGAATGTAGCTTTATTTTTAACCTTTCACTTTATTAATAATCGGTGTCACACATAATTTCATTTAGCACAGCTTTCACGTCCGAAGCATAATTTAAATGTACACATTCAATAAGGTTGTGACAAGATTGGATGCTAGTGAGTCATTCGGGGATTTCCCATAATCGGAAGGGTGGGAAATTCCAAAAAATAGTTACCCTTTCGATAGGCACAGATGCTAGACCAACATGGACGATCGCGCGCACCTCACAGATACCACGTCCTAGCAATAAACAAATCTTCCTTTTTAATCGTCATAGTATATAACGTACATGTTTAAAAAGACAGAAGAATTTATTAGTGGAGTTTACCTGCGTTTCTAAAAAAATATATATATTAAAAAAAATTTAATAAAAGTTGATTTAAAAATAAACCTGTTACCACAGGTTTGTGGTAGGGTTGGGTCGAAAGAAGAGGGAGATATTAAAACCGGCAAGGATCTAAGAAAATTAAACGAACATTTCCACTGCATATCTGACAGGTACGCGCGCCTATCGGAAGGTTAAATAAATTAAGACTTGCCATTTTAATTATATTATAATATTGGATCGGATATGTTATATAATAATTAGGATTTATTGGATCGGCTCTCAGGAGGGACCGTCTTTAGCACACCAGTCTTAGAGTAACTCTAGTGAACAGTGCTCCTCGCGTTCTTCTTATCATTTTTCTTGTCAATTGCTTAAAGAATTTAAAGACTCATTACAAAAACATTACAAAAGGCTGAAATCTCTTTTGATGATACTGATAACATGCTTAAATTAGAAATCCTCCTAGAGCAGCATAACAAGCAGTTGGGAAAACTGACTTTAGAGAATAAGTCATTAAAAGAAAGTGTCCGTGCTAGAGGGTGGCCTAAACCACGTCGAACAGGCTCACCTAAAAGATACTATTGAAATAAAAGGCATCCCCAAAAAGCAGATTGAGACCATGGTAGGCTCGATCCTAAGCGTCGGGGCAGGCCTGGGGTTAAGATCTGGTCCACGCAGTACGGCTCAGGGCAAGACAAGAAGGTACCCCTGAACTCATCATCGCCAGATTCGTGCTGGAAACCCTTAGGAACGAATTGGTTCGGCAGAGGAAAATTAAAAGGGACTTCTCAACGCGACACCTAGGCTGGGGAGATAAAGCGCACCGCTTGACGTCAGGGAAGCGATGACACCCACAAACAAGCATCGCTACTGGCTAGCCAGGCAGAAGCAGGCGTCTGCTAAAATCAAGTACGTCTGGTTCAGTGAAGGCAGAGTCAGGTGCAGACAATTGGACGGTTACCCGGCAGTGACAATTTGCAAGCCTAGTGACCTAGACGTCTTCAGCTGGACGTCGTATAATAGTCAGCTCAACATTATACGACGTCCAGCTGCGACGTATACCTCAACATACTTTTATTTTTTTTGTGATCGTATGTCTTACTTTCATACTTATTTTATATTTCTATTTTCATTTAAGTACAGAAGAAGCGCTATTATATTTAAAAATAATTCTTTATCTTTATTTTATTATCATATTTGCATTAATTTCCTTTTTTTACCGCATGTATATATTTTTCCGTATGTATATATTTTATTACATTCACTTATTTTATTTTGTTTATATCACTTTTTTGTTTTGTTATGGAATGGTTGTAGCTACACAGCACCATTACTTATTGCCCACTAGCGGCAGATTGTAATGTCTAAATAAAGTGTTTAAAAAAAAAAATTCTTTATCTAAGTAGTTACTTTAACAACAGTTATTTATTTTTACGAATTTCTTTAATTTCATTTTTCTCCGAAAATTCTATTTTCATATTACTCAAAACTGTCTTCGCATCATTCATAAATTATGATAATTATTTAATTTATTCTTTATCCGAAAAGTTTCCATTTTCTATCCATCAATCCGTATTCCGGTTCCGTGTCATTTCTTTCTCTTGTCCTCAGTAATGAGTAATATACTGAACTGTCACATTAACGCACAATCCCTTGTTTCAGTCTTTGATGAGTTTCAGAAATATTTTCTAAATTGCTTTTACCATATCATAGTAGCCTTCGAAACCTGGCTCACACCTTCATTCCTTCCTCCCAAGTATCCCTTTACAACTATTCTCTCATGCGCCATAATAGATCTGACCGCAGGGGAGGTTGCTGGATCATAAATCTACGAAAGTGTAAAGCTAAATCCTTCCTAAATCTCTCACCCCTAGCTGTCCTAACCTAGAATACATATTTGTTGAAATCACAAATGTATCCTCTCCTCTTCTCTCGTATATGCCGTTGTATACCGACCTCCTCATGTTCTATTCGACAACCACTTCAAATCCTCCCTTTTCTAACTGGTCTCTACCTACACCATTTTAATTATCTCTGGGGACTTTAACATTAATATGCTTTCAAAATCCAGCAAAAAATCCTATTTCACAAACCTAATATTTTCTCTCAAACTCTTTGCCTCAAAATGTTTGCCCTGTTCCCTGTTCTCCTACCCATCACACTCAATTCTCGGATACCTGGTTGGACTTTTATGTCTCTGATTCACTGCTTAAAATCCTCTCCTCGTCCCAACATTCTGTTCCATTTCTTTCATCACACGATCTCATTCAAATTTCATATGGCCTACCAGTAAAATCCTTTACTCCCAAAACGGTGTCCTATCGCAGTTTGAACCTCCTATCCGTCGAATCTCTTCAATACGACTTAAGTTCTATTAACTGGGACGTCGGTGTACTCCTAGAGTTCTATCCATCACATGGTTTCCACCTTGACTTCCAATCTACCATCCATATTAGATATCCATGCTCCTAAAAACTAAAAACCGAATCTTACGCTGTCCATCTATCCACTATGCATGCTTCAAACTACTTCGCAATGAAACCCAATCTGCAGTACATCTTGCAAAATCTCATCACATCCATTACATCCTGTCCAATGCAACCGATTCCAAGTCGAAGTGGAAAATACTCCGACAATTATCAGCAGCAGAATCCAGCGACCTCAATTCACTGCCAGCCTCGCCAGACAATCTCAATAACCAGTTTGTATCTGGTTGTATTGGATATCCATCCAAGCGAAGATTAGACACTATAATAGAGTTATTAGGACCCAACCAACATATGGATCAGAGTGCTTAACACTGAAGAAGATAGGTGAAATAACAGAACTAGCAAAAAGAGAGAAAAAAAATAATTCTAGGGGCTGAGAAAAACAATGAAAATAAATGGATTAAAAGGAGAAATGAAGATTTGTATAAAAACATAGAAAAAATCACAGATACAATGAGGAAGAGAACGCTAGAATTGTGTGGACACTTACAAAGAATGGAAGAAACACGGATTAAAAAGAAGATTTTTAATTATGTTAACAAACTGAAGGAAACAGTAGTATGGATAGAAGCAGTGAAGGCAGATGCCAACAAAATAAGTGTTACAGAAGAATTAATAAGTGACAAGAACCGTTTCAGGCTGCTGATAAAAAACGCAACCTATGAAAAATACAAGGCTAAGCCACGACCGAAGAGAGTGTGGACAGATGAGACGAGCAGTTGGAGATAAATTTAAGAAGTACTGGGGAGAGAAGAAGAAAAAGAGGCATCATAAGTCTTCAGTTATCTGCTGGCCAAATTCAGTCAAAATATATCTATATTTTCTTCTAATGTGGCTGTTCATTCATATTGTTGGATATTTTTTTTTAAATAAGTGTAAATCATTGATGGAATTGTTTGTATTTTCTTCATTTTTTGTTGTTCGCTTGGCATAAAATTTGATATATTTGTAGCCATAAATTATTTCTCTATATATAATTATTGCTATCTTATTGCTATTTTTTTTCTTTCTCTTCTTCTAATCTGTTTTTTTTAAATATTGCAATTGGAGAAAATCCGCATATTTTTCCCTTAATTATTTTAATTCTTTCTCACTTATTGAATTATTCCTAATAATTAATTAAATGTAACTATATTATTACATCCGTCACTGACTTTACCTGTGTAGGACCATCCGTAACTGGAGATTTGCGCTCGGTTCCGCAATACGAAGACTCGGGGAAAGGGAGTTTCAGCGCCGCCTACAATTTTTTAGTCTTTTATATCTCTTATCTCACACAAGACACATCAGTTAATTGATAACTTAGATTTCTAACTTAAAGATAAGGTGGGAAAACTAAATAACGTGGGTATAAAATAATATAAAACATCTAAGTGGAGTTTTGAGCTGCTCCAGCTGCTCTTATATAGTCAAATCGGAGTCCTGTTGACCGGATTGTGAATTCGTTAATTGTGAAATTTTAGAGCTTTCAAAAGTAATAAAAAACTTCGGTTCAAAATAGCCGTTACTGACTTACTAACTCCCCGATGTCGTTATCCCATAAATCACAAACATTGAGGTGTGAAGATTTCGAGCAAACACTCAGGCATTAAAGTACAGGGCTGTTATTGCTTCCAGTGTTTTTTTTAACTGATATTTTATGGGTAAAAACCCTATACCTTAAGCAAAAAAAAAAGTGTTTATGAAACCTGATGTCTTTATTTTCACACATTTTTTGTCATTATATTTGTTTTCCTGTATAAGTAAATATGAATTTAGAATTATGTTTCTCATGTAATAATTTATTAGAAAACCTAGGTTGTCATTAATTTATTTTTATTAATGATTGCGTATCTACTTTTTCAGATGAGAGGGATGCTATCCAGAAGAAGACATTTACAAAATGGGTTAACAAGCATTTGAAAAAGGTAATATGTAAGAAAAAGACGTCATATAGCCATTATTTTTCTTGTTTCGAAAAGGAGTATGACATAATTTATTTTATGTATGACCGTAACTTCCTCTCAACCTTTATAGCATAAATAACTTAAATAAATTATACTATTACTTAACTTAAATAAATTGTACAATTAATCCTTATGTAGATTACTGTCATATTAATTGAATGGAACCGGAAAGTCCAATTTTTTCATAATTGTGTTTATTTCGATAATTTTTCATTCTGAAAAAAGTGAAATATTCTATCCAATCTATACACAGGAAACAAAATATTGCTCTCTAATTTAAAGAAATGAAAAACAATCTCAATAAGGCTGGAAGGAATTATTTCAGCTCCTCTTGAATTCATTAAACTTGCTTGTAGATAATTATTTACTAATAAGAACTGATAGAATGATGGGGGAGGCAGATTAAAACATCCACTAAGTCGTACTTATTCAATAATGCCAATTCTTTAAATTAAATAATTGTTTCTAAAACTATGTTTTCGGTAGTCCTTCATCATAATGATATGGCATTTCTGCTCTTAAATGGGCTCTTCAAGATTTTATTAAACTACTTTAACAGAGTCATGTTGTCATTTGTGGAACAAATTAAAAAGAGGTTTATAATGTGGATCGCTGTGGTAGATAAATGATAGTTGTTGCAATCTGGACGTGCATGTGTGGAGCCTTGTGTTCTTCATCTGGCTCTAATTACGACTATTCACGGAATTAATTAAAAACAACCACTTCTTCCTCTCTTTTTCATTTCTATTTATATAATGAGTTTCTATCTTTAGTATTATGTCACTATCTTATTATGTATGAATATTTAAAAACATGTGTGTGTGTATATATATATATATATATATATATATATATATATATATATGCCTTAAATTTATGACTGATATAATTTGTAGTCTAAAATGCATAAAAATGATTAAATATTTTCAACAATAATTTAAAAATATTTATTAGGTTTTATTATTTGTATCAAACAAATTAGTTGTTTGTTTGATGTTGTTTAGGGGCGAAAAACAGCTATGGTCATCAACGCCCGTTGGTTTATATATTTATCTGCTTTGAGTAGACCACCGACACGAATCCCGCAGGGCCCCGACAAGAGCGGCCGGCACCCAGGCCGATGGGAGCCAGCCAGAGCAAAGTGGGCGCCCCGGTCCCATTTGTCAGATGGCAGCTTCTATTCGACACGAGGCTTTATCGGAGGATGTGGATAAAAACCATGTTGGCCACTTAACTTCATTACATTAGTACAACCCACTAATGTTTACAATTATTGTATATGGAAAAGTCCAAGTTCTCGGAGCTAAACTGCTCTATGAGACCGGAGACGTCCTCGATTCCCCGGCACGAGCCCCAGGAGCCCCAGCCCCCCCCCCCTGGCACCCAGCGGGCCGCGCCGATAGCTCAAACAAATTAGTATAAGATAAGATAAATCATTATTCAGCTAAAAAAACACACAAAAAAACGATTGTTTGAGTACAAAAGTTGGTCAATAAAATCAGCATATTAACACATTAAAGGCGGAGGATCTTGACGAAAGTATGCTAGGTAACGCAGCTACCGCCTCGCAACCTAGTACATATAACCTAGTCGTACTAATACGACCCCCGCCTTTAAGCTGCAGCCGAGATAAATCAATTGTAGCACTACGACTCCCGGCTTTAATGTGTTAATAATTGGATATAAAAATTAAAATGAGTTTATTATTCTAATCTCCTATGATAGTTTTAGCATCGTATTTGGTAATATTTTTGCTCCAAAGCCACATAGAATACGTCTTTTACCTACTCCTCTTTTTCCTCTGTAGGAGTGTGTAGAGATGTTAAAAAAACATTCCTTTAATCTTATTTTACAAATTTGTTCATTAATGATCTTATAATCCAAAATTTTCCTCCACATCCCATCTGATCTAGAAGAGCAATAATAACAGCTTTATTTTTATCCAGTTCTGCTTGCTTCCGCATCCTTCAGGCTTCTAGGGTTCCATTGCTCTAAGATAGTTTTTTGTTTGTTTCTGTGATTAGGCAAAGATTGGGACTCCCCTCCCTCCGTAACCGACTGAGTCCCCTCAGGAAAACAATTTAATGCGAGAACAGTATAACATTTAATAGAGATGTACTTGTGTTAATTTTTTTAGAAATCATTTCCCTGAGACACTTAAAGACTAATTGATTTTTCTAGTTCCATTGTTGTTATCTATTTAACTTACTGTAGAAACTTTGGTTGATTTTAAAAGTAATCAGAAAGATTAAACTTCTTTAAACGACCAACTATATCTGATTTTTTTAACGTAATCTGAAAATGCGGCTAGGGACAGTGTCATCGTTTAAATTTCATATCGCATTATTTGGTTGTTCAGACGATGAATACTAATCCAGTGCAACCGTTGATTAATCGTTTTCCGACCGAAAGAAAAAGCTTCCATAGGGTAGTTGTCATATACCGCGAGTTGCATTCCTCTGAATCACCATCCCGTGTAATTTTCTTTCAGCTTTGATCCTTCCCTTTTATTTTTCAACTTGTTTTGTCTCATCGTAACCGGTTTGAAAATAGTTATTAAGTTAGTCAACACTGAATCCACCCTGATATTCCTCTATACGTCACTTTACGCTGCTATGGCTAATCATAACCTCCTTTGTGATTTGGGTTCTGTATAGGCTCTTTTTGTTTTTTCATAGAATATTGCTTAATTCAGCGTCTATTAGTTTAAAGTTTTTCTATTTAATATCGGTTAATCAGCAGGTTGAAAAAATTACCTATAGTCTTATGATGACCATTAATTAAAGATATTGGGTATTCATTTAAGTTTAAACTGATAACTCGGCTGCCCGAGCTGTAAGAAACATTACCGCCGCGTAATTGAGGAAGTGTGTGTGTTGTGACCATTACTGTTAGTTTTAGAAATTTTCGCATCCAAAAAAAAAAAACACATTCTGTATGGTGGTCAATGACCGGAATAATTCATTTTTTCTTTCTACCCAGAGGTGAATCCATCATATCTACATCATACAGCAGGAATATTGACAAACTGCTACAAAAACTACCGGCATTGGTTAATCGAAAGGGACACGACAAGGGCAGACTTAATGCTTCACGACAAACGAGGAAGGAAATTAAAGAGATGGGTTACGAAGTCTTCCCACACCAACTTCATTCGCCAGACTTTCACACAACAGATTTCAATCTGTTCAGAATTAGGATAACTTCCTTTAGTGTAAAATTTTAAAAGAAAAACGCATTTTCAGACTTTATTTCATTACAAAACCCTGATTTTTTCAGTTCTGCGATTGAATATTTGATAACTCGTTGGGAAAAATGTATGGAAAATGTTCCTAACTATTTTTAATATAATAGGGTGTAACCAAAAAAATTGATCTTTTTTCAAATTCAAGATTTTAAAGGACTGTAAATATTTAAAAACTTATTTAATAATTACCAATACTTAATAATAGATTATTCTCTGAGCTTTTTTAATACCATTCGACTTCTTCAAAAAAAAGCCACAGTTTAGTGATTTGCTTCAAAGAAGAAACATGACAATGCCCTACGAAATTCTCGTAATTTTTAAGGCATTATCGGGGGAAAAAATTCACAGCCGCTGAAGTAACTCGTGAATTATTAAATATAATAATAAGAGGAGGTGTCCTTGACCAGCGCACTGCGCGGCATTGGTTTGAAAAATTTTGTAGTGGAGATACGACGTTGGAAAGGAAGAAGGGCTCAGAGCGACCATTAGTGGATATTGATGAGGTTCTGCAGGAAGTTATTGAGTCAAATCCATCCACAAGTACTCGCGAACTTGCCAGTGTGTGTCGAAAGATACTTTTAGTTGCCATCTACTCTCCAATTCTATTGGGAAGGTGAAAAAGTGCTGTAGACTGGTCCCTCACAAACTTACTTCTCAGCAATCAGGTAAGATATTAGAAATTTGTAAACATTTATTGAAAAACCCTTTTGATATTAGATTTTACCGGAAGATTGTCACCTGTGACGATGAGTAGGTTTACTGCGGAAATTCGAATACCCGTGAGCAATGGTTAGATCACAGCCAGACTGCTTTGCTATTTGCTGCAAGGGAACAATTTGAAAAAAAAATCTATGCTTTGCGTTTTTTGTAATTTTGAAGGTATTATTCTTCACAAAATTTTTCCGGATTGATGCTGTATGAATTCTGAACTCAACTGCGAACAACTGGAAAGATTGTACGCCCAATTGTCTGAGCGTTATCCTGCTTTACTAAACCGAAAAGGAGTTTTACTCCAACAAGATAATGCTCGTACTCACCCTTCCCGTCGAGCCAAAGAAAAGGTTTAAGAGCTTCATGGGTTCGAGCTCCTGCCTCATCTCCCATATAGTCCAGACCTCTCACCATCGGATTACTAGTTTCGATCTATGGTCCATTTTCTTCAAGAGTAAACATTTGATAATTTTGCGGAACTTGCGGTCTAGGAGTTCTTTGACAGTCATCGCTAGGAATGGTATTAGCTTGGGATCCAGTAATTTGCTAGCAGATGGTTAATGACGATAGATAACAATAGACTATACTTTGAGCATTAATTGTTTTTTATATCAAAGAAACAATAATACATAAATTTTTATTTTTTAAAGAGAAAAGATAGGCCCTCGACCGGGATTTGAACCCGGAACCTTTAATACATATATTTGGTTAAAAACGGCCATTTTTTTGTATACCCTATTAAATGAACTAAATTTCATAAAGTTGTTTTACAGATTGGGGTTCAGACGACAGAGGATATAGTGGCCGATTACGTGATGAGGTCTGAGCCAAACGTCCCGCCCCGGATACCAAAATTTTCCCATGAGATGTTATCGAAATTTAAACCTTCAGAACTTCCCATAATTTTCAGTGTTAAGAAGCGGTATAAAGTTGATAACTGGAACTACAGTCACAACCTCATCCAAATGTAACATTGTTATCCGTGCTGTAGGCCAGCAAACGGGCGAAGCTGTTTTTTAATGAATTAAAACCCCTAATTTCCTAGAACATGGAGCATGCTTTATCCATTTTATTCTTTGCTGTAATGAGTTCAAATAATCATGGGACCAGCCCGTTCAACAATGTGTACGTTGTTGTATCAGCTGCCATTTGCTGAGGCGATTTTCAACTACATTTACCATTCGGCATTTTCGGCATATTGTTTTAGGACGGAATAAATTTGAAAATGTCGAGAAGTTTAAATGCTTAGGGTCAATCGTAGCTAGAAAAAACGAAATTCAAGAGGAAATAAAGGCGCGACTAAAGGCAGGAAATGCTTATTATTATTCTGTCTTGACATTACTAATCTCGCCTCTTTTGTCATAAAATCTAAAAATCAGGATTCGTAAAACCATTGTCCTTCCAACTCTTCGTTATGGATGTGAAACGTGGCCACTAACGCTGAAGGATAAACAGCGCCTTAAGGTATTCGAAATGAAGGCGTTGCTTAAAATATGCGGTCCAAAAAAGGATGATACCACTGGAGAATTTAGGAGATCACGTAAAGCGTAATTGTGAAGCGTGCACCCGGTTAATAGCCGAGAGATGGGCTCTCAAATATTAAGATGGGCTTAGTAACGAACAAATTCCTAAAAAGTCAATAAGCGCTGTGCTGACTGGGAAGCGTCTGTAGGGTAGACCGAGAATTAGGTTAGATTGCGTTAAGAGATCTGAAGGATTTGGGTTTGGGTATTGGTCCGTGGGCGGAAGTGTGTAAGCAGAGATTGATGGTATCGGCATCTAGCCTTCAGGTTCGCTAAAAAAGTTTAGCGATATTATTATTAAGTTTTTATTCTATAATTTACTTGTCTATTAACTTGGTTATTTCAACTCGGAAAATGTAGTAATGAATTGAATGACAACATAATTTAGTTCTACAATTTCGAGTATGAGTTGAAGTTAGAAGGTTGCGACAACCTGCGTTATTTTTCATTGAGTCAAACCATTCTTTGGGAGTCATTGCCTTGAAACGGGGACACCTAGTTAAATATTGTTTTTGTTTGCTTAAAAAACAAGTGAATAATTGCTTATTCTTTGAAAATTTTGTGGCGTTGAAATTAGAAATGAACATTCTTTGGGTATGTGATTGGTGTTAGCGAGAAAATTATTGTCTTCAGATAGGGAGGAAGATTAGTTCAGAACTTTACATTGCTGAGTCACAAACCTGTCAAGTTAGTTAAAAGTAGGAAACTTAACATCAATATGTTTTTTTTCTTAAGCTCTTCTGATTGAAGTATACAAACAAGTATAATTGAGCTAATAGAATAAATCCATCATACAACTTTAACTGGCTAAATGGTGTTACATCATCCGCCGTGCAATTTAGGTTATGCCATAAGGACGTAAACGTTGGTTTACTAGTCGTTTATTCAAGTCGAATAACCATTGAATAAAAACAGATTCCATTCCTATTTAGATCTAGTAACAAGCCGTTCCTGTTCCGAGTCGAAATTTTTCTGATGAATTGGGAGATTTTTTAAAAGATGTAAAGCATCACCACTTAGTGCCGAAACCAAATATTATAACTTTTCAAATGTATTTAAACCGTGATCATTGTGAACTAAAGCATTAGGTATCGTGGTAGTGAGGCCAGTCAAATGGATTTCCATTGTAATTTGTGTCATTAGTTGTTGGGAAACGCCTTGGAATCATTTAATAAGGTATTTAAATAGATTGATTGGTCTGCTCAAGTAGATACTGTGGTTTTGTTATCTTCCTCAGTTAGATATTTGTATAGCATTTTACATTCTTAATAGCAACGTTCGGAATTTTCCTTTTTTTATTTTCTCGTTTTATCAGGATATGCTTTCTCGCCATTTCTCTAAAAATATACCTGTGTAATTTCTTCTTGGGTTTGATCCAGTGGTAGCTCAAGGGGGTTAGATCATCATAAATGGCGTAAAAAATAGGTTTTTGTGAAGCACCCGGATTCCTTGGTCGGTCACTCCCTTGATTTTGGTTTGAAGCATTGACTTGTTTCTTTCATTTTATTGTTAGATGTTATAATTTTTTAAATTTTATTTGAAAAGATAACAAATGGTCATATATTTTGTTTTCAAATAAAATATTTAAAAGAATTCTACTTACGTTTTTCTATATTTGGACCAGACGCCATGTTAAAAATTGAATTCTAATTAAATATAAATTTTCGCGTTTATAAACTGATAACAAAATTAATATGTATTATTTAGAAGAACGTGAAGGAACATAACTCTAGCACACGCTTCCTAGAATTTTAGTGAGGAAAAAATATGTTAAATGAATTATAATAAATAACCTATATTGAAACTTTTATTGTCAGGACACTGCAATCCGGCCCCGAAGAAGCAATTCTCTCACGTTAGAGACTGGGAAATGAAATGATTTAAAAAAAAAAAATTATGCTACCTGTTAAGCTAGAATGGCCGGAGTGACATCAGGCACCGATCTCAGATTCATAAAATTAAACAGAATTATTAAAATAATTTAATCATTTAATTTAAATACAAACTGTGTATAACAAGCCAACAATAATAATAAGAATAGCAACTTTTATTTGTTCATAAAATATAATAAACAAATCCAAAAACTTTATTTTCTTTTTTTCTATACCTATTCACGTATGAACAAAATCCACCTTTAGTTGAGGTTTTGAGTTCGATTGTGTTTCTACCTATCACTCTTTCAACCTCTTCCAGGCTGCTCCTCCGCAGCTCTTCTTCATCTCCTTGTCCCAGTCTGTCGGTGGACGTCCTCTCTTCCTTTGCGTGCTCTCTTGGATACCAATCCATAAGCTACCTGGTCCATGTTACAGTATTCCTTCTGATAGCATGTCCGGTCCAGGTCCACTTCCTTAATTGGACTTTTTCCATAATATCTGGGAGGTCAGTCCTTGATCTAATCCACTTTTTCGGTTTTCGATCCAACAATATTCAGAATTAATTAATATGGGAAAAACTGTTTAAGCCTCACTTATTGTCATTATGACTACTTTTATTCGCATAAAAAAAAGGTATTATGTTTATTTCACATCGCACTTTTATGGAGCGCCTAACTCAAAATAAATAGGCGTACTCGTATAGAGCGCCTTACTGTAAACCTCGTTATAGTCAGTATTCGTTTAGAGAGAGGACCTGGTAACTAGTAGTCCTCCTCTTGAGTGGCTGGAAAACGATCCTTGCAACCTAATCACATCATCTTGTCCAATCTACACTTGGGTTATCGATTTAATCCTTTAAACGCAAACACATACCTGTTGTTACTTCTTCATTCTTCCGTTTCATTGAACTTGGGTCTGATTTAATTTACAAAAATTTTCCTTTGTTATCTGTATTAATGAAATTGAAACCTTTCACAAACAAAAATACAAAAAATGTGAGATTTGGGACCGAACAGGTTTGTATTTAAACTTGCAATTCAACCTATGTGTAGTATCTTTTAGGTTCTTTATAAATGTTTCTGGTATATCTTTATAGTTTCAAATATGTTACACCTTCCAAAACTACTGCTCACATTGTTCATAACGATGAATTAAACATCATAAATATTTATTTTGAGCCACTATGTAGGTCTTCGTCAGCGCTGATCTTAAGAGAAGTAGACAGTATACTGGTTGAAAGAAACATTCACTTAGTAGAACAAATTTGCAGCATTTGAAAATTGAGTATTTGGCCGTAGTATGTAAAAGCAAGTAGTATAAATATAGTTGAATCAGGTTAAAGGAAAAACAAAAATCGAGATGGTGCAAAAGAAAAGTGATGTTATTTTAGTAAAAACTATAATGTTTAAGAGATTGATATGTTGTGTTGGAATAGAAGGATCTTAGCAATGCCTTTCCGTATTAATAATATATTTGACCAACAGAACAAATAAGGGTCCACCTTTTGTATATAATAAATATAAATATAAAATATAAAATAATCTCATGGAAAATTAAAGGAATTATCTTTTCTTTACGCGGTACCCTCAGAGGGCACACTTGAGTGATTGTCCACGAGTAGTAACAGTAACCTCACTTCATTTGTCAGTTCTGACCTCTTTAGAGCTCGTTATATGTACTGACACCTAGACAACCGTAATGATCAAACACCCGACTTAAAATGAAACCACTCACCCGGAATCTTCTGTGTCCATTCATTCTATTATATAAGTTTTTGTGTAAAAATAAAACTTTTTTGTTTAATTTGCCTATACAAGGCCAAATATATCATAAAGCAGGTTCGCTGTTGCCGGTGACAGATGGCGACTATAAATTCCTGCAAATTGAATACACCAGAATAAATTGATCAACGTTGTACAAATAACAGTTCAGTGATGAGTTCTATTGTAGAACAATTACAAACTTTGTTTCATCAACAACAAAATCAATTGCTTCATTGTTTAAAACTACACTGGATCTTATGCCATCTGGTAATCATAAAATTGTAATCAGAGCTGATAAAACTCCTGTAGGAAAACATGTTTCAGATCGAGATGTTTCAGTGCACCAACAATCGATGAAGTTGACATTCATGGAAGCCCTTTGTTTTAGGGTAATAAGGCAGAACAATGTCTGCCGGGACAGCTAATTATTAATATAAGTGAGCCAATACTTAAAAAAGAGGCATAAATAGAATATAGAGTATTTATTTATTTTTTAAATATTTTGTTTTATTTCATTTTAAGTTTTATACATATTTTTAAACATTGGTGGGATAATCCCTTACAATGAAAATGATTTTACATACAATGGTTGTTACAGGTTAATAAGTTTTTGTTGTTGGTAAAACGAATATAGAGTATGATCGTAGAAATGTTGATGGGAAAGAAGATACAATAATATTGGCACAACATACTTAGTCTTGTAAGTAGTTGATTGATGTTGATAGGATGAGAATTGATGTCAAATTATTTGAGGCTATGCATATTGTTCACAATTTGGATATTACTGTTAATATTAAAACATATAGTAAAAGTCAATTTTACTGTAAAATATTAAGAAATTTAAGTAATCATAAATCAATCTTAGTAATTTTTCCCGTACTCATATAATTCGTTCTCTTTTTTATTGGTTGTTGTTGGTTATTGGTTAAATTAGATAATTTAATGCAATTGAATTGAGAATTTGGATGAATAAAGATTGAAAATACGGTAATAAGAGATCTGATTCTGGTCAATCAGGAAGCAGGAAAAAGAAAAAAACTGAATTTATCTGGTTTTCTAGTCACTACGATCCTTGATAGCGTATAGCGTACCTAACGTGGCAGAAACCTAATGCACTTTTAATTTAATCCCTCATATAATTTGTGGGGCGAGGCAGAAACGGGTTTTTAGGAACCATATACTCGCTTAGGTACAATCGGTGGGAGTCATTCTGTCCGCCAATGGCAGAGATGCTATATATATTTTGACATTCCTTATCTAAGCAGCACAGACTGTCTAGGGTTCATCATTTTTGCTTTAGCGCTCCACTATGTCGAGGTCCTCAACGTTCATTTTGATCCCTGGAGGAATATTATAAAACAAATACCGTTTTTTGAAGTATTGTTAAATATATTTTATAATCTAATATAGATGGGACTAATGATGCAGAAGTGGTAGGAGGAAACAAAACAACAGCCCGAAATGCCGACCAAATCTTCAAATGCGGTAAATGTTGTTCTTTTGTCATATCTCTATCCGTTATACCTTCTACCTTCCTTAGGCGATCTGAGGATACATAATATTTTTTTTCTGGGCCTCTACGACCTTTGGTTTTATGCCGAAACACAATACATTTTGTCACTAATACTCTCGGTCTTCCCAATCTCCCTCCGCCAAGCCTTGCAGTTATAAATCAATAACTTAAAAAAGTCCGATAACGAAGGCAGAGCATACTTAATACTTAGTCTCACCTATTCCAGATCATAAAATATATTTAAAATTATTACTAAAATCAATGTAAGTAACATTTAATCGTCCTGGATTTTTATTTTGATTGTTACGTCACAGAGCGGCTGTTTTTCGAAAGCGCTGTTTTCGATTATCTAGTTTGTGATTCTCACACTATATAAGCTACAGGATCTAGGAACAGCATGATTTTTTTCCCCTGTTTCAAGAGTGTTCCCAATAATTTAGGCCCGCTGTCATAATAATGGAAGTTTGACAAAATTACACACTACTCTAAATGAGTGATATATAATTGTAAAATAGGGAGAAAAAAATTATCACATTTTTTCCCTGCTCCACGATGGTCGACTAAGCCACACATCAGTCAAACTGTGCAAAAAGAATTAGAGCGCTTTACGGCGTTATAAGTTACGAATTTAAAAAAATATATACAGAACAGCTATGATTACAAAAAAAGCTCCGGCTTCCTCCGATATGTGGATGGCCACTTTTCAATCTTGACGTGTTAAAATTAAGATTAGAACAAAAACCATCTGCCTTTATCTGCCTATCCGATCATAACATCGCAAAGAAAGGAAAGGATTAGAGCACGCCTTTGTTTGTTGCATTATCTTGTTTACCCAATTGGCTCAAATAATATATGTCTCCACGTCAAACACTTTTAATTCGAGTTCGGTCTAGTTGCTAACGTTATCTAGTCATGAGCTCTATTAAAATTAATTACCGCGATTTGTGTGAATGCTTGTGGAGTGGTACAAACTTCGACTTTTTCCTTCGACAAAATCATCCTGAACTTGACGAGGAAAACATTTCTTTAATGCTGATAACTCTAAGCAAGAATTCTTTGCCTCATTTTAACAAAAAAAAAAATATTGAGCTAGTGGATGGAAAATGAATATATTTTCAACCTATCAGGCCAGGAATCCACAGGTTGTGCTGGGAGACCAAGTAAAGACTTTGATGTGGTGAAAGAAGCCAGCGGAATAAAATACGCGGCCTTCGAGCATCTTACCAACAAAGCTTGATTAACGCAGCTGCGACACATGTAGACCACGATAAACCCGAAGCTTTCTCAGTCGATCAGGCATTAGCTGTATTACTACGGGCCAACCTGACAAAATATCAGTGCGAGGTGATTCGATAAGCGCTAAAAGACCTTGGGTGCAATTTATTTCAAAGTTATAAAAAATTAATCCTCTCAAAGAAGCAGTGCTACCATTACTGTAAAACTTACTTCTACAAGGAGCGCTGCTTAGCTCGGTCAACACTGGGAACTGGCAGGGACTTCCAAAGTTTCATGTGAAAATAATAAAACGACTTCTTGGAATATATTATAGTTCTTTTTCTCGGTTTCTACCGGAGAATGCACCTACTCGGACATAAGTCAAGGGTTAGGCTAGAAAAATTAATTAGTAATATTCATAATTTTTCGAACGATAATCGCAGTTCCGTGTAAGACTGCTTTCTGCATTCGATCCAGAATATTATAATTAAGGTCTAATTTTTTTAGGCTGTTTAATGTATTTTTTGGAATCAGTCCATTCGTGGATATAACCAACGGCAAAACTTTTGCTTTATCAAGCTTGTATAACTGCTTCAATTCCTCTGCCAGGTCCTGATATTTCCAAATTTTACAAGCAATTAAACTTATAAAAAAAAACCTGTACCACTTCAACCCGTGAACAGGTCTGGGGTTCATTACATGGTAGGGACTGTACTGTTTCATGGGCAACGGTTCTGCAAGGAGGTGACTTGTCCTAGGTCACGCTCAACCGCCAGATTCCTCCCCCCTTTATTTTGGGTACTCTAATTTTATAATATTTTATAGAGGCTGTTAATTTAAATTAAGTTTTTACCCTTATTTAATTGAAAACACATAAATGTCTCTGGTAAAATTTATAATCGCTTTCTGGTGTTCTTAAAAACAGTGGGATTCTAGAAAATTAGCCCTTAAAGAATTTTCGAACCTATCGTCTTTTCACCTCCTATATGGCCTACCACTGCTAATGTAAACTGTTGTTATGTAATAGATGACTTACGAATGATTTGGGTTAAATTTAAAAAAAAAGAATCAGTTCATTAGTGAAAAAAGATTCCTCTCTTATTCTAATCCGTTTCTTGCTGCTATTGTATATAATAGTTTCTAGATCATTTTCTAAGAATATTTTTATCTCTTTATTAATAGAAGTATCTTAGAACTTTAAATGTACGAGTAGCAAGCAATCAAACATTTTGATTTAGGTGTTTCCACTATCATTTCTTGGAATGTATTCTTGATTATAACATTTAATTATTCAGTATAATCTTTGAGTCGTTTGATTTATTCATTTTAAGGTTGTAATTTTTTTTTTTTTTTTAAGTTATTTACTGCAACCTCTAACCGTATATTTGTATTGTGAACTGTTATCGTTGTTCTGTATAGTGAGGCTTAAATTTCCGAATGCAAAAGTCTCCTGGATGGCTAGACAAAAGCCAGGAATTCCCTGTAAAAATAGATAGGTTAGAGTGAACCCTTGCTTAGTTAAATCCTATTTTAGACCCGAGTCAGCTACTGCAAACTACGTCCTGGTATTATAATAAATATATTTTATCATGCTTATTTGATTTGTAATTTGATTGTGAGATTCGCCAGAGGTTCTATTAAATATTGTATCAAGTGAGATAACTAGCGCAATACCAATGTGCTTCGCTAATTTAAAATGATTTTCTTAATTATGTATTCCAATGGAATAAAATCCTTACTTTTAGAACAAAAGTATGGCATCTTCGTTAATGTTTAATCCTCCAACAAACCATATCAGACCAAATTGATTCCTACTGTCTTGGTAGACATTTCTGCGTGATTTTTTAAATAAATTTAAAGACCGCAAAATTTGTATTTTTATTTATTATAATTTGCTTCTTTTTTTTTTTTTTTTTTGGATTAACATTTTGTCTTCCTGCATTTAAAGTCAATCCCGTTTATGATGGTGCACCTGATTTTATAATAGTGGTGGCATGTTTTTGTCATTTGCATTACTCGAAACACTTAAAAGTTTGTTGAATGATTGTTGTTGGTACTAGTGCATCCCATATCTGCTGCCAGCTCCCGTGCCCAGGTGAGATAGCTTGCCATGCCCCTCACACTGCTGAATTTTGAAAACCTTTTACTGCTGCTATTATGGATGGGATAGTGGCAATATTTTTTTTCATCTGATAGATATGAATGTTCATTCATAATGCTCATATCGCAATTTGTTTAAGGCATTATGGAGTATATTGATGTGTTGAATCCTAATTAGCTACAAGGAATATTTCTCTAGCGTCTGAAATTGTATTTTCATTGACCTCTAAAATTTTTTGAGCCAAAAAATTTTCCTGAGCGTTCTTATGAATTTCATTTTTCTCTGTAATTCACAGCCACGGTAAACACGCCGTAAGCAAGCCTGGTTTACATTGGTATAATTAGTAGTAGAGTTCTGTGGTAGAGTGCTTATTATTCCCCTACTAGAATAATGTAAACATGTTGTGCTAGTGAGAGTAGAGTACTACAGGTAGTAAAGTGGATAGCACGTGTGGAATTGTACACTCGACTAAATTATATCGAACCATCTTTTCAATTTATGTACTAGCAAACGTGATTACAGTTACTCTACCAAAATAAACATAGTAGAGTACTTCAGAAAAAAAGTATGCTAGTGAACTCTACTACTAAGTATACCAATGTAAAGCAGGCTTAAGTATCCAGTATCCTGCTAGTAGTTGAGGGGAATGAATTAAGACCCATGAAAATTCTTTTTAATTTTTATTATAATCTTAATTAACACTGAAAATAATTGTTAATTATAAGGCTAATACAAATGGTCAATAAAATTATATCGTTTTATTTTATAATTTTATAAAATATAATTATTGTTAAATATCATAGTTATTTCTCTAGAACGGCGATTCCTCTCAAAAGAACTTTAAACATCCCCTCATAAAATCACAATTCCTCTAAAATCGTAACATGTCTGTTCTTGTAAAGATTACTGACTATTTTATGAACACATGAATAATCTGACCGGTTGCCTATAAGCTGATTTTGTCTTCAGTCGTTTGCTACGTGTATTATTACATTTTCTTTAAAAAAATAACGAAATATAGAAACTTCAATTTTTTTCTGAAAAAATATAGTTTGTGTATGTCGAAAACTTGTAAAAAACCTTTATATTTTATTTACTCATTTCAGTACGGCAGCTAAAAAAGTTGCTTTCTTGTGTTTTGCGGTCTTATACTTATATTTTCAGTTTACAAAATATTTAAAATACTATTATTCATATATATATATATATATATATATATATATATATTATATATGTGTATGTGTGTGTGTGTGTGTGTGTGTGTGTGTGTGTGTGTGTGTGTGTGTGTGTGTGTGTGTGTGTGTGTGTGTGTGTGTGTGTGTGTATGTATATATGTTCTGATTCTTGAGTTCGTCAATTGGCCACGTTTCGAGACTAGACCAGCGCTGCATGGATGAATCAAACAATGTACGCTTTTTCTTTGATTATAACTAGGTGATTGACAAACTGCGACACGAAAGACTCATGAGCATTCTCTGAGAGAGAAATTTGGAAGACAAAGACATTAGAAAGTATTATCTCGAGTCTTTAATTCAACCAAAAAGCAGCTGTCAAACATCAACGACGCACCGAAATTTGGATAAAACGAGGGGTAAAGCTATGTCCACACTGTGAGACATTTTCCTTCCTGTAGACGAGACAAACATTAGTCCGTCCAAGCAACGGCCTAAAGCTATGTCCACACTACTAGACCTTTGCTTATTTGTGGTCTCAGAGACGTGGTCTAAGCTGGTCTCGCTAGGCGGTTGCGGAGCCGCTGCTGAGAATTATTCCCGTTGCTGAGACCAAATCGCTGGCCTCCCGATCCGAAAGGGAGACTTCATGCAACGAGACGAGACACGGCCAAATCTGAGCAGGATTCAACATTGTTATTGTCATTATAAATTGCGTTTATACATTTTAATAATAATTATTGTAATTATAGATGATAACTATCATGTGTATACTCAAAATTATTATAATAATTCAATTATGTTAATTATAATATTGAAATGACCGGTCTTAATTTATTTAACATTACGATAGGCGCACGTATATCGTACTGTGTTATGTTGAGCTGCCGTTTACTGGTGAGACGAGTTTCTGTAATTAAGGCTACATAAATTTTTTTGCCATACAGTAAAGATGTTAGTTCGTCCTCAATGCCAATAAGAATATAAGTTCAGTCAATAATCTATTGTTTTCATTTTTTTTATTACCTACTTCATTCTATTATAATTCATTGCTATGTTATACTCCTTTTCATGTTTGTCCATTTGGACTTAATCAGAAAAACCTGGCATGAATAATTTTACTTTTAAGTGGATTATTTGATTTTTTCATATTCGAGATTATTTTATTATTCATATGACGAAACTTGGATAGGGAAGGGGGAGAGGGTTCTTTATTTTAACGCTCCCGCTCTGTAATTCTAATAATAAATTATTTTACAACATTTATGCAGTTATTAATTTTTTTTTTTTTTTTTTTTTTTTTGTTATGATAAGCAGCACTGGACAAGAACAAAGGTAATTAGATAAAAACCAGTAATTTAATCATGTTTTGGACTTAATTGGCATTTTTCCAAAATCACTTGTGTTTTTATTTTTGGGTTAATTTTTATCCTGGAAAAAAAGAGTTAAAACTAGATTGAATTTTATTTCCAGACATACACACATATTGTTCATCTTACCGAGACCTCGCCCATTGTAAGTGCTTTTTCATTTGTGTTTCAGTATGTGGTATATTTTTACTTTTAATTTTTGTCTGATTTATTGTATTAGTTTTATGTGTTTGTTCGTTTTAGTTGAGTAAATTTAATGTGCTTTTGAATGGCTTTTATCTCAGTGAATATTTTATTTATTCTTGTGTGGAATTAACAATTTATCTTAAATTTTAACATTTTCCTGTATTTTTGTTAATGATGCTTATTTTGTTTTTTGTTTATTATTCTTATTATAATTGATGTATTTACTGCCCTATTGTATACAATTCAGAAAATAAGATTTTTTAATATTGTATTTATTGGTTTAGGCTGGGATATATCAACTAAATGAATCATTAGTAGTAGCTCCAGTAAATGATACTATAGCTTCAATTTTCTTTTCTATTTCAACGACCAGCCTAAGCCTAGTCCTAGCCTTTGTAATTACGAAATAATAAAATATTTAGGGGTCAATAATTTAGAAGATTTTTGATTTCGTTGTTGATATCTGCTCTTTTTCGACGTGGCGAGTTTTAATCTGAAGTTGTTAACCGACCTTATTACAGTTAGGGATGAAAATATGAAAGACAAGCTAATAGTTGTATAGGTCTTAAAATATCTTTTCTTGAAAGTCAGCCTTTAAGAGTAAACGAGACAACCATTTGATGAAAACTCACAAAATCCGAGTGGCAGAAGGCTCAAAATGACGCCTTTCTTAGTGGCAAGGTATAATTGTTAAAAATGCTATTATTTTAATGAAAGGGAGGAGCCGAGAGAAGGTAGAGCTAGTTAGTTCTCTTATTTTTGGCCAATCTGAGCTTAGAAGCTTAAAAAATTATTTGAATTAAGGAATAATGAAGCAGATTTTTAATCATGTTTCTACTACAAATAGTTTTAGAAATGTAAAACTAATAACTACTTTCATTGCATCTTATTCCCAACATTATCCCCCACAGCTACTTCAAGCGTCGTTTTAAATTTTTTTTGAGACTCAGATATTGAGACCTTCAAGGCATTACAATGAAATTCAGCTTGTCCTTAATTTGTTCATGTTTTCCGCTATATTATATATATTTGACTGCTTATGTGTATTTAAAATCTTCCTTATTGATCCTTAGTTGAATCAATTTTGATGATAAGATTGCTTAGTTCTCTTCAATACTGATTTGATCACTGCACTGTTCTTATTTAAAATATGCCTTACATGCTATCAAATAGTTATGATTAAATTGAATAATTTAGTTGGCCACAGTTGAGTTTTGGATAGAATTGGTTTTTAAACTGAAATTTGCTGTAGGCTAGGGTTTATACTATTGGCTACGTAATTATTTGATTGTATATTTATATTCATGTGAATAGCTTCCCTTTCTGACTTCAGGCACTACGCTATAGTTATAAATAGTACAATGAGGGAATGTGCACGGTGTGTCCCAAGCCTGGCCATTTTTGCAATACATATCTCTGATTGGCTCGTGTTCCGTAATTTTCAATAGCTTTGTTAGCTTGAAATTATTACCTTTGTTTCCAAATTTACTAACTAATTTAGAGCAAATCCAATTTTACACTACATAACAGCAGTTATGCCCTCGTTTTCATTGTTGTGAATCATAAAGCTTCATTACTACGGTCATTAGAAATCGTAGTATTACAGCTGATCTTTCTTCATATGATTCATAAAAAAACATAATAATAAACATATGAAGTGTTACATACATCAAGATAATTCGAAACTGCACTGGCTCTGTCGTTAATGTTTTCAATCGTAACTCCAAGCTTCGATAATAAAAGATATACCCCCCCCCCCAAAAAAAAATCTTAATTAAAATAAGGGGTTTTGGAAACATCCTTGAAGAATTCCTGGAATGTTCAGTTTTAATATTTCTCCAAATAAATCTTCGGATCATCGATATTAGAATAACTGCATTTTAAAGTTGAATAGCTAAATGGAGGATTTTAAAGGACTCCCCCCTCAAATAGGTTTTATACACATCAGGTTTTCATTTTTTTTTTTTTTTTAATAATAGCCTATATAACATAGAGATATAGTATGCCACCTGTAGATACCAAGATCAATTTCATTTCATGAATTATTCCATTATGGTTTTATTAACCTAGATTAAGAATATTAAGGAATGATCCTTGAGCCTCACCTTGGCGTCATTATAAACCTAAATATTTATAATTTATTTCTTTTATTTTATTGTTAGATGTTATAATTTTTTAAATATTTTATTTGAAAAGAAAAGATATGACCAGGACCGGGACTCGAACCTGGGTCCCCACGTATCCGTCACGGTACTTAGCCACCTCAGCCTTCCTGATTTGCTTCTCGGTCAGACATATCTAGCTAAGTACCACGACGGACGGACACGTGAGAGACCTGGGTTCGAATCCCGGTCCTGATCATATCTTTTCTTTTCAAATATAATATTATTATGAAAAACGACGACTTTTAATAAGTCTTAATTTATTTAGGATTTATGATTACATGATTTTTCAAATCATAGTACGCATAAAATGATACTTCAAAGGATGAGGTGTTAGCTGAGCGGATGCTTTTGCCTGACCTTTGCTTCCGCTTCTTTTGTTATCATCCCGCATATGTTTTGTTAGGAAGCCTTAGTATAGAAACATTCTCATGATGAATAGCTTGATGCATGTTATCCACAATGTAGGATAAAATCAATGCGGGTTCCATTCAATCTTCTTCTGTTATGTTGTTCGAAGTTAATCCGTTATTAGTTCTCAAATTTGATCCAAATTTTCATTTAAGATTCATTAAATTTCCGTAAATCATTAATTTGGCTCTGGCGATTTGAAGAGCATTGGGGGTGGCAGTACGAATTCGACTATATTATGCACAAATCTATGTGTGCGCTCTCCAGTCTCTAAAAAATTCTAATTGATAAAATTTGTGACTGATATTTTCACACAAGCTATAGAACATAAGGTAAAGGGAGGACATTCAGCCCCCATAGATTATCTCATTTTATTGCGAACTGTGCTTTTTCTATAGTTCATTTGGTAAATTTTGTGTTTTTGAATGCTCTTCTGTTTTCATTCTTCTTGTCATGATTTCGGTTTCTGAAATGTCTACAAAGTTTCAGTTCATTTATCCAAAATAAAATAATGAATTGATGGAAGTTGGTTAATGGAAGTTACTAAATGTTTTACACGATTGCACTCTCACCCTCACTGTAGTTTTTTTTCTAATATGTTCAATTATTTAAAATATTAATTTTAATTTCAGGCACATCGTCACGTCAACGATTTATTTACTGACTTACAAGATGGCCACAATCTCATTTCATTGTTGGAAGTGCTATCCGGTGAACAGTTGGTAAGTTGGTGAAATGAAGGATATAAAAATTATTAATCATTTTAGATCGTTAATACTTTTTTTCTTTGTCTTTAGCCTAGAGAAAAGGGCCGGATGCGTTTTCATATGCTTCAGAACGTTGAATTGGTTTTGAATTTCTTACGTTATAAAAAGGTAGGTGGTAGATGTTTACATTAATATTAAACTACTATACTGTTATAATATTTTTTGTATATGGTTTTAGGTTAGGCATCATAATAACTGTACCTGATTATATTATATAAACGGGTGGGGGTTACTATATCTTACTTTTACTCTATCTTTATTCTTCTTTGGCGTTAGTGATTAGCCATCACTAATACCAAATCATATATAGTTATCAGTAATCATTAATTACTTATATAAGGCTTACATAGCACCATTACTTATTGCCCACAACAGGCAGATTGTAATGCTTCAATAAAGTGTTTTTCTTCTCTCTCTACTTATATAAGGCAAGAAAAGAAAGGATGAGTGGCAAATAATCAAAACATACTTGGGTCTTTATTCATTTATTTTATTTTAACATGTCCAACTGGAAAATAAAAAGACCTAGGTCGTAGGCCCAAGGGTTGGATAGAATAGCAAAATAGCGGTGCGCCAATCCAAAAGACCATCGTAAACTATGAAGAATAGCTTAGTTTGTTGCTTACAGTGGCAGTCAAAAGTAATTGCACAAGCCAATTATTGGCTCTAAAGTTATATTGGAATGAAATAAAACTACACAACTTTTTCAATTGAAAAATCTTTTATCTAGAAAAGTTTTAAAGTGTTAAAACATCAATTAAATAAAACTGATCACTTAAAAAATACAAAACAAAAAGAAGGACCTTTCAAAAGTATTTGCATAAATTTAAAATTTTATGATATACTGCAGTGATCATCAATTACATTTGGTCAGGGTCCAGTTTGGATTTTCCCGGTCCAACCCAGGGCTGAACAGTTCTCCTTGCTATCTCTGCGCTTTAAATAAATAAATTTGTAACAGTAACCTAAAAATTGATATAAAAAAAATTGATGTATATGAGTGTGTGTGTATATATATATATATATATATATATATATATATAGATCTATATAAATAATTATAATGTAAAGGAGATAGTTGGGGGGTGCAGTCAAAAAGATTGCATTACATTAGATCATCCAGTCAACTATTTTCATTTCATAAATAATTATAATTTATATAGCTAGTATTTTATTATAATTGTGTGAGATTTGCTATTTTTTGCTTTTAATATTTAGAAGGAGTGCAATTTTCGAACCACTTTTGCATGCAGACTAGAACTATTATCAAAGAAAGACCTTTTATAGGGGCAACCAGGGTAATAAACTTTAACACAGAAGTAAATTGTTTATTCAGATTTTTAACTACATATAAACGAAAATTACAATGTAAGATCAAAATTAGTAGGACAATTGTAATTTAGTGAGAAAAGTGACACTTTTTAGATTGTACAATGTCCTTGAAGTTTAGAGTTTAAGTTGTGCAACTGATCATTATCAAGCTGTTAAGATGAGTGTCTGTCTGTCAGGCGTGAAGCGATTTTTGATAAAGTTCACTTTTGAAAAAGCAGATTCACAAGTATATGTCGAGCCAAACATTGTGCATAGTTAAAGGGCCAACTTTCCCAACTCAGGGTATTTCTCAGCGCTAACAAACTTAAAGTGACAAGAAATATCTTTGGGGATTTGACTGAATTCGAACTCACTCATTAAACTAAATAGAACATTTTGCCGAAATTCTACAGGTTTATTAATGTACTCTTTTGCAAACTGAAGTCTCTTTCTTCTGTTAACCTCACTGACAAACGGTTTCTTCCTTGGTATCTTACCGTGCATATTTGCTTGATAAAGAGCTCTTATTACAGAAGACTCACTTACTTGCTTATTTGAAGAACAAGCCACCATATCTACCAGTTCCCAAGATCAGAGAGAGACTTTTTGTTGCCTCTTTAATTATGTGACAGCACTCTCTGGGTGTCAATACCTTTGGCCGCCCTTTTCGTAGATTGTTGGTGCTGGTTCCTGTCTCGTCATATTTCTTAATAATATAACGAACTGTAGAAAAGCACATACCCAAGGCTTGACCAATTTCCCGATGTGTTTTTCGCTGTTTCGCAAAAATACACACTTTTCTCGGATCGCAATAGAAAATTCTCCTCTCTTTGGTGACATATTTACTTAGATACAGAAAAATACCGACTAAATAAATTTCATTACAATTCCCCCTAATCCTGAATGGAATTAAGCTCTCATCAAACAAAATAATGCTTGTAAACAAATACAATTACATTTGTGCAAATACCTTTGAAAGGTCCTTTTTTTTGTGTGTTTTTTTATTGATCAGTTATATTTAATTGATTATTGATCACTTTAAAACTTTTGTAAATAAAAGATTTTTCAATTGAAAAATTTGTGTTTTTATTTTACTCCAATACAACTTTCGGGCCAATATTTGGCCTATGCAATTACTTTTGACTGGCACTGTAGCTGTAGCGAGCTCCAATTCTCAAATCCTCCAATCCTCATAAAGTATGACAATCGATAATTTTATGTATACACTTCGGGGAACTGGATGGATAGAAAATAATCAAATAAGCGGGACGGAAGAAGGGATAGAATTCCACAGGGAACAGGACTGAATAAGGAACGTTCTGTCGAAAGCAGCGGCTCGACGGGCCTCTATATACAAATCGGAACGGTGTGAACGGGTATCACGGGAATGGATGGAGGATTTAAATTTGAGGAGCTCATATATGTATAATGGACGGCGGATAACATGATAGAGGAAAGATGCAAGGAAATACTTACGGCGATAGGAAGGATACAACCATCTCAACTATTCATAAAATCGGGAGACAGGGGTGTCCCTGGGGATCCCGAAGACAAAGCGTACAAAGCAATTCATCAAACGTTTTATTTTGGCCCCGAGCTCCTCAGAAACACCCCCATATACGGCGCAGCAGTAGTCGAAGTGGGGGAATACTAAAGAGTTAACTAGGAGTCTACGAGTTTCAAGAAATGAAGAACTTTTTTAAGGAGGTGATTGGAACCTATGACCATCGCCTTTGTCTTCTCCACATTCAGCTTCAACTTGTTTAACATACGTAAATGTTTACTCCCGGTAGAGAGATACTGGTGATATATTGATACAATAAGTCGATAGATTATTTAGTGAGATCCGTGTAACAATGCCAAGCTCCGTTAGCGAAGCTGCCTGTTGGATTTCCAGAAAAGCATTGTTCAGCTGAGATTTGGATCTTGCAACTATGTCAATATCATCAGCGAAGCCTGGACACTTCTGTTGACAATAGTTATATACAAACGTGTGTTTACTTTCGAATTTCTTACAGCACTTTGAAGCTCTAAAATGAAAATATGGTATCCTCCCCTCCATGATGGTCCTTAGGGAAACGATTAGGTGCACTGTTGATTTCACACTTCCAAAGCCAGTCGGGTACTTCCCTACTAAATAATTTTTTTCTTGAAATGTTCCGTCAGTAATACTAAAAAAATCATGAGTATGATGAACTACTCAAGACACCGTGACTAAAAAAAAAAATAATAAAAAAAAAATAAAACACTGGAAGTAATAACAGCCCTAATTATACTCTAATACCCGAGTGTTAAAGATCTTCACACCAGTTAAAGACTTATGGATTGATGAAATCGGGAAGTTAGTTGGTTATACACGGTTATTTTGTAACGACGTTTTTCATTACTTTTGAAAATACTCTTAATATTTCACAATCAACGAATTAGAATCCGTGAGAGAGCGCTGGAGTTGCCAAACCACGATTCGATGTTTTATATTATAATTTACTCTCGTGTTACTAAAACAAACTTGTTTTGAATTTTATTGAATTTAAACTTCTTCATTTAGTTTTCCCATCTTAATTAAGTTGTCTTAAAGTTATAAATCTAAGTTAACGAGTTGCTGATGGGTTTTGTGTGAGATATGTTTTTTAAAAGACCAAAAAACTGTAGGCGGCGCTCCGAACCCCTCCCGTGAATCTTTGTGTTACGGAGCCGAGCGCGAATGTTGAAGAGTTAAAATGTAGCCGGAACTTTTATTATCAGCCAGAACTGATAAAGCTTGCTTTTCCAGTCAATTATTTATTCATTTAATCTTCTCCTCTTCTACCGCCAACGGTGTGAGGATCCTTTCTATAGAGCCTGATCCATGAATCCATTTCCTATTCCAATTGTCTTCTCCTTCTCCATTCCAAACCCCTTCTGTCAAAAGCCTCCTGGATTGCGTCCTCCCAAGTCCTCCTTGGTCTTCCTTCCGGTCTCACTCCCTCCACCTTCGTCTCATATACGGCCTTCGCTACTCTGTTTTTCGCCATTCTGGAAACATGGCCGAACCACCTCAGCAATGCTCTTCGATAATATCCCCAGCTGGCCGAAGTCCGATATTTGACCGTATTGTACGTTTCGCACTCGGTCTCTTCTGTTCTT
The DNA here is from genome assembly GCA_037127475.1 of Arma custos. Taxonomy (NCBI): domain Eukaryota; kingdom Metazoa; phylum Arthropoda; class Insecta; order Hemiptera; family Pentatomidae; genus Arma; species Arma custos. The sequence goes on from CM073761.1 coordinate 14,586,717, forward strand.
CCCTTCCATTCATCTTAGGTATCGCATCTCCATGGCTTGAAGTCGGCTCTTGTGCTTTTTGGTTAGAGTCCAAGATTATGTCGTCGGCAAATGCGACATTTTTTTCCCTGAGAGCCTTAATAATATCTTCCTTTCTGATCCTGTCGAAGGCCTTTGTGAGGTCGACAAAACAGGTGAACAGTTTCTTGTTCTTCTCTATGATCTTTTCAGATGTTTGTCTGTGTGAAGATAAGGTCTTGGGTGCTCCTATTTCCTCTGAATCCATATTGGTCTTCCCCCAGCATTGGTTCTACTGCATTCCTAAGACGTATTTCTAGTATTTTGGAGTATATTTTGCTGGTTACACTAAGAAGAGAGATTATTCTATGGTTGTGGCAATCTCTTTTGTCTCCTTTCTTAAATATTGGTATTATGACAGAGATTTCCCAGTCTTTTGGCACTACTTTGTTCTTCCATACCAAGTTGAGGAGATGCTGAAACATCTTTTCTCTTGTGGTCCTCAGGTATTTCATCATCTCTGGCGTGATGCCATCCATTCTTGCAGCTTTTCCTAGATTGAGAGACGCTAATACTTCTGCTATTTCATCTTCATTAATGAAATCGTCTACTTCCCAGCATGATTGTTGAAGATGGTTCAGTCCTGTTGCTTCCTGATGGCTGCTATCCATCTCCAGTAGCTGTCGGCCCATCTGTTCATTATGTCTTTTGGGTTGCTGAGAACGTTCCCTTCTTTGTCCTTTATATGCTTTATTGCTGGCTCGCTCTCCTTACGCATAACCGTGTAGAACAGTTTTTGGTTTTCTCGGAAATTTTCTTCCATCTTGATTCCGAATTCCTCCCAGGCCTTCCTTTTTGCTGCTACGACGACATGTTTGGTCTTCCTTCCTTATAACGGGGGTATAGATTCAAAATGGGCGTCCAATGTGACAGTATTTCAACAAGATTTTCTTCCATAGGGCCCAGATGAGTTCCACTATCATATAAGCTTAACAGTATACGGAACAATTGATTGTTGAGCTACGAGCCAAAGATCAAATTTTTTCTTTATAATATATTTCGTATACATTAGTTTTTAATCAATGCCATGCATTTATTTATTTATGCCATCGTTTATAGTAGATTCATCTGAGAAACTAACAGTAGTAGGTAAATCTTGATGTAAGGTCAATATCATCTATAAAGGTGCGTTTACATGGGCAATAAAAATTGCAGATTGCCGAACATATTGCTAGCAATTCTATCCGGCAATATTTCCGGCAACACAAATTGCCGCCACACTTTGAGCAATATATCTGGATATTATTGTCAGGAAGAAGTGTTGAAACGAGCCACACTCGGCCAGTTGTGAAAATGGACTAGACGGAAATATGTTACCCTTGTTTTTTACTACACAAATTAACAGTATATTAATATAGTCAATATTAAATCCTACCGTAACAGAGTACAAAAGCTTGTTATTTAAATGGTCTATTTTAATTAATAGTTTCAATTACTAAGTTGATCATTAAGTTGGATAACAAGAGGAATACATAATAACCCTTACGTGAACAATAATACCACTAGTTTTGTTTAAATCAATAGTATGGACTTTTTGAACCTAACGTTTATATGTATTCTTACTAACATATTTCAATATCATTATTCAATAGTTATAGAGTATACATACTTATTATTGTCATGTTGAATTATAATTAATAGTTCTAATATTAACTATAACAATTTAAAATGGCTAACGAGGGGAATACCTAATAAACCTTACATAAACAATAATACCACTAGTTAGTATTAGCAATATTGCCGGGATATTAGCTCGTCAGAGGGTGTTGCATAGGGGTTGCCGATGTTGTCCAGAGGGGTTGGATAATATTTCATATTGCCCGGCCATACGTGTTTATCTCTGTCAACAAATGCTTCCTACCACTCTCTCTTTTTCTCCTTGACATAAAGCAGGTACAAGGGCGGCACCCGCCTCTTGGCACTTCAAAAGAACCCGCTGTACAGGTTGTAAAATATTTTCATTTTTAAGTAAATAATAATATTGAGATGTATTAATACGCAGGACACTAGGTTTAGCCTGCATTACGCAACTAATTTAATAAAACTAGTGGTATTGCTGTTATGTAAGGTTTATTAGGTATTCCCCTCGTTAGCCATTTTTAATTATTATAGTATTAGAACTATCAATTATAATTCAACATTACAATAACAAGTCTGTATCCTCTATAACTATAGAATAATGATATTGAAATATGTGTTGTAGAAAACAAGGGTGACATAGTTCCGTCTCGTCCATTGTGTGGCTCGTTTCAACACTTCTTCCCGACAATATATTGCTCGGCAATAATATCCAGATATATTGAACAAAGTGTGGCTGCATTTTGTGTTGCCGGATAGAATTGCTGGCAATATGTTCGGCAATCTGCAATTTCTATTGTCCATGTAAACGCACCTTAAGATAATGTAAGAAAGATCTATTTTAAGAGAAGCGTTGCAACATAAAAGTTCAATAAAAATACATTCTAATAAAATAAAAAAAACCTGAAAACTAGTTACTTCTTTTCATTAAATTTCTGTTAAAATAATTGACTGCTGTATGATCTAAGCAGCGAAGCAGAGAGAGAGCCTGCCTGACGACTCCAAGGAGGCATCCCTCCATCAGGCTCTAGGGTAGCGGGCCCATACCCCGTTATCTCGAGATTTAACAATGAAAAGAATAGTTATAAATAGAGCCGATCAGACATCATGGTACAAGACAAGGCGCGGAAAAAGGATTTGCAGATTGGGAGCTTGGAACGTCAATGGGGTAAAGGGTAAAGAATTGGATTTGGCTGAAGAAATGAAGAAAGCGAAGGTAGACATATTGGGAATTATGGAGACCAAGAAAAAAATCTCCGGAGAAACAGAAGTAGGGGAACACATATTCATTTACTCAGGAGTAAATTTTCAGGAGCATGCAAGAAGTGGAGTGGCCTGCTTTTTCAATAAGGACATTTCTCACCTGATCATAGACTGGAAAGCAATAAATGATAGACTCTTATTGGTCAAGCTAAGAACTGAAGAAGCACTATATATACCCTATTCATTGCATTTGGGACAATAATGCCATAGTCTCCGAGAAAGATTCGTTCTTTGAAACACTATAGAGAGAGCTGGACGTCAGTATACCTTCATTATGGGAGACCTCAACGGAAGAGTGGGGAACGATGCAAAAAGATGTGACGTGGTGTGGCTCGTTTCAGCACTTCTTCCCGAGAATATATTGCTCGGCAATAATATCCAGATATATTGCCCAAAGTGTGGCGGCAATTTGTGTCGCCGGAAATATTGCCGGATAGAATTGCTAGCAATAATTTCGGCAATCTGCAATTTTTTTCGCCCATGTAAACGCACCTTTATAGATGATATTGACCTTCCATCAAGATTTACCTACTACTGTTAGTTTCTCAGATGAATCTACTACGAACGAATAGATGGCATAAATAAATAAATGCATGGCATTGATTAAAAACTAATGTATACGAAATATATTATAAAGAAAAAATTTGTTCTTCGGCTCGTAGCTCAACAATCAATTGTTCCGTATACTGTTAAGCTTATATGATAGTGGAACTTATCTGGGCCCTATGGAAGAAAATCTTATTGAAATTACTGTCACATTGGACGCCCATTTTGAATATATACCCCCGGTAATATGTATCATAAATTAAATATACATCTTATATAATGGTACAATAAAGTCCCGTTTATGTCATATTCCTTACTCGAAAATGATGTAGATTGAACAACAAATATAAGTAAATATACAGAGTATTTCAGGGTTAAATGGCCAAACTGAAAATTTGAACTAAGGACTCAAAACAAGAAATAAAAATCCTATGAAGGTATGTCTACAAACGCTTTGTTTAGGAGATATTCACATCTAAAGATTTCATTGTTACGAATTATTTAGGCATAGTAAATAAATAAAACTTATTTTATTTGTTCCAATTACTTTATTTATTAAATGTGAACCATTAACATTCATATTAAATGTTCAAAGTGATTTCCTTGAGCATTCAGACAGGCTCGGTGTCTTTCTTCAACAGCAGCAGTAGCAGAACGGCACTGGATATGTGTTATTGTTTCAGAAGACTCAATTATCCTTCTTCGTAAAGAATTCTTATTATTATTTGTTATTGATGTTCTATTCCAAACAGTATTAATCCTGAAGTCCATAGTTTACGTACAGTTAGGGAGGCAAGGTCATATTAGTATTCTATCTAAATTTATCTCCTAAACAAAGCATTTGCAAACATACCTTCGTACGAAATATTTTTTTCTTGTTTTAAGGTCCTTAATTCATATTTTCAGTTTGGTCACTGCTGCTGTTGAAGAAAGATGCCGAGCCTCTCTGAATGCTCAAGGAAATCACTTTGAACATTTAATATGAATGTTAATGGTTTACATTTAATAAATAAAGTAATTGGAACAAATAAAATGGGTTTTATTTATTTACTATGCCTAAATAGTTCGTAACAATGAAATCTTTAGATGTGAATATCTCCTAAACAATGCGTTTGCGGACATACCTTCATAGGAAATTTTTTTCTTGTTTTGAGGTCCTTATTTCAAATTTTCAGTTTGGCCATTTAACCCTGTATTCAGCTTGACGGTGTATAGATTATCCGTTGTGGATCAGATTTTATGAACTAAACAATAAAAACTTTTCATATATATACTGATGTATAAAATGATACATAATAAAGAGGAAAATGGTTGACTGGAAGATCGTAGTGAAGGATGTTTGTCTGGGGGTGCAGTCATTAATAACACTAAATAAGGTTAAGCCTACAATGTAGGCCATCTTCAGGGCTAAGAAAAAAACCCAGAAAAATAACTATAAGAACATTGCAGTACTAAGAATTATAGAATAATATATAGAGTATAGAGAAGTGGAGAAATATAACAAAGGTCTAGATATTTCTCCACTTCTCTATACTCTATATATTATTCTATAATTCTTAGTACTGCATCGTTCTTATAGTTATTTTTGGTTTTCCTTTTTAGCCCTGAAGATGGCCTACATTATAGGCCGAAACGTCGGCACTAACCTTATTTAGTGTTATTAATGATTGCACTCCCAGACAAATAGTGTCCTTCATAATGGTACATAAATACTGTATAAAATATAACACTGGTCCATAATAGATACCCGCAAACCTAGAAATCTTATCCATCAATAAGTGTTTTATTTACTTATATTTGTTGTTTAATCCTACATTATTTTTGTATATGGAATATGGCAGAAACCGGACTTTCACCCTAAGACAAGCTGCATTGTATCCTCATGGCAACTATGTCAAGGTCTTTTCTCAGCTTTCGCTTTCTGTAGTACTTGAGGTTCAGCTAATTCAAAAAAATATAAAACGAATTATCACAATAAAATGAGCTCCCCCTTCCGCCCCCCTTGCTTGGACTGGTTCGAAATGATTATAGAAAAGTCATAACTAAAAACTTTCATTGCAAAAGAAATTATTTTCTAATATTTTATGAAATATAAAATTCGGAATTATAAGTCCTTATATAAATCAGAAGTTACAATAGTAAGGGTGCTAGCCAGCCTTACTATTTGGAATAGTAACCCCAACTTAGGTTTATATGTACCTGTTTCCCTGCTATAAGTTGATGAAACTTTTATTGAATTATTCCAGACCTTAACTTTGACATTTCAAGCTGTTTATTTGAAATCACATTGGATCAATTTATAATGAAAGAAAATGTACCAAACTAGTTGAATGAATTTTTTAAGTTACCAACTTTCCTTAAATTTCTAATAGAAAAGTAGTAATTGTTAACTACACCAATCGCACGGGTTTTCTTTATCTGTTCAGGTGTATGTGTTCGATATTTTTTTTATCTATTGGAAAATGATGACTGATCATGTAGAGGATTAAAAATTTTCTACAAAATCATGAGATGATTTTCTATGGCAGGTCAAGAGATGTTTAAGAAACAATTTCAGTGAACTGGAAAATCAAAATATCACCGTAAATCTGAATTAATAAATTTATTTAATTCATTATACATTTATGATAGTATTTTATGAGGGCGTGTGAATTCTAGGAAATTCGAATTTTTATAAAAATAAAAACAAAATTGCCCCACATTAGCAATAACTTCTATTTAACAAAAATACAGTTTGAAAAATAATGTAATGATTCAAAATTTTATTTTAATGACTCATGAGCGTATGTTTTGCCCCGACCTGGTTGGCGTCTTAGAAATGTCTTCGCCTCGACTATTGGTCATCACTAAGGCGCCATCAACTGTGAAAGAGTGATATTGCTCACATGACTCCAATGAAATCATTAAAGAAGATTATTAACAGTTAAATTAGTATTGTTCAATATGAATTAAGTTCCATTATGAAAAGGTTTATTGTAGCAAACATAGCTGAAAAACAGTGGAATTGGGGAGGGACATGGGGGGGGGGGTTTAGGCTTATTATAAATGATGGTGTAAGATCTCTGTCGAGTCCAGAATAATTGATTCCGCCAAGATCAGGGGTTTCCCCTTACTCCCCAGCCAAAACCATTTCACCACGGATTATCTTTGCCGAATACCTCTCTTTCTTATCATGTTTTGATTTGTCTTAAAATGATGAACGCCTATTCCTTTCCACTCAGTAATCCACTGATAGTAGTTCTATTCCTCAAAAGACTTCGTTTAGTGATTGCATGTCTAACTGTGCTCTTTCTGTAACATATCCATCTAACTGATCCATATAATGCCGAACTTGATAAAAATTATCATTTTTATATCAATTAGATTTTATCATCTGATAATTTTTTTTTGCATGACGTATACGATGGTAACTTAATTTTCGTACTCTTTGCAGATAAAATTGGTCAACATAAGGCCAGAAGACATAGTAGATGGAAACCCCAAGTTGACACTCGGTTTGATATGGACAATCATCCTTCATTTCCAGGTAATATATTTCTTTATACGTTAACTTGGTAGGGCATTCAACATTTGATCTGCTACAAGAAAGAAGAAGAAGAATCCACGTTTTATCCTTTTAAGGATTTGTAAAGCTTTTATTTTATTTCTTAATTTTGTAAGGGAATTTAGGAGGTTGTTGAATTGAGCGTTTAGCGACTAGAATATAATGAATATGAATTGGTTTATGAAATTGGTGGATAGCCACATTTCACGGTCTGTTAGTCCCTTGACAAATGGGCCGTGACTTGGTGTAATCTTGCGGCACCTGCATCAACCAATTATCAGATCCATAATAATTGAATTAAAAATACCACCTTCTATTTTTTAAATATTTGTGGTTTACTTTTATAATGAATACTTGCTTTTTGATGTTTAGTGGATGCACTTGTGACGTGGATGTTTTTTATTTTTATTTTTGACGTAACAGAAGTATAGGCTACATATTTAAGTACAAACTTAATTATATATATAGGTTTTATGGAATTTCAAATTAATGTCTTCAACATTTATTTATTTGAATGTTATTTATTGGTTAAGGTAGGTGGAAGGGTTGGTTGTTGGCCTTTACGCAACTAGGGCTGTGGGTGGGTGTCTCCAATTTCTCAATTCCAGGCGCCATATGGTCACATTCTCCCTTACTTATTTTCAATTCAATGCCTAATAAGAAAGTTCAGTCAGTCAAAATTAGTGTAAACAAATGTTCCAACATGTTTGCGTGGTGGATTCCAAAATCAGTTGAAGTTAAATGTTCAATTGTCACATTAGCAAGTGATTAAAAAAAAACTAAATAATCAATCATTTTATCATTGATCTAAAAAAGAAATTGGATATTGATTGTTCTTCTTCGATTGCTTTTTTTTACGTACTTAAATGAAAATTTTCGAATTAAGGATTATTTATGTAATGTTTGCTATACTACAGATCTCAATTCTGCAATCTTATATCCTAGTTTTTCTCTGCTATTTTTATATTTATATTAAGTTCATCCTGTTTTCAATTACTTTTTATTTTAAATATATTTTGTTGATTTACAAATTATTTATCTAACGCTTTCAAGTCATACGATCAAAATATTTTGTGCCCGCCTGAAACTTCCACTTGCCGTTATAGTGAACTTGGAATGGTCGGATAGAGGTGTATAATCTAAGGACTCGGTTTTAGGTTAAATGGATTTTGTGCTTAAGAATTCGTGTGTGTGTGTGTGTTTCTGTGTGTGTGTGTGCGTGCGCGCGTGGGTGTGTGTGCGTGAGCACAGATAAAATTTATGAATTTTATAACCTTGGATGATGTGCTTGGGGAGGGATGAATATGCAGTTCTATCTGATCCCTAGGCCCGCGGTGAAGTGCCTTTATTTTATTTTTATTTACTTTTCTATTTGTTTAATCAACTAATTGATTTGTTTCTATTTTTTTTCTTAATCACTGCCACACTGATGAATGAGTTGAGCGCTAGCCATCTTTGAGTGGCAGTTGTAATTCCACAGATATATATTATTTTGAGCCTGTGTATATTGCTGAATATTTTATCATTTCCTTGAAATTGATTTAGTTACTGAATACATTACCTTTTTATGTTTTTGCTTAATTGATCATAAATTTCTTCATTTAAAGATATTTTTAGCTTGTAATGTTAATGCATTGTTGTTTGTCAATCATGTCTATATTTAAGATTTCTTCTTAATTTTAGGTATCATTTGATGAATGAAAGTAAATGTTTTTTGAGCACAACGAAATAATTTTTTTTTAAATATGTGATTAAAGAGAGTGGGTAATATTTATAACATCAACCGTTTGGCTTAGTAGAATAATTTACTTTTGATTCTAAAGAAAGCCAAGGCTTAAGACATTATAGATATTAAAAATTTTAGCATCAAAAACTATATTTTTTTCAGTTAAAAAAATTTAGATGATAGTATGTTTAACCAGTACAAAAACAAACTTGATGTACCTGTGTTTCTTAATATCTATAGTGGTCAAGTCCAGAAAGATTTTGATTGTATGGCGTTATTTCTATTGAATAATGTATATACACACACACACACACACACACACACACACACACATATATAAGTGATGCACACCGAAAAAGGTTTGAATTTGATTATGAATAGTAAAATATTCGTGCTTGGGCTTGCTGACGAACTTCGAGGTTCGCTCAGTTTTAAAACAAGGGGATTCGCTTTCGCCTGTAGTATTCAATTTAAACTTGGGTGCTTTAAAAAGGTTTGAATTTGAATATGAACAGTAAAATAACCGTCCATAAAACATTTTTTTTAATGGGTGAAGACGCGGAAACTATAAAACTGCCCCGTGGAAGTATTATCGTATCTTTCCAGTTACGCTAACTGTGCTATCATAGCAGTAAAACGGAAGGAACGCTATGGCTACAGGTGTAGACCACCAGATTGAGCACAAAATAATTAAAACCAAATCAATATTCTACGTTTATGGTTCGTTTTCCAACATTGGTTTTGTTTGAGTCACAAAGCATTTTAAAATTAATCAGCCAGTTTAATGAGGATATTTTTTTGTTTTCCTATGGTTTTCCTCCTTTAGATCATTATTTTCTTTGAGGCTCTAATAATGAATTGCTAAATAATTCAAATTAGTAATTTCTAGTTATAAAATACAATATTTAGCGGTTGTTTTGTGATTATTTAGATCTGTTACAAAGCTGAAGATGTGACTTACTGACAATTAACATTCAATAGGCTACTGGAATCCCTTTTAGAGCAATAGCAACCGAAATATTCCTCTTTAAGTGGAAAATGGTTGACTGGATAATTCATAAGAGTGGTGTGAAATGGTCATTCTTATTACAACTCTTAGCAAACATTCCCGTGAGTAAGAGGAAACTGGAAATTATCTTATACATCAGATGTTAAAAAATATTTGGGAAACTACTTTTTTTTTAAAAATGTCTATTTTCCGTTTGCTTAACATCTCTTATTATTTTTTATTTCTTTTAAATCTCAAATGCTTAAAAGAAATATCTCTGTAGTCTCAAGTATCTCTGTAGGTGAACCTCCGCGACAAGATTTGGCGGTGAAAGTGGTTTGTGAACAGACTTCCTGAATGATTTCCTCCGGCTACCATATTACACCATCTACAAACCTATACGAGTCGTTGTTAGTATTGTACGTGGCCACAATGTGGCACGGTCGTCTAGTTTAGAAGAAACATGGGCAAAACTCATTTTTTCGATTTAATATCTAAAATTATGTTTACAATTGATATCAATAATTAATTACTAATAAATAATTTAATTTAATCCTACTGAAACTATATTGTAAAAAGACAAGTATTTGAAGGCAGTTCAAGAAACTCTACCTCCTTTTTGGTTTTGAGAAATTAATTTGAAGGTGGTAAAGTTTGGTAAAATTAATATATGAGTTGCTGGCAGACAGTGCTACAGTTAACATAAGTTGACTTTTGTTAGAGAAGAATTGGTTGACTGTAACTTCTAATATAAGGAAGAAATAGTTGGGGGTGCAGTCAATAAAAACACCTAATTAAGTGTAACTTATTTATTGTGTGCCGACGTTTCGGCCTACAATGTAGGCCATCTTCAGGGCGAATATACCACGCGGCGGCGAGAACGATCAACTGCCAATTGAATTGTCGGACTTGCCAATGACGTGCCAACTGAATTGAATAGTCGGCACACAATAAATAAGTTACACTTATTTAGGTGTTTTTATTGACTGCACCCCCAACTATTTCTTCCTTATATAAGTTGACTTTGTTTTTTTGATACACTTTTCAAATTGAAATTTATCATATAACATTGAATTTTAATAAATATACTTACATAATTTCATTTGATTTGCTGTATTAGTGGAGTTGCAGAAATAAACAATTTTTAAACTCTACTCTAAGTAGATTTACGCTTATTATTTATTATATCACAAAACTATCTTCAATGATATTTTAATTCCATTTCTATTTTTTTTATATTTCAAACTCATTATTTTATTAGGAGTTAACATTAATAATAAAACAATAATTTGTCATTCTCTTTACATGGACGATGTCTTGGCCCACTAAGAGAGAAGGATTTGGGAATCCATCTTGAAATTTGTAAGTCTATGAAGATATTCATATGAAGGGAGTAGGCAAATGTACAGTACTAGGTATATAGAAAGGGTCAAGTAATTTGGAATTATCAAAAAATTTGTGTGGTTTTATGAAACCACGATGCCAGTGAAACTTTTTTTCGGTTTGTAGGCATTTAACTAAAAAAAATTGGAAAATTATTCGATTTAGGGTATTAAAATTGCTTTTTTAATCGTAACTCAATTAATAGTAGACAAAATATTTAATTATAATATTTCATTTCAATTTGCGTACAGTACGGAATACATAATTAATACAATCATTTAGATTATAAACACATATTAAAAAGTAAGAGCAATATTTATTTAAATCATTGAATCATTGTCAACATCAATTATTCTATCAATAATTTTTTTAATTAATCTAAATTAATGCATCATTAACTTTCACAGTTTATAAATGTAATCAACATTTTATGTTAACTAACATAAATAAATGCTTGTACCTCGACTCGTACTGGTATCACTGCCGCTCGTGCCTTGATTAGAACTGGCGCCCGATTTTAGCCGCTTTCATTTCTGACCTTATATTTATAATTTATTGCATATATTTAAATATTGTGAAGATGACTGAAGGCCTAAATAAAATTAAAATACTTCATCAAATATTCATATGAAATAAGTTTAGGTAAATTCAAGCACTCAAAGTTAAAATTAATACGCATTGATAAAAGGATTTGATAGTCTTTGAAGAGATTTTTTAATAGTAAACATTAATATTTAACGGTCAGCTGACTGGGCGCCGCCATATTGCCCTTGGCTACTCCGACATGCGCCTTTCACTTTACCCCTAGTCCAGGCGTAACGACATGCGAAAGATGGATCAAAAATTTTGGGGCAATAGAATAAAAATTCAGTACTCAATAGCCTCAACAAAAATGACTCATACAAATACCTAGGAACACACCAGCTTTTGGAATTTAAGGACATAAAAGCGTTATTCCAGGATAAATTAAAACAGCGTGTAAAAACTGTGTTCGGAACATACTTTTCGGGGAAGGATATTATAAAAGCACTGAATACCTGGGCAATACCAGCATTGTCTTACTCCTCCTTTGGAGCTTTAAAATGGACTGATACAGCAGACCTAGGCGCTATGGGCTCGTATCCAAGAGTGCAATTAGTATTCTCGATCGTACTAATCGAGTAATCGTAAAATGGCACCCTGAATCACCGGTCGTAAGGATGTATCTTCCACGAAAAGTAGGAAGGGTAGTGTGTGAATACAGTTGAAATAGGAGTACCAGGCTGATGATAACCTCCACAAGTTGGTCGCCGAAAAAAATAGAAAATATTAGGACCTGGCAGAGGAACTGAATCAGTTAATAAACTTGATAAAGCAAAAGTTTTCCTGTTGATCATATCCACTAATGGACTGATGGTGAACAGCATAAAAGAGTTGAGTGACTTGAATTATAATATTCTAGAACAGATGCAGAAAGCAGTGTTACTCGGAACTGCGAGTATCGTAAGAAAAGTAATGAGTATAACAAATTAATTTTTCAAGCCTCACTCTTGATTTATGTCCGGTCAGGTGCATCCTCCGGTAGAAGAAAAATAATAATAAGGCTTAGCGAACCCCAAGTCTATGCCAATTCTACCAATCTCTGCTCACAAACAACCACGAACTTCTCCGAAAAATTATTACCGATTCTAATCTTATTGAAAGTTTCGCTCATGCACATCTTTACCAGATTTACTGATTTATTTGCTGTATACCCTATTCAATAAAAAAAACATAAATCATTTGAGAGTCCATGGAATCATAAGATTTTTATATAAAGCTGATCAACGACTCCGTTGTATTCTAATTTTTCTCTAGTATTTGGCGTAAGGAAAATATTTGATTGACAGTTGAACGGTTTCGTCTATAACCAAAATGATAATCCCCAATAATTCCGTATTCCGCAATTAAAATAGTTAAGATTAATGATAATATTCGATAGCAACACGGTAGGAGAGAGATTGGGTGGTAGTCATCCCCAGCCCGTCATCGGCTCTTTTTTGTGGTTCGGAATAAGTAGAGATTCCTCGTTTTTCATACAGTTGGTCAAGTATCTGTGAAGTTTGAAATGTTAAAGTACAAATGAAAAAATCTAGCATCCATGCACATTATCTGTAAAATATATTCTTAATTTTTATTTCTTTTTAATTGACGATCTTAGTATTTACCATAAATATCTCTAAAATTTTGTTTATTAAAGGTGAGATTATGTTTTGTATTTTTATCATAATTTGTATTTTAGGTAATGTTTTATCGGCCTCGACTTTTTTTTCTCTTTTTTACATTCACTGAGGTTATGAGGCATCCCCGGAATATACCTTGCAAATCCAATATTCACACATCTCCCTCATCTTAAAATATGATTACTGTTAGTAGGTGATTGTCTGTAATGCTTATCATGGAATAAATAGTAAGGTCCTCAGTGAGCATAAACTAATAATTGAGAGGAAAATAGTTGACTGGAAGATCTAATGTGGGGTATAGATAGTCTGGGGTGCAGTAAAAAAAAACAACACTAAATAAGACAATAAATAAGTTTGTCTTATTTAGTGGTTTTTTACTGCACCCCCGGATTATCTATATCCCACATAAACTAATGAGTTTTTTGTTCACTCACAGAATCCACTATCCCATTTGATTGTGGATATGTTGGTTTCGAAACGTTAGCTTTTAGTATAAAAAAATCATGTTGACCTAGTCACGGCTATTTATGATTCTACCTGTTATGGTACACTGTTTGGATAGGGTCCTTGGCTCATTAGTAGAGCCTCCCAAGGTCAATGACATTGCGTTGGCTGTACTTGTAATGTTCTAAGCCTGATTTTATCAATGACCATGTTATATTTGAGCAATAGATTTATAATTATTTAACATCTCCTCATCTTTTTCATACTTATACTATTAATCTATAAACCCCCCCCCCCCAGGTTTTAGTTGAATCGTCACAGTTAATAGCTATGAGGAGCACTATCAGCTGATTGGGTTTGTGTTCTGTTAAGGAATAGAGATTTTCTTCTTTCATTATCTTATACTCGTACTTCCGACAGAAAGTATTTGAGAGAATAAATGTCTCTCTTTGTAGACATGAATTTTTTACGTTTTTAAAACTTTTCAATGGGGTTTTATAATTAGGTCATATTTTTTATTTTATTTTCAGACTCTGATTTACTTCTTTTTCACCTTATGAGAAACTTATATACTGCTTAAATTTTAGTCATTACCTTAGCATTGGCGGAATGTAAAATAAATAAAAAAACAATATGTTAATGAAATATGGTATTTTAAAAACTAATATTTAGTTCCATCCTATTGAATTTTAATTACGACCATAAGCTGTTAAGATAATGGGTCGGACTGGTGAGGGGGAGGGGGTCCAGTCAAAGTTTACACAAAATAAGAAAAACTTATTTTATTCTGCCAACGTTACGGCCTAAAATGTAGGCCATCTTCAGGCCTGGGAAATAAAAATATAAAACATTGCACCAGGGAAGAATAACAGTTTATATAAAGAGAATTAATAAAAATATAAAGAAATACAGAGTAAGATAAATTATGAAACAGCTAGTAATGAATTCTTTTTATATCGTGACAGCTCACTTCAATACTCTTTAATATTTATTTAGTTTTTTAAGTTTTTTACTTACTATAATATACAGTCTTTGCCTTATATCCTAGAATTTTATCTTATTTGACAACAGCTCCTATTCTGTTAAGGAATATAAATTTTAGGTCATACAGTAAATATTGTATATTATAGGATGTAAAAAACTTAAAAAAACAACAAAATAAATATTAAAGAATATAGAAGGGAGTTGTCACGATATAAAATATAATTTCTTTTAGGGTTGTCTTAATACCTTACTCTTTATTTTTCTCACTAGTTATTTCATAATTTATCTCACTCTCTGTATTTCTTTTCATTCTTATCAATTCTCTTCACATAAACTCTTATTCTTCCTTGGTACTGCAATGCTTTATATAGTTATTTCCTGTTTCTTTTTTCCAGGCCTGAAGATGGACTACATCTTAGGCCGAACCTTAATTTTATTTACTTAAACTAGGTTATGATTATTTACCTAAATAGTTGAGTTTGAACATTTTTATTTAGTTTCACAATCAATTTATGAATGCTTATTATGTATTATTTTTATAATAATAATAATAATAATTTTATAGAGTAAAATATTAAATGAATCACTACGATTGATTTTAAAGTTGAATCGCTCCTCTTAACTAATCACTTTTCTCTTTATAAGTTGGATGGTTGCCGTACTCCATCTAAACTATAAAATCAATCTGTTCTGTATCTTGTCAAAGCTATTAGAGTATATTTATCTACACCTACAGGTTTATAAAGTTGCCATAGAGGGAAATAAATTGCGTCATCTTGTGCAGGCGGAATGCCTACTACTACCTACTACCCCCCACTTCTCCTTCTAGCACCTCCCACTTTTACTTTTTCCCAATGCAACCGAGCCTTCTTCGAGGCATATCCTTCAGTAGCTACCTTGACGTTAGTTCTTGTGGTTGTGTTAGTTGCTATTCTAGGGTTGTGAACATTGAGAAATAAGGTATACCCCTACCTTTAACTGAGTTTCGTAACCAACCTTTAACCTCTACTGTTATAGACTGATATTAACTCAAATGACGTGATAATGAAATTTATATTATTAACAATTATACGACAATTTATAGCTCAACAATCTGGGAAGCTTTAAGAGAACTTATATTTTATTGATGATTCAAAATATTTCAGTATCCGTAAATTACCCTCTGGGTTTTAAATTTCTGAAGATACGTACTGCAGTTTAGAAATACAAATCAGCTATTAAGTGTGTAACCTCTATCTCTGCTTAAGTAAATTTTCTATTTAGAAGGTAGCTAAAAATTGGTGTTAACTGATTTGAGTAAAACAATACATTGATCTCCATTAGAAGCATACTATTTATTCCCTGGATCTCGTTCAAAGCCTCATTAAATGTATTGACCCTGTTAGACGTTAAACAACAGTCGTTGAAAAAGTCCATCTATTTCGATATTACGAACTGAAAGGCTCATTTTTAATCGCCAATATTTACGTTTTGTTTGTTGAATTGTTATTGAATTACGAGTGTTATTTGTGAAACAAAAAGAATAACTTTATCATGTTGTGCATGGCTTTTAATTGGCGCTTTTGCCTAATAGTGACACCTTAAATCAGGGAAAACAAGTAAAGAGAAAAACAATTTATGTTAAGAAAGTTATGTTGGCCAATTAGGCCTTCAACTGTCTTATTGTTTTTTAAACAAATTTTTCCTTCCAAACATATTCTACAAAAAATCAAGTATTCTAATCCAGAGGAATGAAATTATATTTTAGGCAACGGTGTGTAATTTTCAACCCCTATTTTCAATTCCCACTTTGCCAAAAGGTAATTTAATAATCCATGGCATGTATAAGGTTATACATAATAAACACTCTCATTAGTCCAAAATACTGAATCAAATCTCTCGGCCGACACTTGAACCTCCTCCCCCCTCACCATCTGAAATGCTGCTACTCTTTCAATACTAATCATCTACTACCACATATGGTCCAGCTATTTTAGCGTTTTAATCCTTGCTTTTGAGACAAAACCAGGTTATTTGTATTATATATGAGGCCATACAAACATCCCTTTAATATGAAGCTGATAGTTAGTTCATTGACTGTAAAGCGTTAGCAGGTTCCTTGAATACAAGATAATCTAAAATAAAATTGAATTCATTAAGAATGTTAACTGAGACAATTAACAGCTCTCTCTCTTCATCACCATAGGCCCATTCCTCATAGTCAATTTATAACAGTGGCTCCCAACTTTTTTTGTACCACGCCCCACTTTTTCAAATAAAAGCCTTCCAAGCCCCCCCCCCCCATGCTCAAATGAAAGCCTCCCACACCCCCCTGGCTTGTCTCCCCCCCCCCCCGGTTGGGAACCACTGATTTATACCATCCATGCATTCTCCTGTCACCCCTTTCATATTTACAACAATCTGTCCCGATGATTTCATTCCCCGGCCTTGGTAACTACTTGATTCTCATATGAATGGTTTGGAATATATTTTCGAGTTTCTCCTTTTGTGAAGCAGCCATGAGTTTAGTCAATATAGATCAAAGTAGCTTAGCCTCGCCCACTCGGATAATTGTTATCATTAAGCACCCAAAGTAAACCGGAAATTTGGGTTGAAACGTCGGTTTCTAATAAATAGTTTCACTATTTAAACATTAATTTTTTTGAGCTACTTCCGCACCATTTTTCCCTCCATATTTTACTTTTAATAATATTATAGTAGCCGACCTCCTGTTTCTCAAAAAATCTTTATAGATTGGGCTGAATGGTTTTAAAATTTCATATTTTATTGGCCAAACATTTCATAAATTTAAAGAGTTATCTCCTCCAGTTCTGTATTTGTTTCATCAGAATTATTGTTATTTTTACATATTATCATGCGCGTCTTCTCTGCTTCTCTGGATGTTTTACGTACATTATGATGTTTCACGAATAAAATGACTGACGATCATTCTCCCAAATCCTTTCCATAACCTTAATCAGTTTAAAATAGACTATAACGATCTGGATACAGTGTAATCGCTGTTTTGATCCAGGTACGGGGAGAATGTTGCAGAGAGGGGTTAGCTTGGAAACCCAAAGGAGAGTACGGAGGGAAGTTGTCGAGAGAGGGAGGATGGAAGGTAAAGGATCCGCTGGCAGGATTTTCCTCAGGAGCGTTACTACAACTACTCACCTGTCTACTGGGCAAGAACTATTGTCAGCAAAAAAGAAGAAGGTTTTACTTACCCCTTCACAGCTTATTATTTAGCTTTATTATTACCATTTCCGACCTTTTTAGTCGGAAGAAAAATTACATTTCAGACACAATTTTTTAAGAATTTTAAAATAGGTTAACAAAAAATAAGAAGTTTTTTCACTGTTTTCGTTTAATACATAAGGATTTTTTTTTATTTGTACTTATACTTAATAATCTTATGTATCAAAGATGGTACAGGAAAGTATTCAGGAAAATTTCTAATAACTTTTCTTGAAAGGTAAACTTTTGGCGCAGTAGCTATTGGTGCTAACAAGAATATGCCAATATTTTCTCGTTATTATCTTAAACATTCCTTGTTATATGCTACAATTCTAAACGGATTCTGATAGATTTTTAAAAAAGATTTTATCGGATCATAATTATGGATAGTTATTGCGGAAAAAATTAAAACATACAGAAATGGATTAATGCCAAATTCAAAGTATTCGATTAAAAGCTAAATGGATTAATCTTCCCACGCTAAAAATAATTTTTAGGAAACTAGAGTAGTAATATAATATATAAGTGTATTATTCCGTTGGAAAGATAAAGATTTTAGAAAGATGTATTTAACTTTGGAGTGCTACCGATGGATAGTTTCTCCACAAGTGTTTTTCATCTCATATTGTACATATTAGCAGATTTACTTATTGTAATATTATTATAGTTGTAAATTTCAATAAATTAAAAAAAAAAATATTTAACTTATAAAGCCGTTGAAGGTAATGGAGATTAAGGAAAAGCCTTAAGCCAAGCCTATAGCTTATGTATGTATATTTTTTGTATTGTTTATTAGAATCTAAATATTTCCATGGAAACTAATCATAAAATTTATTTCAAGTATGGACGCACCTTCGTATGTTATTTAAAATAAATATGCACCGTCGTTTTTATTTGGTTATTTTTTATAATTTTTGCTTTATTTCTTGTTGCTAATGGAGGAGTTAAACGTCACTCTAGTTTTTTTTTTTTTTTGGGGGGTTTCATTGATGTTCACAATTTATAGAAATAGAGTACCTATTACTAAATTTTTATTTTTTATTGATTTATTCATTGAAATTTACAACTGTATTGTAACAATATACGTAAATGGCAGGAATGATAAAGACAAGTAGAGAAACTACCCATTGGTAGTACTCAAATATTAAATTCAACTAAGATCACGAGGCCATCTTCTTTTCAGAGCCCTCGGAGGATTATCAGGAATTGAAAAAGTAGCTAGGTTTGAAACGAATGGGTTTGAGTGGGAATAAAGTTTTTTATGAAAAGATTGATATCGGATTCGGGCCACATCAGTAACAAACGGGACATTAAGATCTTTATGGATGATTTCGTACGTAACAAAGTAAGGAGCATTGAGGATTATGGATTGTGAAGATTGGAGAGAGGAATGCCATAGCTTAGTAGGGCCCAGAACCTCTACTTTGTAAGTTCAAATAGGTATTTAAATAGTATGCATATGAGTCTTTTGTATTTGATTGGGAGCTTCTTTAAATGAAAGATAGATGGGTGATAAGTGGGTCAACTTCAAACTTCTCACAACTTCGTAGCATTACAAACTTTTTCATTATGGATCACTTTGTTCGTAACAAAGTAAGGAGCATTGAGGATATAACGAAGGATCTTAGATTGTAAGAATTGAATACGAGAGGAATTCGATGGCTTAGGGGATCCCTAAAGCTCTACTCCGTAAGTCTAGATGGGTCTAATGATTGTCATGTATATGAGTCTTTTGTAATTAATTGTGTGCTTAGAGCTAGTTATAGTCCATTAAATGTTGAAATAGCCTGAAACGACGAGCTGCGTTACTAAATCTTCTTTTTTAAACAATTGATTTTTTTTTTTAGATTTTTAAATTAAACGTAATGCTGAAAAAATAAAAAACAGGTTGCAATCAGTATTGCGCTAATACACAATACCGAAGCATTTAAACAAAAAAATAAATTAATTGATTTTGTAATATGAGCTTGTAAGCCTTCTGAACGAATTGGAAACGGAATCTACGACTTTTTTCTTGATTTTTCTATCTTATAGGAGGATTTCATATAAGAATCTTGTCATGGCGGATTCCTAGGCCAAACAGATATGTTGAATATTGTTCAAGGAAGCTCTAGGATAAAATACAGATTTGTAGGGCGACAATTTTTATTTTTACCACAAGTATTAAATAATTATTGTGCATATTGACTGTTCCGTGATTAATTCATTAATATAGTTAATTTCGAAGAATATGCGAAATGTCATCAGAAATAATCTTAAGCATTATTTATTTTGCTTTATTATGAGCTTCCACGGTCACCTTTTGACCCAATGGTTTTCTCTAAATAAACATATAACCGAAAAATCCTGAAAAATGGATTCATATTGTTTTACAACCTGTCGATCAAATACGTTTGGTTGCGGCCTGTGATCAGACTTGACAATTAAGCAAATACTATGAAAATTTACGCAGGAACGTAACTATGCTTGACCGGCGCAATTAGCGGGACTTGAGGTTTGCGCCCTCCCCCATTCCAATCCTCCCACAAAATTAAGGTGCAAAAAATTGTAGGTTTAAAGGTTTTTGATCCAAGAATTTCACTTCTTGCCACTGCCTAGTTGCAGCCCCGAATCTACGATAGATAGATATATGGACGTAAAATCTCTCTTACGTTCGACTGTCGGTATGGAGTATTCATGGCAAGCATATACAATGTCTTGATATATTTCTGTCACATTTCCTGTCCCGCTTGTGATCAGCATGTTGATGAGCTTATGAGATCGAGACAATACTATTGCTGAAAAACTAGACGGATGTTTCGTTTTCCGCCCTCAGTTTCGCATTCCGTAGTTAAATTATGGTGTTCTTTTTGCAGCAACTGGCAGGTGAAGGAGATTTGAAAATCGCTCGAATAAGTTGGATAAAGTAACCTTCAAAAGTAAGGTGTCCATGTTGGCACACATCAACAGCGCCAAATCCAGTAAAAAAAAATTCAGATGTTCCGTATTACCGAAAACAGGAAGTATTATCAAAAGACCATTACTATAAGTATTGGGTTTCTTCCCAAATGTTTTTGTTCAACGAAGAGAGTAGGCGAAAAAGGAACCAAATTCTGTCTCTACTCTTTCTTTACCTATTCTCCTTACTTTCGCCGGAACTTAGTTCAAATGCTGAAATTTTCTTACTTTGTTTAATAAGTGATTTATAGCTTCAATGTGTTTCTTTTCAGGGAAATATAATTGTTCAATTTAAGAGCATAAAATTCTGCGTTTCATGAGCGTCTTACATTATACATTGGATCAAGGAATATGGTTGAAATTGACTGTCGAAACTGGTAGGAAGTTTTTAACCATTAACTCAAGAAAATTCGAAAAGTACATACTTTTTTAAGCTTTAATAAACTGGCGTGAAATGGACCGTTAAAAGCTATCATGGGTCAAATAGAAATATGACGTCAATTATTGTGACAAATACGATCTCCTGACATCCAACATTTATTTCGTCCAGTAATGCTTATTTTGTTGGCATATTAGAGGACGCATCCGCTCTTCAAATCGCCACCTCATTCGTCGGTTAAGGTGAATTATCTTTTAGAGGCATTTCTCTTTATCAACATTTCAACCGTAAGTTCGCTTGTTAAATGAAATTTCAAGTTTCGTGATTTCAGTTTTAAATTTCATATTCGAAGAAACGAAATTCAATCGACTTATATGAGTTTCGTTCATTTGCGCATTATTTGGAATTATATTGGTTTCTAGCAGTAAGTCCTTTCATCAAATGAATCCGCCGTGTTCCGAACGTGTTCTTTGTCCATTGATAAGGCTTGAAATCAAATGATATTACTCAAAAATATGTATTTATAATGTTTCTGTTATCTTAACTCAATCAGGTAATGTTGAAATTTAACCAGTCGCCCAACAGCTGAAAAAATAAGAGTTTTAATCCGCAATATTTCTTGATAACATTTATCGGCATTAAATAGTTTTCACATATTTTGATATTATTCTAAATTCGGTTCTGTCGATTGACTAATTTGTTAATTGCATTATTATTACATTTAGAAATCGACAACATAAATTATTTATGTAAAAATCAAAAATATGAAAATTATACTTAAGGTATTATTCAAAGATTCCAAGTCAAGTTCTCTGGATTCTCAAAATTGATGCTTTTTGTAATAAGTTAACCCATTCTAAAAATGAAGTATCAAATCTTATTAGGTTTTGTTTAGTTTTAACTATTGTGAGATTCGGTTTTTCTCCTTTAGATGGCATTCAAATGGAATAAATAGCGAAAAATAATTTCTAAAGCTTGGATTGATTAGTTGGATTTAGGTGTGTTTAAATCTTGAATCGCTGCGGCGAAAGAAACCTTGGCCCATAACCTCTCGCTTATGCGCCCGTCCATATAGAGGGAGCCCTTGCCCTCCCCCCGCTAGCCTTAACACATTTTTAAACAAATACTTCCAATTCATAATTCATGAAGCAGTTATAAAAAAAATAATTATTAGTTAAGTTAAAATCATTGGTAAATGAAGTAAATTAAACTGCAACTCCAAAAAAATATGAACACATAATTCTAATTCAGAGTAGACGATAGGACTCCTGGAAATTGTTGTAAGGCTAAGGTTGACATACGTCCGGAATTTTCCGGACATGTCCGGAAATATCGGTCTAAGTCCGGAATGCGGGGGGAATTCTAAGCCGTCCGGAATTTCTACAATTCAGGTAAAGAAATAAATAAAAAATCAAATTAACTCAAGATTTTTATTAAAAATCAATTTTACATTATTATAAATTATTGTTAAATTACAGTTGGCCCTTTTTCTACTTTCATAAAGGAATATTTGGTTTTCATCACTTCAGTAAACGTGCACTGTCGTTTTCTACCACTTGACGCCATTTTCGTAATCTTTAACACAAATTGACTTCACTATTAAAAGAAATGTTGCACTTTTTGATTTGCCTTACTCAAAAACGGATCTAATTAAATCTGAAAACAGACGAAAGACTAAACAAAGGGTAGGCGTAGGCACAAAGAGGTCGTGGAGGTGGAGGGGTGAGCTGTGGGGGATAGGGTAACATCCATGCCCGCTTCCATTCATTCAGACACATACAGTGTAGAACGTACTCTCACGAGAAAATACTAGAATTAGCTCCGTTTTCTCACAAAAAGACATTAACATTATATTTAAAAGAATGTCCGGAATTTTTTTCAAAAAGCCGAATTTTTTCCGGAATTTTCATTTTTTGATCTGGTAACCCTATGTAAGGCGCTCACTACCATTATATTAAATGCTAGTTATTTAATTACTATGGAATTGTTTGTTTTAGCCTAATTCTATTTAGGGAGGAATAAGAAAGCACATGGAAGATTAATTGTATTGTTCTTATAAATCCTGATTTTCATACTCTGTTCATTTATGATGTTTAATTTTTAATGAACTGTTTTAATAATTATAAGAAAAAAATATTGATTTAAGATCATTTTTATGTTAAAGTAGTTTTAGTTTTTTAGAGTGGCTTAATCTTCCTTTGCAATTACTTAGTTTTATTCAATTTATTTTACTTGTTTAAATTATTGTTTTGTTTTTTTCTATCCCTAAAGGCATTTCATTTCAGAGGATCCAAACAATCTTTAAGATCTTAATCAATTTTAAAGATCATATCTGTTCCAAGTAATCTTAAAAATTGTCAAATAAAACTACCAATAATTAATAGGCATTTAATTAAATATTGAAGTCTTAATTGTATTGCACATAAGAATTTCAAGTAGTGTCATAATTATTAATTAAAATCATACAAGCCATTTTGTTTTCTTTCCCAATATATGTATTATATATAAATATTTTTATTATAAAAATTTTACAAAATTTAATAAATCTTTTTTTAATAAAAAAAATTATTATAAATTATACTACATTAAATATTAATGTAGTTATTAAATATATAATAATATAAATGCTATGTAAAGTATATACTACAGAATTAGCAATATCCCTATTCATTTTTGCGCAGTATATGTCTTAACCCTACTCCACTACCCTACCCCTCGTATCCTACGACAAATTTGCTACTCCTGAGTTGTCTACGACCCATGGCCTTGAACTTCATCTTTCCATTAAAAAATCTATCATTTAGGGCTTAAAATAAAAAGTACAAAACCTGTAATAATAGAAACATCAGCAGGCGCTGACAAAGAAGCACAGTGGGTAGGGGAGGAGGGTTAAGAATTCAGATACAATACCATTATTGAAAATTACAAAGTAGTAGGTAGTGGCTACATTAGATTGATGACTTCTGCTAAAAATTGATGAACCAGCCATCATTTTTACTCAGCTAGTGAGTGGGCGATTCGTTTCACTAAATTTATGATTCTCCTTATTTGGTTCTAAGGATGGATTTTGAGTGTGGGCTTACTGTTGACTGAAGTATCTATTAATTGTCATTTAGTTAAATAGAATTAAGGTAGTCCAAAGTAATTAATTAATTAAAATTCACAACTGCATTAAATTAAAGAATACAACATGTAAATATTACGAATGATATATAATGGCCGAAAGTAAAGGCAAGTATAAAAACTACCCACTGGTAGAACTCAAATTACAGATTTAAGTTAAACGGTCACAAGGCTATGTTCTTTTCAAATACCTTGAAGGATTATCGGGAACTTAGGTTTATCTTGAAGGTAAAGTTAGGTTTTAATCTAATGGGTTTGAGTGGAATTAAAGTTTGTCATCAAAGGATTGGTTTTGGGTTCGGGCCAAATAAGCAGCTGATAAAACATTAAGATCATTATAAATAAAATAAAAATAACCTGGTGAAATTCATTATAACAATTTGTTTTATGAGAGTTCTGGTTGACCAGTGATGAGTTCTATAATAATGTCAATCTCTTATTTTTCTAGGAAGCGAAACAAAACAATTGTGGGGCCGAGTGTTTAGAAATTGGTCCATGCAACTTTGAAGACCTGTAACTTTCTATTAACTGTAACGAATAAGTATTAAGAATCATTTTCCTTAGCTTAAAACTGTTTCACTTCCTAGAAAATGCATTTGACATTATAATAAAGTTGGGGGGGGGGGCTACCAGACCTTTCTAGAATCTTTTCTAGAAATGAATTCTAGAAAGATTATTATGAATTTCACTTTTAGTTTTATTCAATTTCCTTGGGAAAAAAATTTAATCTCCCTAAGAGTTTTAAAGATCATCTATAGTAGCTGAAGGGGTACAGTTAATAGGAAAAAGGATGTAAGAAGTGTTAAATTAGTCCACTCCCCATCTTTGTTTGTTTTTTTCTTTATTTCTAAAAACTATAGAGAAATCTTGAACACTCTGAGGGTTACCTGGATAAAAATATATACATAATATTTTTATGTGAGGGTCCAAATTCACAGAGGTCCTAATTGTTACTTTAGGGACCCTAGAGTTTCTTATGGAATGGTTTATAGATTCAAGCGTAATTTTGAGTCAAATTAATACCTTATACTTTTTTTATCCAATATATCCTGATGGCATTTTAATTATTAAAAATTCTTTCAAAGTATAGATAATTAAATAAGTTTACTTTCATTCCACAGACTAAGTATTGGGTTGACAATAAGAAATAAGAAAACAACAAAAAGTATTGTTATTTTAAATAAAATTATTGGATGAATATTACTATTTGTATTTACAATAAGCACCATGCGCCAATAAACTATACATCAATGTCCTTAACACTTTAATTTATAATCCGTTTTTTTTCAATGCAATGGACATTTAAAGGTATAATTTTTTAAAAAAATATGCATAATTAAAACTAATAAACAATTCCAATTAAGCATGATTGAGTAATTGTATTTGTAGTTAATGTTTTCTGAAATATGTTTTTTGAATTTTCAGCTATCTTATTAGTCTACAAAGTTTCAACAGCAAAAAAATTGGGTGCTGCTTAACTTTCGACAATACATTGAATAAAATGTTAATAGTAATAGTATAAATTATTAATTGAAGGAATTGTTTTATACAGTAGTTTAAAAATTTAGTCCAGGATAAGCTAAACACACGTAATGAATTTTTGTTGTGATCACGGGTTTATATTGGTACTTCAAGGAAGAAATAGTTGGGGGTGCAGTCAATGAAAACATCAAAATAAGGATAACTTATTTATTATGTGCCGACGTTTCGGCCTACAATGTAGGCCATCTTCAGGGCTAAGAGAAACAAAACAGAAATATATAAAAACGTAGCAGCAACAAGAATATATAAAGTGGTACAGGATTGGAAATAAATTATATTATTGAAATAAAATTAGATATGATGAAATAGTGAATAGAAGATATAAGATAAATAAGAATGCATATAAGACAGGTTACAGAATAATAAACTTAAAAAGTGATGGATAAAAATAAAATGTAGATGATGAACAGAAATTCTAATAGTGACAGATAAACTAATACAAGAATAAGAATATAAAATAGGAAAAATACATATCAAAAAGGGATAAAATGTAAACAATAATATAAAGGGAAAGAAAAATGAGGAGGTAAAAGGAAAGATACAAAATAAGAAGATAAAATATAGAAAAAGGGGGGAATAAAGTGTAATAATACAAGCATAAATAGAAAGAAAGGCTTGATAAATTTCAAAAATTAAACATTGAAAAAAAAGGGGTATATATCTATGAACTATGAAGAATGAAAAGAAAAGGAAAAAAAGTGAGGAAAGTTAATATGTAACTGTATACAATTAGAAAGAAGTGGCATAAATGCAAAATAAGATGAGAATTTAATATAAACATATAGAAAGTAGGTGAAGAAATACAGTAGATGAAAAATATGAGGCTAAATAAGAATGAACTCTATACTATTAACATATGATGGATGCCAAAAGTAGGTGTGAGAACAGGTGCGAAGAAAGGTGAATGTGAAAAGGAAGGAGATAAGATAAAAGTGTACTAACCGAATAAAACAACTTGCAGGTTAGGCCGCTCAGAGACAAGTAAGCAAGAAAACCGTTACACCGGGCAGGCGGAGGCGATAAAGGCGAACTCTGACGGCCAAAAAATAATGACACAGGAGGGGGAAGGAGAAAGGTAGAATCGGTGGATGTAAGAGACCGTAAATAATGTAAAAGGCGTGAAAAATTAAAAATTAAAAATTAAATAAAATTAAAAAGGAAAATTGCAGATGCAGTGGATATAAGTGACCGTAAAAAATGTAAATTGAGAGAAAAATAAAAATTAAAAGTGGTATTATATCTATGAACTATGAAGAATGAAAAGAAAAAGAAAATAAGTGAGGAAAGTTAATATGTAACTGTATACAATTAGAAAGAAGTGGCATAAATGCCAAAATAAGATGAGAATATAATATAGGCGATCTAATATAATATAGGCGATCTCGAGAAAAATAAAAAGTAAAAGTCAAATGGTCAAAATGTAATTTAAAAAGGCATAATAAATTAAGAATGTAAGGTTATTTTAGTAAATTAAAAATATGGGCGTAGGTTAGGGATAGGTGATGGGAGTCGGTCTTGGCATTAACGGTAGAGGAATCTAAATTGATGTGAATGGTTTCTGAGAGGATGCGTTTATTATAATTAGGAACGGAGGCTAGGATCGACGTGTTTTCGAAGTCAAAAATGTGGTTAAAGGATAGGGCGTGTTCAGAGAGTTTAGAAGCGGTTGGGTTGTGGGAGGAAATGGAGTATTTGTGTTGGGTAATGCGGTCTTTAAGTAGGTTTTTGGTTTCGCCGATGTAGGAAGAGTTGCAGTTGGGAGTAGAACAAGGAATGCGATAGACGACCTGAGAACGATGTTTTAGTGGAATGGGATCTTTAACACGGGTATAAATATTGGAGAGTTTGTTGTGGGATTTAAAGGCGATGCGTAAATTGGGGATAGCGGAACTTAGGGATTTTTGAATGTTATTAGAGAGGGAGGGTATATATGGCAAGGATCTGTATATAGGGATAGAAGGCGGATGTGGAGAACGGGTGCGGGTGGGTGGGTTATAATGGTGATGGATGAGTTTATTGATAACATGGGGAGGAAAATTGTTTTTTAATAGGATTGCTTTGATGCGTTGGGTGTTGGTGTTATGGAAGCAAGCGTCGGAGAGGGATAGGCCACGGTGGATGATATTGTTGGCGACATTGATTATTTGGTGGTGCGGATGTTGGGAGTAATAATTGAGGAGTCTGCCAGAATAGGTGGGTTTCGTATACCAATCAGTGGATAAGGTGTGATCGGGATTTCTAATGATACGGAGGTCAAGGAAAGGTAGGGATTTGTTATGTTCAAGTTCATTGAATTCAATCCCTACCTTTCCTTGACCTCCGTATCATTAGAAATCCCGATCACACCTTATCCACTGATTGGTATACGAAACCCACCTATTCTGGCAGACTCCTCAATTATTACTCCCAACATCCGCACCACCAAATAATCAATGTCGCCAACAATATCATCCACCGTGGCCTATCCCTCTCCGACGCTTGCTTCCATAACACCAACACCCAACGCATCAAAGCAATCCTATTAAAAAACAATTTTCCTCCCCATGTTATCAATAAACTCATCCATCACCATTATAACCCACCCACCCGCACCCGTTCTCCACATCCGCCTTCTATCCCTATATACAGATCCTTGCCATATATACCCTCCCTCTCTAATAACATTCAAAAATCCCTAAGTTCCGCTATCCCCAATTTACGCATCGCCTTTAAATCCCACAACAAACTCTCCAATATTTATACCCATGTTAAAGATCCCATTCCACTAAAACATCGTTCTCAGGTCGTCTATCGCATTCCTTGTTCTACTCCCAACTGCAACTCTTCCTACATCGGCGAAACCAAAAACCTACTTAAAGACCGCATTACCCAACACAAATACTCCATTTCCTCCCACAACCCAACCGCTTCTAAACTCTCTGAACACGCCCTATCCTTTAACCACATTTTTGACTTCGAAAACACGTCGATCCTAGCCTCCGTTCCTAATTATAATAAACGCATCCTCTCAGAAACCATTCACATCAATTTAGATTCCTCTACCGTTAATGCCAAGACCGACTCCCATCACCTATCCCTAACCTACGCCCATATTTTTAATTTACTAAAATAACCTTACATTCTTAATTTATTATGCCTTTTTAAATTACATTTTGACCATTTGACTTTTACTTTTTATTTTTCTCGAGATCGCCTATATTATATTAGATCGCCTATATTATATTCTCATCTTATTTTGGCATTTATGCCACTTCTTTCTAATTGTATACAGTTACATATTAACTTTCCTCACTTATTTTCTTTTTCTTTTCATTCTTCATAGTTCATAGATATAATACCACTTTTAATTTTTATTTTTCTCTCAATTTACATTTTTTACGGTCACTTATATCCACTGCATCTGCAATTTTCCTTTTTAATTTTATTTAATTTTTAATTTTTAATTTTTCACGCCTTTTACATTATTTACGGTCTCTTACATCCACCGATTCTACCTTTCTCCTTCCCCCTCCTGTGTCATTATTTTTTGGCCGTCAGAGTTCGCCTTTATCGCCTCCGCCTGCCCGGTGTAACGGTTTTCTTGCTTACTTGTCTCTGAGCGGCCTAACCTGCAAGTTGTTTTATTCGGTTAGTACACTTTTATCTTATCTCCTTCCTTTTCACATTCACCTTTCTTCGCACCTGTTCTCACACCTACTTTTGGCATCCATCATATGTTAATAGTATAGAGTTCATTCTTATTTAGCCTCATATTTTTCATCTACTGTATTTCTTCACCTACTTTCTATATGTTTATATTAAATTCTCATCTTATTTTGCATTTATGCCACTTCTTTCTAATTGTATACAGTTACATATTAACTTTCCTCACTTTTTTTCCTTTTCTTTTCATTCTTCATAGTTCATAGATATATACCCCTTTTTTTTCAATGTTTAATTTTTGAAATTTATCAAGCCTTTCTTTCTATTTATGCTTGTATTATTACACTTTATTCCCCCCTTTTTCTATATTTTATCTTCTTATTTTGTATCTTTCCTTTTACCTCCTCATTTTTCTTTCCCTTTATATTATTGTTTACATTTTATCCCTTTTTGATATGTATTTTTCCTATTTTATATTCTTATTCTTGTATTAGTTTATCTGTCACTATTAGAATTTCTGTTCATCATCTACATTTTATTTTTATCCATCACTTTTTAAGTTTATTATTCTGTAACCTGTCTTATATGCATTCTTATTTATCTTATATCTTCTATTCACTATTTCATCATATCTAATTTTATTTCAATAATATAATTTATTTCCAATCCTGTACCACTTTATATATTCTTGTTGCTGCTACGTTTTTATATATTTCTGTTTTGTTTCTCTTAGCCCTGAAGATGGCCTACATTGTAGGCCGAAACGTCGGCACATAATAAATAAGTTATCCTTATTTTGATGTTTTCATTGACTGCACCCCCAACTATTTCTTCCTTGAATTAGAAGATACAGTCGACCAACTCTTCTCTAACGTTTATATTGGTAACGGGTTTATGTTGTGCTCTACCTTTTACTCAGTATTAAAAATTTTAGTCTGTAAATTTATGACTGTAACATTCGTAATGTTCTGAACAGTGATGCTTGTTGTTGTGATGATTGTTTCAAGGGTGGATTTGATTATAAGAAGGCACACTAGAATTTAATAGAAAAGTAATTTTATTCTGGGACTTCAGTCTGATACTTAAAACTATTTGCAGCTAAACTGGAGGTGGGGGCTGGGGATGTGTAGTGGGGTAAGAGAGTTCCTTCCACAACACCTTTATTGTTATATATATGTATGTATGTATTGGTATATATGTACCTTCGTGTTCAATTTGAGATCTAAAAAATAGATTTTTATGTGTTCCTCCAATACATTTTAGTTAATTGGTAAGAATTCTTTGAGCTCAAAACATGTTTATTCATTATCAGAGGACTTTTTTTTTCAGATATCTGATATAGTAGTTGGTGAAGAGCCCAATGTTTCAGCAAAAGATGTACTGCTTCGGTGGGCGAAGAAATCAACTGCCAAGTATCCAGGTGTCAAAGTTGGTGATTTCACTTCTTCTTGGAGAGATGGATTGGCATTCAATGCCATCATCCACAGAAACAGGTTTGATATACATCTGATTATTAAATATTTTATTTAGTAGGGTATGTTAAGTGCTACTTGTAGGTAGATCAAAATTATTAATTACCTCTCAGTGGATTCACAGAAAGGTAAAGGGAAATGTTTTCCTGAAATAGCTACTGAGCAAACAAAAGTACAGCTAATATTAAAATTTTATGGTTTTAAGAAGTTGAAAACGTATTTCTTTTTTTAAATGTATTTATTTCATGTAATAAATAAAAAACCTAGCGAACCCGAAAGCATAATGCTGATACCACCATTCTCCACTTACAAACTCTGTCCACTGACCACTACCCAGGCCCAAATCCTTCAGATCACTCAACGCAATCTCCCCACATACACCTCGGTCTACCCCTCAGACGATTCCCAGTCAGCACAGCACTTATTAACTTATTAGGAATTTGTTCGTTACTCACCCCAACAACTTTACAAGCCCATCTTAATCTTAATCTTTACAAGCCCAATCACTTTAATAATATAAACCAAGTGCATGCTTCGAAATTCCAAATTGTGTAATCTCCTGAATTCTCCAATGACCTCATCCTTTCTCGGACCAAATATTCTCAGTAACACCTTATTTTTGAATACCTGGATACCTTGTTCATCCCTAAGCGTTAATGGCCACATTTCACATCCATTAAGAAGAGTTGGAAGGATGATGATTTCTTAAATTCCGATTTTTAGATTTCGGGACAAAAGACCCAAGCTTAGTAATGTTGAGACCGAATAATAACAAGCATTTTTTGCCTTTAATCGTGCCTTTATCTCCTCTTGAATTTGTTTTTATCTAGTTATCAATACTAGATCAATACTTAAATACTTGGAATTTATTTCATGCAGAAATACAATTTTTTTTTTATCCTACTAATTACAAATTATAAATTTTTAGACGTTAATAATCAAAGTTGTCTACTATTACATCTATTTAACTGCATAGTTTGACTAATCAATTTTATTGATATTTTCAGGGTTTGTGTTGGTTGAAACAAGCTTATTGTTCAATATTTTTATTTTGAAGATTATAAATAAAAATAAATTATAAATATACAATTGACCTTACTCAACAAAATCCCAATTAAAGTAATGTTCAATGAAGATTCTTCCCCGTGTATAAATCGCAAAAATTGCGAGAACACGGGGATCTGGATCGGTGAAGAGAATAGATTTGTCTGACTTGGATACGACCCCTGGTAGCTCAGTGGTTAGAGCACTGCACTAGAGATGCTGGTCAGGGCAAATCTTTTCTCTTCAAAATAAAAATATTCACCATCAAAAGAACAATAAATAAAAAGAAATTATAAAGCTTACTCTTAGTTTGTCATTGAACCCTCAAGTACTGTCATAGTTTTTTCTTATGCTAGTACTGACACGACACCTGGTTCCATGGACCATCTGATTTGAAAATTCATTAATAAATACAAAATAAAATATTTCAACAGTTTATTGTTTGTTATTAATTATATGAACCTTTTTGCATTTCCCACAACCAATGAATTTATGATATGTTTCCAAATTTCAGTAAACAAACAAAACAAATAAGATCAATTAAGGAAATTGTGAAAATTATAAACTACATATTTTAAAAAATATATATTCTCTTACATATTTTAAAACTTGTATGTTTATTACGAATTAATTACAATATATTTAATTTTGATTTTATACAACAAAAACCTATTAATGAAAATAAAAGTACTTTTCAAAATTAAAATTATCAATTTTTCAAGAAATCTACCCACAGTTTCATTGAACACTCCAAACATATTGGCTTTTTGCATATATCCCAAGTGAAAGATATTTTCCTCTCTTTTTTTTTTTTTTTTTGTTTACATATCATCTGACAAGAGGTGTAATTGGTCACACAACATCAGGCTATCAGTCCTAATAAATATTTTGATTTGCAAGATTGGGGTTCTATAATTGTAACAGCATTAAAAAATAAAATAAAATAATGTATAAATTTAAAAAAATCAATATTTTGATGAAATTTATAAATTTCAAATTATCACTGATTAATATTAACTTATAAATATAAAACGTTAAATGAAAGCTTACCTTGAAAAATCAATGTGAAGTCACATAATTACTGAGGTATGGTCCACTGGATCTATGGCTGATAGGACGGTGCTACTTCGGTAGTCCCAAATTTCACCTATAGAGGTTTAATAAGGATTGATATATTTAACACGCTCAGTGCTAATAGAAAAATCCGTAATCATCCATAAGTGCGACACGGGGTCAATCAACCCCGTGCAGTAACTATCCACAAGTGCGTCACGGGGTCAATTGGCCCTGTGTTCTTTCCTTAGTTTAAACGTATTCAGCTTGCTGAAAATTGATTAATTTTGGAAAAATCAATTGTTTTCCCACTTCATAGGTTTATGTCAGTATACCACAACAGCAGGACATTAGCCCCATTCGTTATTTATAACTCACGGTTATAGTGTGATTTTAACTTAGATTCGGTTTTGAAAACCGATTATAATTGGGAGTTATAATAGATATAACCAAATTTTTATAACTCTTCTATTAACGAGGTTATAATCTTTAGGTTATATTTCCATCAGTTAAATATGAAAAGCGTGCCAAAAAGGGATCATCACAAGGGACAAAAAGGGGAAGGGAGCGAATGACTCGTCATTTCCGAGAAAAGTAGCACGAGGGGAAAGCACAATAAAGGGCCGTCTCAAAAGTAGAGGGGAGTGAGTGACTCGTCATTTTTCGAAAAAAGTAGCACTAGAGGTCTAATTTTAAACCTCAGTGCGGCCCGGGGTCATTTAACCCCGTTCTATTTTTTATCGAATTTTGAGAGATTATTGAAGTTTATAACATATAGCCATATTAGTTTCAACCCTTTGAAAAAATCAAAAGCTGAAACAGGTTCGAGCATTTTTTAAAGTTTACCTCTTACAGGCTAAGCAATAGTGGAAAGTTCCACAAGGGGTCAATTGACCCCGCAACGCACGGAACGTGTTAATGAGTACCTGACACCACATCTCCTCTAAAGGAAGACATAGCCAAGGATTTTTTACTTCCTTTTAGAAATCCTTAGGGCACCTACCAAAGTTTGATTAGCATAACAACATAAATGGTCGCTATGCTAACCAATCACTACATTACAGGTGATCCCTACCCTGTTAAGCTGTTTCTTTTCTGAGTATTAGTGTTAATGAACCATGCATACTGATTAGGTCTTGAGGAACAGAATGAGTATAAGCTTCAGTGGGTTCATGTGCTCAGTAACCCAATAATCTAATTTTATATTTTCATTTTTTGTTATGATATTTACTCACTGTTAATCTTAAAATATTTAAACAAAAAATCG
This sequence comes from Arma custos, assembly GCA_037127475.1. Taxonomy (NCBI): domain Eukaryota; kingdom Metazoa; phylum Arthropoda; class Insecta; order Hemiptera; family Pentatomidae; genus Arma; species Arma custos. Next base: position 14,621,106 of record CM073761.1, read on the forward strand.
TTACAGTGGGGTGTTAATGATGTGTGTTTAAGATAAAAAAAGGTAATTTGATTTATACAGATATAAACATTTCAATAGATATAGGGCAATGAGTCTTGCATAGCTTTGTTCTGTGTCCTTTAGAGAAGGTTAAGTAATAAGTTTTTTTATTTTTCATTTTATTTTTTTTTTTGTATTATTTTTTTAATTTATTATAAACCAGTTTTATAAGTTTTTATTTATACATTAGAGCTTTGCATGATGATTATAATTCTAAATTTTATTTGCAATGTGAAACTTTAGTATTTCTGTTACTGTTTTTTTAATGTAATTTTTTACAAAACTGATATTCAATGAAAAATGGTTTTCCTAATATAATTTATTTAAAAATGACGGCTCATTTTATTTATTAAAACAGTGTTACAATAAGAAGCTGAACAGTATTATTTTATGCCTAGACCTGACCTTTTACCTGAATGGAGGGAAATCCGAAGGAGGACCGTCCGAGAGAGACTTGAAACTGCATTCTATACTGCTGAAAAGGTTGGAGTTACTAGGCTTCTGGATCCTGAAGGTTTGATTTGTTTAAATGATTGTGTAATTACCTATAAAAAATAGTGGTAAATCATTATTATTTGGTCGCCCAAATCGTTACTGTAATCTTCATAGTTAAAGCATATTACATTTTTAAATTGTCTGATGTAATTCATGTGAAAAATACTTTTTTAAATATTTCTATATATTTTTTTAAATGAAGAGGCCTAGTGATTGATTTAATCTCCAAAAATTGGTTGAATTTTTGTTTTAAGAGTTAGAAATTTTATTGGAATCATAAATCCGTATTAAAAAAAAAGAAAAAAAAAAGCCTTTCCACTACAACCCATGAAGGGTCCGGGGTTCAGTACATGGTAGAGACAGTACTAGATCACGCTCAACCGCCAGATTTTTCCTCTTTATTTTGACTACCCACTTTTAGAGGCTGGGTGAGCCCCAGGAGGGTCCTAGATCCTAAAGGATCCATCTCCGGCTGCTAACAAACTAAATGAAAGTCTGGCCCCAGGATTTGAACCAGGATTTTCGACATGGCAACTCAGTGCTCTACCACTGACCCACTCCACTCGCTAAATCCTTGTAAAACAGAAATAAAGAACTCATTTACATTTGTACTATTACAGTAAAACCTCTACTAACGGACACCCCTAAATAGACGTCACTCCCCATTACCGGACGATTTTTTTTGCACCAACATTTTAGTACAATTTTTAAGGCATTTGAACCTCTATTTAACGAAACCTCTCATTAACGGGCACGGACAGGCTGTGTTGGTTATAAATCGATTAAAAAAACCTCTAAAAGACGGATAGAGTGACTTTATCCCTTTCCCGTTTCTCGGAAACAATTAGTTGTTTCCGGTCTAAGAAAACAGGGACAGCTGTGTTTACTTTTGAGTAAAGGTTTTCCACATAAATACTTTTTTTTTTATTCTCGAACTTGCTTTATTAAAATTTAGTTCTGTTCTAACCCTCGTGGCAGGCGGCTGAAAATGTCTCCCTCACGTAAGAGACTCACTTTAGAAAAAAAAATAAATGTAATCGACTTTTATGACCGTGAAAAGTTAAGTGTACGTGCGCTAGCGGAAAGACTCAATATCGGTAGGACACAAGTTTCGGGAACACTCAAAAACTGTGCGATGTTTTTTTTTTATTCTACTTACCTTTTAAATACATTGGAAATTGAATAAGAGAGAATTAATTTGTACAAATACATATTTATAAAAAAATAAAACCTCCCTTTAAAGGACACCTTTAAATAACGGACAAAAATATTTGCACCCGGGCTGTCCGTTAATTCGAGGTTTTACTGTATTTGCTTTGGATAATTATATAAAACTAGCTTTTGCCTGCAACTTCGTCCGTGTTGATTTTAAATAGAAATCTATGTTGAGTTTATACGGAAAGTGAATTTTGAATTCCATAAATGAACTCCATACAACAACAACAATGGCTTAGAGCATTTGTGAATTGAGCCAGCCTACCAATGCTTATCCCTTCGTTGAAAGATTTTAATAAACTGTCCTATTAAATATTAAATGGCATAATTATAGAACTATTGATAAGTTTTCTATTGAAATCCACCATATAATATCAAAAACTGTAATGTCTAGGTGTTTATTTTGCAAAATCATGAATACAATTATTATTATGTTAAAATGAAGCCTGCTTACTAAATTCACATCTCTAACTTAACATGGTACAATTTCCCGTATTTTACACTTTTCAGAGTTGATTTTCAAAAAATAAAAAAACACGTATGTCTTTATTTCTAATTCTCTATTAATTAACACGTTATTAAAAAAACATGTATTTCTTTATCTCTAATTCTAGTTCATAAAAATATCTATTTAACATGAAACATTGTTGATCTTGGTATTGAATGAGACCTGGACATAAGATATCACCTTTCTAGGATAGGCATAAGAGAATTCAAAAGATCCTACTTAAGAAAGGGATCTCAAAAAAATATTTTTCTTTTAATTATTCTTTTAGGCTTCCACGACCACTATTATTACAAAAGACTTTGTTTATTTCTTCTGGTTTAGACCGTGTAGATAAATTTCTCGCCACCGTTTCGTCAACCATGCTGATGACTTCCTCAGGGCTGAGATGAGAATTTTTCTTTTGTTAATAATTTCTAACAATGGGCATATCGATGCCTTAGTTCACAAATGTGTTAAGTGCAAATTTTTCAAAAATGGGTTTTGTTGTTGATATAAAATTAATAGAGAAGCTGTGAAGGTTACAAAAATATATTCTGTGCTTAAACTTAAACTGTATTTCTTGTGTTAAATTATTATCAAATTTTACTCCTGTAAAATCTTGTTTTCGGCACTTAACACATATGTGAACTAAGGCATCGATATATTCTGTTATCTTTATTCTAAAGATTCTACCAAGTTTTAAAGATTCAAAAACATTTAAAGGTTTTGAGATAGGTGAATTCCAATAAAAGTAAATTTAAGTAAGGAATCTTATCTCTTCATAACAAAAGAAATATTTATTATAGTATTTTGTCATAGATTTCTTTTTATTAGTTTTGAAACAGGTAGTTCTTACTATCTTCAGGTAGTTCCGTACTTAGGGTTTACTACCTACTTACTGTTATTCTGGAACAATTTTAAATTATTTATTCCTTCAACAAATTTTAAAGTTTTATTTATTATTCAATTGGCTTTTCTATTTTCGATATAATTTTAATAATTTCCATTAAGCGATGCCTTTTTTTTTTGTTTGTTTCATTTTTTTGTAATTGTAGGAATGGTTTCGAATAACGGTCGTTTTAAAAATTTATGTCTTTCGTGACCAGAAGTTGCATTTACGGCTAAATTAAGTTGTAGAAATAAAAGTTCGATAAGACTATTAAAAGAAATAATAAAAATGGAGATGTGTTTTAAATAATTTATTAATAAATTAGGAAAGAGTCGACAGAAGTTTTTATTATTACCTTTACACAATGAATTGAATTTTCTTTACATTTCTCTTGTTTTATTATTCCAGTACCCCAACGTCCGAAATATAACATACATAGGTAATTCTAAGGGCATCTCAAAAACTTTAATTGTTTTAGTGAAATATTAGAATAATAAAATTGTTAAATAGTTATTAATGGACTGTTCGAGTTTTTAATAATTTCTTTCTAGGGATAAATAACTCTACATAGTCGGAATAAAAAATAAAATAAAATAGTACATTGTTGCTTTATGTTATTACATATAATTTATTTAATGGTGATTTTATTCGGGTTGGTCCAGTGTGCGTCCTGGATCCGGGAACAGATGTGGCAGATACATTCTTTATCTTCTACCAGCTGTCAAAAGTTTATGCACACAACACCATCTACTGGCAATACTGGAACCAGCATTTGATGCACACAACGCTATCTACTGGCAATGCTGGAACCAGCATTTGATAGAATGAGACGTTAATTACTACGCTTATAACTCAAGAACGAAAGTTTAAATTCTTTCCAATTCCTGTATTTGTTATATATCGTATTCTCTCACTTTCCTATCATTTGTGCTTTGTTTATAAATATTTTTATAAGTGTGATTTTTATATATCTGTTAAGATGAAAAATTATGGAAATTTATTACCCTGCTTGCAATTTAATCCTACTAATTTATAAATGCGAAAGTTTGTAAGGATGTATGCTCGTTACTCTTTCGAGCAAAAACTACTGAACGGATTTGGATGAAACTTTACAACAATATAGGTTATACATCAGAATAACACATAGGCTACAACAAGGGTGGATTTAAGGGAGGCATGGGGGCACGCGCCCCCTCAGACAGTTTTTTGTGTACTGTGGAGAATTCATTATAGTACATAATTATAGGCAAATCACATGATCATAATTGTTAAAATAACAGAAAGAACATGAATGAAACTATTTTAATAAACCTTTGAAATCTTTCTATAGATACTACAAGTTTATTTGTAAGTTATTGTTGATTTTTTTTCCGTCTGCCCCTTGTGCTCCCCCAGAAAAAAATCCTGGATCCGCCCTTGGGCTACAATTTACAATGATTTTGTGTAATTTGGTCATAATATAACGATAAGCATCAAGTAAGTCGGATAAAACTCTGCCCTATGAGTAGCTTGCTCACGTGTTTCACAGGTTTGATTATCTCCGAGTTACACGTGTTTTTGTAAACAACCAAAAGTGAATTTTTCGATTTTTACAATGGGTGATTTTGTTGAGCAAAGAACTTGCGTCAAATTGTGTTTGTGGAACGAATATTCTTGTCGGAATACGTTGAAAATGTTGTGGAAGGCCTTTGGTGATCAAACTATGGCACAAAAAACGTTTATAAGTGGTACAACGAGTTCAAAATAAACCAAGAACGTGTTGAAGACGAACTGCGCTATGGACGACCATCAACATCTACCAACGAGGGCCACATCCAAAAAATCAAAGATTTGGTGCTGGAAAATCGTCGATTGACAATTAGAGACCTCACTGATAGTGTTGGAATATCATTTGGCTCAGCTCAAACCAGTTTGAATGATGCTTTGTGTCTCAAACGCGTCAAGTCTCGATTGGTGCCAAAATCGTTTAATTTTTTAGAAAAAAAGTGTCGCTTTGATGTTGATGTGTGTGAAAATTTGCTGTCTGACTATCAGGACCACTTGAAATGCATCATTACTGGAGACGAGACTTAGAGGATTTACGCATGCGACCCTTGGATTTACGCATACGACCCTGAAACCAACGACCAATCCAAGGAATATCGTGCAAAAGGTGAAGAAATACCGAAAAGACCACGGCAAATCGTCGGTCGAAACCCAAGATATCTTGACAGTTTTCTTTGATTATCATGAATTCCTTCCGCCGGGCCAAACTGTCAACAAAGAATATTATTTGAGCGTTATGCGACGTTTGCGTGAAGCTGTTCGTCTGAAACAGCCGGAATTATGGGCGAACAACTCTTTCTTTCCTTCATCACAATAATGCACCGGTTCACACTGCATTGGTTCTTCGCAATTTTTATGCCAAAACTTGATTCATATCGTTCCTCAACCACCGTATTCGCCTGATTTGGCTCCGTGCGACTTCTGGCTATTCAGCAAAATCAAAAGGCCAATGCGGGGGCGCCGTTTTGACACGATTGAGGAGATTAAACCTGGATCGAAGAAGGTCTTGAAGGCTATACTGAAAAAATTCCGACTGTTTTAAGGACTGGAAAAAGTGTGTTTTATCGGACGGGAATTACTTTGAAGGGGATGAAATCAATTTACAAGAATAAATAAAGAACTTACATTTTATAAACAAATTCACCTTAATTTTTTATCACAGTGGTATATTATTCTAATCCTTTCAGTTTTAATTTCTCGCTGCTGCCGTACGACAAGTGAAACCGTTATACTAAGTAATCCTTTTCAATAACATTACATACTAATCCTTTACTGACACGAACAACAGTAAACGAAAGTAACTTCTGTCCGTCCTGTTTGTTAATCAGTATCCATATATGTTTCATGGCCATGCTGATCCGTTTGTGATGAAATTTAATATGGATAATCTCAACCCTGTGGAAGGACATAGGCTACTTTTTTTCTACACACCACACAGGTGAAGTTTATATAAAACTGTAACCTGATTGACTAACACACCCAGCGGTCAATGCACAGCAGAAACCACTGAACTTGGCATCTTGAAATTTGCAGATAGGTTCTTTATTTTATTTATTTATCGGCTCGACAGGCGCCTGAAGCTGCCCTTGGCCCTCTCGACTGCCTTCTCCCTCTGATTTCAGTCAGAAGCCTGTCCGCTGGACACTCTAATCATCCTCAAGTCCTCAGCCACTGCGGCCTTCCATCTTACTTTCAGTCTTCCACGTGGTCTGGCTCCATCCAGGGTTCCATAATATAATTTCTTTTCTGCTCTCCCATCATCCTTTCTGATAAGGTGTCCCAGCCATTTGAAGTGCTGAATTCGCACAAAATGGGAAACTCGGAGATTGTCGTATAAGTTGTAGATCTCTTTGTTCTTTCTTAAACAGTATGTACCATTTTCTCTAACAGGCCCATGATCACGCCTCAGCACTTTCTTTTCAAACCTGTCAATGTTTTCAGCCAGGATCTTTCGTAGGGTCCAGGTTGCACAGGCATAGGTCAGTACTGGTCGGATAGATGATTGCTTTTTAGAGCTTCATTTTGGTACCCCGACTTAGTAATTTACTATAGAGTAAACTTCTTAGGGCAAAAAATGCTTTGTTAGCCCCATTATGCGATTCTGAATTTCTTCTTCTTTGTCCACCCAATTATTTACTGTGGAGCCGAGGTATTTAAAACTAGAAACACATACTGTCCCACAACATATTGCTTCGGTGGCTTTATAGGCGTTTTCTTCCTAAGCACCATAAGTTTTGTTTTATCTTTATTTATGGATAGCCCCATTCTTCCAGCTCCCCTTTGAAATCTTTCACAGGCCTACTCCTTGATCGCTTTGAGGGACAGTCCATTCAGTACCACATCATCAGCATAACCAAGCACTTGGGTTGTCTTAGTAAAAATTGTGCCTGACTGATTAAACTCGGCTCTGTTCACCATCGCTTGAAGGGCAATTTTAAATAGAAGAGGGGACAGGAGGTCACCCTGTCTAACTCCTAACTTCACTGCAAAAGGTTGACCCAGCTTCCCATTTATTTTCACTCGACTTACGCTCCCTCTCAGAGTACAAGCTGCAAGTCGGATTATTTTCGGTGGGATTCCCATCTCTTCCATTGCCAGGAACAGCTCTTTTCTGATAACGGAATTATAAGCCGCTTAAAAATCGATAAACAGAATCCATATAATCTTGTTAAATTCTTTTATTTTTTCCATTATTTGCTTTAAGCTGAATATCTGGTCAATAGTTGACCTGTTCTTCCTGAAACCCCTGGGATAATCGCCCAACCGAGGTTCCACAAATACCACAATTCGGTTATATAAAATAGGGGAGAATATCTTGTAAGACATGTTCAAGAGGTTGATTCCCCAGTAATTCTTGTAGTCTGTGGAAACACCTTTCTTCGGTACGATGACTGAATCCTTCCAGCTATCCAGCATTTTTTCGGTCTCCCAGATATTAACTATCAGATGATTCAGTTCCTCAGCCAGTGTTGACCCACCTATCTTCAAAAACTCCGCGCTGGGATGCCATCTGAGCCTGAAGCATTGTTATTCTTGAAGTTGTTCAAAACCAAACCAACCTCCTCCGAATCTGGTGGGCTCACTTCATGGTCATTTTCATTTTTTTTTAATTCCACATCAGGGTTCTCCTCATCTTCCCTAGGGTTTAGTAATTCCTGAAACTGCTCCTTCCATCTACCTTGCACATCCTGATCCAGGAAGACCATTTTACCATCTGAACGCTTTATCACCGGACAGTCATTCATAAAGCCTGATTTTATTTTACCTACTTCACAAAAAAACTTCCGGGCCTCATTGCTCCATCTGTATTCTTCCATCTTACACAAGTTGGCCTGTAATGCATATCTTTTCTTTTGTCTTAATACCTTTTTTGCATTAGATCTGACTTCTTGGTACTCCTTTCTGTTTTGCATAGTATCCCTATTTAGAAGCATTTTTTCTTTTTGTTACACACATTAACCGCTTCTTCACACTCCAGGTCAAACCACGGAGTTGTTGACTTTCTGTTTCCATCCCTCTTGCAATGTTGGTCGGCTGCATCAGATATAGTTTTTCTTAGATAATCCAATTCCTCATTCACATCTCTTCCTCCGATTACAGCTGGGATGTTACCTGCACTTTTTTCAATATCTCTCAGGAAAGCATACCTTGTTTCCTCTTCCTTTAATTTTTCTTTTTCCCAGGTGATCTGTAATTTGCCCCTTTCAAACGTCCTTATCTTATATGCATGGTTGATCTTCGCAACTACCAGAAAATGATCAGAATTGATGTCTGGTCCTCTATAAGATCTCACTTCTTTAACTACATTAAAATGTCTACTAGAAACCAGAACATGATCGATCTGCGTTGCCACTCCATTTGGTGAAATCCACGTTTGTTTATGTTTCTCTTTGTGAGTAAATATAGGACTCATAACAACTAGTGGTCTAGATACAGCAAACTCAATCATTTGTTTCTATTTTCATTGGTCCTCACATGCAAGCTATGCAAGGAGAAAATACTGATTCTTTACCAATCTGAGCATTAAAATCACCCAACACTATTTTCATATCGAAAGAAGGGGAAGCAGATATAGCCTGTTCTAAATCTTCCTAGAAAAGATCCTTTTCATCTACCTCTTTTTCTTATGTTGGGGCATGAACGTTTATCAGAGTAATATTAAACTTTTTTCCATGAACCCTTAGCATGCATAACTTTTTGTTTATTGATTGGAAATCAAGAACTGCTTTCCTCATTCGCTTTGATACTATGAAAGCTCTACCAAACTCATGTCTCTCCTGGCTTCCACTGTAGAAAATATCATAATCTTTTCCACTTTGCTTTCCAAAATCGGTCCACTGTGTTTCTTGAACAGAAGTAATATCTAACTTTAGATAGGTTCTTTGTACAGCTTAAATGAGCACTAAGAAAGGAATTTGGATAATTCCCCCCCCCCAAGGGTTTCCCTCTTAATATAATAGGGGTTCAAAGATTGTATGGAATCCGTCAGTTTTGAAGTTAGACATCTGAAATTTTGGATGTAGGAGTAACTTATAGTTACATAACAAAAATTAAATTATATATTTAAAATGATCTGTCACGAAACTTTATGTGGCAGACAAAGTTCCACACGAGCGAAGCCGCGGGCAAAAGCTAGTATTTTAATAATTTTGGAGTAAATCTAGAAAATTACATAGCAATGGAGAAGATGTATGAAATATGATATTTATTGCTGTGTATAGTATTTATTTAAATATAATTTAAATTTTTATTTTGAATTTTATTGTATTGTTCAATTATTGTACAATGGTATAATGGCTTAGAAATTAAAGCTGAACTATTCTTATAATATTGATCAATGATTATTTAATGGTAAAATGTGAACATTTTTAATTTGACCACTACTGTTATTTATCTTCTCAACACATACAATTTAGGAATTGTATATTTGTATTTTTAGTAAAATTTTAATTTTTTTCAGATGTTGATACTCATGAAATTGATGAAAAATCCATTATTACATATATATCATCAATGTATGATGTTTTTCCTGAACCTCCATTTGCACATCCACTTTATGACAATGTAAGCATTCATTATACTGATATTATTATTGTTAATATAATTTAAATAATAGATAAAATGTAGCCCAAAATGTCATAAAACAAAATGCAACATTCATTATTTTTTAAATGAAACCTTTAAAAAATAAATTGAAGCCTTAAAACTACAAATGTTAATGATAAATAAATAATAATATTTGATAAGAATTTCCTAAAACTTTCTAGGAAGCACAAGCTCTCACAAGTGAATATCGTGAAGTGGCCTCCTCTTTACACCTTTGGATTCGAGAGAAAGTATCTGAGATGTCTCAGGACCTTCCCTCTAACTATGATGAACTTAGACGTTTAGCTCATGATTCAGCCAAATTCAGAAGTGAAGAAGTGCCAGCAAGATTAAGGGATCGACAAAAACTTAGCTCCCTGTATAGGGATTTACAAAAATTGTATGAATCTACTGGTGAAGTTGAGATTGAGCCAGAACTTCACATAGATGTTTTGGAAAAGAATTGGTCAAAGCTTCAGTCTTTGCATCAGGAACGTGATCATGCCATCCAAGAAGAACTCAAAAAGTAAGTGTTAAAAATACCATTCTTAGTCAAATGCATGGCGTTTATTTTTAAATATTATTTTATGTTGCAATTGAATAAGTAAATGGATATCCTGGTAACCTCCGAAATTATATGAACAACTTTTTCAGGTTAGATAGATTGCAAAGATTAGCAGAGAAAGTTTCTAGGGATTGTAAACGTCTTGAGCCAAGAATGGATGACCTAGAATCGAGAATATCTGATGAAGCTAAGCGATTAGACAGACTACATCCACTGGATGCCAAACATGTAGTTGATTCAATAGAATCAGAACTAAGGTCTATAGAAGAAAACATACAGTCTCTTTTTCAGGTATTTATTGGTATTTCCATGAGTTCCATGATATATATTGTATGATTTTATGTTCAATCTTGTCAAATAACTACTTTAACAGAAACTGTTGCTTTCAAGTCTTGTTAATTTTTTCAAAACATTTGATTCTATAAATTAGTCCTAGAGTATTTCTTGTTGTGTGCAGTGCTCCTAACATATCTCTTTTTTATTATTTCTTTTCAATAGTCCATTATAAAAATTTTGTGGAAAATTTTCCTAGACATTTTCTTCATATTTATTAACAGTGAAGTTTTAAAATAAAAATTAATTATACATTGAATATAATTAATTCAGCGATGAATGAGGAAGAAAATTTATTCAGTTTATTGGACATTTGAAGCAGAGAAAGTAGTCAGTTTACCCATTTTAATCCTTATGTCTCCTTGGAAACCAACAAACTGGTTACTGTTATTGTTATTTCTATTACACTCTTATCATCTTTTTATTTCAAGAGCTTGTCCTGGCTTACAGACTGAGAGCCAAAACTGCATAAGCTACAGACTTGAAATTTGGACAGTAGGTACATTTTATAAAGCCAATGCGCACTAAGAAAGGATTTTAGAAAATTCATCCCCTTCTTTTTCTTTCCGGCGCTATGGCGACTCAAGGCCTCCTGTAGCATCAACCGCCAGTCGTCTCGGTGCAATGCTGCTGCTTTCCAGTTTCTTATTCCCAAGATGGAAACCCCAGCCTCTGCCACTCTATCGGCCCACCACAGTCTTGGCCTGCCGATTCTCCTCTTGACGTATTCTTTTCTTCGAGTATTTTCTTTGGGATTTCATCATCTCAATCTAGCAACGTGCCCTGCCCAGCAAATCCTTCCAACCTTTTTATATCGGACGACGTTTATGTCATTAAAGAGGCTTGCTATTTCGGCATTTGTTCTTGGTCTCCAAGCATTATCATTGAAAACTGGTCCAAAAATTCTCCCAAGGATCCGTCTCTCGAATCTATTTAGCATGAGTCCTTGAGCTCGCGAAATTGTCCAGCACTCTGATGCATAGGTCAGAACAGGCCTTACGAGGGTTTTGTATAGTTGTACTTCAGTGTTGCATGAGAGATTTTTACTTCTGAAGTGTTTTAGGAGCCCTAAATAACATTTGTTTGCAGTCAATAACCTTATATTTATTTCTTGCTGCAACTTCTACCCTCTTTCGATGGCATGCTCCCTGGATGTGTTACAACTTAAAAGAACTGCAAAGGAAGCGCGCCGCAGCCCGGAGATGCTATAGACGGACAAGACTGACTGACGATTATCAAGTGTTCAGGACTCTCCGCAACTTGACACAATCTTCAATAAAGCAGGCAAAATCCAAATACTTTCATGGCGCTCTTTCCTCTGCAACTGATCCTAAATCCAAATGGCAAATCCTTCGGAAACTCTCCCTTTATAAATCCCCTTCTCCTGTAGTCTATCCAGTCTCAGCTGATGAACTGAACGTACATTTCTTGTCTTCCTCCTCTAACAACTCACAATCTACTTCGCTACTAATACGCGAGTCCTTGAGGATGAAAGTAAAATATAAGTTGTAAAGTATATTATTTATATTATGTCTAAATTATTTTGTTTGTTTTCCTTTTTATTTTTTTGTTATTTTTGTCAACTTCTTCAGGATCTGAGCTTTATCTTGTTGTTTCAGGATGTATCTACACTCAAGTCTGGAGGACATCATCAGTACCCAGAGTTGAATAAAAGGGTGGGAAGATTGCATTCGCGCTGGGTACAACTGCGAAGTGCCCTCCATTCAAAGCTCATTGCACGTCTTGCTTCCCTTTCATTCCCTGTTGTTGAAGAGAGAACTGTTACTCGCCAAACACGGACGGTTCTAGAGACACGCCTTGTTGATACCAATCATCACTTCAGAGCTCTTCAAGAAGCTGTGGATTGGGTCAAAGCAAAATTAGTAAGTTGTTTTGAATTATTATCAATTAATTAATAATAATTGGTGTTAAAATAGGTTTTCCATCCCTAACAGCTTAGCTATGGATTCCTAATCTATTATATTTATTTATTTGTTTGGAATAATGATTCTATAATTGGCTAATACTCAATTATACAGTGTTGCTTTAAAAACCCGTGGTATCTAAAATTTAGCTAAATTGTTATTATTTTATTCAGAAACAGCTTCAAGAGTTTGAGTTTAGTAGTGATCTGTCAGGTGCAAAGATTGAAATGTCCCATCATCAAAGAGAGCACAGAGAAATCGATAGGTTTCAGTCTACTGTAGATCAATGTGCTTCTGCTAAGGTGAGTTCAATTTAATGTTAAATTGTTGGTAGCACTTATCAATGAGTTCCTGTGTTATATAGTTAAGAAAAATCGTCACTTTTTGTTGTCATTTCAATTTAAATTCAGGTCATTTTTGGAGAAATTGATTAATGTATAATTAACCATATTTTTGTCCAGTGGATCATTTCATAGGTGATGATTTTTTTTTAATTTGTTAACAAAAAGGCTGTTTTTGTGTTTCATTAATAATGATACACTGGGTACCCCTTTTTATTATACGTCTGACCTTGCCTTTAACATTTCTTTTTAATGTGATGATAAAATTTTGTTTGCCAAGTAAATATTAGTAAATAATCATATACTTAGTGCACTCAGATAATACATATTACTTTTCTAGAATGTTGGTTTAAAATTGTGTTAATAAACTTACATTCTGCTACCAAACAGTTATAACACATGCAAATATATCGATACGGTTGGTTTACAGTAATCTACTATGAAACTACATAAAATTTATATTAGAAGGGATGGGCACAAAGGGAATGAAGCATGTCTTACCTCTACACAGATGGCAAATTAGTATAATTGTAAGATCTTGTTATGAAACAGAATGTGTGTTTTTCGACAAAAACTTGATATAACAAAGAGAATAGAAAACCACCTATATTCTAAAACTTTTGATCCTAATAAATTAAAGAATCCATCAATAAAAACAAGTTAATAACAAATTTGAAGCTTTAGAATCTGTAGTTTAAGATTGTGATGATACAGACAAATAATATTACACAGCTAAGATAATATGAAAGAGGGTCTGGTAACTTGTATCTTGAGAAAAGGGAAAGTAAAAAAGCAAACATCGTTTCAATAATGATTGTCTAAACTCTCAATTATTCAAACATTAAAAATGTTTCCAACTTCTAAACTACCTTCTGCCAGGTACTAGCTGTATTTTTGATGCATATAACTCTTCTTTTTCGATTCCCCAATCATGTTTAGTGATGGTTTTATCAGCTACAATTATAAGATTGTTCATTTATAAGTGAAAAAAGTATAAATAATATATATATATATATATATATATATATATATATATATATATATATATATATATATATATTTAAATAAGATAAACAAATTATTTGGCAAATAAAATTAGTTTTATATTTATTTATATTTAGTTTTATATTTTTATATATATATATATATATATATATATATATATATATATATTTAAATAAGATAAACAAATTATTTGGCAAATAAAATTAGTTTTATATTTACAATTAATTGAATTCATTTTACTGGTTCAAATGAATTATGGGTAATATTTCTATTTCCAAATAAGCATGTTAGAACGTTTGTCACAGCCAATTTAAAAGAAAAAATCTTATTTTTTCGGTACTAAATTATTACTCACACAAAAAAAAAATATAACAATATAATATTATGTTATTATAATATTTTGAAAATTATAATAATTTTTGTATATTTATAATAAGACTTTCATTTTTTATCATGTTTAATGGATGAATTTATGGTAATTATTTGTCATTTTTATTCACAGAGTCAGTTTCATGGAGAGGAACTCTCGTTGTACACACAGCATCTGAGTACTCTTCAAAAAATATATGCTGAGCTTCTCTCCCTATCTAATAAACGCATATCTGAATTTGAAAGTTATGTTGATTTCCTTGAATCAATTACAACCCAGCTGGCATGGTTAAAAGAGAAAGAATCTGTAGAAGTGGCACGGGACTGGAGTGACAAAGATGTTAATATAACTGCTATCCAGCAGTATTATGAAGTAATTATTTATGTCAGATCTATTCATATTTTACATAATATTCTATGTTTAATCACATATAGTCTAGTAAAATCATTAGTTAATCTAGAGGTAATTGTAAAAAAATTTACATCAATGGTTTCTCATTTAAAAATGCCTGTACAAGAATATGTAAGAAGAAAGTGCATATTTGGTGGATTATAAAATGTGGCCTCAGTATTTTTATTTATATAATGATGTTTTTATGCCTTTGGATAAGAAAATAAAGACGGAATTGTTTATCTGAAAAGAAAACAGTTTTATTTACAATACATATTTACATGTCTTAAATAATCATAATAATTTTCAACAAAACATTCCCTCTCCAGAAAAAAAAAGAAACAGCATTCAAAGCCTTTACTTTGTGTTTCTCTCTTTCAGGATATTGGTTTCAATTTATTCAACACAATGTAAAACTCTTCCCTCTCCTATCTTTTATTTATTACAGCTGTTGTGTCAAGAAGGCTAAAACTCTCCCCCCTCCTATTTTTTATTTATAACAGCTGTTGTGTCAAGAAGGCTGACATTATCGCAGCAAAATTCAAAATTAAGGGAAAGTGTTTGTATATTAGGTACGCAGTTTTCTTTACATCTCCCCTCTTAGGGAGGAGCAATTGTGAGTGAGAATGTACATAATTGTTCGTTTATTAACAAACACTGGACACAGCTTTGTAATGTGGTAGAGGTTTGATTCTGCTTTCCCGTGGCCCTTATCAACTTCATAGGTTGAATTGGAGATCTTTAGAATTTCATATGATCCAATCCTCAATTCCTCTAATTTCTTCCTATTTAGTCTATTTCCATTTTCCACATTGACTCTGTCTCCCACTTTCAGTGTATATTCTTTCCTATGCAGGTCGAAAATATTTATTATATTTATGCGATTTTATAGTGTTTTCAAGAGCAAGTTTCCTATCTATTTTTAGATCTTCCATTGTACCTCTTGATTTCAATTTAAGTAGTAGAATGTTCATGTTTTCAAGTTCCAAAAGGTATTTCGGAGTAAACTTCGTGACAGTGTGTTCTGTTTTATTATATTTGTCTACACATTTCTGTGATATAGTATTCCATGCTGTTTTCTTATCACTTTCATTTATTTTACATCTTATTTTATTGACTAAAGTTTGGTTTAGCCTTTCATTAAGTCTGTTTGAAAATGGTGCATCCACAGCAGTGAATATCATTCTTTTATTCTCCTTCATCAGAAATGTTTTAAATTCTGTGGAATTTATACTAGGTTATTAGTCTGTCAATACCATATCAATATTGTAGTCTTTCGTCACATTTTTTATTAGCTTTATGAAATTATTGGTGCTTTGATTTCTTGATGTGGAAATATAGGCATATGTTGTGAAATGGTCAACCAGAAGATGTAGAAATTATTTAGTCGACCGAGATCCTCCAAATCCACTAATGGTATCAATGGATACAATTTCAAATGGACGTGTTGCTGGACCTAAATGTGACATTAGACAATATTTTCGCTTCTTCCTTGATTTATTTTTTATACAAATTTCACATTTATCACAAAATTTTTTAATGTTTTTGATGATATTTTTAGCACAGTAGAATTTTGTTATTTTATTTGTTAATTCTGTTCTTCCAATGTGGCAGTAAGTGTAATGGACATCTTTTATTAAGAGTTTTGCTAAGTTGCTATGATAGTATGATTTTTTTTCTTCTTTTACTCTTTTTATAATAGATTTTATTCTCCAAAATAAGTTTCCATTTTGTAAGTCTAGATTTGTATGTTGGTCATTTATTATATCCTCTAGGTTAATTAAATTTACTAGTTTTAAAAAGTCGTCAGCTTTTTCATAAGGGTCTAAAACTGGATTTCAATTTAGACAGTCTGCTTCTTGGTTTGATTTCCGTGGGTTATATTTAATTTTGAAATTATATTGGGATAAATAATACGTCAAATCACCTAATTCCTCATCAGTTCTAGCCTTGATGTTCATATTTTCTAATGGTTTATGATCTGAGTAGACAATATCTTCTTTTCCCATAAGCCAGTGCTGCCAATATTTCACAGCTTCTTTTATTGCCATACATTCTTGGTATATTGCCTTCTTCTTTTTTTGAAAAATAAGCAATTGGCTTACTGTCCCCGTTTTTATCTTCTTTTTTCAGCACCGCTCCCACTCCTTTGACACTAGCGTCAGTGTAAATGGCTATTGGTAGTTTGGGGTCAAAGATATTTAGATGTGGTTTTGAACATAGCAATGCCTTTATTTTATCAAATGATTCCTGACATTCTGGGGACCAAATGAACTTCATGTCTTTCCTTAATAAATTGTGTAACAGGTCCAGAATAATTGCACAGTTCGGTACAAATTTATGATGAAAATTTATTTTTCCTAAAAATTGACATTTATTATTTTTTTTGTTTCTGGAACTGGAAAGTTTTTGACATTGGTTAAATAATCTTTAAGAGGTTTGATTGTCATTGGAATCAGAGAGGTAATTGGTGTTCAGGTCAACGAAGATGATTATTTTATGGTATAGAGGAATGTAATTTAACAGAGTTGATTCAAAGAAAGGATCAAAGGGGATGTACAGAGGACAAATATTATGGCAAAAAGAAGGAGGGGAGATGTAAAGTATTTAATAGGAAGATGCTGGAACAAAAATAATTCAAATAAATAATGTATATAGATATATAGATAGTCTGGGGTTGCAGTCAATATTACACAAAATAAGAAAAACTTATTTATTATGAGTGCCGACATTTCGACCTACGTTGTAGGCCCTCTTGAAGGCTGATAGAAGCTGGAGCCAATATCATAACATATTGGCTCCAGCTTCTATCAGCCTTCAAGAGGGCCTACAACGTAGGTCGAAACGTCGGCACTCATAATAAATAAGTTTTTCTTATTTTGTGTAATATTGACTGCAACCCCAGACTATCTATATCCCACATTAGATCTTCCAATCATCTATTTTCCTCTCTCTATCAAATAAATTATGATTTTAAATTTTAAAAATAGGAGAATTAAACAGAAAAAAAATTATAATATAGCTGTGTAGAAGTGAAATAATTAATAAAGTAAATAAGTGAAAATAAATACATTAAACATTTAATAAAAATATGTACTGACTTATTAACCCTCGCGGCCACAACCTAGTATGTGACTTGCTAAGTCACACGCAGGTTCCTGAGACTCCTGCGTTAAAATATTCGCATTTTTCAGTTATTTTCTTTTTTTTCCTTTACAATTGCATAAATTAACCCTCCAAAGCCGAGAATTATTTTTTTCTATCTGTAGCCAATACTCGCCATGAAAAATCCCGAGTAGATCTCCTTGACTCCGGTGTGGCCGTTAGGGTTAATAAATACACAGAACCCAAAGGAAGTGCCGAATATTTTATATATATGTGGGGCTAGATGAGCTTAAAGCAGTCGGATTCAGTCGAAGACATCTAGGTCAGTATTGGCAACATGATGTCCATCTTCCTTTCGACTCCTCAAAAGACTCTTTCGATGCCAGAGGCCAACCAAACAATAATATAATGTAATTTTACCCATTGAAAGCCAGTAGAGGTTCTTGTTTGTTGCTGTCATCTCTTCACTTAGATGTACTCGGCAGCAGTAATTTTCCTGCCACCCAATGTTCTGGGTTGAGAAGTTTCTTTTCTCAATCAGGTCATACCTCACTGACGAAGCTTTATCAGATCATTTTTGGACCTCTACCTCTTTCCCATCTGCCATGATAAATTAAGCTGCATTTTGAACAACTCATATTATTTTTATCACCACGGGCGTTGATGTGTCAAATAGAGCACTGGACCAATATGTAAATAAATGTCACTTATAGTAAAGGATTATTTATTTATTATGATTAACCATTGCCTTCTGCCATCACATAGAACATGGCACTTACGATAAGTAATTTCACTTTACAGTCCTATCCTTGTCAGTTTTCAGTGAATATATCTTTAGTATTGGAATACTGTAAATAATAGTACAACAATTTTAACAAAACAATCAAGTAAAAGTATAACTTGGTAAACTTGGGCAAAATGTATGTAATAAGGGTATGGAGAGCATTGTTTACTGGTTGAAGCCTCTGGTTAGAATGATACATGTTCGTAAATTTTCCCTGGTTATTCAAATTTTCACATTAATAGATTTGTTTGTTTTTTTTGTTTGTTCATTTAACGTCACTTTATGCTGCTATGGCTAATTGGACGATGCTACAGTGGGAGCTCTAAATTTTGCCTATCCAGGTTTAATTAGGATAGGGATTTTTAACGAGTACCTGACATCGTACAGGCTCGGGACCCCCGTTTAACGTCCCTTCCGAAGGACGGCGTAACTAAGGATTTTTTACTCCCTTAAAAAAATCCTGGGGCCACCTGCCGGGCTACGAACCCGCTATTTAGGGTTTAATAGATATCTATTTATATTAAAAGTATTAATTGTCATGATATAGAAAAATATTTTTTATTAGAACTTAATGGCTGAGCTGGAAAGAGCAGAAGTTGTTGTTCGTTCATTGCTTGAGAGAGGAGAATCCTTACTGCTTCAAGGGCATCCTGCTTCTAAGGCAATATCAGTTGTTCTCGGAAGTTTACAATCTGCATGGTCACGTGTACTCCAATTCACACTGGCTCTTGAGACACACATTGCTACAACCCGCACAGTTCAAAACTTTTTTAGGGATCTCGAACAGTTAAGGGATTGGATACACAGGTTAGTCTCTAAAAAATTAAATAGAAAGTATTTTTTCATAATATTTTTTATAATTGAAATGCTATAGGAATAACAAACTGTCTTTAATTTTTTTCTTTCCTTCAGTCGTGACGAAATCCTTAATACTACTTATTCAGCATCTGAGTTTTCTCTGGATGAAGGCGAACGATTGCTGAGGGGTATGCAAGAGCTTAGAGAAGAATTGAACAGTAGATCTGCTGCTTTATCACAGATGGCAGAGAGAGCTCAATCTGTTGCTCCCATCAAACAGAGAAGACAACCTGTTGTTAGGCCTATTCAAGTTACAGCTGTCTGTGATTATAAATCAGATACGGTAACAATATCTGCTAATGTTATTATTATTATGAAATAAAATTATCTCCTTTTAAGCCCACTATAAACTTGGGAACATTGGTTTGGTGAACCAATCTCTATAGGAGGGCCATGTCCCACCACTTAGTAGTTAGTCCCAAACCCTTCTTTCCAGGTATATTGTTTACTGTATTTGTTGTATAAAGAATATTTTCATTATTATTTCTTTCATTAGTATTTTTTTGTTAATAATAATTTCATCATTATTATTTCTTTCAATAGTAGTTAAATAAATAGATTTAATGATGAAAAGAGTAAACACTATCATATTCTCTAAATAATAATTTCCAGGTTGAAATAGAAAAAGGAGACCAATGGATACTACATGACAATTCTGCCATCACAAAATGGCGTGTCTCACCTATAGGTAATATTTTATTTATTCTCTATTGGGATTTTTAAAAAATGATTAAGCTTTAATTAACATGTATTCTATTTAGTTATAAATTATTCATCCCATATTCTTGTGCTTGTGTGATATTTAATATAGATGATTAATAATTTTATGATTTATTTTACAAGATAATGTATCCCTACTTAGATAACCAAGTTAATTTCAAACTTCTTGAGGAACAAGAAATTATGTGTTTAACCCTCCAAAGCCTAATGTGACGTTTATGTCACAGTAGGAAGTAGCCCGGGTTTCCCTTTCCACTTTCTCTTTTATTATTGTTATGGGTGAATTACCATTGCATCTACCTGCAAGGGGCTCTGACAGTCAGCTTATTGCAAATTTTTTAAATTATTTTTCTCGAATTCTGCATCACTATAAGAATAGGAAAATGTAAAAAAAAAATCATATATTTTTCAAAAAAATAATTCTTGGCTTTGGAGGGTTAAAGTTGTAGTATCTTTGAATCGTATTGATTGAGATCCCATTCCAGTACTGATATTAAGCAATTCTTAGTTTTTACAGTTACAAACATGTCACTCTTTCCATTTAGTCTCTCCAAACATGGAGTCTGTTAAAAAAAAGACAAAGACTTCAATAACGATCGAATTTCCTGAGTTTTCCATGAACTTGATTGTTATTTTATTTAATTTTTTCATTACCCCAATATTTGTTTAAAAGTCTTATCTGATGAATGAAAGTACATTTAATAAAAAAAATTCTTATTGAATTTATTTTTAATTCAAAAGGTGATCTTTCATTACTATTATTGTCATGGATTAGCAGATTGGTCAACCATTTGTTCCTTCATTCCCAATGACCATGAATTAAATAATTAAAATAAAGTGAACAAAACACTCTTAGAAAAGAGTCAAGATCTGCTACTCAAATCAAATTGTTCTATGTTCCAAGGCAATGAAATACATGAAAGCTAGTTTGAGGATCTGTCTATCATATTAAAAAAAATGTGAGATAAATCTGAAAGTATATTGGTTGATGGTTTCTTTGCCTCTAGAGCGAGCATATTTTAAGACCAGAAATTTATTTAAAGTTGTAATTAAGAAAAATAATTATGGAAAGACATTTTTAAAACACTTTTGGTTCCTCTAATTATTTATATTACTATAACTTTGAATAGGGAATAGCAAAATTCGTTAAAAAAAAAAAACATCGATGATCTGAAAATAAATAAAAAAATTATAAAAGGGAGGGACAGATAACCCATTTAATTACACTATTTTATCTTAAAATCTTACATCGAAGAATAATATTTTTCAACCGATCATACATAATAATACTAATAATTTTCAAAAAGGGTATTTAAAGTTATGTTTTTTATTTTTATAGGTTCAACTAAAGATACTAATGTTCCTGGTGTTGTATTTTTAATTCCGCCACCAAGCAAAGAAGCAAAAGAAGCAGTTGAAAATTTAGCGCGTGATTTTGACAGGACAACAGCACTCTGGCAGAGAAAACAACTCCGCCTCAGACAAAATATGATATTTACAACAATACGTGTGGTTAGGTCTTGGGACCTAGCTCAATTTGTTGCCATGGGTTCTGAGCAGAGAAATGCCATACGTAAAGCACTCAATGAAGATGCAGATAAACTTCTTGCAGAAGGTGACCCAAATGATCCTCAACTGAGACGCCTTAGAAGAGAAATGGCGGAAGTTAATAGGCTTTTTGATGAATTTGAAGCTCTTGCCAACCAACAAGGTAACTTATTTATAATATTTTTACTATGAGCTGATAATTTGACAGACTATGAGTTTATCTAGATCTACTTTTATTTTTATAAAATACTGTCTACAATCTACAATCAAGACTGTCTCTCTAATCATGGTAAAAATGAACTGTCACTTCCAAGTTTCAAAAGGATCAAAAGGAATAAGGAATTCAAAAATATTTCTTGACTCCTATTGTAATGCATGCCTCCTTGTGATTTTTTGCACCATCATATAAATAATTTTGTTATTTGTTTAAAATGCTTTCCTTTTTGAATGAAAGTATGAAACATTCAAACTTATTATTTGAACAGACCCCATTTTATGAAAAGACTTCACTGTTGGGTCTGTTGTGAAGTATGACTTAATCTTGGTGTCAAATAATAGCCTTAGAATTGACAACTTTTGAAAATTTGTTTTGATTGCTATAATTCTAGCATATTTAAGTATTTAGTAGTGCTCAGTGTAAACTGAAATTAATGATCCATTTTAGGATAATAAACTCATTAAAATAAATGCCACTGAGTTGCTAACAGTGACCCACTTTTGGTTCTTTTAAGATTTCTTTAGATGTTATTGCAAAGGCCATATTTTTCTTTGCTTACCATTTAAAAAAAAATATATTATGTTTCAGGAAGGAATAGTAAACATACTTCCATTAATGTGGAAACCTTTCTAAGAGGTGTGTCTTGTATCTCCCTGATTCCTTATTTTGTAGATTTTTCTTCTCTAAACCTTAGATTTAGAATCTGGGTGGCTGCTGAACAGGGGCAGCTGGCGGAGGCTGTGACCTTGAGATGGGTTGTACGCCAATAAAAAAGAAAAAAAATATTTAAAAAAAACCTTAGATTTAATCATTGTTAACATCTAAAGGCATACATTTTCTCGATCTTTGCTCTAATTTTAATTTTTTAAGCTCAATACCCACTCCTAAAGAGTCATCTGACAAAGTTTTTTTTTCCCTGACTGCCTCTGCAGTGTCTTTTATTTCTTTTAAAGTTATTTAATCTGTTAAGATTATATACCCTTATTTAGATATACATATTGATTTACAATATAGTTGTTTTAGATACCAATTGATACAGGCAATAAAAAATCTTAACTTTTCATGAACATCTTTTTCAAAAATTAAATCATGTTTAGCTGAATCAACAATGGAGAAGAACAAAGTGTAAATTCTCTATTATAATAAATAAAATGGTAGATAAGGGTGAGTTTGCTGTACTATTAAAATTGTTATAAATTTCCCATTGTGGCATTCATTTCTTACCTAATCTGGATTATTTAATTAAATAGTGTGTTTTTAGATTTTTGCTTCCTGCTATTTTTATTTTAAATATTAATAAGGTTTTTGAATAAATAGATGAATATAGTAGAATTTTGAATACTTAAATCATAATTGTTTTATTTTATTTTATAGAGGAGAACAAGAATGCCATCCGTACCATAACAGAAAAATGTTCACATCTTCAAGAAGCTTTAGAAGAAGCTGAAAGAGTTCTCACTATGAGATTATCATCTTCCATTCCAAGAGATGTTCATTCATTGGAGCATCTTATAGTTCAGCATAAAGAATTTGAAACTTCACTCAAAGTAGGACATAGTTCATTTTTAATCTCCTTTTTATTTTCTTAATAATGTTGGATAATTTTGTAAATAAGGACATAAACAAAAGAGATTGTAAATGTATTTATATCCTTCTCTTAAGTTAATTATAGTTTCTTTATTTATTTTTTTGTTCAGTCTAGTATGAATACTATATTTTTTTATCTTTAGTTGTTTTTTTTTTATTTATGTGAAAACTTGTGATATTTTTCTCATGTTATCTCAAGTTTTACAAATAATTTACATATATATTTGACAATGAAAAGCCATCCGCTTTAATGGCATATATTGCCTGTCCTAGTTATCGGTCTAGAAATGTATGGAAGAATTATATTTGTTTCAATGATTCCAGTTCCACAGTTTAATATATATATATATATATATATATATATATATATATATATATATATATATATATATATATATATATATTGTTTTTTAGATCTCGAGTTTCAGTCTTTTGTTAACTTCTTGGGCGACATTTCGAGACTAGGTTAGTCTCATGCTCATGCCCTGACAGTGAAAAAATGAGCTTTTAGTAAAACATTAAATAGCACACTAAAATAGATATAAAATGACCTGTGTAAGTTGTAATAGATAGGGTGTACTTACAAGTTCTAAAGAATGAATCAGTTTTTCATTTATCAGTTTCCTCGCAAAACAGCATAAAATGTTTGTATTGCAATTGCTATGATCAATGAGTAAGTAATCCATTTTTAGGAACAGTTTAGCAGTTTATTTAATTGTTGAATCATATTAGATTATTATTATTTTTATATTATGAATTAATTAAATTTGCATAACATGAGCTAAGACCTTGAACATCCGATTTTTTGTTTACAGCGCGATTTTTATACTTCTCTATTGTTATCATTTCTTTTATATTCCGTTTGAAACTATTTTTCTCTTGGTGTATTATTTTAGGTTTATCAAATTTAAAGGTATGTTGTGTATTTCTAAAATGTGTAGTGAGAGCTGTTTGATCTGGTTTATTGGGTTTTTTTATTATTGAATCACAACTATATTTCAGTTGGTACACTCTACACCAATAAGAACCAATACCCAATATATAACCAATACCAATAGAACCAATACACCAATAAGTAAGTACACCCTATCTATTACAACTTACACAGGTCATTTTAGAATAGAATAGAATAGAATAGAAAAGTAACTTTATTCTGGGACAAAGTCCCTTTAGAATAACAGATATGAACAGGAATAAAAACATAATATTTATCTGGCCAGAAGGCTAAATGTTACAAATCATAAAGCGTGAAAACATGACAGAAAACAATTTAAAAAGAAATATATAAACAAAAATAATAGTAAGTAAATAAATAGTACAGATCTTGACAGGATATTAAGCAATTACAGAGAATAGATAAATCCAAAGCTTTTGAAATTGAATGTATGAGCTAGCATTCAATAATTTGTTTACATGATGTACAGCTTTTCAAAGAGCATAATTAAAAGAACTAGATAACACAGTTTGTTATTATATACATTGTATTCTAAGCAAATGACTAACCTACCTAGAGACTATCCTTCTGGGAAGCTAATAGATGTTGAAACAGCCAGGATTTGAATAATGATAGAGAGGGAGTATGACGGATATTAGGAGGGATTGAGTTCCACATTGTGGTGGAGCGGGCGAGAAAGGAACGTTCGAATGCTTTAGTTCTGTGTGAACGTATATAGAGATCAGAAAGGCGGGATCTTGTTTTATGGTGTTGCACTGATGATTTGAATTGGAGGAGACTGTAGATATATGAAGGGTGTTGAGAGTGAATGGATTGGTATAAGAATGAACAGAGGAAATATTGTCTTCGGAAGGGAGGGAAGAGCCACTTTAACCCATCATAGAGGTGGGAGACGCGCGATCGCTTCGGAGTACCAAGCACAAATCTTAGAGAGCAATTCATTATTCTCTTTAATCTGTCTTCAAGCATTTTAGAGAGGCCTCCATATACCACGCTACAATAGTCAAAGTGGGGGAAGATGAGAGAAGATACGAGAAGCTTACGGGAAGATTGTGTAAGGAGATGACGAGAACGATGGAACAACTTCAGGGAACTAATTGTCCGTCGGGATATTTGGGCGATGTGGGATTTCCAGGAAAGGTTTTGGTCGATGGTGATGCCTAGGTTTTTCACCGAGGAGGTAAACGTGATAGGATTATCGTTTAGGAGTAGTGTTGGGAGGGTGTGGATGGATGTAAGGAGGGAATTGGAACCTAAAACAATGGCCTGAGTTTTCAATGCGTTCAATTCCAGTTTGTTCAGCTTTGCCCAGGCACAGATCCTATCCAGGTCTTCCTGAATACTAGCGAACGCAAAAAATAGCTCGGAAGGGGGAAAGGACAGATATATTTGGAAATCGTCAGCATATAGATGATGGGAACAGTGGTGAACAGATTTAGGGAGATCATTGATATAGCATTTGAAAAGAAGAGGAGAGATACTTGAGCCCTGTGCCACGCCTGAGGAAAGAGTGAGGAAAGAGGAAAGGGGATGATTAGGTATAGAAACTGCTTGAGATCTATCAGAGAAGAAGGATTGGAACCATCGGATGGAACTGTTAGAAAAGGACATTGATTTGAGTTTGCTAAAAAGGATAGAATGGTCCAAGGAATCAAAAGCTTTAGTAAAATCAAGAAGGATAAGCACAGTTAGTTTTTTGTCGTCCATAGCGGTATGTATGTCATTGGTGATTTTGGTAAGTGCCGATTGTGTGGAGAAACCGGGACGGAAACCAGATTGAAGTGGGTCAAGGAGGTTGGACTGTTCGAGGAAATTTGACATTTGTGACTGGACTATTCTTTCTAGAGGCTTGGAAAGGTTTGAGAGGATTGAGATTGGGCGGTAGTCTTTGAGTGAGACAGGGTTAGAGGATTTATTAATAGGATGGACTATGGCTTTTTTCCAGGAGGCTGGGAATACTCCGTTTTGCAGTGAAAAATTGTATATAAAGAGTAGGACAGGTATAATATCGATAAGGCAGGATTTTAGCAGTTTGACAGGAATCCCATCGAAGCCTGTGGAGATGGAGTGGGATTTCAGAACAGAGGAAATAATGTCGTTGGGTGAAATGTCAGCGAAGTAAAAGTTGTCAGGGTTGAAAGATGGTGGTAGGGAAAATACGGGAGAGGATGATTTAGAAGTATTAACTGAGGTGGACAAAAAATATGAGTTAATTTCATTGGGAGAGGCTGGAAAGGGCCTAGGACAAGATGAATTAAGAAGAGAAAGCTTTCGAAGGAGATGCCATTTGGATTTAGAATCGGGAGCAGATGAAAGGGCTTCGTGGAAGTATTTGGTTTTTGCCTGCCTGATTGCCGACTGTGTCAGATTGCGGAGGGCCCTAAACGCTTGATAGTCGTCAGTTAACCTTGTCCGTCTAAAGCGTCTTCGGGCCGCATCACGCTTCCTTTGAAGATCTTTAATTTTTTGACACAACCAGGGAGCAGGCTGGTGACGGAAGGTTGAGGTTTTCAGTGGGGCATGGGTGTCAAGGATATATTTGAGATTGGAAGTAAGTATGTCAACCATCGAATCAATAGAGGCACAAGAATAAATCTCTCTCCAATCCAAGGCTTCAAGAGAGGGTGAGATGTTCTCTGGGGTGAGAGCATCTAAGTTGCGAAAGGTTACGGTTTTAGGTAGTATAACAGGAGTTTGGATATTGTATGAAATATGGATGAGATCATGAGAGGACAGAAATGGAACGGGTAATTGAGAGGAAGAAAGGAGGTTCTGCCGTGAATCAATGACAAACAGGTCTAACCATGTGTCGGATTGAAAGGTGTGATGGGTGGGAGAAAATGGGACAATGGAAAGGTGTAGAGAGTAAAAGAGATTTTCCAGGTATAGTTGATCGTAGGATTGGACAAGGAGATTGGCATTAAAATCACCGGAGATAATGATATGGTTGTAGAGAGGAATGTAGTCGTAAAGGGTAGATTCAAAAATTGAATCAAGAGGGGCCAAAGGAGGGCGATATACTACGACATAAAGGAGAGGGTTTGGGTTAAAAGAGATTTCAACCAGAAGGAATTCTGTGTGAGGATAACCAGTTGCGGGTGAGGAATCAAGGATACGTGATTTTAGGGAGTTGTGTACGTAAAGACCTACTCCTCCACCAGTCCGGTCTACCCGGTCGTGGCGAAGGAATGAATAGTCTGGTAAGGATATTGCAGAGGAGGGGATGTGGGGTTTTAGCCATGTTTCGGAAATTCCAATGGTATGATAAAAGTTTTGGGTAAAATATTGAAGGAATTCGTCATAATGGGCAGGTAAGGATTGGGTGTTGACGTGACAGGATGTCAGGATACTGGACATGATGGTGAGGTAGGAGAGAAGATCCCCGTAAAAGAGGAGAAGATGCTGTGTGCAATTAATTTTAGCAGGTAGATTAGGTAAAAAGCTATGAAATGTTCCAGATAGTTAAAGACATGCAAGATAAAACAAAAAACATATAAGAATATTAATAGTATAGAAATGATAATACTGTTAAAATATGTAAAAAGAGAAAATAATGAATTAATAATGAGAGAAGCAAAGTAATAGAATATATATAGCTGCTTGAACATGAACAAACTTAAAAATATAGAACAAAAGATCCTAAGAACTAAAAATATGGACCAATAAAAAGAAATTAACTGTATAGAGAGGGCGTGGGCAAAATCCAAAATTCCGTGGTGAGCGCCATAGGTTGTCATAGAGCTAGCGGGGAAACAAAACTTTAGTAGTCACCCGAAGACGTCTAGGTCTTGGGCCTGATCTATGAAGACCACCTGGTGACCATCTTCTTTTCTACAGCGCACTCTGCCCCCGGAGAACCACACATACTTTATCTTTCCCGCTGCCTTCCTCTGACGGGCTAACCAGTAGAGGTGCTTGTTACCTTTTGTCATCTCCTCGCTCAGATAGATACGGTGGCAGTCATTTCCCTGCCAACCTAAATCTCGCGTAGAGAAATCTCTTTTGACTTTTCTTTTATGTAACAAGTCATCCCTCACTGATTTCCTCACGAAGCGTGCTATGATAGGTGGGGGTCGCGGGTCATCATTTCTTGCTCTCCGTCGTTGCACTGTGTCCAGATCTTCTAGATTTAACTTTATGCCTAGGCCCGCACCGATACTAGTTAATAGGCCGGAAGGGGTCTCACCGGCTAGGACTGGGATCCCCCGGATCTCCAGGGAGTTAGATAACATGCCCTGCTCACTTTTGTTTACCCGCACTTCGAGATCTCCTACCCGGGCCTTTAAAGCTTTATTTTCCGCCAATATCTCTTCTATGAATCTTGATTGGCCCTCTAGATGTTTTTCTATTGTGGTTAGTTTATCACTAAACTCAAAGGTGAGGTCCCCTTGTTTATCAACGGCTGTTTTGATATTTTTAATCTCATCTTTAATACTGGTGTCAATTTGTTTCACGGCCGTTAGAACATCTGATAAAGAGAGTTCAGCTTTAAGTTTTTCTCCCGTCGCCGTATTCTTTTTCGCCTGGTCACACTGAGAGCATAACCACAGATTTTT
Organism: Arma custos; assembly: GCA_037127475.1. Taxonomy (NCBI): domain Eukaryota; kingdom Metazoa; phylum Arthropoda; class Insecta; order Hemiptera; family Pentatomidae; genus Arma; species Arma custos. The sequence goes on from CM073761.1 coordinate 14,650,120, forward strand.
TTTGACAGATTTAAGGGCCTCTAAATCTTTATCAGTGAGGTTAATGCATCGCCCGTGAAATATGAGATTGCATTTAGAGCAACTAATATTGATTTTGTCATCTCGGGTAATAACGCCGTTGCAAATAATGCAGTGAACCATAATGAATAAGAAGAGAAAAAATAATTACGTAAGTAAATAAATAACTCACAATTGTTTGTATGTTCGGGATAATGCCTAATGCTGTTGGTATTAGGACCGAAAGCTTCACCGTCTTCAAGGTCGTCGAACTTAGCTTAATTTATCGAATGAAAATCTTCTCTCTGCTTTTTTTTGAATATGTTTATAGTATAATAAATAATAAATAATAACCGATAAATATATAGAGAGAAGAAAAGAGACAAAACTAAACACAACACTACAAAAACACGGAACAAAGAGCAGAAGAAATTAGGAGATAATACGATGTGTACAGGACGGTGTCTCTGGCCAGACTGATCTATTATATCTATTTTAGTGTGCTATTTAATGTTTTACTAAAAGCTCATTTTTTCACTGTCAGGGCATGAGTATGAGACTAACCTAGTCTCGAAACGTCGCCTAAGAAGTTAACAAAAGACTGAAACTCGAGATCTAAAACACAATATAATTTCCATAACAGTCAAGATAAGTAGAAACCAATATATATATATATATATATATATATATATATATATATATATATATATATATATATATATATATATATATATATATATATATATATATATATATATATATATATATATATATATATTTATATTTATATGTATGTATGTAAGATCTTTTAAAACGTGATTTAATTCTGTAATAATAAAGAATTAAATTACACGTAAATTCAACAGAGTAAGTTAAGCTAACATTTGTCTATAACCAATGAATATAATAATAACACAGATGATATAAAAAATAAAATAACACAAGGTTGCTCAAGTAACCTTACATATATATATATATACATATACATATATGTGTTTATATGAAAGTTGTTACCTGTCCTAAAATCTGTAAACAATTTCCAACTATTAAAAATCTCTTTTAAGTTTCCACAGCCACTATTTGTACAAAAAACATTAGTTGTAACTGGTCAGTTTTGATGTGAAATCCCTCTTCACCAAACTACCTGCAAAAGATACTCTACCACTTATAGAAAAAGCACTCAGTAAAGCAGATGCAGAATTGGCTGAACTGTGTTTAACATCGTCGTATTTTCTGTTTAACGGCAAATACTACAAAAAAGTTGAAGGTGCGAGTATGGGATCGCCATTAAGTCCACTTGTCACGGAACTGTTTATGGAGAACTTCGAACAGGAAACATTTAAAACTGCATGTTTAAAGCCTTCCCACTGGTTCCGATTCGTGGACGACACTTTCGTAATTTGGCGGCATGGGGTTGAAACTTTAAATGATTTCTTGAAGCACTTAAACGGGAGACATAGGAACATGCAATTTACCATGGAAATTGTATCTGAAGAAAGTATCCTGTTCCTCGATGTAAAAGTAGAAAAGAAAGATAACCGTTTGGGATACTCGGTGTATAGAAAACCGACCCACACGGTGTGAAAACCCTGGAAACATGGTGTGATTAGAACGATGATTACAAGCTTACAAGCTTTCATGAAAAATGGATATCAAGAAGACATTATAAAGAGAGAATTTAAAAAAGCCCAAAAAAGCATTCCATGCTCCTGTGGTAAGGAATACATTGGGCAAATGGGAAGGCTAATATCTACAAGGCAGGCTGACAGGACACATTAAAAGCGTGAAAAAAATGGACAACAAAACATCGGCTTTGGCAGAACATTTCACTACTACGAACCATGCCATAGAATTTGACAAAATCAGAGTAGTTAAGAAATGTAGCAAGGCCACCAGGAAGATCCTGGAAGCAATAGAAATAGTTAAACACCCGGAAAACTTCAGCAGGGAGGACGGGTACAAATTAAGTAAACTATGGCTCCCTAACATAGCAAAGAGGAAAGAAAGAAGAACCCAACAGCGACAATCAAGCCGAGTTCCAGCCAATCAGAGCCCGAGCAATCATAAACCAACCAATCACAGTCATGGAAGAGCAGACTCCGGCCCCGGACACGGAAAAACCCGATTGACTAAAGGAAGGACCCGATGAATCACGAGTGGACCCGAGTGGCTCCTATATAAAGCCGCGGGTCAGCTGATCACCTTCAGTCTCAATCAAGCCTTGAGGAAGTCAGCAGCATGCCTAGCGAAACGTTGGCAGAAAATTCACCGACATGGTCTAAACCAGAAGAAACAACTAATGATGTTTGTATTATAAATCTGTTAGAGAAGAAATTAGTTGACTGGAAGATCTAATGTAAGGATGGAGATAGTTGGGGGTGCAGTCAAATTAAACACCAAATAAGTGAATAAATAATAAATAAGTATTCACTTATTTGGTGTTTAATTTGACTGCACCCCCAACTATCTTCATCCTTATATTAAAAATCTGATTTAACTCCTATGGATCTGGCATCACCATCTTATTAATCTTGTATTCTTTTGATTTAGGAAGTGAATAAATTTGCTCCTAGATAGTAATGCTCACTTGTTATCATACATAATTTTAATACAGTAAAATTCTGATATTTTGTTTCTCAGTTTATCATAAATCATTTCTCAGTTTATCATAAATGGTATGAATTCACTGATCCGAAGAAAATCTCGTAAATAAATGCATGAGGCTCTCAATAATTCATACTTATGGTAGTCCTCCAAGTCAATAAATAGTCCTCCAATAAAATAAATAAAAGCACCCAACAATATAAAAAATAATATTGTTATGAGTGAAGAATAATATCAGTAATTCACCTACCACTTTAGATGGATATGAGATTTTAATTATTACTGTTTATAGAGAGCATCTGTTTGGGAATTTAGGAGATGTAGTTAAAGCTTCGATTAGAATGTGGATAAGGAAGATGCAAGGAGTGAGTTCCAAAGTGTGGTGAAATGGGTGTGAAAGGAACACTTTGTTTTGGTTCTGTGAAAACGGGTATAAAGGTTGGAACGGTGACATCTTGTGCCCTGGGATTGGATAGAGGATTTAAATTGTAGGAGACTATAGATATAAGAGGGATATGAGTTGATGGTTTGGTATAAGAAAGATCCTATGGATGGAGGGCAAGTACCACTTTAAATCATCATAAAGGTGGGACACATGAAATTTCCTCGGGGCACCAAAGACAAACCGTAGCGAGGAGTTCATAATTCGCATCAATCTATCCTCGAGCATATTCAAGAGGCCTCCATATACCATATAGCCATAATCGAAGGGTGGAAAGATGAAAGAAGTAATGAGGAGCTTACGGATAGGTAAAATTTTAAGTATTTTCACCCATCTTCCCTCACTGCAATGTTTTGGACCTCTACTGACATTTTCATAAATAAATTAAGCCCTTTATTTATTATTTGTCTATTATTATTTTGAATATTCTTAGTATTAGATCTACACTTACACTTTCTTAAAAAAAAAACAAAAATATATATAAAAATAATTTTTTTTTAAAATCATAAGTCATAAAAATCAAAATGAAGGGCGGTGGAAGGAAGTTGTGTAGATTGACTTAAAAAAATATTTAGTACTGTAGTAAAAATTTCAAAATGGAAAGTAGTGGTCTGGTATTTAACTGAAAAGGAAAAATGGGTAAAGATAGTAAAATTTTAGAAAGATTATCTTTTTTCAAAATATAAGTTTATTATTAACACTTTTCTCTTGCCTTTAAAAAATATTTTGAATTCTTAATTTATTATAGTTTTTTTTAGTAGTTTGATACTCATTTTTGTTTTTTCAGGGTCTGACTGGAGAGATAGAGAGCCTCCAAACAATGTTCAATAGTTTGACAAGAAAGACACCTGGGGTTCAGTCTCGTGTAGAAGGCATACTGCAACAATGGAACCACATTTGGAACTATTCTCATTTATTTGTTGAAAGGTATTTTATTTTAGCTATGTGATTTAAATTATAAATACAAAATTTAACTATTTGATCCATGATTTATTATTATAAATAGTAAAGGATTTCGAAGTAGGAAAGCAAATATTTTCAGACCACAGGCCACTAGTAATGAGCATTGGAATTAAAGTGGTGATAAAGGATAAACAATGCTGTCAGCTAATCCTGAAAATGATTTGGCGTAAGGAGAGGTCAGCAGAGTATAGGGAAAAGTTAGAAAAAGAAAGAGAAACATTTTTGAAAGAAAGAAAGCTAATAGGGCTGGCAGATTTTGAGAAGATGAGGGGGCTAATTAATTAATGCTATGTAATAAGAAGTAGGCGACTTTCAGATTAATAAAAAACACCTTCGTATGACTACGAGTGCCATAATAAGAGGAAAAGAGTCTTGAAACTGTTAAACTTGTACAGAAATACTAACTCACGCTTGATCAGAAAGGCATATTTAAATAATGTAAAAAATTATAAGGAACTCTGTAAGGGGAAAGAAGAAAACTAGTTCAGGGAGATTGGTGACAAGTTTGAGAGGGCGGGGGATTCTAAGGGTTTTTGGGATTTGACTAATAAATTTAAGCAAAAAAATTACATCCGAATTCATATATTTAGCCTCTGAAATGAAAAGAGCATTTTAAAAAATAGTACAACCTTCATCTTTGTACTGAACTTTTTTCATACGTGGCTCCTTAGGTAAAGGATGGGTATTTAGATAATCAGTTCAGTTATGATGAAGTGGTCACAGCCATAAATAAGTTTAAAGACAATAAAGCACCTGGTCTTGACCGAATATCAAGTGAATTAAAAGACAATAAAGCACCTGGTCTTGACCGAATATCAAGTGAATTTTATAAAAATTCTCCCGAATGCTTTACGAAAGGTCTATTGCAGCTATTTAATTTCTGTTTTGATGTAGGTAAAGTTCCAGAGAGTTTTGGAAAATCAATCATCTTCCCTCTCCATAAAAAAGGTGAGCTTGGCGAAGTGACAAATTACAGGGGTATTTCTTTTTTAGATTCCATTTCGAAGATATATTCTGGCATGCTAGCAGTAAGACTTACAAACTGGTTGGAAGAAAGAAAAGTATTGATAGAAGGCCAAGCTGGTTTCAGAAAGGGTCGCTCAGTTGTTGAGAATTTGTTTATTTTAAGCAATTTAATAGAGTACATGTGGAAATTATATTTGTTCCACCGAAACTAAAGTTGGGCTAGGGTGTGCAGTCAAACAATTTATGCCTTTCACTGTATTTTTTTGTGGCTTCTAGTTTGGAATAACCAAACTATTTTGAACATTTTATTTTGATAAATGGGACAAAGCATAAAGTTAAACTTAAAGTAAAATTATTTTGAATAAATCAATAAAAGAGAAAATATTCATGGGAAGAGTTTTATATCTTAATCAAGTACTGACTAAAGTACTCAGTTCTGTATGTATTTTGAAGGTTCCATTTTCATAGTTCTTGAAGACAGACTAGGCAGGTTTAATTTTATTTTCATAAATATTAAAATAATAATATCGGGGATATTAAAACATAACCACTCATTAAGACCTGACATGTACAACTGAGATATTTTATGAGGTACATATAATTCTATCATAGTGTAATGAAGTAAAAAATTTAATTTGTAATTAGATAAGAACTTGTATTGATAAAGGGAAAAAAATCTCATTAGTAATCGAGCCGTTGCAACCCACATACATCTTCTGTAAACATTGCAGACTCGTGTACCGTATGAGGTCGGGTTTTTTAAATAAATCCCTATCGATAAAAAGTGTAGTCAGATAGTAGTTTCAGTTCATGATGGAGTTAATCTATTATGACAATTAACTTTTTTTTGGAACAACTTGATCATTAACAGATAGGGTTGTGAATCTTTTATCATATTGTTGTTATTAGTTTCAGTATGCTTATTATTAATAGTTGTTGGGTGTATTTTTATTTTATTTTTTTAATATAGTAGTGTTTTGTTTTTGATATGACAATGTTTTGGATTTATTTATTCCCGAGTTCCATATGTGCCCTTGACTATACCTTGTTTCCTAACCAGGTGTCCACGAGGTCTAAGAGAGCAGCCATAGGAAATAATAGCAAAAGTACAGATATTCTTCATTAATTTTTGTGTTGATTTAATTTAAGCAATGTATTAGATTTTATGTAAATTTTTACTGTTTAGTACCCAAAGTGTTAATCTATTTTTCAGACTGAAGTGTGTTGAAATTACTCTATCAGCTCTTGATGATGCTACCAATGTTGTCTCTGAATTGGAACTTAAACTTTCATCTTTTGGAGATATGCCCTCAGAACTGGAATCCTTACAAATTGTAAGCTGTTAAAATGACTAAATAATAGCCAAATTTGAGCATTACTCAAACTATACTTATGATAAATACATTTTTATTTATTTTTAAAAATATTTACTATTATTTACCCTACATTATTATCACTGGCTCTACAACCCAGCACGGGTCCTGGCCACATCAAGGCGTCGCCTCCGCTCTTTGTCCTGGGCCAAGGTCTTCCAAGCTCTGGATCCAATGATACTGCCTGCATCACTCTCGACTTCATCTGACCATCTAAGCCGTGGACGCCCACGTTTTCTTTTTCCATCAACGAATCCAATCAGCAGTCTTTTCAGGATAGCATTGTCCTCCATTCTGGCCACATGTCCAGCCTATCTCAGCCTAGCTATTCTTATGTGCTTCACCACATCAGGCTCCCGATACAAAAGATACAGCTCTGCATTTTGTCTGAGTCTTTCAGCTCCAAACATTCTTCTTAATATCTTTCTTTGGAAGAGCAGTAAACTGTTGGCATCTGCCCTTGGACAGAGGCTAGGTTTCCGATCCATAAGTTAAAACTGGCCTGATGATTGTTTTGTACAGCATGACCTTGGCTCTTCTTGATATCATACGACTTCGTAAAATTTTTGCCATCCCGAAATCACACCTATTAGCGGCGAATATTCTTCTTTGAACTTTTGGGCTGGTTGAGCTATCTACTTTGACCAGAGAACCGAGGTAGACAAAACTGTCAACAGTTTCGAATGTGTAGGCACTAAACGTGATGATGGGATCCGATTGTCTTAAAGGGTTAGCCACCATATACTTAGTCTTTACTTGGTTTACCCGAAGACCTATACGCCGTCCAGCATTCTCCAAAGCAAGAAAAGCCTGTTGTAGATCTCTCGGTGTTCTTCCCACTATGTCTATGTCATTTGCATAGGCCAGTATTTGGATGGACTTAGTCAGAATCGTACCAGTGACTTGCAACCCTGTGTCTCTTATGACCTTTTCTAGTGCAAAATTAAATAACAGGCACGAGAGTCCATCCCCTTGTCTCAGACCTCTAGTTGTCTTGAATTCTTCAGACAAGTCATTCTGGATCTTGACCTGGCTTCTCGACTCCCTCATCAGCAATTCCACGAGGCTTATCAATTCTCTGGGGACATTCATTTCTTCCATACTTTGATACAGCTTTCCCCTGATGATACAGTCATAGGCATTGCTGAAATCCACGAAAAGGTGATGGGTCGTTATATGGTAGTCTCTAGTCCTTTCCATGAGAGTTCTCAGGGAGAATATTTGATCAATGCAAGATCTACCATTAATAAATCTGCACTGGTACATTCCTATCTCTCTCTGGCCATGAGGAAGTAGTCTTTGGAATGCCACATTCAGCTTTTCTTTCTTCACTCCATTTTGTTCCAGCTCTCGGCGCTTTTATCTCTGGCTTAACCTCCTATTTTTCAACTTTAAGTTTCTTGTGTCCATGTCTTCATTAGTAATTTTGGCTAATTCCAAGTCTTTCTTAATATTTTGGATCCATTCCCTTCCATTAACAAGGGATTTTACTGTTCTTTTTGTCAGTCTATGATCGAGAATACACGTCTTTTCTTCATGTCTATCTCTAAGTTAGAATATTCTTAAATTTTAGATGTTTTCTGTAATCTATACCTTTCTTCGGTCCATCTTGGTCCCAGAATTTTCCTAACTATTTTTCTTTCCTCTTTCTTTAGATTTTCCTTATCTGTTTTACTGTTAAGTGTCAAATTTTCGCTTGCATATAACATATATATTATTTATTTTATTTGATGTTAATATATACATATATATTATGAATTGAATGAAGAATAATTATATATATTTATTATTTTTTATTTACTAATTACATTAAAGGCGATTTAGTTATGGTTTTTTTAAAATGTATTTATTGAAATTTGCAACTGTATATTGAATACATCAAGTAATTTGTTGCTTAAAATACAAATATGGCCAACTCAATTAATATTAAATTAGTATTAATATTTATTATATTGCATTACTTATTGTCATGTGTATTAATTTTAGATACATGATGACCTGATTAGAGTACAGAATTCTATAGCTGCTCAGCAGCCAGTAGTTGACCAGCTCATTGAAGATGCTACAAATACCCGGAGATTGGTTGTAAAATCAAGGGAACGCCTTAGATCTCATGACCATTCGGATATGGATAGGCTGGATGATGATGTAAATTCAGTAACCCAAAGGTGGAATAACTTGTGTGCTTCACTTGTTGACAGGTTATTGAAACAATACTACTTAAATTAAAAATAATACATAATTAATTTATTTTATTTGACAATTTTTTTCCACTTTATTATTACTTCATTAGAATGTGTTTTAAAGGTTGAGATGTTGTGAAGCAGCTTATTCTCTCTTAGACACTTATGGGAAAACTTACCAGACAGAAGTCAAGTTTATTGATGAATCATATTCTGAACTGAATAACCTGCCACCAGTTTCTCATGGCAAACACCATATTGAACCAACAAAGGTAGTACATGTCACATTATATTTTTTATACCATTGTCAACCAATGCTTATTATTGCACTATTTTTTCTTGGTTATCATTATTGAAGACTAAACTGAAATTAGGATCCCATCTATGGATGATTTATTTTTATGAGAAGACAACTATTTATTTCCTCTTTAACTAATTAGATTGTTTCTTCCTGGATGTTTTTTTTCTTCTAAAGTAAAAGGATAAAATATTTTCAAGTTTTTTTTTCATAATATTTTATTAATTTACTTGACCATGCAGTCATAAGTGTATCGATGTTGGCATTTTACGTTTTAACTATATTGTTACATGGTTAGGTGAAAATTCAAGGAATTAGCCTCGGATTGGGACTGTCTTCAAGGAATTAACCCGACGCACTCAAGGATTATAAACTAGCCACATGGAATGTACGATCATTATACAGTAAAACCTCGAATTAACGGACAGCCCTGGTGCAAATATTTTTGTCCATTATTTAAAGGTGTCCTTTAAAGGGAGATTTTATTTTTTTATAAATATGTATTTGTAAATTAATTCTCTCTTATTCAACTTCCCATGTGTTTAAAAGGTAAGTAGAATAAATAAAAAACATCGCACGGTTTTTGAGTGTTCCCGAAACTTGTGTCCTACCAATATTGAGTCTTTCCGCTAGCGCACGTACCCTTAACTTTTCAAGGTCATAAAAGTCGATTACATTTATTTTTTGTTCTAAAGTGAGTCTCTTACGTGAGGGAGACCTTTTCAGCCGCCTGCCACGAGGGTTAGAACAGAACTAAATTTTAATAAAGCAAGTTCGAGAATAAAAAAAAAGTATTTATGTGGAAAACCTTTACTCAAAAGTAAACACAGCTGTCCCTGTTTCCTTAGACCGGAAACAACTAATTGTTTCCGAGAAACAGGAAAGGGATAAAGTCATACTGTCCGTCTTTTAGAGGTTTTTTTAATCGATTCCTAACCAACACAGCCTGTCCGTGACCGTTAATGAGAGGTTTCGTTAAATAGAGGTTCAAATGCCTTAAAAATTGTATTAAAATGTTGGTGCAAAAAAAATCGTCCGGTAATGGGGGGTGACCGCTATTTAGGGGTGTCCGTTAGTAGAGGTTTTACTGTATAGACCAGGATCTTTAAAGATGCTACTGGATGAGCTGTCTAAGTATAAGATAGATATAACGGCGATCCAAGAGATGAGATGGAGAGAATCAGGCATTATGGAGATGAAGCATCACACCATATACTACAGTTGTCACAAAGATCAACATATTTTTGGAACAGGCTTTGTTGTTGGCGATGGGATGAGACAAATGGTTATTGATTGTAAACCCATTAACCACCGCATCTGTAAGTTACGATTTAAAGGAAGATTCCGAAACTATTCTATAATTTCGTGCCACGCACCAACAGAGGTGGCGGAAGAAGAAGCAAAGGAAACTTTCTATAGCAACCTCGAAAGTGCCTTCGATGAATGTCCTCGTCACGATATAAAAATAGTTTTGGGAGACCTCAATGCACAGATCGGTAGAGATCCAGTTCTTTGGCCCCTAGCTGGAAGACATAGCCTGCACAATATGTCCAATGATAATGGAACTAAGTTGGTCAATTTTGCAGCATCACATAACATGGTTGTTGGGAGTACCATGTTTGATAGGAAAGATATCTACAAGGCAACATAGGTTTCTCCAGACAATAACTTCAGGAACCAGATTGACCATGTTCTTATCAGCAGAAGACAGCGTTCTATACTTATGGCGGTTAGAACATACAGAGGAGCAAATTTAGATAGCGATAATTACCTGGTAGTTGCACGTATCCATGCCAAAATTAGCAACGTACATAAGACTAGAGGTACCCGCTCAAGGAGAATAAATACTCAAAAGCTGCAGAAGCCAGAGTACAAACTACAGTTTGCCCAAAGGTTGGATGTAGCTTTGGAACGTGGGTCTGAGGAGAATGGTGTTTGATAAAATATGGTGCCAGTGTAGGGATGCTATTAAACAAATCGCTGAAGAAGTACTGGGCTTAGAGGGGCCACCTCAGAGGTTCATGGTTTGATCAAGAATGCCAAGAGGCTACAGACAGGAAAAACAAGGCCTATAGGAAGATGATAAATGGCAGATGAGCATAGGACTCGCCAGGCTGTTTCTGATTACAGAGTGTTAAGATTGGAGGAGAAATATCTGCATAGGAGAAAAAAGAGGGAGAAAGGAGAAGAAAGAATAAGAGATATTGAGGTCTTGTGTAGACAAGCTAATACTAGAGCTTTCTACAAGACAATCAATGACCAGCGAAAGGGATTTAATCCAAGATCCAATACTTGTAAACGTAAGGACGGTCAATTGAGAAGGTATCCTGGAAAGATGGTCCGACCATTTCGGTAGTCTGCTGGGGAGTGTTCGGAACCCTGCCCTAGAAGATAGTTCTGGCTCTGACACTATTCAAAATTACAAAGTGTGAGCTTCTTGACCAGATGATGAGGAAATTGAGGCTGCAGTTCAGAAGCTTAGAAATAATCGAGCACCTGGATGTGATGGCATACCAGCTGAACTTCTGAAAGCTGGTGGAAATGAAATGATAAAGGTAATTCGAGATCTGCACAGTGTTTGGATGAGCAAAACTCTCCCGCATGACTGGTGCATTGGCCTTATCCTCCCTCTTCACAAGAAAGGAGACCAGATGCTTTGTGATAACTACCGTGGTATAAAACTCCTAAGCTCTGCCTACAAAGTACTTTCGAATGTGGCATTCCTAAGACTACTTCCCCATGCCCAGAGAAAGATTGGAATGTACCAGTGCAGATTTATTAATAGTAGATCTTGTATTGATCAAATATTCTCCCTGAGAACTCTTATGGAAAGGACTAGAGAGTACAATATAACGACCCACCACCTTTTCGTGGATTTCAGCAATGCCTATGACTGTATCATCAGGAGAAAACTGTATCAAAGTATGGAAGAAATGAATGTCCCCAGAGAATTGATAAGCCTCGTGGAATTGCTGATGAGGGAGTCAAGAAGCCAGGTCAAGATCCAGAATGACTTGTCTGAAGAATTCAAGACAACTAGGGGTCTGAGACAAGGGGATGGACTCTCGTGCCTGTTATTTAATTTTGCACTAGAAAATGTCATAAGAGACACAGGGTTGCAAGTCACTGGTACGATTCTGACTAAGTCCATCCAAATACTGGCCTATGCAAATGACATAGACATAGTGGGAAGAACACCGAGAGATCTACAACAGGCTTTTCTTGCTTTGGAGAATGCTGGACGGCGTATAGGTCTTCGGGTAAACCAAGTAAAGACTAAGTATATGGTGGCTAACCCTTCAAGACAATCGGATCCCATCATCACGTTTGGTGCCTACACATTCGAAACTGTTGACAGTTATGTCTACCTCGGTTCTTTGGTCAAAGCAGATAGCTCAATCAGCCCAGAAGTTCAAAGAAGAAAATTGGCCGCTAATAGATGTTATTTTGGGATGGTGAAAATTTTACGAAGTCGTCTGATATCAAGAAGATCCAAGGTCATGCTGTACAAAACAATCATCAGGCCAGTTTTAACTTATGGTTTGCAAACCTGAAACAGATGCCAACAGTTTGCTGCTCTTCGAAAGAAAAATATTAAGAAGAATGTTTGGAGCTGTTAGAGTTGGCAATCAATTTATACTCAGACAAAATGCAGAGCTGTATCTTTTGTATCAGGAGCCTGACGTGGTGAAGCACATAAGAATAGCTAGACTGAGATGGGCTGGACATGTGGCCAGAATGGAGGACAATGCTATCCTAAAAAGACTGCTGTTTTGATTCGTTGATGGAAAAAGAAAAAGTGGGCGTCCACGACTTAGATGGTCAGATAAAGTCGAGAATGATGCAGGCAGCATCATTGGATCCAGAGCTTGGAAGACCTTGGCACAGGACAGAGAAGAGTGGAGGCGACGCCTTGATGTGGCCAGGACCCGTGCTGGGTTTTAGAGCCAGTGATAATAATTAAGATTTCGGAACATGACAAGGAAAGCAAAATTGTTGATCTATAAAACAATCTTAAGACTGATTGTCACATATGCTGGTGAAACATGGGTCCTGACCCAGGAATGCGAGAAGATGCTGCAGATCTGGGAGAGGAAGGTACTTCGGCAGATATTTGGGCCAGTATGTAACGAAGGCCAATGGAGGTCAAGAAATAATTGAGAGCTTCGGGAACTGTAATTTAAGGCAGTATGATGAGCAATGGGGACTTAAAAAAGACAACTGGTTTGAGAGAAGCAGAATTCCATTTTGTTCAGCTTTAAGATTCATATACTGCTGGTGCGAGGAGTTGATATCGATTAAATTTTGTGAAAAGCAACTTGATTTATGGAATAAAAGTGTTACAGACTGGAACCATTACATGTGTGAATTATGTGTCTTGGATATGGAGAATAAACCAAAGAAGAAGATAGGTGGACCAGATTGCATTGTGAAAATTGATGGAAGTTTGTTTACTAAATGTAAAAATAATTGTGGTCGTGTATTACCCGAATAGTGGGTGTTTGGTGGTACATGTAGACAAACAAAAGATTCCTTTGTTACCACTGTTCCTAATAGAACTGGCTCTACCATTATTGATAATATTATTGAAAACATTGCAGATGATAGCACAATTTATTCTGAATATACAACAAATAGAATGGAAATAGAAGGATTCCAATGTGCTTAAGTTAATCACAAATACAATTTTATTGATCCTGATACAGGAGTATATACACAAACAGTTGAGAGAATGTGGGGCAGTGTTAAATGGAGGAACAAGAGACATAGGGGAGACAGCGAGACATTATTTGAAGTCTTATTTATCAGAGTTCATATGGCAACAGCATCAGGTGAAAGAAAATAGAGACTGTTTTAAATCTATGTTAAACTGTATATCGGCCCATTTTCCACCGAAATCCGATTGACTACTTTGTTTTTAAATAAATTATTTTGATTTTTAATTGTTGATGATTATTTAAAAAATTTAAAATTCTAACCCCAATAAATATATTTAAAAACGTTATTTAATACACAAATACCCTTTTTTTTTATTATAAGATATAGATTACTCTTCTTCGGAAAGGTGAATGAACTTTGTTATAAAAATTATTCATTACATAAAATTAAGGGAAGTTTTGACTTTCTTTGTAAGTTCTCATTTTAAATTCAATATTTATATAATCTATCTTGAAAGATGAATGTAAGTTTAAATACTTCACAAATTCATTGCTCATTCATCAAATTTAGATTTGAGATTCTATTAATTGGCCACCAGCTGAAAAGCATAGGGAAAAAAAGAATCTTTTTTTTTCCTTTTCTTGGACTTTTACTTAGCTTAATACAACCAGGAAATCCGTATTATAAAAAAAAAAAAAAAAGAATAAAGAGGGTAAAAAAGATACCTTTTAGTTGATTTATTATGACAAGATGGATCATCCAAAAGGGGAATGTTGAGCTGGGACTCCTTGGCTGTCCACCTCAAAAATATGGAAGAGGTATTAAATTTCCCATTGCTGTTGCCATGAAAACATTTGAAGTTGTGACTCTGGGCATATATGAAATTTCTTCAGTTAATGGTTTTATAATTGTTTCCTTCTTGATTATTTATTTACTATTATCAGATTCTGTTAATATATTATACACGATAGTCTTCGACATATTGTATAATACCAATATTTCTTAAAATAGGATCTTGAAAACTGACTTATCTCAAATGGCCCTGTTCTTTTATGAATGTTAAATATGATGGTGAGCTAACCAAGTTCGATGCATACTATTTACTGAACCCAATACCATTCATTACAATTTTTTTTCAATGTATCTACTTCTGAGTTCCTTTTTGGTGACTTTTCCTGTCACTAAAGGTTCAAGTATTTCATTGGTTATCTTTTTCATCAAATAACAAGGCAGATTAAAATCATGAGCAGTTAGTCATTCTATAATCTGCTTCTTTTTTTTTTACTTCAAAGATTGATGAATGATGGTCGTTAACAAAACTCTAGTGGGCTGTTCCTGCTTGAGGAAAGTCTAAGGCGAACATTTTTTAGGATGTTATTGTTGTATCATCTAGAAGTAGTGGCTCCTCCTCCATAATGAGTCAGTATAAGCTCTTGCAATTTAGGCATTGATGGAATATTATCCTTTTATACATCATGATTCATGCTTAGTTTTTGTCTTATCTGATGGGAAACAATTATCTGTTCAAATCAAGATGACAATTTCATCTTTTATTGTTTCCCTAAATTGTCAAAAAGCTCTTAGTTCTGCTGAAAGTTGTTTGATCTTCTCTGGCTGTCCAATTTCTATTATGTTTCTAATATTCTTTTAACCATTATCAGATATATTTTGATATTTTAGCTGAAATACCTTTACTTTTTACCTGTAATTCTTGTTAGGAAGTTTCATGCTTTCACTTCCATCGTGCCTAACAATTTTGTGCTCTTAGTTGTGAATGCTAGTATCAGCTTCTACTTGTTTAATTTAATTTTTTTTTTTTTTGTAGACTCGAGATTTTCTTTGTAAACATTATAAACCTCACCTTAGACTGATCAGTAGTGAATGATTTGTTTTTTGTTGTCCATAATCCTTACATTAGTGAAAACTGTGTTGCCTTATATTATTAACTTTACAATACTTAAACATCTGTTAATAAAAAATACAGATGATTAGTACAAAATATTGATAGCAATCTTTTCAACAGGAATACTTGTTTCTATAAAATAATTTTGTTTTTGTTAAAAGTGCCTGTTTTGATTTGGTTGCATGCCAAATATATGTTTTAAAATATGTATTTTTTTGTTGTTAATGTTTGCCTTAATATATTAATTTCTTAGGTACTATTCACAAGCATAGTTGAAAGAACTCAACCTTTAGAGCAGGTGAACATTGATGGTGGTCGTTTTATACGTGAAGCAAAGGTAA
The DNA here is from genome assembly GCA_037127475.1 of Arma custos. Classification (NCBI taxonomy): domain Eukaryota; kingdom Metazoa; phylum Arthropoda; class Insecta; order Hemiptera; family Pentatomidae; genus Arma; species Arma custos. The sequence goes on from CM073761.1 coordinate 14,665,849, forward strand.
GCCCTATCATGCCTATATTCTTGTACTCAAGAAATTTAATTATAATTAACATTGTTGGTTAACAAAGTTGTAAAAATATATACAAGTATTGTAGTTTTTTAATCAACTTATTAATGTTTTCTTGTCCTTATTAATGAATAATTGTCATTAATAAGGATAGTTAATGAACATGTACATAGCATAGAAATCTAACTTTTGGCTGCAATGATATCTTCCTAACAGTTCAGTAGATTTTATGTAATATTATTAATATTATAGTATTTATTGGTGGATGTCCAATTCAGGGATGTTAAGGATTTGTATTGTGATTTTATATTAGTTGCACTTTGGCGATAACTATTGTTTATAATTATTTCCAACAATAATGTATAAGTGCTAATGATTCTTATTTTTTCAGTAGCAATAATATAATGCATTCATTATTCCTACATTACACTGAAAAAAATAAGAAACTCTTTAAAAGAATCTCTTTAAGATTTAATTCAGATTTATATTCCGTACTATATGTTTAAACTAGCAATGTAAATATAAAAAAGTATTTTATAAAGAAAAAAAAGTATTTTATATTGGCTGAGGATAATGTAAAAGACATTAATCGTAATAATACTCAATCTAAATTGTTAACTATCCCTGGTTTGGACCCAAAAGTATTTGTATATATAACCTAAATCAAGTTATTAACATGCTCCCAAAATAAAACAGAAATAAAAACAATTTTAAAAGGAAGGACAAAAAATTATATTAATATACTTACTGAAACTGAACCTGAAAAAAAAAGAAAAAAAAAAAGGGGACCCTACTAACACCACATTACAGATATACAACCTTGCACTGGGAAAATTCAGAGCAGCGGTGGCAATATCACAGCCATCATTTGACGGTGATTCACGTCCTGAATCGGAGTGGCCATCTGGAGAAGAAGAAATTGCAGAGCAGCTTGACAAGATTAACCATCGATACTTGGCTCTCGTCAGTATTTTACAAGACAGGCTGAGGCAGATATGTGCCATTTCAAATGATCCACAACTCAGAGTAAGTTAATAGAAGATTTATATTTAAACAAATTATTTATAAAAAATTTAATTGAATAATTAATGTTTCTATTTTTATTTAGTGTAAATTGTTATTAGTTATTGCAGCCTTGAATTCTTAAGGTTGGAAATTCTACTTGAATTTTTTGGCTTAGGAAAAATTGGGAATTTTATTTTTTAGTAAAATAATGTAATTTTTACTTAAGTGCTTAACAAAACATGTATGATGGAGATAGGCATTTCCCTTACCACCCTTAACTCCATGAAAGCTATAAATTTTTTATTATTATTTGAAGAAAAAAGATATGCCCCCGGCCGATATTCGAACCTGGGTCCTCTTTCTATAAAACTTTTAGTTTTATTAGAATTTTTAAACTTATAAACTAAAAATTTATAAACTTTTAGTTTATATGCTTAGAAATATTATTGTGTTGAAGTTAATTCAAATATGTCAATTTTGTTTATTTACCCTGGCATTTATTTTCAGTGATATTCTAGTTTTTTTTTTTATGAGTTTACTGATCACTTCCTTCTAATTCTATGTTCTATACTTAGTTCCTTACCTTACTGCCATACTTGTAGTTCCTAATTTCATGGTGCTGGTCGGCGATGAAAGGGTGATGGTTTTGAGGGGGGTATGAGGATGAAGAATATAACCATAGAATCAACGGAGGTAAAAAAATGTATTCCATTCCAATCTAAGGTTTCTATACCAGTTAAGATGTTTTCATAGGTGAAAGCGCCAAGTGTAAAGAAGGAAAGGAAATAGGGTACTGTGTATAGTTGATAAGGAATACATTCAAGCAGGTACTGTGTTGCTGTTGGCAGGTGATAAGGCTCAGGGAAAATGGGATGATGAAAAGGTGTAGAGAGAAAAATAGGTTTTCCTTATAGGATTTATCATAAGAATTGGAAAGGAAATTGTTGTTAAGATTATTGGAGATGATTATTTTGGAGTAGAGAGGTGCAGGATTGAACAGAGTTAATTTAAAAGAAGGATCAAATGGTACAAGGAGAGGACAATATATTAAGGTATAAAGGATAGGTAAACGTTAATAGAAATTTTAGTGATGGGGAACTCAACTAGATGATGATGGGACAGTGGAATATGGGCTTTTAATGATATTATGAATATCATAGTTCTTTTTATTGTAAATTTATCTGTTTTTTCATTTAAATTTTGCATCACATTTTCTGATTATCTACCAAAACATGCCTGTTTAGTTATTTACTTTCAAAATATTTTGTAAATACTGTTTTATTCAGATGTAGGTAGGCCTTTGGCCCGAGAAATATTTACTAAAATATGTTCATCTCTGTTATTCTAAAGGGACCTGGTCCCAGAATAACAGAGATGAACATATTTAAGTAAATATTTATCCGGCCAAAGGCCTACATCTATATATATATATCTATCTACCTGCCACCACTTTAACATACTCATTCTGGCCAGATTAGGGTGTATGGAAACAGAGGAAGAAGGGATATAGGGCTTGTGTCAGGTTTAAGAAATAGTTATGATATGATTTTTGGTAATTGTGTTGAATAATTTCATCGTAAAAGAAATTTTGGTAAAAGTTTTAAAAAATTTCATCATAATGAGCTGAAAGGGATTGGTAGTTAACACAGCAAGTGGTTAAGACACTTGACATGAATATGATACAGCAGTGTACAGTCAGAATTTGATAGGAAGACACTGGAACATAACAAATTATATGAATAAAAGAAACGTAAATAGAAGAATTAAACACTAATACTGAAAAGTAAAAAGAGACCTTACATAAATGTTAAGACCGTGGAAAAATTCCGACGAAAAGCCTTAAGTCTCCAAACTAAAACAGAAATAGAAATTATCTGTCCAATATTTCTCCCATTCAGGCATCCTCAGGGTAGAAAGAGAATAAAAGAAAAACAAAACATGAATAATGCACCCAAGAAACATCCCACCACCTCGAAGGCTCAAATGCAACAAAATTTCAACAAATTTCAGACAAAGTTTTTGTTTTTCTTTTATTCTCTTTCTACCCTGAGGATGCCTGAATGGGCGAAATATTGGACAGATAATTTCTATTTCTGTTTTAGTTTGGAGACTTAAGGCTTTTCGTTGGAATTTTTCCACGGTCTTAACAAGAATTAAACACTATATATAGGTTATGAGAAGTGGGCTGACACCCTACTTCTTCTTAAAACCTCAAATATTACGGAAAATATAAAGAATAGAGCTGGATTAATAAAAATATTTAAAAAAAAAATTAAAATAAATACTATTAAAAAAAAAAGGTCCAGGCTTGATAAGAAGGATCCTCACACTGCACAGCGGCATAAGAGGAAAAAAGTATGATGATGATGATGATATATAGGTTATTTACTTATGGTTGAATGTTTATATAAGAATACTAGAAATGTAGTAAGATTTGCCAACTCCATTTCTCAATAATTTGAAACCATCATTGGAATCCGGCAGTCTGAGCCTTATCTTTATGATACTTATCTCTAAACCAGAGGGGGTTTCACTGGCTTGAACTGTGATCTTGTGGATCTCTAGTGATCTTAATAATAGACAATATTTATATTTGGAACATACATTAAATCAATTTTACTTTCACTTAGCTGTGTATGAAATATTATGATATAAAGTATTATAATTGTCAAAAATGATGGACCTTAGTTTTCAACAGAACAAAATGCTTTAAGTTTTTTTTGAGACAAAATCACTTAAATGGTCTGGGTGTGTATGTATGTGGATAATCTAGATCCAAAGCAAAAAGTTATATGAATATCACATTTGTTGCTGATTTGGCCCAAATCCGATATCCATCTTTTCATGACAAATTTTATTCCCACTCAATACCACTAGTTTCAAACCTAGCAACCTCATTAATTCCTGATAATCCCCCGAGGCATCTGAAAAGAAGATTGCCTTGTGATCTTCTAAGTTGAACTTGCTATTTGAGTACTACCAGTAGGTAGTTTCTCTACTTGTCATTTCATGTCAATGTATACATTCATTCTATTTGCTTGTTGTATTAATATAATACAGTTGTAAATTTCATTGAATAAATTATAAAAAAATAAAAAAGAGAATTTAAATAAGAGCTATAAACTAAAATATTAGGAAACAATTTCAAATATACTAATTCTTCTCTCCAATGGACAATTTTTAAATGACCTGAGTAAAGAGTTTAATAAACAGAAACCCACCTAATGGTTGTATACAGCTAAATTTTCTTCACTAAGATATTGTATAAATTTCTCTCTGTGAATGGATATTTACAAATTGCTGGAAATTTAGAAAGTATAATTTATATTTAATGACCTCTTATATTTATGTAGATATCTTAATGCATTTATATTTTATTAATAAATAAAACACCCAATTGGTAATTTAAACCTTAAGCCACACTTGTATCATATCAAAAAAAAAAACATTCTAATTAGTGTGAGGTGTAAAAAGGGATTAGTTCATTTTTACAGTGTTCAAATTTTATTCCTTCTTTTAAAATAATGAAATGGTTTTGATACATGAATGTTACATATATATATTTGAGTGAACGCCTTTCTGAAATGGGCAGACACTTGCTGTCTGTTTCATTTTGATGACACACTGCCCATTAGTATCTTTAGGAATGGTGATAGTTGAAGAAATGTATACATATTTATCTCTAAAAAAATGGCTGTGACTAGAATTTTCAATGGAAAGACAGACCCCCTGACATAAGAGATCTTGTTTAAAAACATATTATCATTTTGTATGTTAGATTCCAAAATTATATTCTTCGTACATTGTGTAAGAAATATGTGTGTGTGTTTGTTGTGTGAGTGTGTATATACGTGTGTATGTGTGTATATATAATATTTTATAACTAGGTATATTTTGAATTCTTGTGTTAGTTGTTTCTGTCTATTGGATAGCTTATTTTTTGTTTAGGAATCATTACCCAATTAACTACAACTGCAATTTTCATCCCACACTTCTATTCAGAATGACTGTAGGTTGTCTTTTTTATTAGTTAAAAGATATTTTTTACTTTCTTTGTAACAGTTCATTTTTAGTTCCAAAGTATGACACATCACAATATAGCATTGTTTAATATAGCATTAAGGGGTATTGAAGTTTATTTTTCCGATATCTCTTTTCATATTTAGTCTTGCTAAATGAAATATAATCTGAGTGATTTAAAATGTTTTTTCTCTTCTTTCACATCATGTTCATTCCCGATTTATTTAGGAGTTCGTGTCTAAGCTTCAGCCTGCACACTTGAAGACTTTTAGAACAGAGTTTACTCTTACAGAAACCTCAACTCAACTTCCTGACAGGTTTGTTATAAATAACTACATAATGTATATTGTTTGTTTTTCTTGATCATTAATGTTTTTTTAATTAGAGCCAGCATGCAAATCGTTGATTTATTCATAACACTAAAGATTGCAATTATAGTTTTTATTATCTGCTTGGTAGTACATTAAATAAATAAAATAAAATTGATAAATACATTTGTTACACAGATTTAATATATTTTATCTTATGTTATGATATTAATCCTTTAGACTCTTTTGAAAATTTTTAATATTTTGATTGCGTAATTATTTCTATAAAACTTACTAGTAGAAGCAGGATTAATCATTTTAATTTTTTAAATTGTAATTTAAAAGCAAAATATATACCTCTTATTCATAAAATAAACAGCCGTCTTGGACTTACTGTTCCATTCTTAAGCATAACTGTTATAACAAAATATTATCAACAGTTAATGCACCATAAAAAAGTACCCAATGATATTGTTATTATCATAAACTAAAATCGCTTGTACTATCCAATATTTTGTTAGTTATTTAAAATTTATTGTAATAATAAAAAATAATCAAAATAAAATATAAAACTACATCATTAAGGAAGGTGGCAATAAGAGCAGAATGTTAAGTGTATAACAGATGTAAAAGACAATGGGCAACATTACATTGACATTATTAATAAAATTAACATTTGATAATTCTAACAAAGATACAATAACTTTTAATAAAATTTTATTTAAATTGGATATTTTTATTTATTTATTTGGAGATGTCATTTCTTTTTTTGTATGATCATAATAATTATATTGTTTAGATTTTATTTTTATTTTACATTTATTGTTAACAATCTTTTGTTGGTTAAGTCTATTTTTAAGCTTAAAAATGGACCATTAAGTGAGAAACATCCCCTGTTTAGTTATAAAAGAAGTTTAAAAGGTGAATTATATAACTGAGTTCTACAGTTAAAGGCTTCATTTGATATAACTAAAGGTTGTTCTTATATTATTTGATCTATTCAGAAAAGTGTCAATTTTTTTAATTATTTCTTGGCTCATAAATCTTTTAAGATTTAGGTAATTCTAAAAAGAGATTCTGCTATTATAGTTAAAAGACTATTTTTGCAATACTTAATATTATTAGTAAAAAAGATTTTAACTTAATATCAATATGACAGTTTTTTTTTTACATCAGCTCCCAGACTACAGTTATGAATGAGCTAATATTTATTTGTTCTTTACTAAAGGAAATCAGGCTCTTTCCCCCCTATGGTCTAATCCTGGAGAAACAATCCCTCCATAACATCACATAACATAAATGCCCTGTGAGCCTGGTTTCAAAAAACTTTTTTTTTATCTCATCTTTATTTATTTGTCACAGATGACCGAACCACTTCGGGTGTCCTATGAGACCCAGTTTTCACATCCTTAACTCTTTCAATGTGGGAACACAAATGGGTTTTTTGGTTTCTAGGGTTTTTTATTTATTCTAATTTTTATCGCTGATCTATAAATTTTAAGTTTAAACTTAAATATATGCTTGAAATTGTTATTTCATTGGTGTCATGACTGGCACAAAAGTTTGTTTGCTGTAATAACAAAGTGGTTGAAAATACTTGATGTAAAATAAAGAATAAATACAAATAATCAACAAAAGGTATCAGCTGCACACCTCTTGAAATCCTGAATGCCCTTGGCACAAGACATTTTTTTTTAACCATCCATTTAAAAAATATATGACAGGTTTATCGTATAATTTGCAATACCAACAGGTATTCCTAAAAAATAAAATATAATATGTAAATTAAAGTAGAAAAAATAAATTACAAAACATAAGACATGATTTTTTTTTATTGATTTATTTAAATTAAGATTCCATTACTAAGCACATTAAAAGTTTCTATTATTTACATTTCAAGTGCATATTGAATATACGTTTAAAAAATTAGAGAGTAAACATACCTCTAGAAGTTTAAAGTTACAGAAGTTCATAAAAAATCAGTTACCAGAAATATACAATTACTCTCAGTTGTGAAGACACAACTGAGGGTTGGATAAAGCATCTGAAGCAAATATGGCCACCATAGTCTTCACCACATTAGTTTGAAGGTAATAGGCCAGAGCATTGAATAATGCTCTCTGACCGGCACTAAAACTCACATAGCCTTATATAACACTCACCATATTGAAAGGGTTAAAGGACAGTTTGATTGACGGCCTTAAAAATTTAGTTTTTCACCCTCATTCCTCACCACTGGATGGAATTTTTTTTAATACTGTAGAAAACTCTTGATCTGTCTTTTTTGAGTCTTTTCAAAGATCTCCTCGAGTTTCCAACATCTCCTTGCTGGAAACTATCATTTCTTCTTCACCTTGCTTTTTCTTGAAATTTGTTTTATACTCTTTCTTTCCAGTTCAGCTTCCGACCCAATGACTGCTTGCTGGAGATTTTTCTTTGTATTAAAGGACAATATTGTCTGTAGAAACTTGAACATGAAGCAGTATTATTATAATTGTTCACCTTTCCATCTGTATTTTTGAATTCTCATCCATGAATTTATAAAATAGAAGAAGGACTAAGGCTGTTTGATTTCTTTACTCGTTTTAAAAGTCTCAGGTATCTTTCCCTTAATTTTAATTATGTCATAAGGGTCATAGTGGGTAGATTTGATCCCACTAATTAACTCAGTGGGCACATTTTTTACACCTACATCTATCCTAATACAATTTCTTATTTAGGAACCACTTATTTTAGAATCAAAAGGTGCCCTTTTCATCAAGGACTAGGTAAATGCTAAAATGTGGTGTATCGGGTCTGGTGGTAGGATCTAAATGCAGCATACTCTTCTTCCAACTAGCCTTCAGCAAATTAATTACACGGTGTCTGTACACACTAAGCTACCATGCTCATCTCACAAAGTCTCTTCATTTTGTTTCATGCTTTTTGTTCTGTGTATTCTTATTTTTATACTATATCATTTTCATATCATGGGTGTCAGCTCTGCTCTTCTAATAGCTTTGATTTCATTAAAGTATTTTCTTAATTCTTCATCATAGATGAAATAAGCTGTAATACTGGAAACTTTTCGTGTTTATTTTTACTTTATGTCTATTCACCTACCAATTTTATTTTATGAATTATCTTAGTGATTTAACCAAAAGTCAACAATTAGCAGAATATTGTCAGTTCACGTACTTAAGATCCATTGTCATTCGTATTGGAGGTCAGTCTATTCTATAAGGGCTCTTCTATCACTACAAATACCTTCTTGTTCATATCACTCACTATCTTACTTTCCTCAGGTTTTGTGAATAATACATAAAATATGGATTTATTTAAATGATATTCATGGTTACTTTTTTTTTTCTTTTTTTAGGTGGAGAATCACTGAAACAGACTCTATGGGAATAAATGGATCTAAACCACCTTCTCCTCCTGAAAAAACGGGTATAGGGACAGATGTAATAAACCGTACTGGGATTTATCACCCCACGACAGGGGCCGAGATGACAGTCAGTGAAGCCATTAAGGCACGTATCCTTGATGTCAGAGCTGGTCGAATAAATTTATCTCCCGACAAGAGTATTGATATTCAGGAAGGTGTTGCTATGGGTATTATAGCTCAGGCATTAGCATCTGAGCTCCTCGGTCCATCTAATATTTCTGGCTCCAAGAACCTCTTGGAGGCTATACAAAAGGAGCTGTCTTTGGCTGAAGGGAGTCCGTTAAGGGTATGTTTATCAGATGCCATTGATTTAGGCCTTGTTAGTAGCTCAGGGTATTTAGACAGGGAAACTGGACAGACTATCCCACTAGAATCTGCCCCACTTATTGATATTCCTGAAATTGTTTATAATGATAATAAATTAACAGTTACAGAATCAATTAATTCTGGTGTTTTGCCATCCAATGTAATTGATGCTAGAAACAAGCGGCTTATTCAGAGACCTCAAACACTTTATGATATTTTAGATTTGGATTCATCACAGGAGAGTCATATTGACACAATATTTGGTCCTTTAACTCTACAAGAATGTATAAATAAAAAGGTTTTAGACTTTGACTCATTTAACTCAATCCTTGACATAAAGTCTGGAAAAATGCTTACTCTCAAGTCTGCACTGGAAGCTGGAGTGATAACTAAAGATTGGAAATTCAAAGACACCAAAAGTAATAGAGTTATTGGCTTAAAATCTGCAATTGATGAGGGTTACATTGCATCAGTTATTGTGAGATCCATTTTTGATATAGATTGTTTTAAAAATTTTGAAACTGCCGAATTTGTTTCCTTCAATAAGGCTATTTCTCTTGATCTTCTTCAAAATGGAGAATTAGTCACTAAGAAATCTGGCAAGACTATACCAATCGAAGATGCTTTAAAAGACAATCTTGTAAAAAAAAACATTTGGGAAATTTTGGATAGAAAAGTTGGCATAATGTCTGGTGGAAAGGAATTAACTTTATTTGGTGCAGCATATAAATTTTATATAGACCCTAATACTGGTTTTGTGTTGGATAGAAGAAAAAACAAGCTTTGTTACAAAGATGCATTAGATAAGAAAATTATAACCAAAGAAGGCTTGAATGTTCTTAAAAGTTGTTTAGCGATCACAGTAACAGAGACTAAACCACTTTTCAAGAAGAACAATTCCAGTCCCATCAAGCAAGGACTAAAGAAAATATTTGATACCCTAGCAATGAAAAAGAAAGTTGAATTACCAGATCGTGGGATGCCACTGAAGGAAGCCATAGATAAAGGACTTTTTGATCCTAATTCTGGATTATTTCATATTCTAGGAACTGATAGACTTGTAAGTTTTGAAGAGTGCTTAAGACTGAATATTTTAGATCCAAATTCGGGTCTTTTAAATGATGGAAAGAAAACTCTCACTTTTATCAGGGCCATTGAAAAAAAAATTATGACACCTCTTGGAGAATTTGAAGGTATGTCTTTATCAGATGCTATATCCAAGGGTTTTATTATATTTGAAGGAGAACCTTATGAAATATCAAAAGGTGCCACCTTAGATCCAAATTCTGGGCTTATTGTCTATGCAGATTCTCGAAAGCCAGAGAAACTGCTAGAGGCTGTTTGTGAAGGATTACCAGCTGTGATAAAAGATCCTAAGGGGAATCAGGTAGATTTACAAACTGCCAAAGAAACACTTCTTTCCAATGAACGCTATGATCCTGAAGGGCTGAACTTGACACCTATGGAAGCAATAAAACAAGGCTTTATAACCTTCAAGCCAGTAGCATCTAAACTGTCTGTTGATAGGTTTACAACAGCAAAAGATTTTGTACTAAGGGGCTTGTTTGACCCTCGAACATCTTCATTCACTGATACATCTGGGAAGAAAATTTCTTTTACTGAAGTTGTAGATTACATAGATCCCCACACTTTGGTCAAAGATCTTGAAACAGGAGAATTCATACCTATCAGAAATGCAAAGTTTGATGAAAATGGTGAAATGATTGATCCTAGAACAGGAAGATCAGTGCCTTTCTTCACAGCTTGTAAACTTAATTGGATACGTCCTAAGAAATCTGCACCCAAACCTAAGTTCAGTTTACAAGAAGCTGTAGATAAAGGTATTTTGGAAAGTGATGGGTTTGTAAAACATGAAAATGCTAAAGTACCTCTTTTCTTGGCCATTGCAAATGGCATACTAGATAGTGATAAAATTGGGATCATTGCTAATAATAATCTAATTTCTGTATCCAAAGCAGTGGAATCTAATATTTTAGATCTAAATAAAGGGAAACTTGAATGTGATGATCTTATATTAAGATTTCAAAGAGGGGATGTTCGTCCACTAGAGAAGCCAGTTGCTTTAGAAGCATTAGTCAGGAAGGGCCTAGCCACCAAAGGTATTATAGATCCAATTACTAAAGATTCAATTACTGTACAAGAAGCTATTAGAAGATATATTGTAGATCCTGATATATCACTTTGCAAAGACACCATCAATGATGAATTTGTAGATCTAAATGTGGCTATAGATAGAGGTTTGATAAAGTATAAATTTAAAGATATTAAAATGGGTTCAAAATTACTTCTACCTGAAGCATTAGAAAGACAATTGATTGTTACAAAACTTGATAAGATGTCAATTATAGATGCACTACAGTATTTCAAAGAAGGAAAATTCTTGAATCCCAAAACTGGAGAAATGACTTCACTTAATGAGGCCCTTAAGTCATTTATTGATTCTTCTTCCACAAAATTTAAAGATCCAAAAAATGATGCAATAATAACTGTTGAAGAAGCTTTGGAATCAGGGCTTCTTGATGGAGAAAATTCTATATTAACCTATCCTTACAGGGTTCCTCTAGATGTTGCATACTCAAAAGGAATTTTACTTCCTTCTGTTGCTCCAATGACTTTAGCAGAAGCTTTAATTCAAGATCTTTATGATCCAGAGACTGGAAAACTAATCATTGAAGGAGGTAAGAACATACTCCAGTGTCTAAAAGAAAACCTTATAACTGATTCCCCATTAATTCTAGGAAATGGAGATCTCATTTCATTACAACAAGCTATTGACGAGGGACACATAGATCCAGACAGTGGTATGGTAGCAGTAGAAGGTGATTCTCTTAATCTGAAAGAAGCACTAGAGCAAGGTCATTTTGTCACTAAGAGATTATACCCTGTACCAGAAGCTGTTCGAAAATTATATAATCCAATCAGTGGAAAATTCACTGATCCAACTACATGTAATCAATTGACTACTGATGAAGCACTTGATAAAGTTCTTGATCAGAGTACCACTTTGGTAAAGTTGGGTAATCAAGTCAAAACCTTTGAAGGTAGTGTCAAAGAAGGACAATTTAGAAACATTGATTTGAAGCATGCATTAGATCAAGGAATAATAATGGAATTAGACAGACCTCTGCCATTTGCAGAAGCTTTGAAAACATTATTTGATCCTGATTCAAGTCTTTTCTTAGATCCTGATGGTTCGTATGTTCCTCTTGAAGAAGCTATACTTTTAGGTCTTGTAGATGGAAAAAGTGAAGTTGAAACATCACGAGGGGTATTGCCATTAGAAGATGCCATTGCTTTCGGGCTTGTTAATTCTTCAATGATAGATGGTGTAGATCTAAGAGTATTGGCTAGAAGACCAATTTCGCTTCAAGAAGCAGTTGTAAAATTTTATAAAAATAAAAAATTTCCTCAGGGAAATTTAAGAGATGCAATTTCAGATGGTTTTATAGATGACACTAGACTACTTTGCTATACACATAAACCGTTATCATTAAGGGAAGGAAAACAATTAGGAGTGATTGATGATTGTCGAAATACTATTTGTGGTGTTGACTTCTCTGAAGGGATGGAGAAAGGGCTTATAATAAATTTAGATGGTCCATTTTCTTTGTATGATGCACTTAAATTTGGCTTATACCAAGATAGGTTTGTTCATCCTAATTCTGGAAAAATCATGAATCTTAATCAGGCTGTTAATGAAGGTTTTATTGATCCCAACATTTCTACAATCAAAACCCCAAATAATGATTATGTTGTGTTGGATAAATCAATTATGATTGAATTAGATAAAGGAGACTTAATGCATTACAAAAATGAAGGAGTTATTGTTCCACATAAGGGAATGGACTTAGAAGAAGCTATCAGATCAAAATTATTTAAGAATGGGAAGTTCATTGCTCCTTTAGAAAATAAATTAGTAACTTTGAATTCTGGTATTAAGTCTGGACTGTTGAACCCTGATACAACTTACCTTACTTATGCTGGCCGTTTAAAAGATCTGAATCAATCACTTAGTGATGGTTTAGTTGATGCAGAAAATGGTGTTGTTAGAATTGAGGAAGGCATACCTTTTGATGAAGCATTTCACAGAGGTGTCCTAATTACTGTTCCTAAAGTAAAACCTCCTGATGTTCCAGGAGAAGATATAATGATGTTTAAAGATACAGCAAAGAGAAGGTTACTGCGTCTTGCAGATGCTAGGCGCAAAGGTTTAGTTGATAGTGCTGGCCGTGCTCTTGATACATTGAATTCAAAACTTTTAGACTTGGATTCTGCATTAGAAACAGAATTGATTGTTAAAAAAATATCATTAATTGATGCCCTTGACTATAACCTTTATAACCCTACAACTGGTAGATTTAATGATCCATTTTCAGTGGGAAGTGTGCAAGGTAGAAAACGTTTAACTCTTTCAGAGGCTGTAGATGTAGGGCTTATTGATCCTAAATCTGTCCTTATTCGTTTTGGGGGTGGAATACACGATTTATCCTCAGCAATTCATGTTGGTGCTATTGACCCTCATACTGGTAAGATAATTGATGGAGAAAATCAATTGGATTTCTTGAAGGGGAAAGCGAAGGGTTACTTCATTGTTGCTCAAAGTAGGGTAAGTGTTTTTACTATTTTATAGGTTTTCAGTTTATGTCTATACTCATATTTTTCTTTGGAATTAAGTTAGAGTCACAAGAATATTATTTATTTAAATAAATATTTTTAAGAATGCTATTTATTTGGTTGGAATGCATATATTAAATCTGATGTAAAATGATGTATTTATTAATTATGAATTATTTATTTATTATTATATCCTCATATAGGGTGTATTATAGTATTTTTGTCTATATTGTGTATAGTATCAAATTAGTTCTATTTGATTTTAACTAGTTGAAATCCAATTTATGGCCCCAATTTAGTTTTTGTGGTTTTAGTTATTAATTATATTTAGCTAGACATGTGTTGGAAGTTTCATGAAATTTAGGTCAATTATTTAAAGTTTTTTTTTACAAAATAATGTGTATGCTATTAAATTATGTCATATTAACTAATACTTTATTTCTTTGTACCTTAATGATTATAAGATATGCAGGATTTTACTACCCATAAGCTCACATTTTGTCAGAACACGACCCTATCCTACCTCAAGTTGATCCCAAATGATAAAAATTGTACCATTCATCTGGAATTTTTTGTACACAAATGCTTTTATCTTTCATAACTTCAAGGTTTTAGATGACCATAGGTAGTCTCTACTTCCTCATGTAAAATCTCTGTATTTTCATCCAAATGATGATGGTCAATTCAAGTTCTATACTGATTATTACTTTAATTCTAATTAAGTTGATTTGATATTTTTAATAAATACTCAATAGTTTATGATGCAGCATTCTCTCTTTGCCCTATTTATAAGATCTTGTTGAATAATGAATTCCTAGTAAACTGGTTATTTACACAGAAATTTTTAATTTTTGGTCACTATCTTCATTCAGAGATATATTTCCAGACACTTGTCATTCTGTGTTTGAGACTAATGGTTTTAATTTTATTGATGAAATTTTCTTCATTTATTTTTACCAGTTCCACTGCCTTTTTATTTATTGATTTATTGTTCCTAATTGAGATCCTGATACTCTATTCTCCACTGAAAAAAAAACATACCAATATAATGTCAATAGCTTAAATTTTATCATTAAAATTTCTGTATTCTCACTGATGCTGGATCCAATATTAGTTTATCATACTCAAAGGTAGCATTAGCCTCTGTTTGCTTTGACATATCAGTTGGCTGCTGCTACATGTTTGATATCAAGGGGTTTTTCATATTAATTTTGTTTTTTTCAATTATTTGTGTTCATCTAATTTTATTTTTTTAAAGAATACAGTATCACAAAAGCTAATAATTTTTAATGATATTCTTGTTTCTCTGAAACATTCTATTATTTATATATTCCCACATCATAGGACTCGATAGTAAATTTATCATTGATTAATAGCCACTTATTGTAATATGCTTATATCCATAATGTTATTAGTATTTACTATAAACTACTGTTTAATTTCAATCACAATTTTTAATAGTATTTTTCAGTGATGAATTTACTATTTTTATATTATTTACTCATACTATTAAGATATAGATATATATATATTTTTTTGTCAGTTATGGTTAGAATATAACTTTTAATAATGCTTCTGCAAACTGCCATATAACTATAGTAGCTTGCAAAGCCTTTCAGTTTTTCTATGTACACGACTTAGAAAAAAGTGTCAACTATTGAACATACATAACATAACTCATATGACGTTTATATTATATGTCTTCCCGCATGGGCTTTGCTTGTGCCTCTGAACAGTGTAGCATTTTTACCTTTCCCTATTCATAATTATATCATTTCATCATATATTACAAGTTATTTAGTCTATTTTAAGTTTTATGTATATTTATATACACATACCAATACATATATATGTATATACTTATATATATATATATATATATATATATATATATATATATATATATATATAGACATACACACACATAATGTATGTTGTGTTACTATTTATATATGATTTTTTATGTCCTTTGTTTATTTGTTAATTTTTTTTTCCTGTTTATGTTCTTGTATTTAAAAGTTGTTGGTTTTTCTGTTTGTTTGTTTTGTTTTTTTTAAACAATAACCTTGCATTTTGTTTTTGTCTTTTTTATCTGTTGCAGCCACACCAAATTTTTGTCAACGAAACAAATTTTACCTGAGCTATACCCCAAATATACATACTTTTTTTTTTTTGATGCTTCGCTTCTAACCCTCAAAATCAGTCATTAAGCAAAATAAAAATTATCTCAAACATGAAAAATTCTAATGGGATTGGCACGATTATATATTTTATTTAAAAATAAAAATAAAATTTGAGCTAACAGCACGGAAATAGCTAAAGCGGCTAAAGAGCTACTAACTTGGTTTGATTTTTAATATACAATTTCTTAAGAAGTATTTTTATCATTTATTAAGCATTTTATTGAATTTAATTGTAGTATGTTGTATTAAAGTTATGTGCTACTTGGAAATATTATTTTTTATTATTGATTATATCTATCAATATATATTTTATTATAGATTATATTGTGATAACTCTCTGTTTTTTTTACAGTAATTTAGTTTAAATAATAAATTTCAAATAAGACTATTAATTTTTAAAAGCCATTGAAGGTTAATCAATTATTTTTTGCCAAGCAGAACATAACTATTACTTAGCATGCTTATTGTTAACTTTTTATTTTAGTTTAGTATGCTACTTATATTAAAATATGATATTGTAATGCATGTTGCATGTGCATGTTAATCAATTCAACACAAAGCTGTAATACAATAAATATATTATATCATTGTTTTTTTCTCATATTTACTTTTAATTTAATCTGTATTTGAAGTTAATTTTGTGTATGTATTAATATCATACTTTTTTTTCAACCATTGGGAACCTTTTATTTAACTTATAAATGTCTTATTTGATTTTTTTTTTTCATTTTATTAATGCAGCAAGCTATGGAAGAAAAGTACAAATTATGTGATGACAATTTGCGATCTCTACTTGAATGGATTGGCGAAATAGAGGTTAGACTTGCTCAGCAGGAGCCAGTACAAGAGGATCTTGATGGTCTTCGAAATCAAATCAATATTTTGAAGGTGATTTTAGCTTTGATTTTTGTGTATCTGAATTGATTTTATTCTGACTAATTATTTCCTAAATTGCTTCCATAGCTAATTAAGGAAGAATTAGATTCACAACAAAGAATGGTCTTTAATTGCCTTGAAGAAGTGAGGACTGTTGCATCCACTGGCAATGAATATCTTACTCGAGATGAGGTATCAACTTTAGAAAAGAATGGAAAGTCTTTGAGGTGAATAATCTAATTTTTATCAGCATTGTTTTGTTTTTAGTTGTGTAAATATTTCTCTCTCTCTCTCTCTCTCTCTCTCTATCTCTCTCTCTCTCTCTCTCTCTCTCTATATATATATATATATATATATATATATATATATATATATATATATATATATATATATGTATGTATATACACACCTTTTGCTGTGAAATCGGGAGTTGAAATAGGGCTGAGCTTAATCTAGGTTATAATTGAAGCTTGTAAAGAGTTACAATAAAATAAGAGGAATGGGACTATCCATAAATTAATAAAAAACCAAAATTGAGTTGCTCAGGAAGAAAACACCTCTGTAGCTACCTAAGCAGAATGTAGTGCAAAAGTTTAAATTTCAGACTAAGCCTAATTTAAAGAATTATAGCTCCATAGTTAATGATTGGATGGAGAAGGAAGAAGAAATTCCAAATGCTATAAAGTTTTTCCGATTGTAAACTGTTAAACCAGAATAATGATCTGGTACATATATGTATATGAGCAGACTTGAGAGCAGAATAAAATTTCTTCCAAGGATTGTGGGAAAAACAAGAAGAGATCATAGCCACAATGAAACACGGTCAGAGAGAAACTTTAAGTCACCTTCTCCACCACTAGAAGGAATTCTTATAGTCGTGCTAATTAAAATGGTTTGGCCATGTAGTCAGAATGGAAGACCGTAGGGACCTGTTGGAAATGGTGGACAACTTTCCTGAGGGTAGAAGATCCGAGAACACCCAACGTAGTCTAGGATGTTGCACCTAGACTATGTTGAACACCTAGAAAAAAGAAGAGCACAAATACAATATGTACCTAATGGCTTTTGTATAATTTCTCAAACTATATTATTAGTGAAACCTTTACTAGCAAATACTATGCTTAATCTATCCTGACTAAAATCACTTCCTTGATTTTGAAAATTGAGTTGCAATATTAGGTATTAATAATTTTAAAAGTTTATTTTTAACTATCCTTGTGTTTAATTTTTGTTATCAGTCATTCCCTACTCCTCTCCAAACTGTAGTTCTTATCCTTTTACTACAGTTCCAATTGTTTTATTCCTTTTTTGGGGGGAATGTCGAAATAGTCTATGTTTGTGGTAAGACTATGTTACTAACTTTCTGATAGTACTTATATCACCATTTTCATTGAACTTTAACTCATATAAATTTATAATTATTGGGTGGATCCTTAAGTTTGTTTGGTTTTTGAAGGGTTAATTATTCAAGTTTTTTTTATTCAAAGAATAAATTTTATTCAAGAATGTATTCGCCGCTTTTATTTCTCTTGTCATATTTATTGCGGTCTTGTAAAACATATGGGGCTTAGAAGCAAAAAACTGATCAAGATTCATTTTCACATTTCTCTAATTTCACGTTGATGTAGTTTTGAATAAGTAGTCTTTGGATGATACTTGGTCCGGAGAAGACGGTGGGTGTAATAAAACATCCCAGCCAAGTTGCTCTAAATTTTGCTGTGTGGTTATTGCAGAGTGTGGTGTGGTCTGGCCTGCCATGGTGAAATACAACGACTTTGTAATTGACTAGTTCTGGGTTTCTGTCATATTGTTTGGTTCTATTTCGTTAGCTTCATGCAGTAGATATTCGAATCGATAATTTTTCCTTGTGGAAGCAACTTGTAAAACAGCACGCCGCGATAATCCCACCATATGGAGAGCTAAATTTTTTCAGATTTGGGGTGGTATTAGGTGGCTAGTCAACATTTGTCCACAATCTCCTGTGCTCTACATTGTCGTAGATAACCCACTTTTTGTCACATCTCCCTAAACCTTTGAGAAATGGGTCTTTTTCATGCTGGTTCAGAAGTGAGTTGCAGAATGATATTTGGTTGGTCCGGTTTGCCTCAGTCTGTTTGTGTAGCATCCAAACATCTTGGTGGGGCATGTAGCCAAGCTGTTTTAAATGGCTTAAAACGATTCCAAAACCTACTACCAGTATCTATGCAATTTCTCATATCTATAGCAATCGGTCTTGTTCAATTAGAGCCTTAATATCATGCAGATCAACTCAGTGAGCCAAGTTATGCGGGGTGCAGTTCGAGATTTGTACCTCCAGAACTTGGAAAACTTTTTGAGCTGTATGTTCTGTTAAGGCATTATTCCTTTATACTTTATGTATCTTTTGGCGAGCCGCTGAAGCTTCCTTTGATTTTTAACATAAAATGCACCTGATCATTTGACATATTCACTACGCTGTAGCACAAACAAAGCTATTGCCAAAGAAACTAAACAAAACAGTTTTGAATAGCTGACTTTGACCTTTCGGATAAGTATTGATGATAATACTTCAATAATGTCAGATAAGGCAAAGGAAACTGGAAACATTTGAAAACACTTCACACTATTAACAAAAACTGGATGAACTTATGGATCCACCTAATATATAGTATAATCCTTTTACAATATATGTCATTGTATAAAAATGTTCTCATCATTGCCTTTTTCATTATATGAATCAAAGTTAATTTGAATTATATATTAATTACTCTTATAAGTAACTAGAGTTATTTGTTGTAGAGCCCGTTATGACCGTGCAATTGATAAGACTGATAAACTGCTCAAGAGGCTGACGAATGCAGGAGACCATTTATCCAAATTCAAGTGAGTTTTAATAAGTTTTCCCTCTTTTATTCTGTACTTTAGTGGAGGTATTGTTTACCATAGAACTAATTCAAGATGTAGTTAGTAGAGGTATACAGTCAAGGAATAAAAATACATGGATAAGAATAAACTTATTTTAATGTCATGGCGTTTCAGCTTAAGTTAATGGCACACATTAGGGTTAAGCAAAAGAAGATAGCAACTGTGAAGTATACAAATATATTTGAATTGAATTGTCCGAAAAATAATACAGGATTTTATGTTTTCTTTAAAATTCCCCTCTATACCGTAAACTGTTTATGTTTGTTTGACTTATGACTTTTATAAATGTAAACACATATCAATCCTCTTTCAAACAAAAATTTTTGTTTAGTTTTGTAACATTTTGCTACTTTAAAATAATTCGGTCTTTACTAAAATGTCAAAGCATGATTTTGTTTTATGAATTAAAACTCTGCCGGAATGGGGCCCAAATGGCTAGAAATATCAATAAAGTCTGGGGACAAAGGTAATAAAAGTGAGTGTACTGTTCAATGGTGATTCCAGAGGGAGATTTGTGCCTTGAAGACAAAGAAGGGCGTGGAAGAAGTTCTGCCCTTGATGACGATGTTCTCTGAGCTTCAGTGAAAGATAATTCCAGAACAATTTTTAGTAAAGACTGAATTATTTCCAAGTAGTAAAATGTTACCGAAGTGAACAAACATTTTTGTTTTGAAATAGGTTTAATAAGTGTTTAAATAAAAAATTAAAAAAAGTCCAACTAACATAAACACTTAAAAATTTAGTCTGATTTTCTAATGTATTACTGATTTTATTCTCTTATATTTCTAAAATGGTTTGTTTCAATTAAATCATGATAATACCTAGGAGCTTTTGTGCAAACATTTCGAGGAATATTTTTTGTAATAAGATTTTTCTTTTGTTTAAAGGAAGGGTGAAGGTAATATCTTTAACAATGGGACTGTTCTGATGTTTGCTACTACATACCCTATTGGGATAACTATGGACTCTACGTCTGTTTCAACTGTTCTTTTCTTTTCTTGGTGGTGGTGTTATCTACAATGGTCTTCTTCTTTAATCGGTCCCAAAATTTTTCTCAATATCTTTTTCTTCATTATTTCTAGATTATGCATCAAAATTTTCTTGTTCAGGATCAAACATTCTGCCTCATATAGTGCCTCTGGGTGGATTACTGTTGAATAATATCTTAGCCTAAGCTTCTAATATTAATCGGCCTAGACTTCTTGTTGTAAATATCTTTAGTGAGGTGAAAGGTTGCTTTTACCTAGTTAATTCTTGATTTAATGGTTTCCCTTTCTGATATATTTTGTTTTTATTATTTCATCTAAATATTTGAATTTCTCAGTTTTGCAATTTTGGCTATATAATGTTTTTTTTTCTTGGAGGGTTGTTTATACATATTCAGCATCAAACCAGTATTTCTTTGGATTCTCCTCTTTCACACCTAAGAATTCTTCAGTTGATGTCATCAGCAGGGTTTTCATATCTATCTACTTAGTATTGACATTCGGCCATTTTAAAATGTTTTGGCTATTTATGTTAAGAATAGATAGATCTCAGTTTCGCATCAGTTGCATCCTCAAAATTTGTGCAAATATTTTCCATTTTTATCTTATTAACAAATGTTATTAAAAACAACAACATGGAAATTCACTTTTTCTAATTGATTTATATTTTATAATGAATCAATGATTCTTAATTTTAACATTTTAAAATGTAGGTCTGAAACAAAATCTCTCACTGAATGGATAACAAAGGCTAAACGTCAAATTGAAGAAAAAGAACGCCAGTTGTCAAGTCTTCCTGCTAATGATACATCAGTACGTGAATTACTAGGTGATGTTATTGCTCATCAAGCTGATCTTAGGTTCATATCTATGGCAGCAAATAAATTCTATGAGGAATCAAAGGTCAGTTTAATTACAAGATTATCCTTTTATTTTTGTTTTCCAAAATTTGTTAGGGGTGGTTTATTCTTAAAAATTGTTCCAGGAATTTTTATCCACCTTAAATGACTTCAGGACTTCTTTACAGTCACGTCTTTCTCATATTGATTACTCTCTTTCCGGTTCTGAAATTAAGGGCATTGTAAACAAGGTAATTTATAAAATCACTACTGGTATTAATCTTCTTTATTTTCTTAATAAGTACATTTTTTCTGCTCAGGTATCTAATGATTATAGGGATGTGCTTAGTCGGGCTAATGCACTCTCTGACAAAGTTACTGGTCTTAATGCAAAAAAAAGGGACTTCGACCAAGCTCTGGAGCGATTAAGGCAATGGATGTCCACAGCAGAACCTAGGGCAAACAAGGTATATTAGAAGATAGGCTTTGACTCCCTTTAGTGATAATTTTTATTATTTATTTACTTTTTTAACTTAACTTAAAATTTATTTTAAAATCACTATTTATTTTAATATTATTTTGTAAATATTTAAGCATCAGAATTATATTTCCCAAATATTCGATACAATATAAAATGTTTGATCCAATTTTAGTTGATCACTGTTAATAATGTGGACCAAACCAATTATTGGTATTACTAAATAATCAACTTTATTACATTACTAAATTGGTGGTATCCAATAATATTTATAAAAACAATTGAAATTTGGAAGTTTCTTGATATTGATAAGCTAAATAAAAACCAGTTTCACGGTATAGAAGCCAGCCTAAAATTATTATAATTATTATTCTATTACTATTCTAATTTAACTTCAGGTGGCAAATGTAAATAAAGTTTTAAATTATTTGAAAAGTAATGAAAAACCATTGGTTTTTGTAAAATGCCTTGTAGCATCATATGTGCTTTTGGCCAAAGAGAAGAATTCTATCCTAGACTCCAAGGTCATTACTACTGTTGTGATAAAAAAAAAAATTGAACAAAAAATGTTTATAATTTTATCAATGACACAAAAACAACATTTTGGGTATAAACAAAACCATTGACATGTGGAATAATTAATTCTCTTAATTTCAGTATCAATATGCCTTTTCAATCATTTTATTATCATTAGCATGTTTATATTTTTCCCTGTAGTGAAGTTCTTCATCAGTGCCAGGTGCCGTTGATGACCACTGGGTCTTTTGATTCCGACATTACTTGGGGTATTTAGCTTATATCTCAGCAAGAAATAGCTCTTGTAAAGTTTCTGTATTATAAGATTAAATTATGAATAATTTCTATATACAGTAATTAGTTATTTGTTTTGTGATAACGGAAAACTTTGAATATGGGTTTCCCCAGTGGTAATACCCATTTTAAGGTTCCCTGAGTCCAAACAACCCAAGTCTCACCAAACTGGTTTGGTTGTGTTGTGCTATGTTTGTTTATAACTCCAAAACAAATTAGTTGTACAAAATTGAAATCGTACATTTATAGTATTCAATAGTCTGTGATATTTCAGCAACTTTTTCATTAAAATGGTTTCCCCAAAAGTCCTTTTTTCAATCTTGATTTTTCAGGTTTTTAAAATATTCTCGAAAACAGCTATAGAAATAGAAATTTTAAAAATATTTGATTTCTTTTACAGTTTTTTGAAGCCCTTGGAAAAAGTTATCATAGACATAAAGTTTTTTGCTGTGTCTAATAGATTATAAAAAAAAAATGTCAAGATTGCAACACATTTCCTTACTATAGAGTCATGAGAGAAGTGAAAGTAAAAATTGTTTTCTTCTTGTTATTTAATTCATAGATAACTTAACAGTAATATTCTTTTAAAATTTTTTCTTAGATAGTATATAGTACAAGGCCTTATGAATATCATCATCATCATGAATGGCTCTGCAACTCTAGCAGAGCCAAGGCGTCCCATAGTTACAATGGCTAGTCATCTCTAAGGAGTGCAGCTGCTTTCCAGTTGTGGACACCAAAAATAACTCAGGCATCAGATTCCACTCCATCAATCCATCTGAGTCTCGGTTTGCTTACCCGTCTATTTGTGAAGTATGTGTTCTTGTGGCATCAGAAGAATGTGCCCAGCCCATCTCAATGTGCTAATTCTTATTAACCTCATGATGTCAGCATCTCTATATAGCTCCTGCAGCTCATTGTTTGTTCACATTCGATATGCTTGGTTAATATCTTGCATTGGACCAAAAATCCTTCTTAAGACCTGACTTTCAAATTGTAGAAGAGCTGCTTATTTGGCTCTTGTTATTGCCCAGCATTCAAACCCATATATTAATACCGGTTTGATAAGGGTTTTATATAGGTGGAACTTGGTTGTGCGTGAAATCACTCAGCTTTTTAAATGAAGACTAAAACGTTCCCTGTTAGCAACCATAATGTGCCTTTAGATTCCTGCATTCATATCATTGTTTATATGAACCTGGGAGCCAATAGACTCCTTCAGATATTGAGCCTCCAATTATCTCATTTGCTTCTTTTTGGCCTCCACTACTTGGGTCGGCTTATATATATTTTGATTTTTTCTCATTGATCTTTAAGCCGATTCTCGCTGCTACTTCTTGTGTGCTACAGATAGCTATGATTGTTCTCCCAATTAAAGCAATTTTATCAGCAAACTTTTACACTTGTACTGAACGATTAATGATAGTTCCACTGACCTGGAATCTCCTAACCGCACATTTGTGAACAATGCTAAAAAAAGACATGCTGAGCCATGAATCACCTTGGCTTAGGATGTAGAAACTGTTAAGACCTTATCCTAGATTTCTCGAGTCAGCTGGTTCAAACCCAGCCTAGACAGGTTGAACTTTTTTTTGTTGCATACCCACAGAATAAACATTGATCTTTCAAATCTGTTTTTGAAAATATAAAAAATAATAATAAAAAAAAAGATAAAAAAAAAAAATTATATATGTTTATGATCTTTAGGATAAACTTTCTATCGTGTCCTAGTTTGGATATTTAAGGATGCTAAAACTAAAATAAATACTTATATTTATAATTATTTCTTCACTTCAGCCTTTTTTTTTTTTTTTCCTTCTCAAGGCCCTTTCTGAACCATTGGCTGCTGATCCTCATGGCCTTGAAGAACAATTAAACAGAGCCAAGACTCTAAATAATGAGTTCTTAGCACAGGGTCGATTAGTTGACAACATGAAACAGGTTATTATTATATTTTCTTATAATAATTATTTAAAAACTGTGGTATAACTTCAACATTTTCATTTATTTTGTGAAATTGCAGGCTTTAGATTCATTGCCTAAAGACCCAAGTATCACAGGTCCTTTGGAAGGTACAGTTTCTGATCTTGCTAGGCGCTACACACATCTTTCTGAATCTTTATCAAATAGGTGTGGTATCCTTGAATCAGCTCTTGCACAATCACAAGGTGTTGAAGACTCACTTGACTCTATTACCTCTTGGCTCTCCTCTGCTGAAAATAGTCTGAAGTAGGAATATTAATAAAATCCAATTTAATAGGTTTCAAAACATTGAAATATTTATTAGTATTATTTTTATAGGTCATTAAGCAGGCCGGCATCGTTGATCAAAGACAGATTAGAAGACCAAATTAGAGAGTTAAGATTGTTATTATCTGACATTGACACGCATAGGGATACTGTTGATGGAGTTGTCAATCAAGCAAAGGCACTTGTTGGTCAACAGTCCAATCACCGTCTTGCTAAGAGGGTGGACACTAAAATCAAAGACGTATTATCAAGGTTAGAAAAAGTGCAAATCCACATATTTTTTTCTTTAACATTTTGTTATTAATATGACCTCAAATGGTCTAAATTAGAAGTTGTGTTCAAAATCTTCTTACATATGAACAGATTTGAAAAATTGTCAGAGAGAGCCAGTAAGAGGTCTGAACTCCTTGGAGAAATAACAGCTGGGTTGACTTCTTTCTCAGCTCAGGCTTCAGAGACAGAGAACTGGCTTACTGAGGCTAACGAACTTTTGGCCACAGAAGGATCAGTGAGTTGTAACCTTAAAATTTTCTGATAAATTAATTTTGTTTTTATATGGCTCATGTAATTAAAATAACTTAATCTATATAATTTTTCCTCACATTTTTTGTTTTTGTTTTAGATTGAATCTCTTTTAACTCAAAGAGAATCTAAACGAGAGACTGTTGAGAAAGTTTTACGGGAAGGAAGAGCATTAGTATCCAAGAAAGATGTTACTGATACTGGTCATGTCAGAGACAGATTAAAGGTTATAATTTTTTTGTTTAATATATTTTTTTGAAATCTACAACCATATCATAATTATACTTCAAGTAAACAGAACGAGCGATATATAATGGCATGACGTAAAGGCAAGTAGAGTTTTTATAATTTATACCTTTTACAGAATATAGAGGGTAGCTGGAGGGAATTAAATACTCTTCTTGATGAAAGACAGAGACTCATTCGTTCCAGAGTTGAACATACTCAGTCATATGAAAAACTTCGAGATCAGGTATTTTATTTTTTCCAATTTTCTGTATTCTTATTGTTACTATTTATTTTTATAATACAAATTACCTCTCTACATAACTGTTGTCCAAGAAACAGAATAGTCTCTACCATGTACTGAGCCCAATTTACTCCAGAGTTTGTAGTGGTACAGGAAAAGAAAAATTTATTTTTATAAGAAAAATTGCTATTTTTGTCTGTTGATTAATGATGCTGGCTAAACTATTCAGGATATTTGAGTGGAAAATAGTTGAATGGATAATTCTAATGATGGATTGAATTGGTCAGGGGGTGTAGTCAATGATAACACAAAAATAAGTAAAACTTATTTCTTAACTGTCAACTTTTCGGCCTACGGTGTAAATTATTTTAAGGGGATATACAATTCATACTAGGACAATACAATTTTATGTCTCTTTTAGAGTTTTCGTTCTTCTATATTAATTTATTTTTTCCTTTAAATAACACATAGGTTGTAATTGTTTTAGGTTCTCTTATGGCTTCAGTCTATGGAATCAAGAATTGCATCGCTTGAACCAACTGCACTGCAAATGGAAGTTTTAAAACGCCAAGCTGAAGAAATCAAAGTAAATATTTAATTACGATTATACATTATTAATATAATGGTTTGGTCAGAAAGTAATGACATTTTTTCATTAAAAAAATGTATTTTTATATATCGAAAAATATCATTAAACTTAATTTCGTCTGGTGCCTATTTTGTTTCCAATGGTAACTTTCTGTTAATTTTATAATTCCCGCATTCCTCTCCAGTCTAGTGTTTTTGAAAAGATTTGAGCATCAGTGTCAGGTGACTGTTTTGGAATATGTTTCACCATTGAGAAATTATGAATTTTTTTTTTAAATTAAATTTAATCTCATCGGAAAAAAAAACATAACAAAGAAATGCTTATGTTTTTAATTTAAATAAAAAAACAAACAATTACAGTAGTATAGAAAAGGTTTTCATTTATGGTGTAGTATACTCTGCAAATTGAGAAATATGAGTCTATCCTATATCAAATGATTAACACTTACATATAATACGATACGGACTATACGGAACACATCTTTGCTTTGATATTATATCTTTTATTTATTTTTTATTTTTTAAGATTTTAATAGTTCGTCAATGGTTGTTTGTCAATGGGCTTCATAGTTTTTTTTTTATTTTCATTGAAAAATCTCTTGGCAAGCCGTACATTTTTTCCCATTTCTAGTAATAAAACTATACTTATACTTCAGTCTGTTTTATATGTTCTGTAGTAATTTTTTGTTTAGAGCTAGTCAACTAATCTATTGCAGGATTATTTTATAATATGTCAACAATAAGATTTTAAATTTGATTGGTTCCAAATGCCATGTGATGCTCAAACATGGCATTACTTTGTGACCACACCACTTATATGTATGATATTTTTGAAAATACTTATAGGAAGACACCTTGGGTAGCTATCAGCTAATATTTATTTTTAGAAAGAATTGTTTGTGTTTTTGACCAATCTGATGTTTTCAATTTTAAGTAAATTAATTGTTGAATTCATACAAGATACGTAAAAGTTATGGAGAGTGATGGAAATTAATTTATTGTTTTTAGAAAGCTCCAATTTGTACAAAATCTTACTTACTTAAAACTTACTTGTATCACCTATACAGATCTTAGTTGAATAACAGTTAAAACATGAACAAATTGAATTATTGTAATAACCAATTAAATTTTTAATTTTTTCTCCATTGAAACTATTCCACATCAAAAATTTCTGTCATGAATGGAGCATCTTCCCTGGAATTATTTCTGGAAAACACTCTCTTATATCTTATCTTTCTGTTAGTAATAGGGTGTATAAAAAAAAAAAAAAATTGACCAAAAAACCCAATATTTGTATTATTATTTCTTTGATATAAATGAAAATTATTACTCAAAGTATAGTCTATTGTTATCTACCTACATTAGCCATCTGTGAGCCAATTGTTTGATCCCATGCTGATACCTTTCCTTGGGATGGCTGTCAAAGAACTCTTGGTTGGCAATTTCAACTTCCGCCAATTTATAAAATATTTTCCCTTGAAAAAAATGGGCCATGGATCGAAACAAAGAGTAATTCTATGGTGCAAGTTCTGGACTATATGGTGGATGAAAAAAAAATCTCACATCAGAAGGGTTTTCCAATAAATTTTCACATTTATTTATTTATCTAACATCTTAGCTGATTGGTGAGAAGTAAGTTCATGAGGGGCCAGTTTAAAGCACTTTTTCACCTTCCCAATGGAGCGTAGATGGCGACTAACAGTATATTTCGACGCACCACACCCCCTGACAAGTTCGCGAGTACTTGTGGATGGATTTGATAATTTCACAAATTGCTTCAGCGGCTGTGAAATTTTTTTTTCAGTAATGCCTTAAAATTATGAGAATTTCGTCGGACACAGCCATGTTTCTTCATTGAAAAAAAATAACTAAACTGAGGCTTTTTTTGAAGAAAACGAATGAGCTTAACAAGCTCAGATAATGTTCTAGAGGGATTATTATGTATTGGTAAGTATCAAATAGGATTAAAAGATTTACAGTCTTTTGAAATCTTGAATTTGAAAAAAAATTGTAATTTTTTTTATGCACTCTATTAATTGCATTATTGCACTGTTTCCTTTTTCATTTTTTGTCTTATTTATAAAATACTTGATTAATATTGCCAGACACAAATCTGGCTCCCCCTCATCCACTATGTTGGATCTGATTACTCTCACAGATGGTCTTTATCATCTTAATGATATTAATGATCATGATATAAGATGAAAAAACATTAAACTATCATAATTAATAGTATATAATGATATTATTAAGTCCATTTTTCTATTAAAAACCATCATCCATAACAAGTTCATGTCTGTTTTAGAATTACATTAAAAAAAAATTCATGATGTCTGTATAGGTTTTTCTTAATGTTTTGTACCTGTTTTATAATAAGAAGTTAACCTCAATTATTTGTACTTCAGCTATTCTGATTTTAATGATTTTTATTATTATTTTCAGCCATTGATTAAAGAACATAAGGAATATGCTTCCACTGTCGATAGACTGTTTGACATAGGAAGTTCATTAGAGTCTATGGCTAGGTCTGATTCTCCTACTAGACGACGAAGTTCTACTAGTCCAATTAAGAGAATTTCCTCATCATCTTGTATGTTTTATAAATTAATTCAACACTACTTTATGTACAATGTCGTATGATTTTTAAAGTTTTAAACTTTTTTTGCTCAATCGTAAATATTATGTAAATGTGCCAATTGTATTATTATAGTTTAAATTTTAAGTTAAGCTTATTTTTTATGGTACTGATATTGTACATTCAGTGAAATTTTACTTTTATACACAATTTAATTTTAAATTATATATTTTAATTTCCTGATGTTCTATTGCTATGATGACATCATACTATATTTTCATAACATTAAATGAAATAACCTAACCTTATTACTCTTTGCTCAATATTATTTAAAAAAAAATGAAAATGTAGGTAAACAGTGTGTGTTTTGAAACAATTTCTTCAATAAACACTGGCTCTACAACGCTGCACGGGTCCTGCCCGCATCGAGGTGTTACCTCCACTCTTCTGTCCTGCACTAAGTTCCTCCAAGCTCTGGATCCAATGATGCTGCCTGCATCACTCTCGACTTCATCTGCCCATCTAAGTCGTGGACGCCCACGTTTTCTTTTTCCATCAACAAACCCAAACAGCAGTCTTTCAGGGTAGCGTCGTCCTCCATTCTGGCCTAATGTCCAGCCCATCTCAGTCTAGCTATTCTTATATGCTTCACCACGTCAGGCTCCTGATACATCAGATACAGCTCTGCATTTTTTCTGAGTCTAAATTGATCGCCAACTCTTACAGCTCCAAAAATCCTTCTTAATAATTTCTTTCGAAGAGCAGCAAACTGTTGGCACCTACCCTGGACAGAGTTCCTCGACATATTTCCGATCCATAAGTTAAAACAGACCTGATTATTGTTTTGTAAATGACCTTGGTTCTTCTTGATATCAGACGACTTCGTAAAATTTTCGCCATCCCAAAATGACATATATTAGCGGCCAATATTCTTCTTTGAACTTTCTGGGCTGGTTGAGCTATTTGCTTTGACCAGAGAACCGAGATAGACAAAACTGTCGACACTTTCGAATGTGTAGGCACCAAACGTGATGGTGGGTTCCGATTGTCTTGAAGGGTTAGCGATCATATACTTAGTCTTTACTTGGTTTACCTGAAGACCTATACGCCGTCCAGCATTCTCCAAAATGAGAAAAGCCTGTTGTAGATCCCTTGGTGTTCTTCTCACTATCTCTTTATCATCTGCATAGGCCAGTATTTGAATGGACTTAGTCAAAATCGTACCAGTGACTTGTAACCCTGAGTCTCTTAAGACCTTTTCTAGTGGAAAATTAAATAACAGGCACGAGAGTCCATCCCCTTGTCACAGTCCCCTAGTTGTCTTGAATTCTTCAGACAAGTCATTCTGGATCTTGACCTGGCTTCTCAACTCCCTCATCAGCAATTCCACGAGGCTTATCAATTCTCTGGGGACATTCATTTCTTCCATACTTTGATACAGTTTTCCCCTGATGATAAAGTCATAGGCATTGCTGAAATCTACAAAAAGCTGATGGGTCATTATATGGTACTCTCTAGTCCTTTTCATTAGAGTTCTCAGGGAGAATATTTGATCAATACAAGATCTACCATTCATAAATCCGCACTGGCACGTTCCTATCTCTCTCTGGGCATGGGGGAGTAGTCTTTGCAATGCCACATTCGAAACTGCTTTGTAGGCAGAGCTTAGGAGTGCTATACCATGGTAGTTATCACAAAGCATTTGATCTCCTTTCTTGTGGAGAGGGAGGATAAGGCCAATGCACCAGTCATGTGGGAGAGTTTTGCTTATCCTAACATTGTGTAGCAGATCTCGGATAACCTTTATCATTTCATTTCTACCAGTTTCAGAAGTTCAGCTGGTATGCCATCACATCCTGGCGCTCGGTTATTTCTGAGCTTCTGAATTGCAGCCTCCATTTTCTCATCATCTGGAGGGTCAAGAAGCTCACACTCTTTGTAATTTTGCATTGTGTTTGAGTAATAACTATCTTCTAGGGCAGGGATCTGAAATCTCCCCAGCAGACTACCGAAATGGCCGGACCATCTTTCCAGGATCCCTCTTTATCTGTGATCAATTGTCCGTCCTTACCTCTACAATTATTGGATCTTGGTTTAAATCCCTTTCGCTGGGCATTGATTGTCTTGTAGAAACAATTTCTTACCTCCAAATAATTTATAATATTGTAGTGTAATTTTTTATATTGTCTATGATCAATTTAAATCTTATTAATAGTTAATTTTATGGTTGTTGAATTATCTTAGTGCTTAGAAGGAATTCACAAGAAGGATCTCCGAGTCCTACCAAATCCTTATTCAATGTGACATCACCTCTTAGTACAGCATCTAGTGGATTTGGCAGCAGAAGATCGTCTCAAGACATTTTCCATGTTGAAGGTACTGTTTGTTAGTGATTTAAAATTATCGATAGCTTAGTTTAATTTGGCTAAACTAAACCATCAATGTCAAAAAACTATCAATGTTCTTTTTTGGTTTTCTTATATCATTTAGCTCATCAGCTGTCACTGGTCTATTTATTTTTTACCTGTTTTTCTGTTTTTTGAGAAAATTTGTGATTAATGTATATCTGTTGTTTGTTAGTTTTTTTATCTGGTCAGATCTGAAAAAAAATTAACTAGGGCCATTTTTGATGTGCAAAATATTGGTTATACTGTATAGTGTTATAAAAAAGAAAATGGGTGGAGCTAGAAGCAGCTTCTTTATGAACACCAATACTCACGATAACCAACAAAAGTGTATTTTACTGGCCCAATGTGCAGAAATGTATGACTTACATATCAAAAGTTCATGTTTCTTGAAGAAAGACATCCATAAAAGAACCTGGAAGGGATATCATTAATCAAGGCCAGATACTATTGAGCAAACAAAGTGGCAAACTGATTCATTTAAATTAATGAATGACCTCAAAAAATTTCAGCAAATCATTGATTAACAAAAAAGAACAAAAGAAAAAGAAAAAATTGAAATTTTTTTTAAAGTAATAAAGGAAATAAAGGTTTGACAGTGGAGGTGAAGAGGAAGGTTGTGGAGGGCTCGATTTTCCAGGTGGGAGAGGAAACGATTAGAGAGATGCAACAAGGTAAAAGCAATGGAAAATCAGACGAGGCAGAAATTATTGCAGAGGCATAGGCATACCATACAAAATTATGAAGCACATTGCAATAGAAGAAGAGAAGCAAAAAAGGAGGATGATTAATAGGCACTTGGAAAGTATATAAGGTTTGAATAGAGACCATGGAAGTAGAACATTTTATTAGGAGATTAATTAGTTCAGGAAAGTATATAAACCTAAAATTAGCAAATGCTTAAGCAAAACTTTAGTTTTAGGTGAGGAGGCTATGAAAATATTGACTGAGCACTTCACAGATTTGTTAAAAGTGTAGGAGAATAATGATACAGATAAGGAGGAAGATGATAATTTTATATGTTTTTCACATCATTCATTGAAAACCCCAACAAGAGATGATTTTGATTTGGCTTTAATGGATTTGAATAATTGTGTAAAGATCCTGGTGAGGAGGGAATAGTTGCTGAATTGATAAAAGGCTGTATTGAAAAAATGAAAAATTTTATCAATGATTTGATTTATGATGTGTGTAAACAAGAGACCAAAAATTGGATAGTTGGATTGATATAAAATCTTTATTCTCCAGCAAGCAATGGAAAAAGCTTATGAATACGGTATCGATGTACTCATTCTATTCATTAATTACTGCAGGCATTTGACAGCACCAAGAACTCTAACCTGTTAAAAATTTTAAGGAAGAATGGAATATATAATATATTAATAAAATTTACAAGCATGACTATAGGCATAGTTTCTTTAAACATTATGATAGGCAATAAACTAGGAAGTGTGTTTGAAGTGAAATCTGGCATGCGACATTCACTTTATTTAGAACTTGATGCAGTAAAGAATAGAACCATCGCAATTTGGCAACTTTGTGCCCACGCTGATGATTTAGTTCTTATCACCAGAAATGAAACAGCGCTGAAAAAAGCTTTTAATAGTCAGAAATGGCTCTAAGGTTGGTCTGATCATCTATAAAACATAAACGAAATGTCAGCATCGGTAACTTGAAGATCTTTGAATCAGTATTCTCAACTACATCTTTGAAATTGTGCCAAGCTTCCCTTACTTATCATTGTTAAATAACAGAAATTTTATGAGCCATGAGATAAATAGTAGCATTATGGCTAGAAACAAAGCTCACTTTGCCAATCTTTAACTTTTCAAATCTCAGTTGCAATCTAAAATAACAAAATTAAAGCTGTATTAATCTATTATAAGACCAGTAGTCACATATGGTGTTGAAACTTGGCATTTGTCTTAAGAAGACTGCCATAAATTAAAAGTGTTCGAAAGGAAGCTTGTAAATAATGTTTTCAGGGGAGCACAAGTCGATTGTCAGTGGAGAATAAGGAGCAATACAGAGATCGCAGACTTCATTTACAAAATCCCGAACTTCCCAATCCAAGCCCCAGGCATCCAATCATAAATCTGAACCTCCATGTGAGCAAATTTCTCCCAATCCTACCACAATAGTGAAACAAAGTCTGCAGTTCAACATTCATTGAAACCAGATCCAACTCATGTGCCCTGTCCATTACAAACATATTATCATAGCAATTTTAATTCTTAGTGCCATATTTCTAAAAATTGGAACTGATGCCAGTCCGCACCACTTGCGTAGGTTGTGGAGCAATGAATTTCTTCTTATGGATCCGTGTTTGCTCTCTATCTTCCTCTGGACTAATAGTTGTAATATTCGATACTTGTAATGTATCATTAGATGGCAAAAGATATTCAATCTTCTCCTTTTTAATTGTAAATGCTATTTCCTTCTCCTTTCCTATCTGCTGTAGTACTTCAGCGTTGGTGATGTGTTCAGTATACAATATTATACTGGACTCATAAACGCCATCATATCGACATCTAAAACACCTACCTTTTCATTCACTTCATTACAGATCTATATCCAATTAACATTCTA
The DNA here is from genome assembly GCA_037127475.1 of Arma custos. NCBI lineage: Eukaryota > Metazoa > Arthropoda > Insecta > Hemiptera > Pentatomidae > Arma > Arma custos. Next base: position 14,700,030 of record CM073761.1, read on the forward strand.
AATCCTACCGACATAAATTCCATACTGTCAACCTTCCTGAGAAATTTTCAAGGAACTATCAAACCACTCACTTAGGGGTAGGGAATTGGCGACCCCATCGCTCAGTCCTCAGACTGCTATCACAGCCGGTCCTCCCGATTGGGGAAACAATAACTCCTGATACAAATACAGTACACAATTGACAGCAAATTACACACACCTCACACTTACAGATGAAGGTCAACTACAGTACATACCCTAGGGTTACCTTTCCTAGGTAGCCGCTCTGGAGGGGGGAGCAAGTCTGAAAAGTGGTAGCTCTTCCACAAGACTAGGATATGGAGGACCGATAACTCCCAAACCCCAATAATAAATTGTTCTGGAACCTCAAAGGCGAATAGCCGGAATTTTCCAAAAGGTACAACACAAGGTCTGTCTTATGGACTTAACCATTGGATTTTGGAACATTTTGACACTTTTTAGAGCTGGAGCTCTCCAGACACTCTGAGACCAGCTAGACCAGTAGAGTTGATATTGGTGCAATACTGGAAATACGATGGTCTGACCAAGGCTCTCAAAAAGAAAAATAATGCGTCCTAATAGAGCTGTCATGATAAAAACCACCTATTTGGCACATGTTTTTTTGTTAATAGATAATACAAACAGTTGGTGATACTCTTTAAAGCAGTTAGCCCCAGAATATGAGTATTATTCATCAAGGGAAAATTCAAGAACTACAGTCTGCTGAGTATCAATGCGCCAATAGAGATGGCTGATGATGTTGACAAAGAGAAATTCCATGACCAGTTTGAAACAACCTTTAATGAGTGGCCCAAATATGATATTAAAATTATTGATGATGATATGAATGCAAAGGCAGGTAAGGAAAGGATTTATTCTCCAGCCATAGGTCAGCAAAGCTTGCATGAGCATAGCAATGACAATTACCATAGAATCATAAACTTTCCCACCATACATGACCTAATCATTGGAAGCACTAAGTACCCTTATAAAAAAAATTCACAAGGGTACCTGGTACCGCCAGATGGAGTAACGGTAAATCAGATGGACCACATTCTGATCAGCTCCAGGAATAGATCTAATCTAATAGACGTTAGATTCTATAGGGGAGCTAATGTGAACCCTGGCCACGATCTTGTCATTCCACGCCTTAAGGACAGGATCTCATTGGTAAGAAAAATAAAAGGGTGAAAAAGAAAGTGATGCAACATCCTGAAGATTTAAGACAAAGGAATTCGTTCTTCATACATGGCTGACCTGGAACACAGAATATGTTGACTACAAATACCAAAAGATATTTCCATTGATGAAAGTTGGACTCAGTACTGTACATCAATTCATAAAGCAGCAGAAGAAAGACTGGGACTGGTACAGAAAGAAACTCGAGCATCTTGGTATGATGAGCAATGCGCGGGTAAAGGAAAAAAATGAAGTCTGCATAGCCATGCTTTAGAGGCATACACATGTAGCCGCAGATAAGTACTGCCAGAAGCGACGAGATGAAAAGCGCTTATGTCACAAAAGAAAGTAGCAATAGTGAAATGAAAAGCTTGAGTGCTTGCAATGATGAAACTGAAACGCTCCTAAATGAAAAATCGCAAGTATTCGCAAGATGGAGGAATTTTAATACCCTGCCTAATGGTGGCCAACAAAGTGATGAGACAGGTGACCATTTGATACCATATTCTGCAGAGGATGAGATTGAACCTCCTGATGAAGAAGAGATAACTGGGGCAATATTGAACCTGAAAAATAATAAGGCACCAGGATATGATTGTCTATCATTGAAGCTCTTCAAGTTTGGTGTCGAGGTGCACAGGAAAGCTATCCATGAACTGATAATTGACATATAGATTGAGGAATTAATCCCCAAGGTATGACAGAAGACTGTCCTATACACAAAAAGAGAAGCCAGCTGGAGTGTCATAATTATAGAGGTATTTCCCTTCTTTTTTGTGCCTGTAAAATATTGTCTAACATTCTCTTTGAGAGGCTGAGATCCTATTCAGAATGAGAGCTCGGTTCATAATAGAGTGGCTTCCGGGTAGAGAAATCTACCTCCAATAAAATATTTTCTCTAAGGCAGATTCTTGAAAATGAGTATTAGATACAAACATCCCATCTGTTTTTATTTTTCAAAGCGGTTTATAATAGTCTCAAAAGGCCAGCTCTATACAAGGCTGTGGAAGATCTCAAGATTTCAAGAAAGCTCATCTGTCTTACACAACTGACAATGACTGGTTTTGAATGCATGGTGGGTATCACAGGAGGACTCTCAGGGCCATTTGTTTCCAGAAGAGGGGTGAGATAGAGACGCCTTGGCATGCCTGCTCTTTAATCTTAGTAAGGGAATCTGGATTACAGACGACTGAAACTGTTTTCAACAGGACTGTCCAGATCCTGTTCTATGCTGATAACATCGACATTGAGGGAAAATCTTTTCAGTTGGTTAAAGATGCTTCATAAACCTGTCCGTATGGAGATAAAAAAATGTCTCTTAAGTAGGAAAAAATGTTCATTAAAAAGCCAACATTTCGACCCACATTGCAGGTCTTCTTCAGGGCTGTCGAGATATTGAAACAGCTTTTTAGTAAACATTTCTCCCTACTTAAGAGACATTTTTTTACCTCCATTCGGACCTTTTTCTTCCACATATTATAATTTTGGTTATGAATCAAAATCATGTTAAACTACAGGTGGAACAAACACTTTCCTTTGATGTTGAAGCGGAAGTTCTTAGTTGTATGAAACAATGTGTGCGGTTTTTTATCCTAACCCTTTATACTACTCTGTTCAATCGAACATATCGAAAGAGCAGTTAAGTTCTGTAGAAATCAGAGGTTCAACTTTAAGCTTTTCATAAAGATAATTAATCTACTAATTATGGAGATATTATTGTGTTAGCAGACTCAATAATAATATGAATTTTTGTATACTATTGTTAGTTTGATGTAGTGGTGTCCATGTATTATAATCCCTTTCTTTTATGATACATTGTTTTCAGAAGTAACTGGAGTTCAGCAAGAGCTGTCTGAAATAAACAACCGTTATTCAAGCATTGGTGTTAAAGTTAATGAAAGGTTGCTTGAAATAGATAACTGCAGGGAAGAGCTTAGGAAAGCAACTGAGAGTTTGAAATCTCTCGATTCATTTTTAGAACGGGTAAGTATATATGTATTTATGTATGTATGTGTATATATATATATATATATATATATATATATATATATATATATATATATATATATATATATATATATATATTGTAATATATTTATATTTATATCTACAATATTATTTTTGATTTATTAAGTTAAGGTAGGAGAAAATTCCTGAAGAATGGTCCGAATCCTTAATCTGCCCTATATTCAAAAAGAGTGATAGAATGGAGTGCGATATTTATTTCATTGCTTTTGGGCATTTCATTGCTGAATTCAGTATATAAGGTTTTGTCGATAGCAATTAGTAGAAGAATGACAAACTTAACTGGTCAGAAACTGTTCAGGGTGATTACCAGTCAGGATTTAGACCGGAAAGGTCAACCACTGACCAGATTTTTTCAGTGAGCAAATGCTGTAGAAGACATACAAAAACAATGTTTCTCTTTACCAACTGTTCGTGGACTTCCGACAAGCATATGATTCAGTAAAAAGGTAAAAAATGTATGATGTTGTATAACATACAATAGGATGTATGAGTGTTCTGAAAAGTTGGGAACTCCAAAGAAAATAATACAGCTGGTTAAAATGACTCTGGCAAATACACGTAGAGTAATGATAAATGGAAGATCCTTACGCAAATTCAAAATAGGAAAAAGACTTAGGCAAGAAGACCCACTATCAACCGTATTGTCCAATCTTGTCTTAGAAGCAGCCTTAAGAGAAATAAAAACACATGGTGGAGGAACAATTTACAACCCAACAGTATAACACAACATCTAGCATATGCAGATGGCGTGCTCATTACAGCACAAATGGTAGCAGCACTTGCAGGCGCTCTTGAGGTATTTCTGATGGAAGCTAGAGATCTAGGCTTGGGAATTAATGGGAAAAAGAGCATTTACATGCGAATATCAAGAGCTGGCCAAGTGAAAGGAGAAGAAATACAAATAGGGAACTGGCATTTCAAGATTTCTGATGAATGCAAGTACCTAGCTAGTATTATAACATATGAGAACAGAGTTGAAAATGATACTCAAGCCTGGAACTCAAGATGAACTTGGAAAAAGGCAAAATTTATTAAAACCTCTAGATAGACTAGGGAGAGAGAAGATATATGAGTACAATATTGATTTGCACCACCTATTTATTGACTTCCAACAGGCGTATGATAGTGTGGGTAGATGAAGACTATTAAAGGCACTAGGAATACCTAGCAAGCTAATAAAATTGACAAAGATAACCCTAGAAAAGACAAATTACAAGGTTAAAACTAGAGTAGGCATCACAAATAGCTTTCAGGTTGACAGTGGCATAAGACTGGGGAACCCATTATCGACATTGCCCTAGAGCTGGAATGACTCCAGAGGAAGATGATTTACAGCTTACCAAGGAGTTGTCAATTAGATTTAGGATGGGGAGCAGCAGAAAGGGCTTTGTGGAAGCAGCTGGATTTTGCCTGCCTGGTTGTTGCCTGCAGAGAACCCTGAACACTTGATAGTCACCTGTTATTATATATATTATATTTAATATATTTTATCATAAATCTATATATATATATTTTCTAACTTAATTATTTGTTTTAATTGAATATTTTATAGATATCTAGATCACAGCCAAGAGAAGGCTTGCCCAATGGCAGAGAAGAAGCTGACAAAATTAACAGAGTTCTTAAAGTAAGGAATATTCCTTTTTTAGCAGTTTTGTGATATTTAGAGCTTAATAAAATGGTATTTTTGGAAATTTTTCATATTAAACGTGTTCACATCACAGGGACTTGTTGAAGAAATGTATGAAAAACAGTCTGCCTTGGATAGTACTAGGACAAATGTCAATGAACTTTTAAGGAGACGTCTAGGAACATTAGGTTCTGATCAGTTATCATCTCATTTATCACAAGTTGCATCAAAATGGCGATCTTTACATGACTCGCTCAAAGCTAGGTAGGTTTGTTTACCTATATTATTTGATTTAAATTTATCAAATAAAATTGATTAAAAAAAAGTAATGCATTCACAGATCTTATTATCTGTGAAATAACTCCTGGTTGGTATAGTGATAAAACATTTCAGGAGGCTAATTTAAAGACCATTTAGCATGCTTTAAGTCGTTTCCTATTGCTTCTTTCTTTGGGTTTCATAATAAATTGAATTTAAGGGATGTGGGTGATTGGCCATCACAGCCCTCGATTCAGATGGAAGGGCTGCCTCCTCAGCGTCCTCTGATTTGTTCTCTCATGTGTTGTTATGTTTACTGTGTTAGTGTACTGTATGCATGACAGTGTAAATGTTCCCCCACCAGGAGGGTCAGTGGCTTACTGGGGTATAATACCAGGGTATTGGACTGCCACCTACCCATGCCAAAATTTAAAAATTGGTCTTATTTATTGAACATACTTGGTATGTATGTTAATAGCTTTTAATGCATACTTTGAACAATATTTGTTTTTAATTGTAAAACTAACTTAGCCAACTAACTAGTAGTGTGAAAAATATTACTATAGAAATGGTGGTGTGACATTAAAAAGTTATTTTTATTTTAGAATCCAGTTTGTAGAAGATGTTAAAGATGTTTATGACTCTTACGAACTTTTATCTAATTGGCTATCTGCTAAAGAAAGAATGTTTGCTGCCCTAGGTCCCATATCACCAGATCCAAGAATGGTTCAGGTAGATTAAATTTCTATATTTAAATAAGGATTAATTTGTATTGATAAATTTTTATATCAAAGTTTTTCATTTCAGATTCAAATTGACCAAGTCCAGGTATTGCGGGAGGAGATGAGAGCTACAAGGCCTCAGCTGGAGCACTTGGTTACTGTCTGTTCTTCTGTTGCCGGTGCCACTCCAGATGGTGTTAAATTAAGGTTCACATAAGTGTGCATATTATTGTCTCTTTAGTTAAATAGTATTTTAAGAATTCTTTGGACACTTTTTTTATATAACACTGAGAGACTTTTTACACTCATAAATGCAAGTCAACAATCTTCTACCAACAGATTTGTAATATGTTCGTTTTCAAAAACAGAAAAAGGAAAAAAATAAAATAAACCCTAGTTTAACCCCTTAAGGTACAGGCTTGAGTTAATTCGAACCCGCGAAATGGCCCAAACTGTGCACACTCGAGATAATTCGAGCTGTGCCGTATTTTATGCTGCTGTAATTTTCGCACTCGAATATATTCGAGAATTTAATTTAAATTAAAAAACTTGTTTATTTTTTTACGTTTTTTTTTTTTCAAAAAAAGCGTGCACTAAGGGGTTAATATACATGAATAAATGGAACAAAAAAATATAGCATAGACTTCGAATAAAGTATCTTTAACTTTGAAATCAATACATATATGAGGCAAAGGGTGGGGAGAGAGAGCGTGGTGACTTTTCCTAAAAACAACCAGGCCTATACAGTGGATATATGAGTAGTGTACAGGAAGGAGGCCTCACTAAATCAATTACTTTTCTATAAAAGACAATTACATAGAACAAATATATTCATCAATGACGGCTCAGTTTCAGAGTATAAAATTAAGTAAAATAATCGAATATGGTTTACTTGTCAGTTTGGCATGTAATTCTATTACTGGTAATTTTTTATGCTTGAAAGTATATTCTGGTATGGGACAAAAAATAAAAAAACTATAATGGACTTATCAAGACTTTATGTATTCAAGTTGGATCACATATACATGGACAATTTATATAATAGCGTAGATTTGGCAAGAAGATTACTTTTATGTATACATTAGGCGATGCAGAGCAATCAGGTACATCAAGGCTTACCAGAATTTTTTAAATAAATCTGCATTAAAAGTTATGGAAACCAAGCTTTCTCGTCAAGATGAAATATTGCTGCAACTACATATAACTATTAAAAAAGGAACAATAGAATGACATTAACCATTCATATATCAGATATATATGGGGCACGGGGAAAACATTTTTAAAAAAATAATGCAGTACTGTAGTCAAAATGTATTATTGACAATAATTGGTTAATGAAAGGGGTAGACTGGGCATGTCAGTTTTTGAGCTACTTCCATTTATAGAAAAACAAAGAAAGTTTATTTTTATTTAATAAGTTATGATATAATTAACTTGATTATTATATATTAATAATTCCTGTCAATAGGCTACAGACGGGAAAAACAAGGCCTATAGGAAGATGATAAATGTGCATAGGACTCGCCAGGCTGTTTCTGATTACAGAGTGTTAAGATTGGAGGAGAAACACCTGCATAGGAGAAAAAAGAAGAAGAAAGAATAAGAGAGATTGAGGTCTTGAGTAGACAAGCTAATACTAGAGCTTTCTACAAGACAATCAATGCCCAGCGAAAGGGATTTAATCCAAGATCCAATACTTGTAGAGGTAAGGATGGTCAATTGATCACAGATAAAGAAGGGATACTGGAAAGATGGTCCGACCATTTCGGTAGTCTGCTGGGAAGTGTTCGGAACCCTGCCCTAGAAGATAGTTATGGCTCTGACACTATTCAAAATTACAAAGAGTGTGAGCTTCTTGACCCACCAGATGATGAGGAAATTGAGGCTGCAATTCAGAAGCTTAGAAATAATCGAGCATCTGGATGTGATGGCATACCAGCTGAACTTTTGAAGGCTGGTGGAAATGAAATGATAAAGGTAATTCGAGATCTGCTACACAGTGTATGGATAAGCAAAACTCTCCCGCATGACTGGTGCATTGGCCTTATCCTCCCTCTTCACAAGAAAGGAGACCAGATGCTTTGTGATAACTACCGTGGTATAACACTCCTGAGCTCTGCCTACAAAATACTTTCGAATGTGGCATTGCAAAGACTACTTCCCCATGCCCAGAGAGAGATTGGAATGTACCAGTGCGGATTTATTAATAGTAGATCTTGTATTGATCAAATATTCTCCCTGAGAACTCTTATGGAAAGGACTAGAGAGTACAACATAACGACCGACCACCTTTTTGTGGATTTCAGCAATGCCTATGACTGTATCATTAGGGGAAAACTGTATCAAAGTATGGAAGAAATGAATGTCCCCAGAGAATTGATAAGCCTCGTGGAATTGCTGAAGAGGGAGTCGAGAAGCCAGGTCAAGATCCAGAATGACTTGTCTGAAGAATTCAAGACAACTAGGGGTCTGAGACAAGGGGATGGACTCTCGTGCCTGTTATTTAATTTTGCACTTGAAAAGGTCATAAGAGACGCAGGGTTACAAGTTACTGGTACGATTCTGACTAAGTGCATCCAAATACTGGCCTATGCAGATGACATAGACATAGTGGGAAGAACACCGAGAGATCTACAACAGGCTTTTCTTGCATTGGAGAATGCTGGACGGCGTATAGGTCTTCAGGTAAACCAAGTAAAGACTAAGTATATGGTGGCTAACCCTTCAAGACAATCGGATCCCACCATCACGTTTGGTCTCTACACATTCGAAAGTGTCGACAGTTATGTCTACCTCAGTTCTTTGGTCAAAGCAGATAGCTCAACCAGCCCAGAAGTTCAAAGAAGAATAGGACAACGCTATCTTAAAAAGACTGTTTGGATTCGTTGATGAAAAAAGAAAACGTGGGCGTCCACGACTTAGATGGTCAGATGAAGTCGAGAGTGATGCAGGCAGCATCATTGGATCCAGAGCTTGGAAGACCTTTGCACAGGACAGAGAAGAGTGGAGGCGACGCCTTGATACGGCCAGGACTCGTGCTGGGTTGTAGAGCCAGTGATAATAATAATAATTATATATTAATATTTGATTATTGATCCTTTAAAGAGCTAGGCTTCAAATAAAACTCTTTATTTAGTATTAATAACAATATCAATTTATTTCACACAAAGCGTCTCTTTTTCAAGTTTTTAGAATCAGATATATGTAAGGTTATCAACAACTGGGTGCAGGTTACGCATGGATTTGCCACTGTAATACAAATAAATAAAAACTATGCTATAGTGAACTAAAAAATGAATATTAATTAATGTTGGTCAAGAAATAATTATGTAATGCAATAAAATAAATTAAATGGTTGAGGCAGTGGCAAATCCATTTCACACGAAAACCTCATTGATCACATGGCTGTTTATAACCTTCACTATGGTTATAATATGGTGCAAAGGTACCTGGAGGGGTGACTGTATGTCGGACTACCTTAGACCGCTGGCAAGGAATGCAACAACGAGCCCACCTCGAGATGTCACTGTTTATACCTGGCCAGAAAAAACGCTGTGTGACCAATCGCCTCGAGGTTCGTATCCCGGGATGACTGAGCCCATGTAGGCGGTGAAAAATCTCTTCTCGCATGGATTCAGGGACATAGGGCCGTGCCTGCTGGGTAGAAGTCTCACAGAGGACTAATGCTTCTGTACCGGGAGGCTTGATCCAGCGGAACTGAAGACGAGTGTTCTTCTGTAGGTCCGGAATTGCTGGATCCTTCTTCTGCTCATTTGCCATATGAGTATAGTCCTCGGTCGAGTCTATGTCCTCTATTCTCGAGAGTGCGTCGGCAACTGGGTTCTTTTCCCCAGGTATGTGGCGGATGTCAGTGGTGAACTGGCTGATGAAGTTTACCAACCGAATCCGCATGGGCGTCGCAGTTTCTGGCTTCTGGTGAAAGGCATATTCCAGGGGCTTGTGGTCCGACCAAATCGTGAAATGCCGTCCCTCCAGGTAATGCCGGAAGTGCTTGATCGCTCGGTGGATAGCCAGCAATTCCCTATCGTACCTGGCGTATTTCTTCTGGGCTGGAGCGAACGCTTTGGAGAAAAACCCAAGAGGTCGCCAAACACTGCCATCCTTCTGCTGCAAAACTGCTCCCATAGCAGTACTGGAGGCGTCACATACCAGGACGAGCTCAGCATTCTCCTTCGGGTGTCCAAGCACTGCCGCGTTCTGGATTGCGGTTTTGCAGCGTTCAAATGCTGAAGTGGCCTCAACATCCCAGTCCACCGGCCTCTTGTCATTCTTCTTCGCTCCAGCCAGGAACCTGTTCAAAGGAGCTTGCATATCCGCCGCCCTGGGTATGCAACGGCGATAGAAGTTAAACATACCCAGAAAACGTCGCAGGTCCCTTATTGTCACTGGCCTAGGATAGGAAGCAATGGCTTCCACCTTCGAAGGAAGAGCGCTGACACCACATCCATTCACTGTGTGGCCCAAAAATTCGACTTCCTGGCGAGCAAACACACACTTCGCCAGGTTCACAGTGAGGCCATTGTCCTCGAGACGACGCAGGATTTCCTCCACATGTGTTATGTGCTCTTTTTCGTCTCTCGAGCCGATGATTATATCATCGAGGTACCACCACGCGAAATCTAAATCTCTTAGCACCCGATCCAGAAATCGCTGAAAGGTTTGTGATGCGTTCCTCAACCCAAAACACATGCGGAGGAACTCGAACGAACCGAAGGGTGTGATCACAGCCGTCTTCGGGATGTCTTCCTCCGCTACCGGGATTTGGTAATATGCACGGTTGAGGTCCAGCGTTGTGAAGATATTTTTTCCATGCATATTAACATTGAAGTCAGCCAAGTTAGGCACCGGATATCTATCGGGGACCGTCTTTGCATTTAGTTGCCTGTAGTCTCCACAGGGCCTTATGCCGCCATCCTTCTTCTCCACGATGTGCAGTGGGCTGGCCCAGGGGCTGTTAGACGGCCTGCAGATACCTTCTTCCATCATCTGCATAAACTCATTCTTGGCTGCCTTGTACCTTCCTGGTGGCAGGTGGCGTGCTTTCGCTGTGACTGGGGCTCCACTTGTCTCTTATGTGGTGAACTACGTCATGTTTTGGCTGCTTAACAAAAGACGTTGGTTGTGTTACACCGGGGTACTTGCGCAACAAAGTAGTGTACCACCCCCCGGCAGGTACCGAACAAACTGTGGGCACTGGCACCTTCGCTAACCTTCCACGCGTAGTGAGCCCTGTCCGCTGGTCTACTAGCTGACATCCGGCCAGATCTACCATCACATTATAATGATAAAGTAGATCTGCGCCGATGATGGGGTGACTCACTTCAGCCACTACAAACCTCCACGACATCTTCCTACGGAGCCCTAGGTCGAGGTTCAAGACAATGGTCCCGTATGACGGAATGGGCGTTCCGTTTGCCGCATAAAGCCTGTACTCCTGGGAAGGCTTCGCTCTGCAAGTCTTCACCGGGAAGACAGATAAGGTGGCTCCAGTATCCACCAGATATCTGACCCCGGACTTCTTGTCGGCAATGAAAAGTCGGCGGTTGGAGATCTCAGCGACTGAATCCGCCTCATTCGTCGCTGCGACTAGTTTAACGCCGGCTTCCAGTCGCAGGGTTGACGGCACTTGGTTGCTTTTTCCTTAAACCGTGCGTGGTAGAAGCAAAGTCGCCGACCGCTTTTACTTCTGTGCCCACGTTCCTGGCTGGGCGTCCTATTTCTTGGTCGACTTGACCTGGCCCCCACCTGCGCCTTAAGCGCCGCTATCTCCGCGGTCAGTCGATTAATCACCTCTCCAATGTCGCTTGGTCCGAGAGCAGAAGGCCCTGGTCTAGGTTGCGGGGCAACTGCGTGATTAGCCATGATAGGGTTACAAGCGGGCTGAATCTCGGCGATCTTGTCCGCTATTCGAGCAAGCTTCGTCACATCCGTATGTTCCGTTGCGGCTAAAGCAGCTTGCATGCCCTCAGGTAGTCCGCGAAGCCATAAAGTGCCGAGCATCACTTCTGGGACCTGTTCTCCGGCTAGCTGTTGCATCTCCCGGAGAAACATGGATGGTTTCTGATCGCCTAACCGCTTTTCTTCGAGTAACCTTTTGATCCTCGCGTTATCGGATTGGCCGAAATCTGCCAGTAGGCGCTCTTTAAGCCTTTGGTAGGGGTCTTCTGGCGGATTACGAGCCAGATCAGCAACTTGTAGGACCGTGGCGACGTCTAGTTGGGCGATCACCATGTCAAATTTCGTCGTCGATTTAGTTATTTTGCAGGTCCTGAACACCGCTTCGACCTGGATGAACCATAGGTCCGGTGCTTCTTTAAAAAAACTAGGTAGCCGGGTTAACACATTTTGCATAGACGCCGACTCTACCTCCGCCTTTTCTTCTATCGTCTCCACATCGAATGACAATAGATCGTTTATATTTCCTCTGCTGTTCATTCTTTTAACCTTATTATTTCAAACGGAGGTTAAGAGAAACACAAGGCAAAGAGAAAAAAAATACGTATTTCTACTCACCAATTTACGTCAATCACGTTTATTACGTCGATCACGTCGGGGTCACCACTTTAAAGAGCTAGGCTTCAAATAAAACTCTTTATTTAGTATTAATAACAATATCAATTTATTTCACACAAAGCGTCTCTTTTCCAAGTTTTTAGAATCAGATATATGTAAGGTTATCAACAACTGGGTGTAGGTTACGCATGGATTTGCCACTGTAATACAAATAAATAAAAACTATGCTATAGTGAACTAAAAAATGAATATTAATTAATGTTGGTCAAGAAATAATTATGTAATGCAATAAAATAAATTAAATGGTTGAGGCAGTGGCAAATCCATTTCACACGAAAACCTCATTGATCACATGGCTGTTTATAACCTTCACTATGGTGTTTTACTCCCATTACAATCCTATTCGGAAATTAAATTACTAAGATATTTTTATCTACATTAGCAATTTTTTATGCAAAGTGAGCTTGGTATTTTAAATTCAACTATTTCTCATTAAATTATATTTAAAAAAATAATTATAATATATGTTGAGGTTAGAAGCAAAGGGGTACAAGTGATTTTGTCTTCTGAGTTAAAGATAGTTAATAATATTGGGTTGTCAAACATGGAATGTCTGATTTTTTAAAATCTTAATCTTTATAGAGGATTAAAGCGTTGCCTGTTGATTCCTAGCAAAATATTTACTATCTATAATAAGCACTTTTTAATCCTCTATTTGCAAACTTTGTTGTTTTTTTTCCCAAGTAGGCTTAAAGATTTTAGTATAATTTTAACCGTGGCCATGGAAACACACGATTTCCGAACAATTTTTTTTTTATGAGTACAAACTCGGTCATTCCGCTGCCCAGGCAGCAAGAAATATTAATCATGCGTTTGGTGAAGGAAGTGCTAATGAAAGAACCATCAGTCGTTGGTTTACAAAATTTTCCTCAGGAGATATGACATTAGAAAATTTGCCCCATGGACGGCCTCAAACATCAATAGAGGACGAAGATCTTAAGAATGCTGTGGAAGAAAACCCTCATAAAACAGTCAGAGAATACGCGTCAGAGGTAGGCCTAAGTCGTACGACAGTTTCCAGGCATTTAAAATTGATCGGAAAGGCAAAAAAGCTCGATTCCTGGGTCCCACACGAGCTCAACCTACTTTGTAGGTCGAAACGTCGGCACAAATATAAATAAGTCTTGACTTATTTAGTGTTTTCTTGACTGTACCCCCCAACTATCTCCATTCTCCATTATATCATCCAGTCAACTATTTTCCTCTCTTACTTAAATTTATATTTAAATATGTTTTCATATTTCATTAACATTTACCCAATATTGAAATATTTAAAGTATGTTTTCATTAATTATTTTAAAAAATATTTAATTATTACTTGTATTCCCTTGACTTCTTAAAACCTCATATTGTTTTTTTTTTAATGATGAAGATCTAGTCTTTAATTATCCAATAAACATTAGAAGGGATTTATTATAAAATATTAAATGAACTTTAATATAATTCATATCAATTATTAATAATTATTATTAGCTATCAATTTTGTTGTCTTATTCTTGCAGAGCAAAAGTTAGTGGAATATCTGATAGATGGGAGGAGCTATATAGAAAGCTAGAAGACAGAGCAAGTTCCTTAGGTGCAGCAGTAGATTCCAGTCGTGACTTTGATTCAGGTCTGACTCGACTGAAAGATGCTCTTTCAAATATCTCTCTACAAGTTGATGCTATTCCTTCTGAACCTTCCGAAGAATCCTTAAGAAAAATTCAGGTGAATTTTATATTTCTTGTAACATATCTGACTATATCATTAATAACTTAGTTTTAATAGATTATAAATAATGTATTAAACACAAGACAAAAAATTAATTATAGTGATCAAAATTTTTGTAATGTAAGATATTCTTTTGTAGGGACTTAGGGATTTAGCCCATCATTTAGAACTTAACATATTTTTTGATTAGTAATATCATTGGATAATTAATATAGGTTTAAGAAGTATTAATTTTGCTAGGTCTCACTTTGGGTCTAAAATGGGAATCGTCATATTTGTAACATTTGCTCTCATAACTGTTGATTTCTAATATAGAATTAATAACTTCTAGTTTATTAAATATGATTTTTTTTTTCTTGAAATATTATATTAACCTAATAAAAAAAAACTATAGGAGATAGATAATTGAAACCCTACCACACGAAATATCTTGGAAAAGTCTTTCTGTTTTGCAAATTGATAAATTTAATAATTGCAAATAGAGATGGTGTAAGATAGTAATAAAAAAAATTTAAAAAATGTATTTTTTTTTTTGCATTAGACTTTTATGACCTTACATTTATATGGTAACGTTAATTGACTATCAATTATAGAGTTTCTTATCAGGGTATCTAAGGAGTCACAAACTAATACTTCACCAGCATCTTTGCATCTCTTTAGTCATGGTCCCAATTACAGATTGAGAAGATAGATAGAACCTTTAGAATATCACTTGCGCCTTGGCAATAAACAGCTATTGCTAGATAAGTTGGTTTAGCTGTATTTGTCAGATTTGATGGAAGTGTCTTAATGATGAAGGGGAATGATGATGAATCTCTAATTATCACACTTGCCCTTAGAGTTTTCTTTTTCTCTATAAGATTCTTCAATTTCAGGAAGCACTAATTCTGTCTAGCTTTTATTATTTGTGTTGACTCTTGATTACCATGCACGTCGGCCTGAAGAGGCCCATTGTGCTTGAGTCCTAAAGATCCCTAACATAGGTCTAGATCTCTGAGTCTCCTGCTTCTCCCTGCCTCTCTTCCTCTCATCCTTGGAGGTTGAGGGTTGAGTTTCGGCGGGAGTACTTTCTTCTTTTGCCGTAGAAAATTCTTTCTTTGGTTGTGTGTCATATTCTTCCAGACTTCGTCTGGAAGTTTATTTATGTTGATCTCAGAGGTGGTTGCCAGCTGCTGTGCAGGTGGTTCCCTTTCCTCTGCGAGGTCTGAGACCTCTTGTTCTAAGTTGGCCATCAGTTCAGAGACCGATTGGCTAATTCCTGATGAGTCAGTCATATTGGACTCCATGGAGTCCTCATTTGTTTTTAGATTTATATAGTTTGGGTTCATTTTGTTCCCACAAGTATCAAGGAAATAAACGGTCACCTATAGCATAGCCTTGTTACCATAGGAAGGCATTTATTGAAACCGGAGGTCCCCCAGGTGTCCGGAGTTCGCATAGTAGGACTGAATCACCCTCAGCCATTCATCCAATAGCCTATGCAGTTCCGCCTGGATTGGGGGATGTTTATCGACTTCTCAGTCTAGTTCCGATGGGTTTCGTCAGTGAGGAGGAACTCCCCACTGTGCAGGGGTACCACGTGCAGGACGAGGCTCTTCACCTCGCTTGGGTTTTGGTACTAATAAAAATTTCTCAGTAGCCAAGACCAATCGGACTGAGAGATGCTTATCTCCCTGGGTGCTTTGTAGCTACCCTTTACCGCCTTCTGTCTAGCTTACTGATATTGACACATTTTTTGGAATCAGCACACATGCTGCTTTGATCTTTGACTCTCAAACTCACAGTAGTATTGGCAATTGTTATCCAATAACTTATAGCTGCTATGTTTGTTTGTTGAGCTACCGACTAATTTAAAAAGCTAGGATAAACGTATTTTCATAATTAAAAATGTGGTTTAAAGAAAGAGGGCATGTTCGGAGAGCTTAGAGGAAGTTTGGTTATGGGAGGAAATGGCATATTTGTGTTGGGTAATATGAATGGATTGCAACTCGATGAGACCACAGATAATAATAAGGAAGCACACTTGATATGTTACGTACGGTTCTTAGATGGTAATTCAACCATTGAGGACCTTCTATTTTGTAAAAGTATTTTTGAAAGTATAAAAGCTCAAATTCCTAAATATATTTATGGTCAAAAGTAGTTTAGAATGGACAAAGTGTATTGGCGTTTTTACTGACAGTGGCTGTTTGATGTTCGGCTCTTATGAAGGATTGCAGGCACCTCAAAACAAAGCTCCAGATTCAGTTTGGACCCATTGCATCATTCTTAGAGAAGCACTTGCATCAAAGTATATGAGTCCTCCGCTAAATATAGTTTTAGAATATGTGGTAAATAAAGTAAACTACATAAAAATTTGGCCAATGAAAGCAAGATTTCTTTAAAAAAAATTTGTGAAATTATGGGAGATGAATACACATCTTTGTTGTACTACTGCCATTCATGATGGCTCTCTCATGGGGATGTATTGTCTCGTACATTCCAATTAAGGCGAGAAATATACGTTTTCCTTGAATAAGAAAAACATGAGTATGTCTAACACTGTGAAACAGACTTTTTTATCAAACTCGCATACCTATGTGATATTTTTGAAAAGTTAAATGTTTTTAATCTCTCCTTACAAAGGTGCAATATACCCATTTTAAAGCAATCAGATTAAGATTTCAGCTTTCAGTAAAAAATTACAGCTATGGAAAATAAAAATTAATGAAGAGTGTGTTAGTGATTGTTTTCCATTGTTGCACCAGTTTGTAACCTCCAATGAAATTAATTTGTCTTGGAATATAAAATCCATTTTTGTTGATCACCTATCAGAGCTTATAAAAAAGTTCGAAAAATAATTTGAAGCAGATAATGTTAAATTTATATAGATTCAAGACCCATTTAGAGTCAGGGCTCCATCAGAATTTAGTTTTTTAGAGGAAGAATCTCTTACTGACTTGTATTGTGATAATACTTTAAAGTTAAAATTTGGTAGCATGGAACTTTCTGATTTTTGGATATCAGTAAAGAGGAATATCCACTGCTAGTTGGTAAATCTCTACGAATATTAATTCCATTTGCAACATCCTATTTTTGCGAAGCTAGGTTTTCGTCGGCTCCAGTAATAAAAAGTAAATATTGCTCAAAAATTAACATTGAACAAAAAATGAGGGTTGCCTTATCCAGTTATATTCCAAGATTTGAGAAGCTGTGTAGTGAACATCAAGCCCATCCATCCCATTAATAATTTTTGAAATGTTAATCATCAATGGACGTTCAATAAATTGTTTGTGAATTAAAAATTTTGTTTTATTTTTTTTTCAACTAACCTAACCACGTGTCCAGTCTCATTATGGATATTATCAAAACAGTTGAAATTAGATATTTTCTATTATCCTAGGAAAATAGAAAGTATCTGTATTTCATTTTTCATTTTTCGCTGTTAAATGGGTAATAGCTTTTAAAAAGGGAATTTTTCAAGAAAGTAAAAAATCTGATGTATTAAGGGTGTCGGAGAAAAAATCAGATTGTTTAGGGAGCCGCACACCGAAAAAAAATTTGGAATCTCTGTGTTATAGAATAACAGCTATACTGATTGACCATTGACTGACCCACTATTCCACGGGGAGTGGAATTTTTTGCATTTTCAGTTGATCTTGTTTTTTAAGAGGAATTCTATAAGGTCTATCCTGTTTATACTTATGATTAATACTGAAATTTTGATTGATTTTTCGTTTACTTCAATTGTCATTAAGACCATTTTACTCTTGTGATGTATGATCAGTAAATTTAGACAAAATAAACCTTATTTTATGTTTTTTTTTACTTTAGGGCTGTGAGAGACAATTGGAAGGTGTACGACAGTTGTTAGCTGATGCAGAAGCTGCAGGAGCAGAACTTTGTAAAGTTTTGACTGACCCAGCTTCAAAGTCAGATATACAGGCCAAGCTTGGGGAGGTTAATAAACAGTACAGTCTTTTGCAGGCTAAGTTGGACCTGAGGAAAGCAGAAATAGAAACATTAGTCAAGTTAGTTATTACATTATTTTGTTTTTAGTTTATATTGCGAGCAACATATTGTCAGTAGTTGCCATAAAACAGCTAATAGCATCGAATTATTAAAGAAATGATTGATATAACCAAATAAAACCCATTTTTTCACTGTCGCCAAAAGAAATTTAAGAACTGACTGGAACTTGAGAATCACAAATATACAGGGTGACTGGTAATTAGTGCCGGAGCCGTTAAGGGGTGATAGTATATAAACATGTAGATGTTTTTTTAATGGTGATGTACATAATAATTTAGGGGGACTTTTTTGAGTAAATCGACATTTTAGAGGCAGACACCATATTTTTTTTTATTTAATGTTTTTGTTTAATGATTTTCGCATAAGAAACCGACAATTAAGAATATTTGACTATTAATATTCCTTATTTAGAATATCTTTGTTGCAAAACAAAATAAAATGGGCCGATAAAGACCAATTTTTAGGATTTATAGCTATTTGATGATTTTAAATAGGATTTTTTTGTAAAATTCTTTAAATAGGAATATCTTGGAAAGGGTTAACTTTAGGACAGTAAGTCTCATAGTAATATTGATTGGTATTGCACCATACTATTACCTCTTAAAAGCTCCGCCACTAATTACCAGTCACCCTGTATATGTGTGTGTGTATCATGAATTGCTGTTATAAATTATTGCTATTCAGTTTTAATATGTTTTTTGTAGGGATGGAAAAGAATTTGATGCAGCTGTCTCTAAGACTCTTGGCTGGGTCTCAGACAGCCTTAACAATCTTAGTGATCGTCTTCTTATTTCTGCGGATCGTGATATCCTCCAACAGCAAATTGATAATCATGAGGTATTTTTCTGTTGCTCATGCTTTAGTAAATCATACTGTCTGGTGTTACATGGTTATTTTCATTTTAAAATTAAATGTAGTCATAAATTATATGAAGTTTGTTTAGAATATTAGCGAATGAAATTTTTAAAAATATTATTAACTTTAGCCATCTTGAATAATATTAGTTGACCTTATATTTATGGGGAAGAAGATGGTCTGGTTGGAGAGTAAAGAAAGAATTTCTTTACGCATTGCTGCACACTTTTAATTTGACTATCGTCCTCAGAAACAAATTTTTTTTTTCAATTGTTTATGACTGCCTAAACGCTATCGCTGTCGTGAGCGACTGTTATAGCCGTCATTTGTCTCTAGATGTTTCGAGGCAATAAAGCATGAGAAAAAGCATAAAAGGGCAATAAGATCGAACAGCTATTGCCGTCATTTGCGGCAATGTGTTAAATAGAAATAAGCCTTAATATCACAAGGCCTACAATGTGGGTTGGGATGTTGGTTTCTAATAAATAGTTTATCTGTATTTAAGAAATTCTTTCTTTGACCTCTACTCAGACCATATTTTTCCCTATTTATTTTATTCCCTCATCATTTGTGAATACTACATATTTTATACTATAAGATTTTATAGGGATGGTAAAGGCTCTTAAAACTACGTGTTCGTGACAGGTAGAACACTTTATTTATTACGAAAACAAAACAAGATAAATTGTTGTGCAAAAAAAAAAAGAAGTTTATTACTCACAGTTGTGTTCAATAACAAACAATTTCAGTATGTAAAACAATACAAGAAGGTTATATTATTGCTGTTACATTGTTCATACATCAATTCGATTTTTTGATGTTCGATGTCCCTACGATGTTAAGAAATTACTTTAATTACCAAAAGAATATAGGATAAACCATAATTTATTCCTCAGAATTAAATTTTTTTAGCATAATGTTCATGATTATACATAAATTATGTATATATATATATATGTGTGTGTGTGTGTTTATGTTGATATAAACTATTACTAAATAACCGCAGTGCAAATGAGATAATTAGGGATGTGGGTGGAAAATTAGGCACTACTACACAAGAAATGGCATCATCTGTGCCATTATAAAAGGTGAATGGTTTTCAAATTCCTCAAATCGAGGAATGCCACCTGAATTGGGTTAGCCATGTTTGTAGGATTATTAAATTTGATTTGTCATGACCATGGTAGACATCAACAAAAATAAAAATCCTACAATAAAATCTAATCTTGAGTTGCTTTTTTCTGAAATAATTTTGTTTTAAGCTGTTTTACTGGAAAAGACTTTCGTTTTTGCAATTATTTGTAGGTACCTTTAAAGTAATTTTATATTATACAATACTACCACTATGTTATTAAAAATTTATATCACCCCTTCCTTTGTAACTCTTCCATAATTTATTGCAATAATGTTGTTTGGTTATGATTAGGTATGAACTATTTTCATTTTTCATTTGTTAATAATTTTGTTTATTTTGTTTTACTCTGTTTCATTGCTTGTTTTATTGTTTCACTTTATTTTTAACATCATTTATCTCATTTATTGATCAGTTATCTCTATTATTTCTTTATTACTTTTAATTATTATCTTCATTTTATATCTATTTACATAATAGGCCACTAATCTCATTACCCGTATCCTCTTGTTCTAGTACATGTATTTTAAGTAATATCCCTATGTTTTTCTATAATTTTTACCGCCCCATCTTGTGTAACACTTCTATACTTAATATTTCCATTAAGGTATGAATGGTAAGAACTATTTTTATTATGTTTTTTCCATTTGTTAATATTTTGTTTTTAAATAGTAGCTCTATGGCTCTGTGTTATTCTATACTTCAATCCCTTCTCTTGTAATTCATATATAATTATATAATTTATCTTTAAATAATACTGTTATGTTTTGTTGTTCTATATTCTATAACAGCATTTTTACAATTTATTTTATATAATGCATCCTTTACAAATGTTTTATCAACACATTCTTCTATATCATTAATATTCATATGTATATTATTATCTCTATTTCTCTCTCTCTCTCTTTCAAATACCATTTATCAGATTAATTTTTATTACTTATTTGATAGCACTCTGTAATTATTCCCTCTGTTTTTATATTTATCTAAGTGGTTCCCCATCATTATTGTTATCACTCATAACCCATTGTTTTAGTCCTTATAATTCCAATAATACCTTTATTTTATCCTACAATTCAAATCATCTCGACTTTCGTATTGTTTTGCCATCCCTGTGTTTCATTTTTATTCTTTACAATATATCATATTTAATTTATTTTAAAGAAGACCTCCAAAGTGGGTCGAAACGTTGGCTTCCAAATAAATATTTCGACCAACTGGACTATTTTCTTCTACATAATTATTGCATATATACTGTTATAAAGTTTTATGAACAGTACAAACCTAATGAACTTCGGTGTAATTATAGTAGCAATTCATTCTTAAGTTGATGTTAGGCATAAAGGTTAACATGAAAAGTCTTTCTTTTTTTATATATTCCTTTTTCTTGAAGAATCTCCATAGCTTATGCTATTTTTTTTTAATAATTAGTATTTAGATATGTTACGTTCAAATAAACTGTTATGTTAAGGTTTGTTAATATTTTATGGGGATTGTAAGGATCTTAACACTACGTATTCTTGAGGGGTAACACACTTTATTTATTGCATAAACAAAACTAGGTATATTGTTGTACAAAACAAAAAGTTTATTACTTACAGTGGTGTTCGATAAAAACGATTTCAGTATGTTAAACAATATGTGAAGGTTATCTTATTGCTATTATATTGTTCATATATCACTTCAATTTATCGATGTTCGATGTCGCGACAGGTTATTTCCTAGTTACTATAAATTTTTTTATTCCTAGTATCTAATAACCCTATCTGTTTGTGCTTTGCATTTTTCTTTTCAGTTTTAGTTCATTCCCCTTTAATTGTTTGATAACAAGCTATGTTTAGCAACTCAACCTATCTATAATGTTCATTTTATTGTTTAGCCGATCTACAAAGAAATGTTATCTAAAGAGCATGAAGTAGTACTTCTTCTTGAAAGAGGAGGTAAGCGGGAAGTTGAAAGCTTAAGGCAACAGTGGGAGAGGTTAAGAAGAGAAGCCACTGACCGACAGACTAGACTTCAAACTTGCATGGTAATAAAATCAGATTTCTCATGAAATTATTTTACATTCTTACGCATCTAATATGTTCTTTTTATAGGAGCATTGTAGAAAATATTACAAAGGATTGGAAGCATTCATCCCATGGTTGTCACAAGTTGAAAATAAGCTGGAATCCTTAAGTCCAGAATCCTTTTCTAGAAGAGATCTTGACAAACACCTCAGAGACCTTTCCTCTCTTAGGAATGATGTATATACCTCAAATAAACTTTGTAGTAAATCACTATTTTTGTTTAGAAGACACTTTTCATAGAACTGTATTTCTTTCTAGGTCTGGAAAAAATCTGGAGAATTTGAACATTTAAGGTCACTTGGTGAAACTTTTATTGGGGCTTGTGATGTAGATAAAGATGTTGTTACAAAAGAGATATCTGCTATACGAGAACGATGGGACAGACTTAATAATGGTTTGTTTGAATGCTAGCGCTTACTAAGAATTTATTTTAAGTTCATATGTGTATCTATTTCAATTCTGTGTATTTGAAGATCTGGTAACCAGAACATCTAGACTCGAAGAGCTTGGAAGACGACTTGCTGAGACTAGTGAAAGACTTCGAGGAATGTCCCACTCAATACAGCGCTGTGAGGATCGTCTTGGTACACATGATTCTCTATCAACAACTGCTGATCCAGGTGTGTGATATTAGTCACTTTATTTGAAATTAATGAATAATGTGACAGACCGTTAAGACACTTTTGAAAGACATATATTTATACTAGGACAATTTGAAAGAGGTATAATTTTACTATGATAATTTTAGCTGTAATGTTATTATATTTGGCTCACCAATAATGTTAAACATTTTTATTTAATTTGGCTCCCGAAACTCTCTCTTTTCAAAAACTTCTAAGATTTTTGAAAAGATGAGTTTTAGCTTTATAGTTTAATATCTTTGAATGCTGGTAATATTTGATCATACCTATGGCCATAAAAGCATATCCCACGATTATTTGGATGGTTCAAAAAAAATATTATATTGTTAAAATGTAATTATTATTTAAATGTATTTTATGGGAATTCCATAAGTAAAATATATACTTTTAAAAACACATGTTAATATGTTTATTTATATAAATCTATTTAGTTTCTACTTTATTTGCGGGATTTACTTTAGTTTCAAACCAAAATGTTTGCTTAATAGCCATTATTATTCTTTCTTTCTTTCTTTTTTTTCAGCAACACTTATGAAGTTAAAAGCATTAAGAGATGAAGTACAAGCTTTAAGAGCACCTTTGTCTCAACTTAATCAGACATGTGAAGATCTAGATAGAGAGGTAATATATATTACTTAGATTTTTCATTTTAAAAAATTACAAAAACTTTAATAAATCATATAATGTAAGATTTAAGTGTATGTAAATATGAATAGTTTAACAGGGACCCTCTACAAATTATAATAAAAATCTAGTAATTACAGTTTTTGTAAATTTACAGCCAGCTATAATAATAATTATCATTTAGAGGAAATGTTTCCATGCCTAAACTTACACTTAAGATTTTGGGATATGAGCACTAGTTTAATGACTATAAACTGTAATGGAAAAATTATTTCTAAATATTGAACATCTCAAGACAACCATTGCCAAAATGTATTTTGCTTCTTTTGATGGTTCTGAATATTAGTGGACAGTAAAACAGGTCATATCGTTGGCCATTACTCACTAAGAGTTCACTCATAATGAATGAAGTTCTTTCATCTATCTTGGCATCTCCTCACACAACCTTCCCATAAGCTTCTTGTATCATCTCTTATCTTCCCCCACTTTGACTACTGTAGGTATATGGGAGCCTTTCAAAAATGCTTGAGGGCTGTTTAAAGCGAATAATGAACTGCTACCTAAGATTTGTCCGTGGTGCTCCGAGGTGATCCCGTGTGTCTCACTGTTATGATGAGTTAAAGTGGCTCGTTCCTCCCATTCGTGGACAATATTTCCTTAGTGCTTTTCTATACCAATCCATTAACTCTCAACACCCTTCATATATTTACAGTCTCCTCCAATTCAAATCCTCAGTCCAGCTCCACAAAGCAAGATCCCGCCTTTCCGATCTCTATACTCGCTCCCACAGAACCAAAGAATTCGAGGGTTCCTTTCTCACCCGCTCCACCACAGTGTGGAACTCAATCCCTCCTTTTATCCACCCAGTGCTTCTGCAGTGGCCTGATTTAAATCCTTGCTTTTCCAACATCTCCTGACCTCCCAAAAAGATGCTCTCTAAGCAGGACTAACATTAATTAATAGTTATTAATTAATTAATTATTAATAAATAAATCAGTATTGAATAATCGATTTTGTTGCTTACGGGTTTTTGTTTCTTTTTCCTAAAGAAGATATACATTATGTAAAGAATTTATTGCATGCTAGCCCATTCATTTATTTTATTTAGTAACTGTTGTTATTTTTTCTCTAAAATTGGTTAAAATCCTGTCCAGATTCGTACTTTTTAGTTATATCATTTCTATTTTTATTTTTTTGTGGCACTTTTTATATTGGTTTATATTATTATGTAGCCTTCTGGTCAAATATATATTATGTTTATTTTTCTGTTCATGTTTGTTATTCTAAAGGGGCTTGGTCCCAGAATAAAGTTTGTTTTCTATTCTATTTTCAGCACCATCAACTTAGCCCCACCTTTGTCCATATTAAAGACCTTACTCTTGCACTGCACTGACTTACAAATATCACAATACATTAGAAAAGCAAATATAAACAGGATAAAAAATAACTTCAGCATCAAAATAAAATAATGTTTATACAAAAGTCTTCAATGATTTCGATCGTTTTGCTAAATTCCTCACCAACGTTTCGCCAGACGTGCTGCTGGCTTCCTCAGGGCTCAGGGCTTGAATTGAGTCTCAGAAAAATAAACATAATATATATGTGGCCAGAAGTCTACATAATAATATAAACCATGAAGTATTTAAAGTGCCAGAAAAATAAGAAAAATAAAAATAGAAATGAAATAATTAAAAAGTATGAATCTTGACAGAATTTTAACCAATTTTAGAGAATAAATATATTAACAACAAAAGTTACTAAATAAAATAAATGAATGGGCTAGCATGCAATAAATTCTTTACATAATGTATATCTTCTTTAAAAAGAAACAAAATTCATTATTCAATACTAATTAATTTAATAATTATTAATTAATAATAATTAATTAATGAAAGGTCTGCTATAAAATTTAAAATGTTATGAGGGGGAGAAGGTTGGTGGATTGTAATTTTTCTGCACTCTTGAAGGCCCCTTAAGAGAACTTAAAAATCAAAATCCTTGTTATCATCAAGCAGGTGTATATTGATTGTTTATTTTATTCACTGTTATATTTAAATTTACTTTTGTTAATTCGTTTTTATTTTAGCTTGCTCTAGAATCCCTTGGCAAACAATCTGGGCTCATGGAAGAAGTAGTTGGTCTTGGCGAAAGGCTTGATGATCTAAGTGAAAGATTAAGGGACCGATGTTCAACAGCAGAATCAGCGGCAGTTGCTGCACAACAATATAATGTTAGTTATCATTCTATTTTTTTATAATATTGATCATGAAAAACTAACTATTTATTTTCTATTATAGCTATTAATTGGTTAGTTTATGACTTAATAGTTGTATGAAATATGGAACATTTTTATTAAATTGTGTTTTCTTAGGTACATCCTAAATTACAAGGAGAAACAATAGTTTTTGAACTCACTAATAACTCGAATTTTGAACAGAAAAATCCTATCCAAGCTAAGTTGTTGAATTTGAGTCTTAGACTATTGATTTATGCAGCCTGCTTGATATTGAACTTGCTTGACATATCAATAGATCAGGTCAAAAAATTAGAAGATAGATAAGTGAATAAAAAAGGAAAGTGATCAGAATTTGCTAAGAAAAGAGCCCCTAAAACATGATAAAAAAAAATATCAAAGGCAATAGACAGTAAAAAACAAAGCCATGGTTGTGGAATGGACCAGAATGTAACAGCTTTTGGCTCTCACACAATTGAGAGATTAATTTTAGGAGCATCTTAAGAAAAATAAATATTGCTGATTGTTAAATGAAATGGTTAACCAAAACAAAAGTGTGCAAAACATGAAACAATTATATTTACTAATTGTAATGATATAACTCAAATGATTGAATCACAAAGAAGGAAATTAATTAAATATGAATAAATGGAGAAAGGAACAATTATAAATTGTACATAAGAAATATTATACATTCATTATTTTATTCTAAAGAAATTTAACAAATTAATATAAAGAAAATATTCATGAAATTATACAGTGTTTCAGTGTTAAGTAGCCGAACTGAAACTTTGAACTAAGGACCTCAAAACAAGAAAAAAAATTCCTATGGAGGTCTGCAAATGCTTTGTTTAGGAAATTTTCACACCTAAAGATTTTCATTGTTATTAATTATTTAGGCATAGTAAATAAATAAAATTATTTTATTTGTTCTAACTACTTCATTCATTAAATGTAAACATTTACATTCATATAAAATGTTGTTCAAAATGATTTCCTTGAGCATCAAGATTAAGGCAGGCTCGTCATCTTTCTTCTACAGCAGCAGTGGCAGAACGGCACTGGATATTTGTTATTGTCTCACAAAATTCAGTTATCCTTCTTCGTAAAGAATAAAGGTCATGTGGTTTAAGTTAAATGGTTGTCCTGCACATTACGGAAAAGCCGACGATGGCAAAATATTAACTATCCCAATCAATGGGTAGGCCCTGCAGGACCAGTGGCTTGGTCTGCATGCACTCCAGACCTGACACCACTGGATTTTTTAGTTTGAGGTGACATTAAACAAAAAGTATATGCAAGGGCGGTCCATGACCTTAATTATTTACGAAGAAGGATAATGGAATCTTGTGAAGCAATAACATTTATCTAATGTTAAATCCTGGCACTGCTCCTCTTGATCTGTTGAAGGAAGGTGTCGAGCCTGCCTTAATCTTAATCCTCAAGGAAACACTTTGAACAACATTTAATATGAAATTAAATGTTTACATTTAATGAATGAAGTAGTTGGAACAAGTAAAATAAGTTTTAATAGTGAAAATCATTAGGTGTGAATATCTCCTAAACAAAGCTTTTGCGGATATACCTCCAAAGGAATTTTGTTTCTTGTTTTGAAGTCTTTTTTTCAAATTTTCAGTTTGGCTACTTAACCCTAAAACACACTGTAGATTGAAAGTAAATAACCTAAATAAAAAGGACACTTGTTCAGAATTACTCTTTCTTTAGACAAGTCTTTTGTACTGTTCGAAAGGTTCCTATTAGGGAACTATTCTTTTGTATGGGTATATGACGGAATCTCTTAGGCCATGTACTTGTAAACAAATTGAGAAGAGGTGATGTTATAGGTTTTGGTTTAAAAACTTATTTGTAATTCATTTAAAATATGTGTTTTTCAGAATTGCCAACCCTTTCTTCAAACCTGTTATTTAAAAATAAATTAAAAACAATTTCATTAAAATAATTTGTATGTAACAAAAATTAATTGATACATAAACAGATTCAGTCATATTGGTCAGGCAAAGAATTCCTAATATGTTTTTTCTTTTCCTCTACTGATTTGAACCGAGTTGCATAGCTTCAGAAAATAAACATTTCTTGAGGGTAGGAGTAAAAGAATATAAACTGCACAGAAATGAATTGGGATACCACTAATTTTGTCGTATTTACTTTGCCCAGCATTTTAATATTATTTTTATTATAAAAAGCATTAATATTGATTAGAAATTAAACTACATTAAATATTTATGTAGTTATTGTAATTTTTTTTTTAAATATTTTGTTTTATTTTATTTTAAAATATGTACAAATTTTAAAACGTTGGTGGGATAATCCCTTACAATGAAAATGAGTTCACATTACAACGGTTACTGATTAATATGTTTTTGTTGTTGGTAAAATATAGTTATTGTATATATATAGTATATATAGTATTTATAATACAAATGCTAGGTGAAATATATACTACAAAATTAGCTATATCCCTATTCATTTTTGTGCAGTATATATTTTGTGTGTGTATATATGAGTGTAAGTCAATATTTATCCGCAATTTAGTTATATTTTTGTTTATGTTGTAGTACTGTCGTTTTGCGTTGGTGACGCATGCTTTGTATATTTGTTGTTATTATGTCTATGCAAGTTTCAATCTGCTAGGTGTGAAGCCATGAAGAAGTGGCACATTGTCTGCAAATTAGTCACGGTTCTGCCTACAAAATCATCCACAACTTGTTTTGTAAATTTTGTGCAAGATGGGGCTTGGACACCTGCCAAAAACATTTGAATTGCTATGGTAGCGAACAGGATAACTTCTTAGAAAGGATCATTACTGGTGACGAAACATGGATTCATCGTTAATAGCCGGGGAGTAAACAGCAGAGTATGGAATAGAAACATCCAAATTCGTTGTACAAGAAAAAGTTCAAGACCTAACCGTCCGCAGGAAAATTGCTCATGGGCACTGCAACATTATGAGGAAAGGGGCACAACAATAAACAGTATACGTTACAGTGAGATGCTTACTGCCAAGCTATAGCCTGCAATTCGAAGCAAATGCCTAGGACCGCTGTCAAAAGGCGTGTTGTTGTGTTGCACAATGCCCTTCCACATACTGCTGGCCCACTCCAGAAACTCAATTTTGAAGTACTGGCTCATTCTCCCTATAGTCCCAATCTTGCCCCATCCGACTATAACCGGTTTGGTCCACTCAAAGAGGCATTAAGGGGCAATCGGTTTACCTCGGACGAAGCATTGAAAGAAGTGGTACATTCTTGGAGCTCAACCGAATACCATCTTTTATGAGGTTGTCATGAAGCTTTTACATCAATGGGCCAAGTGCGTTGAAAAGCAAGGGGACTATGTCGAAAAATGATGTGCTTGTAAGTTTCCTATTTGATTACAATAAAATTTTATAACTATATTGACTTACACTCGTATATTTAATTCATAACTTAAGAATAATTGAAAATTTTTCACTAGTCTATTTAACTTCGAATTAAACTCTACTTTGCTTAATCAGTGGTCTTAATTTTCCTCAATGATTAAGTATACTGCAGTACTCATTATTGCTTTCCTTTTTAGCAAATCATGCAAGTACTTACGTTTGTCCTTTTAAAAAAAATAATTCCTTAAGTAATGTTCAGTAAAATTTTGATGGTGTTCAACATTAAATGCTATTTTTAATTCAAACAAAATTTCACCTTCATCATTAGCTGTACTAATTTATTTTCATGATTAATGCTAGGAACGTGTAAGGTTACTTACTGGAGATATGAGTGCTCTTGAAATGGAGCTTGAAGCAATGAAACCACCAGGTAGAGATTTTAAGACTTTAAGGGTGCAGCATGATCAACTTTCATCGTTTAATAGCAAGGTAAGCAAATTTTTCCTAGTTTATTTCATTGATATGTCCAGGATCTTATAACTTCATTCAATATTATCACTTGTTTTATATTTATTTTTATTAGGGTAATATATATATATATATATATATATATATATATATATATATATATATATATATATATATATAAAATCAGGTTAGCTACATTTTATCATATCAAGATAAAGTTTCCTCTCTGGATGGAAACATAAAATTTTAATAATCAAAAACCATATTTATGTTTAGATATAAATGTATACCTTAAAGATATGCTTTCTTATTTAAAAAATAAAATTATTGTCATCTTCACGTTATAAAAAAATTAAAATACTTTTATGAAAAAAAAATTCAGACAAGTACAATTTATTCCATTATGTAATGGTCTATAATGAAAAATAAATTGTGGATGTATGATTTTTTTTTTAGCTTGCTCGAGCTAGTGATGCTGTCAGTGAAGCCCTTGCCCTTGCAGATAGACTTGTAGATTCAGGTTTGTCAACAGAACCAACCCGAAGACAGGCTGATGTACTTTCCAGGCAATTAATGCACCTGGAAGAAAGAGCAAAATTGAGAGAGGAAGATCTGGACAAGGCTGAATCTTCTCTTAGAGACTATGAAAGCCTTTACAATGATGCAATTAATGCTCTTGATATTGTAAGTTTTTATTTAAAAAAATATTTTTAATGAAATAATTGGATAAATATTTGACTGTTGGTAAGGCTTTTTAATCTTCACGATGTATCAGATACTGATCCTTTAGGACAATGAGCCTTGGAATTCATTGAAATCTAATGTTGATTCTGGTCAATTTTTTTATAATGTAAGTTATAAATGTATATTTTAATAACATAAATATTCAATCATTTAAGTTATACAAGTTGACATAATTAAATGCTAAAATTTTGTGTCAATAGTTTCTTTAATGTTGCACTTCATATAGTTCTTTAGCTACTACCTTGAAATTTATTTTATCTTTATGTACTGCCTTGCGAGACTCATAGTAAACATTTTAATAAAATATTGGTGAATATGATATAACTCAATATGGGTGTGGAGGAGTATTGCTGGACTGGAATAAGGATTTTCACCTCGAGATGGACTTTTAATGCCCTTTGTTTCAATTCCCCATCTCCTCCATTAAATGTAAACACTTTTGCTAAAGTAATTTATTTAACATATTTCAAAATAATTGTTTACCTTGCTAATAATAACAATTATTTTGTTATATTTTAATAACATAAATATTCAATCATTTAAGTTATACAATAATAATAACTCCCTTATTGTTAATTATAATTAACAATAAGTTATACAATAATAATAACTCCCTTATTATAATAATAACTCCCTTAAAATAATAATAATAACTCCCTTATTGAATAAGTTAGCATTTAAACAACAAAGTAAGAAAAGGAAAAAAAAAATGGTCTGTTTCTTTGCCTACATAAAATTCATTAAAATTATGTTATACCCTTCATTCTATCACTCAAGGAATACTTTTCAGCTATTTATCTTAAAATGGTATAATAAAAGGGTTATTGTTGCCACTTGAATCTACAAAAAAAAAGACTTACTTTTCAGCTATTTTTCTATCTTCATAGAAAAAGGTGTTTATATAATGGCTTCTTATACCCCTTTCTCATTGTTGTAATATGATACACTGTTAATTAATGAAATCTCATGAATATTATACATGAAAACAGATGCATTTGGGCCTTGAAGGTGGTGGTATGTTTCCTCTGGTTTGTTGTGATGTTAATGAGATTTCATTAATTAAAAGTGTATCATATTACAAAAATGATGGAGGGGTATTGGAAGCCATTATATAAACACCTTTTTCTATGAAGATAAAAAAATAGCTATGTTTTCATCGCGAAAATTGCGAGAGCACGAGGACTTGGGATTGGATGAGAGAAAAGATTTGTCCTCTGCCGGCAGGCGGCCTTGGTAGCTCAAATGGTAGAGCGATGTCACGGAGAAACAAAGGTTCTGGGTTCGAATCCCGGCCGAGGGCCTATCTTTTCTCAATAAAAATATTGAATAGAAGAAATGTGACTATAGGGTATCCATTTTTTAAATAAATTAACTATTCGACCTGACATATTGTCTTTTTCATTTAACTCATCAGTTCACCTCTAGTTAAAATTTTTAGTGATGCATGTATATACATAATTCAGTAAATTGTATTTCTGACTTCCAAAATATAGGGCCAACTATTCCAAATTCTATGTCAGTTCGGATCTTCATAGCTCCCAAAGAAGTTGATTTGTTAGTCCATCATTATTGAGTGATGATTTTAGCACAATTATTCTTACTTTGTTATTTCTTGTTAAAACAGTTGTAGTTTGTTTGTTTGTTTGGGTTTGTAAGGCATAAAACCATACGGTCATCAACGCCTGTGATAATTTTTTATAGAGTCTTATATCTATGTGTATTCTACGAGGGGTGTCTGTAAAATAAGTTTCCCTGTTGTGGCACGGCCGTGCAAGTTGCGGCAGGAACCCTCAGACGGCACCAGCGTGTCGCTTGGACTCCCCCCTCCAGATCCCAACCCCGGTCAACTCGCTGCCACCATCAGTTTGGCCTTGACAGCCTTGAAAGACGGAGCTCCCAATCGCTTCCCCCGCCAGGTGTGAGATACGATCCGTGATCCGTTTTTTGTGTGCTAAAGGCAATTCGGCGACCGAAATTCATTCCCAACTTACGGAAGTGTATGGTGAAACATGCATGAGTGTCCAGATGGTGCGCAAATGGTGCAAAGAGTTTAAAGAAGGGTGCACAGAAATCATCCAACACCCACCCTACAGCCCCGATCTGGCCCCAAGTGATTACCATCTGTTCCCAAGCCTGAAAAAACACCTAGGCGGAACGAATTTTGGGATAAGAGAGGAATTGGAAGAAGAGGTCATGAACTTCTTCAACAGCGCGGCGGCGGACCGCTATGACCAGGGCATAAAAAAAAATGGTGACACGGATGCAGAAGTGCATCGATGTTAACGGGGACTACGTAGAAAAATAGTTTAATGTTCAAGATTTCTAATGATGTAATATATAATGGTAATAAAACATTTTTTTCACTTTTAAAAAAATAGGGAAACTTATTTTACGGACACCCCTCATAATATTTGATTATTCCAATAATAAGATTTTCAGTTTTAATTTAATTTCTCCATTATTCATCTACATTCTTTTAAATGTTTAATAATTGTGAATTATAACTTATCTATTTTATGAATTAAACATTTGGAATTTCTAAGAGGGGAAAAATAAATAAATAAAAGATAAATAGATAGATACAAAATAAATAAATAAAAGATACATAAATAAATAAAAAAAAATTATATTTGTCTTAATATGTCCACTTCCTTTAAGAATTTCAATACTAATCTTATTTTATCTTGATTATCACCAAGCGTATTCTTATTTGTGCGTAAGATATTATTTGTAAGACTTAGTTTGGTTAAGCTAGAGGTGTAAAAAGAACATTCTTGAAAAATATGTTGGACTGTAATGATGCTGTTGCAATGCTGACATTTCGGAGGTGGCTTTTTTAGGATAATATGGACGTGAGTAAGGTTTGTGTGCCCTATTCTTAGCTTGATTAAGGCAACTTCCTCCCTACGATAGGAGCGATTTGAGGTGATCCACGGTTTCACCGATTTTTTAATTATTTTTAATTTGCTCGAACAGTTGTAGTATTAAGTTGGAATTATTATATTACAACACAAGAGTGTTGTTGTTTTTGGTACTCTTGTTTCCTGGGATTGGCATGTTCCTTGGCTATGTATGTATTGTTGTGTAAGTTTTCACTCTTTCCATTTTGCACATCTTCAAGTGAATCAAACATTTCATTAGAGTTTATTTATAAATTATTAAGGCTAGATTTAAAAAACGAAACAACTATGTATATAAAATAAATGAAACACTCAATAACACACAGCTATTGGGTGTTTGATTCTGTTACCCCAACTCTCTCTGACCATTATTTTATTTACTTTTTTTTTTGGATAGAAAGAAATTATTTAATTTACAGTAACTTCTTTGAGATCTTTATCTTAGGAATAAATAATTTACAATATATTTTCTTGTTCTGCTTCATTTATTATAATTCCATTGTGTAACATTTCTTATTTAATGGAAAGAAATGGTTGACTGGTTGATTCCAAGAATAAAGTGAAATGGTCAGGGGGTTCAGTCAATGAATTAAACAAAATAAGAATGACTTATTTTATTGTGCCTAAGTTTCGACCAAAGACCATCTTCAGGGCTGAGATAATAAACTGTTATTCTTCTTTGATAAAATAAGAAGAAAGTACCTAGTTTTATATATGTTTTTCTGTTTCTTTTTTCTCAGCCCTGAAAATTGCCTTGTTTCCACTTAATTATTTCCATTTATCTCTATTAGGACTCTACTATTCACTTATTTATATGGCTTATATAGTTGAATAATTATTTTTTAAGATTATCTTTTTCTGGTTTCATGTTCATATTATTTCAGATATGTTAATGTTTTATGCACACCGGACGATTTAAATAAAATTAGAAACTAAAAAAGTAAAACTTACATTAATTTAAATTGCGATACATGTAGCTATTTAATATGTGCATTTTCAATTCATAGGCTGATGAGGAATTAAGGAGGTTGAGACCAGTGGGCTCTGAAGTCGAAACACTTAGGTCCCAACAAGCAGAAGCAAGGATTACACAAAGCGATATCATAGAACCAGCTGGTAAAGCAGTTGATGTGGCAGCTTCTGCTGGAAGAGCTCTTATTGCCTCTGCAGGAGCTGGAGTCTCTGTTGCTCATCTTGCTTCAGGTATAGAACAACTGAGGTCTAGATGGGAAGCTCTTAATGCAAAGGTATTTCAACTATCAACTCAATTTTAAAATTAAAAAATTTTCTTAACTAACCTGTTGTCCTTTATCTGAATAGATGATTGATAGAACAAGGAAATTAGACTCGGCATTGCTGCAATCTGGCAAATTCCAGGAAGCATTGGAAGGATTGGCCAGGTGGCTATCCGATACAGAAGAAATGGTTGCTAACCAAAGGCCTCCATCTGCAGATTATAATGTTGTTAAAGCGCAATTACAGGAACAAAAAGTAATATGATTTCTTTAAAAAGTAACTATTTGTCATAAAGAACTATGCCATTGTGCAATAAAGATTTAACTCATAAACATACAACATTTTTTTAAATAATTTATTTATTGAAATCTAACAACGATATATATATATATATATATATATATATATATATATATATATATATATATATATATATATATATATATATATATATATAAAAGTACACTACTATTCTCAAGTGGGATCAATTGGGAAAAATAATTAGGATTTAATGATAATTTTATGTTTGTGGATTAGGCTATTTATTCATTACTACAGTCATTTATAAATGATATAATTTGATTTTCATATTTTGTTCTAGTTCCTCATGAAAATGATAAATGGTCTTTGATTTTCATATTTTGTTCTAGTTCCTCATGATAATGATAAATGGTCTTTGATTTTCATATTTTGTTCTAGTTCCTCATGAAAATGATAAATGATCGGGAAGAATCTCTAGCCTCGCTTGCTCAGCTTCAAGATGAAATGGAAGGTGAACGAGTCTCTGGGGAACTGCGACGTTTACAAGAGAGATTCAATGACTTGTCAAATGGAAGTAGAAAGAGAATGTCTGATTTAGAAGCTGCTTTGGCTGCTGCAAAATTGATGCAGGTAAGTTTATTGAGTTTTGTTTTTAATATTAACCAAATTTCTCATAATATTTATGAGATTTATTGTCTCATATTATTATTATTATTATTTAGAAATTTTATTGTCTTGACATTCCAACCAAACTCTTCCATCTATCATATAGAATTCAATCTCTTAATATCCCACTTAGGTTTTGCCAATTAAAGTATCATCTAGACTCAGAATACAAATATCACATCCATTCAAATTAGAAAAGTGCAGCTCCCTTCAACCCCATCAATTAGATTAACTGAATATTAATAGTATATACAAGGTATATAAATTAATTAGACTGATTTTCAATTGTTCCATCTGGCAACACTTGTTCAGTACAAGTTTAAACACAGCTAGAGTTATTGAGAGCGTCCTTAATGAATATTTTAGTGAGAAAGGTATTTTTAGTTTATTCTTAAAATTAGTTACATCAATTTTAACATATGAAAAGCTGTGTCAGGCCTATGGAGACAGTGTTTTGTCGATAGCCCAGGCTTAAGGTGTGAGACCATCTTTCAAAAACATGTGGGTATTCCATAACCATGCTGTTTTCTAATAGAAAGGGTCTGGCTTTGTGAATACTTGTGTACTACCCTCGTTACTAAGCTCTGCTTGTGGTTAGCTAACCAACCATTTTGATACATTTAATATATCTAAAATTCCAGATTTTTATGGTTTTGGAAAACGTAATATTTGGTTGGTGAAAAAGCAATTTATTTATTAGATTTACCTCAATAATGTAAATTTGATTTAAAATAGTTCTCATTATGATGAAAGTTTCTAAAATTATCTTCATGAATTGTCTAATTTTAAATTATTTTCAGGATAAATTAATTCCAGTTGTTGAATGGATGGAAAAGACAGAAAAAAAGGTGAAAGATATGGAGCTGGTACCTACAGATGAAGAAAAAATTCAACAGAGGATACGTGAACATGATGTAATTTTTTCAAATAGTAAATTTGCACTGTTGTTAGTCTAATATTATGTTTTTATTCCTGTTCATATCTGTTATTCTAAAGGGACTTTGTCCCAGAATAAAGTTACTTTTCTATTCTATTCTAATAATTTAAGTTTTATAACACTAATAGTATTTTGTGTTATTCAACTTTTTAAATTGTTTAATGTTAATAAAAGGGTTTGTCCACTTATTATTTTATGCTTCAAAAGATAAAATGTTATGTAGCTCAATGTCACTTCAGAGTATAGGAGGTTCAGATTCCACTTTGCCTTCCAGGTTGGTGATCATTCATTCCTTTTCATGTGTGAAGTTTCTATTCTTATCACTTAAATTACAAATATCCCTTTTCTTTTTCACACCATTTATTTCTTTTTATATTCCTATGAATGTTAAAATAATAATAATGGGTTTGATATTCCTCCATCCCATTACATTTTTCCATCATACACAATCCTTTAGCTATTTTAATCTTGTGCTCAATTTGTATAAATAAAAGTCTGTTTGCTGAAGAATAATTTTTAGACTGCCAGACTTCTTAGAATTCTTTTTTCCATCAATTTCAGTATTTCACCATTCATTCATGTCTTCTTTTTAATGTACAGTGACCTAGTTTTCCTTTTGCCTTATTAACATTTTTTGCAACATTTCGATACTATTTGTTCTATATCAATAATATTGTCGGTTTTGGGAACAATTGATCTTTGAAAGTATTTGCTCTATTTTTTAGATAATGGCTCTTTTTTTTCTCCCATTTTCTAACATAATCGTACATTTATTTAAGGCTTGTTTGCTTTCTTTTGCATTTTTTAAGTTTTACAATTGCAATAGGATTATGATCACTATTTACATCTACACTAGAATGTCTAACACTTTTGACTGATCTTTTAAATCTATTATTAATCAGGATATAGTCAATTTGACTGTGGATTATTCCGCTAGAACAATCTTGTGGAAATCTCCATTTATACAGCCTCTTGTTTGTATTCTTAACCCTCCAATGGTACGGTGAGCTGGGAGGACATAAATGGTACGGTGGAGTCCTCACATAAACCTACTTTTTTTTTAAGGTTTGAGATGCTATGGTGCTATACTCATCAATCTAAACTCATCAATAAGGACGTAATTTTAATACTATAACATGACTTAATTATTCATAAAAATACATTTTTAAAAGCATCCTGGGTTCAGCCCTAACCCCACCATACCTTTTGAGGGTTAAACCATGTTCTATATATGATTTGCTCTTCAGAACAAAGTTGAAAATAAATGTTAAAAAGACAAAATTGATGATTTTAAATAAAAATGTACTCATCCTTCATTAGTTATTAACAATAGTGCTGTGGAACAAGTGAAATTTTTCACATAACTCGGTACCTTGTTATCAGGGAATTGGAATCCAGATTTCATTTTAAGGCCAAAAAATAACAAACCAGGGAAACCTTTATGAAGCTATGTTCCCTCATTTTCTACAAGGACCTAGAATTTGATGTTAGATGGCCCACTGTGGTTTGCTATGTTCGGGCAGCCTTGATTAATTTAGAGGCTTTTGAGATGTACAAGTAGATCATCTAATGAGGTAGCACTTACCATGTGTAATATGACCAGACAATTTTAAGATGCCTGAAAAAAAGTAAGAGGGTTGGCTGATAAGTGCTGGGCTTCACACAGGTATAGCGCCACTAGGCCAGTTAGACACTAGCATCAGATAGTTTTACTTCAGGCTATATTGTACCTATAGACTCAGGCTAGTAGCTTGGTCGATTTTTGAACAACAGCATTTTTAATGACAACTTTTTGGAGTTTTCTGGCCCATGCTCCGTCCCATCGTTCAGTTATTGCAATGGCAAAACTTTGTGAATTAAAGTTCAAATTGCTTGAACATGTACCCTATTCGCTAGATCTAGAATCCAGTGACTACCACCTGTTCCCTAACCTAAAAAAAGTTCTTGGAGGACGAAGGTTTCACAGCAACGAGGAGGTCATTAATGCAGTTAACAGCTATTTTGAGGACCTTGATGAATCACACTAGAGAGATGGTTTAATTAAATGATAACATCAATATGACAAATGTTATTAGCCTTTCTGGAGATTATATTGAGAAATAAATGAAAGAAAAAATTTTTTCAATGTTTTCATTATCAGGAATTATCAGCGGACCCTTGTGAGTCCAAGATTTTAACCATGTATCAAGAAATAAGAAGTATAAATTAATTCTCCTTGAAAAAATAGAAGATCCACGTGATGTAAGAAGGAAGTTTTCTAAGCTAAAAAATACTAGGGACTACTTAGAATCTACTTGGTGTTGTTAGATCAACTGAGCTGAAGAACGTCAATGTTTCAGTGAGGTGATTGCCAACCTTCACTTAGGAGAATGTTCATCTAAGAAGAAGAATCCAAAAAAGTCTCAAAAACATTAAATAAAAGAAGATACTTTGGCTGAAAGGAGAGACATGATTCAGCATGACCTAGGTTGACACGAAGGAAAAAAATGATGCATTAATGTATTATTAGATTCTCTCATTAGTTTGAAGATTCTTTTATTAATCATCTTAAACTTTAAATAAATAAACTTGTTTATATGTATGTTTTATAAATTATATAAAATTTGATGTTGCTTTATTGGATTGAATACAAATTTTTTTTTCCGTATTTATATACAGGCATTGCATTCTGAAATATTACGCAAAAAACCTTCACTCAGTGAACTTACCGAAGTTGGAAGTGATCTTATGGCACTTGTTGGTGAAGATGAGGCTTCTGGAGTTGCTGACAGAGTTCAAGATTTAGCTGATAGATATTCATCTCTTGTTGATGCCTCTGACAACTTAGGCAGATTACTCGAATCATCAAGAACAGGACTTAGACACCTAGTGCTTACATATCAAGGATTACAGGTAAATTTATTTAATTTAGAACTTACTTATACAGGTTTTCAAGGCCCTGTGTGTGTGTGTGGGGGAGGGAGGGGGTGCTTGCGTGTGCATGGGTGTGTGTATGTCCGTGTGTGTGTGTGTGTATACAGTAAAATCCCGATAATTCGTATGGTCAAGGGACTGATGATTTGGTACAAATTATCAGGAAAACCAATTATCGGGAGTACAAAATTAAAAAATATATTAATGCTAACATGTATGTATTAAGAAATATGTACAATGTGGTATGAATAAAAACAACATAATAAACACTGCTTTACACTAAACTATACAATAAACAATTAATATAGTATGTACAATTAAATAAACACCAATCAAATATTTGTTCGAAAAAAATCCATAATTTTTTTTTTTACGCAACCCTTACAGATGGGTATTGTCAATTGCTTCGTCAAGAGTGTTCAGAGCAAAAAATACCTCATTACCAACATCTGATTTTGCTAAAAAATGGCACACGTTGTTGACGTATCGTTTAGCAACTTTAGCTTTAATTGTTGGTACATCATCTTCTTCATCTCCCTCTTCACCATCAACGTTCTCAGATTGGGCTAAAATTTCTTCGTTGGTTAACATCCCCAATACTGCTAGGCCATCGTCAAACTGGATGCATCTTCTGTAAATGGAAGTTTCGCTTTGGTAAACCCACAAGCACAAAAACAGTTTTTTATTGTGCTCGCACTAATGTTTTGCCATGCCTGTCAGCTATGTTCTTAGCTGAAAATAATGTGATTTTATGATGTAATCCATCCTTGATTCTATCAAGAAGTTGCATCACTATTTCCTTGTGGTAAAAAGTTTTGAATGTTTTAATTATACCCTGGTCCAGAGGCTGCACCTTAGAAGTTGTATTGGCGGGCAGAAACACAACATTGACATTACTGAGAGATGGGATAGAATTGTGGGCCAAACAATTATCGATGAAAAGTAAAATTTTTTACTGCCTTTTTTTCATGCCTGCATTGACTGACCGTATCCATTTGTTAAATAATTCGCCCGTCATCGATGCTTTTTTGTTTGCATGATAGGTCATTGGGAATGAATGATTTTATGTTTTTTAAAACATCTTGGTTTGGCTGACTTAACTATCAATAGCGGTTATAATTTCTCTGATCCATCCATATTGGCTGCCAACAGTATGGTTACATGTTCTTTGCTGTTTTTCCGCCATGTCACTTTTTTTCCTTGAAACACATGGAACGATCGGGGAGACATTTATAGAATAGGCCCGTTTCGTCGGCGTCGTAACAAACTACTAAGCCCAAGATCGCGGGCTCGTCGCCCGGCAGGTGACCCTAGGATTTTTTAAAGGGAGTAAAAAAATCCTTTAGTTACGCCGTCCCTCGGAAGGGATGTTAAACGGGGGTCCCGAGCCTGTACGATGTCAGGTACTCGTTAAAAATCCCTATCCTAATTAAACCTGGATAGGCAAAATTTAGAGCTCCCAATGTAGTATCGTCCGATTAGCCATAGTAGCGAAAAAGTGGCGTTAAATGAACAAACAGTTTTATACTGTTTGAATGATGAGAAAATTATGTATTGAAAATGACCAAATTGGGTCGAAACGTATAACAAATCGATGAGATGAAATGAATATTCGGACTGAAGGTTTTTTTTACACCCCAAGGAAAAATATAAATTTAAAGTCCAGTACCCGAGACAATTAATATAAATCTACAACTTTACTAAAATGAATAAATTTCATGAATGAAATAATAAATCGTCATTTTTTTTTTTTTAGTTTTGATTTTACATGTCTACTTAAGAAAAATAAAAGTAGAAGCAACTATCAGTGAAAAATTAAAAATAGATTAATTTGACTCAAAAATGATAATTTTAAAATGATTAACTGACTTTCAGGTTCTTTTGTGGTAAGTCATGGTGAATCCTTGATTTGTTAAATCTTTTAGACTTGGTTGCTTCAGATCGTGATTGAAATTGTGCTTGAATTATTCCATTCCATCTTTAGCTATTGAATAAAAATGAAGTTTTGAAAACATAAAAAGGATAACATCAGCTGGCCCAGGAGAAAGGATTTTTCTATTTTCAGATTTTATTGAATCATAAGAAACTAGAACAGTGCGAATAAACATAGGTATCAGTTGTTACCTTGGGGTGCATACGTTACTGACTGGCTTAGTGGTGGGAGGCAAAGAGCTTTATTCCTATGATTCATCAATATTGACAAACTGATAAGACAAAGGGTTGGTTGACCGAGTCAATTATTGCAAATTTATGAGTAACTTATTCCTTTTGTTTAAAAAGATTAGTTATCATTATCTTTCTAAACTAAATATATTTTCATGTTTTAGATACAATTAAAATCACGTGACATAATAAATTGATCTAGTAAATTTATGACTTAATAAGATAAAATAAACATCAACCTTCAAAATCGAGAATTTGTGTTTTTATTTACTAAACACAATTTTAATTCTAAAGATATTTAAAAATAAAATAATAAAAATAATTTTTTTTTATATGCGGCCTCA
This sequence comes from Arma custos, assembly GCA_037127475.1. NCBI lineage: Eukaryota > Metazoa > Arthropoda > Insecta > Hemiptera > Pentatomidae > Arma > Arma custos. Next base: position 14,741,727 of record CM073761.1, read on the forward strand.
ACTATCTCAAAATAGTTATTTTAGTTAGTTGCTATACTTTTTCTTTTAGATTGTGATGGGAGTGCGGTATAAAACTGAATAGTCAGTTGTATGTTGAACGTCTTGGTGGTGGGGTGCTGTCTCATGTTTGGAGCCTGTTTGGGTTGTTGATTATTGGGATGTATTGCACCTTTTTCTTCGAGATGTGATTCACATAACCCTTTTTTTTTGTTTTTGTCTCTTGATAATGCCTGAATAGGCGAAACGTCGACCGGTAAGTGGGTGTATTACTGGATTTGAAACATAAGGCTTTGCTTTGTGGTTTTTTCCCAATTGCATTATAATAAATAATAGTGTTTCTTTTTGAGTTTTTGGCTCTATTTTATTGTATTGATTATAATGATCATACATAAAAGTATTTTAAAATATTTTTTAAGAAATTTAATTTCATATTGTAAACAATTGAATTTCATTTTAGGGATGGATGGAAGACATGGAAAACAGACTTGGCAGACATAGAATTTTAGCGGTTCATACTGATAAATTACTTGCTCAAATGGAAGACTTAGCTGTTCGTATTCTAATTTATATCTTACAATATTATTATTATTATTATGTTATATTTGTTTTGAAACTTTTTTTGTTTTTTTAAGGATCTGACAGAAGAGATATCTCAGCATCAAATTGACGTTGATGGAACAGTAGACAGTGGGCTAGAACTTATGAAACACATTTCTTCTGATGAGGCTATTCAATTGAAAGAAAAACTAGATTCTTTACAGAGGAGGTATAACTCCCTTACTACTCGTGGTGCTGAATTGCTAAAACAAGCTCAGGTAAATGCCAGATGGGGAAGTTTTTTATTCTGATTAATTATTCTTTTTTTCCACAAACTACCCTATTTAATTATATTTTATATTCATGTTTTAAGGAAGGACTTCCATTGGTTCAGCAATTCCATAATGCTCATGGCCGACTTGTTGATTGGATCCAGGGTGCTGAAGCTGTGTTACAGTCTGCTGAACCTCGCGAAGAGAGCATCAATGCACTTGAATCTGATATACAAGGTTTTTTTTTATTATTTTTACTTACAATATTGTTAAAACTAATTTGAAATGAAATTTAAATGTTTTCATTTGATTTCAGAATTTCGTCCTGTCGTTGAAAATATCAATCAAATAGGACCTCAGTTGTGCTCCCTGAGTCCTGGTGAAGGTGCATCAACAATTGAAGGGTTGGTAACCCGAGACAACAGAAGGTTTGATGCCGTTTGTGATCAAATACAGAGAAAGGCTGAAAGGTTGCACATGTACAAGCAACGTTCTTTAGAAGTATGTTGTTTGGAAATTTCATAAACTTGAATATTTTGCATTCTTTAAAATAATTATATTTTGTTTAGGTTCTAGGGGATATTGATTCATTATTGGAATGGTTCAGAGAGGCTGAAGCTGGCTTACGTGAAGCTGAACCACCATCTTCTGAAGCAAGCATTATTCGTCTTCAGTTAAAAGAACATCGTGCCCTAAGTGACGACATTGCCAGTCAGAGAGGACGTGTAAGGGATGTTCTAGTTACAGCGAAGAAGGTGATTTCATTTTATTTATATATATATATATAAATAATATATATATATATATATATATATATATATGTAAGTATATATAAATATATATATATATATATATATGTGTAAGGGATTTAAATGGAGTGGCGTTTTATTTTATAGATCAACTCTTGTATGATGCAGTAATCAACTGTAATTTTAATAATACATTCCAATTAGCAACCTATATTACAAGTACAAATATTACAGTAAACAAATAAGCTTAAAACTACCTGAATCGATTCAATTGCCGATAGCAAACCATTCATAAACACTTGTGCAATATTCTCAATGCTAACCGTCCTATTACCTCCTCACTCCCACTCTAAGTCCACATGTGACAAAGACCAGCTTGATAACACACAAGCTTACATATATGTATATATATATTTATTTATTTTTTATTACACTATTGCAATTTGCGTTAGCTCTTCATTGTAAAATTTATGTTTACAGTTTAATCATAGTTTTCAATGTAATACAGTAATAAACATACAAACTTTTTCATCACTATTTGTCTAATGATCCTAAATTTGATTATTGCTATGTTTAAATATATTTTCCATTCTCTGAAAGGTCATAATTATCAAAAATGAAGTCGAGGTGAGAATATATAAGATGACAATATATAAGAAAGTCATCCTCCTTTTTCAGATGCTGCTGAAAGTTTGTTTTGTATTAAGAACTTTAAAAGTGAGATTTGATCCATATAAATGAAACCTCAGAATGAACCTTTATAAAATGTTTTTATATTTATTTATTTACTCCTTTCGTGCCATTTCATGATTGATTTAATTTCTCATATTATATAATAAAACCTATTATTTTGTAAATACATGACTACATGAGTTTTCATTTTTTTCTATTAATCATGGTATTCCATGAGTCTTAAGGCTTAATTTCATTGAGCTATTACACCTTCAACTAGCTGGTGAGTTTGGAAGTCGGTAAGTCAGCTAGTATGATAGGGGTGACACATATTTCTCTATTCATTCACTTGCCAACTGACTCGTTAGTTGGTTTACCAAAACAGTAGTATTCTAGCAGGGTCTTCAACTTCTCTGCCAAAGTGTTTGCTATCTATTAGTTAGCTAGTGAACATAGTTATTGTAGGCATTCTTCCCAGCTAGTGAATTTTCTGGCTAGTAACTTGTAAACCAGCTTATTTTAATTGAGCTTTTTGAAATTTGGTTGTTATCTATCCCTTCTAGGTCATCCGTGAGGCTTCTCCTCATGAAGACTCATCTCTTATGAGGGACAAGATGACTGACCTAAGGGAAGCTGTGGATACTGTTTGGAGTGCTTCAGGTGAAAGGCTTGCCACCCTTGAGCAGGCTTTAGGTCTTGCAGAGCATCTTGCTGAATCTCATGCTCATTTATCTGCTTGGCTTGGAGAAATGGAAACTTCGTCAAAGGCATTGCCTCCTCCTTCCATAAGGCCTGATGTAATTGCACAACAGCAAGACAGGACTGAAGTAAGCTAATATTAATACCTTGTATGTACTTTGTATTTACATAGATGTTAATGAACTTTATTTTCATTTTTAGCATTATAATCATACTTAAGTTCAATAATATGTTGGTCAATTTTACTTTCAACCATTTCATAACAGAATATTCAAAACAACAAAATTAATATTTAACTATGACAAATAAAATGTTTTAGGGGAAACAAAAAGTTCAACTAGTTATTAATATTTTAAGTTAATATTAGTATCAATAGTACAATTATTAAACAACATTATAATTAAATATAACTATTCTTATATCAATGGAATTCTAACCTTAAAACTAAAGTTGATTAAAAACAAATTGTATTTCTCATCCACCGGCCGCTAGGTGTCACTAGTCTCACACGAGCATGTCACTGACGTGAATACATGAGTTATTCCCCTGCCAAAAGGTGCTGAACATGGCTAAAGAAGTTTTTACTTAAAAAATAATCTGTACCACTACCCATGAAGGGTTTTGTATTCAATATATGCTAGGGACTGTTGTCTTTCTAATCTAACAGTAAAAATTTAGCTGTGATCTTCCTGAACCACCAGGTTTTACTCCAATAAAGATAACTCATATTTTAGTGAGTTTGTAAGAGTCAAGAAAAGTTACAACCGATATATATATATATATATATATATATATATATATATATATATACACACATAATTATTATTATTATGCTCATCTATTTTTTCACGCATTTGCGGGTTCAAAACAGAGATGGGGGACAAGTCCAGCCATCAGCAGTTATTAGTTTTTGCTATTATATTTTCCTATTATATATTTCAAACGTTCAGAAATTTTCTGACGATCCTGGCTGTGTCTAGGAGAACTGCCTGTTGAGCCTCCTTTAAAACCTCGACTGGAATTCCCAGATTCTTAATGCCCTCCACCGTGGATTTAGGCACCAATCCATTCGAGGAGATTATATTAGGTGTTACCACCACGCTTTCCATATGGTATAGCTCCTTTAGCTCAGCCGCTAGTTCTTGATGCTTTCGAAGTTTCTCTCCAATTGTTGAATTTACATTGCTGTCGTTGGGGATCGCAATATCTATCGTTTGAGCTATTAATACCATCTTCGGTTAGACAATCATAGGTCCTATCCAGGCCTTATCTTCCAATCAGCCAACCACTTCAAATTTTTCAAATTCAAATGAGTATTCAAAATATTGTTACTCCCACTTCTCAAGACCGTCTTGACATTATTACCGAGCAACATTTCACCACCAATTAAGCGAATTATTATGGCCGATACTCTGTTGCTCTTTCTGTTAAGCCAGACGTGACTCCTAGCTCAACAGTACCTTGCCCTGCTGGAGATGCATTTAAGCCACCTAGCCTCAGCATACAGCCTATCAAGGCTACCAAACCACCTATGAATCCAGGTCAAGAACTAAGTTTACAGCATAAAAGAAGTGGTGCTAAGAAAACCATTTTGAATCCGGAAAAACCTCAACCCAAAAAATTACCGGAACTACTGTTCCCTTCAAATAGCGAACTTACAGTTCGACAAAAAAGTCACAAACCTAGATCTACATTTATTTCTAGCCTAGCACCAGCTGTTCCTCGCAAAGATGATCTAAATTCCACTAATATCTTTCCTACATCTAAAGTAGAACAAACAAAAAGTGTTATCCCACCACATATACAAGGTGACAAACTCAAGCCACTACCTGAGGTTAAGGCACAACCAGATCGAACCTTTGATCATTTTTCTTCTCCTTTTTCATCCCTCAATAGACTTCAACGAATTGTAACTTGGATGCGCTGCTTCGCACCAAAGTGTCGATCGCGTAAACTGTCCGAACCACTTTCAGTTGGCCATTTAGTCGTGTCAGAAGTACATGACGCCTTGCTCACTATTGGTTTACTCACCCAAGCGGAACACTTTTTTAAATTACTGGCCAAATTCCGAGCTGATCTACGGGTCAACCCACTTTGCACCCTCATAACCTTCGTCCTACAGAATTCCTATTTGTTTAAGGCTATTGCCTTCCTATTTGTTCAAGGCTGTTGCCTTCCTATTTGTTCAAGGCTGTTGCCTTCCTAATTGTTCAAGGCTGTTGCCTTCCTATTTGTTCAAGGCTGTTGCCTTCCTAATTGTTCAAGGCTGTTGCCTTCCTATTTGTCCAAGGCTGTTGCCTTCCTCTTTCTCCAAGGCTGTTGCCTTTCTTTGCTTTTCATATGGTTTTTATCCTAGTTCAAGGCTGTTGCCTCCTTTTCCTTTTTTATTCATTTATGATTTTTCATCTCTAACAAGGCCAGTAAGCAAGCTCATTCCTATTGCGGAATGATTTTCTGTATTGTATACCCAGTTGGGTTCTTATATTTTACTTTGTTTCATTTTCTTTCCTTTTTACTTTCTTGATTTCCTGTATATTGTTTTCCTGCTTTACCACCCACCATTCGCCAGTTATTACATTTTTTCTTTAATTCATATATATATATATATATATATATATCCGATTCGGGAACCGTCGCACCTGGGTTTTACTAGTTTTGGCCTGCCCCGGGGATTTTATTTCCCTGGTACCCACCATATCTGGTGAGTTTTCCCCTATCCGACACCTGGGGAGGTGCCCAATGGGAGACTAGAAACTCCTCACAGGTCAAGGGACACGTTGCAAGGCAGTGCCCTTACATTTATACCCAGAGAAAAACTCACGAGGTAAATCCCATGGAGGTGAATATCCAGAGAATATAAAGGAGGCATAGGGTAACACTAGTGTCATCAGGGACCTCAGGGACTGAAGAAGGAACAGCCAGCAGTGGAAAAGGAGACTGGAGTGGGCTTAGCAGCAGGGAATTAATGGAGGTCTGAGAAAGGTCCCAGCCGAGAGGCAACCGCAGAGTAATCAAGGTGGAGAGAGGCATTACATGTCTGGTGGACACAGGGAGCTTGGGTATGATCTGTAGTCTCTGAGCAGCAGAGAAGATGACTTTGATAAAGGGTCACTCCAGGTACAGGTATGTATATGGAAATTAAATGTTTTTAAAACAAAAAAGAGCAGACTTCGAAAATGCATGGCGTGACTACAGGAAGAGCTGGTATTAGTGTTTCCAAATTTTGAGAATTAATTTGTGTTAATTACGGATGCCTGTGAATACCCGCTGGGCCACAGGAGGGGATCGTCTGATATCATTTGTGAGGAAGTGCTTCACGGAGGCTGAGGTGTGGTACAGTACTCTACAACAAAAACTTTTGGGGATAATATAGGTGATTGACCATTTTCGTCCATATGTTTTTGGGAGTTAAAGGAGATCTATATTACCAGATGGAAAGAGTTCCTGTGGCCCAAAATCACCCAATAGGGAGAACCAAGTGGTTGATTGGTTGTCCCGGGCTATGTGAACACGGCAGATGATCCAGGAGCCAAGCTCATCCAGTAGCTTCTGGCAGTTCCTGCAACAATAGACACAGGAGTGTTATGGTATAGGGAAAAGCACCAAGAAGAGGAAACAACGCACAAACAATCAATTAGTATTAACGCAATAGTTTAAGGTAACAATGGTAAAATTATGAAGTATGTTGGTTATTAAAGAATTTTATTGGCAAAGAATTAAAGAAGAAAAAAGTATTTTAATTGAATAATATATTATAATATAATAAGTATATTTGTTAGATTATCATTTTCTGAGAAAGTGAAGCACCTGTTTTACCCAAGTTGAAATATCCTTTCTTTGGTTTGATGAACATTAACTCCACCAACTTAAAATTCTTATAATTATCTTTCCTAAATCTTGTTAATCATGTCTTTCCATTGTTTCCCAAATAACCATTTATTTTTTCAGTTTATTAGGGAATAATTGTGTATGTGTTTTTACAATAATAATTTTTTGTAACTCTTTTCAGCTTCTACTGCAGTCAATTGCTGAGCATAAACCTTTAGTGGACAAACTTAACAAGACCGGAGAAGCACTCATTGGGCTTGTAGCAGAAGATGAGGGTGTCAAGGTTCATGAAATTTTAGATTCAGATAATTCTAGGTATGAACGATTAAAGAGCTCACTAAGAGAAAGGCAAGGAGCATTAGAACAAGCCTTGCAGGTAATTTTATTATTTACATATATCTTCTAACACTACCTATCCGTAAGCTCCTCATCACATCTTTTATCTTTCCACACTTTGACTATGGTTGTGTGGCATATGGTGGCCTCTCGAACAGGCTCGAGGAGAGGTTGAGGCCAATTATGAACTGTTCGCTTCGATTTGTCTTCTTGGGGAGAAGGTCTCATGTGTCCCGCCGTTACGTTGAGTTAAAGTGGCTTTTTCCTTCTATCTGTAGACTCTTATTTCCTTGGTTCTTACTTATATCAAGCTATCAACTCACAACATCCATCTTACATTTATAGTCTCCTACAATTCAAATCCTCTATCCAATCCTAGGGCACAAGATCTTTACATCCGTTCCCATAGAACCAAAACTTTTGAGCGTTCCTTTCTCGCCCGTTCTATCTCTCTTTGTAACTCATTTAAATCCAAACTTTTCCTACATCTTCTAAAGTCTCTATCAGATGCTTTATAATCAATAAATAATTTATAGATATATTCAACTTGATCGATTAATGAACCACTGTAAATATTCCTCACTCATAATGATATCATTTTTTTTTTGTTACTAGATGATATCATGTATTCGCTGTTTTTTTCCATAGGCCTAGTTCTTTTCATTGTAAATTTGGCTGTTTTTTTAATTTAATTTTGCATTACATTTTCTGATTATCTACTAAAACATACCTGTTTAGTTATTTACTTTCAAGATATTTTGTAAATATTGTTTTATTCAGATGTAGGCCTTTGGCCAGATAAATATTTACTTAAATATGTTCATCTCTGTTATTCTAAAGGGACCTGGTCCCTGAATAAAATTATTTTTCCATTTTATTCTATATATTTATTTATTTTTCTATGAATTTGGCCGTCTATGGACCACATAACTCAAGACGTGTGGTGTCTCTTTTTCTTCTTCTCTTCCCTGTACTTCTTAATTTTCTCTCAAACTGCTCGTCTCTGATCATCTGTCCACATTCTCTTTGGTCGAGGCTCAGGCTTTTCTTCATAAATTGAGTTTTCTATCTGTAGCCTAAAGCACTCATGTATCATCATTGCTTTTGTTCTTAGGGAAAGTCCTAGGATAAAGATAATTTTTCAATTTCATTTCTTGCTGACAAATTAATATTTATAAATCGCATTTATTTTACATTATTATATAATTTAATTTAATTATATAATTTTAATTAATTAATTTGTTAATCGGCTCTGAGATCAGATAAAAGGGCTTGTTTAATTTTTGAAGAAAATTACTTGAGCAAATTAATTAAATATATAAACCCAACGGTTTGGTGTTTTTACCAAGTATTACCCTTACTTACAGTCTACTGATTTCAATTCAAAACTAAATTGAGTAAGGTCTAACTTAAAACAACCCCACTGTTGTTTCGGTCTGCTTCTCACTTTTATCAGTTAGTTTAACCTTAATGATATATTGAATGATTTTTTCTGTACGTGACTGTAGCTGTACTACTTTCTCATTTTAACTTTCACATTGCTATCACTTAAATTATACTTTTATATTCAGCATTGTATAGCCATTAAAATTCTCCAGTTAGTTCATCCCTATTTATATTTTATTTAAAATATTGGTTGAATTACTCTAATTTGAGTCAAATATGTTCTTTTAATGTTAGCAGCCGAATTTCTGATCTATAAAATACAGTCACAAGTATAATGGTTTTGAAAGTTTTAAATTTTATGATTCCGGAAAGAAGCTACAAACTAAATTACTTTAGATATGTAAATTAACATGTATTACACTGATTTCTTGTTCCTTTTATTTCCTCTTGAATTTGCTGAGATATGGTGATTATAATAAGTATTTCTACTTGCAAAAATAGGTATGACTTCTGAAAATTTACATATACATCAGCCGAATTATAAATTATTAAATCAAAAACTTTTAACTAAAGCTTATTACCTAGTTTTTTTTTAATTTGCAAATTTTTCCAACATATATTTAATTTATATGTACGTTCATTTATATATTTTGTCACCCAACTTTAAAGTATTTTAATGTGTGGGCTGTGGTTCTTAGACATAAATGCATTCCACTTATCAATCTATAACTCATCATTCTACTGTGATAAAACAAAATTAATGTCTTGGTGTGTGATGGGCATATTCATAGTTACAAATATGAATAAATATACATCCAATACAACATTTATCTATAATAACTATAAGTATATTCATATTCATACCTTTGAATGTGAATACTTTTTTATATATTCACACATTCTTAAGTGAAAATACCCTCCCATTCCCTTTACTCAGTAGTAGTATACTGATCTTGCATCCAACCAATTATTGAAAATCATTGGGTGTCACTCTTAAAAAAATGATAAAACCACTGCCATCTCCAATGTATCCAGGACATCGAGGCAGGGCTCAATAGTATTAATGGATAACTTCTGTATCCCCCACTTTTCATAACTTAATTATTTTTAATTTTTATAATTATTGGTCATTTTTTATGAGTTATAAATATTTTTATTTTTTAAAAATAAAAATGTCACGGTGAGACAAAGGTTCCGGGTTCAAATCCCGGTCGAGGGCCTATCTTTTCTCTTTAAAAAATAAAATTAATTATTTTTAGTTGGAGTAAAAAATTAAACTTAGAGATCTGTATGCTCCTACTCCCGAGACATTTCGAGCAGAACTAATTGTAGTAATTTTCATTGTTGTAGAGCTGTTCATGAACAGACAAGAAATATAGTATATTTAAGGAAGAAATAGTTGGGGGTGCAGTCAATTGACTGCACCTCCAACTATTTCTTCCTTAAATTAGAAGATACAGTCGACCAATTCTTCTCTAACAAGAAAGATAGTATTGGTGTAGCCCTGCAATAAAACAGAGTGCAGAGTAGGTTAGGCTTTATAAAGGCAACGGTCACTTATCTCCTCCTCCTTCCCTACTCCAGTGTATAAATATTATAATGAGAGCCAACCTTTCCTCAATAGACCATAAAAATCTCCCATTTTTGGAAATAAATCTTATGCTGAGTTGTTGAAACGTTTTGGAACATTAAGTTTTTATATTCATGTTTACAACTGTAAAGTTCGTAACTACAAAGTTAAAACTTACCCCTTTAAAGATAAGTAAGATCTTGTTGGTGTTCACGAACTTCTTCCTTGATAATTATGAAGGATTAAAAAAATCTATATTACCATCTGTTAGCTGTATTCAAAATTAAATTTAGTTCATCTTTATTAAAATATTTTTTAATTGTCAACCTTAATTTTTCTTTTCTTTGATTAAGGAATCAAGCAGAGCAACAGATAAATTAGAAGGAATGTTGAGAGCTCTTGCTTCTACTGCTGATGAGCTTTCCTCTCTTGGACCAGTTTCAGCTCATCCTCCACGTTTACGGGAGCAGATCAAAGAAGTATCACAACTATCTGACCAGTTATCAAAGAGAGAGGAGGCCTTTAGAGCTGTCAAAAAAGCTGCAGAAGAAGTTATCAGCAAAGCACAAGACAAGCAAGATCCAGCTGTCAAAGGTTTGAAAATACACTTAAGGTTTTTTTAATTCTATGCATTACTTTTTAATTTATCTTCTATAATATTTTATTTCTCCTAAATTAATGGTGAAACAAATTTATTCAGGTTATGTGTCTTCCTGTTTTGCTTGTTTAAAATTAAAGGTGGGAAAGCTTTCTATCCATGAAAAAAATTGTTTGTCCTTGGAATAAAAAATCCCATTCATACTCTATGTTTTGAACACCAAAGTTCAAATTTGTCGCAACTGTATTTTTGTCGTCAAGTCTATTTTATGACTATATCACCTACTTCTATTGGTCTAAATTTTTTTCTAGCCAACCTATGTTTTAAAAAAGGTTAGACTGATTTGGCCCAATTTAGAGAAATGATGGTACTATAAATGATCCCATATTATTATTATTTAACGCAAAACAACCCTGAAGGAATACACGACTATGATGCAGTGTTTTTTTGTTGTTGTTTTTTAAGTTTTTTCTCGGCCCATCTTTGCCTCATGATTTCACTATAGGTTTTCGAGGTGGATGGAAATTTTTTTCTGTCTGCCACTAGTACTGAATTTTTGAGGAATTTTTGGTAATCTGTTCTGTTTTCTTATAAATCTTGTATAAATCTGTGTTTCTTGTTTTGTTTGTTCTATGTATCCTTGTTTAAATTTGTAGCCTATAATTTTGGTGAACAGTTTTTTGTTTATTCTCTCCTCGTTCATCCTCACCATGTGACCATAAATTCTGAGCCTTCTTTCTGTTTCCAAGTCACGTATTTCACAGTAAATTTCTTTGTTAGATTTCAGCCGGTATCCTTCTGGTGTTACCTTGGGCCTGTGGATTCTCCTGAGAATCCTTCTCCCTGTTTTAAGAAGTTTATCTAAACTGGGAAAGGTCCCATACAATATCACTGGTTTAACATTGTGTTGTAGTGCCTGATTTGGGCCTTTTTGGAGAGGCATTTTTATTATACATATTACTCGTTAAGTAGCACAAATTCTCCAAATTTTTAATTCTGTTCTCTATGCTTTCTTTTTCAGATAAGTTTCTGCTGATTATTTCACCCAGATATTTAAAACTTTTAACTATCTGAATTTTACCAAATTCTGTTTTCACTTCTTTCTTACTAAAGTGGTGGTCTGTAGTCATAAATTTGGTCTTTTGAATGGAAATTTTTAGTCCAGTTTTTTCAGGTACTTTCTTCAAGGAATTTATTTGCCTAATCACCTCTTCTTCCGACTCTGCCAGTAGGGCTAAGTCATCTGCAAAGGCCAGACATTTTACCAGAATATTGCTCTTCTGATTTCCTACTTTAGCTCCTGGTGATTCTTTTTCCCATAATATCTTTATAACTTAGAAGAGAACAGGTGAAAGTCTGTCCCCTTGTCTCACACTGGTTTTTATCTGAAACAGTTTGCTGATATTTCCTCTTAATTTTATTTTTGATTTGGTATCTGTTAAGGTTTCTTTTATTAGGTTTATGGTCTTTTGATCGACTCTGTATTCCCTCAGGGATTTCAGCAGGGTTTCTCTGTCTAAGGAGTTGTATGCTTTTTCAAAATTGACAAAAGAGATATAAAGGTCTTTCTGTGGCCTATTTAGATAATATTTTATCAGAAGTTTTAGGCTAAGTATATGTTCTTGGCAGGATCTTTCTTTCCTGAATCTTCACTGGTATTCTCCTATTTTGTTGTCTATTTGTGGTTCTATCCTGTTTACTAGGGCCTTAGAGAAAATTTTTTTTAGGTCACCAGTAAGAGAGAAATTCCCCTATAGTTGTTCACATTGGTTTTCGCGCCTTTTTTGTGAAGAGGGTGGATTAGGGCGGTTTTTCATTCTTCTGTATTTTCTCTTGTTCCCAGACGTCCATTAGTAGTTCTGTGAATTTTCTCCTGAATTCCTCACTGGAGTATTTCCACATTTCTGCTAGGACGCCAACTTTACCAGGAGCCTTGTTGTTTCTTTCATTGTTCATTTAACATTTATTCAGTATGTTATTCCTCTCTTCAGATCATTTTGAGTCTTTTTCTTTTATCTCTTGCCTTGGAATCCTTCCATTACCAACATTTTGTTTCTAAAAATATCTCTTAATTGTATCTTCTTCTCTTATATTGTTTATTTACTAATCTTCCTTAACTTCTTGAACCTAGGGTATTGTAGATTTCTTGTTACAAAGATATTTGAAAATCTGTTTGGTTAACATGTTGTCATTCATTCTGTATGGATAACATAAACCAATTGATTTGTTTTTTTAATGTTGCTATATATTCCACTATTACTTCTTAATTGTTTGAATTCAGTAATTTTTATCGGCCCAAGAACTTTTTGAATAATTCTTCTTTCTAATAATTTTAATTTATCTAACTTATAATTCAATACTAGACATTCACTGTGCAGACATTCTGGATTGATTACTGTCTTGTGTTGCATTATTTTCAAGTTAAGATAAAAACTTGAAAATAATAAAATAGTAAATACCTATTATAATGCAATTGGGAAAAACCACAATGCAAAGCCTTATGTTTCAAAAAATACACCTACTTACCAGTCGACGTTTCGCCTATTCAGGCATTATCAACTGGTAAGTAGGTGTATTTTTTGAAACATAAGGCTTTGCATTGTGGTTTTTCCCAATTGCATTATAATAAATAATAGTGTTTCTTTTTGAGTTTTTGGCTCTATTTTAGTTAGTAAATACCTATTTTATTTAGTACATTCCTGGTAATGCCTTAGGATTTTTCCATTTTGTGTACCCTTTTTTCTATAACTCTTTGAATTTCACCAAATTTTATTTCTAGGATTATTGGATCATAAACTTGGTTTTCTTAACAGAAAATTTTAAATCTATTTTGTTAGCTTTCTCTTCTGAGAGATTGATTTGCACTGCAGCATCATTTAATTTGAAAGTTTTTCTAGGTCTTGTACTACTGTTATCTATAATTTCTGTCATATTCCTACTTAAAACCAATAAAGAATGATCTACTGATATTTAGTTTTTTAAGATTAAAACCTGATTAATGGTTGAACAGACTCTTTTAAACTCTGATAGTTCTCATATTCTTTCTTAGTGAATAGAACTTTTATTTTTTTTAAAAAGTCATCTGTCAAGACTTAATGTAGTAGACATCATTTGTTTTCCTCAATTCCATCCTTCTGTTCAGATGGTGAAAATGTGTTTGTATAACATTTTTTCCTGCTTTTCACTCACATACTTCAGTAATAGTCATCTCCGTGTTCTGATTCTAGCTTTAATTTTAATTTTAACTATGAAGCCACTAATATTTTTTTAATACTACTGATCTCTAATGCAATGGATTGTTTTCACTAGATAATTTTTTTTTTTGCAGATGTTAGAAGGAAACTTGAGAAGTTGGGTTCACTGTGGGAAGAGTTGCAGACAGCTACTTCAGCTAGAGGTGCTAGTCTTCAAAGAGCATTGGAAGTAGCTGGGGAGTTTTGGACTGAGCTGGAATCTGTAATGGGAACTTTGGCTGATTTAGAAGCATCCTTGGCATCACAGCAACCACCAGCAGTTAGACCTCAGGCCATCGTCAAGCAGCAGCAAGCTTTACAAGAGATTAAAGCTGAGATTGATCAAGTGGGTATAGATTAAGGCTTTTTCAAACATATTTTGTCTGTATAATTATTAAATAAATATTATTTCTTCCAGACAAAGCCAGAAGTAGAAGTTGTGAGGAAGCGTGGAGAAAAATTAATGTCACTTTGTGGAGAAGCAGATAAACCGGAAGTTAGAAAGCATATTGAAGATTTAGATACTGCCTGGGATAATGTCACAGCTGCTTTTGCTCGAAGGGAGGAGAATCTTATTCATGCCATGGAAAGAGCCATGGAGTTCCATGGAGCATTGGATGAGATTACTCGTCTTTTATCACAGGCTGAAGAAAGGTTCGTCAAAACTTAAATCTATTTATAATGAGTTTATAAGTTGTCTTGAATTGTTTGAAGATTATGAATTCTACTTGAATTTTTCACTTTGGGAAAAATTAGGAATTATGTTCAGATAAGTTAAAGAATTCTATTGCTCTTATTACTGATGTTTGAGTTGTTCCTGTTTTTTTGGCCGGCACTATAGACCATTAGATCTTTTGCTGAGTGATTTGATTATCTTGTAAACATATATTTTTTGTGGGAGCACAGACAGCCTGGAGGGGAAACCATGGTAACCATAATTTTTGTTTTCTGTGACAGTATTGAGCTCTTTAGATGCTTCCTCAACCCAAAATAACATCTATTACCGTTGATGGCTCTCTTTTTTGTTTCCTGAGACATATCGTTTGATGAGGTAATAACACTTCCAAGATAAGTAAAGCTATCAACCTTCTGAAACTTTTAAGGACCTATTTCTACAAACTCCAGTACTACATTGCTTTTACATTCACCTATTCTCATATATTTTGTTTTTTGTTCATTGATACTTGGACTCATATCTTCTATATCATTGAGCGATAATATCTAGATCATCCGCATAGCCTAATAATTGAACTAGCCTGTTATAAATTGTGTTGCTGGTCTGGGTTTTTGACTTCCTCACTATCTTTTCCAAGGCAATATTTAATAATAGACATGCCAAGGCATCTCCCTGTCTTAAGCCTCTTATAGCCTTTAATTCAGGAGAGAGATCCCTCCATTCTGACAACACAATATGTTTCATCCATTGTCATTGCTACAAGGTGAATTAACTTTGAGGGTACTCCCAACTTTCTCATAGCTTCATAGAGTTTGGCTTGTTTGATGCTGTCATAGGCACGTCTGAAATCTATTGAGAGGTGATGTGTGGGCATTGCATCTATTGCCTTCTCAAGGATGGTCCCAAGGCTAAAAATCTGATTAATAGTCCACCTGCCACTTTTAAAACCTTCCTGGTAGTCTCCTATTATCTTTCGGCAAATGGAACAAGTTTTTGATAAAGGATATTTATTAGAAAATACTTTATATGCGCACTGAAGTAGCGTCGTAATAGCACAGTAGTTGGCACATTCAAGTATGTCTCCCTCTTTATGCTTAGGTCATATGATGCCTTTCTTCCATTGCCTCAGCATTTTCTCTTTGACCCATCTGGAGAGTATAATGTTATACAATTCTTATTGTATTTCTTTTATTTTTTTGTTAGTTGTTATAATTTTTAAAAAATTATTTGAAAAGAAAAAATATGACCAGGACCGGGACTTGAACCCGGGTCTCCCACGTATTTGTTGTGGTACTTTACCAACTAAGCGATCCTGGTTCGCTTCTCGTTCAGACATATCTAGCTTAGTTAGTAAAGCATCACAATGGATACGTGGGAGACCCGGGTTCGAGTCACGGTCTTGGTCATATATTTTCTTTTCAAATAAAAATATTTAAAAATTCTTATTGTAGGGTTTCTGTTCCCTTCTTGCATAATTCAGCAGGAATTCCATCCTCACCAGGTGACTTATTATTTTTCAGTCTTCCGATTGCCTCCATCATATCCTCAAATTCTGGTGGATCTAGTTCATTGTTTTGTACTTACTAACAATGTTTGTTTTTAATTATACTTGGAGTGAAAACTCTCTACAAACAGACACCCCTGTATAAGGGCAATTTTTAAATGCATTGGCCTAGGCCACAAGTTCTAGCATTTCTACCACTCTATAGTTACACTGATGTGTAAAAAATTAAATAACAGTTATTGGTTGTCAAACAGATTTATTATTTATGAGTTCATTTTTAAGTCCGGCACTGTTCATTTTATCAGAAATTAATCCAATATAACAGTTTATGATTGCTATTTTGCTTTAAATTTAATTAGACATACTCCATTAGATTTTTCACTGTCGATACATATGGATCCCAAGTATAGAGCTCTTTACGGTTGTTGTTTAGTTATGTAGCAATGTTGCAAGATGAAATATGTTGGTCTACCTCATTGGTTTACCCATAGCGAGTTTTATCGTTAATATTAAAATTTAGAAACAAAAATTCGCAAACCAATTTTGGCACAGACATTCCCAACTTATTATTATTTTCATTCATTTGTTTACATGATCAAAACTGATGGAATTAATATACATATTACAACTATCATACAATGTTTTTACTATCAATGGTAGAATATAAGTAATTATGAATAAATTATGAGTTAAAAGTGTATATTTGAAAAAATTCTCCTTGTTTTATTTTTATGACTAATTGTTTTCATATTGTATCGTCTTCGAAAAAAGTTTCAAAGCAATCGTTTTCCAATATGAATATTAAATTTGATTTGACTTCATTGATTTAACATTCATGTTATTGAATTTTTATTTGACTTTTCTAGATTTTCTCGACTTGGGCCTATAGGTGCTGATATTAAGTCTGTCAAGAAGCAGATTGAAGAATTGAAGGAATTTAAAGCTGATGTTGACCCACATATGGTCAAGGTTGAAGCTCTTAATAGGTGAGATTTCTTGTGCTATAATACAATATCTTATTTTTTGTTATATATGTTTCATTAAATAAAATATGTGTATGTATTGCAAACCATAGGAGTCTTTGGAGGTAAGAACATTAATTTTGAATGAATTACTTTTTTATTATCTAGGTTACTTAATTATCTTAATAATTGATAAGATTCATAATGCCTGTAATTTGATATGATTTCTGATTTGCTTATCCTGCTTTTGAACCCAGGCAAGCAGGAGATTTGAGTGAAAGAACTTCAGCAGAAGAAAGTCAAGCTTTGAGAGGCCCATTATCATCAGTTAACAGTCGATGGGATACTTTAACTAGAGGTTGTTAGCACTTTTTTTTTAATCATTGTCAGTATGAAATCTGTTTTATCTACATGATGTTTGGTAGTGTGGTAATAAATAAAATCAAAATGCAAATAATTGTATTGTTTAACGTGTCCAAACATTTATACCATACACAGCCTATAACTCATACCTAAGTGAAATACAATGGCTATCACTATTTTCTCAATACCCTTTGAAATAACCTCCTTGCATTGTTCTTTATTTGCAGGCATGGCTGAGAGGGCAAGACATTTAGAACAATCTCTTCTCCGCCTTGGCCAGTTTCAACATGCTCTTTCAGAGCTGATAGCTTGGATAGATGCTACAGATAAAACTCTTGATGAGGAAATTCGTCCAACAGCTGGAGATCCACATCTCTTAGAAGTCCAACTTGCTAAACTAAAAGTATTTTTGATTCAGAAACAGTTTATTTTTTAATAATCAAGTATTTATTTATTTTAAGTCCCTTTAGAATAACAATGCAAGTATTGATGTATAAGCTATATTCATAATATAGCTTAATAATTAATTAATATTTATGCCTTAGAGTATAATATAAATACATTTAATTGATTATTACAATTAAGTTAATAAATGAGAATGTTACCTTGAGGTAGGGGGAGGGGGAGGACACATGGGGAAACTGGGTGAAGAAATAAACCCCACACATTTATCTATCAACAAATAAACGCTAGTATATTGAAATAAAAGTTACATTTGGCATAATGAAAATAAAACTCTAATTTAACATAAGAATCACCCTCAATAATAGTACTTAATAATAACATATGAACGAGACTCATACACCTGATTCTCCATCAATACTCATAGTCCCTAAATCCACTAAAATAATAATAAAACAAGTTCCATCATATATAACAATCATCAAACCCTTTATCTATAACAATAGTTCTATGCACTAATAATTACAACGTCAACATTCCCCATCAGCACTCATTATCTTATAACCATTAATAACATTAATAATTTACAATTAAACCTCCATCCATCCTCCATAACAGTATCCTTTATAACAATAATCCTATGCACTAATAATATTTACAACGTACTCATTACCTCATAACCGCTAATAATCGCCCTAATTCTATTATAAAATATTTTCCAGAATTCCACATTGCATGGCAATTACAACTCAATTATCCACCATTATTAATCCTTATCTCATATCCGCTAATCTGACAATTTCCAAATAAAACTAGATCTATCATTTATAACAATAATCATAGGCACTAATTACAACTTAAACATTCACCTCAGTATTCATTATCTCATAACCATTAATAATTTTCCAAACAAAACTAGATCTATCAATTATAACAATAATCCTACGCACTAATAGTCTTTATAACGTACTCATTACCTCATAACCGCTAATAAACACCATAATTTTATGACAAAACATTTCCCATAAGTCCATATACAATGATGATGATTACAACTCAATTGTCCACCATCACTAATCCTTATCTCATAACCGCTAATAACATAATAATTCCCCTTTAAAACCAGTTCCCTCTTTTCCAACCACAACTCTATGTGGACTAATACTTAAAGAAAGATTCCTATCTGTCTTGTGGCCAAACGCGACGATTGTCAACGAAATAATTACTGGCTCTATCTTCAACTGACCACCCACTGGCCTCACCCCAAGTCTAGTCAGACTACAGTATAAAATAGAGTACAAAATAGTACAGTACAAAATAGAGAATCTAATACCTTTCTCTGGTTTCTTGCTCCGGAACCAAGGCTTCTCGCTAGTACTTGCGTTCACTCATCTCCTCGTCTCGCCCCCATCTTGTGAATTCCCCATCTGCTGTCGGCAGGGGTACTCTTCTTCTCCGGGCCACGAGAGGAAAACCTTCGGGTACTTAAGCTTCTCCGAGCTGTCGTCAGCATTCTTACTTCTTCGTCTGACAGGTGCTGCCCCTGGTGGTCATCATTACCCCGAGAATCTAATAATTATATTTAAAGTTCCCAAGATTCTAATAGAGTCGTGAATTTTTCGGTGAGAACCGCTGAGCCATTTCTTGCCTAGGTTGACATCGGAGCTATGAACCACTTGGCTGAGTGTCTCCACAAACAGACGTCACCTTCTATTAAGAATTAACTTTTAATAAAATATTATTAAAACTAAATGTTAAGGACCTACAATGTCTTTAACCAAAACCATATACAGTAAAACCTCGAATTAACGGACAGTCCTGGTGCAAATATTTTTGTCCCTTATTTAAAGGTGTCCTTTAAAGGGAGGTTTTATTTTTTTATAAATATGTATTTGTACAAATTAATTCTCTCTTATTCAATTTCCCATGTGTTTAAAAGGTAAGTAGAATAAAAAAAAAAACATGGCACGGTTTTTGAGTGTTCCCGAAACTTGTGTCCTACCGATATTGAGTCTTTCCGCTAGCGCACGTACACTTAACTTTTCACGATCATAAAAGTCTATTACATTTATTTTTTGTTCTAAAGTGAGTCTCTTACGTGAGGGAGACATTTTCAGCCGCCTGCCACGAGGGTTAGAACAGAACTAAATTTTAATAAAGCAAGTTCGAGAATAAAAAAAAAGTATTTATGTGGAAAACCTTTACTCAAAAGAAAACACAGCTGTCCCTGTTTTCTTAGACCGGAAACAACTAATTGTTTCCGAGAAATGGGAAAGGGATAAAGTCATACTGTCCGTCTTTTAGAGGTTTTTTTTAATCGATTTATAACCAACACAGCCTGTCCGTGCCCGTTAATGAGAGGTTTCGTTAAATAGAGGTTCAAATGCCTTAAAAATTGTATTAAAATGTTGGTGCAAAAAAAATCGTCCGGTAATGGGGAGTGACCGCTATTTAGGGGTGTCCGTTAGTAGAGGTTTTACTGTACAAAGAAAATGTATGTAATTAGTCACAAAAAAAAAAAACTTAGCAAATCTTATTTGGCATAGGATAACATATAACTACATATTAATGTACAAAATCCTTACAACCTAAAGTCTTTTTAAAACCTATTAGTGAGAAGAAGCAAATAAATGCTAATCATTTTCTATAATACGTAAAAATAAAAATAAACTTTTGACCTCAAAGGATAACATACTTCTTTTTGATCACAAAGATGAGAGTTCAAAATTTGTTAACACTCATTACTTTCATTACATACATCTAAATTCGCTAACATTTTTAGCATTGAACAAAAGCTGTAATTAATGCTAATTAACTAACTATCTATATTAAAAAAAAATTCTCAGCCTGTTACAAGAAGAAATTTAAAAAAATTAATGAAAAAAGAAAATTGCAAATTACCTCCAAATACAATTTAAAAAAAAATTAAAAGAAAAAAATAGAAATAAGATAACAATAATTATATAAAGAGAAGCAATTGATAGTTACATATGTATACAAATTTTATTACATAATCATACAAACAATACCAACTATTTTTTATAAAAATATATAACTGGATGTGTGAACAGCCAAATTAGAGGAAAAAGATAACACACACACACACACACACACATTAAAATACATCATTCATCCATCAATTAGAGAATTTTAATCTCAAAACTATATTTTTATAATGTTTTTTACATTTTTTTCTATTTGGTAACTTTTCAGGTGCTGGTTAATGACATTCAAGCGCACCAAAGTTCAGTTGATACTCTTAATGATGCTGGAAGACAACTTGTTGAAACGGGTATATTTTATAAATATGAATATTTTGTAATTAGTTTATAATAGTACTTGGGAATCGTGCCATGAGTGGGCATCATTCTATTTAATTTGTAATCATGATTAAAAAAAAATACTGTAGTGATATACTTAACTATAACTGACTGATTCATTCAACACATTTTAATTCCAATACAAAGAAGGTAAAATTTTATTTATTATAATAGATTTGTAATATATGATGCAGCATCTATACATGCTTCTAGCATTGATGCAGGGGGGATCCTACATAAGATGTATAAGGCAGCTATTGTGTGTTGTCTTATACTAGCAAAGCAGCCCTTTGCGTATCCTCACAAAATGATTATGTTAATAATTTGATAAATGTTAAGTCCATTAAGCCATCACAGCCATAATGAAAGTTTTCTAAGTAAAGGATCACATATTTATATTATAAGCAATTGAAAAATGTATAATGTTTAGCAATTTCGTTATCCTTATTGCTTAAACTTGGAGACTCAGCAATATTATTATATTCAAATATTCTAGGCAGTTCTAGTTTTTTGGTTTTGTATGCATATGGAATTTCCAGTGAAGCAATACGCCAAGCTTACAAGAGTAATTACATGTAATTAGTATAAGCAAGCTGGTCCAACAACGTCAAGGTAGTGTCTCTCTTAGGATTAGTTAAGGATTGTGAAGCAGTCCAAGGGGATTAATGTCCTAGTTTAGATTATCCCTTTGCTTCACAAGTGCTTACTGTTATATATATAACATATATATATATATGTGTGTGTGTCTATATCTCTTAAAACTGTTTAAATATGCTGGATATATATACTGGATTATTTCCAAATTAAATGGTTTCTAGAATTAATGTTTTATTTATAAATATAATGTACAAGAATGGTCATTCAAACTAAAAACTGAAAAAAAAAATGTAGAAAATTAATATTTTCTACAAAATTAAAAGGACTTGCTCTCTTTATCCAACGGCTTAGGTCCCTAAAAAAAAAACAACTGTTATTTATCCTACCAGAACTAAAGTAAAGTTTTCGACAATGTATTAGGGATGATATTGAAGCAATACATGTAGCAATATGCTGTGTAAGGTATTACAAAACTTTCAGATACTATTCTAGGAATGTATGAATTTCAATTGAGGACATTTTGGTGAACATAGTGTTAAAATTTTGTTATGTGTGTAATTAGGTATTTTGACACTTTATATTTATACATGAAAAATTAATTTCTTGACAAATAGTTTGAATACGCATATGTGCGTGTTACTCATTATCTCATGGCTTAATTGTTTTTTATGGTTTTCAGGACAGGGGACCTTAGAAGCTTCTACTACACAGGAAAAATTAAACTCTCTAAACAGAAGATGGGATGATCTTTTAGGTAAAGTGGCTTCCAGAAGATCTGAACTTGAAGAAGCACTAAGGGATGCACAAAGGTGAAATATTATTAGTTTTAATAAAAAAAACAACAAAAAACAGTAGTTTTTCCCCATTATTAACATCCTTTTTTACTGATACTAAGATTGCTAAATAAATTAATTTTTGTTAAATAAATTATTTTTTAGATTTAATGGAGAAGTACAAGACATGTTTGGGTGGTTAGCAGAAGTTGATGCAGCAATCGCTGCCTCTAAACCTGCTGGAGGGCTTCCAGAAACAGCATCGGAACAACTTGAAAGGTTCATGGAAATTTATAATGATTTAGAATCAGCTCGCCCTAAGGTTGAAGCATTATTAACTCAAGGTCAGTACTAACTATATTAAACTGAATTTACTAAATTCATTTTAGATTGCTAATTTATAATTCCTTCTCTATGGTTTTCACACAGGCAATGATTATCTCAAGCGTGCAGAAGGAAATAATGCTCAAGGCCTTAGTGCTAACCTTAAAGCTCTTAAACAGCGTTGGGAAGCTGTGCAAGGACGTGCAAATGATAAGAAAATTAAACTGGAAATAGCTCTTAAGGAAGCCACAGAATTTCACAATGCATTACAGGTTTGTGTGATAAAAATATGAATAATATTTTCTTCACATTAACTATTATCTTTATAAATAACTGTTACATTTATTTTTAGTCATTTGTCGATTGGCTTACTAGTGCTGAGAAAACACTTGCAAACTTAAAACCTGTTTCACGTGTTTTGGAAACAATACTTGCTCAGATTGAAGAACATAAATTGTTCCAAAAGGAAGTCGGAGTTCATAGGGAAACAATGATTCAACTAGACAAAAAAGGAACACATCTGAAGTATTTCTCTCAAAAACAAGATGTTATACTCATCAAGAACCTACTTATAAGGTTGCTATGCTAATCTAGTCTACTAGTACCAGAAATTTATGTTTATTATACTCTAGAATATCTGTCACTACTTCCATCCCTGGTTCTTCTGAAACTTTCCTTTATTGCAATGTCTCCTTCTGATTTGTTTTAATATCACAAATTCACAAATTTCACACTTTTGTACTATATCTCTTATGTCTCTTGTGATATGAATCCAAAAAACTCTTCACTTTGCATATCTTAGACAGGCCTCAACTTATATCTTAACAACCCTTGGTGGTGCCCTTTATGAATTTTTTCTAAAATTTCTCTTCGCATTTTTTCAGGAATAAACACCTGTTGACTCTTTGCAATAATGCTGTCACAGATAATTACTTCCTCTCCAACTTTCTGCCAATCCTTCATTCATTTCAGCCTCACACTGATTTATTCTTCATTCAAATGCTGTTTAATTCTATGTATCACTTTCTTCTATAATTTTAGCCACTATAATACCCTTTTCTTCCAATCCGTAGAAAGTAGTAGTCTTGACATAGCTTCAGCAATATTTACATATATAAAATTGACAACAATATCATAGCCCACTAGTTGAAGCAACATTCAATGTATTCGCTTGGGTCCATCACATAAACTCTTTTTATATATTATTTTAATGGCTTGTGAACGGACTGAATGTAGATTGTTTTTCTAAATATATATTTTTCAAATATTTTTACACCAAACAAGAGTACCAGTGTTTCCTCCTCTATCTTTACATATATTTTTTTTCACAATTAGTCAGTGTCCTTGACCTGTAAGCTACTAGATGTGCATCCTGTATCAATACTGCACCCACATCCTGTCCACTTGCATCATACAGAATTTCAACTTTTTTTATCACATCAAAGTATTGTAAAATTGGGGCTTCTTGCAACTTGCATTGTTTTCCTGTTTTACTCTTTCTTGCCTAACTCCCCATGTGCTAAAAGTTTCTCTCAGCGGAGCAGCAATAGTTAATAAATCTGGTACAAATTTCTCCATATAATTAAGTAGCCCTGAGAATTAGTGTACCTGGATTTTGCTCTCTGGTCTCCCCATGTCCTCTACTGCTTTAACCTTATTTTGATTTGGCTTGATACCTTTATTTGTAAATAAGTATTCTATTTCTTTTTTCCTTGTTTTGCATTTTTTCTTGTTTAATTTCAAGTTTCTCTGTTCAACCCTCCGTAATACTTCTCCAATTTCGTGTCATGATCTCTTAAGGCTTCCTCCATTGTACCTCCATCGTACCTCCTTCTCCAAACACCATGATGTGGTCTGTAGTGGCAATCACACCTTGTATATCATCCATAATTTAAAACATTCTTCGGAATTCTTCAGGTGCTACGGACAGACCAAATGGGCAATTTTTGAAGCAATATCTCTCATATGGTTTCCAAAAAGTGGTCAGTTCTTGAGAATCAGGATGTTACTTCATTTGGTGGAATCCATTTTTTGCATGAAACACACTAAAAATTTTTGCTTTTGGTAACATAAGAGTGATCTCTTCTTCTGTTGGCATGACAAAATGGTTTTGTATAAATTTTTCATTCAACTTCTTAGATGCAATACATAATCTTCTTCATTTGGGTGCAACAACAAATACCATATTAGTGGTCCATTCAGTTGAATGTCCCCTCCCCTTTCCCTATCATATATAATTTTTTAGTAAACCGGGGCCAACAAATTCATTTTGTATCTCTTCTTCTTCTATTGTCATTCTGACACCCATGTTGTTTTGTTCTGAAATAGACTCAAATGTTTTACTAAGTTTTTATTAACAAGGCAAATTTTTACCTCCTTATCTCAATCATGATATTGTCTTGCTTTTGCAGAGTAAAGATACATAAACTCTTTTTCAAATTACCAAACCCTTAAAAAGACAAAATATTAAGCAACTGTGATGCTTATTTTGATTACAGTATGCTAGTTCTAAGTATCATGTGCATTGGCAATTAAATATATCATTATAAAATATTCATTAAGGCATAAATATGCAAAAAAGGATATATGTATGTATATTATGTTATATTTATATATGTCTATATATGTGTGTGTGTGTGTGTGTGTGTGTGTAGCTTCTTAAAAAACAGTAACAGTAATCATGAAAATAAATTGATTATAAAAGATATTGATTGATTTTTTTTTTTTTTAAGTGTTCAACATAGATGGGAGCGAGTTGTAAGTAAAAGTGCTGAAAGAACTCGAGCTCTGGATCATGGATACAAAGAAGCCAAAGAATTTCATGATTTATGGTTTGTATTTCAATATTTTTTATTTGATTATAAAGGTGCTATAGTAAATTATCACTCATTCACAGGTCCCTGAAGGACCTAGGCCTCCTCCAACAGCTTGTTCCACTCCACCTGATCCAAGCGAAGTCTTCTCTATCTAATGACTGTGGCATTGTCTGGCTTCACTAGCAATTCCATTAGTTTTGCATTGCTCGCCTTCCGTAATAGGAAACCATATATTGTTCTTCATATTGTTCTTTCATATCCTGTGGGAATCTTTAGCTGCTTTTGTTAGGACCCATATTTCACTGCAATAGGTTACAATGGGGCATATAATTGTTATTTTAATCTTCCGCAAGAGGTTCCTAAACTTCATGACCTTCTGCAGAACATATAAACACTCCGTTGACTGCTGTAATCCTGCAGTACTTCTGAAGAATCTGCTTGAGATTTTTTTTTGTATTAAAACCCAGTTCTGTCTTGGTTGGTCTTGTCCCCTCTATTTATGATTATGTATTCATTTAATGGGACTAAGTCATTGTCCTTCCAACATATTTCCTGTAGGACTGCTATATCCACTTAATACTTTTCTAATTTGGTCTTCATATCTTTACTGGCTCCCACTTACCAAATATATATTCCATGTCCTTACTTACATCATTCATCTTGTCTTCTCTTTCATTCTCCTTTTCTTAAGAAAAGCACTGGCTGGAACCCCCTTGCACCCGACCAGGTTCCTCTGCTCAATATATATACCTGCACTTTTTCAATGAGCTTAGCTGTCAGTGGTTTCTCCACTGTTGTGTTTTATAGGGTAGGGTTTTTTCCCTATGCCCAACCGTCCTGTTTTATCTGGGCTTGGGTTCGGCAATTGCGTCTAGCTAACCCCATTGGCACAGTTAAGTTAATTATTAATGAATACATAAATTTTATTTTCCCTATTTTTTTTTTTTTTTTTTAGGTCCAACTTGATGAACTGGTTGGCTGAAACTGACAAAAAACTTGACGAAATTACTGCAGAGATTGCAGGAGCTGGCAATGACCCTATCAAACTAAAGGCACGTCTGGCAAAACACAAAGAAACACAAAAGGCTATTGCTCAGAAGCAGGGAGCATATGATCAAACAATGAGAGTGGGTAAGACTTTGCGTGAAAGAGCTCCAAAAAGTGATGAGTCTAAGCTTAAAACTACTATCAGTCAGTTGAGGGAATTATGGTCTTTAGTGTCCTCAAAAGCAGTAACAGGGTAAGCATACTAGAATTAGATTGGTTTTAAAATAGCCTTAGTGAAATTTTCCAAAAAGAACACAGTTCGTTCCAGAATTTTATTTGTTATGAGAAACATTCATTAAGTGAAAACAATTGTTCTTATTTATATAAATCTTAGTAAAATGCAATGTAAAAAGACATGACACTATGATATTAGCACAATGAATACTATTCACAGATAGGTGTAATATGAACGTTCTAGCACCCGCACACTTTTATTTCAACACAAGTTAGTGTCCTGTTAAAGGGATTAGATGTCACTTACATAAAATGTTACGAGAGAAGGGTACCATTATTTTTTATGATTTATTTTGTTGTTTGGTATGCAAAATTCTTAGTATGAAAAGTATTCGTAGGCTATTATTATTCCTGTCTCTTAATCCTCTTTTCAAATATCCCTTGTATAAACATTGTTTAGTAATCTGTTGTTCTGAGAGATTTATAATGACTTTTCTGTAGGCAAAGAAAATTAGAAGAAGCTTTATTGTATTGTGGTCAGTTTAAAGAAGCATTAGAGTCTCTTTTGGATTGGCTTAAAAGAACTGAAAAAACTTTGACTCAAGAAGTTCGTTTTTATGGAGATTTAGACACAGTTCAAAATCTTATAGAGCAGCATAAGGTAGGTTATAGAATTTCTATTTATCTATTTATCCATTATGCTTAATGATAAGAAATAGAGTTGTTAAACTTATTAACTTTATAGCTGTCAATTATCTTTATGTGCCCATTCTGAAGGATGGCATAACCAAAGATATTTTATTCCCTTTAAAAAATCCTAGGGCGTACTGCTGGGCTGTAAAACTGCATCCTTGGCCATAGTAGGTTGTTATCTTAATCCACAGGTGACCCCACCTGTTTTAGTTCTAGTATGCATACCAACCTCTTTAGCATATAAGGAGATGACTTAATCTGTTTTTCTGAATATTTGTTTAATGTTTTACAGGATTTATTAACAGAACAATTTTGGCAAGTGATGTTTTAATCTAGAAGGCGTTTTTTATTGTTCATTAAAAGGCATAATTATATTAATCTATTTATAATATCTTTAAGGTTCTAGAGGAAGAACTGAGAAATAGATCAACTCAAATGGAAAGCCTCGAAAGAAGTGGAAGAGAGTTGAGTGAACGGGCAGATTCTACTGGTTTGAAGAGTCAGCTAATTGAACTAAACAAACTTTGGACAACTGTTGTTAACCTTGCTTCTGATAAAAGTGCAGCATTGAAAACTGCTTTGAAACATGTAAGTTAGATAGTTTAAAAAATAATAATAAAAACAAAAAATTATTAAATAAAAATCATTTTAGTTTATAACTGGATGGGGTACTCCCGCCTGCCTAAGGGCCGACCTATCACTATTTTATAAATTATACAACTGTTCATTTAATTGTACTACAGTAGCTACTTAACGTTTTAGCAGTCTAATTCTAGAAATTGAAGTTCAGTTTAGTACATATTTTGTAACCCTCTAGTAAGCATATTAAAATACAGTAAAACTTCTCACCTGCGGACACAGGTGGGGAATTAAATTTTGTCCGCTTATAAGAAGTGTCCGCTGGTGAGAAACTGAGGGTGGGAGAAAACAGTTAAATAATATGTATGTTTATACATGACTAACAAGTTTTATTCAATGGCTCCTTACATTATTTTAAACTAAAGATAATACGTAATTGTGTACTTATATGAACAAAGAAATAATAATTTCTATAAGTAATAATAATAAACATAAAATAAATATTATTTAAATAAAATAATCTGTAATTTTTCTCTGGACCTTTTTTTCTTCAGATATTTTTTTTTTCCAAATTGACTTTTAAATTCATCACTGCTTCCACTCCAGAAGGATCGCTTTTTATCATGTAGAAATGAAGCAATGACTCAAGGTGAGACAGTGCTACTTTATTGGTGATTTGCTCAACTTGTGCTAAAACATTACCAAATTTTGAAAATTAATGAGAATAAGAGTATATGGATGCAATTACATAATGCATGTACGTACTTGAGATTTTTCCACACGGTTCTTCTTCATCTTCTTCCCCCTCTTGGTTATCAGCAAGTATGTTCAAATCCTTAATAATTTCATCAATTTGAAGTGATGTTTCTTCTGTTGATGTGTGCTCATCAATAGATATGTAGGATTCACAAGATGCCGTGCCGAATTGAAGTGTTTCCATGAGTGGAGCCAAGTCCTGTTCTTCAATTTCAGGTTGAGAGTACTGGGCTGCGTTGTCACAATCACTTGAAAAGCCGCATTTAATGAAACAGTTCGTGACAGTTTCTTTTTTAATTTTTTAATGGACGAACATATCCACTGAATTGCATCCAAAACATTAATTTTGTTGGACAAATCATTGGCCGAAGTTGACTCATCTATATGGGCTAAAATGTGCCGTAAAATACATTTGCGATAGTGTATTTTAAAGTTTTTAATGATCCCTTGGTCTAAAGGCTGACAGGAGGCAGTCGTGTTTAGCGGGAGAAAAACTGTTTTTACGTTTGACAACTCTAAATTTGGATGTGACGAGGCATTATCCATAAATAAAATAACGTGTCTTCCTTGTCGCTGCATTCTATTATTAAAATTAATCAGCCATTCTGACATAATTTGGCGGGTCATCCATGCTCTTTTATTTGCTTGCCATTCCACCTTAAAAATGTTCAAATCGATACCCTTAAAGCATCTTGGCTTTTCCTATCAAAAGTGGAATTTCAAACACATCCTCCATGTTAGTGCATAAAAAAATTGTGACATGTTCCTTCGAGATTTTTTTTTTTCGGCATAGCCAAGTCTCTGCTTTCAGCGCCATAGTTTTGTCTGGTAATGCTCGAAAAAAAAGGGCAGTTTCGTCACAGTTGTAAATGTCTTTAGGGGAAAATCCAGTGCAAACGTCCTTTACTTTCGATGTCCAATCAGCAACTAGAGGACAATCAACGGAAGCACCCTCACCGCTTAAGGTTCTGTATTTTATTCCATGCCTCACTTTAAATTTGTCCATCCAACCACCACTAGCTTTAAAATTCTCATTTCCCAAACTTTTTGCAACTTCCAACGCCTTTTCCTGTATTAATGGTTCGGGATGTTATTTGATCCCGCTTGGCATTGCCACTCATACGTAACTTGATCAATCATCAGCCCCCCCCCTTCTGCTTTAAATTATCATTCCCATGATCTACCCATGAGATTCCTCCAGGCGTGCAAAATACCTCTCCGATTCGGCTGTCCGTTCTTCTGTTGTAGGAAATCTCCGCCCACCTAGGAAAATTTTCAGCTTGGGGAAGAGATGAAAGTCAGATGGTGCCAAATCAGGTGGTTAAGGTGGATGTGGCAACAATTCGTGCCTCAGTTCATGAAGTTTTGCCATTGCAGTAGTACTTGTGTGCGGGCGTTGTCCTGATGAAAGATGACTCTTTTCCTTGCCAAACCAGGCCTTTTTTCGCATATCTTTTCCTGTAGTTGGTCTAGGAGGTTTGCGTAGTATTGCCCCATAATTGTTTGGCCAGTAGGAAGATAATCTATCAGCAGAATGCCTTTTGCCCAGGAAACTGAGGCCATGACCTTTCCGGCCGAACGTACTGCCTTTGCTATCTTTGGTGGTGTTGACTCAGCATGTTTCCACTGCTTTGATTGCTGTTTTTTCTCTGGGGTATAGTAGTGGACCCAAGTTTCATCTGTAGTCACAAACCGCTGTAAAAAATCTTGTTGTTTGCGCTGAAAACGGGCCAGATTTTGTTCGGACATTGACAATCTGGTGCGTTTATGGTCCAATGTCAAGAGCCATGGCACCCATCTTGCGGATTATTTTTTCATTCCCAATTCTTCGGTTAAAATGTGATATACCCGTTCAGATAACATCCCTACAGCTTCAGCAATCTCCTGCACTTTCAGTCGACGATCCTCCATGACCTTTTTATGCAATTTTGCGATAAATTCTTGGGTCATAGCACTTTTTGGCCATCCACAACGCAGGTCATCATCTAAGCTCTCCCGACCAAATTTAAACTCGCTAGTCCACTTGGCAACAGTTGAATATGAAGGAGCAGAGTCCCCCAGTGTGTTCTGAAAGTCGGCATGAATTTCCTTTGCTTTCATACGTTTCTTTACAAAGTACTTAATCACTGCTCGAATCTCAGTTTTTTCTTTGTCACAAATCACTACACAAAAAACAACAAAGAGTCCTCACTACTACTCACGCCACGTGTTCACTCACAAAGGATGTGTGATTATTGTGCGGGAATCTCGTTGCTCTAGCACTGACATCTAGTGGTGATTCCGAGAACTTTTCAAACCACCCTCGTGTATGCTAATTTTTTTTTAAATTCTGTTTGATATTTCTTCATCTATTTCTTTTATTTCTGCTTAAAGTTGTGAGTTGTGTTTAGGTATGTATAGTCTGCTACTGTATTAGGTTCCTCTACAAATGGTCTCCACATCCTCAGATCCTCACTTAATTTATTTAACTTCGCTTCTTTTTTTTCATGTTGAATCTTGTAGATTCTTGACAGTATACTATGAGTGCTTTGCCATCCATAATGAAAACAGTTTGTGCAAGAACGGTCCTCAAATCTATTTCCCAACGATTGCTCTTGTCATCTTTCCTTTAATATTTTTAGAACTTAGCTCATATGGATATGGATAGTTCATAAAATGGTTTTTGAAGTGGGAGGAATGATAGATTCCCTTTAGTTTTTCCAGCAATGTTGAAGTTAGACTCTTTGAGTGCATAGTTTCAAGCTGAAAACAAAAAAAAGTCCCTAAATAAATAAGGCCATATAAAAACTACATTTTCTTTCCATGAGGCCTATCCATTTATATTAATGAATTAAATCTGGTTGACAATTTTTATTCTATAATCTTCTCCATTCTTAATTCACTCATAAATAATGCTTATTAGAAAATAAAATATTTGTTTTCAAATATTCTGTAAATTCTTGCCTGGTCTAATAAATTATATATACATTAATTGTTTTATATTTGTATTTAATTTTCAGGCTGAAGAGTTACACAAAGCTGTCCATATGCTGTTAGAATGGTTGTCTGATGCTGAAATGAGACTGAGGTTTGTTGATAGTCTTCCAGATGATGAAGCTGAAACTAGAGTACAGATTGCCGAACATGATAAGTATGATAAATTTAAACTAGAATTTCTTCTTAATTACTTTTTATTTATTTATTTATTAATCTTACAAAAATTACTGTTTATATTGGATTAAAGGTTTATTAGAGAGATGGCCGATAAGGAAAAAGAAAAAGATTCTACCATAGCTCTTGCTGAAAAGATATTGGCTAAAGCTCATCCTGATGGTGCTGCAGTTATCAAGCACTGGATAACAATCATCCAATCTCGCTGGGAGGAGGTATCTTCTTGGGCTAAGCAGGTATATTTTTTGTTTTATCTTAATTTGTGAATATTTATGTATTTATGAGTTTTTAATTTGTTTTCTTTTCCTTTTCACAGAGGTCTGAGAAGCTTCATATTCATCTGAATTCTCTTAGGGATATGGATACATTACTGGAAGAACTTCTTTCATGGTTAGCTCTCAGAGAATCTGAACTTCTTGAAAAAGAATCAAGGGATCTTCCTAATACAATACCAGAAACTGAAAGATTAATTGTAGAACATGATTCTTTCATGGAAGAGTCTATGATTCGAGAAGTTGAAGTTAATTCGGTCTTCAGAGCAAAGCAAATAAAAGAAAAGAAGACAACAAAAAAGACAAGGTTGTTATTATTTTATTTTTTATTTGAACTTTGCATTGCGTTACCGCAAAGTTATTTTAATTCAAAGTTTATGATAGTTTTTATTGGTAATTATTATTTTAATATGGGTTCAATTTCATGTCAATGTCTTTTGAAATATAATATAGTTTTTACTCTAGGTCTAAAAATATATCAATTGTAACTTTTAACAATGATGAACTATGATGTACAAAATTGTTTAAGGCATAATCAGAAAATTTTCTATTCTATTTCTATTATCAGACTTTTCCCAGTGTAGGGTTACAATCAATTCTTTCCATAGGTTCCTATCTTTCCAATTTCATGCCAGAGACTCCTCGTTGTCATTCTTCCTGTCAAGTTTCCTCCAGTTGTTTACACGATATCTTGCTGGACGCACTCTTTTTCTTCTTTTCTCAGGAGCCCAATTCCTTACTTTTTCAGGCTTCTCCTAGTTCCATTTCTTTCCTTATTACCTCATTTCTAATCCTTCTGCCCTAGTCTTCCTTGAACATCTTCCCCAATAATCCATTTGAGAGTAAGCATCATTCAAAAGAACTTGGAATGTGTATTTTTTTTTTGTTTTGAGGCATGAAATGAGCCATGACCATATTAGTTCTATTGTGCACCTTGCAGGGGGATATTTAAGAAGCATAATCTTTAAGAACCTACAAATTTAGGGGTATTAGTACTGTTGACTAGTTAGCTGGATCAGTGATGCAATCCAGACTAAAAGCCAAGAATCTTAGGTTGGTGAACCTATGACACATGTAGTTGATGTGACAGAGTATTTCCTTCTTATTGTGACAGAATGACACTGCGGAGTGTTTGTCAGCCCATGTTTACCAAAGTGGTTATTGAGTGGGCAGTGACCTATACATACCAGGAGTCCTAAGTGAGTCCCTGTCCAAGTTTAGAAGCTTTTTACTCTTTCTCGTGCAAGGGCTAGTAAGGGGAACCCAAAAGTTTTTTAAGTCCGAACTAGTATTGTTTGTCCTTTTTGTTGTATAGTTCCACAATGCTGTGCTTGGCATAGCTAAGGCTAATGCCATGGACATGTTCTGGGGTTAAATGTAAACTAAACCATTTCCCGGCATGCTTGTGTGCCCCGGTACCTATTCAACACATTTTTATGCCTCACTAGTGTGTTAAGTACTGCACGCAGTCCCAAATATTTAACGACTTAATGGAGTAGCTGCCCAGTGTGGCTTGACTGTTGATGAAGAAGGCAATTCTTCTGCCTTTTTGGCAATTCTTGTTGCTCCTCGTGCAACATCCTGGCACAGTGATTTATTGCAAGTACTTCAGATCAAAATACTGAGGTGTGTTTGCCTAAGGTGATTGATGTACCATTGTTTTGCTCCTCTTTTCTCCTGAACCCAGCACCAATGGCTATTTGAGAGCCTTCTGTGTAACATTTGATGCCATTATAGGGATTGTGCTGTTTAGAATGGTCAATTTTGAATCTATGGTTGTTAGTTGAAAATGCCTGAGTTAGATCTAGGTTCCAGGTCTTTTTCCTTTGATCATTCCGGTGTTCTCCATTTCTCTTGGTTTCATAACAACGTTATGTTTCCGGGGCGGACTGTCTACGCTTTGCCCTACCCCGATACTTGGAAGACTAGTGTGATTTTGGGGTAGCTCTTCCCTAGAAAGGGTTGTATCCTCTACTGACATCCTGCTATGTGTGCTGCTGAAGTTGATGTTATGATAGTCACTTTCAAAGTCTAAGAATAGCAATGCTTTGAGATAGTGAATTTCCTTCTCCTTTCCAGTACATATCACCTCTCTGAAAGTCACTCTGGTTAAGTTCCATAATATTTTATGCAAAGGGAAGGAAACAATCTAAGACTAATGTATGTTCTTTAAACAATAGTTATGAAACTACTGGAATTACAGATACAAATCTTTAGAAAAATCACCATAAGGACTGCATAGTATTTTCATGTTATCGATATAAATACAATTAAGATTAATTCAGTAATAATATTGTTTTATTTTATTCAGTATTATAATGTGATATAAATAAGTGTGCCTGTCTGTAAAATAACTACAACATTTTTCCTTATGTGTTGACAGCAAAGATGAAACAAGGCAAAGTACTCAAGAACTAAATGAAATGCAAAGAAGGCAGAGGTATTTTTAAAGACATTGGTTACCTAAATATTATTATATTGGTTAAGCTTAAAACACTTATTTTTTTATTTTACCTTTTTAAATATAAATATTTACTTCTTAATTTTTATTTTGTTACATCACTCACTGTTGTTTTGTATTTATTTTATTCTTGCTTTTCAAAATTATCAGTATGAAGAGTTCACGCGAACACTTGACCAACCTCGATAGACGAACAAGGTACGTTTTTAAAATAATTTCTTTTTTTTTTTTTTTTGGCTGTTGACTTCTGTATTCTAGAGTAAGCTGTGTAGTAGTGTTTGTCTTAAATTTGTTTTTGTTTATTATTTAAAATATTTGTTAATTTCATGATATTAATTATTTGTTTGTTCTGTTTTTTATTTATTTTTTTTTTATCAGCTTCAAATCTTCCCGGGAACACTTGAGTACACTAGACAGAAAGACAAGGTATAGAATTAAATGAAAAACTATAAATATTATTATTATTATTGAAGGAGAAGTAAATGGATCAGGTGGAGGTCAGAAAAATAATTTCTTAAATAGGGTTGAACTATTTATTTGAAAGCCGTTTTGACTCACATTGCAGGTATTCTCAGGGCTAGATATACAATATTTTGTTGTATCTTGTATATCTATCTATGTATATCTAGCCCTGAGAATACCTGCAATGTGGGTCAAAACGTTGGCTTTCAAATAAATAGTTCAACCCTATTTAAGAAATTATTTCTTAGTCAATCATTCACATGAGTAAATTAAAAACCTTTTCCAGTCATTATTATTTTTCTTTATTCTAAAAAACGTTTCGACAATTCCTTGTCATTTTCAATTTACATCATTTTTTTTTTTTTAAATCTTTCAACACTATTTAATTTTAAAAATATTTTCTAAAAAATTTTTTGTACATTTTCAACCTAAAAATTAAAAATTTAAAAGACAAATCAAAATAAATACATTATTTTATATACAAAAAACATGTCCCAAAAATACTGAATAAGATATAGATACCTTTTTGGTTAATTGTCATATAATTTAAAAATAAAGCTTAGAGTTATAATGTACTCCATGGTCAATTACTAATTTTTGTAATTTGTACTTTGGACTGTTTTTTATTATTATTGTTATTGAAATAGTATTTTAATTTATTTAGTTCTTCAATATATAGTCATTATGAATGGTTAATTAATATAATTAGTAATTTTTTTATTTATATTGATCTATTTTATATCTTTTATTTATTTTAAAAAGTTAGTTATATGAATTAAGAATTGGAAAATGAAAAACAATGCTGAGGTTACTGAGAAGGTTATGTTATCTGTGTTATCTAATAAGTGTGTCCACACTTATTAGATAACACAGATAACATAACCTTCTCAGTAACCTCAGCATTGTTTTTCATTTTCCAATTCTTAATTCATATAACTAACTTTTTAAAATAAATAAAAGATATAAAATAGATCAATATAAATAAAAAAATTACTAATTATATTAATTAACCATTCATAATGACTATATATTGAAGAACTAAATAAATTAAAATACTATTTTAATAACAATAATAATAAAAAACAGTCCAAAGTACAAATTACAAAAATTAGTAATTGACCATGGAGTACATTATAACTCTAAGCTTTATTTTTAAATTATATGACAATTAACCAAAAAGGTATCTATATCTTATTCAGTATTTTTGGGACATGTTTTTTGTATATAAAATAATGTATTTATTTTGATTTGTCTTTTAAATTTTTAATTTTTAGGTTGAAAATGTACAAAAAATTTTTTAGAAAATATTTTTAAAATTAAATAGTGTTGAAAGATTAAAAAAAAAAAAAATGATGTAAATTGAAAATGACAAGGAATTGTCGAAACGTTTTTTAGAATAAAGAAAAATAATAATGACTGGAAAAGGTTTTTAATTTACTCATGTGAATGATTGACTAATAAAGATGCACTCCAGTTACAAAAACAAGATATTTAGAATAAGAAATTATTTCTCTGACCTCCACCCGGACCATTTTCATCCTCATATATGTAAGGTCAACTGGTATCATTCAAGATATTATTATTGTAATTTAATGATTGTGTAATTGTTATTATTACTTAGAATATATACTTTTGCTGAATGAATTAGAAAGTTTAAATATTAAGTCAATTCTTTTAATTTATATCACTTTATAATTAAAACAACCGCTAAACTTGAATAATTTAAAATGCATTACCGTTAGCAATTTTACCAGTAATATTCACATTATGTTGTAATAATTTTTTTTTTTTAATGCCTATATATTTGGTTAAATCACACTAGGGGACCTATAACCCCATTTAAGTTATCTGTATCCCTTTTTTAGGGGAAGGGCATTGGTAGTAGGAGTGGTCTACACTCCATATTTGTATAGCTTTGCCGAATGAAGTTATATAAGTTTTCTCTTGGTTGATTAAAAATTCACTAGGTTTTAATGCACTGAATCTGTTAATATATTTCTTATAGGCTTATACAAGGCATGAAAAAAAAAAATCTTGGCTTTTAGGTTAATTAGCACTTTGCTAATTTTTAAAAGAATAACTCCATGTAACAAAAAAAATAATAATAGTGAAATACTGATTGAAACTTGTTTGAGCTCTCGCGAGACAGTAGGACCTCTCGATGAGAGCCCCGAAATGTATGTGGGAAAATAATGCTGAGTTCAAAACACCAGATCGCATCTTATCTTTATGAAACCGTTTATTGAATTAAGAATAAAAATCATGGTATACATATATAAAATAATAAAACAAACTTTGATATTGAAACTAATTCAATTAAATGTCCAGGAATTTTTTCTCAGCAAGGCGAGCGAAAATGTCCATTCAAAAGAAGAGTCGATTCGATGTGGTCAAATCGATGGGGAAAACAAAACTATACTGTACTAATTCCCAACTGCAGTAGGGAACGAATTAGTAAAGTTCAAATTCACAACAACTCTGAGAGCTACAGCTAGTGATATGCACGTAAAGAGGCTCGTGTCAACACTGTTCCGCTTGGTATAGCCGTTGCGAACAAAGGCCGGTTGACTACCTTTTGCTTTTCTCACTTCACCTTTATAACATATGTTTTCAAACTTATGACAAATATCAGACTTACAACTAAACAAATACCTATTAATCTATTAAACAATTATAATAAGTTAATTAAATTATTGCATACAATTGATAAACAAAGTTTAAATTATTATATTAAAATAACAATGAAAAAATAAATAAAAATTGACTGCACCCCCCAACTATCTCCTTTACATTAGATCATCCAATCAACTATTTTCATCTCATACAGAATTAATTATCAATTTTAATAAAAAACACATTATTTAAATCTCAATAAATTCCAGTTATTAGCCGAGTTTTTTTTTTAAATAAGTTTGAAATTACCTTGACAAAAGTTGATCCTCATTAGGACATACTTGCCTCTTCCCTTTGCATAAATTTTGAAAGTTATTTCAGTTTAAAAAATGATTCAGCTTTTATACTAAATTGCATGTCAAATTTTAGTTTTGGTTGGATAATAGTGGCACTGGATCATGTATAAGTTTATCTGTTTATTCTTTGTTTTCATGGATTTGCTTCACAATTTTTGTATCTATAAAATTCAACTTGAATGACTGCATTTTAATGTAAGTGAAGCTTTTTGTTTTTTCCCTTTGCATTTATTTTTTTTTATTTTTTTGCATGATAGTCGGTCTAGCCCTGCTCAAGACATGATTGATGGTCACCCTAGGATTGGGCCTAAATTTCCTCCGAAAGGAAGGTTTGCATATTTTTTCCTATTTATAATTTTCTCTAAAAATGTCTGTATGTAAGATACTCAGTTATTGTTATAATTGTTGGATATTCATGGTGTTTATATTACAGTTTATCATAAATACCCATCTTCATTATGGTTTATACTTATGTAACATATGCTATAGCTAATTAGTATATTTATCAAGGCAATAATAGTATGTATATAGTTGTTTTTTTAATTAGCAATAAATAATGTAATGGTTTAGTCTCTAAAGTACCAGAAAATAACTAATCACTCTCATCATTTTGCCTAATCATATATTATCAGGATGCACATAAAAAAGAAGAGCACTCCGAGATGTTTAATCTTATTACATAAGTAATTACTACTTAAGTTCTTGATTGACCGTCTTGGATGATTTTGCTGCCTCTGTTGAGAACTTATCTTTTCTTTCTTCGCTCCATTTTACTATTCTTTTTGTAAGTGTGATCGGGAAGCCTCATTATGTGACCATAGAATTTAAGACATCTTTTCCTCTTGTCTATCTCTATGTTATAATATTCTTCAATTTTATATGTTTTCTGTAATCTATACCCTTCTTCGACCCATCTTGGTCCCAGAATTTATATATATATGATTCAGGAGAAAATTTACAGAACTACTAATGGACGTCTGGGAACAAGAGAAAATACCAGATGAATGTAAAACCGTCCTAATCAACCCACTTCACAAAAAAGGCACCAATGCCGATGTGAACAACAGGGGAATTTCCCTCTTACCGGTGGTTACCTTCAAAATTTTCTCTAAGGCCCTATTAAACAGGATAGAACCACAAAATAGGAGAATACCAGGGAGGATTAAGGAAAGAACCAAGAACTGATACTTAGCCTAAAACTTTTGATAAGATATTATCTAAGTGGACTGCAGAAAAACCTTTATATCTCATATTTTGAAAAGGTATACTACTCCTTAGATAGAAAAACCCTGAGAGAATATGGAGTCCAAAAGACAATAAACCTAGTAAAAAACATATAAACTTAATAAACCTTAACAAAAACTAAATAAAAAATAAAATTAAGAGGAACTATCAGCACACCTTTTCAGATTAAAACCGGTGTGAGACAAGGGGATGGACTTTCACCCGTACTCCTCTAGGTTGTTCTCGACAAAGTCATGAGGACTTTTTGGGAAAAGAAACATCAGGAGCTAAAGTAAGAAATCATAAGAATAGTATCCTGGTAAAATGTCTAGCTTTTGTGGATGATTTGGCCCTACTGGTAGATTCGGAAGAAGAGGCGATTAGGCAGATAAATTCCCTGAAGAAAGTATCTAAAAAAACTGGCCTTAAAATCTCCATTCAAAAGACCATCCGACCTCGACATTTTCGGAGTTATTTCAGTTTTTGGCCTGTATTTCATAATGGGTGTGTTTTTGGAAAAAAACTAAATAATCATTTTTAAAGTAGATTAAATTTTCTAAAATTTGAGTGCAACCACAGCTCTGTTGGTCTAATAGATTCTGAGTTCAGTCCCTATCACATAATAAATAACTTGAATCTTATCTATATACTTTTATTTATATATATATATATATATATATATAAAAATCTCTTGTCACAATGTTTGTCCGAGCTAATCTCTGAAACTACTCGACCGATTTTAATGATATAATTTAAAGCAATATTACGAGCCAAAATTAAATATCAACCATTATATACCTCAATTAACTAATGCTCATATTTTATCAGTTAAGAATTTTGTATATTATTTATTTGTTATATACTATAGTTAGATATAAGATGAATAAAATGTAAATTCAAAATCTATTTAATTAATTTTTTCATTCATTCATTTTTTCTTTAAAATTCAAATTTTAACGTAATATTTTTTAAAACTATTGTAACAGCCACAGCAACGCGTGGCCGAGTCAGCTAGAATATATATATACGAGGATGGTTGGTCTGAAAAGTTTCCGGCCGCTACGTGAAGATGGCAGCACTCGTAAATAAAAGCAAGTAAATTTTGTTGTTCATCTGTTGAGTGAATTTTGTTGTTCATCTGTTGACAGTTGCTCACCAAAGTTTCAGCCATTTTGGATGCGCAGTTTTTATGTAACAGTCGTTTGAATCGTAACAAAAGGTCGGAAACTTTTTAGACCACCCTCGTATATGTATATATATGTAGTGGGTAGGTATATAATATACATAATAGTTAAGTAAATAGTGGGACTTACATGCATCTTGGACTTCTTATCAGACTCTTGTTGGTCTAAGATGCTATTATGCATCCACTTTACCAGAGTTACTAATTACAATCCCTAAGTAGATGTATTCTTTTACCACCTCAAGACTCTCCACATTGCAGAATATTTGGACAGTTTCCTCTTCTTCTGTTGCCATAACCAGCACTTTAATCTTGGATTCGCATACCTTCCCTCAGCAGCAGTTTTTCCCATTTTCATCCTTGAATTGGCCTTGAGGACAATGTTATCTGCTTTCAAAAAGCTCTGTACGAGGACAGTTCTCATATTCCAGTTTCCATTTGCTGTCCAAGCAGCCTGATGTTTGTTGATGAATCTAATCAATAAAGTTTGTAAACAGAACAGGGCTTAAACTATCTGCCTGTCTAACTCCTCTCGCAAGGAAAAGGTTCCAATTCTGTGCTGTTTATCCTTATCACTCTAGTGGCTCCTTCTTAGTTTGATTTCCCGGTTTAAATTAAATTTCTAGGCACACCCTTAGCAACTAATCCATTGCGGATTTCTTTTCTTGGCTTTGATTCAGAATATTGCCAGTTTAGGTTTTTGTCTCTGTCCCAGACTGTTTCAGGAATGGTCCTAGAATAAAGTTGAGGTCCTGAGTTTGTCGGCCTGTACAGAAATCAGCTTGTTCATCTTCTAGCTATGCTTCCACAATCCGTCCGAGTTTCCTTTCTAAAATGGAGGGGTACAGGTTTTGAACAACAGAATGTATATATTTGGAGGATTACGCTATATTCCCAGTCATTGGGATTTTTCTTTCTGTCCTATACTTCTTGAAAGAGCTTCTAAAGGGCCTTGAGGAATTCTTTTTCACTATCTATATTTGAAATATTCTGGAGTGATATCATCACTTCCAGGTTCCTCTCCTGGTTTTAGAGTCTGGTTTGTGTGTTTTATCTCTTCTTCTATTATTTCTTGGCTTTCTAGAGTAGAAGACTCTTGTTCTTGGCAGTGATTGTTCCTGAAAATATTTCCATCTCTTAATGATCTTTTTCTTATAGGTAAGTTCTGTTCTGTCTCTTCCTCTAACACGTCTGATGGACTTGTTTTGCTATCTTCTTCCACATTTAATTTTAAGCAACTTTGATGATATCATGTTCCTTACTAAATTTTTTTTACCAAAATCCTCCCTTGAGTGTATCTTGGTCTGGCTAACCTTACATTCATTCCTGGCTGTTTAGTAATTAATAGCATTCCTATCTTGGAGGTATGCTATCCAGGCAAGCCTCTGCTATGCAACTATTCGTTAGAGGGCATCGGTCCACCAGTCACTCTGCTTTCCCTTACCACACATTCTATTTTTCCCTCATAATGTATTTGCAACCTCCAGAATACATGTCTTTAACGACTTCCAGATCTTCACCAATTCTCCTTCAAAAGATATTTTTTATACGTATATCAGAAGGCGTCATATCCTGGAGAAAACTGATGAAGGGAGGGAAAGTGGCCCTGATGTGAATACTGTATTTGACCTTATGTATGATTAAGTGTACTGTTCTATCTTATTTAACCTTCATAGTTATTTTCCGGGATTTTAGAGATTTAAGGCTTTGTGTTTAGATTTTTTAAATTGTATTTTATCTATTACATACACACACACACAAAAGCATGTACGTATGTCTATTTACTCTGAGTAACTAAATAAATATTTTAAGATAGAAATCTGTGATCTTATATAGCTAAAGATATAATTTTTTACTAAGTAATGTGGAAGCTCCCATTCAAATAATCATATTTCGAAATAACCTTTACAATATATATTGTATTATAATTACCTTTTATTTACTTATGTTTAACAGCAAGGCTTTGGAACCTCAATTCAGATGTGCTAGGTCTCGCCTCTTGTATGAGAGATGGCGAGGGGTTTGGCAACAGTCTTGGGAGCGTCAACGTCGCCTTAGGGATCACTTAGCTCATTTGCAGGAACTTGACCGACTGGCAAACTTTTCCTGGGATGACTGGAGGAAAAGAGTAAATAATACCTCAATTTAACTTAATTTTTTTTAAATTATATATATTTATTACAATGTTGTAATATTATCGGTTTCTTATAGTTCTTGAAGTTCATGAACCATAAGAAATCCCGTTTGACTGATCTATTCAGGAAAATGGACAAGAATAATGATGGTCTCATCCCAAGAGATGATTTTATTGATGGCATAATAAAGACAAGTGAGCATAGATCTTTTTTTCCTTCATAATCCATTTAGATCTTAAGTTACCTAGGCTAAGTTGGAATAAGTTTTCCTGAGTCTTAAGATAGAAATAACTAAATCTCCTACAAAATAAAAGTTTAAGAAATGAAAATTATTTGTTGGTCCAAAATGAAAATTATTAGTAGGTAGTTTAATTAAGTTTTATTTTTATTCTCATAATTGAAAATTGTAGGATGAAAGCCATTCTACACATATTTGTCCGCAAGAATAATCAACCTTTGATCTCATTTTTTTAATAGATCACGTTATCTGATTTGTTCTCATTTAACTATTATATTTTGCTTATAACAGAGTAATAAAGACAACTTAACTACGCCACAAGGTTTGTTTTTCTTTAAACCAAGATATAATTTAAATATGGCTGCTAAAATAGGCTTTTAATGTTGTTGGGTTTGATAAGATTTATTTTTTTTTTAATCGAAGTTTTGCTGCTTTTATCACACCTTCCATCCAATATCTTCTATTCTTCTTCCATAAAATCTTCCTCTATTGGACCTTCTGCAACCTGGATGTGGCACAACTTCTCCAGAAATCCAATTCTAGAACCAGTAATTTATTTGTGAATTGTTTTATCAGTGTCCATCACCCTGACCCATTGTGCCAACCAAGAAGGAGTGGTATTTTTTCCTTTTAATTCCAAGAAAGACCTTTTCATTCCATAGTATCCCACTTAGGAGACCTGCTATATTTTTACCATTGGTAATTGGGTTTTCTATATCTCTTTGTTCTGTGCCAAACCCGTCAATCGTCACTCCAAGACACTTGAAAGCATTACTTCGAGGGCTGGTCCAATCTTTTATGCAGAGAGATGAAACAAAAGAATTGAATGATATGGTAAGAAATGAAACTTTGGAAATCAATCCTTAACCACTAGATAAATTTTCGAGGAGTAGATAGATTTACATAGGCTCAAGAGAGAGAGAATTGTGCTGTCTGTTGTTAAACATTGTGTTAAGTATCTTTATAAAGTTTTAACAGAGGGCAGATCTACATCTTCTAATTAGGATCTAAATTTATTTGTCCAAAAGTAATTAGTATTTAAATTAATGATATATTCAGTTAATCTGTATCATTACGTCTTTGTAGTATATACTTGATGTAATACACATTCTTTGTGTCTATTTTTTTTATGTATAGTTAGTTTAATCATGTTTTATTTGTCCTCTACATTTATTAGTAAATTAACCTTTATTCTATTGATGAAGAATAATTTATAGTATTTTTTTTTTATTACCACAATAAAAAAAATGTAATAATCTGTTCACATATTATTTCTTTTATAGAATTTGATACATCTAAATTGGAAATGGGAGCAGTAGCTGATATGTTTGATCATAATTCTGAAGGTTATATTGATTGGAAAGAATTCATTGGTAATTTTAGTTTACAATTATTGTATATTGTAGTAATAGTATAGACTCTATTTATTTTAAATGGATAATTTTGAATTTAGCTGCCCTAAGGCCAGATTGGGAAGAGAGAAAGCCAACCACTGAAGCAGACAAGATTCACGATGAAGTTAAAAGGCTTGTAATGCTTTGTACCTGTAGACAAAAATTTAGGGTATTCCAAGTTGGTGAAGGAAAATATAGGGTGAGTTATTGTTCTTCAAAATTTTCTTAAATATTTCTTTTAGAAAAGATTTAATTTTACTATAACTCAATTTAAAGGAACACTATTGGATTTTGAATACAGTTAAATTATTATTATTATTGTCTTATCATTATTAAGTTTTACTCTAATGGATAGTTTAGTGACTTATTGTTTCATGTGTTCTAGAAT
This sequence comes from Arma custos, assembly GCA_037127475.1. Lineage (NCBI taxonomy): Eukaryota > Metazoa > Arthropoda > Insecta > Hemiptera > Pentatomidae > Arma > Arma custos. Next base: position 14,786,469 of record CM073761.1, read on the forward strand.
TTCTAATATTGAAAAAAAAAATACATTAAAATGCAAATTTTTTATTTATTTTGATTTTATCTGTTAAAAAATTATTAATATCTTTTTGCAGGATTTTAATATTTAATTTCATTTATCCAAAATAAAAACATATTTTAATTTACTTAAGATAAATGCAGTTCATGCACCTTTAAGATGATTTAAGAGACGATTTCAAGTTTCCTGTGGAGGTGTGTTTTAAGGCTGTGCGATAAGAATTAAAAATCACAATTTATGGTTTTATAAGTGCATTAATTAAAAACAACAAACATGATAAAAATGTTTGTATGATATGAAGGACAAATATTGACTTTGATAATTACAAGTAGAGTTCAAGTTGATAATTGTAAAAAAGAAAAAAAAAACTGAAATAGATGGATTAGAGGTTGAATTAATGAAGTATGGTAGAATAAAAATGATTAAAGCAATTTATAAGTTTATGCTACTGATCTAAAATGCCTGCAGTGTTAGGGTCTAGAAAAGTATCCAAAATGAGAGACCATACTTGATTGTGTTAACTACCTAGTAATTGCCCTCCTCATGCTCACAAAGTTCTCGTAAACGTTTTATTCAAGAAACTTGTACCTTTTGATGAAAGAGAGCTTGGTTCTTAGGTTTTAGATGAGGAGGGGTTCACGGCTAGTCTAGAAAAGATCATGATTCCCTTCATGTATCCATTTATCATTTACTCATTAGTCTGCCTAGGTCAGTTGTAAGATTGACTCAACTCAATGTAATTTACATTTCAATTTATAGTAGTTGGCAGAGAGAGAAGCATAGTAAACAATACAAGAATAGTATCAATAATCTTTGATAACATGTAGTTTAGTTATCAGTACCACTAATGCAATATTCCTTTTGATATCTTAGTGATAAAGAAAATTTGGATTCAGTTGCTTTCATAATTGGCGGTATCGATACATTGTTTATATTCCCTATAAACAAATAACCTGACAGTATGATTTTTGGTATAGGCTTCAATCTTAATTTTGCCACTCCTTCATTACTAATTAAGTGATGTATTATTGATGCAATTGATGCCATGTTGTTATTGTCAATAAATTCTATGCCCTTTCATGTCTTCATATGGCATGTCATCAAGAAGACTAAAGATTGAGCTTTACCAATTGGTAAGTAGGCCAGTCCATATATAATAAGTTCCTGGTATCCTTTGACCAATTTGAAAATAAAGTTACAAGACAATATTTGGTCCTATGAAGCAATAGGACATCAGATATAAAGAGGATTTGAGGTAACTGTCAGCTTTTGATGGGCAAGGATCCATAGTCTAAAGTGGCTGAACTTGTAGTTCTGATATAGAAAAACACCTAATTGAAATATTTTAAAAACTAACATTCCTTTTAATTCTTATCTAATATACTGGACTCTATTTCTATATAAATTTTATCTTCGAAAAAAACCAGCTTCCAGTCAATTTATTTTATTCTTTCATAGACAAGACGTTTCGGCAACTTAAATACCATTTTGATTATTTTTTTTTTTTATTATTTTATTTTATTGAGTTGTACAACTGTAATACATACATCTAGTACAATTGCTATAAGAGTAAATAATACATGATAGGACATGTAGAGATACTACCCACTGGCAGCACTCTAAAATGCCATTTTAAATATTAAAATACATCAACTTCCTAAACATAACCTAAAAGAAAAAAAGTTATAAGCCAAAAATTCTCAATAAAGAATACATAGTAATATTTAAAAATTATTTTTTTCATTTTCCTGGGGATTCACTATCCTCCCATGGTCAATTGTCCACTACTGGCTTGAACTTTGATATGTAAGGTAATGTTTTATTACATGTAATTGTTACATGATTATTACATGTTTTATTGCATTACCTTACATATCAAAGTTCAAGCCAGTAGTGGACAATTGACCATGGGAGGATATTGAATCCCCAGGAAAATGAAAAAAATAATTTTTAAATATTACTATGTATTCTTTATTGAGAATTTTTGACTTATAACTTTTTTTAAAGTTATGTTTAGGAAGTTGATGTATTTTAATATTGAAAATGGCTTTTAAATTGCCGAAACGTCTTGTTTATGAAAGAATAAAATAAATTAAATGGAAGCTGTTTTTTTTCGAAGATAAAAACTAACATTCCTGGAATAAGATCAAAAGGCTGAGACTTAATTGGAAGGACGAGTCAAGAGAAACCATATAATTATTAACTGGTTGCTGATTACTCTTCGTTTACTGAAGTGGGTGAGTTCATATAGGTCCCCAGGGTCTGTGGTAGAAAACAAAACAAAAAAAAAGATTGGTGACAAAAATCTTATTAAACAACTTATTGCTGTGACACCAAACTGCTGTCTCAAAACATCACTACAATAGTGTTTATCAATAATAGTTTTGCTCATGATTAGAGAAAATGTTTAATACCATCCAATAAAATTCATCTGTTCACTTATGGTTGTAAATTATTCTTTTCTTTAGTTTGGTGACTCCCAAAAACTTCGCTTGGTTAGGATCCTTAGATCAACTGTCATGGTCCGAGTTGGAGGAGGCTGGGTAGCTCTGGAGGAGTTCCTTGTAAAAAATGATCCTTGTAGAGGTAAGTTCCTGCTATTTTTATTAATAGCATTAGAATATTGATTTCATGGATTTTAATGTATTTAAATTTTTAAAAATAATGTAAAAATCTAATTCTATAATTTTTATTGAATATGGTGATACTCCAGTTAATTGGCTCCTGAACCCACTAAACGGTAGAATTCATGCTTTATAGAGACATTACTGTTCTATTTTGATTAGTTGTTCATTTAAAACCTTAAATTTTCCAACATTCAGCTGTTTTTTCTTAACCCCTTAACGCACAGTTTTTTTGAAATAAACCGGCCAAAAAAAATCAATTTTTTTTAATATAAAAAAACAAACTTTAGAACATAACATTGTTTTGGCAAAAAAATAAAAAAAATTCAAAATTTTTATCACTTTCTTCTGAGCCGCTTTCCGACAAATTTGCGTATTCATATTCAGATTCTGAATCGCTCATTTTTCAATATATATTTTACTAAAATATAATATAAAATAAAATATAATAATAATAATTTGAAAATGAAAAAAACATACCAATTGTATAAATATCCAATATACCCAATTTTATTTTCTGTAATCACAAAATAACTGACTGTCTATAAAGATACACTTATCTTTGCAAGTTTACAACACTTAGGTAACTATTGAACTATACTATAAAACAACAGAAACAAGTGTTTGATATTTCACGTCTAAATAGTAAAATAAAAGATACAATGGCCTTTATATAAATTCTCAAAAATACTACGACGGATCGCAGTCAGTCGTCACGAGTACAGAAATGCAAGAATGCAAGGTATTATGAAGGTATTATAGCTTACAATCCTATGTAAATGATAAATATCAATAACACGATTCTTTTTCTTAGCTTTCACATTGTTATTTTCAATTCTCGAATATATTCGAGTGTGAAAAATTATAGCCGCATCAAATACAACGCCGCTCGAATTATCTCGAGTGTGCACAGTTTAGCCTGTTTAGCGCGCTCGAATTAACTCGAGCGTGCAAGTTAAGAGGTTAACCTTTAACTGGGTAGGCGGGTAAAAATCACGTAAATAGGTACCTGGGGTGCTCACAACACCCCACCCCGCAAAGTACTTAGACCTAAACTGTATATAATCTATAACTTCAAAAATACCTTTACCAACAACGTATTTTTTTTTATGTGTGTGTAAAGGAGATAGTTGGGGGGTGCAGTCAATAAGAACACAGAATAAGTGAAGTACTTATATTATGTGCCGACGTTTCGATCTACAGTGTAGGTCATCTTCAGGGCGAATGTTGGAAAGCGTGGCCGTTACATATAACGGCTGGAACGTACTTACGTTCCAGTTTCCAGTACGTTCCAGCCGTTATATGTAACGGCCACGCTTTCCAACATTCGCCCTGAAGATGACCTACACTGTAGGTCGAAACGTCGGCACATAATATAAGTACTTCACTTATTCTGTGTTCTTATTGACTGCACCCCCCAACTATCTCCTTTACATTAGATCATCCAGTCAACTATTTTCATCTCATTCATATTTTTTTTTATAATGAATTTTATTAAAATGTACTTAACATATCTAACAAAAAGTAGTAAACATCATTATTATTGCAATTACTCGTTGGATGAGTCACTTCCTTCCTCATTTGTCAGACAAGATTCACAAATATGTTTCATGTGAGTCATACACATGAGTTTTGCGCATTTGCAACAAAAAAATTTAGTTTTTGTCTTTCTATCTCGGACAAACTACGAGCTGGACGAGCAACTGGAGGTCCTGGGGCAGGTTGTCTTTCTGTTTCTGAAATCATTGTATAGTATATTTGGTTGCTTTCTCCTTTAGCAATTTAGGAATATTAGTCATTGAAGCCCATATATACATCACCATCTTCGCATACTTCCAAAAGTAGCTTTCTAAGCCTTTCCTGCTCTTTTTGATATGAAATTTTACTGTAAAATTATTGAGAAGTAAAAATATCAACTCATTACACAACATTATAATTATAGTTAAAAAATTGGAATGTCAAATAATTATAACGTAATTAAGTACCTGGGGTGATCACAGCACCCTAGTGCCTAATTTTAATTCCAGAGTAAACTGTGTAGCACGTATAAATGGACTGGCTACAATAGCCGAAACTATAAGCTAAAATTGAGAGATAGACAATGGCACAGCAAGTTAGCCGACCCCATTTCAGAATTACGTACAATCTAAGACGGTGGGGTGTTGTGAGCACTTTGCATACCCAGTTAAAGGTTAAAATCTGCCTTTTTACCAACATTCTGATATTTCTAATACATTTATTTATCTGTTCAAGTTTTATCATGCGTCATTCTTTTCAATTTCTCTTATTTATTTGTTTATACCTAATCGATGGTTATATTATGAACTGTTATGTCATCGATTCAAATGAAGATGGCCTATTTAGGTTTATCTTTAATTTGTTTAAAAACTTTTTATGAGTTTTAAGGATCAATAACCTTTTTTATTCCAAATGCTTCGTGTTTTCAAAAATCCATTAATCATATTTAAAGCCAAAATGAATTTGCCATATGAATTATCATATAGTACAATACCGTCATATCATTATTTGTTATTTTTTATTACTTCATGTTATTCCTTATCTCTTATTCGGTAATTCTCAATAACTATTTCCTCTGTTGTCTGTTATTTGTACCTAAATGGTTAGTTCTACCTCTGGTTATATCTAAAAGGTTATATCTACCTCTGGTGTTAGTTCTCTATAATTTATCTTAACTAATACCTTTATGTCATGTTATTCCTTATCTCTTATGCGATACTTGTCTATAATATATAATATATATATATATATATATATATATATATATATATATATATATATATATATATACATATATATATATATATATATATATATATATATATATAATATACTTGTTTTCTCTTAGATCTACCTAAACGGTTCCCCATTTTTGTTATATGTTTTTATCACTCATATCTCTAGATGACGATGTATTTCGTTATTCTTTACTACATATATTATTATTCTTATCGATATACTACGTATATTGTTATTCTTTACCATATATTATTTTAATTTATATGTATCTTGTATACTTAGCCCTGAAGAAGACCAGCTATGTATGTCGAAACGGCTTTAAAAATAAATAGTTCTTCTTACTAAAGAGAATTTTTTCTGACCTCCACCTGGACCATTTTCTTGGTCATGTACATAAGGTCAACTAATATTATTGAACTGCCATAGAATAATTTAACTATTATTGCTTTGAGACCCTATAATACGTCTTCTGATTCTTTATTTTTTTACTGGCCTGTTAGCATTTTAACAGTAGTGCATTTTTTTCAGTAATTTAGATTTGAATATATTTAGTTCCAAGCAATGGTCCAAAATTTTCTTTTTACTAAGGTTAATCCCCATTCAGATTTCCTATTTAGAGATTAGTATTGGTCAATCTCTTCGCACAATAGATTAATTAACAACCCTTCTAATAAAGTCAATAGACGATAGGCTGATAATGCTTGTATTTGTGATAAAAATTAACTCTAACCATCTCTATTCACAAGTAATAATATTGTGAAAATTTCATTTGATATTTTTGGAAAAACATATTATAATTAGCTTTCACTACAGTTGATAAAAACATTTTCTCTCTTTCTTCTGAGAAAAGACAAATTTTCTTTCCTTCCAGTGACCAGTGACTCAATAGAGTGGTTTTTAACCGATATAATTGATGGGATCAGGGTAGGAGCCAATACTCTGGAGAATTATCAAGTGTTAACTTAAGTACTTCAATTTGATATTCATTATTCTGAAATCTTAGTTTATAATACCTTGCTATTACTTATTATAGTATTTATTATATTCATTCATTATAAACAATTATTTTGAATTTACTTATTAATACTTATGTGGTTCAAACTGAAAAACTGACTGTATACTTTTTCCTCCTTTTTTTCCTAATCCCACTTTAATTTCTATTCTCGTATTTATTTATATATATTTATTTGAATATCTTTGTTAATTTATTTTGTTTTGTTTTTCCTCCTCCTTTGTTTACTCCTTCCATTAATTTTCTGTCTTGCTTTTTATTTTATTTTTCGTCTTTTTTTCCTGTTTGTTTACTCTGTACAGTAGAGATGTTGCCGATACCAAACCCGTATGTACCTGAGGAACATGAACCGTGGTGTCCCCTGAGCGGTGGGTTAAAATTATTAGTTGCTTTATTTGTTCATTGTCGCGTAGACCTTTATTGGAGAAGGCTTGTTTCTGTAATTATACATAGATAATAAAATATAATAATAATAGTTCTGATAATATTAAAAACTTGGGAATAGAAAGCAAATTCATTTTTGGGGGGAACAAGTTCTTCTTCAATTCTTTCTTTGATTATCAATTATTTTATATATTGAGCTATAATACGAGTTGATAGCATATATAAATTAATTAGGGCTTATAATATTTTGAAAATTATTGCTTGAAAGAAGTTGAGTTATTTTTGTCCCAGCTTCAATCTTGATCTTCACACCTTACGATGCTCATTAATTTTATGAAGATTATCCTAAATATTATTATTTTCTTCATTTCTCTGGTTGGAATAAGAAAAAATACTTAAGCATTATAAAATATAAATAAAATAAAAAGCATATGAAAAACAATTGTATTACTAAGGGAGATGTGTCATTAAGAAAACTTATCTTACTATCCATAAAATGTTTGCTAGGTTTTGTTGGGAGACTGCCTATTTAGAAGAAATATACAATTCTATTCTTTGTTTTGTTTATAATGAAAATTTCCTCACTAATAGATGAGATATTGTTTGTATTTATTTAACTATCTGAAGTTGTAATACTAAGTCGTCCAAAATGCTATCAGCTTAGTTATAGCCCAATCATTTTTAACAAAATTTTTTTTTTTCTGAAATGTATAACGAAATTTTGGTAACGGAAGTCCTAGACTTCTCATTACTTTTTTCATTTCTGGGTTCCGTAATTCATGTAGTATTAAAAACAATAATGAATAAAAGTCTAGGTTATTTTACCTTACTAAAATTTTGTTTGATAAAACAACTGTTTCGTTCGATTTTTTTCAGTCTTCAGTGTTGTCTGCATGCAAATAATAATCTGCTTTTATTATCAAATTTTTGGTATCCACTTCTCAATTTATTTTATATTGATAAATTATGCTGCAGACACATTCATTTATGTTTTTTTATTTTTTTATATCTAGTTTCAATATTGCTAGTTTGATTATAAAAAGGACGGACTGAACTTTTTATTTTCGGAAAAAAAAGTTATTTTTTTTTGTAATCCTATTTCAGTTTTCAGGTCGTTAATTTGTGGTATATTTGTTCACAATTAATTTTTAATTACTGAAATATTTCATTTCTTAAATAATAACTTATAAATGAAGGCTATCCATCCAAAAATATTGCTGATAACAAGTTAAATATAAAAAAATCTACTAACCCTGTCGTGATTTTGAATTCAGATAATAAATATTGAGATAAAATAATATTTATCTTTCATATCAATTTATCAAAATCATTATTTGTGTTTATATTATTATGTTTTTATTTCATTTTATTCATTTGTTTGACGACTTAGTTTTTTTTTATTTTCTTGCGTTTTTATTTTATTTGTTTAAAAAAAAATCCTGTTCTTTAATTTCCTTTTCATGTTTTCCTTATGACAAACGTACTGACCATCCAAATGTTATTAGCATGCACCTCCTATTTTAATTACCTATCCTTTTTTGTTCTATACCTTCCTAAGCACGAAAAACTGCATCTTGAGTTTGTTATAATTTCAGGTATGATTTTGTTTAAATCAATTTGTAACATACTTTTTTATACATTTGCTGAGTGGTGGTATTTGACTTCATTTTTTTTTTTATTGTGTATGTTTGTGCAGAGCATATCAAGTTTTATATGCACGTTTGATTTTGATTTTTGCTTTTAAAGGCTTTGGTAATGACCGTATTTTGGTTTTGTTGTTATTATTATTATCATTTACAATATTTTATGGTAACAACATTTAGTTAGGCTCTGTTTTTATAAAATTTATTTATAGGTTAAATGCTATGACAAACGCGAGCATGTTGTAATAGGAGAGGATGTATATAATTTTTGTAAACAATGAATCGACAAGGAGTGTCCTTATTTATTTACCAATATAAATACGATATTTCTATGGATTGAATTTATTTATTCATTACCAGCATGGTGTGGAGTGATTTAAAAACCAAAATATTTATCTATAAATATAACTTTATTAATATAATTAAATAAATGTTTATCTATTAATTTATTCGAATTTCAACTTTATCTTATTGAAAATGATTTAATAAGGCAAATATAGTGGAGGGGAAAAGTATCAGTACTTCTCTTTTTAGTCTATATATAACAAATTAAAAACAATTCATATGTGTTTACTCAATAAACAGTTCAATTAAATTTGCAGTATTCTAAATTATTTCATTTGTGTAAGATCTATATATTTTTAACTGCTTAATAATGCCAAAACCAAGGGGACTGAGTGCCTCGACTGGCAAGAAAGTTATTTTATTGTGCAACCGCGATGTATTATTAGATTATAATCTTGTACCTATTGAGGGGATTCTAAATGCAGAAGGTTTTGTGTGGATTTTGAACAACAACCTCTTAGCAATGCAGCTAAATTGTGAATCCAGCATCAGTTAATTTTCCAGTAGGTCAATGGTCCGAAACATTCAGCCTATGGAACTAAAGAATGTTTATATATGATGAATATATATTATTATAAAGAATGAATATATATATATATATATATATATATATATATATATATATATATATAATCTATTTCAGATTTATATCTAAGGTTTATCATATTTTTTATTACCTAAATTCATAATTTAATAAAAAAAATTGGTGTGTGTACAGCAGTACTTGTTTATTCTATGATAACATCAATACTTCAACACACTTCAGCCATTCTAAAATCAAAATATTTATAATATAAGTTCATAGCTTTTAATCAGGCCAGTAACCAATCATACTTTTATTGTGAAGGATAAAATTGGGCAGAGGGTGCAGTCAATGATAATACCTTTTTTTTTTTTTTAAATTTATTTATTGATATTTGCAACTGTATTACAATTATACAACAAGTAAATAGAATGCGTGTTACATAATGACATGAGAATGACAAGTAGAGAAACTACCCACTGGTAGTACTCAAATTGATAATACCAAAAATAAGAATAACTTATTATAAAATTATTATTATTATTATTATTACGATAGAATTATAATAAGATTATGTATGAGTAACAGAATATGTGTACAGAAAGGTGAGAATGTAAAGAAAAACAAAGAGTTAGAAAAATTATGAATAGGTAAAAAGTAAGGTACATAGTGAAAAAATTAAGAAAAGGGCACATATATAAAACTGGTGAGACTTAAATAGTATGGAAAACCTAGGTAAATTACAGGTAATGATATAAAATGTTTGATTATTTACGTATTGGAAAGTACCAATGTATAGGAAGTAAAGATAAAAAACCCATTGATATAAAAATGATGATAAAATGTTAATAATAATGATAAGCAATGACAATAAATTAAATGGTAAAAAATTTGATTAGAAATAATAATGTGACAAGGATGCAAACAATATAGAAATGGAAGAATGCAAATAATATGGATAAAAACTTAAAAAAACAAAACAGAAATAGTGGTGTTGTGTAAGATAATGTTATAATATGATACAAAATAATATATGAAGAAAGGTTGCCACTATTAAAAAATAAGTTATTCTTATTTTTTGTTTTATCATTGACTGCACCCGTTGACTAATTCTATCCTTCATTAGAATCAGAATCATCCAGTCAACTATTTTTCTCTCTAATACTTTTATTGTGGTTGATCTTTAACAATTGGTCAAAATTGAATACAAGTTTTAATGATCTTATTATTATTTTCACTTGTAATGGCCTAATGCTTAAATTAAATGTAATCAATTTCCAAATTATCACAAACCTAATCAATCAAAAGTGTATACTTTCCAAATTATATAATTTTTTTTTTAAAGTAGGTCTATCATCTATCAGGTTTTTAAAAACCACGCAGGATTTCATCAATAGCTATGTAGGTGTCACTTAAAATGGTTTTGATACAATTTTATGAGTGAGATAAAAACACAAAAAACAATAACAATTGTATGCAATACTAAAATATGTTAACTTTAAAATTATAAAAAAAGTTGACCTTGTATAGGCTACATATCATGGTTGTCGTTCCGATGTAGTATAAAGTAAGAACTTACATTCCTCTCTAAACCTTTAAAAATATAATACCTTTAATGGAGTGTATCAATAATTTTTATTGATATTGATATTTTTATTGATTTTAATTACCTATGCCAATTCATTTAAGGTCAATCACATGAGGAGGAGGGGACTCCTTTCTTGCACATTGATCTCATTTTCCTATGTCTACTAAGCATAAGTGGTTAGCTATAGTATAATTGTGTGTATACAGGGTAAGGAACTGATTGCCATCTGATTTTATTTTTAATAAGCCAATAATATTCTTGCCATCTGAGTTCATTTTTAATAAGCCTATAACATGAATTAAATTAATGATTGATCATACAATATTTGATAAATGGTTTTATAAACATACAAAAAAAGTTCAAAATGGTTATAACTCCAAGCTGCACTAAGAAAATTTTTAGTTGTTACTACCTTTAATGGTTTTATTAAACAAAGTCCAATAATTAATTTTTGAGTACTAGATTGATTAAAATTGGTATGAAGCCATGAATAAGTTCACTCCACTCCGTTTATATTTTTCATTTTTTGGTTAAGGAAAATAAAATTTGGTCTTTTTAATATAGTAGTAGATACTATTATTTTTTGTCTTAAATTTTAGTCTTTGTCATAGCATTTATCTAATTTGCATATTAGCCCCTCAGGAAAATATGTAAATGATTTCTGGCCAAAGATACTTATTTTTTTTTTTTGCTGCTTGCACGGAATGTTCCAAGGTTCAATAAATAGAATAATATGCTGGTTTACAAACATAATTACTCACACTCAGTAGGCTCTTAAAAATTTGTAATAGTTTTAAAAAAAAATAAAATTAATATTATTCCAGGTTAACGTTCTATTATATATTGGGTGACCTTAAAATTTATTGGAAGTCTGAGAGGTATGGGTATCCTCAATGGGAAGGAAGGGGGTGAAAATATTAAGAATTTTAAAGAAATTTTTTTTTATTATTAATTTATGAAGTCTAAAATAGAAGATATTTGAAAATAATTAAAAACGAGAATTTGAATATTAAAATGGTCAAATTATAACAAGCATGTAGTTCACTAAATAATGCACCTGATTGTAGTAATTTGGAGTTCAAAATAAGCACCACAACATTCTATTTACTGTGTTACACATTTAAATATTGTGTATAGTAAATTTATGAATTTGTTTAACTTCATATAAAAATAAATTATTGATGTTTTTTGGTGTCTTTTGTGGTGGAGTGCATTACCAGAATACTGTCAGCATACCATTGTTTCTGCTATTATAGATTTTTAATTTATTCAAGTCAAAGAAATCCCCGAATTGGGGCACCTCCACACTGAGACGCACTAAGGAGGAAGATGAAGAAGAAGAAATCCCTGTAGAAAATTTTTTTTAAATGTAGTTAAAAACCTTTTGAAAAAAATCACTTTATAGAGGCTGATTGGACTCCAGGAGGACCCCAGTCCCAAAAGGATCCATCCCTAGTTATTACAAATTAAATAACATCTACCACAACCGGATTTGAACCTGAGATCTTCAGCACGACAACTCAGTGCTCTTCCAATGAGCCACTCCTCTCATTTAGAGCCTTTAAAACCTTTTAAAAATGTATGTATGTATATATATATATATATATATATATATATATATATATATATATATATATATATATATATATATAAGTAGTAATTGATGACAAGAATTTTTTAAAAAGGGTGGGTATAAAAATGAGAAGGGTATGGACAATGGGGAATTGAAAATTCAATGTTTAAAGATTAGATAAGGGAAGATTTGTCAAATCGTGTTTTATAGTATACATTATAAATCTCATTTGTTAGCTTTTATTTATGATGATTAATCAAAAGTGATTTTTGTAGAAGTTTATATTTTGAAGATTGTTTTAAAAAATTGTGCCTTGGAACAAACTGGCCTTGCTTGCATGATTTTCTGCTGAATTACTTTTACCATATGTTTTATGTATGCATATATATATATACACACACAATACATAAAGGTTAGACTTTTAAATTCTTATGGATAAACATGCTATCATCTTTGTGATTTGAAGATTCATGACGTTAATATATAGTGTACATTTCATTGTTTAATATTTTTTGTTTATTTGTTTCTTTTTTAAATTTAGTATGACAATTTTGTTTTGCTGTTACACTGACTTTTTATGTTCCGTATAGTAATTTATGTAACCGATTTCTTTCAACCAAAAAAACTATACCTCACTATGAATTTTTTTAATTGTTTTTTTGCTTGGTAAGCATTAATGAAAAAATTTGTTGTTCAAAATCACTTTGTTGTAGCCTAGGTTTGTATAGTTTTACCAGGTTGTGGTTTATGTATGTGTGTGTGTGTATATATACATTGTTTATGTATGTGTGTTTATATATGTGTATGTGTCTACACACACAAACATATAAACACACATAAACTTCATTTTTACAATAAATATTTTGAAATAAGTTTTTTTGCCTGTTTTTGATTTGGGATGTGTGTGTTTCTTTTTTTTTAATCATTCCTTCAACTACAAACACAATAAACAAACTTCATTTACAAAAAATACATATACAAAAGCAAAAGGAAGAACGAATATTGAGTTGAGAGAACAGTTTATTCTTGCGGACGGAGTTTCCCAGAGCATGTCCGCATTCAAGCCGAAATCAAGCAAGAGTCCAGGACCAATAACTAAAGTAAGTAGTTATTTATACACACACATATCTAATTAACTATATGTTTATATATAGACATGTATGTATGTGTGTATATATGTATATATATATATATATATATATATATATATATATATATATATATATATATATACACACTTGGTGTTTGGCGAGAATTTTTATATTTATTTTGTTTTTGATATGTTTTTTTGTTTGGTATTTTTTCTTGCTGCCGATGGTTGTTGTGTTTCTACTTTTCAATGCCTCTTATCTTTCTTTCATCTTTTGCTGCTATTTTCCTGTGCAAAGTAATAAGAGAGTGATGGTTACTTATAACGTTTATAGCAAATTTGTTTGAAAAAGGTTGCAAAAAATACCCTCAGATTTATTTCTCTAAGTAGTTTAAAATTAATGAGTTTTAGGAAAAATCTCTCTTTTAGAAAATTAATAGATTCACAAAAATGAGGAAATATTTTTTGCATTCTTAAGACAAACAAACACCTGTAGAATATTTTTGGGCATGATTTGCTCTTAGCATGGGACACAGACTTCTTTTTCAACGGATTATCGACATTTGGACTTCCAACTTTATTCGACTTTGTTTATTTGCTAGGAGTCTTTAGTTTGACTTTGTTCAAGTTTGTCTTTGGAAGACTATTTATATGGGTAAGAAATATTGACTGAGGAAAAATCAGTTGTTTGAAAAAGATAAAATTCAAAGGTATCTGTTCAGTTATTGATTTGTATCTTCCAAAGACCTCCTTGTCCAAATGAAATACTAAAGATGAAACCTATGAGTATGCTCTGTTATATTTGAAAATATATTGCTCCCCATTCCCGGTAACTACAGCTGGAGAACTTCTCAGTGAACTGATGCCAATTTTCGAGTCTCTGAGAGCTAAAGAGGCATTACCTTGTGCATTTCCTCTCAGTGTTGTTGGTCAGCAAGGACACTCACCACACACCTGCAGGGTATAGTCAACACTTTTATTTCTTTATGATTTTAATTATTTATTGTTATTTTCATAGTTGTTGGAGAAAATCAACTGCATATTACTATCAGTTATTAAGGTAAATTATATCCTGGTGAATTTGAAATTTTATCTTAGTTTTCAAAGTGTTATAAAATTTTCAACATTTTATATTTATAATAATATTCTAATATAAATCAGAACTTATATTTATATTCAGTATATCATTGTCTTAAAATTAATAGCCATTGTTTTATCCAGGTATGTACATATGTCTAAATTCATTGATTGATTATTGTAAAACTAGAGGTGGGCAGAGGGATGTAATGCTTTTTATTTTTAAACTATTGAAACTGACAGTTGAAATAAGCTTTTGTTTTTATTTTATTTTTTTTAAACAGAGACTTAGTATGCACTGCAACATCTTGTTCTGTTACACATCTTACCTGTAGTTGTTTCTTTAAAACATAACTTAAGAAGGAATGCAAATCTTAGAATGTTGGCAGGATCGTCAAGATCTCTCTGCTTAGGACCCTTTGTATTTGTTCCAAACACCGACAACCTTAGGCTAGAAAACATATTATACAAGCAAATGATGCGATAGGCCATTTCATCCTTGGCATGGTTTGATCGACACTTTGTTGATCTCACCAGCCAGAGTTAGTACATATGACTTTGAGTTTATAGTGATCAGTATAAATCACTGTTATTTACCATAGTGAGTCCCTTTCAAGGTTCAGTAACAGCTTACTCCTGCTCTCACATGGGCCGGTGTGAAATCGGTTGGAATTAAATTTTTTTTTATGTCCATATTGTTTGACCATTCTTTGATACAGTTTCCCATTTGTTCGTTTGGCAAAGCTTAAGCTTATACCTCAAATGGCTAGGTACTTGTTAAACCACAGGCTGGCTAGTTTGTCAGCTTCCTCATTACCTGATTTACCTGAATATCCTGGTACCAACTCTAATGTTTATACTGTTATGTTTTACAAGGTTGTTAAGAGCTGCATTGCAGTCCTAAACACCCATTCGTCAAATCAAGTAACTTTCCACAACTCCTTTAGATGCCTGGTTTCAGTAAGTTTCTTTCCTTTCAACATCTTAGCACAATGAGTTATTGTAAGTATTTTTGATTGAAATGCTATAGTTTGCTTACCTAAGGAAATTGATATTTCATTCAGTTGGCCTCTTTCTTTGATAGAGTGCGGTTATACTGTGACCTGAAGAACTAAGTACATTTTACCAACTCTTCATAACTATTTTTGTTTATTTTATTTATGTTTTTTTTTCACTTATTGATTAATGGGATCATAATTAATTATGAGGGATGATGAGGTAGGCGTTTCGCCATCCTTTTCTTAGACCGATGATTCTAAACCAGATGACGAGTTTACAGAAGATTTCTTCCTCCAAGAAACAAAATTTCGAAGGATCTCCTCTAAACCTATCCCCTGCTAAAAAAATGGGTAAATACTATGTAGAAATCTCACCAACTAATGTAAGTAACAAATTTCAATTACTAAAAGAAATCAATCTTGAAGACCGTAATAATCCTACTTCTAACATAAACACCGTTACTAATACCCGTAGCAATACGGTTAAGCCTGTTACAGTGATAATACCACCAATTTATTTACATAATGCAAATATTATCAAGCATTGTTAAAAGACCTAAATGCTCTATGTTTATACCCTTTCACTACAAAATTAGCCGGTAAAGATACTAAAATTATGCTTTCATCTATCGAAGATTTCCGGAGAGTAACTAAGTATTATGATGGTGAAAAAATTGAATATCATACTTATTCAGTGGAAAAAAACAAATCCCTTAACGTAGTTATTAGAAAAGTCCCATATTCTATAACAGAAGAAGAACTAAAAGTTGAATTAAAATCTAAACATTTTGATGTTCTGCACGTTGCGCGAATTCTTAATAAAGAAAAAAACCCACACCTCTCTGCTCCGCCTAACTAGTTAATAATGAAACGGCCAAAGCTATTTTTAATATGACTAATCTATTTTCAGCTATAATATCTGTAGAACCAAAACATAAAAATCAAGATTATACCCATGTGTTCAAACTGTCAAAGATGTGGTCACACAAAAAATTACTGTCCTTTAGAACCCAGGTGTATTAAATTTAAGGAAAACCTCCATTTTTCAAAATGTCCATTAAAATTCACAGACAAGCCTTATTGTGTTAATTGTAATCAAGGGCATGCTGCCAATTATAAAGGTTGTGCCTATTACCAAAATATTAAAAAAAAATAATAAACTCACCTCCAGTCGAAAATATGAATAACTCTGGAACTGATGTAGTTCCGCAAGCCAGTCAGGAGAACTTCACCAAATTTGAAATATTCTTCCGTCTTAACTCCTGATCAAGAAAATAATCAAGAAACTAACACCGAAAGTAATAGCACTGAAAACATTTTATTAAAAATCATGAATATTATTAAAGAGGCGATAAAACCTTACTTTTCACAAATTATTAGCCAGTTAAGTTCCCTTGTTACCACATTATTTACAAATGGGCCTTAATTATTGGGGGTGTCGGAAAACGAATTCGAGCAGAAATAAATTGCTACGATTATTTTATACAGAAAGGATAACTCTCACAAGCAGTGTGCCTAGTTCCATTCTTCTTAGAATAAAGGTAAAAAAAATATTGCAAGGAGGAGATGGATCAACTACCACCCCATTTGAATCAATTGGAAAACTATTTGAATCAATTATTAAAATGCGCCTTTCTTCTTATCTTCATTCAACCATTAGACCAACCTGCGCCAGTACTCCACAGGTTTCAGTTCTCTCTCCGATCCTCTTCAACTTTTATGTTCATGACATCACACAGTCTCCACTTACCTCCATAGCTATGTTTGCTGACGACACAGCAGTACTCTCGCAGAGTGATGACATAATTATAGCCAGGAACACACTTCAAAGTCACCGTCATAAGTTGAACAATACTTTTCTAGATGGAAATTTGACCTCAACGTACAAAAATTTTCACCCTTAGACGCCTTTCAGACCCACCTGAGTTAGTGCTCAATGGCAGCAACCTTCCATGGAATAAAGAAGCAACAAAACATCTCGTAATTTATTTAGATCGTCGTGTTATTTGGAACTAGGGTTCTACCGAAACCCAAAAATATCGATACCAACCCTTTGCGATATGTCTGAACAAAGTATCGATACTCCAATAATATCGAAAGAAAAATATCGATATCACGTTATATCGCAAGATTTTTTTAGTCATTTAAAAGCACGATTCGTAAAATGGCTACAAAAATTCAATTGCCAGGAAAACGTCACACATTGGATAATCGATCAAACAGTGAAAGACTTTTTCTTTTTTTTTTTTTTATTAAAAGAGTACGGTACTCATTCGATATTCTCAAAGTATCGTAAGATCTTTCCGATATTTCACAGATGGCTGATATCTAAATTTTTTATTATGTTATGAACCTTATCTGTACAAATCACGGCAAGTAATTAAAAGAAAAAAAATAATATACATGCATAGGAAAGGACATTCTTTTGATATTAGAAGAATATGGCACTCATTCGATATTCTCAAAGTATCGAAAGATCTTTCCGATATTTCACTGATGGCTGATATCTAAATTTTGTATTATGTTATGAACGCTATCTGTACATATCAGGGAAAGTAATTAAGAGAAAAACAATAATATAAAGGCATAGGGAAGGGCATTCTTTCGATATTTTAAGAAAATTTTATAAAGTTTTATTTTGCCATTTACTCATTTCGTAGAAGTTTTTTATATATTAATTAATTCTTATTCTTATAATATTTTTTCTTTTGTTATCAATTTACAATTTATATTTATTTATTAGTTTAACTACTTTGAGATTTATAAATTGAAATATTTTCGCTATTTTTGCTAAACTTGTCGTCTTCAATAATTTCAGATTATTTTAGTAAGAATGTATTTTTTTCTTCTTTTTGTTTGGTCTTTTTACCCTATTAAAATGTGTTTTCTTTATTACTCCGGGCTTATGCTTGTATAATAATACTGGTAATATTTAATAATACTAAATACTATAAATAAATTTTTACTTATTCTCATTCACATAAATTATTGGCAGCATCGGCCCATTCCAAATTTTATTAAGTTGTTTTGTTCGCCTGTCTTATTATTTACAAATTTGTTTATTGATAATTCCATATAGTATTTCCTTTTCTTCGTCATATTTTTGAGCATATTGTTCAGTAATAGATATTTGTTGATCATTCTTTTCTGGTAATATTCCGAACATAATTTCATTTGGTGTTAGTTTCAGCTGGGTATTAAGTGAATTGTATTAACGGCTAATCTTAAACGGCAATTCTTTATTCTGGTGTTGAATACTTTGAAGAATTTCAATGATTCCTATGTTGCGTTTTTCCTTCATGATAAATCATGTACTATTTACTTCCTGCTGTTCCTCGTCATTAATAATATCGATTAATAATGTTAGATACCTTTTTAATTGGACGGTGGGGTAATTATCTTGTAATAATTTAGATATACTTTGGAAATAATTTTCATAAATTTGAGTCACGGATTTTATATTAGGTTCACAATAAATGAAGATATACGGCTTATTTGGTTCAAGGACTTCTTGTAAAATTTCTGGAATTTGATTTACATCAATTTGTATTTCAAATCTATTTTTATTGAAGAGTTTTGTAAATTTTATTTCTTTTGCTCCTATTTTAATAATTATTTGACCTTTTTCAACATTTAAACACTTGTCTTTTTTTTACAATCCATATTTTTGTTATTTTCAAATGAATGAATAGTTTAATCTTAGGAAAAGGCTTTAATTATTTTTATTTTTCTGATTTATATTTTAATTAATATTTATTTTTATGGTTATATACCATTATTTTAAGAATAATTTTATTAAAACTTAATTTTAATTTTGTTAAAACTAATTGATATCCGTTGTCCAATATTCAATAATTAATATCCATAGTTAAATGCCTGTAGTTTGATTCCTTTAATATTCTATCCGGTTAAGAATACTTAAAAATTTTTTCTTAACTTCCCCCGAAGGTAATTGTAAATATCTGCGGGCTTACTCTTAACTCAAATTTTATGTGTTTTCGTAGTTTTTCCTATATCTAATTTATTTCTTTTTGATTTTTGCATATTTATTTTCTTTTGAATTTTTTTGTTTGCTTTATTATTAATAATATAAAATAAACTTTTTGATAATTTTATATCAGATATAGCAGAAAAATTGGGCAAAGTCTCTTGTCTCTTACTTATCTTTTCCACGTTTTAACGGATGAATAAATAAATGCATTTATTTACTTTATCGTAAATGTTATAATGTTCATTAACTTTAAATAAAATTAAAAAAAAAATTAAATAAATAAAAACGATTTGTTTACAATTAACAAATATCTTCAAAGACTATCAAATCCTTTTATCAGTGTGTATTAATTTTAATTTTGATATATAATAATATATTTAATTATTTTCATACTCTAAGGCATAATAACTTACAACACCTGTATTGTTATTCTAAAGGGACTTGTCGCAGAATAAATAAAGACATTATTATTATTATCTTGTTCTTTTTCTAGGTTTCTACCGGAGAATGAACCTACCCCGACATAAGTCAAGGGTTAGGCTAGAGTTTGTATAATGATGAAATACATTTACTAACTATGGATATTAATTATTGAATATTGGACAACGGATATCAATTAGTTTTAACAAAATTAAAATTAAGTTTTAATAAAATTATTCTTAAAATAATGGTATATAACCATAAAAATAAATATTAATTAAAATATAAATCAGAAAAATAAAAATAATTAAAGCCTTTTCCTAAGATTAAACTATTCATTCATTTGAAAATAACAAAAATATGGATTGTAAAAAAAAGACAAGTGTTTAAATGTTGAAAAAGGTACAAATACAAATAGAGCCCAGCTTGGCTATAAATTACAATATTATGATTTTAACAATTTATGTACTTATCAGTTCAAAAATAAAATAAAAATAAAATTTACTAACACATTCTGGTTTTAAAAACATAAATAACAGATTAAATATAAACAATTACTGGTGCTATGATAGAAACAATAAAAATAAATAAACAAAATATCACTTTAAAGATGATCTAAAAACAAACACTTAATAGAAAATAGTCTATGATAAACAATTTAGCACTTTTTGAACTCCCATCATGTGTATTATTACTTTATGTAACTTATCTACACTGTCGATATTGAGTATAGATTGGATACTTTGGTTATCAGAAGATTCTAAGATGAAGTGTTGAAGAAATCGATGTCTATATTCATTGTGTGCTGGACAGTGAAGGGGAATGTGATGTAGACTATTGTAGATAAATTTATTGCATGATATACAGGTTTCTTGTGACTTGAACAAAAAAGTGTTTTTTCCATAGATTCTGAAATGTTCTGGATTAGCAATTTCTTTATATGAACTTTGAATGTGAGGTACATTTCGGGGTCAGGAGCATTGTAACTGCATAGAATTCTATATAAGGGTAGTTAGTTGAATTTAGAGTTCTTTGAATGTCGGCCGAGAAATATTGGTTATGTGCTTTTTTCAGTATGTCGTCTTTGTATCAAAGAAGTCCGTTTGAATGGTGAACAGTAAGCTCTCCTGCAAAGGTATTTTGCTCGGCTATTGCTCTAAATTGGGACACCCAATTGAAGTCTATGCCAGGCTTAGCCTTGTCTAATGATTTAAGTCTATTAAAACAAAGTTTTGGGAGTCGCTCTTCTGGCATAAACTCGAGCTTGGACCATAGATTTGTCATATTTATTATCACTTTCATGCTTAATGGTTCTCTTCCTGTTTCGAGATGGACTATATAATTTGGGGTATTCCTGGGCCAACCAAATAGGCGCTTTAAAAATTTAAGTTGGACCGTTTCGATTGCCTCAAGATAATTGGGGGTCCATCCTTAAGAAGCGTAAAGCAATGTTGATGAAACCCATTAAGTCAAATCAAGCTTATTTCGTTTCCCAAGGGTCACTTTTCCCTTTTTTCAGTATGTCTATGACTCTTGCAGATGCCACTGATGACTTATGAGTTAAGTGTTCACATGCTTCTTTAAATTTTCCGGATGATGTGAAGGGAACTCCCAAATAAGTATGCCTTTTTGTATATTCCAATTTCTTATCATGCCAGTATAACGGTTTGAGCTGTTTAAGCCTTGGAGATTTATGAAAGACAAGAGTTTTGGATTTGTTTACATTTAATGCAAGAGAATTGTTACTGCAATACTCCTGTAATATTTTTATGTTCTTCTGTGCTCCATGCCAACTATTACTTAATAAGATGATAGAAATTTGGGTCACCTCGTGTGAGGTATCTATGCTTACACCTGGTGCTCCTTTGTCATGGAAGAATTGTAATATGTCGGAGATTAATAGCCAAAACAAGGTTGGGCTCAGACTTTCGCCTTGTAAAAGTCCTAAGGTGATGTCAATATCATCCAAAAGTTGTTCGTTAACTGAAATTTGGGTTGCTGCATTGTAGCACAGCATTTTAATAATTTTGACAATTTTCCTCCGATTCCTAGAGTAATACTACTGTGATAAAAAAGTAAGGTGAATTTGTTTATAAAATGTAAATTCTTTATTTATTCTTCCTAATCAATTTCATCCCCTTCAAAGAAATCCACGTCCGATAAAACGCACTTTTTCTAATGCTTTTTCCAGTCCTCGAAACAGTCGGAATAGTCTTTTTTCAGTATAGCCTTCAAGACCTTCTTCGATTCGGTTTTTAACTCCTCAATCTCGCCAAAACGGCGTCCCCGCATTGGCCTTTTGAGTTTGCTGAATAGCCAGAAGTCACATGGAGCCAAATAAGGCGAATACGGTGGTTGCGGAACAATATGAATCGAGTTTTTGGCAAAAAAGTCACAAAGAACTAATGCAGTGCGAACCGGTGCATCATCCTGATGAAGGAACCAAGAGTTGTTCGCCCATGATTCCGGCCATTTCAGGTAAATGACGCATAACGCTCAAATAATATTCTTTGTTGACAGTTCGGCCCGGCGGAAGGAATTCATAGTGAACCACACCACAATAATCAAAGAAAACTGTCAACATAACCTTGATTTTCGACTGACTTTGCCGTGGTCTTTTCAGTGTTGCTTCACCTTTTATATCGATATTCGCTGGATTGGTCGGTGGTTTCAGGGTCCTATGCGTAAATCCAAGTCTCTTCTTCAGTAATAATGCATTTCAAGTGGTCCTGATAGTCAGGCAGCAAAATTTCACACACATCAACACGAAGCTTTTTTTCCAAAAAAATTGAGCAATTTTGGCACCAATTGAGACTTGACACGTTTGAGACACAAATCATCCTTCAAAATGGTTTGGGCTGAGCCAAATGATATTCCAACACTATCAGTGAGGTCTCTAATTGTCAATCGACGATTTTCAAGCACTAAATCTTTGATTTTTTGGACATGGCCCTCGTCGGTAGACTTTGATGGTCATCCAGAGCGCGGTTCGTCTTTAACACGTTCTCGGCCTGCTTTGAACTCGTACCACTTATTAACGTTTTTGTGCCATAGTTTGATCACCAAAGGCCTTCCGCAACATTTTCATCATTTGTCCGCACAAGAATATTCGCAACCAAAATTTAACGCAAGTTCTTTGCTCAACAAAATCACCCATTGTAAAAATCGAAAAATTCACTTTTGGTTGTTTACAAAAACACGTGTAACTCGGAGATAATCAAACCTTTTGACAAATAGACGCTTGGCAAATGTTATAGACAGTCCTACCAACCTAGGGAAAAAAAATTACCTGTCTTCCTAATGCCTGGGAGTTTTAAATGACAATTTCACCTTATCTTTTCACAATTTCACCTTTTTGATCACAGTAGTAAGCTTTCTCCAAAGGAGTCCGTGATTAACTGAATCGAAGGCTTTTTTGAAGTCAATGAACGTGGCATATAGATATCTTCCTCCCATTTTGAATGTTATTCCGATTAATGTCGAAAGAGTGAAGATATGATCAATGCAGCCTCTTCTGTTCCTGAATCCTGCTTGCTCTTCGGGTATTAGATTCTGAGAGTCCGCCCATAGCATTAGTCTCCTCGCAATGATGCCTTTAAATAATTTGATAGAACAAAAACTTTAAACAATGCAAAACAATAAGAATTAAAAAAACAACATCTATTATGGAATTGAGAAAAGACGACCTGTAATGATGAATTGAAAGGGATCTATAGTCCTTCATGCTTATTACACAGATATATATATATATATATATATATATTAAGTAAAAATTAAATCTATAGTTTAATATTCCTTCCTTAACCATGCCTCATTAGCCTCTGTGATTTATGTTGCTGCTTTTTTATCATTTTCTTCTGCCATTAATTAAAGGGTTGGGATTTTCTTTTTAAAAAATTCTTTTTAGATTTATGTATACGTAATTGAAAGGTTTTCAATTACTATTACCATATTCAATGATGATTTTTCTAACACTTTTATCTTATCACCTGTTTGATCTATAATTTCAATTTTTTACTATAGAGATAATACATTAAATTTTTATTTTGCCTGTTTTATCTTCAATGCAAATAGAACAACACTAAAGTAAAGCTAAAAGTTTAGAGAAACATTTGCATTTTATTTTATAATTAAAATAATAGCAGTAATGTAAAAAAAACAAAAAACAGTTTTAGTATCTGATTTACATTCTCATTCTTCTAGATTAGGGAAAAATCTGAGCGTTCTGTCCCTATGTCTGGAAGAAGAAGCACTGAGTCAGGAAGGTCTCCAGGAAGCACCCCTGGATCAGCACCTTCATCAAGACCTGCTTCAAGAAGTGGAAGTAGACCTGGGAGCCGACCCATATCAAGGCATTCTTCTAGTCTCTCACTAGCTACGAGTGGTCAGTACATTAGATATGTTGATACTAAATTTACATATGTAATTTATTTACTGAAAGCATGTGTCCTTGTAAGAAATGTTGATTGAAAATGTTATTTACATTTAGCATCATACATATTTGGAAATAATTCCAAAATATGCTTAATCATATTAAAACAGACAAAATTAGATAATATTAAAACAGAAAAAAAAAATCCAAAGTTCCCTAACTTGAATAACATTACTTCTTCTTTCTCTCTTTCCCTCTCTTCAGCAAGAAATTGAAAAAAAAAGTTTTTACTGTGCTTGTTTTTGTAGAAGAAGGAACACCGTCACGCATTCCAAGATGGTCTCGAGGGAAACCATCTGTTAATGGATCTGGAACCAGGTATGGTTTGTTTTATCAGTAGTAACATTTATTATAGGCTAGTCAGTATAGGATTTCTGTGATATAAAAAATGGAACACCAGATTTAATTTTTGAACTTGTTTATATGGGTACATAAAAGTAAAAAAAAAAATCAAAAGTTTTAGACTTTTTTTGCTTTTTGCCTCTAGTTCCTATACTTTATTTTAAAAAAAAATAAACAAGAATTAAAAGAAAAAGAATAAAGAATATTAATTCCCTTGATAAATTTGTACCACAACATAGTATTTTGGTTAAGTGGCATCATAAAAAACCACCATCATCAAAATTTGTCCTGAGAAAATGGATTGATTCTTTTGGAAGATGGAAATGAATTCTTTAATAGAAAAACTCATTGGATTTGTAAAGCATCAAATGTAGCTATTAAATATTAAAATTCTAACTTTGGTCAAATGATAAGTTGTATATTAGAGAAGAAATTAGCTGACTGGAACTTCTAATGTAAGGATAAAGATAGTTGGGGGTGCAGTCAATTGAAATTTCCTTGTAGCCGCTCGGTATATTTGCCCTGAAGATGACCTACAAAGTGAAGGAAACCCTTCCACATTTGGGGTGAAGGGTTTCCTTTATGGTAGAGAGGTTCGAAAGCAATAAATTTGTATCTTTTTGGCTGGTGTTTGTTAATAAAAGATTCCAAATATATTTTGGGTACCATAACTGGATATTAAACCTGTACCACTACAAGCCGTGAACGGGTCTGGGGTTCAGTACATGGTAGAGACTGTACTGTTTCATGGACAACGGTTCTGCAACGAGGTGACTTATCCTAGGTCACGCTCAACCGTCGGATTTTTCCCCCTTATTTTGGAAACCCTATTTTTATAATAGTTTATAGAGGCTGGGTGAACCCCAGGAGGGTCCTAGATCCTATATGATCCATCTCCCGCTGCAAACAGAATAAATAAAAGCACTGCCTGCAGCGGGATTTTAACTAGGACTTCCGGCATGGCAACTCAGTGCTCTACTCCGCACACTCCGCTCCCTAATTGGATATTACAATGTCCAATTCTTGGCATACAACTTGACAAACCAATCATTAACAAATCCTTTTCTATCATCTTATTAAAGAAAATATACAAAATAAATAACGATATTTGTGCATTCATCAAATTTTGTTCATAACTTGATATTAAAAATTAAGAGCTCCCCTGTCCTCAAGTGGGGTGGCAACCCTCACTGGGCGAAGTTGAAATAGGGGTGTGAAAAAATGATATAAAAAACTGAGAATAAGCCTGCTGCTGATTTAATTTAATGTGTCCAACCCCCATGGCAAAACAGTAAACAGTTTAAAAGTTATTACTGATTTTAAGTCATCATCATCACCAGCACTATAACCCGGTGCAAGTCTTGGCCGCATCAAGTGCCTCCATTCTTCTCTGTCGTGCGCCAACATCTGCCAGGCTCTTGAGTAAACTAGTTTCTGGGCATCCTCAGTTATGGCGTCCCTCTCTTTCTCTTGCCATTTGTACATCAATGGTTATTTGGTTTGTGACCTATCATCCATTCTCCCAATATGGCCTCTGCCCACCGAAGTCTTAACATTCTTATAAATCGAGCCATATCTGCCTCCTTATAAATTTAGTAGAGCTCTTCATTATGCCTAATTCTATATTGGTTCCCATTCTAAGCAAGGCCTAATATCCTTCTCAGAATGTTTCTTTCAAAAACCTGCAGGCTATTGGCACGAGCCCTTATCACGAGATAAAGGCCATGTCTCAGAAGCTTATGTTAGCACCGGGCGAATTAATGATTTGTACAAACATACTTTGGTCCCTCTAGATACTAAATTGATTTTTAGTATTTTTGCCAGACCAAAAAAGAACCTGTTTGCTACTGTGATTCTCCTCTGTACCTTTAGGGTGGGCCTATTATCTGTACTCACTAAAGATCCTAGGTACACAAAATTATTTAGGTATTGAAATACCCTCGGAAAGTTATTGTGGATGGTGGTGGCAGTAGGGGATTAGCAATCTTATATTTGGTCTACACTTGATTGATTTGCATATCCATTTTCTCTCCTGCGTCCTCTATTACAAGGAAGACATATTTTAATTCCTTTTGTGATCGAGCTATAATTTCTTGCATAGGCCAAAATCTTTGTAGATTTATTGAGTAGAGTCCCTTGTCATCATGAACATCTACGACAAGTCTCCCTGTAATCTGATGACACTTTGATCCCATCATTAGTAACCTCGTAAGATAGATCAATTGAAATGGGAGGTTCATTTCTTCCATTGCCTGAAACAAACTCTCTCTGATGACACTATCATATGCACTGCTAAAATCGATGTACAGGCGATGTTTGGTAATATTGTATTCTCGCATTCTTTCGAGGAGGACCATGAACACAAAAATTTGATCAATAGTTGATTGTCCTCTCATAAAACTACACTGATATGCTCTTATCATTCTTTCTGCTTGACTGATTTTAGCTTTAAAAAAATTTTGGCTATACTATATATAGTGTCTTGTAAGTCACCTAAATTATTATTAATCAATATAAAGCAACTTATTGTTGTAACTCAGTATAATTTAAAACGTATGAAGCTAATACACAAAAATTTACTGTATCTTTTTTGTATGTGTGGTATTTGTGCATTCAGGACCCAAATTCCTGAGTCTTCGTCATCTACATCGTCTATCAGGTGAATATTATAGAATGTTGTTTATATATTGGTTTCTTTCCCCTCCTAAGTTTTTAATCAAACATTTTTATACAATGGAATATATTTCAATTTTTATTTTTTAAAGCAGTCGAAGCTTCTCAGGTTCAAGTATCCCAAGGCCTATAAGGTAAAATTGAAGTTTGTAGTGTTCCTATGTTTTTAGTAGTTTATTTGTGTTATAGAGATCTCCTTGTTACCTCATAAACTCCCTTTTATGTGTTAATATGCTGAATGTTATGAAATTTCCCCAAATACAGATACTTGTTTGCATTATTTTAGTGCTTGGTTATTTCTTTAAACTTGATTGATTTATTATGTAGCAAAGCATGTTTTCTGTTAAGAGTTGAACCTGTTTTATTACATGCATAACTGTAATTAATTACTATAGAATTTTAGCCAACTGAATCATCACTTGCTTTATATGTTCTATTATACAGTATATAACAATGGGTACTACTTAGTTATATTAATAGTCTCATTAGTAGAAAATAGCTACCTCATAGAAGATGAAAGGATTTGCTTCTGAAATTGTTAATCTAGATGGAGAAAAGGAAACCCTGTGATTAATGAGGAGAATTCCTCGTTTGAGTTCATTTTGCCAAGATAGAGTTTTATAAATTTTGCAATTGCCTAACATCCTGTGTGTGTCTTCTAAGGATTTGCTTTCCTCCTTCACTACTAAAAATTTTAGAGGGTTAAATATTTAATTATCTACTTTCTGGATTACCAGTTTTAATTTAAAATTTGCACTTTATGACTAATTAAAAATTGCAAGGTTATAAATTTAATTTTGATCTGAGTAAATCACTTAATCACATCTTAAATTTCAATCCTTCAGAGGTTCACAAGAGAGGTAGGAAAATATCACAACAGTTTTTATCTAAAATGTTAAAGATAGTGGAGAGACTACATTTAATCTTTGGTTAGTCTAGGTGTCTTCAAAAAATTGTATGAAAATAAGCAGAACTTATTTATTATAGCCAATGCTCCGTCCCAGCTGTTGATGTTTTAATTTTGTTTCTTTCAAAATCCAAGATAATATTTTTTTTTTCTTTCTGTTATTGATAATTTTATAGAAAGAGAAAAAAAGATTCCCCACCTTAATGGATCTCTCAATAGCTGACTACATTTAGCTTGGAGGCATGTTTTGTGGAATTCTGCGTGAGCTTCCATTGTATTTTCATGAGTTAAGTTTTAGAGAAACCTTTCCCTTAACTTTTTACGGTTATTAGTAACATCCACACCTTCCTCGGTGAACAGTTTCTTATGTTTCTTCTTTGTACCAATTTTTTTAATACCTATATGTATGTTCATTCGTTTTCAATGTATACCATAAACTCCCTTATCACAATGTAATTTTCCATACTTCCACTTTTTAATTTGTCTCCTAACTTCTTCTTAACCTCACAAATACTTTCCAGCTTTTTGACCTGCAGTCACTTGGATACTTTCTTGGTATGAAATATAGTTTTTCGGTCATCAGGAAACAAAAGTAGTTTCAGCTTCTGACATTAATTCACACTGTCAGATGGTTGTCACTGCCCCTATATTGTATGTTCCGTAAGATATTGTCAGTTTAGTTGACTGCTTGTATATCTGCTGAATGCCACATTAGGAGTATCAGTTTTTGTGGGAAAAAAAATCTGTTATAGCGGGCGAAGATATTCATGGTCTGTAGTGTCTAGCAGGGAAAAAAATATATGTTTCTGTTTCAGGGAATAACTGTAGTTTCTATTTAAGGTTTTTGACTGACTATCTGTCTCTATATGGTTATCATTTCTGCTTTGAATTCCATGGCATGTGCAGAAGCTTATGATAATTAAAAAAATTATCTCTTTAATTTTAAGAACATTTAATTTATCTCTTATTTTAAAGAACAATAAATCATAATTTACAAAATTATGAATTACCATTA
Organism: Arma custos; assembly: GCA_037127475.1. Lineage (NCBI taxonomy): Eukaryota > Metazoa > Arthropoda > Insecta > Hemiptera > Pentatomidae > Arma > Arma custos. Next base: position 14,815,878 of record CM073761.1, read on the forward strand.
AAGTCTTAGCATAGCATTAATCTTTGTTTTAGATGTCTGATTAACAGCTTTTAAACTAATGAAATTAGTTATTTAGAAAGAGTGTATAATATTTACCACAAGGGGTAACTGTTGCATGCAGTTGCCTGGAGAGCAGCGTCCCTACTGTCTCCTGAGCTCAATGAACCATGCACAATCACCAGAACAGTACACCCACACTTACACTACACGCATTCATTCACAACTGACAGACAGAGGCACAGACAGTACCCACCTTAGAGCTACTTTCCCTAAGTGCACTTTCTGCTCTAGAGCAGATATTAAAGGGAATGTTCAGTTTCCTTTTAGGGGCAGCCCCCAACTGAACTAGGATGAGGCAGGCCGATTAGTTTTCATTAATACCGAGGATCAGTAATCACTAATACAACGTTTCCCCACAAGGAGGTGCACAAATATACTAAAGAAGAAAGAAAGAATCCATTATCGATGATATACTGGTCAAAAAAGAAAGCCTAAAAGATGTCCTAGACGTAAGAGGAAGTTACCACTATTTAAAGAAACCGGAAAAAATATGAAGTGGAGAAGAATCGACAACCACAAGGAAAAGAAACACAGCTAGGGAATCTACAAATTTCTTTAGGTTAAAAGAGACAGAGATGGCCATTTATTTCCAGTAAGAAATAGAACGAAGGGCAAGAGACTTGAATTACTTATGGGAAAGTGATGACGTTGAAACTAGTTGGAAATATTTTAAAAAATCCTGTTGGAAGCTGCTGCCTTAGTTTGTGAAAAGAGTAAAACCATACCTGGTTACAAAAGAACCACCTGGTGGAATGAAGAAATCAAGAGTGCTATCCTAGAAAAGACACTACTGTGGAGAAAATATCTTGAAAACAGATCCCAAGAAAACTACGAGCATTGCAAAAAGAAAAGAGTTCATTCTTATAATTTTTTCCTTTTTTCAACTGGATTTATTTGAATTTCATCTTCAAGAAATAATAAAAAAAATCAGCTTCCAGTCATAATTCTTTTATTGTTTTATATAAAACGTTTCGACATCATTGTGTCATTTTCAATTATTTGTTCCTATGCATTCTACCACTTTAAAATAAAATAATAATAATTACAATAATATAAAATTTGTTTACATAAATGTCCAAAAATAATTTACTATGAGTATAAATACCTGGAAAGTCAGTCTCTTTATTTTTAAAAATTATTTTTAAGGAGGTCTTTTATTCTCCATAGTCAAACTTGTATTCCATTACATTAAAACCAAACTCTGATCCTTGAACCATCTAATCCCTTATTCTTATTTTTATCAGTTATTATAGGAGGCAGATTATCTGTAAATATATCTGGTATAGTACTAAACTACATTATTAAAGATAGCCTACAAAAATTAAACAACCCCCCTATGTTATTGGTAAAGTACATAGATGACATTTTAATTATCACAAATAAAAATAATTTGGAAAATTTTAGTAAAATCCTAAATAAACAAAATAAAAATATAAAATTTACACAAGAATTGGAAAATAATAACTCAATAAATTTTTTAGACCTTACTATCATAAGAAAACAAAATAATACCTTAAAACAAAATGGTATAAAAAAGATATCACCTCCAATAAATTACTTAATTATTATTCAAATCACCCGAGACATCAAATAAAAAACATAGCATCAAATCTAATAAATAGATCAATAAAATTAACAGATGTAGAATTTTTAAAAGAAACGAAAAACAAAATATTCAAAATCCTTCTTAACAATGGTTTTCCAATCAAACTAATAAAAGATTTATGGCATAAACAAATCAATTTAAATATAAAAGATAATCACTTACCTATAAATATAAAAAATAAATTAAATGCTAGTTTCTTATCCAAGTTTCTTAAATGCTAAAGAATCTACTAACTTTTCAAAAATACATAGCCAAAATAATGCAATAAAAATTAAACCTTCTCAATCCAAAATAACTAATTTTTTTGTAAAAGAAACTAATAACATAGATCCACTTATAGACAATGATAAAATTAATATAGTAACAGAAGCACAAGATATAGAATTAAAACATAATAAAATTAAATATAATAGTATAACCTATATCAGAGGCTTATCAGAAAAAATCGAACCAACTTTTAAAATTTATGACATACCAGAAATGAAGATAGCACACAAAACAAGAAACCCAATCAAAAACATTATAACAAGTCAAAAGGATAAGATACCAATTATGGAAAACAAAAATTTAATATACCAACTTACTTGTAATAATTGTGATGGAATATACATTGGACAAACAAGTACACACTTAAAAAACAGAATATATCACCATCAAAATAACATTAAACCTAAAGCTAAAACAAGTACAGCATTATCAGCACATTGTAAAAAGGAATTGCACACTTTTGACTTCGATAAGCCTAAAATTCTACATAGAGAAGATAATACTATAAAAAGAAAAAATTTAGAGGCTCTATTTATAAATGATAAATTAGAAAATGCTGTAAACGATAGAAAAGAGGCAGGAGAAATTAGCAAGTTATACTCATCCATAATTTTTAAAATTAAAAAATAATAGATCATAAGAATACTTAAATTTTTAAGTTTAATTTTACTTTATTAATGTACTTTTTAGAACATAATTAGTTATAATTTGTACTAAAGTCTAATAACTGATAAAAATAAGAATAAGGGATTAGGTGGTTCAAGGATCAGAGTTTGGTTTTAATGTAATGGAATACAAGTTTGACTATGGAGAATAAAAGACCTCCTTAAAAATAATTTTTAAAAATAAAGAGACTGACTTTCCAGGTATTTATACTCATAGTAAATTATTTTTGGACATTTATGTAAACAAATTTTATATTATTGTAATTATTATTATTTTATTTTAAAGTGGTAGAATGCATAGGAACAAATAATTGAAAATGACACAATGATGTCGAAACGTTTTATATAAAACAATAAAAGAATTATGACTGGAAGCTGATTTTTTTATTATTTCTTGAAAAAGAAAAGAGTTGAAGTAAAACGGATGGTTATGAATGCTTTTTTATAAATCAAGAAAGGATTTATCTCCAAGTCCTTAAAAGATAAAGATGTGGACACAGGATACATATTGACAGTGAAGAGTTTATATAGGAAAAACGTGAATGTAGTAAGATTCTCTAACAACACCTCAAAAGAATTTGAGACATCTGCGGGGATTCGGCAGGGTTGTAGTCTTATCCCACAACTGTTTATTGTGGTCGTGGATTCAGGCATCAAGAATTGTAATGAGAAATTCAGAAAGTTCTACCAAGGGCATTTCAATCTGACGCCACTAAATCTCTCTCTGCTAACGATCTCATTGTGTTAGCAGACCATGATAAAGATCTTAAGCACTATATTAGGATAGTCCAAGAAGATGTGAAGTCTATTAACAGGAGTGTCAACCCGCCAAAAACAAACGTAATGAGGATTGGAAAGAAGCTGAGCAGAGCTATGAGAGCGATTAAAATTAACAGCAAAATAATTGAATAGGTAACTTATTTCAAATATCTGGGAGTGCTCCTGCAGGAGAGTGGCTACATTGTGAAATAACAGAGTGCATTGGGGCAGCAAGAAGATTGTTCAACACTGTGATAAGAGGCTTCTTAAACCGCCAAGAGGTGGAAAAAAAAGACAATGATGGCTGTCTTTAAGTCTTTTTTTATTCCAATCATGACATACTCCTTGGAGTTATGGACTCTTAACAACCACAGATAAATCACGACTTCAGGCTACTGAAATGAGATTTCTTAGGAAGGTGGAAGGGAAGACCAGAAGAGATTGAGTGCATAATAAATCAATAAGGACACATCTCCAAACAGTTCAAGTCACTAAACTAATAGAGCAGAACTGGCTCATATGGTTTGGACATCTGTTACATATGGAACAAAGCCGCTTAGCAAAATGTGCATACAATGCAAGAGGGGAGTTTGAGGAAGACAAAGACTGCAAGACACTGCTTAGGCGATAGGCTTAAAAAGGCTCATAAAATATTATGACAATGGTGATGATATATAATATTGTAACATTAAATGCATTATAATAGGGGTGAAACCTGCACTACCGTTTTCTTAGAAACTTTATAGTTTAAGACCCTTTGTTGGTTGTAGCGGTACTTTTTTTTTTTTTTTTTTATATAGTATTATTAAAAGTATATAAATGAATTCCTTCTATACTACATGGAAATAAATTTTGAACCAAGAAGAAACTAATATCAATACTTAATTTTTTAGAAAATGAGACTTTAATATGTATGAATACATGCTTTTTATTCTTGATATATGTTGTAATTAAATATTTAAATATGAAGTTTTAAGGCTACTACCTACATTTTTTTATTAATATAACACACTTTGTCTCTTAGCATTATTTGGCATGATTCTTCTTTCGTTTTGGCCATCTAACCACGTTATTCCAACTGCTTTCTCTGTTGAACTTCAAAATTAGCCCAGTACCATTGCTTGAATTCTCGATGTTCTCGCCTCCTTTCTTCAGTCCACTTCTTGCCTGTTTTAGGCTTTTCTTGGAAACTCCTTCATCTTCAGGAGTTAGCTCCCAAATATCGTCCGGTGAAAATCCCACTTCTTGTTAATCTTTGTCTACTTCAGTGAACCATGCCCCATTTTTTTTCCCATGCCCCATTGGTTTTCTTTCCATGAAACTAAGTGAAGATCTTGTTTGTCAATCTTCTTGAGTTCATTCGTGTCATATGGCCATCAATGTAATTCTTTTCCTCATCAAGTCAGTTATTTTTTCAGTTTGGGTATATAACTCATGGTTATGTTTTCTCCTGTATTCACCGTTTTCTTTTACCGGACCAAGGATTTTTCTTAGAATTTTCCTTTCTTTCACTTCCAGTTTTTCCATTAGTCCTTTCCTATGCATTGCAAGGCACTCGGCAGCATATAAGGCCTCAGGTTGTATGACTGTCTGGTAGTGTCTTATCTTGGCGTTCAGGGATATTGATCTCTTGACGTAGACCTCCTTACTTAGATTATATGCTATTTCCATTTTCCTAATGTGCGACTCGAAAGCTGCCTTTTCAGAGATGTTGGGTTCTATCTACTCACCAACATATGTTTCAGCTTACCAATCTTCAAAAGGGGTTCACATTAAAGGTAGCCAAGAAGTTTCGATGTTTGTACTTGAAACTTTACTGGAGTCTCCAATATCTGGGATTGGTTACCCAACTTTCCATTGGGTCGCTCGGCTTAACAGGGGCATCTAATGTAGGTTAGGCTATTTGAATTCTCTTGATGAATTCAATAGGTTATTGTTGCTGATGATCGGCAATGACGCATTTCACTCCCTTTTGTATAAAGTTTCTCTTACAACCACCTTAATCATGAGCTTGCTGATAATGCTTTATTGTAATATTTATACATCCAACATTCATGGTCGGGTATAGTAAATTTATTACGATACAGTATTTATTAAATTTCCTTATTTCTTACAGAGATGGATAGTACTGCACTTAGCTGCTATTCTGGTACGATGTTGGTTTCCTTCTGTGGCAGATAATTAATTATTCTTTATTCCGTTATCAGCACTGTATTGACCCTGATGGGTCAGTTGATCCTCCTGGGGTTCACTCAGCCTCTATAAAGTGGGTATCTTGAATGAAAGAAAAAGGCAGAGAATGAGCTTGGTCCCTGCCATATCATCCTTTCATCACTGTTGGTCTGGAAACTGTTAGGTCCTTAATGAGTACAGAACCCAATATTCTTAATGTTAGCCATTTTATTTTTGTTTTTTTAGTAATTATATAAATTTTGTTATTTATAAGATTCCATTATTGCAGTTAAAGATTTTTCATTGTAACATTGTTCCGTAGTAATACAGGATAAATTATTCATTAAGGAAATGGAATTTTATTTATATAAACTGATTATGTAAGCCGAGAGCCTGAGTTTATATCAACTTAAAATAACATATGTTCGCTTATACTTCCTTTTACTCATTTCAGAGTTACTTAATTTATCCCTTATCTCCGCCACCTTGTATATGTTTGAAAAGTATAACCTAGGTGTAGAAAGGTCGTGTGATATTATAGACATCTGCTATCAATATTTTTATTCATAAACATTATTAATGAATTTAAAAACATACAGGCTGGATTTCAACTAACGTTGTTGCTGCATTCTCAAAATTGATAAGGTGGCCCCATAAAACTGTCTGTCGCTAGGGCCTCTGTAACATGAGACAGAGGTTATACTGTAGGTTATATGGGGGCTTCTCTATAGAACATAATCTGTGTCTAAATATTGTCATTACAAAAACACATTTTTAGAGTTATCTTATTCTATATGTGGGATTCTATATTCTATATATGTACATGGGCATTATTGGAAAACATATTTATTAGCATTAATTTTTATACATTTTGCACTTGTCAATTGTTATGTTTTAGCTAAGCATGTGTCTCTGATCCTAGCATTTGCTCAGTATCCTTAATGTTTTTTCATTTTTTTTTTTTTTTTTTACAGCATACCAGTATTTTTCCTCATGAATTATAGTAATTGATTTCTGTTCCAGGTCTCCAGCTGGGAATAAAACTCCCACAGCAAGAAGGGAATCCTTTAAGCTGTAAAATAGAAAGCATTTCAAATCATTATTGAGGATTTGAAAATGTTGTCCTGATTTGTTATTAAAAAAATTAATTAATTAAAAATCAAAAATAATATTAGTTATTAATAAATAAAAGCAAAATTATTTATATAATTTTTTTTTTAACAAAAGATTATAAAGACCTAATAATAATAATTTATTATGTATTTAATACATATTTAATAATTCTTGCATGTATATTTGTTAATTATAAATAATTTTCTGAGTGCCATCTCAGCCGAATTCATATATTAAAACTGTTGTAAATAATTTATTCTAAATAATTTTTTGTTAATACTGTATTAATTATATATATTATATTGATAAAAATGAAAGTTTAATATCAAATAAACATTTAATTTACTTACAAATGAGTTTATTTCTTCTATCCATTCATTTGAGCACAATTAAAAAAAAATGACTTGTGATATTTAATGGTTGAAGTATAGCAATCTCCACACATATATTTAGAAGTAGCTTGTTTAAGGATGAGGCACACAAGGCAATAAGAAATAAAATATGTTTTATTTTATTTATATTTCTTTATTGATCACACCCCTAACCAAGCTCTTCCTAATTAGTATTCTATAACCTTATTAAGAAAAGGAAAAATAATTGTGAGAAAATAAGTCATAAATTACTTAATAACAGATTTATTCTATTTTGGAGAAGAAGCTGTGACAGATCAAAAAGTATTGTCTATTTTATGATATCTGAATGGCGTAATATGCCACAGGAATAAAGTACTGTGCTATGTCTAATATATATATAAAAAAAAAGTGACAGGTTTGCTTGTAGCAACTACAGAGTTTAGTTCTCCCTACTTCTTTTGCTTTAAAGTACCATCAGGGGGGATTAACAATCCACTTAGGTGGAGAGACTGGTTGGAGACTACCAAAGCGATCTGGCAGATGTACTACTGATCACATTTTCTTATTAATGATAATACCAAAATGTATGCATTTAAAATATCTATCAGTGCCATCTACAATATTTGTATATTGGTTATCTAGAAAATAATGCAGGATTTTGTTTTCTTTAAGATACCCCAACAATTAGTAAACTGTTTCTGTTTGTTGGACTTTCGACTTCTATCAATGTAAACACTTATTAATTATTTTTCAAACAAAAATGTCTGTTTACCTCTGCAACATTTTACTACTTGGAAATAGAATTATAAAATGTCAAAGCTTGATTTTGATTTTTGTATAATTTTGTTTTAAGAGGTCGAACTCAGCTGGAACAAGATATATCAAGTCTGGGGCGAAGACAGTGTAAGTGATTTCATTAATCAAAGAGAATTCGAGAGGTAGACTTGAGACTAGAAGATCTGCCAGTCTACTCTCATATGCGTGGAAGAAGTTCTGCACATAATAAAATTACCTCTAAAATAATATTGCAATTTATAATGTACATCTTGCAACTGTTAGAACAATAAAGAAGGCTAAAATACGTTATAATTAACACAAAAGTTCTATGTTTCAATAAAGAACTATGTAATCAATTAAAAATAATAAAATATGTTTTTGTCTTACAAAGTTGTTAACATATTGTGTTATGAAAGCATAAAAATTAGGAGGATAAAGGAGAAAAAATAAATAATTTTTGCTAATTATTATTAATTGAATAGTTTTGTAATATATAATATTAAAATAAGTAAAACGTACCAGGATGTATTGTCTTGGAGTAACAAATATTATACCAAACAGGAAATAAAAATACCATTTTTTCTGTGTTACTAATTTGCTAATGTTTGACATAATATTTCAAAGCAAATGTTATGAAAAATGACAACTGTAGTTATAAAAAAAAATTAGCGGTATTTTATCAAGCAACGTGTGAAATGTTATATTTTAAGTTGTCACAAAAAAAAAATACAAATATATAAATATTTATTAGTACTATTAAAATAGTTTTCATACTAGTAAACAACATTTCCTTTCAAAGGAAGATTTTACGGCGAATTTATGAACCTATTAGGGAGGGGGAAGCATGTAGAAGCCATACTAATGCGGAGCTGACGTCTGTTCCAGGCCCTGGAAGTGGTCAAAGTAATAAGGCTTGGTATGTTGCACTGGGCTGGCCATGTCGCCAGAATGACAAGTGTTAAAGGGCCCAGAAAAATAATATGATAGAAGAAAAGGTTCAGGGCTCAAGAAGAGTAGGGCGACCCAAGCTGCGATAGCTGGAAAAGTTCACTAAGGACTCCAGGAGTCTATTAAATGTCCGGAACTGGAAGGTCGTTGCACTGGACAGGGAGGACTGACGGAAACGTATAAAGAGGAGGCCAAGGCTCATTGATGGGCTGTAGAGCCATGCAAGAAGAAGAAGAAATAATATTCCAAAGCCAAATTGATATAATATGATAGTTATAGGTTGAAGGAATCAATAATCAAGTAATATGTATATGAAAACAAATATTCTTATGCATATGCATACACACACACACACATATATAAAGTATATATTTACATTATAGATTGAATATAGCAATAGGATTGTTTAAATAAATGAGAATAGATTTTGTATGTCCACTTTTCTATTAATAATAAGGAATAGATATGGATGTGCGAGGAGCCATTAGTCATGACTAGGAACTGTGGGGAGGAATGATGTACTGTCAAAGTCAAACGTATGGTTCAATGATAGTAGCTGGTCAGAAAGTTTGGAAGAAGTGCTGTTACAGAAACAAGTGGAATATTCATGTCGGGTGATGCGATGTTTAACGAAGATTTGGGTTTCGCCAATATAGAAAGAATTACAGATAAGAGATCGAAAAGTTTATTACGGGATTTTATGACATTTCGTAGGTTGGAAACTGAGGAGCCTGAGGATTTTTTATGAAGGGAAAGGGATCAGTGGCGTAACTAGAGTTGATTCATGGGGAGTTAACCCCCATCAGTCAACCACTCCAACATATTACTCCCTTCAAAAAAGATGTCTCGTAATATAGGTATAATATATATTATAGGTACTATAATCATGTAGCTAATAAATAGATTATAATTTTTTATAAATGTTATTTTGGAAGTTATAAATGCTATTTTTGGAAGGGCAATCAAGAAATAGCTTTTGAATGCAAGTAACCCTATTTATTGGTTACTATAACTTACTATACTTAATCGCATATGGAACTTTCTAGACCCATCTGGACATTACTTCTAGATTCTAAGAATTGTCTAAACTGTTCTTCTCACATTTGCAATCTTATTGATGCCACTACTGCCGCTATAATAATATAATTAATTGTAAATTAACAGTATTACGTTTTAGTTTGTCATTTTAGTGTACCTTTTATTCATTAAAATAACTGTGTTTGCACTTTCTTTGTTGGGTTTTCGGCATTATTGACTCTTACTTCTGTAATCCCGCAAAAATAACTTTGAAAAAGTAAAATCCTTCAAATTTTTTTTTTTTTTAATTGTTACTTACAATTTTTTTAAAATTTCTTCTAGGCAAAGGGGGGGTTACATCCCCAATAACACCTCCCCCCTCGTTACGCCTATGCCTTTTATTCATTAAAATAACTGTCTTTGCCAGTAGATATAAACGACGGGTTGTAGAATTGAGAAGTGTGGACTTCCCCCTTACTAGGGCGGGAGGGGGTATTACTAGGGCGGGAGGGGAAGTCCTTGGCGGTCATAATGCCACATTTGACAACGTCGCAAGGAATGTTGTAGATTTGGCACCATCGCATTGTTTACATTCTAGCTGTGCTAGGGGTGCCAATGACCTTTATACGGGGTCATTGACCTTGATACGTCAGAGTGTTCGCCGTCACCTACTTGCTCAGTGGGGCCATCTTCGAGTTTTTATTTGATCGCTTTGTTTACATTTGAGCTGCATTAGGGGGGGCATTGAACTTGTGACGTATGAGTCATCGCGGGGCATCTTTGAGTGTGCTTTTGTCAGCATTGTTTACATTTGAGCTGCAGTAGTGCGTAGAATTCTATAAGAAAAATGAAGAATGTCAACTCATCGAACCTGTGGTCAAATAAGCAGACTCCAAAAAACATTCAAAGTGATCGAGGAAAAGAATTTTACAATTCAAAGTTTAAATCTCTAATGAAACAATATTGCGTTAATCATTATTCCACTTTTCCTAATATGAAAGCTTCCATTGTAGAAAGGTTTAATAGAACAGGATATTGCATAATGTTGTGAAAGAAAAAAACACTCTTATTAGACATTTATTTATTTATTTTTTTAATCCTGTTACAACAAATGCAGTAGTGCGTAAAAATGACCTTGTGACGTCAGAGTGTTCGCGGGGCACCTCCTTCCTATGCCTTTCTAGGCGGTTGGGTTTATCTCCCGGATGATAAGGCGCTGTAGTGGTGGTTGTAAAAACGACCTTGTGACGTCAGAGTCATCGCTAGCTTCTGAGGGATTTTTATTATTTGTAAGTCTCAGACCGAACAAGGTGTCTTTTTTGTGGAGTAATAGTGCGTGAATGGGAAGAGTTTGACGATCCTTTATTAGATCATAAGAAATGGTCTGAAAATTGTACATTTATCAAGTATTTGGATCAACTGGAAAGCTTGCCATTAAAAATAGGTGATGTGATTGATGGTGAAGAAGAAAATAAAGAAAAAAGATATGGGTGTTGCTGATACTCGCAGGAGACTATGTATTTTTCTAAGTCAACTTAACGACTTGAAAAACTGGATATCATTGTTAAAAAAAAAAATAATGTGACAAAGCTTTGTAGAGACATTAAGAAAATCAACGACTCTCTGGACTTGGTAACCAAGAAGGCTGAACTCTATAAAAAAAAATGAAGAATGTCAACTCATCGAACCTGTGGTCAAATAAACAGACTCCAAAAAACATTCAAAGTGATCGAGGAAAAGAATTTTACAATTCAAAGTTTAAATCTCTAATGAAACAATATTGTGTTGATCATTATTCCACTTTTTCTAATATGAAAGCTTCTATTGTAGAAAGGTTTAATAGAACAGGATATTGCATAATGTTGTGAAAGAAAAAACACTCTTTTATTAGACATTTATTTATTTATATTTATTTGATTTTATTTACTACAATATATACTTATAACTACAATTACATATACAAATTAACAATTATATAACTAATGCAATGAATAATGGCCGTAAGGTAGCGTGTCTATATTGTTAATTGCTGAATGGCGTTTATCATCATATGGGGAAAGAGACTTTTTATTTATTAATACTGTTTGCACTGTATGTCGTTTTGATTGTATAATTTGAAATTGACTGTACATCGACTCGTAATTTCTTATAGTATCTAAATAATCTTGAAATGTGAATTCACGAACTGCGCATTTTTTAATCCCTTTGGATCGTTTTATAAGTAATCCATGTTTAGTTATAAATGAATACATTTTTGGTCTTAAGCCAACATATGTAACAATTGGATCTGCAGCTGTTTCATCTTTGAGCATTCCTACAATTTTTTTGTTTTTGTCAGAATAAGAACGATGCTCTTTCGGATAATTACTAGTATCGAAATAGTCTTTTAAATTGTTACTTATGTCATCGTATATATCTTCTGTATTAATAAGGTATAGAAGTGAATCGGTGTCTATATAACACAGGTTTATATTTTGCGGACCATAAGCTTTTAAGAATACAACATAATGTAATTCGTACATTAAAACTTTTGATAGTTCCAATATACTAAAACCAACATAAAGAGGTTTATCGAATACAATTTTATTCTTCTCTACCTGAACGGAAACTACATTTTCAGTGAAAATTATTCTCTCTTTGAAATTTGGCTTTTTAACTAGTTTGTTCAATGATTTTTTATTTGTAACAATTTTTAAATCTATTCGTTTTCTAACTTTTTCCATAAATTTAACGAAACAGGAGTTGTTCATGAGTTTAAAAAAATTCGATTCAAAAGGATTAGTTGACCTAGCTCTATGTTTGCTATTTAAATTTATGTATTTAGTGTTGAATTTAACGCCAAGATTTAGTGCTTGTTTCAAATTAATATAACGAACAATATAACGGGTTTTTGGTGTGAGTATAGTAAGTAACTTTTCTGTTGTTTTATCATTACCAGGCGGTTTTAATTTATAAGGTAATAAAGGTAGTTGACAGTGCAAATCGCCAGGGTAATCAATGTCGCTTCAGGGTAATCAATGTCTACATCGAGTATATAACCAACTTCAGAGTTGTCAGGAACTTTTAACACATCTAAATCTTCATTATGCCATTCAAAGTCACAATATGGAAGGAAACAGTTCATTGCAAAGCCGTATAAATTATTTACATCTTCGTAAATTTAGTAGTTAATGGGCTGATTTGGATCGTAATCATCTACATAATAATTATTTGCTTTGGCATAACGTTTGACAACTTGTGTAATGCCTCCTCAAAAGCCTTTTTCGATAAATAATACCATATCCATGTCTTTAATAATGTCCAATTCAATATTTGTCGTTTTTAACATTGCTTCATAACTGAGGCCTGGAAGAGACATAAAATAGGCTGGATCTAGGCAATATATATCTATACAGAGATTACGAAATTTTTCAAATATTTCACACAATAAAATTATGTCTGTTTGTGTATACATTTCAGTATATTCTTTAAAGTTATTTATATTAAACGTATTCCAAATGTTTTGCGCATGCTCATAATCAGACTCGGAAATATTTTCTGAAGTTAAGTTGCTGTAAAATTTCTCTATTGCTGGTAACTGAGTTTGTTCTAACCGCGGTAATGAATCTATGTAAGAGTAATGGTAAATTCCCTTTCTCGTTAACAATTCAACTTTCGTTTCGTCAGAAATCAACTGATGCAAATGAGGGAATGTAATTGAAAGACTTTAAGAACCTTTTTTCATGTTTTGCACTATGGTATCTAGGCTAACTGCTAAAAATTTATAACTATCTACAAATCTTATTTTAGTTTTGCAATCTTTAAATGTTTTGGAAAACTTATGTATTTTTCTGTATTACTTGGAACTACAGTAACATATCCTTCATATAGTTGAAATAGCAAATAGTATTTTTCTGTATTACTTGGAACTACAGTAACATATCCTTCATATAGTTGAAATATGAAAGCTCACCATTATACTGTTGTATCTCCGCATCAGTAAAGCATTCACTGTACCTCTTGGGAAGAAAGCGCTCTCCTCCTCTTCTTTCAGCCTCTATAATAGCCTCCACTCCTTGGCCGTGTTCAGTTGTTTTAAACCGCAACTCCAATATTGAATAGCACACCCCCTCATGTAACTCTCCTATGGGTTTATAGGATATAAGACCGTTTAATCTTTTCAAAAGAGACATCTGCAATGTTTATAACAATCAGATTGTTGTCATCATGTTAAGATTAGTTAAAACAAGTAGCTATAGCAACTTACGTTTAAGCAGCGGACAGCACAACACGCAGGCGAGACTGAGTGACGAAGTGCCAGTGGCTGAAGAGGGAACGCTTCTAAAGACTTGGAATAGGAGGTATCATGACCATACATGGGCACGGAAATATAGAGAACTGCAAATGTAACTATTTAACTGACGGTACAGATATTAATTGCGAAAATACGACTCCGCAAAATGTGACTCACAGACAAGGGTGATTATTCACGTTTATATTGCCTCCGTAAGACAATCTCACTTTTCTTATTTTGTCCTGTTGTCTGCTATAGTGCAATGTCAACCTTATCATCCGTTAGATAAAATCGCTGAGCAAATAATTGAAAACGGGTAGGTTGCATCGCGATGACTCATGCTTTGACGGAACTGTCATCACAAAGTATGACCATATATGGGTATGGAAATATAGAGAAACGAGAATGCAACTATGCGAATGTGACTCACAGACAAGGGTGATTATTACCGTTTATATTGCATCCGTAAGACAATCTCACTTTTCTTATTTTGTCCTGTCGTCTGATATAGTTCAATGTCAACCTTATCATCCGTGAGCGGCCCCGCGAAGACTCTGATGTCACAAGGTCGTTTTTACGCCCGTATTACAGCGCCTTATCATCCGTTAGATAAAGCAAAACTAGCTGAGCAAGGCATAGAAGGAGGTGTCCCCGGGAACACTCATATGCTCTGACGTCACAAGGCCAATAGGTGTTGTCATTCTTTGTTTTCAATATTTCGACTGGCTAGCCAGATTTATGATAATCAATAGAACTTTATTAGTATCTATATTTTACAAACATTAACTTATTTAAAATTGTGCTCTATTTCTTTTTCTAATTGTAAATCTTCTTTTATTTCTCTATTTTGTTCATTGTAATTTCAGTATAAGTAATTTATTTTCTTTATAGAAACGATTAAATTTTAATTGCATTGATTTAGTATTAATATCAAAGTTTTGTTTTGCTAATTTATTTTATATAATGAGTTTTAATTTTAATTTAATAAATAGTTACATTAAAAAGACATGCGATCTGGTGTAATCGAATCAGTGTGTATTTTTTCATATATATATCCATTTCGGAGCTCTCGTCGAAAGGTACAATAACTATTTCCAGGTTGCTCAAACAAGTAGCATCTCTCTTTTCTAAATAATTTTCAGATCGTTCTTAGTAATTTTTTACCTTTTCCACTTGAAACTTTGGTGCAACAAAACTTTCCGATGTACTGGAATACTTTAGCTGTTCACTAATTTGAGAAATAAGTGCCATTTGACTTTCAACATCTGAGTAAACTGTTATGTATACATTGTTTTCACTTGTGTAACAATGCGCGTGTTCTAAATTTCAAAGCAAAAATCAGAACTTGTATACTAGTCTGCATACAACAGATACAATAGTCATTGAGGACTATGTTCGAAAAGTATAGAGCAAGGGCACTTCCCATGGCAATACCTGAAATTTTATTGAAAAAATTACCTTGGAAAGTGAGGTACTCGGATTTTCAATAAATTTTAAAGGATTCGAGATAAGAGGTAAGGCTGAGAGTGGTATGGGGCGGGACGATGATCCACTTGTTCTTTATGATATTGAGGGTTTTGTCGATGGAGTTGTTAGTAAATAGATTTGTGGCGTCAAAGAAAGCTAAGATACACCTATACTTTATGCTTCTATACCAGTTTTATTGTTTCCTTTATTTTCAACATCATTTGTCAAATAGTCTTGTAACACTTCCTTCATTATTCTCTTTATTTTATATCTAATCACATGATTGGTCACTGGTCTCACTTCCCATACTCCATTGTTCCAGTCTATACATTTTTAATTTTCAAACACTATGTTATTCAAGAATCTAAGCCTTTCGACAGCACGTACCTCGTATCTCTTTTGCACGTCCTCATCTTATGGTGTCAAGACGTTGAATATCTTGGTTCAGCTTGCTGGCTGTCTTTTAAGAAGAGATATCCTATACCTGAGATGGGCTTACGCAAGGTAGTTGTCCGACTCCACATTTGCTCCTTTATAGATTCGGACACATATGAGCTATGTTTTTTTTATGTAATGATATGAGAATATGGTAGATTTGGGTAGTGATCACTCCATCTGATGACCTCCATGCTTCATCTCCGACTGTAAGACCAGATGCCTCTGACGTTAATTAACCGATGCTCATTATCATTAGATACATCATGTAATGTAAGCTGTGTCTACAATGTTGGTATTGATAGTAATAATGTTAGATGTAAAAATTTGGCTTTCATGTCACCAGCGACAATTTTTATGTCATTATTGGGACATTAATGCATTAATATCTCGAGTAAATCATAGAATTGTCCTATCCAGTTCCCAATGCAGCTTCTATAGGAGCATGGGCACTCATTATTATTATTATCAATACGGTGCAATAACACGTTGACGCTTCCAGGCCTCGTAAATCAGCATTCACTAGTAGTCCCCGTTGTGTGCTGCTGCCATCTAGTTGCGTATTCCCAAGTTTCTCGAACCTTCAGCAACACAGTCAATCTACCGCAGTCGGCCTCCTCCGCCCATGGATGACCTCCTTCAGCAAACGTTTTGGTATTTCCTCCTCGCTCATCCTGGCCACATATCCCAGGTATTTACATCTATTGACAACAAAACCCGTGCCATAAAAATGATGCCTTCCGTAGTAGGGCACTGTATGGTTCTGCTTTTCGACAATACCGGATCGTGTACATCACACTTCTTGGATAGATGCCAAGCCAATCCCATAATGGTCAAGTCGGGAGGAAGGAGATTTAAAAAAACAAAAAACAATCTAGATCTCCTGCGCTAGGAGCTGGTTCGTGACGGAGGACCACTTCGCTAAAGCGAAGGTTAACCTTTAAAGGTGAAATGAAATAATAATTTTGCTCTTTTAATTATCATATGTAATATAAACTAAAAAAACCAAGACTTGGTTACATTAATTCGTTTATTAAACATCATAATTTTAAAATTAAACTATAAAGTAGTAAAATAAGATATACATCAAATAACAAAATGACGCCTGATTTAGAAACTTTGAGCATTTATCATGCTGCTTAACTAATTAACTGTCTTTTATTTGAAATTGAATTTTACTGTCTTCGTTATTGTCTAGAATGCGCACATAATAAAATAAAATGATGAAATCTTACTGGTGGCGTTGGTGTAGTCGTCAGTCCAGGCAATATCCAACCAATGTTAACGTAGGCCTTAAGAGATATCGATTATTCAAAAAGGAAACATCAATAAACAAGTATTAATGTTGTCACCATAGCACCTAAAAGTACCTATGGGCTTGCAAAGGCAGAACCTGCGGTAACAAACCAAAAATGATGTATTGGTTGTATATGGCAGCCAATAGACCAATGATTCTATAAAAAACCAATATTATGATGGCACAAATAGTATTTTAGTCAGAAGTTCTTGCAATAAGCCACCTTGCCAGGATACTACTGGTAATGGGGCTGAAAGGTAGATTAATTACACTCTTTACCAACAGGCAAGCTTCAAAAGGGCACCAGGTAGTCATAAAACGAAGTTTGGGACTGAAATGCACCCCTCAATAAACTTGTGATATATACATAGATTCTTCTAAGGTCATGTTCTAAAGTAACATCTTCAGCTAAAGCCCAAATTATAGTTATAACTTGTTACGTTTCACCCTAAAGGTGCTGTACCTCACTCAGAGAGTACTTGATATCATATCTTAATATAATTTATATATCATTATTTTTATTGCTTAAATTTATTTTTTCCTTACCCACATTTACATGTGTATTAAATGTATTAACTTTGTTTCACTATGCATTGTATATTGTACACCTTTATTTTTTTTAATTTATTGAAATTTACAACTATAATAATATTACAATAAGTAAATCTGCTAATATGTACAATATGACATGAAAAACACTTGTGGAGAAACTACCCATCGGTAGCACTCCAATAAAGTTCTATAGTAGATGGTCTCGAGGCCATCTTCTTTTGAGACGCCTCGGAGGGTTATCAGGAATAGTATGGGAAGCAAGTAGAGAGACTAGCGGATTCAAGTGTGTATGGAGCTTGTCATGGAAGGTTAGATATCTAGTTTGGGCCAAATCAGTAACATATGGGATATTAAGATCACGATGGATGAGTTTGTTTGTGACATAATAAGGAGCATTGAGGATTTTACGATTTTGGATTGGATACGAGATGAATTGGATGGTTTAGTAGAGCCCCAAAGCCCAACTCCGTATGTCCAAATAGGCCTGATAACTGAAATGTAAATGAATCTTTTGTAATTAATTGGGAGCATAGAGCGTTTGTTCAGTAAATGTTGAAGTAGGCGAAAACGACGAGCAGTTTCTTGTCTTTTCAGTCTTGTATGAGGATTCCAAGTGAGACGTTTAGGAGTCCTAGGTAACGTATCTGTTCGACAGGGTGGAATATTATTAAAAGATACAGTAGGACAGGAATTCGTAGGTTTACGACGAAGGGTGAAGGTAATTTGATGGGATTTGTTAGGATTTATTTTAATTCTCCAATTTTGACACCATTCTTGAAAGTTTGAGATATGGGATTGAAGAGATTGGAATGCAACAAATGGATCCTTATTTACTGATAACACACATGTGTCATCAGCATACGTAGTGAGGACACTGACCTTTATTTTAAACTAGTTCCGATTACTTTATTTTTATATACAATATATGAGTATTATTTGTTTATAAATATATAAATAAATGTGTGTGTGTGTATATATATATATATATATATATATATATATATATATATATATATATATATATATTTTGCTAACATATATACGTGTGTATTGACAACTTGCTTTCTCAATTTAATTACAAGGACCTTTTAATTATCATTCTTGCACTGCCTTCTCCATCCTCTGTTTCTTCTTAATTTTTAGTTCATCATTTCCTCCACTCCAATAATTATTATCTTTAAAATTGGATGTTCTGTGCATTATTATTTCCAAGTTTTATTATTGCTATTCTTTTATTTTAACTAATAATTACTCTATTGCTCAAATAATTTTAATCTAAATATTACTTTTATAATTATCGTTATTACTATATATCTTATTATTTTAGTACACAATTTTACAATATTACACTGCTTTCGTGATAGACAAGGATAGATCATGATTTTTTTATCTAATGGTCAATTTAGTTTTGTTATTTAAAAAAATATATATTTGTATACATCTCTCTTTAATAGATGTATCTTTTCAGCCCCGAGGGAAGCAAAAATTGCATGTTGGCATGGATTAAAAACTTAGCTTGTGTTTAAATTTTTTTCACCAGAAGCTTCCTTATTGAAGTCCAATAAATATATATAAGATGATATGAAAGGTGAGTATGGCAACTCATGTGGTATAAACTCCAAAAAATTAATAGGGATATTGCCAATTTTGTGGTATTTACTTTGTCTAGCGTTTTTATTTTAATTAGTAACAACCTGCCTTAATATTTATAAGAAATTAATATGTTTTCATACAGCAGACAAATTAAATTGAATCGGTCATTTGAGAAATACCTCATATCCAAAAAAGTAAACTTTCGGGAAATAAAAAAAAACTGCTGGTTCATAATTTAACATCAAATATTTTTTGAATGTTTTTATATGTTTCTACAGGGGTTAGGTAAGGTAATTCTACCAAACTAAAATTTTATTATTTTTATTTTGATATTTAAAAAAATTATAAACGTTGTTGGAGATGTGTTGTTTCTCAAATGACTGACTAAATGATATGTTATCAGGTATGAAATAAAAGGTAAAACAATTCAAATTATTAATAAAAATCAGTATTTTATTTTTCAAATAATATATACACATTTTCCAAACATAGTTTCTTAAAACAGTTCAATGTCATCCATATCGCTAGTTGGCCAGTCATAAATTTTTGAATGAAATTCACCAACAATGTCTGCAGATATATAGGCTTCGACTTTCTTGAGGTCATTGATTTTGTTGATATTGATAGGTACACATTTTTGCAGGTAGGCACTGATTTTTGGAAGCTCTGGTAAATCAGTTCCCGTTTTTTCCAAGTCAAAAGTTTGTTCATTGAGTCCACCAATAAAGTTTTTTTACTTTAACTTGGCCTACATGTTTATTAGAGTAATGAAACTCCATAAAAGTTGAAATGTTGAATTTTATTTTGTTTTCCTTTGGGGTGTTCCTTGCTTGAGTCTACGTAGATATTACATTTTTTTATAAATAATTGACATGATTTAAAATCCTTTACTTTTTCACTTTCAACTATTTCCACCAGGAACTTGTTCTGAATAGCAGCAGAGTGCAACAAAAGTTCAGCATACTGTTTTACTGTGTAAATTCTGTCAGTTGTTTTAATTTTTCGTTTGATTATACTAAAGTCATGGTCACACGGAAGGTACGAATGACCTCGAATAGGAAAATAGTGATAAATACTGTTGAATCAGCCAGTTTCTATTAGGGAAAGAAAAAAACACACAACCACGGTGTTTTTGTTTTGTCCAGGTGCACCATCAGAAAAAACATGAAGATGCCTAACACCAGCATTAAGAACTTCATTGATATAATCAACAAAGAATGGACAAATTTCATTTGGCCCCTTCTTAGCTAAACACTCATGATATACATAAAACTTGGCTTTATTGGTTGCAATATCATGAATATTGAAAACATTCACTATCAACTGCCATAAGTAAAATATGTCTTGAACTGGTATTTGAGGAAGTTGAAGGTTTTGCATTAAGTCCATGCAGATCCCACCAACTTTTTCATCCGTTAACCACTTTTTTCTAATATTTTCAATGGCTTTAAAAAACTTTTTTGATCTCCTTTTATGACAAGGAGTTCCGCAACATAAACTCTTTTAGCTACATCATTTAAAGATGGACTTCTTATTTTGACAGTTCCTCACATTTACAACAAGAATCAACCTGAGGCCGCCCAAAAGTTAGGTCAAAATGCTCATGAAATATTTTCAAATAAAACTTGTAATCAACACTCAAATCTGGATGTTTTTATTTGAAAAGTTGCCACATAATTCTTACATTAAGGTTAGCGTTCAAGTATTTGCAAGATCTGCTGGTGTAATGGGTTTCTTTCTGGGGAAAAGAGGCTATGTGGTCGTTAATAGCCTTTATGATGTGGCCTCGTTTAGTGTTCCCTGAAGCGTTTTTCCTCCCTCTCAAATCCTTTGGTGACTTGCCTTGAGAGAGTAGTTTACACATTATTTTGACACGTTCGGTGGATATTCCATGGACCGAAGAATTTCCAGTAGACGTAGATACAGAATACACAAAGAAATGACTTTGGTTTACTAGTTATTTCTTCATCATCCTATTTTCGCCTTTTCCTTGCAATTGGCTTACACTCAATCAATGATTGGAGGTATGCATCCTGTTCATTTTTTGTGTTAAAATCAATAAACTTGGTGTAAGTTTCATTTTCTTTGTCCCCTGTAACCTTTTCCGGTATACATTTTCATCTGCACCTAAAATAACCAAACCTCAGGACTAGTTCAAAATAACTTAAAACCTACAAAATATTACAATCTTAGGCAATGCAGATAAATTTTCCTAGGTTAAAGGATGTATGAGTTAATGTTCTAGGCCTATGGTAAATATTCTAGGTTGTTACCTGCAAGCGAATCCATGTTCTTTTGGTTTCACTACATTCCCTTTCCAGTTTGTATATTCTTCATTCTTAACACGGGACTTCTTTATTTTTACACACTTACACTCAACTTGCTTCTCTTTTTTACGTTTTAATTGTGTGGAATTATTACTTTCACTTTCACTAGAACTCATTTTAACCAATAAATAAAAATAATAAAAACTACAGCACAACAGCTGTTTGGATTGAAATAGAATAACAAAAGACAGTGCTGCCTTGCAGTCATATTTTTTTCATAAGTCATTTGAGAAACAACACATTTCCAGGAGATGAGGTGTTTTTCCAAAGGAATAGATATTTGCAAATGCGGCATCACCATGGTTACTAAGTGGAGATTAATTGTTTTATGCGTATTGGATTTGTCTAGCCTTCACCAACAATTTAATATGCCTAAATCAATTTTAGCCAAAAATGGACATGAGGTGTTTCTCAAATGACTGATTCAATTAAAGTTGTATTTTCATTAGCCAAGGAAAGAAATCATCTTGAACCTGAAGTTCGCAACATAATCGTGAGAATGAGTAACCAAGGATCTGGCCACCAGCAAGTTGATATCTCAGAGGTTGTTAGTGTTTCTCAGAGTGTTATCTTCCGGGTTTTAGTCTGAAACCAAGAAACTGGGAGTGCCTAAAGAAGACTGGGTAGTGGATCACAGCACATTACAACCCAAAGAGAGGATAGAAATTTTGTCATCGCTGCCAAAAGGAATCTTTTCCACAGTGCCCACCAGATCCTTAATGAAGTCAAAGGTGTTCTGGTTAGGCCTTTATCCACAAAACGATTCGTGTTAATACAGTTAATAACAAAAGTAATATAAAACATGCAAGGCAAAATAAATACCACAAAATTAGCAATATCCCTGTTTATGTTTGTGTAGTTTATTTCTTATTCACATTACACTCAGTGATGTTTTTTGATAGATCTAACATGTTTATATTAAAGAAATACTGGATTGTTTACATTTGTTTCCTTTTTTTTCTTCTTCAACAACCTCCCCTTTATCTAAGATTTAACATGTAACAGTAATAACCTCATCATTTTCAGGTTTAGGACTACAAAATACTTTATATAAATCTATTTTCATCAACCTTCTTATTAATCAAAATTTAATTAGTTGATCTGTGTTATATGTCAGGGAAATGGGGTAGCTCAGTGAGTAGAGCGCTAAAGTTCCCGATTCAAATTTAGCTGAGACAGATAAATTATTGAATACATTAACAGCCATAGACCCTGTAGGATCTGCAGATCCTCCTGGGGCTCACCCAGCTTAAGTGGGTACCTTTTGATTGAGGGAAAAACTGGTGGATGAGTATGATCTCAGCCAAATCACCTCACTGCCCAACCGTTGGCTTAGAAACAGTATAAACTTAAAAAGTATAGTGTACTAAGCCCTTCATGGGTTTTCAATCTTTAATGTTTATTATTATATATAGGTTCACTGATAAGATTAATAATACTTTTAATGTAAAAGTACAATTTTAGAATCCATTACAGGAATTTAAAGATATTCAATTAAACAGGTGATTAACAAATCAAATTTATTGAACATTCTCAAAATATAAATCTTAACTATTTACAAAATCAAGAATTTTATTTATAAAAATTAAACCTTGTCTAATGTCTAGTGACTGGTGAAATATCAAAATCAAGGGAATATTTGAGGAATAAAAAAAAGAACAATGAATATGAATTATACTTTATAAAATATATAACTTTACTTGATGGCCAGCACTCTTCCCAAAAACAAGAGTTTTAAAAAATAGTGAATTGAAATGAATTTTAAAGGAGAAAAAGAACTATTTGTGAAAATAACAGAAATAAAGGAAGACAATATGAAAATCTATTAATGGGAAGTAATCATTGTAATCATATTAATAAATATATAATATCTTTTAATATAATAAGGTTACATAAACATTTGCAATGAATCATACTTAGGAATCAGTATTGTATGAAACAGAAGTAAACAAAGAACTAATATTATATCAAATAACCTCCCAAAATTAAATTAAAACCCTCTCAAGTATACAACACACACACACACACACACACACACACACACACACACACACACACACACACACACACAGAAAGAAACAAACAGATATAAGATAAATGTTAAAATGTTAAATATTTTTAAGAATTCAATGGCTTAGTTATATCAGAACCTTCATTCCGCTCTTCATTGTCTTCAAGTTCAAATTCTTTTTCCCAATCACCATCTGTGCTTTCTGTAAAACAAAAAAATAATAAAAAAATCTATGTTAAATGTTTTTAAATACAAGATCATTTAGTTATTAATTAAATACATTTTAGTAATGGAATAGTGCTAATAAATATTTTTTAACTTACACAAATATTTTTTTAAACACACACTCTGAAATGCTGTCTGTCCATTCCTTAACTACTCTTCTACAATTAGCTGCTTTGTCTGCATCCTCACCCCATAATATTCCCAAAACACCTCCTAGATCTCATCTGAATTAAGCATCAATCCAGGAGATTATGGTAATGCACACGATGTCCCTCTGATTGCAATAGATCGCGGCGGAGATATGCGACATCCGTTCGTACTTGCTTCTTATTGAAACTGGTCGCTAGGAGTGGGAGCCAAACGTTCATAACTTATATGGAAGGGTACAAAAGGCGGTTTTATTTATTTATTTTTAATCAATAAACTTGAAGGGCCCAAACATCCTCCCCATGCGAAAAAGTATATATATATTTTTTTATTTACAAATAAATACATTAGATCGTATTTTAGACATTATTGGAGGGGAAGCGGGCACAGTTTCAAAATTGGTCGCTTATAGGTGCCATGGTAAGTTTTCACCGAGACCACCCTCACTGAACCGTCCTGTCCTGGAAAAACTTCCTTGATCACTCCAAGGGGCCAAGTTAACGGGCAAGAGTTTTCTTTCATTATTATGACAATAGTTCCCTTTTTGACTTCTGGGGATCGAACATTCCATTTTTTCACAAGTTTGAAGAGTATGCAAATATTCAAGTTTCCAGTGCTTCCAAAAATCTTGAACTATTTAATCTAAATGTTGATATCTAGAAAGTCTACTACAAGATAGTAGTTCAAGAAACTTCGGAAAATTCTTTTGCGGGTAGATATGCGAGGGGTTGTTGAAGTATAAGGCTGTAGGCTCCGAAGGGTCAGAGCTTAATATTGACAACGGGCGAGAGTTTAAAAGGGCCTCGATTTGTGACAAAACCGTAATCATCTCTTCGTATGAAAGAATCTGATTCCCAACTACTCTGCGCAGATGCGTTTTGACACATTTAACATTTGCCTCCCAAAGCGCTCCAAAATGTGGAGCTGATGGAGGGTTTAATTTCCATTCTATCCGTCTATTGGAAAGTTCAATATTTATTGTGCGATTATACTCCTCCGAGTTAGCAAATGAAAAAATGTCATCGAGTTCTGCCTTTGCCCCAATAAAATTCGTTCTGCAATCCGAAAACATGACCCTCTCCTAGATAAGAATCTTTTAAACGAAGCCAGAAACAATTCGGTTAAATTAGACGCTAGCTCGAGATGTAGCGCTTTTGTATTTAATAAGCAGATGAAAATGCATATATAGGGCTTTTGGGGAGAAACACCCCTCCTTCTTCCCATAGAGACTAAATATGGACCGGCGTAATCAACACCCGTGAACAAAAATGGTGCAGCTCCGCATACTCTTTCAGGGGGTAAATCTCCCATCATAGGAAAAACGGGCTTCGGTTTGCATTTGAAACATTTAATACCCTTTTGTAAAACGCTTTAAACTTCATTCCGGCCTCCTATAATCGAGAATCTTTGGTGAATCAAAGACAATGTTAAACTTGGGCCAATGTTAACTTCATGAGTATGCCGAATCAGAATTTTCGTAAAATGATCCTTAAGGGGGAGAAGATAAGGGTGGCAATGATTGAAATCTAAATCCACATTAGACAATGTACCCCCAACTCTAATGAGGCCATTTTCTAAAAAGGGGTTGTTTTTTTATAAATGGAGAGCATTGCTTGTTGCTTTTTAATAGCGTAATTTCTTTATGGAAATGTTGACTTTGAACAAATTTGATAAAATATTCTTTATCTTTGTTCTAATGGCTGGCGGTGATTAATAAATTTTCCATATTAAGAAGTTCTGAGGAGCCATGTGTAGGAAGAAAATTTATCAATTAGAGTCCAGAGGGGACTTTCTTCAACTGCGGATGCCACCGTGGGCAGGGAAACCCTTTTTCCTTCGGGTACAGCCAAGTTTGAATTTAAAATAAAGACTGGCCATTCTGAATAGTCAGATTTTAGCCAAGTTGGGTCGGAGAACCAGAGTGTATGAGATCCAAAATTTTTAGGAAACAAACTGCGAGAAAGACAGTCAGAGGGATTTTCGCGACCTTTGACCTTGGACCAATGCGAAGAAGGAAAATAGGTTTGTATTTGGCTCACTCTGTTTGAATGAACGTGGCCCACCTAGAGGGCGGGGAATTTATCCAATGAAGAACTATTTCTGAATCAGAAAATGCGCAAATTTGGTTTATTGTGACTCTGGGGGAAAAAATGTGCAAACCTTTTTTAATAATTTTGCTAGAAGGTGTGCGGTGCACAAGGTAGGAATCGATAATAGTTTTGTGGGAGCGATCCTAGACTTAGCATATACAACATTAATGCTGACTTCGCCTTCGACAGGCGAGAATCGCTGAATCGGAGGAGGCATCCGAGAATCCCATGAGGTCCACAACCGAACCGTTTCTAACAAACTACTGGCGGGGAAGTTCAACTTGTTCTAATTCCAGCGAATCAAAAACAAAATTTTCCCAAGTTTCTTTTATATTTGGAGGCGGTTCATTGTCCCATCCGATTTTTCGCGACCACATTTCTTTGATTATCATTTTAGCGACCACGGTTATAGGGGCTAGCATACCTAAAGGGTCAAAAATCCTAGCCAAGGCAGATAGAACCTCTCTTTTGGTGCATCCAGCACGCGGGGGCGAAACTTGGAAAATGAAATTATCGGTTTGAGCCTTCCATTTCATGCCTCAAACCTTTATAGAAGCATCTTTCTCAAATTCTACCGCGGAGGGATATCGATTTTCTGGGGGAATGGCGTTCAAAAGTTTTTTTTGCATTGGTAGACCATTTCAATAAGTCAAAACCACCTGATTTAAACATGGCTACCAACTGGTTGTAAAGCTCAATCGCGTCTCGCTCAGAGTCAACGCTAGTCGCCAAGTCGTCCATGTAAAAATCTTTTAAAGCGACCTCAGAAGCGCGGGGGTAATTTTCTTGTTTGTCTAGAGCAAGCTATTCGATAATGCAAAGATCTAAAAAAGGGGCGGAGCTAACTCCGAACGTCAACCGCCAAACTCGGCCGGAACATGCCCCAAATTATCAGAATATCAATGAAGTCTGGGATGAAGCAGTATAAGTGAGTGCACTATTCAACAGTGGTTCTGAGATTTCAAAAGGGAGGCTTAAGCCTTGAAGACAAAGAAGGCTTAGGAAGAAGCTCTGTCCTTGATGCTGATAACTGTTCGAGAACTAGTGGGGAAACTCAAAGTCAAAAAATGAACCGTCAACAATCATCTTAAGGCGATTGGGAAGGTGCAAAAGCTTGAATATTGGCTTCCACAAACATTAAACAACTCTTAGAAAGATCAGCAGTGTGAAATTTTGATACAATTCTTTCCCATAACAACAATGATCCTTTTCTGTACAGAATTGTGACTTACAATGAAAAGTGGATCCTCTACGACAACAGCAGACACTCTGGACAGTGATTTGACAAAGGAGAAGCAGCACAATATTTCCCAAAAGAAGCAGCCCCCAAATCATCAAAAAAGGTGATGGTTACTATTCGAGAGTATTACCTTATATTCGAGTGTATTACCTTAGGGTATTGATCACATCATAAGCTCATTAGAGGCAAGAGGTGTGTCACCGGACCTCAAGAGCATGATAGCGGCTCTCCTTGGAACGAACACGATTAAGATATGCGTAGGAGCCCACTCGACAAGCCAAATCAATGTCCTCCGAGGAGTGCCCCAAGGCGGACCCTTGTCGCCATCGCTTTTCAACCTGGCCATTGACCACTTATACCATGACCTGTGTGACGAAAAGATGTTTGGTTACAAACTTACTGGTGACCAAGAATCTGTGGTTCTCACCGGATTTGCGGACGACCAGGCGGTTTCGGCACGTAACAAGGGTGCTGCAGAAAGAATCATCAACGGCGTCCAAAGGATGCTTGCGGAGATTGGTTTGGCTGTCAACCCAAGCAAGAGTGTGGGTATCTTGATTGAAAAAGGAGAGCTGCGGACCACTACGCTCTCCCTAGAGAATGGAGATGCCATCCATACATGTAAGGCTGAAGAGCGAATAAAATATTTAGGATGCACATTCTCGGGAGAGCTTGTATTTGATGAGTGATAATTTAGACAAATTAGTGAGCTCTTGTCTACTCAAACCGGAACAAAAGATCAACATTGTCAATCAGTACTTGTTCCCGGGACTTACCTATCCTCTCCAAACCGCGCCCCTAACAAAGATACGTCCTGCGGTGTTAGAAGGCATTGATGTAAATATCCGCAGAAGTATCAAGGCCATCATCAGACTACCTGCGAACACCTCTACGGCCATGATGTACTCACCAAGGAGGTATCGAGGCCTGGGACTGATACGCTGTCAATGGGAGGCTCCACTTCAGCATTGGTCAATTGCCCAGCGACTGTCTAATGTCCCAGATGCCCTGTTCCAGCCTACATTTAATTATGAAACGGAAGCAGCTCAATGTCTAGAAAGGCTGGGAGTTGATCAGGGCTTCCGAAGCGTGAGAGCTCTACAACAGTCGCTGCGAGAGAATTCTTTCGAAGAATGGGCTAATTGTAGATGGCAGGGCATTGGAGTCCGTCATTTCAAGGAGACACCGAAAGCCAACAGGTTTTTATGCGAGAAACAGGTACTTTCGGGGTCGGAGTGGACCAACGCCCTAAAACTGAACATCAATTATGCGCCTCTGCGTGGAGTCCCAGGAGCCGGCGGACAGGCGAGAGAAGTTGGGCCCCTCTGTCGCAAATGCGGCAGAGAGTCAGAAACACCAGCCCATGTGCTGGGAAAATGCCCCAACAACTCCCTCCTCATAACACGCCGACACCACAGGGTCAAGCACGAATTTATGAGGCTCCTAAAGGAAAAAGATTTCGCCTGCTTTGACGAGGTCTATTGTATCGACACTGAGGGATCCACAAGATATGCGGATATTGTCGCATTTCCGAAGACCGGAAAGATAGCATGGGTGTTGGATCCGACGGTGAGATTTGAAAATAATGACCTTGACCAGGCGGGTGGAGTGGAAAGGGAAAAGAAGGAAATATATGACAAATGCATCCCTTTCCTAAAGGAGAAATTCCGCGAGACCTTCTGAGAGAGAGTTCACTGTGAGAGGCCTCTGGTTTGGGTCTCGCGGAACGATTCCGAAAAGAACTTGGAGCTTCCTCGATGACCTGGGTGTCAATGGCAGAGATGTGGCGGTGCTCGCCGAGAATATTATTCTTGACTCCCTGGGGATAATTCACCATCATGTATATAGTAGCTGATACCCCACACACTGATATATATATATATATATATTTTTTTTAATTTATTTATCTTCATAAATTGTATGGTAATGTATATGTGCTTAGTTTATCTGGTTTGTATTTTCTATATTTTCTTGTATGTGAAAAAAAAAGAAGAAAAAAAGAAAAGAGAGTAGAAAAAATTAAGAATTGTACAGTAGTTTTTAAGTATGCGTTTAAAACAAACAAATGGTAATGTACATTATGTCTGATATGGATTGATCAGTATGCTGTGTATTAAGGCAATCCAATATAATTGGATAGCACTGTTGAAAATAAAGCATTTCTCTCTTGGTCTGATTCATTGAAGTGTTTTGAATACTGGTGAAACCATCAATGCCGAATTGTAATGTGACCAAATTGAAGTAACGCATCAGACATTGGCAATAATGAGCCCTGCTCGGCCACATATCTCATGTTTTACTTTTCCTAAAATTGTTGGAGCTTGCCTATGAGACTCTGCCTATGATGACCTCTCGCTTACCGATTAACATTTTTTTTCAGACGCCTGGACTGCTATTTACAAGATAAAAAAAAATATTGACCAAAGAACATTATAAAATGCGTTTTCTGTATTTATCAATTCGAAGGATTCCAAATTCTATATAGAGGGTATGGAAGAGTTATTCACACGTTGGCAGATAACAAGTAATGGTAATCATTACTTACTATTAAAAGTAAGTTATAAATCATTATTAAAAAAAAAAAATTAAACATAATCCTGCGTTATTTTCCAGACAACCCAATAGTATACTCTAAAGCCTCATTACGAATTCTAGAGATTTCAATTAACATTCAGCATACCTTTACTGGAGGTTGAAGATTGTGATGGAGTTTCTGTTCCAACAATAACAAGGTCATTTCGCTCTCTGACTCTAAGATTATTACAGCTTGAATCTGAAAAGATAGAAATAAATATATTTCTACCAAAAATAATTATATGTTTGATTGTTTATATATGAAACTTAAATTGGTTACGTTATGTGCAATTTAATTATTTAAAATCGCCAGAATACTGCTAGTGTGCTATCCAGCATAATTTGTGATAACCAACTACTTTATATTCACTGTAAGTTTTGTATTTATTGGGATTATTAAGATTAATACAGCTGTAATTAGATATTATTTAACTTTATTATTGCTGTCAAATTCTGAGTATTACAATCACTTAAGAGATAAACAAAACTCAATAAATCCTTTTAAGATGGGGAGGGGGTCTAGAATAGATAACTTTATTCTGGGACTAAGTTCCTAAATAATATAGAGGGTGTCCTGAATTTAAATGGCAAAACTTCAGGAACTTATAGGGGTCCGAAAAACTAAGACAAAAAGTCCTTTAGAGATTTGCTCGTTTTTGCTAAGAAAAGAAGAAAAGAAACAAAACAAAAATGTTACAGGTAGCGATTATCACCTTTCAAAGTTCGTCAGGCTAGGCAGTGAGATATGTAAACACTTAATGTTATCTATGAATGAGATGAAAATGGTTGACTGGATGATCTTATGTAAAGGAGATGGTTGGGGGGTGCAGTCAATAAGAACACCGAATAAGTGAAGTACTTATATTATGTGCCGACGTTTCGACCTACAGTGTAGGTCATCTTCAGGGCTAACAGAGAAACAAACAGAACAAAAATGTAAAAACATCAAAGTTGTACAGTAACAATACTAGTGACAAATAATGTAGAAAAATACAAAGTGGCAGATATGAAAATAGAAGATAAAGAATATTAAAAAGGAGTCAGATTATAATAAAATAAAGATATAGACAGATTTAAAAATTACTGATAATGAAAAGGCATTAAACTAGTGGTAGATAAAAAAAAAATCAGATAAAGACAAATATAACAAAATTATTGAAATAGTGACAGATATAATTATAGAAAATGTGATAGAATATAATAAAATTAAGATAAAGACAGATATAACAAAGATATTGATAATGGAAAGAAAATGAAAATAATGGCAGATATAATAAAGTAAGACAGATTTAATAAAATTAAAGAAAATGAGCAGAAATGATAAATAATAAATAACACATATAAAATAAAAAATAGAAAATAAATGTACAGAATGGATAGTACAGTACAATATAATAATATAAAGTAAAATCAAAAGGAGGAGTTAAACAAAAGAAACAAAAATGAGGATATTTACATATAAAGAAAGGTTGGAATATGAAGAATACAGAAAAACTAGTAAAATAAAGGTGTAAAATGTATGATAACGGACTTAATGATGTTACCAAATTACAGAAAAGTATGGAACTATATGTACAATAACAGATGTGAATAATAGAAAAACTATTGTACAATAACACCAGTGTACAATGACTGTTTTGAAAATATAGTAGATAGGAATAGAATATGAAAAGTTAAAATAGGTGAAAACGCTAGTACAGTAACAATAGTTTACAATGTATGTATGAAAAAAATTAGATGGGATTAATGAATTAGAAAAATAAAATAGGTGTTTAAAAATATGAACACATGATTACCAACATATGATGGATGCCAAAATGATAAGGGGAAAAAATAAGAAAATTAAAATTGGAGAAAGGATAAAGAGAAAAGTTTAAAATAAATAAAATATAAAGAAGAAATGAAGAGGAGACATACCGAATGTTGGGAAGCGTGGCCGTTACAGATCGCGGCTAGAGTGTACTGGGCCACATTTGACCGTTGAGAACGAGGGAAGAGAATGACAGACTTAATGTTATCCTTTACATTCTTTTATTTGTTTACATTTTGGCTTCCTTCTAGGATTATAATTCCTAAATCAGTCTTCAGTCAGTTACTCAGATATTTTTGTGTGAATAGCATCAGCCACAATGCCGCATACATATTCTAATGTTGAATATGCTGATATGATTTTTGTGTATGGTTTCTGTAACGGTAATGCTTTAGAAGCGGTGCGGGAGTATGCGCGCCGATTTCCAAACAGAAGAGTTCCTAATCGACGTGTCTTTTCGTTAACTTTTAATAGACTACGAGAGACTGGGTCATTCTTTATACGTAATGAAGGTGACCAATTCCAGGCAGCAGTAAGAGCAGATTATCGGAGAATATATAGTATCCAATGCCACTTCGATAACAATCCTGAGACTAGCATCCGAAGAGCATCTGCTGCATTAGCAATATCGCGAACTCTGAAAGGTGATAATCTACCAATACCATCTTCAAAAAGTTCAGAATTTATTACCTCAAGATTATGTCAAGAGATTGAATTTTAGTAACTGGTTTCTTGAAAAAATTCGTGATGATAATTTATTTCCATTAAAAATTATATGGACCGATGAAGCTACCTTTACAAGAGGAGGAATTGTTAATCAAAGAAATTATCATGTATGGGCTCTTGAAAATCCCAGAGCTATTAGAGAGAACAGGTTTCAGCATGAATTTGCTATTAACGTTTGGCTCGGAATTTGGAACGGGATCATATTTTTTACCTGGAAGATTGAATGGTATCACATTTACACATTTTTTGGAGAACGACTTTTCTAATTATTTAGATGACATTCCCTTACAACAGCAGATTGAAATGTGGTTCCAACTCAACGGATGTCCAGCTCATTATAGCAGAGTTGCTCGAGCTTGGTTGGATATAAATTATCCACGATGGATTGGACGTGGAGGAGTAGTACCTTGGCCACCCAGATCACCTGATATGACACCCATGGATTTCTTCGTATGGGGAACCTTGAAGCAGAAAGTTTATTCGGTGTCAATCAACTCAAGAGAGCAATTAAGAGACCGAATCATAGATGCAGTGCACCAAATATCATCAGAACAATGTTTAGCTGCAATTTATCGAGTGAGTGCTAGATGTAATGCTTGCATTGGTGCAAGAGGACAACATTTTGAGCAATATTTACATTAAAAAGAACATAACATAAATATAAATGTAAATGAGTAAGTATAAAAATGAAAACTTGTTTTGTTTCTTTTTTTGCGATTTTCTCTAAAACTAAGCAAAAATGAGCAAATTTCTAAAGGACTTTTGTCTTAGTTTTTCGGTCCCCTATAAGTTCCTGAAGTTTTGCCATTTAAATTCGGGACACCCTGTATATCTGGCCAGAAGGCTTAATACTACAAATCATTAAGTATTTATAAAGTGCCAAGAAAGTACGAATCATGACAAGATATTAAGCAATTAATGAGAATAAAGAAATTAATAACAACTGTTAACCGCATGAGCTAGGATGCAATAATTTCTTTACATAATGTATATGTTCTTTACAAAAAACAAAACAAAAAAAACAAAAACAATTATTTAATACTGATTCATTTAAGAAAATGACTAACCTGCTTAGAGAGCACCTTTTTTGGGAAGCCAGGAGATTTTGGAAAAGCAAGGATTTAAATGAGGATATTGAAGGAGCATGACGGATGATAGGAGGGATTGAGTTCCACACTGTGGTGGAGCGGGCGAGAAAGAAATATTTGAATATATTGGTTTTGTGGGAACGAATATAGAGATCAGAAAATTAAAATCTTTCTGTGGGAATGAGCATAGATATTGGAAAGGCAAGATCTTGTTTCATGGTGCTGGACTGAGGATTTGAATTGGAGGAGACTGTAAATAATATTATATTATATTAAAGGTGTTGAGAGTTTATAGATTGGTATAAGAATGCACTGAGGAAGTATTGTTTATGAATAGGAGGGAAGAGCCACTTTAACTCTTCATAAAGACCGCCTCGGGACACCAAGGACAAATCTTAGAGAGCAGTTCATTATTCACTTTAATCAGTACAATAAGGTTGCGTAAGATGACGAGAACTATGGAATAACTTCAGGGAACTTATTGACCATCGGAATATTTGGGCGATGTAGGATTTCCAGAAACGGTTTTGGTCACTAGTAATGACCAAGTTTTTGACATATGTGATGGGTTGCTCGTTTAGGATTAAAGTTGGGAGAGTGTGGATGAATATAAGGAGGGAATTGGAATTTATAACAATGACCTCAGTTTTCATTTTGCTTTGCCTCTCCTGAAGACAGAGTGGGGGAAGTGGAAAGGGATTGATTATGTATGGAAACTGCTAGAGAGGAAAGATAGGAACCAGTGAATAAAGCTGTTAGAAAAATACAATTATTTTAATTCCGTAAAAAGAACAGAATGGTACAAAGAATTAAAAGCTGATTTTGGTAAGGGCAGATTGTGAGGAGAAAATGGGACGGAAACCTGATTGAAGTGGATCAAAGAGTTTGAACTGTTCAAGAAAATTTGACATTTGTAAATTCATTCAAGAGGTTTGTAAAGGTTGGAGAGCATGGAGATTGGGTTGTCTTTGGGAAAGGGTTAGAGATTTTGTTTATAGTATGGACTACTGCTTTTTTCCAAGAAGTAGGACAGGTGGGATATCGGGAAGGCATAATGTTAGCAATTTGACATTGAATCCCATCAAAATCTGTGGAGGTGGAGTGGAATTTCATGAAGGAGGAAATAATGTCGGTGGGTGAAATGTCTGAGAGATAAAAGTTGCCGGTGTTGAAATATGGCTTTAGTGAAAAGTCAGGAGAGGATGATTTTGAAGTATTGATTGAGGTAGACAAAAAATACGAGTTTATTTCATTGGGAAAGGCAGGGAAGACTCTTGAGGAAGATGAATTAGAGAGAAAAGCTTTCAAAGGAGGTGCCATTTAGATTTAGGATCAGAGGCAGCGGAAAGGGCTTCGTGGGAGTAATTGGATTTTGCCCGTCTGATTGTAGACTGTGTCAAATTGCGGAAAGTCCTCAATGCTTGCTTGGTAAATTCATCAGTTAGCCTTGTACGTCTACAGACAGCATCATGCTTCCTTTGCAAGTATTTAATTTTTTGAAACATCCAGGGAGCGAGATAGTGACAGAAGGTTGAAATTTTGAGTGCTGAATGGGTATCAAGGATACTTCAGAAATTGGAAGTGAGTATGTCAAGCATGGAATCGGCACAAGAATAAAAGAATAAATTTTGCTCCAATTTAGGGAAGGTGAGATGTTTTCAGGAGTGAGTGCTAGTTTGCGAAAGGTTATGGTTTTAGGTAGGATTTCTGGAGTTTGGATATATGAAGTGATAGGGTTAGAGATATTTTTTTTACAGGATGGATTACTGTTTTTTCCAAGAAGTAGAAAATACCAATAAATTTTTGACAGCTTTCTACTTGCTCAAGAGATAAACAAACTCCCACGAGGTCCTGTTCAGCTGAGATCAGGCCCAAATTGTAACTTGAATAAATAGAGCTTTAGATAAAAATTCCAATAGATTGGACTGTTTATATCTAGAAAGAGTATATAGTGGTAAGAATGACAATTGAGAAATTGAACGGCTTCTAACCCTTCGTTCTTCAGCATGTCAACACTTAAACAAAGTTCAACTTCACTATGCAAAAAACTAAAACGCACCAATACAAGACATTAATAAGTCAAGTGTTGACATAAGGCTCTGAAATTTGGATTTCCACAGAGGCAAACGAAAAGAAAATTTAAGATATTTGAGTGTACATTCTTAGGAGAATATTTAGATCACTAGTCAAGAATTGGTGATTTAATATGGTTTTTAACATGAGGAATTTGATGAAGTTGATTAAGATTTGAGGACTACACTGGACAGGTCATGTCTCTAGAATGGATGTTTCCAGGATTCCCAATGTACCTACATTAGAAAAAATGCACAGGACAAGGAGAATGGAAAGACCAAGGGCATGATGGATTGACAAAGCTCCTTTGTGCTCGAGAGATATTCAACAAATCTGGAAGAGGACATAGGACCGAGCAATCTAGCAGTGGCTTTTGGAGGCAGCAAAGAACCAGTCTTGGGTTATTGCATTGGATATGATAATGATAATATTTTTGGTTGATAGATGCAGCTTGTAACAAACAAATAAATCAATATAATACATACCCTTGATTTTCTTTTGGTTCTTTAGATTTTTCTCTTCTTCATATTCTGATAAAATCTTAATTTGTTCCTCTTCAGACAGTTCAATATCATTGGCAAAATTTTCTGTAAAGAAACATGAATTATTATGTATATTTTAATGAAAAGCCAGTTTAATCAGAGCTGGAAACCATTCAATAACTATTCTGTACTAATTTCTTATTTAACTTTTTATTTTGCTTAATTTCACTACATTTTTTATTTCATTCTTATAAGTTTAATAAAAATTAATTGCAGTAGCCATATATTTGACAAATATTAATTAAAAAAAAAAAAAGAAGTAAATTGAGCGGTGCTACAATCTGTGGAACAGTAGTAAGTAGTACAGATGGTTGATAACCTATTATCACTTTTCATTAAGCCATTGTTAGAAACTCTTGAATAAAAACTATTCAAGTGATGTGGCCATGTTTTAAGGATAAGTGAAAAACAGTGTCCAGGACGTTTATTGAGGCAAAACATACTCAAAATATCACAGAAAACATGGTTAAACAATATCACAAAACTGAAAGAAAAATAAGAGGCAAATAGTGAAGTGTGACGAAAAAACTAGCGAAGATCCTTGACGGCTGTTGTAAATGGGTTGAGGCCTTAGCCCAAGGCATTGAGGAGAAAGAAAAAAAAATGATTCACACTAAACTAAAATGTAAAATAAACAAAATAGTAGAGTTACAAGTTAAAATTATTTGAAATTTAACAAAAAGAAGCAATAAGCGAAGTATACTACATCCACAGAACATTTATGATAGAACAATTTTAATTTTAGAAATTTTCTGTTTTTCTTTCTTAGCCCTGAAGATGGCCTACACCGTAGGCTGAAACATTGGCACTAGTAAACAATAAGTTTTTCTTAATTGGTGTTATTATTGACTGCACCCCCTGACCAATTATATATCCTTCATTGCAATAACCATGATCCATCCCGTCCATCCCGGAAAAAGAACATATGGACAATACCGCAAACCATGGAAGCCTACGTGAACATGTACTGTTTACTATAACTTAGTTTTCATTCTACCAAGAATCTTTGAAATTATAATTTTGTCATTTCTAATACTTCATATGTTATTATATTACATTAGTATTTTATAGATATTATTGCAAAACCACTGATATAAATAACTGATAATAATAATAACTGATATGGTCATCAATAACTCTAACCTAGTATCTAGTTATCAATAACTTCTAATTAAAATTTTATTTATACATTCCATAATCTTTAAGAGTTTATTTCTTATATAAAAAAAAAACAAATAATAATACCAAAAAATATACAAAAGATATCATAGCTGAAAGTGTGAAAGGATTCTTGTATGGTTACTAATTTTCAATTTTTTATAATTATTGGTCAATTTTTTTATGTTTAAATATTTTTATTTTTAAAGAGAAAAGAGAGGCCCTCGGCCGGGATTCGACAAAGGTTCCGGGTTCGAATCCCGGCCGAGGGGCAATCTTTTCTATTTAAAAATAAAGTTACTAATTTTCCTTAGATCTAGACTTCAAGTAAGTTTTAGACTTTAAGTGACCATTGTTGCTCAGTAAAGTTTAAACACAGTTAATGTAATGTAAATATGGAAGTGCAACCGATAATAATAAATTTGAACAGAGATTTCAGAATATCTTGTTTAAGTTTTGTAAGTTAGAACTGAAGCTTTAAGATAGCACTAATTAGTTTTACCTTTCTCCCATGGAAAGTTGTCAGCTTCTTGTCTTTCTCTGGCCTTTTGCCTGTCTTGTTCAGCATATCTATCAAGCATGAGAGCTTTTCGAAATAAGTATCTTTTCCAAAAGTCTGAATGGCTCACCTAAAAACATGTCGAATAGGTATAAATAAAGGTTGTATGATATTAAAGCCTTAATTGCCTTTATTATGTTAAAAAGACTAAGAATATGCACTAATTGTTTAAAAATGATTATTATAAAAGATTGAAGTTATTGCAAGGTTCTATTAAGTTTATTGTTTCTCTTCAATTGTGTAATCTCTTTTAGGAAGTGTTCTGGTTGATGCTGCCCTCTAGGAGGATTTTGAAAAAAAATCAGATCTAAAAGAACATTGTTCACCAGTAATACCTTCTCCTTATTGATAAGACATTTTTCAAAAAGCTAAGAACAATTCCCAGATTTTGATTGAAAAATTGTTATTTTTTTTTTAAACTCTATATTATAAGAATAGCAATAATTAAGAAAGCAGATCAGGCTGTAACTATTTATTTTATTTTCTTCATTATTCTTATTATTATTTACTAAAGAACAGTTGTTTTAATAAAAGTGTTTTTTAAATAGATAGATAGAAATTTGATTTGTCTTTGGGAGCTTCCCCATAAAATAGAGCCCAGCTTGGCTATAAATTACAATATTATGATTTTAACAATTTATGAACATATCATTTCGAAAATAAAAATAAAAATAAAATAAAATTTACAAACACATTCTGATTTTCAAAACATAAATAACAGATAAAAGAATAAACAATTATCGGTGCTATGATCAATAAATATAATTAAAAACAAACACTTATAGAAAATAGTCTAAACTAAATTGGTAAACAATTTAGCACTTTTTGAACTTCCATCATGTAATAATACACTTTATGTAACTTATCTACGATTTATCGATTATAATATGATAATAAATTATTTCTTTTCTCCTAGGTATCTTTTCAGTAACTTCAGTCAATAAGTTCCAGAATTCTTCCTTTATTTCTGCCTTCATGTCGTTGTGGGTGGATATACTACAATTATTACCAGTTCCCTCGCAAACAGGGTCATGCTCACCATAACTACTCTTTCATTCAAGTACTCCCAGCCTGTAATATTATTTCTCAGTGTTTTCCTTATCATTATCAACACTCCAGATCCAGCTCTTTGCTCATTCTTCACCCCACTCCAAATAAGTATAAAGTCATCTACGACCTCTTCACCTTTTCCTTTCCTTTTAGTCTCTGATAACACCATCACATCCATTTGGTAATTGTTCATCTCTATGGACAAAGCATCTATTTTGGTTGATAAACCTTGTTCATTCTAGTATACAAAATACTTCAACCGTTTATGTTGCATTTGTTATGCCATTCTAATCAGTCTGGCTTTTCTTTGTTTGGTTTCTTTAGCAATTAAATTTTTTAATGATGATCAAGGAGCTGCCCCTGTTGAAAGTAAATGTTATTTGTATTATGTTATCAAGTTGAAATATGTATATCAAGTTGGCCTCTGCTACCAGTTGTAACCTACCAGTTGGTATAAATAAAATGTGTGTTAGTTCTATTACCTAATGTTTCTTCACAATATTATAACAAAGGTTATGGGCTCAGATCATTAAGTTAAACTGTTTCGTTTTGTTTTTTCTTTAAAAAAACGGAATCGTCATGTTACAGAGCGTTCAGGTATTCCCGCAGCTCACGGCAGTAAACTTTTCTAATTGGTTATGGCGATTTGAGTGGTTGTTGGAAAAAGAGGGTGTTAAAGACGTATTGAATCACAAGTGTAAGGCCAAAGATGTGAACAAATTTCAGGAGAAAGATAGGAAAGCTAGGTGGATTATTGTCCAGCGCGTAAGTGATAAACACTTAGAAATTGTTAAAGGTGCTGAAACGGCGAGTGATATGATTGTTTCGCTGAAGAGTGTTTTTGCCCGAAAAAGCCCGATTTCCAAGCTATTTATCATGAAGAAATTATTGAGGATAAAGTTTCAACAGGAAAGTGACCTACAGGATCATTTCGTTGGGGTTGAGTCACTGCTACGTCGCTGCGGGAGCCAAGTTAGATGATACTGACAAAGTGTGCTACCTATTGCTAACCATGCCGGACTGTTTTGACAACGTAATCACGGCAATCGAAACTATGATGGAGGATATCTCTATGGACTTTGTTAAAGGCCGTCTTTTAGATGCTGAACTTCGTATGAAGGAGGAACCAACACCAATAGTTGATAAACCTCAAGAAATTTGCTCATTCTATAGCAAAAAGACATTCAGGTGCTATGAATGTAATGAGTTGGGTCATACTAAAAGGTTTTGTCCCAAACTTAAACGATCTACTCCATCAAGAGGACGAGGTGGCGCCTGGAGATCAAGAGATGGAGCTGCAACAAGTGGGAGCAGGGAAGCTTATGTCGTGGATGAAGATTCTTCAGTGATTTTCACAGCCAACGCTCTTAAAGGGGGTGTCAGTGAGTGTTCATTAAAACTTTCTTTTGTTTGTGATTCGGGTGCTTCGGAACACATGGTAAATTCTTCTTTAAAATCTATTATGAAAGATGTTATTAGTTTAGACAAACCTTCTCAATAATCGTAGCAGACGGTACTTCAAATTTGGTTGCTAGAGAGAAGGTTACCATTGTTTTCAGGGAATGCAGTTTAGATTATGTATTAACTGTTGAGAATTTAAAATATAATTTATTGTCTGTACCAAAGGTTAGTGAGGCAGGTTATGATTCCATAATTTTTAATAAAAATACTATGGAAATATCAGGGAAAGGAAAAAATATTCTGGCTGGTCGTAAGGTAGGCAAACTTTATTTTGCTGATTTTATGTGCCCTTCCGGATCCTTTGCAAGTGTAACGCTCCATGAAAGGATGGGGCATCCAGGCTTGGATGCAATGAAAAAGCTAGGAAAATTGACCGGTGAAACAAATTTGGATGGGGCTAGCAGCTGTGATATTTGCACAAAATTGAAAATGGTTAGAAAACCGTTTAGTTCAGCTTTACCTAAGGGTAGAAATTTCCTTTCCATAATCTGTACAGACTTATGTGGACCTGTTACTCCTGAGACGTTTGACGGGTACAGGTATTTTCAAACTGTGATGGACACTTTTTCGAATTTTACCACAGTCTATCTTTTAAGGAACAAAAGTGAGGCTTGTAATAATCTGAAAAATTATATAAATAGTATAGAAAGGCACTTTTCAGATGATAATTTGAAGGTTAGTACTATTAGATGTGATAATGGGGGGGGAGTTTTCATCAGCGGAATTTAAAAACTGGTGTTT
Source organism: Arma custos (assembly GCA_037127475.1). Classification (NCBI taxonomy): domain Eukaryota; kingdom Metazoa; phylum Arthropoda; class Insecta; order Hemiptera; family Pentatomidae; genus Arma; species Arma custos. The sequence continues at coordinate 14,857,054 of CM073761.1, forward strand.
TAGTCTAGGTATCCAAATTGAATATACTCCTCCATATACCCCACAATTAAATGGCCAAAGTGAACGCATGAATAGATCCAGTTTAGAAAAAGCCAGGTGCATGATAGGAGATGGACTGCCCAGATTTTTATGGGGGGAAGCAGTTAGAGCTGCGGCATATTTGTATAATAGAACTCCCAGTTATGATGGAAGTATTCCAGCAGAGATGTGGTTTAATATAAAAATAAATTATTCAAAAATTAAAAAATTCGGCTGTAGAGCATTCGTAAAAGATAATAGACCTTCCGTTACTAAACTTGACAACCGATGTAATGAGGTTATCATGGTTGGTTATGCCACAAATGCCTACAGGTTTTTTGATATTACTACTAATAAGATAATAATATCTCGAGATGTTAAGTTTATTGAAGATGAGCATCGTAAAATAATCACATCGGGGACCCCTAAACTAGAATACATTGACACTATTGTAGAAGGTAATCACGATTTAGGTCAGATAGAAAATAGGACTGACGATGGGACCAATAAAAGAATTAGAAAAAAAACCAGGTTGGCATGATGATTATGTTTTAGATTTTAACATTGGTGTAGGATCAGAAGAAGAAATGTTACTTGCCTTACAGGTCCAGTCGGAAATAGATGTTCCTTCAAATTTTGAAGACATTAAATCTCATAGTGACAGACATCAGTGGGAAAGAGCGGTAGAGGAAGAATTATCTTCGCTCAAAGAAAATAATACTTGGGAGGTTGTGAAGAGGCCGGGGTGTGCATCACTGATAGATACCAAATGGGTTTAAAAAAAAAAAAAATTGTTTGCGGAATGTGTACAATCACAAAAGCACCTGGCTGACATATTGACAAAAATGTAATAATTTGGTAGATTTATTTTTTTGAATTTAAGTTGGTAAAATGTTAAAAACATATCAAGTATCCTAGTTTATAAATGCTATCATGCTTCAACTTGATGTAAAGAATTTAAGCTGTAATTTTAGCTGACTGTTTTATTCTATAATGCCTTTGTTTTTATGTTAAACATTTTTTTATGTTGAAATATGTATCATTCTTATATATGTGATTTGTATTAAGGGAATAACATTTAGGGGGGAGTGTTGAAAGTAAATGTTATTTGTATTATGTTATCAAGTTGAAATATGTATATCAAGTTGGCCTCTGCTACCTGTTGTAACCTACCAGTTGGTATAAATAAAATGTGTGTGTTAGTTCTATTACCTAATGTATCTTCACAATATTATAACAGCCCCAATACATCAACCCCCAATCTGAAGGACCAGGGTTTTGATTTTAGGGTCTCCTCCTCTAGACAAGTTACCTTCTCCACAGTTTTAAGCCTTGTCTGCCCATTGTAGGTCATTTTGCATTACCCAGGGTGCACTACTTGGAGGCGGCCTACACTACTCTCTTTTCTTTATAAAACAGTTATTTTTCTAATTATAAGATTTAACCAATCTTAATTGTTGATATGGCATTTATTATCAGTTTTTTAATTTAAATAAATCTTTAATAAACTAAATAATTTACTTTTCTATGAAACAAATTAAATAAATACACTTATTAGGAATAGAATAGAATAGAAAAGTAACTTCATTCTGGGACTAAGTCCCTTTAGAATAACAAACATGAACAGGAAAAGAAACATAATATATAACTGGCCAGATGGCTACATAATAATAAAAAAAAAACCTGTACCACTACAACCCGTGAACGGGTCTGGGGTTCAGTTCATGGTAGAGACTGCACTGTTTCATGGACAACGGTTCTGCAAGGAGGTGACTTGTCCTAGGTCATGCTCAACTGCCAGATTTTTCCCCCTTATTTTTATATTTTATAGAGGCTGGTTGAGCCCCAGGAGGGTCCTATATGATGCTATATGATCCATCTCCAGCTGCAAACAGACTAAATAAAAGTCTTGGCCTACAGCGGGATTTGAACCAGGATTTCCGGCATGCCAACTTAGTGCTCTACCACTGAGCCACTCCGCTTCCATACATAATAATACAACTCATAAAGTATTTTAAAAAAGCCCAAAAAATAAATAAAAATAAACATAAAATAAATAAAAAGTACAAATCATGACAAGATATTAACCAATTATAGAGAATTATAAAAATGATGATGATGACCGAAACCAACTCATTATCCATAATTACAATATCATTTCCATACTCAAGCTCACGATAACATGTATTTTTATAAAGTATTTTAAAAAAGCTAAAAAAATAAATAAAAAGTACAAATCATGACAAGATAATAACCAATTATAGAGAATTAAAAAAATAATGATGATGATGACCGAAACCAACTCATTATCTTTTCCATACTGAAGCTCTCGATAACTTGTATTTTTATAAAATATTAAAAATGAAATGAATAAACAGTTAAAACATGTTGTAACTCAACTCGAAGCAACAACTTGCGGAACAGAGATCTATTGAATTTTTTAATATATTCAAATTTTTAATTTTCTTTGACACCATACTGATAAAAATGGAAATAGGAAAACATCAATAAAATGTCTGCATGTAGACATTTGATTGCCCATAAATATGTAGTGAACTATAACTTCCAACTTTCCTTTAAATTAGTATCTTTCAATATTTCCTTTGCAATGGAATAAATAATAATAAAATTAAAACTAATATAGCAATGCCATACAGTAAATGGTAAAATAGAAAAATTAATTTAATATGATAATAAAAGTAATAAATTTTTTTTAAAAAACCTGGTCAGGAACAAGTTCTCTGTATTTGTCTTCCAAAGCTGGGCATGAAGAAAGCTGTCTACCAAGCGAATCAACATCACTGAAGTCCTCCTCCACAATATTGTACCAAGCATCAAATTGTGGTTGTTCCTCATCAGATATGCACTCAGTGAAAGTCTTAACTTCAGTAATAAGAAGATGGTGTTTATACTGTAACACAAATAATCTTATTAAAAGTGAAGGGACACAAGGGTTTCCTAATCTCCTTTCCCCTTTCTGCATGAAATGGATCTTAACCATTTTGCATTCAATATTATAAACACAATCAAAACAGTTTTGCATCACCCCTCCTTTTTACCAAGAACTGTTCGCCATAGCAAATTTAGAGCATAATAAACATAGAGAGAACTCTCTAGAATAATACCAGAGAAGAGACAAGTCAAGACAATCGTGAAAAAAAAATAGATGTGGCCAATCTATCTTCTATTTTCTGTTGAGATTTAGAGTTCTTAATGTGAGTATTTTCAGGATGCGTAGTGATGTTTGATCACCTAGAAAGCACCAAATAATTGAATTTTGAGGTAGGAAAGATTGTTAAAATGCCTAATTGCTCATGTTATAAAAACTGTAGGAGCATGTGCAAACCCCGAAAGGTTGATTGATTTTAGGCTGATAATAGAGTAAATAACTTGTTTATTCTTTTACAGCCAGTTTATAACCCAGGACCTACAGATTTATAACACAGTCCCCTTGCTTATTAAGCTTCCCCAATCCCAACTCAATTGGTTATTACTGCCTCAAATTCTTCTGAGCCTCCCATTGTATTTAGTTGACAGTGATCTCCGTATCATCAGCATATATATATATATATATATATAGCCAGTATTGTCCCCAACATTTTTAATTAAAGTATGCATGTGGTTATGCATTAATGGTATTTTGATCCAGGTTTTTTCATTCTTTCACATTAGCTTCCCAATAATTAAAATAAAATTTTAATAAAGTATCATGTTGTTCCTATTCATAAAGAATGAAAAAAATGCCATGAAAAAGTTAAAAATAATCTTTGAATAAAATAATATTTCTTATTGTATATATACAATTTAATATTTTGTTTTCAGTTACTTTATTTTTGAAATTATAATTATTTTTTATATACAAGTTTCTGGAGTTTTCTGTTTTTCAAATGAATAATTTTATTTTATTATAAATAAATTATTTTTGATGTGTTGTGGTTTCCGATGATGAATTCACAAATGAACAACAAAATTATTTTTATTGAACTTATATTTTCTAGTAAATCGACATAGGATTAAAAGAGTAATTGACAGAAAATCACAGTACTCAACAGAAGCACATTTGTGGCACCATGGCAAAATCAGCCTACTTACACTATTGTGCACCCGGCCTATTTCAAGTCATAGGGACTGAATTATTCAGGAATATGGACAATATAATACCAGTTAAGGCAACAGAATAAAAGAACATTATAACATCTGAAGAGTGGAGTAAGACACATTGTAGAGGCTGGAGTAGCAACAGGCATTTAAGAGCAAACCGAAATAAATAAAAATCAAACCTAAACTCTCTAGATCAAAGAAAACTGTGCCAGGCATAAAAGTGTTACCTGCGGTCCTCTCTTAGACCTCATGAACTTTTTACCAGAAAGGGGCTGGATGGGAAACAAGGCAGGGGGCAAGGGCACATATGGCAATTTTGGAAGGAAGGAAACAAACCCCAAACATCATTAAATCTAAAAAACACTAGATAAACCCAACAACTGTCAATAATAATAATAACCATAATGGCACTAATGACAATTATAACAACAATCCAATACTCAATTAACAAGATTCATAATCACAGGGTTAGTAATCGAGTGGGAGATAGGCTCTATTATTCAATATAACTGCTATCTTGCTACACCCAGAGTGTAGTCACACTAGAGTAGAATATTCCTACCTCCTAATTTCACACCTCTCCAGTTCCAATTGGGACACTTTTCACTTGGAATACCAGTCTTCAACTCTGCCTGATTGGAAAAATCGCCCATTTAAATATGTTAATTTTAGCGTAAACAGAAACAGCAATGAATTCCCTCTTTTGCCGTTAGAATTCCACTAGTCTCTGTGCACTGTGCACTCTATAGCCATTCAACTAACCTGTTGATATCGAGTGAACAATCTTTTCAAATAATGTTCTGGTAAGACAAAGTAGATGGTTTATTTTACATCTGTCTGGAACATAAACGAAAATTGAATGGGGAAACTGATTGGCATGCAACGCCACGGACTAGATTTTTAACTACCTATTTATTCACTTAGTATTTAAGTATTACTTTGTTAGAAAAGTATTAGCTAAATCCACCATCATTTATGTTTAAAAATAGCCAAGGGAGATTCAATATAGGATCAACCAGAGGCCATAGTTACAGACATATGGAGAGGGTGCTTTCATTAACAATTTATGGTTATATATGACCTAATGAAGAACATACCTAATGTTATTTGCCTGGAAAATGCTTGTTCCATCCATTTGGAGATCTAAATACACAACATATATTGTGGGGATACAATCGGACAGATAAAAAGGAAAAATTGTAGAATTCACAAACTCGAGTCTTATTTCATCTGTAGAAAATGCTACTGCAAGCCTAATGTTCCTATACTGAAGCTAGATCTAACCCCGATGTTGTGTAGTCTCATCTTTATATAAGTGGAAACATAACCCAAACACTAATGCCCCCACCAGGAGACTTCGCCCAGAACATTCTTCACATTTCGTTAATTCACAATTTAAGTCAGCCTAAAAATCAATTTTACAAGATGAAAATTAAAGAAAACTATGAGAAACCAATATAAAAATGTAATTGATGATCCAGATTGTTCATTTTCGATCATAACCAAAAATATTCTAAAAGCAAGCCTCACAGTGGTTAAATATTACACTCCCGTTTTAGAACAAAAAAAAAACAAAAAAAACTGAAAGGGTTGAAAAATTGGTGTCACAAAGTCAGAAGAGAAGATACTAATAAAACTTCTCAAAGAGTTAAACCAATTACTTACTTCAGAAAATTTCTAATTATGTGAAGACAGATCAACTTATCTTACTTCATCAGGCCTAAAAAATATTGAGATTAAACTCTTCAGGGAAGGCATGAAATGTAAGTAACTGAAAGATGCTCAGATGGCAATTAAAAATTGTAAATCTGTAGGACATTATCTTTCCTTAATTTCTTATTCAGAAGGGAGGCAAGTACAAAATGAAACTTCTCACAATCTCTAATTTTGGAGATACTACGTGCCAATGGAATGGGGTAAAGCTGAAGTGTACGGATCCTAAAGTGAGCGCAACATTGACCAAGAAAAAGGTGGTGCTTGATCAAGCATGCTTACCCAGTTGTTTGAAGAATGTCAAGGCAGATGTGAGGTTGATTGGTAACAAGTATTAGAGGGCTACCACAACTGATCATCAAAAACAGAATGGTGGTGAATTGTAGAGGAGACTCAGATTCCACAGGTATTGTTGAGCCAGGGAGAAAAAGAAGAAGAGAACATTTTTTTTTTTATTCTGTAAAATAAATTAATAGTTTTTTAATTTATTAATTGTGGCTTTTAAGAGGAGATGGCCAATATTGTAAAAAAATAATAATCTTCAAGAAAAACAATATAAAAGAAGTATTGAATACCCCTTTCTTTTATTCATATTATTTATTATTTAGTAAAAAAATAGGTGTGATGCAAAACTTTTTTTGTTAAGTGTACAATAAATAGGAATCTATATTTTTAAATAACACTGTATTAACACTTCTATTGTTAATTATGATATCTACTTTCATGAAAAAGTTATAGCAACAGATGATTTTATATGGATAAATGGGTAATAATGTATCGATTATGTAATATCATCTTAATATTCTTATTGTGAGAAAGCTCAATTTCAAAATAAAACGATATGTACGGTTGGGACTAAAAGGGCTAAAAAATGTTTGGGAATGGAATAAAATAATAGTATATTAGATAATGAGGAAATTTAGAGAGAAAAAAACGTAAACTGGATGAATTTAAAAATTAGAAGAGGTGGAAAAAAGAAGGAAAAGAGAAAGAATAGCTGGTATAAATAAAGAAAAATAAACCTGCATAAATAAAAAAGTATAAATTAAAAAGAACAATTAAGAAGAAAATGAGTATTTCTGGACACCTGAGTCCATTCCATGAGGTGATAGGACTGTTTCATGGAATCTAAATCAATCTCATACAGGGCTATTGAATGATGCAGCCAGGATGAGTTCAAAAAATTACAATGCCCGAAAATTACAAAATTTAGATTTAATAATTGATATATGACACATCAACGTTTAAAACATTACACATTAACTGGTACTAAAAATAATTGGATGAAATGAGTTTTTATTGTTATTACTAATTCCAGCTTAGACTATTTTACCTTGAGGAAAAATATCATTATGGGCAACAATAATTACTAATTTATTATCAGCTTTTCCTTACCTTGAAAACAGATTCATATGATAAAAAAAAATAAAATGAGTGTCTTCTGTGGACAATGCATAAGGTGATGAGACCACTCTTTATTAAATTAAATCTAACAAAATGTGTCATAAAATTGCTTGTATTTATTTTTTTTTTCCGTGCACTAATTAAAAATGAAAAAAAAATTTAATGTTTTATGTCTAGTTCCTTTGTGGGAATACTGTTTTAAGACCACACTTTTTCTCTCTCTCTCAACATAAAGAAAATATAATTATAATTTATTTTATCTTTATATTATATAATTTTTTAAATATTTTATTTGAAAAGAAAAGATATGGCCAGGACCGGGACTCAAACCCGAGACCTTCACCTCTCTGTGGTTACACCTTATCCATCTCAGCTATCCTGGCTTTGCTTCACGGCCAGCCATGTCCCCTCTTTTCAATTGATCCTACATCTCCGTGTTCTCGTTCTTTGCGATGTATACACGGGGAGACTGTTACTTTAACATTATTTTATTTTGGATCTAGTTGACTTTAAATCGTTAATATTATTATAATTTATTTTATCTTTATATTATATATTTTTTTAAATATTTTATTTGAAAAGAAAAGATATGGCCAGGACTGGGACTAGAACCCGGGACTTTCACCTCTCCGTGGTGATGCATACATATAAAATATTTAAAAAATTATAATACTACAATATTTACAATACAATGTTAAGAAGTATATTACTTTGATTCTTAGAAATAGATGTAAGTATTATGTCCAATATCAGGACACCATTGGTTAGCACACAACTGTCTTATTTTAACGATCACAACTCGTCCGAAATATGTTTGACTTTAGTAACTAATTTATATGTAGGATTAGAACCGGCTTGTATATGTTCATAGATCATTCTATAATAAATTTGTTTTGTTTGTTGCAGTCATCTTTGTTAATTAATTAATAAATTTCACATGAGACTCATAACACCTAAGCCACCAAAAAGTGGAATACTTTTACTTAACCTAAGTAAATTAATTTAATTATAATTTATTTTATTGTTATATGATATAATTTTTTAAATATTTTATTTGAAAAGAAAAGATATGACCAGGACCGGGACTCGAACCCGGGTCTCCCACTTCTCCATAGTGGCGCCTTAACCATCTCGGCCATCCTGAATGATCTGAGCTTGAAGCGAAACGAGCCAGGATGGCCGAGATGGTTAAGGAGCCATTATGGAGAAGTGGGAGACCCGGGTTCGAGTCCCTGCCCTGGTCATATCTTTTCTTTTCAAATAAAATATTTAAAAAATTATATCATATAACAATAAAATAAATTATAATAATATTAATGACTTAAAGTCAACTAGATCCAAAAATAAAGTAATGTTCAATTAACATTCTCCCCGTGTATACATCGCAAATTGCGAGAACACGGATATATAGGATCAGTGAAAGAAGAGATATGACTGGCCGAGAAACGAGCCAGGTTGGCCGAGATGGTTGAGGCACCACTACGGAGAAGTGGGAGACCCAGGTTCGAGTCCCGGTCCTGGTCATATCTTTTCTTTTCAAATAAAATATTTAATAAATTAATTTAAGTTTAATAGTACTGATGTGTGATATATAGCTCAATTATGTTACAGAGTTAGTAACTTTATTTAGTTAAATTTGAAAATAACAAACTTTTGAATTAATTAAAAAAAAAAAAAAAATTATACCACAACAATTAAACTTAAAAAAAAAAAATATCAATGCAAAAAATTCTACTACCTGAAGGTCAGTCATGCAAACTGGTTCAGAATCCTTAATGACCATCGGACTTAGCTGGTCATCAATAGTAATGGGCTCCCATAACTGGCTGAAGAATGAACTTACAGACTTTTTTACAGTTCCAGCAGTAGACTCATCGTTATCTAACTGAAAATTCATTTGAGAATGAAATTATTATAGAGTAATTTATTAATTTTATATTTATCCATAGTCATTATTCATGACTAATAGCCATTAGAGATGGTTGATTGTTATAAATAAACGAGATGAAAGGTAATATTGAAAAAAGTCAGGGGGCGAAAGGATGAAATACAAATTATAAAACATTTGAAGTGAAATAAAAAAATAACAAGAGTGGAATGAAATCTATTATATTTCACTGTTATTTTATTTACATATTTTAACAACTATGATTATGGTTACTAATATGAGATTTGCCTATAAGTATGTACTGTAATGAAATCTCCACAGTAGGTACATAAAAAAGCCGTCTGAAGGTGCAAAAAGAAAAAAAACTTTTTAGTGTAGTGATTTTGTAATTTTCTTAAAAGTTGTGAACCGCTATATCTCAAAAAGTATTCAATCTGTTTTTTGTTATTTTAGTTAGATAAGAAAAAGAAGTAAATATACCTAAAGATATTATAAAACCACTTTAATGAAAATTGATCCTTGGTGACCAAAATTGATAAAAATTGATTTCTCCACAGTTTCCTTTTTTTTTTAATATTTCAAAATGACCTGTAGTTTTAATAAGGTCGAAAACTTTGTTTTATTTATCTGCTTTTATCTATTAAATCTAAAGTAACCTTTTTTGATGACAATTTTACTGAAAAATTGAAAAAAAAAGAAAAAATTTATGAGCTAATTGCCCGTTTTCATAAACCACTAATTATAAACCTGATCTAATATTGTTAAAACAACAAATAATCTTAAAATAGATGTTATGAGAGTCTAGGACAAAAATTGTAAATGCAATTGTATATAAAAACTTTACTACCTGTAAAGTATCTTTCACTGCTTCAGCAATGGTAGATGCTTCACATTTTACAACTTCCGCTATAGTTGTTGCTTCTGTTTTCACAGCAGAAGAAAACTCACTTATGTCTTTTTTCATAAACTCAAACACCTCAGCTGACTGAAAAAATTAATATTATAATAGATACACTTCAATTTGAATGTATTCAAAATTTAAAAAAAATCTTTAAATTAAAAAAAATACACTTGCCCCATTACTGGTACCCATCAAGATAGAACCAATTGTAGAATAGAAAAATAATTTTACTATGGGACCAGGCCTCTTAACAATAACAGATGTGTACAAAATTAAATGAATAGACATCTGGCCAAGTCGCTACACTATAAGAATGATACAGTACTTACAGAAATACTTGAAAATAAATATAAACTAAAAGGTGGACAATTGAAGATTAAAAAGGGGAGGGCACAATGTTAATAAACATTTTTAAATGATTAAATTCAAAAATATTTACATGTATTACAAAGTTTGGCTTAATGGGACCTAGGAGTGGTGAAAAAAATAAAACACACTGAACCGTGATGGTTGGTAATTTTTTTTAGACAAAACTCCCAAATTTTTCTAAAACCGAAAAATTTAATTGACAACTATAAATGTGGAATGTGAACAAAATTTAACAAATTAATGAAAAATAGATCACTTAGCCCGCAGTTACCCAAGCAAAAGATGATAGATATAGATAGGATATAAATATAAACCATATACGTTCGATGAGAGATCAGCACTTACCTCCATTATCATGCAATATTTACACTATATTAGAACTTAAAATAGCAGAAAAATAACAAAGAGTAAATCACTATAAATTTTGAAGGTTTCACTTATTGCATACTAGAGGTTGATGAACATTGATACAGCTGAATGGCACAAGCTAAATGATCAAACACCCTCAGTGGAGCTTTTACTAGTAGAGGGTTTAGATTTAACGAGACGACTATGCACTTATCCCACATTACCTTTTTTAGTATAAAGATTATGTAACCCGGTCTGAAATCTCTCACTTGAAATAAAGTAATTACAGTGATAAAGCACATGAATTATTAATTTAAAATGGTGTGTGTGTGTGTGTGTGTGTGTGTGTGTGTGCATACAAACGTTTTCTTTATTTTGTATTTGCTGGGATATCATCACAGCCTTCACATGACACAACAGCTGTTATAAATAAAAGATAGGAGAGGGAATAGTTTTAATGTACGGTTGCAGTGTGTTGAGTGAATTGAAACCCTTAAATTGAAATTTGAAAGAAACGCAAAGTAAAGGCATTGAATGCTTTGTTTTTTCAGGTGAGGGAATGTTTAGTTGAAAATTATTGTAATTATTTAAGACATGTAGATATGTGCTGTAAATAAATCTTTATTTTTTTCTGAGAAATAATTCCGTCTTTATTTTCTTATTCAAAAGCATAAAAACAGCATTTTTTTTTTTCAATTATACTACAAAAAAAAATGGAAAAATTAAGGTTTGTTTTTGTTGTAATATATAAATCATATATATATATATAAATCATATATATATATATATATAAATGAATGAATGAAGGGTGGGTGCTTGGTTTACGTTTTTATAATTAGTATTTTGATTATTATATAAAAAAAGTATCTGTTTTTTTTTTTTTGGAATTGTTTAAAAAAATTATCTCGTTAAATTACAAAAATTACACACACACACACACACACACACACACACACACACACACACACACACACACACACACACACACACCCACACACGCACACGCACACACACACAGAATAGAATAGAATAGAATAGAAAAATAATTTTATTCTGGGACCAGGTCCCTTAAGAATAACAATATTGTACAGAAATTAATAGAAATATTTCTGGCCAAACGACTACATTATTGAAATACTACAATTAAATATGAACTAAAACGTATGTTCTCATAGAGGAAAAAAATATATATCTAAAACAAAAAAAAATTACAATAAACAGAAATTAGCTAATGTAAAAATAAAAAAGTAGATAAGAACATTTAATAACATGAATATTAGTATTATAATGAATGTGGCATATTTTTAAACATACACATACATACCTAAAAACATTCTCTTATTAATTGAACACATATTAGAAATAAATATATATATAAACAAAAAATAAAATAATAGGATATAAATCTACAATAAACTGAAATTGGCTAATGGAAAAATACAAAAGTAGATAAGAACATCTAATAATATGAATAATAGTATCATAATGATTGTGGAATATTTACAGTATTTACTCAATCTATTGTGTTGAAAATAGCTTATTTATTTTATTGATTAGAGAGCATCTGTTTGGTAATTAAGGAGATGTAGGAATAGTTTGGATTTGAATGTGGATAAAGAAGATGTATGACGAATAACATGAGACCTCCTTGGGGCGTCAAAGACAAACCGAACAGCGTTGTTCATAATTTGTCTCAGTCTTTCCTCATGTTTGTTCGAGAGCCCACCATAAGCCGCACAGCCATAGTCAAAGTGTGGAAAGATGAAAGAAGTGATTAGGAGCTTACAAATAGGTACTGTTAAAAGATGCAGGGAACGATGGAATAACTTTATGGAGCTTGTTGATCGACAAGAAATTTGGGCAATGCGGGATTTCCAGGAAAGGGTTTGGTCGAAAATGATACCGAGATTTTTAACAGAGGAACTGAAAGTAATAGGATGATCATTTAAGATTAGTTGGGAAAGAAGAGAGTTGATAGATTTAAGGAGGGTGTTGGACCCAATTAGAATGGCCTGAGTTTTAGCAGCATATAACATCAGTCTATTCAGGTCAGCCCAGGCACTGATCCTATCCAGGTCATCCTGAATATTAGCAAATGCAGCTAGTATCTCAGAGGGAGGAAAGGAGAAATAAATCTGGGAGTTTGGGAACAATGGTGGATTGATTTAGGAAGGTCATTAATGTAACAGTTGAAAAGGATTGGGAACATACTAGAACCCTGAGCAATTCCTTCGTTCAGCGGAAGGAAAGAAGATAGGGGTTGATTAGGGACGGAGACCGCTTGAGTCCTATCCGAGAGGAAAGCTTGGAGCCAGAGTATTGAACTGTTGGAAAAGGAAAGAGATTTTAATTAAGAGAAAAGGATGGAATGGTTAAGTGAGTCAAAAGCATTTGAAAAGTCAAGAAGAATTTGTACTGTTAGTTTTTTTTCCTCCTACATATATATATATATATATATATACAGGGTGTCCCGAATTTAAATGGCAAAACTTCAGGAAATTATAGGGGACCGAAAAACTAAGACAAAAAGTCCTTTAGAGATTTGCTCGTTTTTGCTTAGTTTTAGAGAAAATCGCAAAAAAAGAAACAAAACAAAAATGTTACAGGTAGCGATTATCACCTTTCAAAGTTCGTCAGGCTAGGCAGTGAGATATGTAAACACTTAATGTTATCCTTTACATTCTTTTATTTGTTTACATTTTGGCTTCCTTCTAGAATTATAATTCCTAAAAATCAGTCTTCAGTCAGTTACTCAGATATTTGGCTTGGAATTTGGAACGGATTACTGGTGGGATCATATTTTTTACCTGGAAGATTGAATGGTATCACATTTACACATTTTTTGGAGAACGACTTTTCTAATTATTTAGATGACATTCCCTTACAACAGCGGATTGAAATGTGGTTCCAACTCGATGGCTGTCCAGCTCATTATAGCAGAGTTGCTCGAGCTTGGCTGCAAATAAATTATCCACAACGATGGATTGGACGTGGAGGAGTAGTACCTTGAACCCAGAACACCTGATATGACACCCATGGATTTCTTCGTATGGGGAACCTTGAAGCAGAAAGTTTATTCGGTGTCAATCAACTCAAGAGAGCAATTAAGAGACCGAATCATAGATGCAGTGCACCAAATATCATCAGAACAATGTTTAGCTGCAATTTATCAGGTGAGTGCTAGATGTAATGCTTGCATTGGTGCAAGAGGACAACATTTTGAGCAATATTTACATCAAAAAGAACATAACATAAATAAAATGTAAATAAATAAGTATAAAAATGAACACTTGCTTTGTTTCTTTTTTTTCGGTTTTCTCTAAAACTAAGCAAAAACGAGCAAATCTCTAAAGGACTTTTTGTCTTAGTTTTTCGGTCCTCTAAAAGTTCCTGAAGTTTTTCCATTTAAATTCGGGACACCCTGTATATATATATATATATATATATATATATATATATATATATATATATATATATATATATATATATATATATATCGCTATAAAACTAAATATCGATCATTAAACAGTTTTGAACCATTTCCATGAGACTTGATACCAAAAGAAGCTGGATACTTGGGTTCCATATGAATCAACAGTGAAAAAATAAATGAACCAAATTTCTATTTTTGAATTACTGCTGAAAGAAATGAAATTGAGCTATTTTTGAAAAAAGTTATGAGGAGCAATGAAAAGTGGATCATGTACGACACAATAATGAGCAAAAATGATTATGGTCAAAGTACAGAGATTCTTCACAAATGGTTACAAAGCATATGTTGATGCCAAGGAAGGTAATGCTGAATGTAAGGTAGGATTGGAAAGGTATTGTTCATCATGAGCAGATTGAACCTGGCCAAACCATTAATTTGACTCTCTACTATCAACAACTAATGGGATTTAAACAAGCAATTAAAACAAATGGATAGAATCGATGAATAGGAGAGGCGTTGTCTTCCATCACAATACTGGATCACACATATCTTTAAGTGACTCGGCAAAAATTGATCTAGCTTGGCTGGGAATTTTTGATGCATCAATAGTATGCCTCGATGTTGCTCTGTCTGAATACCATTTGTTATGGTCTCTGCAAAACTTTCTTAGTGGTGCAAAGTCGCATTCAAACGAGGCTTGTGAAAATTACTTGGTTCAGTTTTTCGCTCAGAAACCTCAGAAGTTTTGCAATGACAGAATTATGGTTTTACCAGAAAAGTGGAAAAAGATCATAAATCAAAATGGTACATATATCATGTTTATCAGTGTTTTAAGACTGCTATTAAAAACATGGAAAAAACCTCTTATTTTTATTTTAAAAAATTTACAACTGTATTATACTAATACAACAAGTAAATAGAATGAACAGTACATATCGGCATGGATAAAGGCAAGTTAAGAAACTACCCAGTAGCAGTAGTACTCAAATAAAAAGTTCCACTTAAAAGGTCACGAGGCCATCTTCTTTTCAGACGCCTCGGAGGATTATGAGGAATTGAAGAGGTTGCTATGTTTGAAACTAGTGGGTTTGAGGGGAAATAAAGTTTGTCATGAAAATATTGATATAATTCGGGCCAAATCAGCAACAAATGGGACATTAACGTCATTATGGATTACTTTGTTCGTAACAAAGAAAGGAGCATTGATGATTTTATGAAGGATTTTGGATTGTAAGGTTGAATACAAGAGGAATTCGATGGCTAAGTGGACCCCCAAAGCTCTACTCCATAAGCCCAGATGGGTCTAATGATAGTCATGTATATGAGTCTTTTGTAATTGATTGGGAGCTTAGAGCGTTTATCTAGTAAATGTTGAAGTAGCCTGAAATGGCGAGCTGTTTCTTGTCGTTTCAGTCTAGTATGAGGATTCCAAGTTAAGCACTTGTCAAGGTATAGTTTTAAGTACCAGACCTGTTATACAGGAATCAGTGGGATGTTATTAAACCATATAGGAGGACAGGAAGTCATTGGTTTACGACGGAGGGTAAAGATGATTTGATAGGATTGGTGGGAATTTATTTTAATTCTCCAATTTCGACACCATTTTTCAAGGTCAATGATATGGGATTGAAGATTACGGGATGCTATAACTGAATCAGTGTTGACAGATAATAGACATGTGTCATCCGCATACGTAGTAAGGATAGTATTAGGATAAGTTGGGATGTCAGCTGTATGAACTGTGTAGAGGATTAGGCTGAGGATACTGCCTTGAGGAACACCCGCAGATTGGTGTTGATTTACTTTGAATGACCCGTTGAAGAGATAGGATTGGATAATGAGAAAGTATGTAGGAGGTAGGAATTTACAGAGTTTGTACAGCAAACTGGGGTGCCAGACTCGGTCAAAAGCCTGTTCAAAAAGAGAAAGGGTATTCCATTTTTTTTAGGGTTAAGTATCATTTTACGACGGATAATTTCCAGAGGTTAGCTTTGAAAGAAGGTAATCTGTAAATAATATTAGATATTTCTGAAGGATGGAATGCTTTAGTTGGGTTCCAGACGTTGTAGAGGAAGGACCTATGGTTGATATGCTCCCTGAGATTATCCCCACTACGAAGCTAGGAAATTCAAGTCAGTAGTCTTCAAGTGGTCTAAGAGGTAAGTTGAGTTTTACCACTCGTCCGAGTTTAATTGCGACCTGGTAGTGAAGTGTTGTACTGGTTGAGACCCGAGGGACACAAGTGCAAGTCGGGACTCCCAGGAATCGTGAGAGCTTCCGTAATTAATAAAATATTAATTAGCAAGCCCAGTGTGAACTAACGTTTGTTTTTATTTTTATTTGATAAGTAGTGAGGTGTTGGATCAGGTTGTGCAGGATTTTCCTTTTGCCCCCTTACTTATTTAAGGTTGGCAATTCAAATCTCAAAAAAGTTTTTTTTCAAAATTACAAAATTACGTAAATCAGAGAAAAAAAATGAATCCCATAGGAGGAAAAAATAACAGAGATAAACCAACGGGACAAAAAGAAGAGGACCAAAAAGTGTTATTCGACCTAGAAGACAGCGAGGAAAACAAAATGGCGGACGAGAATAAAGCCGCCACAATGGAAGGGGTTGAGGCCGGCAGGAGCATTATGAACGAGGGCGAGCCTAGCCCAATGACCAAATTAGTGGAGAAGGTCACCAGTGAAGGGATCTACATAACGGGGATACGCAGTTCAACAGCTGCAGCGACAAAAACGACGCCAAAGAAACAGATGGGGCCAACATTTTTAGCCCCAAATCGAAGAAAAAGAAGAGGCTGAGGGAGGTAACTCCTCCCCTCCTCTCATACGAAGATAGCCCAGGGGAGAAGGCCAGAGGAATCCAGGAGAAAGTCAGGCACTACCTGGAGAGGGCCAAAAATACAATATCCCGGGAAAAACAGGAATACATAAACAGGAGTGTCTCCAGCCTGCGTGACATTATTCTCGAGCTGGAGACCGAGAGAAAGACCATACCCGTATTGGTCAGGCACGTGGTGAGGGAGGATTGCTCTGTGCAGAGGAACTCCACAAGATAGTGGCACAGAGAGTGAGGGAAATAATAGAGAAAGAGCGGGTGCGGAAACCAAAAGTGGAGAGACTGATCCCCAGGCAGACAGAGCCAGAGCCTGGGACCTCAGGATCCGCAGACAGGTATGCTGGAGCGGAACCGGCACCAATGCCACCAAGGGCCAGCATTACACAGACGTGCAGAGGAAGAAACATGGCCACGGAGGAGGAAACGGAAGAGGAATTTTATATCGTAAAGAGCAAGAAGAAGAAAAAAGAGGGAAAGGAAGACCTAATCCCAAAATTAGAAGTCAGCTTTAAGAAGCAGAAGACTATGGCAGAGATTGTTAAATCACTGCCGACAAAACCAAACAACGCGAAGACGCCTTATTATATTACAATCGGCGCCAAAGGGAAGACTTCATCTGAAGTTGTAGAACAGCTCCCGTCACCGACCGAACTGGGAGTAGATGTGCAACTGATAAGGGCCACCCAGGCCGATGGAGTGTTAGTCAGAGTGGAGGACAGAGAGGCGGGTGAAAAGGTTGTAGCGTGGCACAAACTCAAGGAGGTTGGCCTTGAGGCTAGGGCTGCCAACAGAAGGTGGCCGAGGATGGAAGTGCGAGGAGTTCCCAATGGATGGAACGAGATGAAACTTAAGGAGATAATCAAAGAAAGAGTGAGAAATAAGGGCATAGACATCCAGGACCCGCAATTACAGATCCTGAACAGGAGAAGGGCCAAAGCGGGGTTTACCAAAGACTGGGTGATCGAGCTGGATCCCCCGATAAGGTACGCTCTGCATAGGGAAGAGGTGATAGTCGGAGGATGGTGGACACTCACCTTCCTGGACACCCTCGACACCCCAAGATGCCTGCAAGTCCAGTTTGTTCTCTAAATCATAACAGAAGATGTCCCAGTTTACACATCCTGCAATCAATGTAGGAAGAGAAGGCTTAGGAGCAAAGCTTGAATGCAATAAAAGGAGGACGGGCTATGATCTGATGAAAGATCGTCCAAGGATTTGATATTGGTTTGGGTGGAGGAAATCTGGGAGATGACAAATATGTCCAGGATGTCGGGAAGTTTTTTTAGGGATGTAGGCCAATAGGTGGGGTTATTTGGCGCCAGGATAAAGTAACTCTAAATGGACGTGAGAGAAGAAAGGATGTTTCCACGGGAGTTGGATGATCGACAACCCCATTGTTGGTGTTTAGCATTGTAGTCTCCTCCAGCAATGAAGCGCAATCCATGAGATTGGAATAGGGAATCAAGGAAGTTATAGGAAAGATAATTACCGGGAGGATAGTACACAGCAGAAAATGTGATGTGGAAAGGATGAGTTGTTATGGTACTCAGGTTGATTGAATAGCATCAGTTGGAGTGGAAGGAATAAGTTTTTATAAATGAGAATACAAGATCCGGCATGTGAAGTGTTGTCTGAATGGTCTGATCTGTAAGTGATGTACTCCTGTACATAGAAATGTGAGCGGTAAGTGAAGTGTGTTTTAGTCAATAAAGCAATATCTACACTCCCCGTCAAAAGTATCGCAACACTTTGAAATATTTAAATTTTACAAAAACGTCTGTCTTTTCATAATAAAGAAAGGTTCTGAAGTCGGTATTAAGCATTTTTAAACTGGACATAAACAAGTTTTATTAAAATAAATTACAATATCTCTTCCAATAACCAAAAAACTTAGAAAACTTACTTTCTAAACTTTTAATTTCTGCCATTTTAACTTTTAAATCACAATTTAAATTTTTAATTTACATTTAATAAGACGTATTGCCCCCTCTGGCTTGAATGACTGATTCCACTCGTATTGGCATAGTTGTAAAAAGGGTTTGAAGACAACCTTGGAGTATATTGTCCCACACCTCCAATACAGCTGCCTTTAGCATTTCAAGGGTAGTAGGAGGTGAATCTCGTGACCGAACCTTTCTTTTGAGATAATCCCAAACGTGCTCGATTGGGCTAAGGTCAGGACTTCTTGCTTGCCAATCAATGGTGTGGATATTTGTGGTGTTCAGGTACTCAGAAACACATGTTGCCTTGTAAGGGCGGGCATTATCATGCATGAGCAACGATTCAGAGCCTATGAACGACATAAAAGGCACTACATGATCTAGAAGAATCATTTCTACATACCTCAAAGCATTCAAGGCCCCTCCTTGGATTGGCACTAACTCGGTACGTGCCTCCTAAGATATGCCGCCCCAGAACATGATAGACCCTCCTCCGAATGGCTCAGTTTCTAACGTGCAGCATTGACTAAACCATTCTCCAGGCCTTCTCCAAACTTTTTCACGTCCATCTTGTCTGTTAAGGGCGACTCTCGTCTCATCAGTGAATACAACTTTTTTCCACTCCTCCACAGTCCAAGATTGGTGTTGTCTTGCAAATCTCAATCTCTTTACGCGGTGTTCTGCGGTGAGAAGAGGGCCTTTCACTGGCCTTCTTGGGCTGAGGTTTGACTCCCTCAGTCTTCTAATGACCGTTGAATCCAAGATTGATATCCCTCGAACACCAGCGATCAAGTTTTTAATGGAAGAAGCTGTAGAATTACGCTTACGAAGAGCTTGCATTTTAATGAAACGGCCATCTATGGGATTAGAAATCTTGAGACGCCCTGACGTTGATCGCCTTGATTGACTACCAGTCTCCCTGTACCTTCTTATGGTCCCTGAAATGGAAGAATAGTGAATCCCAAGGCGATTAGCGATGTAACGCAATGATTTGCCTTCTTCAGAGAGAGTGATGATTCTGACCGAATCATCGCGGCTTAAACGATTCATTGTGGATAAAATTAATTGTTTCAACTAGACTAAAGAGAAAAGAGAAAACAGACTTGAGGCACAAGAAAGATAAACTTGGACTGAAAGGAAATTTGAAAAAATTTTTGAATAATCCAAAATCTTATCATTTGTTGGTAAACAGTGAATAAGAATGAAGTGTCTAGTCACTAATGTATCTCATTTAGTATATAATATTACTGTAAATATGAACAAAGTATGGATTCAGGTCGAAATCAAGAAAATCTCGAGAATTATGGGTGTTGCAATACTTTTGACGGGGAGTTTATTTGGTTGT
This sequence comes from Arma custos, assembly GCA_037127475.1. Lineage (NCBI taxonomy): Eukaryota > Metazoa > Arthropoda > Insecta > Hemiptera > Pentatomidae > Arma > Arma custos. The sequence continues at coordinate 14,877,356 of CM073761.1, forward strand.
CATGTAGAAATATGTCAAGTTCCTCATGGTGATTATGCAGGCCATTAGCATTCCACAGAACGAGAGCTAGGGGCTTTACGTTAATCGGAAATTAAGTGGAACTTTGGTAAGGATTCTTGAGAGTAGGTTGATGAGAGGCTTGATAGTCACTTTAAGATCTTTCAGGAAGGATGACATTATAGAACTTATTTCTGATAGGGTTTTGGATTGGGAATGGATGTGGATCTGGAGTTTGATGTGGGTAATGAACAGGCAAAGGAGGGTTGGCCGGGGGGGTTGTACCCGAGGTGTTGGATTTACATTCAATGTTTGATGAACTACAGAATTTGTTTGAGTGTTATGATTTGAAGGGAGAGGATTTGGTTTCTGTGGCGGTAATTTGACCAGTAAGGGTGTATGATTGGGAGGAATTTGCTGATGTGGAGGTTGAGGATTGGGATTGGCTGACTTGGGCTTGGGTATGAGTTCCCGAGGCTTGGAGAAAAGAAAAAAAAATTCTTTTTACTCAACCTATTATAATAGGGTGCATAAAAAAAAAATGACCACTTTTCAAGCAAATATTTGTATTATTACCTCTTTTTTATTTTTTATACTCAAAGTATATCCATTGTTACATGCTGCCATTAGCCATCTGCTAGCTAATTGTTCGATCCCAGGGTGATACCATTCCTTGGAATGGCTGTTTTTCCCTTAAAGAAAATGGGCCATGAATCGAAACGAGTAGTAATCCGATGGTGCGTGGTCTGCACTATATGGTGGATGAGACAGGAGTTCAAGCCCATGAATTTCTTTAAACTTTTCATTGGTTAGCAGGAAGTGTGAGGACGAGCATTATCTTGTTGGAATAAAACTTCTTTAAGGTTGATCAAAGCAGGAAAACTTCGCATACAATCTTTCCAGTTGTTCACAGTTGAGTTCAGAATTCATAGAGCATCTCTCAGGAACAAATTCATGAAGAATAACACCTTCCAAATTCCAAAAAACGCAAAGCATGGAATCTTATTCAAATTTTCCCCTTGTAGCAACCGGAAAAGCAGTTTGACCGTGATCTAGTCATTACTCATGGGTATTTGGATGTCACCTGCAAACCTACTTTTCATCATAGGTGGGTTTTCAATAAATTTTTAACCTCTTAGCTGATTGCTGAGGAGTAAGTTCATGAGGGATCAAGCACTTTTTCACCTTCCCAATGAAGCGTAAATAACAACTAACAGTATCTCTTGACACACCACACTTCCTGGTAAGTTCGCGAGTACTTATGGATGGATTTGAAATTTTTTTCCCCGTATTGCCTTAAAATGGCTAGAATTTCGTAGGACACTGTTATATTATATAAACAAATAACTAAACTGAGGCTATTTTTTTTTTTTTTTTTTTTTCTGAAGTCGAATAGAATTAAACAAGTTTAGAGAATCTATAGGGATTATTACGTATTGGTTAGTAATAAATAAGATTAAAATGTTTACAGTCCTTTGAAATCTTGAATTTGAAAAAACGGTCATTTTTTTTTTACACACCTTATAAAATAATCATGTTCTATAGCTAAGAAATACCTTAGAATAGGGGACCCCAGATTTTGGTACAAAAAGGAAAGTATGGATTAAATTATTTTTTAAAAAGTTTAATGAGGAATAACAAGATTTTTAAAAATGATTAGTGAATGCATCCATTATGTGATAAATAAACAAGATCTATAATCAATGAGAATAAATCATGATGGTTACCATAGTAAAGGTTAAAGCACTCAGTATTAAAAAAAAAACATTAGAACTAAGCTGTGCACCATAAAGTTCAATACTGATGGTATTATAGGAAGTAAACAACTAAAACATTGATATTTTTTTTCACAATAACTGAATTTTTACTTTTAATGAATAAAATTTTATTTGCAGAATGTTTAGTTTTGCATAAATTATTGTTTTTTTAATAATAAATTAACTGAAATATGTAAGGTTTTGTTTTTTGAAGAAACTTTTGTTTATTTTTAGATAAGCGTTATCACTAAATTAAGATGCCTTACCTTATTTTTGGCTGTATTTACCCACGAACCCCACCAGCTGCCTCTAAAAAATGTGGAAAAATCTATAGTATGTTATAATTATTAAGATGACAGACATATTTATCACCACCATGGAAAAAGACAGCCATTCCTCTGACTACTTGCTACTTGCAAATGGGTTTAGGAAATTAATTTAAAATTGTAAAATAATAAAAACCTGTTATTATTAATCTGTTAAAATTAAATTTCTTGAATGTACAGCTTTGTAGTTGTCCTGATTTTCCTCCAAAACATATATAAGATAATATCATTAACATCATTAGTGTTTATAAGCTATTTATATCACGAAATACAAAGTTTAAGGCTTTTCGAAATTAAGGCCTTTGAATACACTGTGATAAGGATTGTGGTTTAATATTACCACTTAGAACCTAAACACACTATAAGTCTTAAGTAATACTCAAATCCAGAGGAAAGCTTTACACATATATTACCAGAGAACTTTAGGCATCCCCGATGACACGCAACATTTCAGCTCATCACTACCCATTTGATTTTGGTAGGCGCCTTGAATATGTGTGAGCACTGGTGGTGTCATAGGAGGTGGGACACTAACTGGTGAGTATATTTAAACAAATAAAAATTTTTTTATGGAGCAAAATAAATGACAGAGCAGTTTTTAAATTATTGGAGAACATGTTCAGAATCATTATTATAAAAATGGTAGCATTGCATCCATAATTGAAAACAAGTTACAAATAGCTGCAAAAGATCCTAATTTGTGGCAGATTTTCAAGAATTTTCTTAAAACAATAATATTTTTAGTGAGCTAAACTCACTTTGGAAAGGTTCAAAATCTTGACAATTTACTTAGCTACTAGAGCTTGCTTCGGTGGAACGGGAAAATTTCAGGTACTCATATTTGTATTCATTTTTCATTAGTTTCCTTTTTAATATCCTCGAAAATAAAAATAATTTTATTACCGACAGTATATAGTAACTATTACTGACTTTATAAACATTAAAGAATTGACTTAAACATACTGCTTAGGTTATTCAATCATCAATACTTGGAAATGATTGTTGAAAGTTCATTTCTTGTGAAATAATCACAGAAATATACATATTTCTCATAATAACACTCTTTTTTTCATAATAAAACTCAAGATTATTTAAATTTTCATGTATATTAATTAAGAAACGGTGTATATATATACATTTATTTTTAAATCTGTACCACTACAACCTGAGAAGGGTCTGGGGTTCAGTACAAGGTAGTGACTGTACTATTTCTTGGACAACGGTTCTGCAGGGAGGTGATTTGCCCTAGATTATGCTAGACTCCAGATTTTCCCCCTTCAATTTGGGTACCCACTTTATAGAGGCTGAGTTAGCCCTAGAAGTGTCCTAGATCCCATAAGATCCATTTCCGGCTGCAAATAGATTAATTAAAGTCTGCTAATATATATCTATATGTGTGTGTGTGTGTTATTGAATATTCAATAAAAAGTGTAAGTCATAATGTCGGACATGTAACTTAAATTAATAATGCTATGAAAGTTATATTCTTCAATTGATCACTGACATTAAATGTACGGAAATAGTTGAGAAAATGACACTATAATAGGATAACAGATAAATAAAATACAATATTCAGTTCATACTAAAATGAAATTGAAAAGACACATTTCGAATTAATGTTCAAAAACTAAAACTTAGCAACGATACTTAAAATTGGTCTGAAATACAATTAAATATAAATGTTATAATTAAACAAGCTCGAAATCATATTTTAACATAATATAAAACAGGTCAAAACTCACTCAGCCATTTTATTGTCTTGAGAGGCGTTCTGATAACACTAAAGTAACTTCGATGAAATTACATCTGATAACTATAACAAAACCACAAACTCATTAAAGTCACTAATTATAGCCGGATAATATAATAAAATAGAAAAAACATGACAATTTCAAATCGGCAGATAAAACAACTAAATCCTTTCTTCTTGTCAAAACTGACAGTAAACATATGTTATTTAATCAGTTGAAATCAGTGTTGCATTGATTCAGAAATGAAACTGTAAAATGTAGTAATTAAATAAATATTTAAATAGTCCATGAATCAACATCAACAAATGAGCATCACACATTAATCAACATTTTAAATAAATCACTGTGCTTACTCCCTTAACATTACTCTTAATAAATTATTAAACTTTTCGAATAGAATTTTCATCCGTTCAAAAACTGAAAGCAGCATTTCCGCAGCTTCCACATAGTTGACATTTATTTGCTTGAACAAGTGTGAGCTTTTTGTATTCTGAAAAAAGGGTTCCATAGGATTGTTTTTAGAGAGGAGGCCTAACCAAACGAAATGTCACTGATATATATGAAACTTACATAGTTCACGTAATTTCGCTATTATTCAAGACAATTTTTAGGAATCAAGCGCAAATTAGTGTATGCAGAACTCTTTTTAGAACAGAACTCTGCTCATTATGGGGGTGTCTCTGTGGAGCTCGAGGCCAAAATAAAACGTTTAATGAATTGCTTTGTACGCTTTGTCTTCGGGATCCCCAGGGACACCCCTGTCTCCCAATTTTATGAAGAGTTGAGGTGGTTGTATCCTTCCTATCGCCGTAAGTATTTCCTTGCATCCTCCCTCTATCAAGTTATCCAATCCCGCCGTCCATTATGCATATATGATCTCCTCAAATTTAAATCCTCCATCCATTCCCGTGATACCCGTTCACACCCTTCCAATTTGTACATAGAGGCCCATCGAACCGCTGCTTTCGACAGATCGTTCCTGATTCGGTCCTGTTCCCTGTGGAATTCTATCCCTTTTTCCATCCACTGTTCCAAGACCCTTCCTACCTTCAAATCCCGCTTGTTTGATTACTTTCTATCCCTCCAGTTCCCCGAAGTGCATACAAAAAATTATCGATAGAATATTATTTATTTTGTTTATTCATTTTTATTTTTAATGTGAAGTAATGTGAAATCTTCATGTTTTCATTATCATAAGAAGCTATTTTTTATTCATTATTATTTAATCAGCTTTATAGATTGACTTTTCTACTTGTTTTTTTTCTTTGTACTCTAAGGCTCTAAAGCCCACAATAATGTACAGGTACGTTATTCTAAAGGGACTTGTCCCAGAATAAATAAATAATTTATTATTATTATTATTATTATTATTATAACTCCACTGGTTTCAAGGATTATTTTGTTTAAATCGCTTAACAATCAGTATTTTGAGGATTCCTGGAGCAGAATTATTTATCAATTTGGAAGAATTGTAAGTGGGTAACAGAATGGATCCAGAAGAAATACATACTTATCATGAAAAAATAGGAGTGGATATTTTAAGAGAAACTGTAAAGGATATATTACAGAATTTGAAGAAATGGGAATGCCTCGGACCGGATCAATTGGCTAGTGATATCCTTACATTAATTGATGGCAAACATATCCGACATCGTAGTCTATATATTTAATACAATATATAAAACTGAGAATTTTTCAAGAGAATAGTTATAATCTACCATCATACGATTCCCTAAATAAAACACATGCTAGGGAATGCAGCGACCTTTGTCTGATTATCAGTCTGATGCCACATAATCTCAAACTTCTATTCAAAGTTATTCATGACCGTACATGCCAGATACTTAACAGGTTTATAATCAACTCTCAAATTGGTCTAAAAAAACTGGTCTTTTTTGGCATTCAATGTGTTCATCAAGAGAAGTCTCGACGTTAACAGAAAAGTTTATGTGTGAAGCCTTTTGACAAGGTCCATCATGATCAACTAATAAAAATTTTTAAGGTAAAAACCCTAGATAGTAGAGATCTATGGATTATCACTAACCTGTCTTATAATCGAAAAGTTACAATACGCATGGACAACCACACATCAGAAGGAAATCGAAATACAAAGAGAGGTGTTTCGGCTGGCCATTTAGTTATTATAAATGATTTTTAGGTTTATATTTTCCTCATACAAAACTGAAAAGACGAGAAACTGTTCGACGTTTTTTCCTACTTCAACATGGACAAACGCTCTAAGCTCCCAATTAATTACAAAAGACTCCTTTACATGACAGTTATCAGACCTATTTGGACATACGGAGTTGAGATTTGGGGTTCTACTAAACCATCCGATTCATCTTGTATCCAATCCTTACAATCCAAAATCCTTCGTAAAATCCTCAATGCTCCTTATTAAGTCACAAACAAACTCATCCACCATGAACTTAATATCCTATATGTTGCTGATTTGGCCCAAACTAGATACGTATCCTTCTATGAAAAGCTCCATAAACACTTGAATCCGCTAGTATCTCAATTTGCTTCCCAAAATATTCCTGATAACCCTCCGAGGCGTCTGAAAAGAAGATGGCCTAGAGACCTTCTACTATAATACTTTATTGGAGTTGTAAATATCAATAAATTAATCTTAAAAAATAGTTATAAATAGATTATCGAAATGGAAAAAAAGTTTAAATTTAGTCATATTTTATATAAATTTTGTTTTATAATTTTATGGTTTTAATTTCATTAAAATTAAATTAATTGGAATGCAAGTGGAAAAAACACAATGCAAAGCCTTATGTTTCGAAATTCTCCAGTAAAACAAACACTTACCGGTCGACATTTCACCTATTCGGGCATTATCAAGACACAAAAAAAGGTTATGTAAATCACATCTCGAAGAAGAAAGTGCAATATATCCCACAATCAACAGCCCAAACAGGCTCCCAACCTGAGATAGTACCCCACTACCAAGACGTTCAACATACAACTGAAAAGAAGGTAATACGTAGTACCTTCTTTTCAGACATTTCAGACGCTATTCCAAATAATATGGGATGAAAAAAGAATCCCAAAGGATTTGGAATATATTATTATCCCCTATCGATATGGAAGGAAATCAGAGTGAGCGTGACAACTCTCACTTCTCGAAAGAAGACTTCACCAGATAACCGAGGATGACCTGAAAAAGAACGCGCTGTCTTCCGAGCGAAGAGACAGACCATGGAGCACCTACTGTCCTTATAATCGATCGTAGGAAAGGCCTGGTACCGAGGAAAGAATGTTTTTTACACCTTCTTGGACCTGAAGGTGACCTTTGATTCCGTCCCAAGGGGAGATATTTGTGATGCACTTCTTGTAAAGAAGGTCCCTCCAAACCTGATAGAGGCTTTATAGTCGACCTAGCAAGAACCCAGTGGTTTGGTCCGCCTTACTGGAAAGGTAGAACAGACCATTATCCTTCAAAAAAGGGGTAAAACAGGGAAACAGCCTAAGTCCTCTCCTGCTCATAGCATTTATGGACGAAATTCTGAAGATCTGCGAGGGATGAAAACCAAGGACAATAGTCGGGTACCTCACCCCTATTTTGGCACAGGCATTTCTATTTGCAGATAACATAATTCACAGTAATATACCAGGAAATGAAAGGGCCGGCAAATTGGCAAAGAAAGGTACAGAAATTGCTCCAATAGGACCAGAACCATGGTGCGGGGTTCCCCTTTCCCTGGCTAAGGATACAATTAAAAAACTAGCCAAGAAGAAGATAAAATCGCGTTGGGATAGAGCCAAGATAAGGCATACTAAACTTTCTACAAAGGATCCCAATGAAAATCTTTCTGAGAAAATCAAGAAAGAAGCCGCTCACATGTCGAGAACCGACCTCAAAAGTATGGTTGAAACCATCACTGGGCACTGTAAACTCAGGAAACACATGCATCGCTTGGGCATTGAACAAGAACCTCGGTGCAGATGGTCACAGAGGAGGACGAAACACCCTGGCACGTTCTCTTTGAATGTAAAGCACTTAGTCGAAAGAGGACATTTGACCTTGGCCCTGGAGGACACAAGGAACTTCAAGCACTGAGATTCAAAGACTATCTAAAATTTCTCAAAAGTCGACCTAGGTTAGGGATTTTTAGGACTCGAACACAATGGGCCTTTTTAGGCCGAAGTGTATGGCAACAAATATGCGTCATACATAAATAATAAAATATTAATAGTTGTTTCATTTTTATTATTTTCTAGTCACTTGTTAAATACTTCATTACTTCATGATTTTTATTATTATGTAGCCTTCTGGCCATATATATATAATGTTTATTTTTCTTTCCATGTTTGTTATTCTAAAGGGACTTGGACCCAGAATAAAGTTTGTTTTCTATTCTATTCTATACGATCATATCTGCTAAGGCAAGATAAGCAGGATGTTCATATAAAAATCGGAGACTACAAATTTGAGAGGGTGAATGAATTTTTTTTAAGCTCTCAGGTGAATTCTGAGAATAACATAGAACATAAAGTAAACAGAAGATTACTGGCTGTAAAATAATGCCACATCGGATTCCTTCAGTAAGTTAGATATATACTGCATTGGAAGATTTCGCTGGGCGGGTCAGGTGGGTAGAATAAAAGACTATGAAATACATCTATGAAATAAAGAAAATTCTGGAAGAAAAGATATACACCAAAAGGAGAGTCGGTAGACAACGGAGAGACAGGATGTGCTGTCCGTCTAAGGAGTAAGAAACTGGAAAACAGCAGCAATGCAAGGAGACAACAAGCAGTTGATGCAACAAGAGTACCTGACACAACATGAGTAATAACATCGGAATGATGAAGAAGAATATGAATAAATCCGTTACCCGTGAAATCCAGTTCTTAGCTACTGATTTTTGCTTTGTAATACAGTGGGTCAAAAAAGTATTGGCACACCCTCATTTTCCTGAATTATGGATAGAAAAAGCCTGATATAACTGTCACAACAATTTTATTAAATGTATAAAGAGAAAGTAAAAGTAAATTAATAGAAATATTTCTTAAAACAAATCATTTATTTAATTAACATGGAAAATAACCAAAATGATAAGCCTAAAAAGTATTTGCACACCCTTCTGCTTTTGCGCTATGCAAAAATCTTAACATTTTTTTATTATCCCTTTTGCTTCTATAATAGCCTGTGGTCTGGATAGCATTGATGAGACAAGATTTTGGGTGATTTCCGGTCAGATCTTAACCCACTCCTCAGCTAAAACTCATCTGTGGTCATTTTTTGATGAAATTTTATTCTTTCGCACTTCCAAGTCGAGTAAATACCAGAAATGTTAGATTGGATTTATATCTGGGGACTGCGGTGGTGTTTTAAGCTGTATTCTAACATTTTACAGCATCCATTCTTTTCTTTTATTGGCGGTATGCTTAGGGTCGTTATCTAGCAGGAACACGAATGCATCCTGAATTCCCAATTTTTCACCACTACTCTTCAAGTTATGCCGCAAAAGATCGGCATACTTTTCAGCATTCATAATCCCCTCAATGAAACTCAAATTTCCAACCACATTCGAAGAGATACAGTCTAAACAGTACACTTCCACCACCGTGTTTCACTGTCGGTCTGATATTTTGCAGCTGAAATTTGGTGTTTGGTTTCCTCCACTCTTATTTGCGACCACGAGATCTGGAAATACTAAATTTACTCTCATCAGAGAAAATTATTGTTTTCCAAAATACAATTGACTTATTTATGTGGATTTTGGCAAACTCAAGTCTTTTAATGCAATTTGCCTCACTGATAAATGGCTTTTTTCTTTGAACTCTCCCTTTATAATTAAAACTGTGTATTAAATTTCTAACCGTCTGGAGGTAGAAGGTTGTGTTGAATGTTGTTGCCACCTCTGTTGCTATGCAGGGGACCGAGAATGTTGGATTATGTTTAACGATTTTTCTATTTTCTATAATATTTTATTCTATTTCTCTTGCAGAAAACTTTTGAGGCCGCTCAGAACACGCTTTATTTAAAACTGAACCAGTGCTAAAACTCATCCCTACTTTTTCGCCAATTTGACAGTAACTCAGTCCGCGAGAATGTAATTTCACTACCTGATTTCTGGTTTGCACTCTGTTCTCTTTGGTTTTTGTCATTATCAATGCACCAATTCGGGTGAGAAATGAATCTAGGCTGAGGAATTATTTGTTTGTAAATAACATGGACTTAAAAATATTTAAGGGATTAAAGATGATGTTTTTCTATAAATGTTAACTATGATCAACTGTGCCAATACTTTTTTGACCGTCGATTTTCCTAATTTTTTTCTTAATAATTATAAAATTAATAGTCTAGCTTTTAATTGCCTTCAAAAAGATTGATTTGGGTTCTACTTTTACTATAAAATTCCAACTTGAAAATAATTTACAATGTCACCGAAAAAATGAAAAATATCAGGAAGTGCCAATACTTTTTTGACCCACTGTAAAGCGTTGAAGATCATGTTGATGCAATCAATTATAAATTTAACATAAAATTGATAAAATATCTTTTAAATGTACTCAAAATTCTCAATGGAGAATCACTGGAGTGCAGCGAAAGATATCGTCCAGAAATGTAAATGGGAAATCAGAACCTTGAAACACTTCGTTTGTAAAACGCAGAAATGTAGAAATGCCATTTTGGAAACCAACAAACACTGCTTCAGACGAACCTAATAGCAGTTGAGGGGTTGAAAAAAATCGAGTAAATAGAAAATGCCGAACTTCCAGGAAACTGAAAGTTATAATTTATTCAAGAATAAATCAAATACTATACAATATTATAATACTTTTTTTTATGTCATGCGTTTGTTACAAATTCTACTATCAGCTGAAGTTGTGAATAATTGTAACATAAATATTATAAATACGAGGGGTGTCCGTAAAATAAGTTTCCCTATTTTTTTAAAAGTGAAAAAAATGTTTTATTACCATTATATATTACATCATTAGAAATCTTGAACATTAAACTATTTTTCTACGTAGTCCCCGTTGACATCGATGCACTTCTGCATCCGTGTCACCATGTTTTTGATGCCCTGGTCATAGAGGTCCGCCGCCGCGCTGTTGAAGAACTTCATGACCTCTTCTTCCAATTCCTCTCTTGTCCCAAAATTCGTTCCGCCTAGGTGTTTTTTCTGGCTTGGGAACAGATGGTAATCACTTAGGGCCAGATCGGGGCTGTAGGGTGGGTGTTGGATGATTTCCCATCCGAAATCCTCGATGAGAGCGGTAGTGACGCGGGCTGTATGCGGACGAGCGTTGTCGTGATGAAAACGGACTCCTTCAGTGAGCATGCCCCTCCTCTTGTTTTGTATGACCCTCCTAAGATTTTTCAGAGTGTTACAGTAGCGTTCAGCATTGACTGTCGTGCCCGTTGGCAAAAATTCGCACAACAACACGCCTTTTCTGTCCCAGAACACTGTTGCCATGACTTTGCCGGCAGACAGCGTCTGTTTGAATTTTCGCGGCGTTGGTGAATCCGGGTGTTTCCACTGCTTCGATTGCTCCTTCATTTCTGGAGTGAGGTAGTGGACCCACGTCTCGTCTCCAGTGACAATAGCATCCAAGAACTCCTCCCAGCCGATATCGTGGTCCGCGAAAATTTGGTGGCCGCTTCAACGCGTTGCCGTTTATGGTCCTCCGTGAGCATTCTGGGTACCCACCTTGCACAAACCTTTGAAAACCCTAAATTTTCTGTTAGGATCTTATCTATGGTTGTCTTGCTGACATCTGGAATCATTCCGCTGAGCTCCCGAACTGTCAGTCTTCGAACTTCGCGTATTGCCTTTTCCACTTTCGCGATTGTTTCTTCGCTAACCGATGGTAGTCCAGCCCGCTGTTCATCGTGCACATCTGTGCGCCCTTCTTTAAACTCTTTGCACCATTTGCGCACCATCTGGACACTCATGCATGTTTCACCATACACTTCCGTAAGTTGGGAATGAATTTCGGTCGCCGAATTGCCTTTAGCATACAAAAAACGGATCACGGATCGTATCTCACACCTGGCGGGGGAAGCGATTGGGAGCTCCATCTTTCAAGGCTGTCAAGGCCGAACTGATGGTGCCAGCGAGTTGACCGGGGTTGGGATGTGGAGGGGGAAGTCCAAGCGACACGCTGGTGCCGTCTGAGGGACCTGCCGCAACTTGCACGGCCGTGCCACAACTGGGAAACTTATTTTATATGGACACCCCTCGTACTTGATGTTATTTCACAAATTTAACGTTATGAAAAATGACTACTTCATTTTTAACGAATTTTTTGAAAATTACGATCTATCGAAAAAACATAATAATCAGGTTGCTAATCAATGACCTTGTGCTATTAATGTAACGTGGCGAAGATAGGCAAATCTCACATCCATTGTTAAGAAAAAGAAATCCATTTATGTTTTCCTAGGATGTCTGGTGATTGCAACCTCTATTACCTATATTAATCGATTATTGGTTTCACAAAATAACGATGTATTCAATCGAATTCGGGAGCCAACATTTAAAAACGTCAGTTGAAGATTGACTTCGTCATGTGAAATGTTCTAGCTTTTTACATTCCCTGTTGGATTTCTAGACTTTTTTTTAAACAACATTTTTGTATATATGGCCTTAAGGTTTCTTAATTATTATTTCATTCAAGTATTGTAATTGAGATTTTGAGAAATATTAGTAGTATGGAAGGTTATCTGTCTGATCAAGACATTTTCGGTTAGTAATTGATTTTATTTTTATTAACTTTATATTTTGAAAGATGACAGCCACTCCTTCCTGTTACTTAAGAATTTAGCATCTTTACAATTTTTGAAGTATAGGACAAATTATAAATTTCCCATCCTATCAAAATTTTTTCAGGTTGTATTTTTTGAAATCTGCAGTTTTGTTGATAAATAATCTCCATTAGACACTGTACTTTGTTATTATCTATTTACATACCAAGTTTTTAATTTACTTTATTAAAAAGTATTCATCCTGCAATTATAACTGATGTGTTGTGAACATTTATCTTGGGCATCTGTTCTGCAGCTTGTTTCAAGTTGAGTAACAACTGGTTTTGGTAAGTATTCTGTAGGTAGTCGCTTGAGTAACAAAAAGTTTTAACTTTTCATTTTTAATATTTTCTAAACATAAAAGTTATCATGAACTTTAGTATAGAAAAGAGAATGTATTTATGGGAAATGCGTGTACTTAGTGTGTAAATGTAATAATAAAATGAATGTTTCAACAAACCTATTTCATTTATACTTCGTAATGTTAGTTGAAACTTTTATTTCATGATGAAATGATAACCGAAGTCTAGTCATTACCCATAATTACATTCTCTTTTCCATAGTAAAGTTTGCGATAAATTGTATTTTTGGAAAATATTAAAAATGAAACAAATAAACAGATAAAACTTGGGTAAATGTTCCGCATGTTGTCGATTTGAGTTGAGTTACAACAAGCTTTACCTCTTTAATCGTTTCATTTTTTATATTTTCCTAAAATACAAGTTATCGCGAGCTTTAGTATGGTAAAGAGAATGTAATTATGGGTAATGATTAACTTTGATTATGATAGACTTGGTTATCATTTCATCATAAAATAAAAGTTTGAGCGGTACTTGTCTGTTTTGCCGTCCGTTGACACCACTCAGGTGTCACTTACGTCAACTATCGACCGTGTCAGGTTATAAACAATCAGGTCATTGGTGCCTACAATGAATTTAAAATAGGCATTGCCTTTATTATGATAGAACAGATTTTTAGGAAATGAAATAATTAAGAAGATAAAAAAAACATTTATTATAAACTATATTCATTAAAAAGAACAATATCTTGCAATATAACATCAAAAGGGTGTCATCCCTCTAACTTTGTTCTCCATATGAACTCCGCCAAGTAAGAGTCTAGGTATTCTCTATTAGCGCCTCTTCTTCTCTTGTTTCCCCATTTCACTGATCCCCATAACCTTTCTAATGTTTGGGTGCTAGCGAGAGTTGTTAACAGAGTCCTTATTAACACTTATTCACTCGAATACCGAGGCTCTTGTTGCATCCTTCAGAATCGCATTTCCATATAATTTCTTTCCCCACTCGTAGTTTCATATTATGCCCGTTTACACAACACATTTTCTGAGGAATGACATTCCGCTCCTGAAGAAATAGGAGAGCTGATTTTTCATCAGTCACAGTGTGAAAAATATTCTTCAAATTCCATGTCAACAAAAACTTTAAAGGTCACCTTCAACTAAACAAACAATACACTTAGATATTATAACAATGCACTTAGGAAAGGTTACATAACAGTAGGAGATTAGTTAAGTAAAGTGACAACTCAGCCTTGGTGTCAACAGAAGGTGAAACAGACAAGTATTGTTTCAACTAACATTTCAAAGTATAAATGATATATGTGTGTTGAAATGTTCATTTTTAGATGAAATCATTACCTAAGTACACACATTTACCATAATTACATTCTCTTTTACATACTAAAGCTATAACTTCTGTGTTTGGAAAATATTAAAAAAGAAACAAATGAAGAGTTAAACCTTGTTGTTACTTAACTCTAAGGGACAACCTGGGGCAATGAATACTATTATTGAGTTGTATGTTTCTAGCCCTGCATGGGGCTATTCTGTGTGTGGATGTTTACTTCAGGCCCCTTACCCTACTACCCTACCTAGCTTCACTCGCCCCTTGTCCTCATCATGACCTAATTTGCTTCTACTATTATATCTTTTCATTATTTTAGAGTTATCATTGTTGTTTTGTGTTTAAGCCTACTATCTTTGGACTTTATTTCGGACCAGCTATTGTTATTGTGTTTTGGACTCTATTGTATATTAAATAAATAAACACGTTACACTTCTGACGTTTATTAAAGACTGAATCACATATATACAAAATCATATATGTGATTCAGATTCATTATAAATCATATAAACAACTTACAAACACGTCAGATTTATAAGGATTTTTAGTATTATTTGACCCTGCAATGGTGCCGACCCTCAGTCAGGAGGGAGAACTTCCTTCTCCCTACTACACCTCGCCAGCCCTTTTCTAAATTGTCAGACTATACATCTTATCCTTTGAAGGGCTCTTAATAGTATGCTGTACTTTTAACCTCATTCATCATCTATGCAATCTAGAACTATATATGTTTAAGTATTGAATCAATCTAGTCATTAGTAGAAATATGTACAAAATAGAAGTACAGAGGCTCATTCAGAAGTAGATCAGCCATAAAAAATTTACATTAGGAGAAACTAGATCATAAATATTCAATCTACAAGATCCCATGTGGGGCTTTTAACATAGATTCTGGAGCTTAGAAAATAATTAAAATTCTGTGCCTTGGCAGTTTTGAGTGATCCAAACCAATAGTCAGTCTTTCACAATTAAATGACTTGCAGAATTTCTTCTGTTAGAGAGAAATGAATTTTTTGTAGATTTCATTTTCGCCACCAACTTGAGGAAATTCATACCCTCAAATCGCTGGATAGTTCCAAGAGTATAGTTACTCTATTGATTTTTGGAAGTGAAAATATCAGTCTTGCTTATGAATCCATCAGTGTCAAAACAATAAAGTAGATCAAAACAGGTAAGGTCCTTTTTTGTAAAGAGTCTCCAAACCATTTTTGTGAGACTGTGGTGATAGATTGTTATGAGGAGGGAGCTGTGGAGCATTCGTTAGTATGTATTTGCAACAGAAGAACCTAACATCCTCCTTGTCAATTGGGATTCCATGCAAGATTGTATAATTGACATTGAATTTCTTTGTGTATAGACCATTCAGAATCCAACAGTGCATATTTGCACCTCATATGCGTGTGTGTATACGTTCACTAATACCCTGTTAGTTAACCAAAATTAACCTACTTTTCATGTGGATTTTGTAGTAGTGGCTGTCATATCTTGGTATCCTTCTACAATGCCCGATTCTTCAGCAAATTTAACAAAAAATATCTGTTTCAAGTAATGTGCCCATATCAGTTATCTTAATTTAATTTTTATTATATAATTTATTGTGAAACAATAAAGGAATTTTCAGCTTTCCCAAAATTTTACTGTTATTTTCTTTTATATAATTATTTTCAAGCATACATTAAAATTTGTTTTTGTTTTCCTACATTGTTAAATTAAATTTTAAATTTCAGCTGATGAGGCTTCATGTTCAGGAGTAGTATCATCCTCTCCGATCACACCTATCCGCAAAGAATCTGTAGAAGTTTCCCGTTTAAAAGCATTGATGGGTGGCATACCTCCTCCTCCAGAAATGACCAACCCTGCTATTGATATGTCAACAATGTTATCCTCCTGGTATACAAATAAACATCTTTGGTGGGATGGTGATTTTTTTTTTCTTTTTTTTTCTTTATCCTTTTTGATCTGATGAAATCATTCTTGATTTCATGTATTCAATTAATGATTAATTTTATTTTATTTAGGTTCACGGATTACTTCTAACGATGAACAAAAAGAATTTGATATTTAGTAAGTATTAATATGTATTGATAATTTATTAATGATTTTACTGTAAATAGCAGAATATTTACAGTAAAATCATCTATGCTGTGTATTCAAATATATCATAGAAATAATACAATGTTACTTATATATTTTTAATCTGTTGAATAATTTGTTCATAAACCAATAACTCTGCCTATGTATCAGCTAAAAACATGAGGAAGAAGCTTTGAGAAGTGTAAAGGCTGGAAGGTTTCAAGAAACGGAAAGCTTTCCATTTCTGCAATAATTTTTAATTTCTTTATATATTCTTACTCTTGTAGGCACTAATTGGCTAAGTTTGTTGTTATTTTTGAAAAAATTAGGTGTATGTGCACATAACTGTTCTTCCTTAAGTTATTTGCCTTGACATAGTAAGAGAAAAGTTATTAAATCATTAAAAGTTATTGTTTAATAATTTAGTAAAACAAATAAAACAAATTGTAACAATCAAAATAGTATTACTCTAATTGTAGAAATGATATGTATTTCATAAATTCAGCATTATTAAATTTATTGAAAGTAACAAGGTTAATCTTGAATAATTATAGTTGACCTTAAATATCTACAGCCCTGGTGAATAAGTGGTTAAGTTGGATTTTGCCCAGAGGGAGTTAACTTCTTTCAGATAACCGGAATCGTATCATTCTCGTTTTTGCCTTTAAATGGAGTTGTAATATAAGCAATGATTCCTTTTTAAGCCAATGCTTTATTTAGCCCCTTATTCACTACAAAAACAACTCGATTCTGCTTACTTAAATACAAGAAACTCATTTTGGAGAAAATTAGACAACCATTTATTCACTGGGGCTGTAGATATATATGTGCGGAAAAAAATTGTTCGGGTGGAGGTAAACAATTTCTCTTAAGTTGGGAGAAATGTTTATTAAAGAGCCAACATTTCGACCCACATTGGAGGTCGTCTTCAGGGCTGTCGAGGGGGGTTATCACCCCCTCATGGTTTCATCTAACCATGACTAACTACTCATTTAACTGACTTAACTGAAGCTATGTGTAAATAGACATTTCTTCCAACCTAAGAGAAATTTTTTATCTCAACCCTGACCATTTTCTTTCTACATGACAAGGTTAATGGTGGATTTAGGTATAAATAAAGAGATAAAAGCAAAAATTGATCATGAAGGAACTCAATTGCCGCAGCTGGGTGAGAATATTATCATAATTCCTCATCAATTAGTTGAAAATGAGAATCATATCATTGATGACATGGAAACATTTCTTTAAACACTCTCACAATGCATACTGTGATATCTGCTCTTTTAGCAAACAGTGTTGGTCATAATATCATTTTGAATTTTTTCCTTGTGAATCGGAAACTTATTTGTGATGATGTTTCTGAAGTGAATCCAGAAATCCATAATATTCCTTATAAAGATATGCTTTTCCAGTTTAAACCGTGATTGTGAAGAGGTTGAAGCACTTAGAATGAGGATAGCAGAAAGACGTATCTCTTCAGAAACTTCAAGTAGTTTTGTTATGCATGAAGTACTGACTAATTCAGCTAAGAAAAGACAAAAGCGAAATGGTAAGTATTTTATGAATAAAAGTTGGCTTATTTTATTCAGCTCTCATTTGATTTAACTTTTTGAGTTAAAAATTTCTGTTTTTTAAAAAATATCAAAATATTAACTCAAGACTTAGGAATCCTATGTTGATTAAATGAAGATAGTTAAAATTGCTTCTTGACACAAAATATTCTGTGTTGTAAGAAATGCACCATTTAAAAGTATAAATGATAATGAAAATTTTGGGTTTCTTAGTTTGAGGTGTGAGAGGATAATGCTAAATGCTAAGTTGATGGAAAATGAGCTATAGATAGGAGTCTGCCAAGTAGACTATGAAGGAATATATCTAAGGATTTGTTTGATAAGGCTTGACAAATCCTAAGGCTCGATGCTGATACCACCAGTCTCTGCTTACTAACTTCCGTCCAGGGACTTCTACCCAAACCAAAATTTGCTAGGTCTCTCATAACACAATCATCTCACCTACCCCTCGGTCGTTAACCAGTTGGCTCAGCTCTTAATTTTTGAGGATTCTTTTGTTACTAAGCTCAACAACTTTATAAGCAACATTTAACATTCATCACAACAGAACACTTGGAAGGATGATAGAGACTGGAAAATATCAAGAATTTCCTGCCTTTAACCATGCCTTTATTTCATCTAGAATTTTGCTTTTTCTAGTTATCCTAGACCCTAAATACTTTAACCTCTCGACATGTTTGAACTTATTCCCTCCTATAACAATATCACCAAAACTGCCATTGTTTCTTTAACTAACCATATACTCAGCACTAATTATCTTTTTCGGAATTCATTTTTTACTAAGCCCAACAACTTTACAAGCCCATTTCAACCTTCACAACTCTATCACTTAATTTATAATAACTATATTCATAATTTATAATAACTATATTTATATTTATAATAACTATAATAATATATATTCTGCAATTCCAAGTGTGTTCCTGTATTATCCAATAGTCTCATTTTTTATCAATTACTTATTTACCTACCTTAAGACCTTGTTCATCATTCAACAGTAATGACCATGTTTCACATTCATATAGAACTGTGGGAAGAATGATAGTTTCATAAATTCTAATTTTCAAAATAGAAGAAAACATTAGAGGAGTGTATTAATGTCGAAACTGACAAATAAGCATAAGCATTTCTTGGTTTTCTTTTGAATTAAATTGTTTTATGTTTATTATGGATCCCAAATACCTATTAATTATATAGCAAACTTCTTGACCTGTTCAGACTTATTCCCTTCTACAACAATATCACCAAAATCACTGCCTTCTCTGTTACTAAGCATATACTTTGTCTTGTCTGAATTTATTTTCAGTCCTATTTCATTACCTGCATTCATTAATATTATTGTATTAAGTTTTATAGTTTCTGCATCCTTACTCAACAGAACCTAATCATGCAAATCCAAGCACGAATATTTTACGATCCAGATTCACATTCAAATCTTTTTTGGTGAGTATCACCTTTCTAATTTCAAACATATTCCAGTGTTAAATTTAAATAGTACAGGTGAAAGTGAACCACCTTTTTTTAAACCAGAGCTAACCTTGAACTTCTCTCAAAAATGATTCATGATTATAATTTTATTGAACGTTTTGTTTATGGGCTTCTCTATCTTTACAAAATATATCCGGCCCTGAAATCATCTTTTATTTCTTTTTCTCTGCCATAAAAGGATCTACTATTTTTGTTTTCAAAATTTTGCATTATTGTTTGTGTCCAAAATCATATTTTCTCCGAATTCCATTAAAGTAAAGGACTGAGACAAGATGCTCTTGCCTGCATTTTGTTCAGCATTGACTTAATAAAACTGATTAGGGACTCTGGTATTCAAATAGTGGACACTATAATCACGGAAATGGTACAACTATTGATATAACTGCTGAGGATATATTTATTGTTGCATGGTAACCTCGCATTAAAAAACTGCCTTGGGGTGGAGTCTTATCTGCATCACCATACGCCTTACGTATGCTGATGCAGATAAGACTAAATACATGTATGCAGGTGATGGTCTGGCCCCACCGAAGATAGCATAGTTATAGAGTTGAATACATTCCAATCGGTGTAGTAGTTTATGTACCTGAGATTGCAGAAACACTCCTCCGATAATATGTCCCTTGAAATTAACAGAAGAATTATTGCTGCAAATAGGTGTTGGTTACAGTTTGATCTCAAGGAAAAAAACCAAAAAAAAACCAGGCTATATAAAGAGCTGGAAATTGAGCACAAGTAGAAGAGCTGGTAGACCAAGGCTCAGATAGGTGGGTGGTGTATCATGTGACACGGGGAACATCCTGGGTGTTGGTAAGGAGGGTAGATAAAATGGACACACTAAAAGCACAAAATGGTACGAGTATTGATACAACTGGTGGGATTTGCTAACAGTATATTTATATGTTCACATAGGCTTCCACAGTCTGCGGTATTGTCCATATGTTCTTTTTCCGGGAGGGACCATGTGGTGTTGGTTTTGTTTGCCAAGCTCACAACACGATGAGCGAAAGCTTGGCAAACAAAACCAACACCACATGGTCCCTCCCGGAAAAAGAACATATGGTCAGTATATTTATAGTTGCACGGTAGCCTCTGGTTTTGAAAAACCGCCTTGCCCTGCTATCATGCGCCCTATGTATGCTAATGTTGATAAGACTAAATACATGTATGTAAGCGAGTGCTTGCCTCCTCAAGGACCCATCTAAGGTTGTAGAGCTATGCAGGCAGATAGGTTGATCATAAAATTTGAAAAGCCAGACTTTTTTGATAGTGATGATAAAGATTTTATAGATTTGATTTGTAGGTACTGACAATAACCAATATTCTGTATTATTCTCATTAATAGGACATTTTCCCTGGCAAAGTCTGTTTCATTGATAAGTTCTCTGAAGTTATCTCCTGAAGAATGAACTAAGTCAATTATAATTTATGAATTAAGCTTAGCTCAAAAACAAACAAATTATACCAGATTGAATGAAATTACCTATTTATGATAGGTATAGTTGATCTCTAAAAAGAATAAATAAACAAGTTTTAAATTTTTCTATGCCTTAAGCCGCTGGGATGGTGCCCCCTGTAGGGTGCATTGGGCGTCCGGGTAACAAAATCACTCAATTTCATAAACTAAATCAAATTATCCTGAAAATCATGTCAATTCTAATTAAAATGAATCAATTTATTTTTTTTATTTCATTGTTGTGAGATGTAGGGATATAAGTTAACAAAAATCAATATAAATATAAATTTATTTAAATATTGAAAAATAAAAAGAGACCTTACATAAATGTTAAGACCGTGGAAAAAATTCCAACGAAAAGCCCTTAAGTCTCCAAACTAAAACAGAAAATGAAATTATCTGTCTAATAATAATTTCATTTTCTGTTTTAGTTTGGAGACTTAAGGGCTTTTCGTTGGAATTTTTTCCACGGTCTTAACATAAATTTATTTATTTCACTTACTCATACCTGAAAGTAAAAAATATGAAAAATATCATGTCATATAAAATAAAATCAAGAAAAAGTGCTACTAAAAATAAAATAAATCCTCACTCTTTAGCGTGAAATTCGAACCACCAATGAATATGAAGCCCTACTCCACAAGCTTTGCACATATAATGTGTATTTTTATGTGTCAACGTCGTTGGCCACAAGAAATCTTTTCATGTTGATTTATTACTTCTAGACTCCTGGATTTTTTTGATTTTGGAGCACTTGAAATGGAACGTGGCTTTTTGGCAGGATTTCCAAAAGAATAGCAACAATGTTGTACTATTGCTCTTCTATAATCACAACAGGTTAGGTTGTTGTCCTGGACTGTTGGTCTTTTCAGAAGCCATGCATTTTGGCTCAAATCAAAATGGCGAATCAATGCCAAAGAGAAAAAGTGGATACCACCACTTCCTTCCTTTTAGGGAACATCTCAATGACTCAACGTTTTCGTCAAATCTATCTACACCACCCATGTAGAAATTGTAGGAAACAACAACACGGGGGCAGTCCACTCTTATTTTAGATTTAGTTTTATCTATTCCTCAAGGTAGTATCCTTGATCCAATCCTTTATACAGTTTATACAGCTGACATTCCAACTCATCCTAATACTATCCTTACCACGTATGCTGATGATACATGTGTATTATCAGTCAACACCAATCCAGTTATTGCATCCCAAAGCTTCCAATCCTATATCACTGATCTTGAAGAATGGTGTCAAAACTGGAGAATTAAAATAAATTCTCAAAAATCGCATCAAATCACTTTTACCTTACATCGTAAACCAATGACTTCCTGCCCTTCAGTATCCTTTAATAATATCCCTCTGGTGCCTGTAGAACAGATCCGATACTTAGCGTTGCACCTTGACAAACGATTAACCTGGAATCCTCATACAAGACTGAAAAGACAAGGAACCGCACGATGTTTCAGGCTACTTCAACACTTACTAGACAAACGTTCTAAGCTCCCAATTAACTACAAAAGACTCATCTACATGACCATCATACGACCTATTTGGACTTAGGGAGTAGAACTTTGGGGCTCCACTAAGCCTCAGCTCTTCTTTCTTTTTTTTCAAATGCTCTTTCCAGTTGAGTCTAGCATCCAATGTCATTCCAAGATGTTTGACTGTATTTGAATACGGTACCTCATGTCTATTAATATAAATCTTTCGCTTATCTATTTTTCTATTTGTGAAATTTATATGAACAGATTTGCTTTCATTTAGTTTGATTCTCCAGCGTTTGGTCCAGTCACATACCTCCGTGATTGAGTGTTGGAGTTCCCTAGTAGTTTCTTCTATATCATCACCTACTGCTAATACAGCAGTATCATCGGCAAATGTTGCCACAGTTGTTTCTCTTCTGTTTGGTAGGTCCCTTGTATATAATAATATAGGATAGAGCCTAACACGCTGCCTTGTGGAACACCTGCGTTTATTTTCTTTAGGGAAGAATATTCATCACCCTGTCTTATCCTAAAATATCAGTCAGAGATACACGATCTTAATAGTCGGTAAAATTCCTCTGGAAGATCCCTATACAGTTTAAATTCTAGTCCTCGATGTCAGACTTTATCAAAAGCCTGCGCTACATCTAAGAAAACAGCTGAGCAAACTTTCTTTTTCTCAAGAGTCTTCTTGATCACGTGAGAAATTCTATGCACCTGTTCAATCATGGAATGACGCTGTCTGAACCCGAACTGGTGATCCGGTAGTAGACTTCTTTCCTCTAATAGTGGCTTCAATCTCTTCAAAAATAGCTTTTCGAACAGTTTCGAGGTTACTGACATACTGAAATGAAATTGGTCTATACGACTTCGTGTCAACCGGTGTTTTGTTAGGTTTTGAAATCATTATAAACTCGGCCACTTTCCACAGAATTGGTACATACTTCAGCCTGAAGGCCGCGTTTATAAGGTGTAATAATTTTCTCAGGGCTTTTTTCGGCAGTTCATTTATTGTTTGCCCTGTCACTAAGTCATATCCTGGTGCTTTTATCAGGCTTAAATTGCTTTTTATCTCCCCTTTCAATTCTTGAAGTGTTACCTTTTTTATATTTCTTTCATCCACTTTTTGGCTCTTGGAAGTATTTTCTACTTCTGCCTGTTGAGGTAGTGGTTGAAACGCCTCTTCAAGATAGTCTGCAAAAAGGACTGCTTTTTCCTTATCGCTTTTTTTCCACGTTCCATCTGGCATCCTGATAGGCGATACTTGGGTGTTTGGCCTCTTAAATGCTTTAGTACATATCCAGAGTGAATAATCAGTGTCCTTCTGTACTGTAAGATTGCTTAGATATCTTCCAAGCTTTTCATTCTTATCTTTTTTAATCATCTCTTTAAGATCATTACAGATCTTGTTCTGTATATGTTTATTTTCAGTAGTACGAACTTTCTGCCAGACTTTACGAGCCTTTCTTTTTTTCTTGACTAATTTATTCACTTCTAGTGAAGGAAAGATTTTCCTCTGTTTTGCCTTTCTAAATGACTGCTGAGTGCTCTCCCACGCTGCTTTTTGAATGTGGCAGTTGAACCTTTCAACTCCCTCGTCTATTTGGTGGCTATCATTTAGTGGTACCTTAAGGTATCATGTTTCCTCCAATATCTGCCTAAAAAGGGTTCAGTTAGTCTTGCTATTTGTCAGCCTAGGTGGATTTGGCTGAGAGACTACCTCTTCATTTATTACCATATGAACCGACGAGTGGTCTGATGAAAGGTCCTCGCTGTTTTCAATGGAAGCGTACTTGCTAGATATTCCTTTTATCACAAAGAAATCAATCAGGTCAGGCGTTTTATTTAAATCAGTAGGCCAGTATGTTGGTGTGCCTCTGGAGAGAAATTCAGCTTTGACTTCGCACCCTGCTTTGTCAAGTCCTCTACCTTTGGTTGTGGTTAGTCATGAGCCCCAGAAGGTATTATTAGCGTTGAAGTCACCTCCGATGATATATATCGATTTCCATTCTAAAAAGACTAACGTAATTGTCTTTTCCAAGACGTTGCTTAGGAGGGCAGTATATTGCAGATATTGTGAAGTTCCCTTTATCCATAAGCTGTACATTTACCATTTGCACAGATTCTTTTCAATCTTTACATCTTGATGATGCTTTATTGTGTTTCTCAGAAGTATAGCTGAACCTCCTCTAGCTCTGTCAACAGAATGGGCAGCATGATAGAAGTTGTATCTGTGCAAATTTACTTGTCGATTATTGGTAATGTGGGTTTCCGAAATCAAACATACGTCTATTCTTTCCCTATTTAGAAATACCTGTAGCTCCGATAGATGGTGTAGAAGTCCATTTTCATTCCATGTCACAATACGAGTCCTACATATGCTTACTTTGTTGCTTTTGGTATTCTATCCTCCGTACATACGTCTGAACTTGTTCTTCAAGTTTCTCCAGGATTTTCGCAAAAGATTGATTTTGATCTTCAATTGCCTTACTAGGAATATCTTGTTTTGTATTAAACTGATGGAGTTCAAAATTTGTTTTTTGTGAGGAAGAACTAGGCTAGTATCGTATCACACTTCTTGCACTGCAGGTTTGAGTTGGTTATACTTCATTCCTTGCTGTAGGAGTATGATCATCCCTACGTTTTGAAGGTGAGATAGCAATAGGTTCTCTCATCTTTGTATCGTCTTATGCTGGAATTCCACGAGTACTGGTCTTTTGTTTGTTGCACTTGTGTCTTTGATTCCACATTAATTACATTTTCTGTAATTATTTAGCAACATCACATTCTCTATACCTTGCAGGATGTTGCTCATGACAATTGATACAAGTTGGTTTCATATTACGGCTTAACTTACAATCGATTGTCAGATGCTTACCCGAGCATTTTACGCATCTTGGTTCACGATGACAAAATTTTTTAGCTTGATTGAAGCCTTGGCACCTTTTACATTGCGGTATCATATCCGTGGTTTTCCGAAGAGGTTCTATTTTAACTTTTATATTTAGGATTGAACTTATATTATATATTCTATCCAGATTTTCTTTTTGATCAAAAGTAAGCATGAATAGAGGAAGCCCTCTTTTCCTGAGTTCATCCTTACCCTTGTCATCTGTTATCCTTTCCTTTTTGATGATATTCACTGCGTCTATAATTTTGTAATTTTTTTTTGTAAGTCAACAATAATATTCTGTTTTTCAAAAGTATGATGAAATCCTCTAGCCATTACCTTAGTTGGCCTGCTATTTTTATCTTCGTAAGTGTACCACTGTACTTCTAGTTCATTTAGTTTTTTCGCCAACGTTCTATATGAGTCTGGACCTGCCGTCATGATCTTCCATTTATTATTGTTCTGTGCCACAATGTTGTAGTCACTGCTAGATATTGGTTCCATCAGTGTTTTGATTTCTTCATAGGTGGTAACACCAACTATATGGATTGGAGGAGAATGTGCCACTTTTTTCTGTCAAGGTCAATTTCCTTCTTGGGTTCATTATTTGGTATCCATTTCGTCTCAACAGTCCCTTCATTTGTTGAATCAGTGCTGCCAGTTGCCACCTCTGGCAAGAATTCTGCTTTTTGCTGCTCCTCTTCTTTTGCTTGAAAATCCAGTCAGTTTCTCTTTCAAGTTCCTCTTCATCAGTTTGGTGCTCATTTTTACTGACCTTGTCAGATTCATGACTTGTCAGTTGCTTCTGATTTTTCATCTTGTTTTTAAGTTGGACATTTTCTTTTGTTAATCTCTCCAGCTTTTCGTTCATCTGATATATAATTTTTTCCATTTCACGTGCTTATCAGTTCAAGTTTATCATCATTTATTGAGCTCTCTTGAGGTGGTTAAATATGCGAAAGTTTGCCCTCCCCAGAATACATAGGGCTGGCCTCCGTAAAGGAGGGTGGATTTTCCAGGAGTTCTTGATTACCACCTGGGGTAATTGATCCGTCTGTTTTTTCCATCGCATGTTTTCGCCGTTGCATTTTATACCTCATGCCAGGTTTGTTGACTGCTGCCCCACTGGGAACAGATGCAGACCAGATGGCCGCCTAATATAGGACAGACGCCTCTGGGTTTTCGTACTAGTTTGGTCCGCCCCCGGATTTTCCGGTACCTGAATATGTCGAGCCTTCCCCAATCCGCCACCTGGGCGCCCGATAGGAGACTAGATAACCTCCACGGGTATTATTTGATGTCAACAGCACGCGGTTTTCCCAGGCGGTCACCCATCCAAGTACTAACCATGCCTGACATTGCTTAACTTTGGTGATCGGACGAGAACTGTTATGTTCAACGTGGCATGGCCGTTAATTAATGATAAAACTGTTGCAAGAGGTTGATATTCCTGTAAAATTGCGTTTACACCAAGGTTGACTACATTTGTTGCCCATCATTCACCACAGGCTGCCTACAGACATCGGTGTATATTTCCTTTAGTTGTGATTGACAATGTTTCAAACTCAAAAGATACTTTACACCAGAAATATGTTGGCATTTGGCATAAGTGCCTTTTTTCTTCAAGCATTATAATTCATGATTTAATTCTCATTAGATACCACAGAGTATTACAAAATTTGTTGTTCTTAAATTTGATGAATAGCTGTAAGTACTTATTTGAAACAGTATAGAGCCAGTCATGTACTGGACCTAAGACCCTTCATGAGTTGTTGAGGTACAGGTAAAACAACTTGTTTGCATATTGACGATGGTGCCAATTCCGGTGTAAACTGATTGGAGAGAATACAGCAGTACTATACCAATACGACACCACATCACAAATATATTGACAATATTTTGTGTAAAAACAGATTTCTTGAACATACAAAAACATAATATTTTTTTTTTAAATTTATTTAAACAACAAAAATTGGATTATGTGAAAGAAAATTGTCTGGGTGAAGGTAAAAAAATTCTAGTAGGGAGAACTGTTTATTGAAGAACATTTTCACTCACATTGCAGGTCTCAGTGCTGTCAAGGGGAGGCAGGGATTTTTTCCACTAAGTATCTCTTCAGTCGAATAGAGGTGGCAAATAAATTTGAAATGGTGATCTATGATTTTATGTTACTCCCTTTCCTTATATTCTTCTGAATGTTGTTTCCTTAGGTTTCATCATAGGAGTCATCAGTTCCAATCCATCAAAATCTTAAATTAAAGGAAATACTTTATGAAATGCAGTCATTCATGTTAATTTCAGAATTAAACCAGCTCCTAAAGGAACACAAACTAAGGTGGTTTGGACATTGTAAAATAAACCTTTAAAGTAAACCATAATTTTTCCTACTCTTCCCTCTTTACTCAGTCTGCTGCTGTTCCTCAAGGTAGTATCCTGGGTCCCATCCTATACACGATATATACAGCTGACATCCCAAACCATCCAAGCACTGTCCTCACAACGTACGCTGATGACACATGTGTGTTATCAGTAAATAAGGATCCATTTGTTGCACCCCAATCTCTTCATTCCCATATCTCAAACCTTCAAGAATGGTGTCAAAATTGGATAATTAAAATAAATCCTAACAAATTCTACCAAATTACCTTCACTCTTCGTCGTAAACTTACGAATTCCTGCCCTACTGTATCCTTTAATAACTTTCCACTGATCCCTGTCGAGCAGATACGTTACCTAGGACTCCATCTGGACAAACTCTCACTTGGAATCCTCTCATACAAGACTGAAAAGACAAGAAACTGCTCGATGTTTTCGCCTACTTCAACATTTACTGGACAAACGTTCAAAGCTCCCAATTAATTACAAAAGACTCATTTACATGACAGTTATCAGACCTATTTGGACATACGGAGTTGAGCTTTGGGTTTGTGGCTCTACTAAACCATCCAATTCATCTCGTATACAATCCTTACAATCCAAAATCCTTCGTAAAATCCTCAATGCTCCTTATTATGTCACAAACAAACTCATCCACCATGATCTTAATATCCCATCTTGCTGATTTGGCCCAAACTAGATACCTACCTATTCTTCTATGAAAAGCTCCATACACACTTGAATCCGCTAGTATCTCACCTTGCTTCCCAAAATATTCTTATAACTCTCCGAGGGGTCTGAAAAGAAGATGGCCTCGAGACCTTATACTATATAACTTTATTGGAGTGCTATCAATGGGTAGTTTCTCCACAAGTGTTTTTTTTTTCATGTCCTTTGTTCATACAGCAGATTTACTTGATGTAATATAATTACAGTTGTTAATATCAATAGATTATTCTAAAAAAAAAATTCTGCCTAAGGGTAATTGAATGTCCTCTTTGCATTTTTATTTCTTTTATATAAACTTTCAATTGCCATCCTGAGTCCCCTCTCCATTCATAGCTCTTCCAGGGTCTTAGGATAGTCTTTTTTAGCTTGTTCAAAGGCTTTTGTCTCATCCATGAAATAACAACTTACTTCCTCTTCTCAATCAGTTTGCCAGATATTTACCTTATAGTGAAATAAATAAGGCCTTGAGTACTTATTTGGTTGTGGAAACCATACTGCTCCGTGTCTAAGCTACTTTCAACATTTGTTCTTAGTCTCCTCTCCAGGACCTGGGCTTACATCTTGCATGAAACACTTAATGAAAAAATGATTCCTCAGTGGTTTTCACAATTTCTGTTTTATTTATTGTAAATTGGAAAACTGGTGGTCTTAGTTCCATTCTTTTGATACCCTTTTTTCCTTCCAAAGTAGGTTTCTAAGGCAGATTAGAATAGATAAAAGATAATAATTTTCGTATTCCACTGGAGTTTTTGTCGTAAGGTAATACTTCCAGAAAGTTTTTCCCTTTAAGTTCCTGTGAAATTTATTATCATTGAGTTTGAGTGTCTTTCAATTATTTTTAAACATCTTTCTGGTATCTTTTTGAAGTTTCCTCTTCTTTCATATTTAAACAATTTGATTTGTTGCATTTGAATTGCACTCAGAGGTCTTATTATTTATTTATTTTTTTATTAGTCCTAAGCTGGTTTAACCTCATCTTATTCATAGCATTTACATAATGGTCACTTCCAAACAAAATCATTTCTTGAGCTTAAGTTAAAGATCCTTTCTCCATCATCGTTTTTGGCATCTTCTGTGTGCATACCTGATACTCCTTATAAGTCAATCATTTTTCTTCCCACTCTTCCATTCACATTACCTGAGTTATTAATTCTGCTTTGAAGAATACTTCCTTATCAGCTAGGATCCATGATAGGAAGCATTTCTGAATTTTTTGGGCATCTTCGCTAAGCTTCCTTCCGAATTGTTCTCAGATCTTCCTGCACTGCTACCATCTTTTTATCTTCTTTCCTGTTATTTTTGTGGAGTTCATACTTTGATCTGCCATTGTTCATAACATGTTGCTTCCAAAGTATCTTCTTCTCTTTATCTCCTTTATGTCCCACATAAACCAAGCAAATATGCTTATAATAACTTTCTTAAATGTTCCTTTTTGTATCTTTTCTAATCGTTGGGAGATTCATGAAAATGTATTTATGATTTAGGCAACTTCTAATGATCATTACTCTCTTTGTAAAGATTAATATTTTACTATCATTAATCTGAGTCAAAACTATTAGTGTCATCTGCATAACCAGTGGTTTGTGTCAAACAGTTTGATTGGTTTCTACTCAAAACAATTCTTCTACTGCTTTATAAAGAATTAGGCTGAGGAGGCATCTGCTTACCTCACTTTATCCAACTATTTTGTTGCAGTTAGGTTAGTAAACCTGGTTGGCTTTGGATATTCTGTTTGCTACTTTTAGGTCAATTTTTCACCTGTTGTTAATGATTGTCTCCAAATAGGTGTATTCTTCCACATCTTCAAGTACTTCCCAATTACAGATCAGCTGGACGTCTTCTTGTTCCTCTCTTGAAAGCACTTTATTAATTTATTATCATTCCTTTGCAGAATGAGTAGAAAAAAGTTCTTCCACCCATTCCACCAAGGCTTGCTGCAGCTTGTTTTTTGTGTCTGCAATAAATACTATATCATCGGCATACAATAGACTTTGAAACATAACATTTCTCAAGTCCCACTTGCCAATGACCTTCCAGGCAGTACGGCACTTACATATTTTATGAATTTCATCCATAAACAACAAAATAGAAGAGGACTTCAAGAAATGCCATGTATATATTTGTATTTCTGCCCCATGCTTTTTCTGGGGTCTGGATTCTGCCTCCCTGGGCGAAATCCCGCTTGTTCGCTCTCTATTTGGTTCTCGACTGCAAGCCTTAGCTTCCTTTCTAAGAATGAGGCATTTAGTTTGTACACCATTGAAAGCAAGCTTATATGTCTATCGTGGAGCTACCTTTTTCGTGAATTGGGACAATAATGCTGAACTCCCAATCCTTTGGGACTTTTTTGTATTCCATATTTCTTGCAGGAATTGTTGGAGAAATTTGTTAAGTTCTTGACCTCCAAATTTCAGTAGTTCTGGAGCTACACCGTCCCTTCCTGCTGCTTTACCTATTTTAATTTGTTCGATGGCGTATTCAACCTCATCCTCCTCGATGACTTCCAGACTCTCTAGAATATTATTTCCTACCAAACATTCTCCTGGGTTAATAGCTTCTCTGCCAGAGAAGTGCGTCTGATAGAATTGCTTCTAATATTTCAATATTTTCTCTTCTTCAATGTGAATTGGAAATTGGAAAATATAAAATATATTAATATATAAAATATATACAAAGCGTATGGACCAGTAATAATGTTAAGTTATGGAAGATAAAAATGTTAAGTTCCTAAACTTTCCTTACAGTTTTTGAAAATATCTTTGAATCTTATTTCATGCTTGATATTGTTCCTGTGTTCACGTTTTCTTAATTTTGTGGTTAGTGCCTCCTGAAAGCATTCTCTCGTTTGTTCAAAATCTTGTTTAAAATCTTTCAAGTTCCATCCCTCTTCCTTTCGGCATTTTACACAAACTATGCCTGAAGACTGCTCTGACTAAGAAATGAATGGAATCCCACTTCGGTCCTCTTCCAGATTTAATCCCAATTGTACTGGAAGCATTGCTAGAAGAGGCAATTACATGGGCAATCTGATTGATGGTTCTGCCTGCCAATTCCTTCCAGGTACACAGATAAATGCTCTTGTGTTGAAAGGTTGAAGTCTTTATTATATATTTCCTGGATGCTGCAAACTTTATAAGACGATGCCCGTTTTCATTGCTTTATCATGTAGGGTAAAAATCCTTGGTACTCCTCTTAAATTGTCTTTATTGCCTATTTGGGCAGGTTTCCAAATATAATAAGTGTATCATATGCTGGGATACAATCTCAGGCGCTGTTTAAAGTGTCATAAAAGGCATCCTTTTCATCCTAATCTTTCTTTTCGGTAGGCACATGGACAGATACCAATGTTAAGTTATGGAAGATAACAATTTTAAGTTCCTAAACTTTCCTTTGAGTCTTAATTTACTTTTTCTGCCACTAATAGTTTCAAAATTCTGTAAGTTTCAAAATACATCTGGTGTCCAGTTGACCTGTCTTTGACTTGTCCCTGCTGTAGATGAGGGTATATTCTTTTTTGTTTAAACGACTTTGGGTCGATCATCTGATTTCCTGAACAGCAGCTACATCTATTTTATATTTGTTCACCTCATTGGCAACTTCCTTTATCTTCCCGGGCTGCAACATGGTCCTAATTTTCCATGTAGCGAAAGTAAAATCCTTTAGTATAATTTATTTAATTGTTATATGATATAATTTTTTTAAATATCTAATATATAATCTATATTTATATATCTAATATATAAATATCTAATATCTAATATACAAGATGGTTGAGGCGTCACCACGGAGAGGTGAAAAACCCGGGTTCGAGTCCCAGTCCTGGCCATATTTTTTTTTTCAAAACAAATAAATATTTAAAAAAAATATATCATATAACAATTAAATAAATCATAATAATATTAATGAATTAAAGTCAACAAGATCCAAAAATAAAGTAATGTTCAATTAACATTCTCCCCGTGTATACATCGCAAATTGCGAGAACACGGAGATATAGGATCTGTAAAAAGAATTGATAGGACTGGCCGAAAAACGTGCCAGGGTGGCCGAGATGGTTGAGGTGTCACCATGGAGAGGTGAAAAACCCGGGTTCGAGTCCCGGTCCTGGCCATATCTTTTCTTTTCAAATAAAATATTTAGTAAAATCCTTTAGATTATACCGTTTTTCACCAGGGTCATTACCATTGGATATAGAAAAAATATATACAAATTAAATTTTATTTTTTTTAGTTTTAGTTGAAGTATTGTTTTAATTTTGCTGATATATTGATTTTAAAAGAAAATTAAAAAAAACCTATTTACTTTTTTATGTAAATTTATCAAACTCAAAAGGTTTCAGTTTGACATTTTAATTTCAGGATGGGCCAAGTCACCTGGAAGCAGATTGTCTTATTTGGCAAAAAGAAGAAACACATTTTGTAAACGGACCAATGACTTATCTAAAGCTAGGACAATTTCAATTAATAAGTATGTCTTCAGTTAATTTTGTAATAACATAATACTTAATAACTAAGAAGTTTATTAGTTAGTTGTCTTCAGTTAATTTTGTAATAACATAGTACTTAATAAAAAGGAACTTTATTAGTCAGTAGATTATACAAATGTAGAGGTTTTTAACTTGTTCAGTTAAAAGAACCAAAAATTTTGTTTTTTAAGATATAAACTTATTTTCATCAGATTTCAATAATCTTTCTAAATTATTAAATTAGTATGTAACTTGTATTAAGTATTAAGTAATAATTACGGTTTGGCTACTGGTTGGGTAATCATTATTTTTGAAAATAAATTCATATTATTTTACACATAGATCTGTTGATAGTTTCTGATAGATCTGTGTGAATGCCTAAACTAGCATTCTATATATACCCTCCAAAATTACTTGGCCCATGCATTTTAACCCCCCATGCCCTCATACCAAGCTTTATTGACTGAATAATTTCTTATGAGTTTCCAGATTCATAAGTCTAGCTCTGATTCTTGGTATTTGCCATGCCCTTCATTGAGAACTTTTCTTGAAAGTGATTATATTAACTCATTCTGATATATAAATAATTAAAAATAATATCAAATGTGAATATCTTTATTGTTAAAATTTAATTGATTGAATATGTTTTCAGAGATGATAAGAAAAAATACTCGCAAGGTAGACAGCTTTATTTGAAGCGGGCTCTCTTCCAAAGTCCAGATAATTCAGATTTTACTACTCCAATGTAAGTACACATTTTCCTACACAGAGATTTAGGAAGATACGTCCAGTATACCTCCAAATGATTATTATTTATTTATTTTCAAATTCCACCATAATCATTTTGTTAAATAAAAATTCTGAACCTTTAAGAGCTCTTTCAAATTCATGAAGTCTTAAAACTGTTGTATCACATGTAAGCCTCCAGAGTTTACCACGGTAAAGTATAAAAGTAATTGATTATCTTAGGTTTCTCAAAATTAAAAAAAAATAGCTTTTATAGCTTTGATTTTCTCCTTTTTTGATTGTTTTTCCCCTGGCAAGAGGGGACTCGACATGGCACATGTTTCTACAATAGAGTGTGTCATGTTCGTTCTATGATCTGTCAATACTATTAACAGGGGCCCACACAATCATCAGAGCTGCCTCAGAAAATTCTCTGTTAACAATTTTTACAGCTAAGGGTAGCTGAATTATGTCTACAGTGTCTCCATCCCTCACTTGGTCTACAAGCTGTCTTTGAAAATAGTTGTTACCTTCCAGGTATTTACTGTCATCAACAGATTTGAATGTTGGTGCAAGTCTACTTTTACCTGCTAAAAGAATAGCATCTGATCACTGGACATTCTGACCTACAATCGCAGGATTGAACATTTTACCTGCGTGCTCAAGAAATATATTAGTGATGTTGTCTTGACGGTTCAGCTTATGCGATGCCAGTTTCGTAGAGCTCTTCTGACAACTCTCTCTTATTTGGGTTAAGACAACCTGGTTCTTTACCTCCTGCACAGCCTTTAGTCTGTTAACCGGGCGGGACTTACATATACGTTAAACGTAATTTTGTATTTTACAAAATAGAATATATAGAAAAATAGAAAGCATAAATGCTTAAAATAAATGAAAAGACTATGAAATAGATAAGTTTTCGTTTATTTATATATACAGCCCCTGGCCATATTAATGTGACCACCAAGAAAGATTATTTTCTTTTTGTTTTTTCCTAACTTTTTTATATACTTTCGCGTGTCTTAATAAATTGCTGTTTTAAGTAATGGCAACACTGTTGTAAGTTTTTTAAAGTATTTTCTTTTTAGTAATGGCGGCATTGGTTTTAGTACAACCATTTTGTTTTATGAGTGATGGCGTGCATAATTTGTGTTTGAAAATTTTGTGGATTTATTGTTTCTTTTTCATTAAATACAAGTCGGATTCGGATAAGTTTATTATTGATTTATTATTCGTATCATATATTTTAACTATTTTGATAGTTTTTTTCATCAGTATTTAAAATAGGGTGTAAATAGGTTGACACCACAAAATATTAACAAAAAATAAAGATTTATTTTCAAAACTATTTTTTTTCAATTTCATATTATTATCAGATAACTAACTTACCCATAAAACTAATATCCAAACTAGATTTACATCATTACGCATACAAAAAGATTATGCAAACATGTAACAAAAACGAATCTATCCAGTGGTCACATTAATATGGCCAGGGACTGTATAGCACAAAGGAAAATACAAAGTGATGTTTGACGTATATATACGTCCCGCCCGGTTAACAGGTTAAGGTTTTGGCAGGGAAAACACCATCACTCAATTTTTTTAAAGTAAGGCTTAGGGACACCAAGTTCTACCAAAGCAAATGAGTGTATGGATATTTTTACCCTTCTAATACATTTACCAATTTGACACATTGGCCAGATAAGGGTCAGATTCCTAGAACAGAGCCTAAAGCAGTTCATAGCGATTCAATGGTGCAAAATTTAAAAACACAAAAGATAAAACCAGACTCCTAGAACAGAGCGTAACACAGTTCATGGCGATTCAATGGCACAAAATTTCAATTTTATTTGTCATTGTATCCATATTTTACTCAAAAAACAACTATTTATGTCGCAGAAAATAGGGTTAGGCCAACTTGTTAAGGTATTCTCGCATGGCAGGATGGTCCATTTTTTCCAGAGGAATGTTCACTTTCAGGCACAGCATCACAGTGTCGTTTATGAAAGATGTCTTTTTTGTTCTCGATTTCTTAATTTTTTCGTTCATGTCTTGTAATGTAGCCTGTTGTTTATGAACCAAACCAGCTTCTTCAGCCTTCTTGGCAACAACTTTTTTGTTAATATGCCCTTTTAAAAGTTTTGATGAATTTGTTTAATGTATCCCCTTTCTCCCAGTCTACCTGGCAATTACAGTAACCACACATTAACACTTTTGAGTCACTAACAAAAAATTAATCGCCTTTAAAGCTAGTAACTCGATCGGGAATTGTAATAGATTTTACTCGCCCCATGATGCCAGGTAGTACGGTAGGTTGTAAACGTCAACTGTCAGAATGGCGTGGCAGAAATGATAAATAACGGAATGCGCCTACATGCGTTTCTATGACCGTAATGTTTCAATTAGTAGGAGCTAGCTGGACAAATTTATTTTTTGGCATTTTTGCATTTCTTTCGACTAATTAAGTATTATAATTATAAAAAAAGGGTTTTAATTAATTACCAACTGAATTTAAGAGGATTGCTAGGATAATAATTAGAAAAAAAAACAATGTATAATTAAGACAATATATAATAATAAAACTGATAAAAATTTGTATTTATTCTGGGACAAGTTCCTTTAGAATAGTAATACGTAAAAAAATATAAACTATGTCTTAGAGTAGAATACAATTACAATTTAATTAATAAATGAAAATGAAAAATTAATGAGTATAGATTAGGAGTTAGCTCACAATAACAAATTAAATGAAAGAAAACATATAAATACCATAACAGTAATTATAAAGAAAGAAAACTATTTATATTTACATATATACAAGTTTTATGGAAAACAAAACAACAACAAAATAATTTAAGAAAGAATAATTTAAGAGAAAGAAACAAAAAAACTATAATTATTTTTAAAATAAGTGTGTGTGTTATTTATATATAAAGAGGAAAGCCAAAAGAAATTTTTCCATGCGAGATGTTGGTTGGCAGGAAAATGACTGCCACCTCATCTATCTAAGCGAGGAAATGACTGGAACGAACAGGCACCTCTACTGGTTGGCACATCAGGGAATAATGCAACAGGGAAAATAGAATATGTGTGGTTTTCTGGTGGTAGAGTACAATGCAGAAAAGAAGGTGGGCACCAAGTAGTCTTCATTGATCAGGCTCATGACCTGGACGTATTCGGCTGACTACTGGATACCTGTATGCCCACATGAATAATCATGCCTCTCACCACGGCATTTACGTGTTCATTTTGAATCATTCAGACAAATTCAAGTGTTTTTCAAAAATTTTATTTTATCCAAACAAAAATATCGTTAAATTAATTTTACTTTTTTATATGCTCAAAGTCGGAACTGGCCAAAAGGACGCTGAGACGATAGTCAGTACAGTTACTGATTTGGACACCAGGGTTTTCCCGGATGCAGAGCCTCCTTCATACGAAGATTTTATGGATGCCGTAGACCACTTAAAGTCTAACAGGGCTCCTGGAGAGGATAATTTGCCAGCGGAACTATTTAAATATGGAGGAGAATACCTACATCAAAGAGTCTACAATCTTATATTTGAAATATGGAATGATGAATCTATGCCTGAGGAATGGTATTCGGGATTGATTCTGCCGCTATTTAAGAAAGGGGACAAGACGATATGTCAAAACTATAGAGGCATAACCCTGTTAAACGTTATCTACAAAATCCTGGCAAATATTTTAACTACAAGACTTAAAAATTATTCGGAACAGATCCTCACGGATTACCAATGCGGTTTCAGGCCTAACAGGGGTACTACTGATCAAATCTTTGTCTTGCGTCAAGTACTCAAAAAATTTTATGAGCTTAATACGGATGTCCACATGCTATTTATTGACTTTAAGCAAGCTTTTGATCGTGTGGACAGGGATCAACTGTTTAATGCTCTAAAAGAATTCAAAGTTCCGTTTAAATTAATAAATTTGATAAAAATGACAATGTCCCGGACACAGGCTAGTGTAATCATTGGTAATAGAGTTAGCAGGAAAATCCATTTTGCTTCTGGTGTAAGGCAGGGAGACTCTCTCTCTGCCGTTCTTTTTAATCTTGTGCTACATAAGGCTCTGCAAAACATTGTGTCAGATGGAAGTCTAGCATCTCGCTTATGTCAAATACTTGGATACGC
Source organism: Arma custos (assembly GCA_037127475.1). Taxonomy (NCBI): domain Eukaryota; kingdom Metazoa; phylum Arthropoda; class Insecta; order Hemiptera; family Pentatomidae; genus Arma; species Arma custos. The sequence continues at coordinate 14,915,019 of CM073761.1, forward strand.
AGATGACATTGTGGTTCTGGCGAGAAGTGAGAAGGCATTAAAGGAAATTCTGGCAAAGATTGTGCAGGAATGTAGAATCGTGGGTCTTGAGATAAACCAATCTAAAACCAAATACATGGTAGCATCAGGCTCTGAGGCAAGAAGAAGAAAGCAGGATCTTAGGTGTGATGGCTATACATTCGAAACTGTTGATAGATTCACGTACCTTGGCACTGAAATAAACAGTGTGGTTAGGGTGAGTGATGAGATAAGGAGAAGAATAATGTGTGGCAACAAAGCGTATTACGGCCTCTCTAGATTGATTAAATCTTCCCTACTATCAAAACGCACAAAACTGAAATTATATAAAACCCTTATCAGGCCCGTTGTGTGCTATGGTGCGGAGACGTGGACGCTTAAAGTAGCCGACCAGCAAGCTCTTAGAGTATTCGAAAGGAAAATACTAAGACGTATTTTCGATCCAATAAATGAACAGGGCACATGGCGTATTAGGAGGAACCAAGAATTGGATGACCTGATAAAACATCAAGATATTTTAAGGTTTATTAAATCCAGAAGAATTAGTTGGCTGGGTCATATTGAGCGAATGCCGGATGAAAGAATGCCCAAAAAAGTTCTGCGTGAAGCGTTTCCAGGAAAAAGAAAGAAGGGACGACCACGTAAATGCTGGATTAAGGACGTGGAGTAGGACCTGCGTAAAATTGGAGTGACCAACTGGATGAGACGGGCCATGGACAGAGAGGAATGGCGAATCATTGTTGGAGAGGCCAAAGTTCATCTTGGACTGTAGAGCCGAAGAAGAAGAAGATATGCTCAAAGTTCTATCTTATCATATTTTTTTGTTCTGTTGTTTAATTTATTTCATTATTTACATATACTTTTGTAATTCTTTAATTTTGTTATCTACTTTTTAATATCAAGATTCATAACGGTTTTTAGTAATAACTCGCTTATAATGATCTTTTCTCTGCACAATATAATTTTTCACTTAGCTGTGCCAATAAAATTTACTGCTCATAGCATCCTCTCCTCAAATATTGAGAGCTTCTCTTCTACTTTCCCATCATGTCCAGTGTCCTGACCTCCTGTCAAATTCCAATACCATATTTGAGATTTTTAAACATGACTTTTGTTCTAGCTTGTACTAATCGAAACACTGTGCACTGCCTTTTTCGAAATTTTGCAGGAAAATTTGCCAATCTTATTTTAGTTTTCCTTTCAGAGTCCTCTGCAAGGTTTCTAACATTTAATTTGGTCGAAAAGAACTATAAAATAAAAAAATAAGGGTATTTCTATGTACCATTCTTAAAAAAAAAAACACCTTTCTTTCTTTCCTTTCTTGAAAATAAAGTACTCTTAAATTTAAAAAACAAAATGTAGTACTCGAGTGAGCAGGCTATAATGCATCTTATTATGAATGTGAGAGATGCAGCTGTGAAATATATAAAATTTAGCCCGGATACAAACGGATACAAGTCATTTTAATCACTTTAAAGTTTCAAAGTGAGGAAAAATCCTTCGTGCATTTTTAGTCTATATTGAGTGTTATTTAACTGTGTTTAAAATCAATGAATAATCCATTATTTGAATTTTGCAATGATCATTAAACTTATGATTATTATTGAACCTTTTTTTTTTTAAATTATTTTATTGAATTGGGTCTTATAACAGTTATATAAATAAGTCTTTTATAATTGATCTCCTTTTTTCGCTTAGCAAGATGCTAAGGTGCTGTGGCAGGTTAGTCTGTTGTGTGATATTATTTTTGTTTATGGTAGTGTTATCTTTTATACTGTCTGTTACTGTTGCTGTAAGTATTTCTATTGCGCTGTCAATGTCTTGTTTAGTCTTGAGTGGAATTCGTAAGTCTAGTTTGTTTTCCAAATCGTTACTAAATTGCTCCCAGTTCATTCATCCTGTAATCAATGAAGGAGAGGAGGGCTTTGGAATGAAGGTTGATAGTAATGAGAGCAGAACTGTACTGTGATTTGAGAAGGGATCATCCAGGGATTTGATTAATACATGGGAATGAGAAATCGGGGATGTGACAAATATATTCAGGTTATCAGGGCGTTTTTTCAGGGAAGTATTATCAAACCTAAATTCATTTTAATGGACAAAAATTTACTTAATTTATGTTATCGTTATTCCTTGAAGGATCTGCTGTGATGTGCTCATTTGAGGTAACTGAATTAAAATATTGTATTCAAGAATATGGTTATCAGAAATTTATTTTGTTAATGCGAAGTTTTTAATTAATTAATTTTGAGTTTTTTTTTTTTTTTTAGAATATTTTATTGATATTTACAACTGTAATTATATTACATCAGGTAAATCTGCTGTATGAACTAAGGACATGAAAAAAAAAACACTTGTGGAGAAACTACCCATTGATAGCACTCCAGTAAAGTTCTATAGTAGAAGGTCTCGAGGCCATCTTCTTTTCTGACGCCTCTGAGGGTTATCAGGAATGTTATGGGAAGCAAGTTGAGAGACTAGCGGATTCAAGTGCTAGGAGCTTTTCATGGAAGGTTAGGTATCTATTTTGGCCCAAATCAGCAACATATGTGATATTGAGATCATGATAGATGAGTTTGTTGGTGACATAATAAGGAGCATTGAGGATTTTACGAAGGATTCTGGATTGTAAGGATTGGATACGAGATGAATTGGATGGTTTAGTAGAGCCCCAAAGTTCAACTCCGTATGTCCAAATAGGTCTGATAACTGCCATGTAAATGAGTCTTTTGTAATTAATTGGGAGTTTTGAACGTTTGTCCAGTAAATGTTGAAGTAGGCGAAAACGTCGAGCAGTTTCTTGTCTTTTCAGTCTTGTATGAGAGGATTCCAAGTGAGAGGTTTGTCCAGATGGAGTCCTAGGTAACGTATCTGTTCGACAGGGATCAGTGGAATGTTATTAAAGGATACAGTAGGGCAGGAATTCGTAGGTTTACGACGAAGAGTGAAGGTAATTTGGCGGGATTTATTTTAATTCTCCAATTTTGACACCACCATGAAGGTTTGAGATATGGGATTGAAGAGATTGGGATGCAAAAATTTTGAATTTTGAATGTTCTGATCTCTGATTTTAATTTGTTTGTCAGTTTGGTATAATGACTCCTGTCCGATGGATATCTGGTGCGGTGCCACTTTGCTCTTGCCCGTCGTTTTTCTTTTAATAATTCGAGAATATGAAGTGGCCAGTTGTTCTGTTGATAATGATTTTTACTTGGTAAGGTGTTATCTTTTATATTGGTTTGTATTGCTTCTGTAAGTTTGTCTATTGCAGAATTGATATCTCCTTTTGTTTTAAGCGGAATTTTGAGGTCTAAATTATTTTCCAGATTTGATCGAAAATTTATCCCAGTCTACACGTCCGGTAATCAGTCTGGGATGAGAGGGCTTAGGAATGGGAATTGAAGTAGAACTGGACTGTGATCAGAGGAAAGGTCATCCAGGGATTTTATAGTTGTTTGATTGCAGGAAATCTGTGAGGAAACAAATATATCAAGAATATCTGGACGTTTTTTAAGCGATGTAGGCCAATAAGTAGGGTTTATGGGTGCGGGAATAGAGAAACTATTAGAGGTTGAAATGTGGGATAAGGTGCTTGGATGTTCGACAACCCCATCGTTAGGTTTTTTAAATTCAAATTTACTGTATATACTTATTTAATATTGGTATATTGAATTATACGCTCTAAACATTGTATTATATGCTTTATGCATAGCAATACAGTTGGAACTTCATTAACAAAAAATTCTATCCCCCTCCTTAGCTCACATATATGTTAACCACTATTTAAATTTTTTTTTTCTTACTAATCTTTCATTTTTTAAATTGTTTGTGAAATTTAATGAATTAACCCTTGAATCACAATTACTATTGTCTTTAGTGTTACAGTAAATAATATTACTCATTAAAATAGATTATACTTATAAATCTTTGATTTCATCTAAAAATTAATAGAACTTTATTACATTTAGTATCACAGATTTACTTAATTGTTTATTTACTTTAAGGATAATTATAATAATCTTGAATTACAGCCCACATTGCAAAAGGCCACGGTTGATGTCATGTAATGAGAGTTCTCTGAGCCATATAATTTCTAAAGAGACATTTGGCAATTCCGACTCCAAACTTCGTACCTGCACTAGAAATCTAGAGTCTGAGTTTGACAAATTTAAGTGTGAAAAAGTGCTGAATTCTAGACAGGTAACTTTGAGTAATTTGTTACATGATTATACTATATATTATGTTGTAATGCTTATTCTTCAACAATTTTTTAATTTTATTTTTCAGAATCATCTATTTTAGTTTCTTATTTTATTCTTTAAGTGCTAATATAGCAAGACAGCGTGATATAATTATATTAATGAGATTGTGAAATTTGAACTACAGTGGAACGTCAATTATCCAAACTAATGTTGTCAGGGGTGGTTCGGATAATCAAAAATTCGGATAATCGAAATTCACTAAAAAATAAATACCAACCAAATGAATAGGAAGGGATTCAGAGAAACAAATGAATTATTTAATTAGCTTTACAGTTCTTAGTAAACAAATATGTATTGAAGTCTAAGTTCATTTTTTTGCTGTTTCCTAGAAATGATTAAGGGCCCCCTCATTGACGTTCATGGAAAAAACAATTTTATTTTTCGTCAAATTTTATTTAAAATAATAATAGTGTTAACAATACAAATAAGTAACTGGATGATCTGATCAAGTTAATTATCCCAGTCATCTGATCAAATTAATGATCCAAATTAATTATTTTTCAAATAAAATATTTAAAAAATTATATCATATAACAATAAAATAAATTATAATTAAAATTACATTTGAAAAAAAACAGTTCCGTTAATTGAACTTTCGGATAATCGACGCTCCACAGTATATAGAAATGCCACTAAAAATTCATTTTGAATTAGTGCCCCCAGGCATGTACTTTTATTATTATTATATTTTTTATGTGTATAAATCTTTCCAATGATTGTATTTGTTTTATAATGTAAAGGAGATAGTTGGGGGGTGCAGTCAAAAAGAACACTGAATAAGTAATAAACTTATAATTATGTGCCGACGTTTTGACCTACAGTGTAGGTCGAAACGTCGGCACATAATTATAAGTTTATTACTTATTCAGTGTTCTTTTTTGACTGCACCCCCCAACTATCTCCTTTACATTAGATCATCCAGTCAACTATTTTCATTTTCATTTCAAGTTTTTGTGTTGAAAAAATTAATTTGTTACAGAAGCAACTGTGGACCAGGACACCTCTTGCAGCTATTACTACTAAGTTGAAGATTTTGTGACATATGCTCATCTTTGTAACATTTACTTATTGAGGAATAATAAAAATAGCATCAAATCTAAAGTTATTTGTCATGCGAATTAGGCTCTGTCATATTTTTGTATAGATGTATTGAGCTCATTTTCATTAAATCATTTAAGTCTGATTTGCTTTTTAGTACTGAAGTCATGATTTTTAAAGGGTATTCACATTATGATTTCCTCTGTTTCACTCTTCTATTTTCGGTGGCCTATTTCAAACTTACAAATTGAACGTAAGATACCTGATGGGTTTGCCTCATATTGGTAGAATGAAAGATCTTCCCATCATCTGCTCATCCCCATTATGGGATTGGGCTCTTCACCCTTCCTCTTCCTCCTGACTAATGTTGGATCTGATTTTTCAATTTCTATGGTTATTAACACTTTTTTATGTATCTAGGTAAAATATTCAATTCAAACTGTGAAGATAGAGTATTATTATTGTTTTTTGTATAGACAGCATTCTCAGAATCAGTAAATAATATTTTGAGCAGTACAAATGTACAGTCATTTGTTCTATGTGGTTAATGGTTTAAAATGCTACTGTATCCTCAGTTGCACTTACATGGCTTAGTTGTTTTTTAAAAATGTAATTATTTTATTTTATTTCTGATCCTGCAGTTTTTGTTTTTCTAATGTTTACCTTATGTTTTTCTTATAGTAGTCAGAAACCTGGCATTATGCTCTGCTTTTATTCTGTAGCAGAAATATTAAGATATTTCTTCCACAACTCGTTAATTTTTTTTATATCCTTTATTTTCCAGATCGGCTATTCCTAGCCTTACATGGTTTTTCTAAATAATGATTTTTAAAACTTTAACAGAAGGTAAAAGTGTGGGTTTTGTCTCATGCAAGAGACACCCCTTACTGTACATTATCAGATTATTTAAAAGAGAAGTTATAAATTGTATATAATAGTTGCAGGGTCTGATTCAAGTCTAATATGTTTCATAATAAACTAAGTTTAGTAGGAATCATTTAATTAAATTTTATATTCACTTCATTATTGTAACAGAAGTCTTACCTCAACAATGTGTCGATGTAGTGGTTAAATATGTAGAATTAAAGTAATAAAATGTGGAATATAATTAAATAAACTTAAGTACATTTTTCATCTTTTGTCATTATTTTATATTATAAGAATAACTTTGGTTACATTCATATGCAAATAAGAGTTAAAAATTTATAATAATTGTTAATGTATTCAGAGAAAAAATAAATGGATGTCCTGGCAACACTGGGCTTCCATCTGTTGCATAGAATACATAAAGGACTTCCCACTATTGGATGACTGTGGAAAGGGTAGACTCCCACCCCCATTCTCATAAACCCCACTTTATATAGAATTAAATAGACTCCTTTGTTTGAAATATTTTCGTTTGTAACAGTTATAAAACTTCTTTATTTTGTCATACATTTGATCCAAATTTGCCTATAGTTCAGTCGGCTTATTATGGACTTTGATTATTTTCTTTTTATTTATTGTATTAACAGTTAAGTCCTTCAAATTTCAATTTTATTTTGTACCACTGATAATGATTTTTTATTATGAATTACACTATAGTTCAAAAGTTTAATTATTGTACTTTTCTTGTATACTTATATACTAAACATTTTTTTTCTTTTGACTCCTATGATTTCCTATTTCCTTTATTTCACAATTAGAAAAGGTACGTGTCATACTTCTAAAATGTGAAAAAAATTACAATAACTTTCAACTTTTGTGAAAATCGAATTTCTCATTCTAATGTTGATTGTTCCCTTTCATACTTTTCAGCTAAGTTAAGATGTTCAATAAGTAACTAATATTAATTATATTAATTCGACCATTGGTTAATGCAATATCATTTTAGCGAAAAGTTATAAAAGGTTGTTTAGCTTAAGTTTAACAAAAAAAAAAAGTATTTTAGTATTCTAAGCTAAAGATAACGGGAATGGACCAAGGAAACGTCAAACCTGTCAAACTTTTGATATTTCTAGAGAAACTTTCTTTTCTTGCACTTAATACTCAATTTTTTTGGCAATGTAAGCATCATATAATATCATTATATGATATGTAATATAAATAGTTGTTCAGCTTAATATCACCTTTTTTTTCCCTAGAACTTTTTATAGTGATGAAAATGAATATATTAATTTAACCTAAATTAATATAAGTTTGTTAAACTTAAGCTAAACAACCTTTTATAACTTTTCGCTGAAATGATATTGCATTAACCAATGGTTGAATTAATATTAGTTCTTGAACATCTTAACTTAGCTGAAAAGTATGAAAGTGAACAATCAACATTAGAATGAGAGATTCGATTTTCACAAAATTTGAAAGTTACTGTACCTTTTTTTCACATTTTAGAAGTATGACACGTACCTTTTCTAATTGTGAAATAAAGGAAATAGGAAATCATAGGAGTCAAAAGAAAAAAAAAATCAGGAGACCAGGACTCTAGATATAACGGAGGGATAATAGAAATGTTCTTGATATCAGAAGGAAAGATACTGACAAAAGATAAAAAAGAGGGATTTACTGGATAAGTTAAAGTAAAAATTAAATAATGATCAAAATAGTTAAACGATAGTTAGACTGAACTAAAATAAGTACGATATATACAAAAATATTCCTTCAATTAACATCAAATAAAAATAACTGTAAATGTAAACTAAAAATACTAAAAACAATTTTAGTACACAAATGAGTAAGGAACGGTAATATATATATGTACCTACCATTGATATCCACACCATATATGACCACTAAAATGATAATAGCATAAGGATGTCTAGTTTTGCTGCGGCAATGAGGATTACTCATTTTCCCCACAAAAGAGTGCATCTTGCCACTTGGTACTCTACTGGTAACCAATAATCAAATTAATCTTATATCCTATAGTGAGCTAAAAGAATAAATCAAACCTGTTGGATGTGAGAGTTTACCGTGGATCTGATCGTTACGTTGCCAAATTCAAGAGCAGAATTTCCATGATGATAAACCAAAGGGGGACACCACAGAAAATACTAAATGTGGAAAAATTAAAAGAACCTGAAGTTAAGCGCCAGTTTAATACCTGTATCGATGTTAAAATCAGAGGGGCTCTTGTACACAAGAAAAGAGATGTGCAATAGGCCTAGTGGGAATATAGGAGCTACAATAGACCTACAATTTTGGAGAAAGCCAAGGAACACAATTAATACCCACTTGTTTATTAATTTCCAAAAAAAAAACAACGATAGCATCATTACAGAAGATGGACACAACGTTTTAGTACAAAGGAGAATATCAGCCAAACTCACACGCCTGATGAAAATCTTAAGGACGCGTCTTCAAGGTCATACACATCATACATACGTGGGTAACGCCACTGTATGGGAAAAGATCAAGCAGGTGTGGAAGACGGACCAAATTCCAGATCGACTCTTCATTTGGTGCAGGATTATGGTTGAAACCATCAGGGACGTCGAGCGGCAGAAGGAGTTGACAAAAGCTTACCACCAAGATAAAAAAAATCATCGAGTGGTCAGCGAGACATTACAGGCGTTAAAGAGAAGGTATTAGTGGTCAGATATGCGGCGGACTATTTAAGAAGTCATTGGGGCGTGCGAAGTCTGCATGGCAAAGAAGTACGACCGCCACCCACCGCAAGCCGTACTAGAAGAGACGCCAACGGGTGATGTGCAACTAGACACGTTCACCTGGAGGGAATTTACATGGATGACGGTTATTGACATATTTAGCAGAGTTGCGATGGCCCGCCTTAGGGTGCACCTACATTGGATCCGATGCGATACGATCAGAATTCGGAAGCAAACCAAATGACTGAATTATATCGAGAGTGCCTACATTGGATCCGCTCCGATCCGATCCATTTTTATTCGAGCAATCCGACCGATTTAGTCGCTCGTGGAATCAAAATAGTTTATTTATACGAAAGCGCCTACATTGGATCCGATGCGATACTGTACGATAAGGTGCGATTTTCACATTTCAAAATCATTAGTTTTCAATCCGATTAGTCAGCCGTTACCATGTGTGACAACTTAACCTTTATTATATAAAATGTATATTAAAAAATGTACATTGTAATTTGATAATTAACTATTATATAAATATCCGTCATAAATCAAAATTAAATATTGTCAATTCTCATTAAAATATTTTATTACTATTCTTCATGAACCATTAAATATAGTAGCGAAGGTTATTTTTCCATTGAATATAATTATATCTATCAGAAATGTACATAACAAATATACCTACATAAAATTTTAATTCGTCAAATAAAATTGGAAACATTAACTTTTAATAAAATTATCATCGTAATGTTTAATTTATTTATTAAACAGCTGGCAACACTGGGAGGTAAGGACTTTTCTGACTTTTTATACTCGTTTGCAAAGATGAACAACATAATATCAAAAGAAATAGATATTATCACAATCGAGAAAATTAATAAAACACGAATATTTAATAAAAACAATAAATTCTATTTTTTTTTTATTGAAAAACAACTAAATTATTTGTTTATAGTTAAACAGCAAGAAAAAAATATTCCAATATAGTAATATTACCTCATTGTTATAACATTTGGTTCTTTAAATTTATAAAATTAAGATTATTTATTAATTATTTTTAGTATATTTATATTTCACTATAATATATATAAAATATAAGAAATAAAATAATAAAATTAATACTTTTTTATTTGGAAGGCAGTGACTAGTTTCATTATCGGATTGAAAAGAATAGAATCATGTCGGATCTGATCCAGTGTAGGCACTCACTGTGTATTTCAGTTATTGGTTTTTTCAGCTCACCATCCTATGTGATAGAATAGGATCGCGTCGCATCGCATCGGATCCAATCTAGGTGCACCCTAATACAAACTAAAGCATCAGAATCAGCTTAGCCAGCTTTGCAGACATAGTTTATGTTCTACGGAGTACGGGACCGTATCATATCCGATTGAGGTAGGGAATTTGATAACGAGATCGTGAGCGTAGAGATGCGAAAGTTGAAAGTCACGTGGCATTTCAACACTCCAGGACACCCGAAGGGTAGGGTAGGGATAGAACGTTTGCATAGCACACTCAGTCACCAACTCAGGGTTTACAACGTCGAACAGGGGTTGACTCCGGATGTAGCGATGCGGAAAGAGGTTGAGGCCTACAACCACACGCTCCACTCATTAACGGGGTTTTCTCCGTTTGAGGTGTTGTTCGGGGTTCGAGGGTCCAGTAGGGATTACGAAGGTACGGTAGAGGACAATACGGCGGCTCGAGATATCGTTGCAACCACGTTCGAGTTCGGGGGTCGTGGGACAAAGCGTGAACAGATTTATACAGAAAGCGGGAAAAGAATTATAAAGAAGAAACGAACCAGGGTGACTAGGGAAAACGCGAGGGTACTAGATTGCACGGGGGAGTTAAAAATTGGGACCATAGTATACCGGCGGGTTGGGTCCAACAGGGGAAAGGAACCGAGGGGAACGAGGGGCCACGGACTGGCCACTTCTTTATCTTTCCAAAAGTGTCTGGAAACTGGAATTGGAATTGGTTGCCATAATCATTTTTATTTTCCTTTCAGAGTGCTCTGTAATGTTTTAAAAATTAATTTGATCAAAAGAAACTCTAAGAGATAAGGGTTTCTTTCTTGCTTTGGGTGCTTCCACCATTCTTCAACAAAATCTCTTCTCGAAATAAAGTACTCTGAAAAAAAATGTTGTACTCGAGTGTGCAGGCTAAAATGTGTCTCATTATCCGTAGGTAAGGCGTATCAATTAAAAATAGAACAATTAACCCGGATACAAATGGGTACAAGTCATTTTCATCACTTAAAAGTTTCAAAATGAGGAACAATTCTTTAAACAAAAAATTAATGTAGCTTGATTATCAAAGGCTTTTTCTATTTCGAAAAAATAGCACTTACTAGTACAAATAATATCCATATTCAACAATTGGTTCAATAAAAGTAGTTGAACAGTAACGTTGTGAGGTTGAAATGATGCCTTGAATACCACTGGTTTATTCTATTTCTTATTACTTTGGGCCCTAATCCTCAAGCTGCGAAGTGTGTCACTCTTGAACAAAAATTAGATTACCATGTTTTGAAGTATTTTTTACAATATTCCAATACTATATTTCAGAACTCGAAAGAGGACTTTTGTCCTAGCTTGTATCATTCGAAGCACTGTGCACTGCCTTTTTCCCGCCATTTAGCAGAAGTTTTGGAGGAATAACACAGGTCTGAAAAAAAACTTTTGTAAAAATTGTTTTGATTTAGTTAACTGAACTATATGTATTTTTTTTACGCTGATTTCAAAAATGACATTGTTTTTTTCTATCACCTAAGGCTTGCCTATAAAATAATGTTGAAGTTTTTGGAAAAAGTATAAAAAAATAGCAAAATTTTAAATTTGTTTTTATTATTTTAACATGAAGTAGAAGCACAAAAAAACAACGATACCTAGCTCAAATGAGCATACAAGTAATTTATTCTTTAAATTTGGAGAAAAAACCTATATTCAGTAAATATTTTTTTAATATTTATTCATCAAGGTACGTTTCGGCCTAACTGCCATTCTCAATCTTCCGTTTAACATTGTTTCACTTTTCTATGATATGGTTAACAGTTCAACCATAAGTCATTAATCTCACTTTAAGTAGTTTTACTCCATTTAAAAATCATTTAAATTCAGAGGGAACCCTGTCCTCTATAGTCAATTGCTAATAAGTTAAACTTTTTTATTAGCAATTGACTGTAGAGGACATGGTTCCCTCTGAATTTAAATGATTTTTAAATGGAGTAAAACTACTTAAAGTGAGATTAATGACTTATGTTTGAACTGTTAACATAATAGAAATATAATATAAAAATGAAACAATGTTAAACGGAAGCTTAAGAATGGCAGTTAGGCCGAAACGTATCTTGATGAATAAATAATAAAAACATATTTACTGGATATAGGTCTTTTTCTCCAAATTTAAAGAATAAATTATATTATTAAGACCAGTTAACCTTTTTTAAACATAAAAAAATGTGTTTTAATAAGTCTTTGCAAAAATGTTTTCTTTTTCCATCAAAGCTTCTTTTGGTACTTTTTTGGCTGTGTTCTTATGAATTTTCCCTTTTTAACATCCAACAGTAGTTGACATCCCATCGACCTTGACATCTGCGCTCCATTTCTTTTACATATTGATGGAAACGTTCTCCTTGTTCCTCACTTACAGCCCCAAGATTTTCTGAAAAGTAGTCCAGATGTAAGTGAAGGAAATGAACTTTGACACTCGTGTTGCAGCTCAACATTTTGTAGTTTTGTAACAATTCAGCAACCAAAGTTTTGTAGTTTGGGTCTTTTTTCTTTCCAAGAAAGCTTGTTATAACAAGTATAAACGAATTCCAGGCATTTATTTCTTCCACTTTCATTTTAGTGACAACGCTTTCATCTATTTAAAGTTTTCTGCTGCCAGACCCGACAAAGGCTCACTCTTTCAGCTTAGCATCGGATATACTAGGAAACTGTTCACAAATATACTTGAAACACTCTCCTTCTTTGGCTAATGCTTTCACAAACTGTTTCATTAGCCTCAATTTGATATGAAGTGGTGGAAGTAAGATCTTATTAGGATCCACTAAACTTTGTCTTTCAACATTTTTAACTTTAGGAATAAGAGCCTTTCTGATTGGCCAGGTCTGCTTGACATAGTGTTGTTTCCTATCACGGCTATCCCCTTCACAGAGGAAACATGGAAACTTTGTGTAATCACTTTGTTGACCTAGTAACATGGCCCATTTATGGTCTGTGTAGCCGAGCTTATTAAGAACAAACTCAAGATTTTCGTAGCATTCTTTCAAATGGACCGAGTGTCCATCAGGCACTGAAGCATATCGGTTACCATCAAGGGCGGATCCAGGATTTTTTTCTGGGGGGGCACAACGGGCAGACGGGCAAACAAATCAACAATAACTTAGAAATACACTAGTAGTATTTATATACAGGTTTATTGAAATATCATATTTTATTTGAAAAGAAAAGATTTTATTAAAAAAATTATATCATATAACAATAAAATAAATTATAATAATATTAATGACTTCAAGTCAACTAGATCCAAAAATAAAGTAATGTTCAATTAACATTCTCTCCGTTTATACATCGCAAAATCGCGAGAACACGGAGATATAGGATCAGTGAAAGAAGAGATATGACTGACCGAGAAGTGAGCCAGGATAGCCGAGATGGTTAAGGCGCCACCACGGAGAGGTGGGAGACCCGGGTCCTGGTCATATCTTATCTTTTTAAAATAAAATATATCTACACAATAGTTTCACTCATGTTATTTCTGTTATTTTAACAACTATCATCACATGATTTGCCTGTAAGTATGTACTGTAATGGGTTCTCCACAGTACACAAAACACCGTCTGGGGGGCCCGTGCCCCGGTGCCCCCCTGGATCCGCCTATGGTTACCATTGTGAAGAAGTACAGCTTTCAAACTCCTTTTTGATGAATCGATGAAAAGCCTCCATTCCTCTGGTTCATACGTTACTTATGACGTTAGAGTGAAGAGAGGTGCTGAATGTGGTTCTGACCATTATCTTAATCGAGGAACATTTCTTTTTAAATATCAAGGTGCCCGGAAGGAGATAAATATCAAGCCCGAAACTTCCGAAAAAATTTACTATTCTATTGAGAGCCTGATGCAGGAGTGCGTAGAAAATTTTATAAAAACAGACTCGAAATAAAACTTCAAAGTGAAAATGAATACGACCATATTATAAGAAGTTGTCATCAAGCAGTGTTTGAAGTCATTGGCGTAAAAAAACAAAAAAACAAAATCGGATAAACACTGGTGGAATAGTGAAGTTGCAGAGTTGATAGAAGAGAGAGAAAAAAATATGCATATACGTGGCTCTCTACTAGGAATGTAACAGCATTTAATGAATATAATAAATTAAACAGAGAATTCAAAAACGAAGATCTTGTTAACGCAATTAAAAGCTAATATTGCGGAACGGAAGCTAAGATCATAATAAAAAACCGTTTGACAAATAGTTTCCCCATCACCTAAGGCCAAAGACAAGGGTGTAGCTTATCACCCACCCTTTTAATTGTGCCAACAAGCTACCTCCCATATTTCCCAGTGCCATCCATAAAAGTTTCAATGGAACCGTATCGTATTTTTTGATATCAATGAAAGCGAGGTGAACTTCACGCCCACTAGCCAATTTCTTCTTTAGCAATTGTGTGATAGTGAACACATGATCCGCACAGGACCTTCCTGCTCTAAAACGAGCCTATTCTTCTGATATACACCCTTATACTTCCTGCTCCAATCTGTTTTTTCAAACTCAATCCATATAACCTACTCATACTGCTTACTATACTAACAGTGATACCACAATAGTTAGAACAATCAATCTTATTCCCCTTTTTATGGCCGGTTAACCATTCCGAAGGGACTTTACGGTGATTCATACATTGTGTGAACAACTCAACTAACTCCTGTGGTCTCTCATTTGTAGAACTGTCTCTGTCTGAGGACGTCTCTTCCCTCTCCACTACCGTTGTAGCCTGCTCCTCTTCGCCCCTTCTGGTTACCAATCCTGAAGAAATTGCCGAAGATCTCTCGATGGCCCCCGATGTCGTCTTTTATAGCATTCTTCATGAGTGCCCGCGACAACCGAACGACGACAACATTCTCCTTGCCGGACTTGTAGACGACGTCCATCGAGTACTGATTTAGCCTCTCTTTCCAGTGTGCCACTCGTGCCGAAGACCCCTTCAGCTGTCCTAGCCATTGTAGCGGCCTATGATCAGTTTGGACCCTAAACCTCCTTCCGAAAAAGTATGACCGGAAATGGTTATAGTTCTCTTTCCAGCGCACTATATCTTGCTTCAGCATCGGATAGTCTCCTACTCGCGTAAGCTATGGTGCGTTCCCCACAATCACTCTCCTGGGATAAAACTGCGCCCAAGGCATATTCGCTGGCATCCGTGGTTACTGTAAACTGCTTCATGAAATCCGCAAATGCTAGCAAACGCAAATCCCCTCATAAATTCGTCCATTAGACGTTGGAACGTGGGGGGGGGGGGGCGTTCTTCAGCCCAAACGGCGTTCTGGTATATTTATAACGTCCCCGATAAATCGTGAAGGCCGTCTTCGCCTGATCCCGAGGGTATAGTTTATTTTGGTGATATCCAGCCTTCAAATACAATTTACTGAATACACTGTTCTGCAAAAAATTTTTTTTGCTCATGAAAAATTATCACTGCATTCTATGTTTTCAATTATGCTGAATCAAAATCTAGCATCAGAAAAATTCTAACACGTACAGATTTTCAGATAAATCAATGTATTCTCAAAAAAATAAGGTTTTCATAAAAAGAAGGCGCTTAACTTACTAACATGATTTATTCACTTATGTATATAAAGTACAAACATTTGTATAAAAAAGGACCACGCAGTATATTATCTCAATCTGACTCGCTGCATTTATATATTTACCCCCTCCTAACATTAAGCCAGACCTTCAGTCACCTTCAGTCTTCAGTTGTATTCATTAGACATAAGTTATACCTTGCACTTCAATAAAGTGTTCTTTCTAAAAAGTGACTCTCTGTGGATGATTTAATTAATATTATATGTAATATTTAATTTCTAATAATTAATATGTTAATTAATTTAATCCTTTAATTTAAGGCGTTCTGATAATACAACATGATTAATACATACACCGTAAAATTAGAATTTTCATCTAGTGTGTAGTTCCTGTAGTTAGTGTAGTTTCCTGATGGAACCATTCCCCGTGTACATCACATGCAGCTCCAAGATTGTGGGGGAAAAAATAAATGGAAATGGAAAAAATGGATTTTTAAGGACATGTTACAGCCAGGTGCGTGATAGGCTTGTAACAGTTCAGTCACACTTTGTTCATAGTCATCCGACCTCACATTTCCCAAAAAGTTGCTGCACACTTCTTTAAATGAAACACATTATCTTCTTTCTGGAGTGGTCAACTTTCCTAAGAATTCCTGATTTTTTACTAGGGATCGTAATACTGTATCAGTATTTTAAGCTGAGCAAATCGTTACCCGTCTTTGTCCATTGCTTTAACAAAATTTTTCATTAGGCACAGTTTAATATGAAGCGGTGATAGAAATGTTTTTGATTTGTCAATAAGCAATGTTTTTCTGGCCGGGCACATTCGTTTTTCGAGAAGGCCACTCTTTCACTGTGTAATGACTCTATCGTGCCCGGCTGATGACATCATAAATCGCCACTGGGAGGCTCGAAGTTGAATGGTTGAGGTACCACGTACGGACGCTGGATGTCTGTGGATGTGAAATTAGCCTTTGGAGGTTCGAGGAAGCCATTTCGGGACCTGGATGAGATGGAACTACTGTGTACCTGCAAGGAAGGTTTCAGGAGTAGTTGGGATAACAGCGATGTACAATATGTATAGGATAGGGCCCAAGACGCTGCCTAGGGGATTCCAGCTTGGATTGGGTAAAGATTGGAGTATTCGTTACCACAGCGTACTTGGAAGTAGCGATCAAAGAGGTAGGATCGATGGACTAGGCATAAGGATTGAGGTAACTGGGTTTTGAGCTTGAACAGCAAACCGGCATGCCAACCCGGTCGAAAGCTTGTGCTACGTCCAGAAATGCGCCTGTGCAGTATTGTTTGCTTTCAAGAGCAGAGGATATGTGATCGAAAATACGGAGACCCTGCTGGAACGTCGAGTGCTTGGGACGGAATCCAAACTGATGTGAAGGAATATCATTCGAGGTAGGATTCATTTCAGGAGGATTTTTTCAAAAATTTTGGAAAGAATAGGAAGCAGGCTGATGGGTCGGTATGATGAAGTGGCATTGGGTGGTTTGCCAGGTTTAGGGAATAGGATGATGACTGAGTGTTTCCACAGTAAAGGGAAGTGAGTTGTACGAAGGATACCGTTGTATTGATAGGTAAGGAGAATAATCGCTTTTTGAGGAAGATGTTGAAGCATCTGGGTGGTTAGAAGGTCATGTCCAAGAGATTTGCGGACTTTTAACTTTTATAAGAGGAATTTGACCTCAGAGAGATTTACAGCTTTAGGAGGTAAGGATAGAGGAATGGGTGAAGAGAGGAATTCATTAATATTAGAAACGTGCGTACGGTTGGTTTCAGGATGTGGAATAAATGTATTTGAAAGGTGTTTGGCAAATTCTTCTGCTTTGTTCTCATCTGATGTAACCCAAGAGCCGTTTTCACTTCGGAGGGGATGGGAAATAGAGTGGTATTTGAGGATAAGATCCCTAAGATCTTGCGGTCGTGGTGTTTTCTTGCGGATTTTGAAGGAAGGACGGGGTGAGGATGCAGTCCAAACTGCTTGCTGGATCAAATTGGTAAAGGAATTGACGGCATCATCTAACTCCTGAGGTGTTTTTAGGGAAACTCTGAGGTCAATGATGTCCGATACAAGCTGGTGAAATAGGTTCCAGTCAACTGGTCCCCTAATAAATGATGGCGGAGGAAGTTTGGATATTGGGACTATATAAAGGGTAAGGATCAAAGGACTGTGATCTAAGGACAGTTCATCAAGGCGTTCTATGAAGTAGTTTAGGGGACCTAAGCCATGCTCCATGCTGGCATGGATGGAAAAGTCAAGGAGATCAGGATTTCGGTTTGGGTCAGTGGACCAACATGTAGGGATGCCTGGAGAAATAAAAGTGGAATTATGGGAGTTAAGTGTAGAAAGGAGGATGCGACCTCGGGTGTTAGTATTTCTTGAGCCCCATTGTTGATGTTTCGCTTTAAAGTCTGCACCTAAAAGGAAATGAATCCCTAAGGAGTTCAGGAGAGAGCTGAATTGGGAATGGGAAATGAATTTATTAGGAGGGCAGTAGACCGATGCTAATGCAATGGGAATGGAAAAGGTTTTGATTGTAACAGCTGTAGCCTGAAGGATATCGTTTGATGGGAGTGGAAATGAGTGTTGGGAGAGGAATTGATGGACTATGACAGCAGTACCGCCGTGAGCTTAAATATATATGTGTATATGTAAATTGTCCCTTAAGCCTTATTTTTGGTTTAAAACTAAAGGTTTCCCCCTCTCTCCACTGAGCAAGCCAAGAAAGGAAAGTATGATGGAAATACCGGGAAACTTGTGAATTTCATTTTTTTGTCTCATTTTTTAAAAATTTACATGGCTTGGTTTATTTTAATTATTATTTTTTAATAACTTGGCCAAAGGCCTGGCACCCTGTGCATTTAACTTTTTAATTATTTTCCCTTGTATTTTAGTCATAACCTAATATTTTTATTATTATTTCTTTGATATAAAATACAATTAATACTCAATAGTCCGTTTTTATCTACCGTCATTAGCCATCTGCTAGCCAATTGCTCTTTTCCACGCTGATACACTGTCAAAGAACTCTTGGATCGCAATTTCAACTTCCGCAGAATCATCAATTTTTTCCCTTAAAGAAAATGGGCCATTGATCGAAACAAGTAGTATTGCGATGTCTGAAATATATGTTGGATCAGGCAGGAGTTCAACCAATGATGTTCTTCAAAATTTTCTTTGGTTTTACGGCAAGTGTGAGGATGAGCATTATCTTGTTGGAATAAAACTTCTTTTCGGTTGATCAAAGTAGGATAACGCTCTGACAACTTCGCATACAATCTTTCCAGTTGTACGCAGTAGAGTTCATAATTCATAGAGCATCCGTCAGGAACAAATTCGTGAAGAACCTCCAAACTTTACCTCATTAATTACCTCCAAAATTATATACTAATTACCTCCAAAATTCCTAAAAATCGCATAACATGGATTTTTTTTCAAATTGCCCCCTTGCAGCAACCAGAAAAGCAGTTTGACCGCGATCTCTTGGGTATTCGAATTTCACCAGTAAACCCACTTTTTATCACAGGTGACGATCTTCCGGTAAATCTCATACCAGAAGGGATATTCACAAATTTCTAACCTCTTAGCTGATTGAGTAAGTTCGTGAGGGACCAGACTCAACAGCTTCCTGTAGAACTTCATCAATTAATG
Organism: Arma custos; assembly: GCA_037127475.1. Taxonomy (NCBI): domain Eukaryota; kingdom Metazoa; phylum Arthropoda; class Insecta; order Hemiptera; family Pentatomidae; genus Arma; species Arma custos. The sequence continues at coordinate 14,934,396 of CM073761.1, forward strand.
GTCACCCGGAGCCCTTCTTCCTTTCCAACATCGTATCTCCACTACTAAATTTTTCAAACCAACACCGCGCAAGGTCAAGGACACCTTCTCCTTCATATTTAATAGTTTCACGAGTTGCTTCAGCAGCTGTGTAATTTTTTTAACCAGTAATGCCTTAAAATTACGAGAACTTCCTAGGTCTCTGTCAGGTTTCCTCTTTGAAACAAATAATTAAACTTAGGCTTTTTTTGAAGAATTCGAATGAGATTTAACAAGGTTAGAGAACGCTCTATAGAGATTATTAAGTATTGGTAAGTATTAATAGGATTAAAATAGGTATTTACAGTCTTTGAAATCTTGAATTTGAAAAAATGGTTATTTTTTTTTTATACACCCTTGAAAATTATGAAGTACAATAGAACCTCGATAATCCGAACTAATTGGGACCGGGGGTGGTTCGGACTATCAAATCATTCGGATTACCAAACAAAGTGCTTTACAGGCATATTAGCATGCTAAAAATGAACACTGACATACTAGTTCCCATAAAATAAGAAGCACGTTGTATTATCGTTCGGATTGTTAAAGCAACGAGGTTTTTTGCTTTTACCAATCAGCAGTAAAGGAAGAGACTGAGTGCCGCTTGCATTGGCACAAACCATATCTGTCATCCTGTCTTTGCTCACTTTGTAGCCAGGAGCACAAGTTTCATTACGTGATGCAAGAGATTTCGTCGGCAAGGAGCGCCAATTTATCCCAGTTTCGTCAGCATTATAAACATCATCCCTCGACAATTGCTTATCAAGGGTAATGTTTTCAAAAGTTTTTAGAAACGACACTGCAGCAGCAGAATCACTAGATAGCATTTCCCCTTGAACATCAAGCTGTCTTATTCCGTGGCGTTGTTTGAAGTTGGCCAGCGACCCACTGCTGGCCTTAAAATTATGAGGCCCATTAAGTTGTTTATTAAAATCTAGAGCCTTTTCACAAAGAAGCGGGCCTGTATTGGTTTACTTAAGCTCCTTCTTTGTGTAAACCCTAAATATAAGGCATCCTCAAGAGCCATATTATGCGCTAATTTTAATGTTTTTCTGTTTTTAGATCCATCATTGCTATCTTGTTGGGATACATATTTCAAGATAAAATCTTGTTTAGACTTTATGTCCGTAATTTGTAGACTTACCGACACCGAACTCTCAGACTAATGCTGCTCCGCTTTCACCTTTCTTAAGTCTTTCCAGGATTTGAAGTTTTACCTCTATGTTCAGTGTCTTGTGTTTTCTTTTAAACGACGCTTGTGAAGCCATTTTACTTGAAATTACAGTACACAAGTAATGTTTCACTGTTCATTAAACAGTGAATTTCGAAAGTAAAAACCAATACAGACGCAATTATAACACTCTCCCTTCCTTCTCTCAGCTTTTGCTTACGATTCTGATTATTTTTATTTTTCCCAAAACGCTGTTCGGATTATCGAGCGTTCGGATTACAAAGGTTCGGATTATCGAGGTTCTTCTGTACTGGCTTAAGCCCGCGGCTTGCGTAGAATTTGGTCTGCCGTATAAAGTTTCGTGAAAGATCATTTAAATAATTAATTTAATTATTTTTTTAAAATATAAGTTACTCGTACATCCAAAATTTCAGATGTCTAAGTTCAAAACTGACGGATACTATACAACCTTTGAACCCCTATTATATTAAAGGGGAAACCATTTGGGTGGAGTTCTCCAAATTTCTTTCTTAAACTATACAATGAACCTATCTATAAATTTCAAGATGCTAAGTTCCTGATTTTCCTTTAATTATGTACTAAAAAGGGGCGCAAATGCCCCCGTGCCCCTACATTAATCTGCCCTTGCTGTAGCCTATGATGTATAACCTATTTTACTGAATAAGTTTCATCCAAATCTGTTCAGTAGTTTTTGCGTGAATGAGTAACAAACATTCGCATTTACAATATTAGTAGGATATAAAAACAATAGTTTCACCCATGTTCTTTCTGTTATTTTATCCACTATTATCATGTGATTTGCCTTTAATTATGTACTATAATGGATTCTCCACAGTACCTAAAAAACTGTCGGGGGGGGGGGTACGTGTCCCCGTGCCCCCAAAAAATCCGCTCTTGCTGTAGCCTATGTGTTATTCTGATGTATAGCCTATATCACTGTAATGTTTCATCCAAATCCGTTCAGTAGTTTTTGCGTGAAAGAGAGACAAACATACAAACTTTCACATTTATAATATTAGTAGTATGAAATTTCTAACCTGTTCAATAAATATGAGTCCCTGAAACTTTAAAAATCTCTCTGATCATAAAATAAAATGAAATACTATAAACATACATGCTTTACATGCTATAATGAGACTGATTATGTATAAAAAGAATAACCTAAATACTTAAACGAAATAATTTTATTGTAGGTGACTCATTTAATTAGTAGCATAACAAGAATATAGAGATTTTTTTTTTTCTTTTCTTCTCCTTTCGATGGCATTGGACACTTCCATACAGCCAGATTAATAAGTAAGAATGAAGAAAATATATACATATTTATTATAATGCAATTGGGAAAAACCACAATGCAAAGCCTTATGTTTCAAAAATACACCTATTTACCAGTCGACGTTTCGCCTATTCAGGCATTATCAAGACACCAAAATCAAAAGGGGGTTATGTGAATCGCATCTCGAAGAAAAAGGTGCAATACATCCCAACGATCAACAGCCCAACCAGGCTCCAAACATGAGACAGCACCCCACCACCAAGACGTTCAACATACAACCTTTTTTTTTTGCGAGGAATGTATAAGTTCTCTACCAATTGCTGCTTATGTAAATTATTATATTTAGTTAAAATATCATTTCTAGTGTGTTTTTTTAGTCTAATGTATTTATCAATATTCGGACTATCAAGAGTGGTTTTAGTATTACATTCATTCATGTGGTTATGCAATCAATCAAAGCAACAGAAAAAGTTTCAAGCATTGAAGTTGACATTAGGAAAATACGAATGGAATTCTTTGGACACCTCGCGAGATCACCAGAAAATCGACTGTCAAAAGAATAGTAAATTATAAATATTTTATTTGAAAAGAAAATATATGACCAGGACCGGGACTCAAACCCGTGTCTCCCACCTATCCGTCGTGGTGCTTAGCCACCTTAGCCATCCTGGTTCGCTTCTCGGTCAGACATATCCCTTCTTTTCAATGATCCTATATCTCCGTTATGGTTTGTTCATTTTGTAAAAATGCATTTTCTTAACTTTTAATTCCAAATCATGATATAATTTCCCAGTAATTAATTCAAAAAATCTATCTTTCACGGTCTTAATTTCTGATTTGTGCTCTTTGTTAGCTTTAAAAAGAAAATTTTCCGCATTTACAAGGTTCACTTTAGTTTTTTTGCACAACCAGCACGCCTGTTTTATATCGAGGTTTACAAGTCTAATTCTAATATTATTTAATACATTCAGGTGTTTATTGGATTGCAAAAAATTATTATTAAATGCATTATCTACTTTTATTAGTGCATCAAGAAAATGCTTAGGTATCATACCTGCCTTTTTATGTTCGAGCAAGTAAAATTTCTTACCAAGTGCAGAGATATGTCTTTTAAAATAATTAGCATAACTATTTACTAATTGGAAACTTTCTTTATTTACTAATGACTTTAAGTCCTGAATAAAATTAAAATATAATCGATCCATTAAGAATTGAAGTGGAACAACGGCTATACCACAAATCAAATCACCAAAATAGAGCCAAAAACCCAAAAAGAAACACTACTATTTATTATAATGCAATTGGGAAAAACCACAATGCAAAGCCTTATGTTTCAAAAATACAGCTACTTACCAGTCGACGTTTCGCCTATTCAGGCATTATCAAGACACCAAAATCAAAAGGGGGTTATGTGAATCGCATCTCGAAGAAAAAGGTGCAATACATCCCAACGATCAACAGCCCAAACAGGCTCCAAACATGAGACAGCACCCCATCACCAAGACGTTCAACATACAACATATCTGAACGTCAGCAAAACCGTTTCCAAAAAGTCAAGAAGGCATCAGGGTTGGTAGTTACAGACATCTTCAAAAATGCATGTCAAGACAGACAAAAATTCGGCATTACAACACAGTCACCAAACCAACAGTCCTTTAAGCAAGTGAAACATTGTAACTTAACAGAAAACAATAATTAGAAGAAAGGAGCAAGATATACCAAAGCTGATTATAGGCTGCAATCAATCAAAGCAACAGAAAAAGTTTCAAGCATTGAAGTTGACATTAGGAAAATACGAATGGAATTCTTTGGACACCTCGCGAAATCACCAGAAAATCGACTGTCAAAAGAATAGTAAATTATAAATATTATATTTGAAAAGAAAATATATGACCAGGACCGGGACTCAAACCCGGGTCTCCCACCTATCCGTCGTGGTGCTTAGCCACCTCAGCCATCCTGGTTCGCTTCTCGGTCAGACATATCCCTTCTTTTCAATGATCCTATATCTGCGTGTTCTCGCAATTTGCGATGTAAACACGGGGAGAATGTTAATTAAACATTACTTTTATTTTCGGATATTGTTGACTTACGTCATTATATATTATTATAATTTATTTATTTTCTTTTATAGTTGGATGTTATAATTTTTTTAATATTTTTAAATATTTTATTGGAAAAGAAAAGATATGACCAGGACCGAGACATATCATACATATAGAAAATACTACGGCATATAGAAGAGGAGAGGATAAATTTGAGATTTCAACAAATATGTATTCTAAATTAGGACAGCTAGGAGTAGGAGATTGAAGAAGGATTTTAGCTTTAAGACTTTCATGGATATATATATATATATATATATATATATATATATATATATATATATATATATATATATATATACCATCTCCACCTCCCCTGCAGTGGGGTCTGTCATGACGTATGAAAGAATAGTTAGGAAGGGACAATTGAGAGGAAAGGATGAGCCGAGTTTCGGAGACAGCTATGACATGGTAAAAATTATCTTAGAAATATTTCTGAAACCCATCAATCAATCAACACTGGCTCTACAACCCAGTACGGGTCTTGGTCGCATCAAGCCGTCACGTCCACTCTTCTCTGTCCTGTGCCAATGTCCTCCAAGCTCTGGATCCAACAATGCTACCGGCATCCTTCTCGACCTCATCTGCCAACCTTAATCGTGCCCATCCAGACTGAGAAAGGAGGAAAAGACAAGGAGAGAGAATGAGTAAGAAGAAGAATCTAGATCAAGATTCTCCCAAGACAAGTTGGGAGGGCCAGAAGGCGGCACACAGCCATTCCCCTCCACAAAGTTAAGCATCCTTCTCGACCTCGTCTGCCCATCTTAATCGTGGCCTTCCACGTTTCCTTTTTCCGTGAACGTGCCCAAATAGCAGTCTCTTATGAGTACCGTTGTCCTCCATTCTGGCCACATGTCCAGTCCATCTAAGCCTAGCTATTCTTAGGCACTGAACCACATCTAGCTCCTGATACATCCGATATATCTCTGCATTCTGCCTGAGTCTAAATTGATCGCCAACTGTTACTGCTCCAAACATCCTTCTTAATATTTTTCTTTCGAAGAGCAGTAAACTGTTGGCATCTGCCCTGGACAGAGGCCAGGTTTCCGACCCGTAAGTTAAAACAGGCCTGATAATTGTCTTGTAAAGTATCACCTCTTCTTGATATCAGATGACTTATTAAAATGGTTGCCATCCCAAAATAACACTCATTAGTGGTCAAAATTCTTCTTCGAATTTTGAACTTGTTCCAGTTGAGTTATCCGCTTTAACCAAAGAGCCAAGGTAGACAAAACTGTCGACACTTTCAAACGTGTAGGTGCCAAACGTGACAGAGGGTATTGATTGCCTTGAAGGGCTAGCAAGCATATATTTGGTCTTTGCCTGATTCTCTTGAAGACCCATGTGCCGTCCAGCTTTCTCCAAAGCAAGAAACGCTAGCTGTAAGTCCCTTTGTGTTCTTCCGACTATATCTATGTCATCCGTGTAGGCCATTATTTGGATGGACTTAGTCAGAATCGTACCAGTGACTTGTAATCCTAAGTCTCTTATGACCTTTTCAAGTGCGAAATTGAATAACAGGCACGAGAGTCCATCCCCTTGTCTCAGACCCCTAGTTGTCTCGAATACTTCAGACAAGTCATTCTGGCTTCTCGATTCCCTCATCAGCAATTCCACGAGGCTTATCAATTCTCTGGGGACATTCATTTCTTCCATATCTTGATACAGTTTCCCCCTGAAGATACTGTCATAGGCATTGCTGAAATCCACGTAAAGGTGGTGGGTCGTTATATTGTACTCTCCGGTCCTTTCCATAAGAATTCTCAGCCAAAATATTTGATCAAAACAAGATCTACCATTCATAGAGCCGCATTGGTACATTCCTATCTCTCTTTGAGCATGGGGGAGTATTCTTTGATATGCCACATTGGAAGTACTTTGTAGGCAGAGCTAACGAGTGAAATGCCACTATAGTTATCACAATGCATCTGGTCTCCTTTCTTGTGAAGAGAGAGGATAAGCCCAATGCACCAGTCATGCGAAAGGGTTTTGTTTAACCAAACACTACGTCTCGAATCACGTTTATCACTTCATTTCCACCAGCTTTCAGAAGTTCTGCTGGTATGCCATCACATCCTGGCGCTCGATTGTTCCTCAGCTTCCAAATCGCATCCTCGACTTCCGACGGTAGGTCGAGAAGCTCACACTCTTTAAAACGAGTGTTTGAATCTGAGTCCGAGTCATCTTCCAGGGAAGGGTTTTGAAAATTTCCCAGCAAACTTCCGAAGTGTTCAGACCACCTTTCTAGGATCCCTTCTCCATCGGTGATAAATTTAACATGCTTACCTCTACAAGTATTGGTTCTTGGTCTGAATCCTTTTCTCTGGGCGTTAGTTGTCTTATAGAATGCTCTGGTGTTACCTTGTCTACTTAGAACCTTAATCTCTCTCATTCTTTCTTCTTGCTTCTCCCTCTTTTTTCTCCTATGCAGGTGTTTCTCCTTTAATCTTAACACTCTGTTGTCAGAAAAAGCCTGACGAGTCCTATGCATGTTGATCATTTTCTTGTAGGCCCTTTTTTTCATCTCTGTGGCTTCCTGACATTCTCGATCGAACCATTCAGACCTCCGTGGTGGCCCTTCCAAACCTATCACTTCTTCAGTGACTTTTTTAATTGTGCCCTTACACAGGGACCATGTTTCGTCAATTTCGTTCTCCTCAAACCCACGTTCCAGAGCTATATCCAACCTTTGGGCGAACCGTGTTTTATACTCTAGTTCCTGCAGCTTCCGAGTATTTATTTTCTGTGAACAAATATTTAATTTACATCATTTACAGCGCCAACGTCAAATTTAAATAAATATATCAATATTTGCAAACTAGTATTCGTTAACCATTTTAATGTTTAATTTATATATATATATATATATATATATATATATATATATATATATATATATATATATATATATATATATATAAATAACAGAATAGAAAAACAACTTTATTCTGGGATCAGGTCCCTTAAGAATAACAATATTGTACAAAAAACCAAACGGCTACATTATAATACAATTAAATATAAACTAAAACATATGTTCTTATAGCGAAAGAAAAAATATATATATACCTACATAAGACAAAAAAAAATAATAGAAAAAAAATTACTATAAATAAAAATCGGCAAATGGAGAAAATAATAAAGTAGATAAGAGCATCTAATAATAATACGAATAATATTATCATATTGAGTGTGGCATATTTTCACACATACATACATAAAGCATTCAAATGCTAATTGTTTACATATTAAAAATAAAAATATAAATATAATATAAATAAAATGAGTGTGGAATTTTTACAGTATTTACTCAATCTATTATGTTGAATATAGCTCATTTATTTTATTGATTAGAGAGCATATTTTTGGGAATTAATGAGATGTAGGAATAGTTTGAATTTGAATGTAGATAAAGAAGACGCATGATGGATATCAGTTGGGAGTGAGTTCCAAAGAGAGGTAGACCGAGCTAGGAAGGACCGTTCAAAAGTTTTGGTTCTGTGGGAACGGGAATAAAGGTCGGAAAGGCGGGATCTTGTGCCCTGGGATTGGATAGAGGATTTGAACTGTAGGAGATTATAGATATAAGAAGGATGTTGTGAGTTGATGGCTTGGTATAAGAAAGAACCTAGGAAATAGAGTCTACGGATAGAAGGAAGGAGCCACTTCAACTCATCATAGAGGTGGGACACATGAGACTTCCTCGGGGCGTCGAAGACAAACCGAAGAGCGCTGTTCATAATTCGTCTCAGTCTTTCATCAAGTTTGTTCGAGAGCCCACCATAAGCCACACAGCCATAGTCAAAGTGTGGAATGATGAAAGAAAAGATGAGGAGCTTCCGGATAGGTAGTGTTAAAAGATGCCGGGAACGGTGGAATAACTTTATGGAGCTTATTGATTGACAGGAAATTTGGGCAATGTGGGGTTTTCAGGAAAGGGTTTGGTCGAAAACGATACCAAGATTTTTAACAGAGGAACTGAAAATTGATTCTTTAAGATTAGTTGGGGAAGAGAGTTGATGGAATTAAGGAGGGTGTTGGAACCAATCAAAATGGCCTGAGTTTTAGCAGCATTTAACATCAGTCCATTCAGGTCAGCCCAGGCACTGATCCTATCCAGGTCATCCTGAATTTTAGCAAATGCAGCAATTATCTCAGAGAGAGGAAAGGAAAAATAAATCTGGGAATCGTCGGCGTATAGGTGGTGGGAACAATGGTGGATTGATTTAGGAAGGTCATTAATGTAACAATTGAAAAGGAATTGGGAAATACTAGAACTCTGAGCCACTCCTTTGTTCAGCGGAAAGAAAGAGGATAGGGGTTGATTTGGGATGGAGACTGCTTGAGTCCTATCCCAGAGGAAAACTTGGAGCCAGAGTATGGAACTGTTGGAAAGGGAATGAGCTTTTAATTTAGAAAAAAGGATGGAATGGTTAAGCGATTCGAAAGCTTTTGAGAAGTCCAGAAGAATTATATCAGTTAGTTTTTTTTCGTCGATGGCGGTATGTAAGTCCGTGGTGATTTTCACGAGAGCAGATTGTGTGGAGAGGCCAGGACGGAACCCTGATTGAAGTGGATCAAGGAGTTTGGATTGTTCCAGAAAATTTGACATTTGGGATTGGACTATTCTTTCAAGAGGTTTGGTAAGGTTAGAGAGAATAGAGGTAGGACGGAAAGTCATTCGGGTTTGTGGGTTAGCTGATTGGTTAATAGGATAGACTATTTTTTTTTCCACTTTTTTCCAGGAGGAAGGGAAAACTGCATTTTGCAGGGAAAAATTGTAAATTTAGAGAAGAGCGGGCAGAATTTCGGGAAGGCATACTTTTAACAATTTTACAGGAATTCCGTCAGAACCTATGGAATTAGAGTGGGATTTCATGAGGGAAGAGATAAGGACAGTGGGTGATATGTCATATGAGAAATAAAAATTGTTGTAGTTGAATGAAGGTACTATTGAATAATTGGGAGAAGTAGATTGTGAGTTGTTAGATATATAAGGATCAGAAGGTCAACTGATGGTAAATTTTATTAGACGGTACTTATCTTTATTGAAACCATGTCACGCCTCCTATTTGCTCTTGTTTTATATCTCAATAAGTAAATTTTGCCGGTTTCCGATTAATTTTCTCAAAATACGATGGCCAATTCAGTACATCTTTAACTTTTAAAATAGGTCGTTTTGTCATAGATTCAATACTTATTCGAACCTCTTCTAATTAGTTCAAACAATGAGGTATATGTCAGAAGAAGGTATTCCCAGCTTTGATGGAACCCTCTGTCGGTTTTATAGAAGATGTAAATGCATTTCTCAGGAATTTCTTCATTTGTCAAACCCTTGAGAATATCGTTTCGACATCAATTGGCACGGTGGACCAATTCTATTCTTTATGGCTAGGATCCTGTCCTAGTTTTTTTGGCCACATAAAATTTTAAAACCACGAGTTACGAATGACATAATAACAAAAGTTTCAATAATGTATTCATATAAAGTAGGAATCTGATTTAGATCACAATGATAAATAAATGAAAATGAGATCAATTTATAAGTATAATAATTTCGGTTAGATTTTTAATAAAATCAGATGAAACGGTTGATGATTTACTCGAAAAAAAAAATTGCCTCTAAAGAGCCTTCCATTGTTAAGACACCATCTCATTCATGGAAACTGAAGACTGGCTCATGGAAGAATAGAGATGAACTATTTATTCGATCAACTTCGGAGGTCTTCTTGAGGGTCCCTAAAGTAGGAATGTAATACCTCACTTGAAACCTGAATTACAAGCCCTGAGCTTCCCCTTCGTAATTCTTTCTTTGACCACCATCCGGACCATCTTCTTCCCCTATCTATAAATGAGGGCAACTAATAACATTCAGGGTAAACCCTAATAATGTCTCATATGTATTCATGTTTTGTCAACAATGAATAATTAGGACAAAAAGTTTAAAATTATTCTCCTTTTTTTTGAGGATGAATTTGTTTGAACGTGTTTCCAACAACGGTTAATCTGGCGATATTCAAGCTTGATATTTTACCCATACACGAGTAGGTGATTGCAACAGTTAGTTGGTAGAACCTAAAGACAATAATTTAAAAAATAATGGAGCCGGGTCAATAAAAGTATATTTAATTCTTCCCTGTTGCGTTCGAATGTGAATGTGGATATAAAGAATTATAAAAACTTTTTGTTTTTAAACATTAAATAATTTTTTTATTTTTATATTTAAACTTATCATTGGAATCATAATTTTACTGATTTAAAAATCATCTTTGAAATTAGGTGTAAGATTTTTGAGATACTAATTACACTGTCCAACAAAAAAATATTTTTGTAATGTTTCCTTTCACTTCATAAGTCAAATCTTACTAATTTTGGGTTGAAAAAAACGAAAATGACAATGAAAAAATTTTATTAGCTCTAGTTTCTGTGATACACCATGGGTCAAAATATATAACGTTAATAAATTGAGGCAAATCAGTAAATTTTAAACCATAAGTTTATCAACATTATAAATTAATTTGGAGTTGAAAATTAATGGCAGAATACTTGGCAGGTTGGATATTATTACCATCATGTGGATTTCATTTTTCTTTTGGCCTGTCTACAAGGTTGTTTTTCTTTTCAAAAAAAGGAAGGAGATCCTTCGAACGCTGTCTACACTGTGATACCCTGACATCATGCTGGAGAAGATTCCACTGCTGTAGTCTTGAGCCTAGAAGTTCTGCCTTATCCTTTGACAAATCAAGGTGTCGAATGAGATCACTCAATTCCGCTTGACTCAGTCTGTGCGGTTTTTTCATTTGTTTCCTTAAAATCAGGGTCGTGTCATGTGCTAGGCTGGCTGAGTTCTTCTGCACTATCTTCATTTTCCACTTCAAGTTCATAACTGTGGGGTGGGGTAGGTATTGGTAAACCATCTGAATGTGGAATTGGTCGAGTAGCCGAAGGAATATTTGGGTATTGAACTGTTCTTTTATTCTTTGTTGTCAATCCCGACTTTATTGGTGGAGTCAAGCAGAAATAGCAGTCATTTATATGGTTTGTAGGCTCCCGCCAAACCATGGGCACAGCAAAAGGCATATATCGTTTTTTATTTTTCAGCCATTCTCTTAAAGTAACTGAACAAGAGTTACAACATATATGTGGAGCCCACGACTTATCTTGGTCACCTACCGTAACTCCAAAATAATGCTTATAAGCAGTCTTAACAGCAAGAGTAAGATTGCGTTTCTGTGACGAAAATGTTACTTCACCATAAATGTAACAAAAGTTATTCACTGAATTCACACAACTTCGTGGCATTTTGGTTTAGTACACTTAAATATCACTCCAAAACATTAAATTCGAATAAGAAAGCAACAGAAACCACATCAAGCACTATCTGAAGAACTGAAATCACGTATATAACCTCAAAATAGCTGTACAACTGTTGGTTTTGTCAGTTAACAGGCGTACCAACATCCAAAAACTAAAGTTCTCGACAAAGTGAAAGCTGAGCATTAAAAAATGACATGTTACCGTATCTTGAAAACAAGAGCTAATTGGTCATTTTCGAGGTGATTTTTGAACTCAGGGGGTGAAAATACATAATAACTGGGTATTTTTAAGCCCGAAACAAATTCATTGTTGTTCAGTGTTATGGGTCAATTAAAGAAATGATGTTTTTTCCCTTTATTTGTGTGTTTTAATATATAATTAAGAGTTGTTGGTTGATAAAGCTGCAAGGGAAAATGGTTTATTATTAACAACTAAATAATAATAATTATTATAATGAATACCGGAGTATGTTGTACTATGTATCAGTATATTGTATAAAGTTTGGAGATAGCGCCAAGTGGATAGTGCGCGAACCCTGCCGAAGTGGATCGAGGGAAAGCGGGCTAAGTAAAGCCGGCAGTAGCCAAGCGACCTTCCCCCACGGAACATCCCTTAAACTTCTCCTTTTCACCTTTATATCAAAAAGGTCAGTTAATAAAAAATAAAATCCCTAATTGATTTGTAAATCGATTTCTCCAATAACATGTATGTGTGTGTGTGTGTTTGTTCTTGTAATTATTTGTTCTTATAACATCATATACAATATAATTTAAGTATAAACATAGAATATGGATAATTTTATATAATTGAAATAAATTAAATACACAATAGATTAGTCCTGTATCATAAAATACCCTATAAGTGTCTGATTTTATTTACTGAGGAACTTTTATAAACAATTTAAAATTTGAGTTTAGTTTAATGTTATCATCGTGTTTTATATTATTCTTAAAACTTTTATTGAATGTGTGTCTCAATATTAAAATATTACTAGTGCTTTGATGATTTTCTATGTCAAATTATTAATAAAATGTTGACGTTTTTATTTACTCACGTCAGAGCAGATTATTGTTCTGTTATATATTATTAGTGAGAACATTACTTGTTCTTAATATTTTAGTTATTTGATATTGTTAACAATATTATTGAACAGAGGTTATTATATATATATATATATATATATATATATATATATATATATATATATATATATATACATATATATATAAAAACGAAATCGCTATTCCATCTACTTCATACCTGGAGCGGATTATGATGATATATAAAACATTGTAAAAAATAAGAAAAACATTAGTGAATAAAAAATGATAGGAAGTCAGCTGTTGCAATACTTTTAAGGATTACTGTTTACTTACGTTAATTTGTAAAAGTATATTTCAAAAATATATAATTATCCATATATAATATATTTTTTGAAATATAAATGGAATGGAACCATACAACACACACAAACAAATATACATATATATATATATATATATATATATATATATATATATATATATATATATATATATATATATATATGGGTATAGTGACATTATTTATCCAACAATTTCAAATAAAACTTTGTTAAACTTCAAGAAGAGACAAAAAACAAAAAATGTTAGTAAAAAAGTATGCAAAACCAAAATATGTTCTTCCTCATTATTTTTACTTTGTACTTTAAATATATCTTATCATTTGTGAAATAACCTGTTTTTATGTACTGCAATATGCAAATTTATCAAATCGTTGATTTTGAGTATGGAATATTAATTAGAAAAGCTGAGATTTACAATAAAATTCAGTAAATAAACAAAGTCATATTTAATAAAAAATATGACTTTGTTTATTAATATGACCGCAAGTATGCTGTTGTAAACTGACTCAATTAAATTTTCAATAATTTGTTATAATTTATACATTACTGCCACACACACACACACACACACACACACACACACACACACACACACACACAACAAACAAAAAAACACTTGCACATGTATATATATATAAATATATTTATATATATTAATAACATTGGCCGACATAAAAATATTTTTTTTTAGTAACTTAAAGCTGAATAGCATAAGCTAGTTGAACAAGGGGCTTATAATACTAGTATAATATCTGCTAGTATTATAAGCTCCTTGTAGTTGAAGGAACCTCTCTTAATGCGAAAATGACCAGCAGGAAGTCGTAAAACGTAATCAATCCTTGTTACATTAAACAATGTATTTGCACAACGGTGCCACTTGTTTATTATGTTAGCTTTCTTACTCCTATATATCGATTAATTTTATAATTTATACTAAGTTAACATCTAAGGAGCATTCATACATCAAAAACATTTTTTTAAAAACCGTTAAATTTATTTTTTTATTTTGGGGGGGGGGGTATCACATCTTCTCTCTTTAAAAACCAGCAGTAATCACCCATCATTGCTGGATCCCATGGTCCTTGATACCGAATTTCCATTGTTCGCATATCTTAATGGAATCTTTCACCTTGCTCGTCACTGAGCTCACGAGAGGAAAAGAACATAAATGAGAATGCAGAAAGTGAATTTTCAATGACACTCGGCAACCAAGTAACTGTTATGAGTCTTAAGTTCATTAACCAGTTGTTCGTAGTTTTCCCCAATCTTGTTGCCTAAAAAGCCCCTCACTACATTAGCAAATACGTTCCATGTCCTAAGTTCCTGCATGCTGAGCTATTCTTTAAAATGTACATCGTCCAGCAATTTTCTAATTTTTGGACCAATAAAAATTCCTTCTTTAAGTTTGGCGTGACTTAAGTGGGATAAGAGTTGCCTTAGGTATTTAAATCCTTCGCCCTCTTTACCCATAGCTTTCATAAAGCTTTTCATGAGCCCATGTTTAATGTGCAAATGTGGTAAAAGAACACTTTTTGGGTCTACAAGAGGCACATATTTAACATTTTTACTTCCTGGTTGAAATTCTATCCTTTCCGACCAAATCTTCTTTACATAATGTTCATTTACTGCACGACTGTCCCACGAACACAGAAACCAGCAATATTTTGTGAAACCTCCCTGAAGTCCTACTAAAATTGCTGTTGCTTCTTTCATCGTCACTGAATGGGTAACTGGTATAGATGGTTTGATATTTCCATTATGAAGTAATACAGCTTTGAAACTGTATTTCGACGAATCTATGAATAAGCGCTACACACACGGAGAATGTTCGATATTGAGTTCCTGCATTAAACCATCAATATAAGTACACGCGCACAAGGAATTTTCCATAGTATAAAATGTGGAAAACGCTGCATTTCTTTTCCGAAAACTAGTAATTTTTGTTTCTTTGGCTAGCGAATTCCACTCCTTAAGACGGGAACCAAGAAGTTCTGATTGTTCCTTTAATCACGTACCATATCATGTTGTCCATTTTGAAGAATCAAATGTGGCTCACCAGCACTGGAACCTGGAACAAATATGGGGTCGCTACACTCTTCTTCTGAGCTGGTTGATGATGTGGCATCGTTGCCATTATCTCCTAAAACAGTATCTTACCACTCTAAAGGCGCAGTCGGTACTGGTAAGTCTGCATTGTGAGGAACAGGTCTTATGGCAGAAGGTACATTCGGGTATTGATTTTTTTATTTGCTTTTTTGGAATAACCCTCAGTATTTGTCATACAGAAATAAAAATTATTGAGATGATCCCCAACTGGGCACACTCTTCGCGACTCAACGAATCATCAAACTCACGGCCGCAATCAGAAGAGCCATCCTAGGGTACTCTATAAGTTGCACACCATTGGAGGATGCCTTCCCAAACGGCCTTCGGGGTCTTCTCCGCGATAGGGTAAGTCATCGCGAGTTTACTAAAAGCGTCCAGAATAGTGAGCCAGGATTGGTCCTCATTAGAATAGAGATCGACTTCCACCGACGTGAGGGGTTCCATCGCAGTGGGGGTGACTACCTGTTCTACCACCGGCGGCTGTCGATCATATTTCACGCGCTGACATATGGTGCATTGATCTACAAAATCATTCACCGTGCGACCCATTCCAAAAATAGATCTTTCCAAAAATAGATGCGTTTCAATGCATGTAACGTCTCGTCGATACCCCGGTGATTCGTTTTGCCACTGTGGTGATCCCTAATAACCCGTTGTTGTGCTGCAATATCGGGTACCGTTTCTACTTCCCGAAGGGAACGCACTAGAGAAAACCCACCCCGATTCGTTCTTGGCGCCACATTTATCAAGGAGAACCTTGTTGCCGACATAAATATGACCACGACGTCCGGATATGCAAAACTCGGAGAAAATCTGTTCTACTTCGACGTCATCTACAGTTGGTGGGATACGAATCGTAACCGTCGATAACCCCTCATACATTGATGCCTTCGTCTCAGTACCCACATCTTGTTTTGACCGAATAATCATTTGGAACCGCTTGTCGTTGATGATATCATTGACCTCTGGGAATAGCCTAACTCGTTCCGGGGAGGCCACGCTTTCCTCCGAATGTTGGCGTATTAATGGAATCTCCGGCCCGAGTTCCGCCCAATCTCGTAAGTAACGTACCGCAAATGGCTAGGCCGACGTTCTTTCTTCCTCTACCGCATTAATGACCAAATCGCGCGACGTCAATCCGCCACCGCGTTCTCTACCCATTTTTTATGAATAACTCGGAACGTATAGGGTGCCAATCTATTTCCTTAAGCGTGGCCAGATAAACAAGCGGTTTGTGATCCGTCAATAACTCAAAACGACGTCCATATACGTATGGCCGGAAGTACTCAACCGCCCACGCCACCGCTAGGAGTTCGCGCTCGATTGCAATACATATACCATTGTTCAGCCGAATTGAGTTTTCGGCCCGCGAAAGCGATCGGCTTCTCCCCCTCCGTGAAGTTCTGCGACAGGACCGCCCCAGTAGCAACTTCACTGGCGTCTGTGGTGATCCTGAACACAGGAAAGGCCAACAGCGGTTGTGACGGTTATGTTTTCTGCACTTATGGATGCTATCGATCTGGGAGGCTCCTAGACAAAACCGTCTCCCCTTTTTCAGAGTCTCCGTCAACGGCTAGGTCAATTCAGCAATCCCTGAGATAAACCGCCTATAATAGTTCACCATTCCTAAGAATCTGCGATCCCCTCGGACATTATTGGCTATTCAGGGGGCTCCTAAATGGCATTTGCTCGCCCTTTCTCGATTGGGCTGTACCCCTTTCTGCGAGACCACGTATCCCAAAAAGCGAATTTCCAGTAATCGGAATTTTGATGCACCCAATATGACTTACGTTTTCATCTTCGGAACGGGTAAAGAGGATTAAATCGTCCATGTAAACTTGGGCGAAGTCCTCTCCCAATCCTCTCTGTAATTTGTCCATTAATCGTTGGAAGGTCAGTGGAGCACCCTTAAACCCAAATGGCATTCTTACAAATTCATAATGGCCCCGCTCCCAAGAGAACGCGGTTTTCCCAATGTCCTCCCCATTTTTACTTGATAGTACCCGCTTTTTAAATCTAGGGTACTAAAAAATCGTCGCACCTGCTAATATGTCTAGAATGCCATCCACGCAGGTATCGTTCGTCCTCTGTTGCATCATTCAGTTTTTTTAATTTTTGACATACAACGGGATATCCGTTTTGAATCCAATCCGATGGACCGTATTCCCTGTTGTGGGCAAACTCTCCTTTTCCTTGCATTTTGTAATTATTGGGCTACTCTATGGAAAATGGCTACCAAAAGTGTTAAATTAATTGATTTCAAAGTTGTGGATTTGAAACGGGAGTTAGAAGAACGAGATCTGGATTCTTCCGGAACTAAAAGTGTACTGCAACAGCGCTTGCGTCAATTTTTGTAGATTTAGGGGAAAATCCAGATGACGTTTCGTTTGAAACCGATTTAAGCAAGTTGTCTGCAACTTTAAGCAATGTAGATAATAAGCTAGGTAATTTACAGAATGAATTAGGTACTGTTAAAAATGAATTAGGTAATGTAGAAAATAAGCTAGGTAATGAATTAAGCAATGTTAAAAATGAGCTAGGTACTGTAAAAAGTGATTTATTGGATAAATTAGAGTCTATGTTAGGCACATTAGAGACTAAGTTAATGGAAAATGTTGAGAATAAGTTGGCCAATGTAGGTTATAAGTTAGCCGATGTAAATAATAAAGTAGCTAATGTAGAATCTAGGTTAGGAGACAAATTGAATTCTATTGAAAACGATCTTAGGCTAAGAGTAAAAGCTCTCGAGGGACGTATAAGCAACTCACCGACGATCGACACCGGGCGTTCCTCCGAGGGCAGCCTTCTTAGCACCATTATGCCCACCAGTGCTGGGACACCACCAAAACACAACACCATTCCAGTATTCGACGGAAAGACGGCGTGGGAGGACTACATGACTCTTTTCGAGACAGCGACTTCGATCCACGGGTGGTAAAAAGAGACGCAACCTTCAGCGTTGTGCCTGGCCTTGCGTGGAGACGCCTTGGGAGTACTGCAGCGGATGCCCATGTTGTGTCAGACAACGGAGTTGCTGTTGACCCAGGAAAGATTACAGTGATCACCGACTGGCCAGTACCTCGAGATAAGCACCAAGTGAGAAGTTTCCTCGGGCTCTGCACCTAATACAGGAGGTACGTGAAAGGATTTGCTAACATCAATGTTAGAGCACCGTTTGAGAGAATAGCGATCGACAT
The DNA here is from genome assembly GCA_037127475.1 of Arma custos. Classification (NCBI taxonomy): domain Eukaryota; kingdom Metazoa; phylum Arthropoda; class Insecta; order Hemiptera; family Pentatomidae; genus Arma; species Arma custos. The sequence continues at coordinate 14,952,991 of CM073761.1, forward strand.
CGCTGGCCCTTTCCCTGTGACGAAGGTAACCGATATATCCTCGTGGCCATGGACTATTTTTCCAAGTGGGTGCAAGGTTATAAAATTATGCTTATGAACTTCGTTTGCCTTGTGATCTGAAATTCGGGTTCAAGCCTGACGAGGAATTTGACTGAGAAGAGTACGTCACGGATCTACGGAAGCGAATGGATAATATCCACGAGAAGGTTCGCACAAACATCCAGGGAGCAAGTGACAATGAGGGAGCGATACATCAGGGCGGAGAAAGGGGGCTTGTAACCTGGAGAATTGGTCTGGCTTTATGATTCTTGAAGAAGGCGAGGCTACTCACCTAAACTGCAGAACTCCTGAGACGGCCTGTTTGAGATCGTAAAGAGGATCAACGACGTCATCTATAGGATCAGGAAGCAGCCCAAAGGGTATCAATTTTTTCTCTCCCTATAATTATTGTTTCTTATTTCTATTTTCTTTTCCTTTGTAGGAAATAGTTTTCTTTAAATATTGTTTTCGGAGGTAATTGAAAAAATGTTTCAATTAATTTCTTATTTATTCCTAATTTATTAATTTAATTGTAAATAATTAATTTAATGAAATCTATTTTACTCTAAGACATTTTGGTTATACATTATTTCTGTAATGCTATTCTAAAGGGACTTGTCCCAGAATAAATAATGTCTTTATTATTATTATCCCCAATTATTGTTTTGGAAATATTATTATTACTCTCCAAAAATCGGATATAGTAGAGGATCAGTTTTGAGATAAAATTCTCTAATTCGATGAATGAATGAGGTTTTTAATGTACTCTTGAATTTGTGATTATGTATGTATATATATTAGTGTGTGGGATATAAACCACGTACATATGCATGGTATCATCTAGTTTAACATTTTAAAGAAGGAGAAATGAAGGAAATAAGTGTAAATCATTGATATTGTTATACTTGTAACGATTAATTGTTTCTCTTATATAATTATTGTTAACTTATTTTCTTTTTTTTCTTTCTCTTCTTCTAATCTGTTTTTAAAATATTGTTATTGGAAGTAATTTGCATTATTTATTTTTTTTAATACTCTTTCTCACTTAATAAATTATTTGTGGTAATTAACTAATTGTAATTATTTTTATACTCTAAGGCATAATAGCTTACAATACTGCAATGTTCCTACTGTTAAATATATTTTGAATATGTAGGTTGATTATTGGGGATGCCAGAGTCTCATTTAGGATGAGTACTCGAATTATTATTTATATGCATTAATCTTAATTGGGTTCCTTCCCAAAGGTCTGTTCTTGTGTTTACCAATTTACTCATCTATTATACCTTCAATATATTATTTATAAATAAATAGTGTATCTGGGGTACGTGAGCACCAAAGAAGGATCGTTTATTTATTCAATTTTAAACAAGGTTAATGATTCAGATTTTAATACACAAAAAGGGTTGCTATAAAATACCTTACAAGAAATAAATTAAACTTATCTGTGAACAGGGGTAGATTGGGTTACAGGTCGGTCTTCGCCTTGTCGCCTCCGAGACTGTCTATCTTCTGGGTCCGCGGTGTTCCCCGGCTCTCCTTCTTCCGCAGGATCTGTGTAGCCAGTCCTCCTTGCTGCTCCGGCCTCGTCTCAAGAGTGACTTCCTCAGCCTAGTTTTGCTTGCCCCCCTTTTCTTCTTTCTTCACCATCTTGGACCATAATGGCTCCATAAGGGGAGCAAAAGGTCTGTTCTTTGTGCCAACACATTCCCCTTCATGTTGTCCGACATGACACATTTCCCCCGCTCGACATCCCTTTCATGGTGCCGACAATACATAGAAATACCTGTATTGATATTCTATAGCGTCTTTTCCCAGAATAAATAAAGGCATTATTATTATTTTAATTTTTTATAATTTTTTGTCAATTGTTTTGATTTGTAAATATTTTTATTTTTAAAGAGAAAAAATGTGAACCCGGATCCTCTGTCTCTCTGTGACAGCGCTATAACCAATTGAGCCACCGGGGTCGCCAGCAGGGGACAAATATATTCTCTTATCCGTTCCCATGTGCCCGTGTTCTCGCAATTTTTGCGATGTATACACGAGAAAGAATGTTCATTGAACATTACATTAATTTTAGGAGGAAGAAAATAATCGTGTTTGAAATTTAAATTTGAAGTTTAATTAAGATTAACCAGTCGAACTTTGTGTATCGAAGTCAATTGGAACACTGAAAACTTCTAAATAGAATTACAAATCATGAACTATTAAAACTGATACAAAAATAAACACAAGAAAATCAACTCTGAAGGTAGTATTAAGGTTAAACTTTAGTTAAGGATTATCCTTAATAGTAGTTAAGGTTATCTTATAATTAGTTAGATGTGGTTATCCTCATTTAGGTAGGTATCTACTGCTGCCTGTCAAGCTTAAAAAATAAAGCTTTATTGATCTTTTTTTTAAAACCTTTATGTGAAATTATTAAATCTATAAGAATAAGAAGGGAAGAACAATTTTGAGCCATTTGGATTTTTTTATTTATTAACAACTAGTCTAGTTATTCTTCACAAAATAGAATAGCGCATGTTTTGTATAATAACTATATTGTGTAACATTGAAGGAAATAAACAGGGACAAGTTAGAATATAGATTTGAAACGTTTAATTCTGATTAAGAATAGATACTCCAAGCCGAAAGATGCTACAAGTAACAGTTGACATACAAGAACTGTAATATAAAGACCATAATCTTCTAAGAAGATAAATTAGGACTGGTCGGTGGCTTGACCTATATACTAGTACCACTATAAACCGAATGCTCCAACCCTAGTTTATATTCTACATTGTGTATAGGTTATATGTGATGGTGTGATCGTATTACTCCAAATACCAAACATGTCAATGTAAACAGCAGTAAAAATCATATAAGTAGTGTTAAAAAAACTAAGAAACTATAGTGGGAGGGAAGGTGCATGCCCAAACAAAGGGATTTTATATTTCTAATGACATAAAAAGAGTTCCCCCTGCACAATTTACATAAACGAAAACACTCATAATATATGTGTCATATATTTACATGAAAACGCCTTTATAACAAAAACTATGAGCACAAGAAATAAAAGGTATATTTCTACAGTAGAATGGCCCCGGATACTGACATACACTAGCACACACATTTATTTAGCTTGTTTTACCCTGGCAGGACACATTAACTTCTGTCTTTTTGTTCCCTCGTACTGGATTCACTTCTCCAGTCCTTTGTTCTAAAACCACCTTCTCCACTAACTTTGTTCCTTCTTACTTCCCCAAACATTACTACAATAATATACCACTTCCCAAGCTTCTCTGTAACCTTCCAGTTGTTTTCCATTAATATCTCAATCTCACCTTAATTTTTTTCTTTTATTATTTTTTTATAGAGCCCGGAACACACCGTACGATTCTCTACTATTTCTCTCCTTCTGTTCCACTGCAGGTTTCTCTTTGCGAAGCTTTCCATCCCATCTTCCCAGGTATGTCGGGGTCTTCCTCTGGACCTTCTTCCTTCAACCTTAGCCTCGTATGTAATCTTGGCCAGCCTGTTGTTTTCCATTCTTAAAACATGTCCAAACCATCTTAGACTGTTTTCTTCAATGACTTTTTCTGCAGGCTCCACTCCGAGGCTTGATCTAATTGCTATCTATATAAATGATCGAGTTGCTAATTCGGTACAGAAGGAAAACACACTGCGGGAGCGGTAGAGAGGATGGATTATGATGATGATGATCTCGATCTCACCATTTTTCTGCTTTTACTTTTACCTTTGATTATAAGAATGCCTTCTCTCTATCGGAAACTACTTCCATTTTTTTTTGTCTAGATCTTTTAAATACATTAGGAATTTCCTCATCATGAAGCGCTCGTTTTTCAGGATTAATCAGCTAGGGACCAATCAAGCATAATAATAGCTCTAACTTTGGTATGATGATATCTCCATTTGGAAAACTGTGGGTTCTTCAACTAATGCCAAGTTGATAGAATCTCCGTTGCCAAGACCATTCATATCATTATCATTCTTTTGGTCAGCAGTTTTCGAATCTTCGTTATTGATCTACTTCCTAATCTTCTTCATAATCTTCGAGTTCTTCTTTATAATTTTCTTTTTCTTTTTCGACTTCTTCAGTTCTTTTGTGTTGGTCTCAGGCTTTTCTTCTTTAATCGCAAGTTCCTCAGTTTTACCTCTTACATAATTTTCTTCTGGCTTCTCTGTTTCGGATTCCATAGATTCTAATTTAAATTCGAATTTGGGTAAACTATATAATTTCTTGGCATAACTATCTTTAACAGCACAACTTTTATAAGATTTGGCTTCTCCTATACAAATAATGTTTTGCAACTAGGGGCCTACTCTATAGTATAAGATGGATAATCTGCTATAATAAAAATCAGCATTTCTGTACTCTTCTTCATAACTTCCATCCAAAATGACAATGACACTGCATCAATTCATTTTGAGCTTGATTAAATTTGTTCTTCGTTTTAACTAATCGCTGCGAAATAATTATTGCATTTAGAATATTTACTTGATCAGACTTCAACTCTCTATCTAACTCATAGTGAAAAAAATTATGAATAGGTTTCCTTTTCATATCCATTTTTTATTAGTTAAAAACAGCCGTATTCACTGGTACCGACATAAACTGGCACACACATTTATTTAGCTTGTTTTACCCTGGGAGGTCACATTCACTTCTGTCCTCTTGTTCCCTCACATTGCATTCACTTATCCAGTCCTTTGTTCTCACACCACCTTTACCTCTAACTTTGTTCCTTCTCACTCCCCCAAACAATACTACAATAATATACCCACTGTCCAGGCTTCTCTGTAACCTTCCAATTGTTTTCCATTGGCAACTAAAACTTCTTCATTTTACAAGTACCTTAATATTATTATTATTATTAGTAGTAGTAGTATATTTATATTAATATTATTAAGTAATTATTCATATTACCAGCTTCCGAGGGATGTTCGGTAACTGGCGGTGGGAGGGAGGGAAGTTATGTGTAGTGGTGTGATAGTATTACTCTTAATAGGTACCTGATATGTTAATATTGATAAAAGGATATGTTACTAAGATAAATAAAGTGTTTTAGATTCAGAAGTAATGTGTATTATCTCATAAACCTAAATTTTATTTTAGCTGTTATGACTAGGGCACAAAATTATGTGAACTAATTCCAAAAATTCATTTTAAACATTTGTATGTATTGAATGTAAAAATTAAAATACAGAATAAAGCAGTCTAGATTATGAAGCCTACAGTGAACTTTATTTAAAACCCTTATTTTTTAAAATTCAATATCTCTCATAACATATAAGTTGTTGCCGAAACCCGGGAGGAAACAATTTGAAATTTGTTTTCCTTTTTTCTTCACGGAGTGCAAGCGAGTTCGTTATTTTTTTTCATTTACTTTTTTATTTCACAATTCTCACTAAGAAAAAGATTAAATGACCAATAATGGAAAAGGAATTCTGAGACTGGCCATGATTGATCTTTAACTTCAAGAAGCTTATATTATTGAAGTGGGCTAGGGCGAATCCAGGATTTTTTTCTGGAGGGGCACAACCGGAAGACGGGCAAAAAAATCAACAATAACTTAGAAATAAACTTGTAGTATTTATAGAAAGGTTTCATAGGTTTCTAAACAATAGCTTCACTCATGTTATTTCTGTTATTTTATATATTTTTTTTTCTTCTTGCCATTACTGGCATACGGGGTTTCGGCATTGGCGGATTGATACGTTACGGTTTACGCACTACCACCACTGCCAAAAATCTACACTTTATTAAAAAAAAATTCTTATTATACAGAACTCATTGGGGGATATTGTATAATTGTGGGAGACAATAACAATAATAATCTGTGGTGCTGCAATGCAAGACGAAGATCCCATATATCCCATGGTGGACACAGTTCGGTACCTGGAGGGCATACCGTGGTGCGTCTTACCATTCGATCATCTTCCGTATCCTGGGACGGATCATCCCTGGGATATGTATAGTTTATATACATCTTAGCCGTCTCCTCCAGGGTGGTCGCCTGGGGCTGAGAGTAAAATATTTATACCGTCCAAGTTCATAAATTACTATAAATAATTAACAACATTTAATGTAAACCATTAAGTATCCATGTATATATAATGTAACATGTATATATAACGGAATGCTCAATTCATAGATTAGTTTGAACAAGTGACTCTGAGTTATTCAAGATAGGTGTGCGAGATTGTTACAAGTTCCTATTCCAACCAATGGGGCACCTACTAATGAATCTGTCTTCTATCATTTGAAGCCGAAAAGTCCAATTTTTTAAATTTAATTTTATTAAAATTAAAAGTTGTGTAAAGATCGTTTTACAGAATATATTGTTTGAGGAGTTTTACCGGCTAGTAAAGATTATCTGTGGAACCATATATGGACCGGGGGCCAGATAATAAAGGATGCTCCGCACGACATTCTAAATATCTCCTCCTCCCGTCGTATTAAGTTTATACATACAAGTAGGTGTTAATGACTTGATCGTTTTTGAATTAATACTCTCTAGTTCTGGAACCAATCCATACCACAACATATCAAGAACACACACACACTCTTCATCTCTCTCACACACACACGCACGCACGCACACCCACACTCACACACGCACACACGCATGAAAAGACATAAATTTCAACACTTTTCGAACTTTGACGTCGTTATGTATATATTTGATGTTTTTTAACACAAGCACTGGGGTAGATAAAAAAAAAGACAATATTTAATTAGAAATAAGCAATATACATTATGTAATATTTTTCACAATAAATATTTACGTTTTAAATAGCTTACTTTTATAATAGTAAACGTATTAAAGGCAAGATCTTTGACATGCTTTTAATAAGATTATGGCTGTTTTATCTAGGCATTGTATGATTATATTCATGTCAAATAGTAGGGACTGTATAAATGAGTGGACAGTATATTAGGTGAAATAAAAGTGAATTATAAAAAGGATTTGGTGAATTTGTGAGGTACGATAGAATATGGATAGTTATACGTTAGAATATGGGTTCAACTTACATTGATTCTTATAGTTGTTGATGGGCACCCATTTAAATGCCATCTCCATTTTTGTCCTGATGACTAGAAGAAAATACATTAAGGAAGACAAGAGGATTGAATGCCTTTAGAACTAAGCTTCCAGGCGAGAGGAAGTTGGCATAACCCGGCTAAGAATAGAACGTAAAAAACTTACTCATATCTTATAAGTAAACAAGCAACTGTAGCCTTTCAGTCAGTCGTCATTTTCCAAGCTTCCTCTCTCTTCAGTTAATATTTACATAGATCAATTGTGTAATATAAGTAAATTAAATTATTAAATATAATAATAGTATATTATAAAATTATATAATAAACAGGACCTCTTGTTATCCCAATAATTAATTTTATTAGTAGAGCATTGTTATATAATTAATAATACTCTAATCATTCTTAGTTCATCTGGATCCTCCTTCTTGATTTTGATTACTTGTTAACTATTTCATTTCTTTGATCATGTTCAAACCAATAATCTCTAACAGGTAATATATGGAAATTAAAAATATTGAAATTAAAATTTGTCAACAATTAATGAATTGGGAAATTTGTTTGAAATTAAAATTGATTATTTTGACAACATTCAAAGACATTTGTTTGAAGCTGACTACTATGATATTTAAAATGTATACACATATTATTATAAACATGGTATTTTCAAATAAAATTTGTAATTTTTTAGAATGCAAGAGTTCCTATTTGTTTGTATTATATAACTGTATACTGTTCAAAAATATTGTAATATCCTTACTTTTACTCTTTTAAAAAGTTGAAAAATCTTAATATTGAAAAGTAAAAAGAGACCTTAAATAAATGTTAAAACCGTGGAAAAATCTTATTAAAGATGTAAATTATTTATTTTAAATGATGATAAAGCTGAAAAAATATCGTTTAACTTTATGAAGATAAATACCCCATTGAAAAAAAAAAAAATTTCGTTCAATTTATCTTGTCCACAAAGATGAGCCATGGCAAGTTAATATCATCATATTCCAAGTCAAACCTTCCATTATTTCGATATTCATTTATTTTTTATTTCTTCTATCCTGTTCAAATTAGTGTAATAATTATGTAAATGAAAACTGAAATAATTTTAATCAAGGAAATGGTAGGGGAATAATAACTCATAAAAATTGTCGCAACTGTTTATTGCACCTGAGCACATATTTCTTGCCTACTTGCCCTATTTCATTATCACTCATTCTCACAAAGCACAAAAGAAAAGGCACATGAAACGACTTTTTATATTTAAAGATACATTTATATAAAATCTCTTCAGCCCTCCCTTTTCTTTTTTTATAAAAGTAAGTTTAAAATCTAATCATTCTGGTCATTTGGTCAATTGTCTCACGAAACATTCGAATTTAAGAGATAGTTTAAAAGTATATGGCTTAAAAAACTTTGGAAATGAAAATAATTTATTTTTATATGTTTGGAATATATCAATGTAAAAAAAATTTTGTTTTATTATATGTTCTAGTACTGGGAGTTCAACTAATTAAATAAATTCATCGAATTAATTTTATGCATTAAATTATTTTACTAAAACCTAAATAAGGTATTAAAATCATATCGCATATTCAAATGTTGCAACTACAAAGCTAAAATAAATTTCTAAATATTTTTATTTTGAAGAGAAAAGATTTTGTTGAGAAGAGATAAATTATAATTATATAAAATTGACGTATGTCAATGAGACCCCAATTAAAATAATGTTCAATGAACATTCTTCCCCGTGTATACATCGCAAAAATTGCTAGAACACAGGGATATAGGATCGGTGAAGAGAATGGATTTGTCTGGCTTGGATGCGAACCTTGGTAGCTCAGTGGTTAGAGCACCGCGCTAGAGACGCGGGCGACCCGGGTTCGAATCCCGGCCAAGACATAATCTTTTCTCTTCAAAATAAAAATATTCAAAAATTATCATCATCAAAAAGAACAATAAATAAAAAATAAATTATATTAATATAAAATTGACGTATGCCAACGAGATCCCAATTAAACTAATGTTCAATGAACATTCTTCCCCATATATTCATCGCAAAAATTGTGAGTACTGGGGATACAGGATCGGTGAAGAGAATAGATTTGCCTGGTCTGGTTACGACCCCTGGTAGCTTAGTACCGCGCTAGAGTTGCGGAGGACCCGGGTCCGAATCCCGGCCAGGACAAATCTTTTCTCTTTAAAATAAAAATATTTAAAAATTAAAACAATTAATAAAAAAAGTTATCCCCATCAAAAAGAACAATAAATAAAAAATAAAATAAATTTCATATTCCCTGAAAGAAGAAAGGCCTTTAATAGACAAAGATGCCAACAACCCGGAATTCTCGAAACTAGTAGCTCCAATTCGCTCTCATTTCTGCTTTCGTAAAATAAAGAAAAACTACTTCAACTATTTTTAACAGTTTTATTGAGCTTCGTTTTCGGAGGGGGCTCAGGGTCCATAGGCTGTTTGTTACCAAACGATGGCAATGTTGCTAGTTGAGGAGTATATGCATATAAATAATTTGAATGAAGATTAAAATTTGTTTCTAATCCTATGTTCATAGGTAGAATGAAAACAGGTGAACAAAAATCATTCAATTGGATCTCCCTTGGACAGAGGGCCGTGGTTTTGTAACCTCGCCACGTTCTTGTTACTCCCTTGAATGCAAGAATTGAATTTATTTATCTCGTAAGAATTCATCTCCTTGTCCAGAGTTGTTAATTATTTTGTAAGGAAATAATTTTATGGAATGTTTGATGAAACAATACATTATTGCATGTTATGAAATATGTAGTTAAGAGAAGACTATATAAAAAATATCTATGCAATTAAAATTTTCATTGAACCTATACGTGCAAATTAAAAAAAAATCATATTATTAAATGAAATAAGTCTTGTTTCTATATCAATCAATAATACCTTTAATTTTTTTTTTCATTCGTAATGTGCCTCTATGAATTGCGAATTAACAACCGATATCATTTTCCGGGTCTGGTTGTTCTAGCAGTTTTAATGTCCTTTCAGTATCTCTTGAGCCTCTCAGTTTCTTCCGTTCTTCTGACAGAGGACTCTTCAGCATCTGACCTCGAAATCAGCATCGTTTTTCACCATTTGTCGAAATGCATCCATGTTCATGATTTTCTCCTCCGGAATATCAAATTGTATAAGATCCTCATCACATTCCTGCATCCATCGTAATATTTTGCCTTAGGTTTCATAACATTCCATATTTTCTATCAGATGATCATGCATATTCTGAAGATGTATCCTAAAATGAACAACCTTGTTTGATCTCAAACATAGCTCTTTAGACTACTTGATCAACAAGTTCCCTTTTATTTATAGCCAAAGTGTTCCAAGCATATTGCTATGTGTCGTACCGGGAGGCATAATAAAAATAAATATGTTTTTACACAAAGAGCAATGTTTAGTTTGAAAAGAAATAGGTCGCTAAGGTAAGAAGGGTTTGCCCCCACATGGTCAAGGTGGGTGAAGAAATGACAAAAAGAGGGGGGTCGAGGACTCCACTTTGAGAAGGACTCTCTGAACAGATCCCGAAGAGGAAGGAGCGAGGGAGTCGCGGAAGACGGAGCCGGCGAACGATGTGGGCGGAGGAGTATCCGAAGACAGCGAGACCCGGAGAAGACACACCTCACCAAGAAGAACTCTAAACCCCCTGTACCCCTGTTTCACAGATAAGTCGTAATTTAAGTCTGTTGTGTATTTTGTGGCAATCCCCTATATATATCTGAATCATTAAGTGTAATCCTCAATGTATATACTGGATCATTATGAATATTGTTTAAAATTGTATTAATAATGTATATCTATTTTAATTCCTTTGTTGCTTAGTTAACCTAGATGCACTATATCTTTATGAATAATATATTGATGGTATAATTGATTAGTAAATTGGTAAACACACAAAGGACCTCTGGAAAAGAATCCAATTAAGATTAAAGTTAGAAATAATAATTTGAGTAAGCATCTTAAATGATACTCTGGCATCCCAAAATCAATCAGAATATTTAAAATATAGTTAAGAGTATAAAACATAGCAATATTATCCTTCCGGCTTTACAACTGCTTTACAATAATATTGTCTTGACTTGGCTTTAATGCTCAGCGACTTGTTATTTCAGAAGTCAGGTGATGTGGTTAGTCTAATTTGCCGATCCTGAGGTTGATCACTGCCTGTTTTAGGCCATTTTGTTGGACTACGTTGCCTAGTTATCTAAACTGCTTCACACGCTCAATCCTCCCTTTGTTTAAAATCTGGTTCAATAGCTAACTCAAAGCAGATTCATAGTAGATTGCAATTCTACCTTCTCATCTATCTTCGCCAAACAGGTTATCTCTATTCAAGTTATTGTTATTCAGGCTCAAATTTCCATTTTCATATCTGAAGCACATATTCGGGGCTTGATATCCTTTAAGATTAGACTTGAATGTGGTATAGGAGGCACTGCCATTGCTCCACCGAAAATGTCGTTTGTTAGTAACGATAATAATATTGAAAAAATAGGTCCTGAAATATTTGGTAGGAGCGGATTTACTGTAGGCTTGTCTCGAGGCTTCAAAAACCCAGGGCACTATTTTATTGCAAGGAAAGTAAAAACTAATATTGCTCATTTCTTGAAAGATTTTATTCCATTAATAGTGGGAGAATCGGATTTTTTTAAAAGCTGTCATCAATAATGTATTTTATTTACATAGGTCTGGAGAGCATTGAGCTCATAGACGCCCTTTTTGTCTTCATCCTAGTAATATGAATGCCCTGTATAATAAGGATTAGATGAGCAAAGTGAAGTGATCTGTTTTGGTGTTATTATAATTTAGGATATGAAATCTAATTAGAATGATGGCGGATGGACTAGGGGAAACCTTATTTACATACAGAGGACTAACTATTTGCCAAAGGCCAATCAATGAAGGCCTTCTATTGACTCAAGACTTGTGAGCCTTTAGACTGCTTCACTCTAGCCGACAAATATCCTGTAAAATAGTCTATTTTATACATTGAAAAGTGTCATTATCATCACTCGACATAGTGATCTCTTAGGGCTAGTAAATTTACATAATATAGTATCCATGCTCAACGTCTAAGATGTCGTCTAGTCGACTTGGATGAAGAGTTGGGATGCATTTGCTGTATTAATTTTAGAAGCCGACGTTTCGATCCAATCTTATATGCCGTGATCATTACTGAAATCAAATCACAAATAGATGAGCGATATGAGATATAATCATTAATAATACAAAGTAAATAAAATATGAATGAGGGATGAGTAATAAAAGGTAACTTAGTGATAAAGATATAAATAATAATATAATGAATGTTGAAATAATGTAAAAACATGAGAACGCAGTGAAATTAAACCAAATCGATATGTCAAAAAGAAATGAATGAATGCAAATTTTAGTCCTCTCCTCACCCATCCTGATTACGTGCCCAGCCGTCTGATCCGTTTTACCCTTACAAATTGTAAGAAATTTAGGTCATCGTAAAGACTGTTTTCTCGGAGTCGAAATGAGCCATTCTCCTCTACAGGTCCATAAATTAATCTCAATATCTCTCTTCTTAACTTGTCAATACGCTTAGTTGATGCTTTACTCAATACCCAGGTTTCAGATGCAAATGTCAAGATGGGTCGGACGAGTGTTTAGTACATTCTCAGCTGTCACAGGCTGAAGTGCACCCGGTTAGCTGCCTCTATTCTTTATTTCACTACTTCTACCTGTTCAAAGGGCCATTGATCGATTATACCAGTTACTTAAAGCTTTTAACTCTCTCAAATCTTTAGTTTACAACTACATGATGCCTCTGTAGTTGAGTCAGGTACTTCTTGTCCAATGTAAGTATCTTGGTATTATCCTCGCTAATTTAGTGACCCATTCTTATTCCTTCTATCTCAAGCACCGTGAGTGCTTCCTTGATGCTTTGTTGAGTCCTTCCAGCAATGAAAAAAGTATGCAAATATGCCACCCCATGGTTCACTCTGTTAAAAATTTTCCTCTGGAATATCAGTCCTGCTCTTTTTATAATTGCGTTTAGGTCGAAGTTAAACACGTCGGTGATAATAAATTCCCCTGTCTGAGTCCTAAGCTCAGTGGGAATGAATATTCAAAATTTCCAGCAATCTCTACTTTGCCAACCGTATTCTTCATCTTACGAATCATAGGTCAGATCACCTCAGCTGGGATTTTAATTTCTCCCATAGACTGGTACAGCTCCCTCCTGATGATTGAGTCATATGCAGATTTACAATCTCTAATGAGTAGCCGAGATGCAATAGTTAAATTTACTAATTTTTCCCATCATCTGTCCAAGGGAAAATATAAGGTCATTAGTTGATCGATTGGCCCTAAATCCATCTTGGTATTCTAAGATATGTGGTTATACTTTAACCGGTTATATAGTGAAATGGAGAACACTTTATATCCTGTATTTAGTAAAATGATTTCCCTATATTTTTTTCAATGAGTTGAGTCACCGTTCTTTTTAAAAAATTGCACAATAATAGACTCACCGCATTCTTATTGCATTTTTTAGAATTACAAGTTTGTTCTATTAGTTTGGTGATTTTTTCAGCTAGTATCGGGCCTGCTGCCTTCAGAAATTCTGATGGAATGCTATCTGATCCAGGCGCTTTATTATTTTTCAAGTGATCCAAAATTAATTATATATCAGTGCTGTCAGGTGGAACCAACTCACTTTCATTTTCATCTTCTGGTGGGTCATCCGTAGTCCCATCTTCAGTTATTAGGGATTATGCAGTTTCTTGAAGCGATCTCTACATTTTTCTAATATGTCATGTTCCACAGCTGGAAGATTACTGTCGGCATCTCTAATTATTGAATTGTTGCTATAGGTTGTTTATGGCCTTGGCTTCTTCAAAAAATGTCTCGTCTCGTTATTCCTTCTTAGTTCTTCTTTTTCTTCAATACTGACTTAGTTTAAGTGAGGCTTCTTCATAATCTTTTATACTCCGTCTAGTGTCCCGGTTCAGGAATGCTACTACATTTTCACATCCCTTATCAAACTTAGTGTTAATGGTTCGCCTATCCTTCCAACAATGCTTGTCTGCTGAATCTGCTATAATCTGCTACAGGAGATCCCACTCTTCATATACTTTTCTTATACCCGCAGGGATGTCCTTCATTCCTTCCTCACTACTCGAATAGAATGAGTTTCTAATTTCTTCCTATTAAAGCTTTGTTCTGCTCCATTTACGTCTCTGATACTTGTTGTTGTGGTATAAGAGTATCGTTCTTTTGCTCATCTTTGCCACAACTAAATGAGTCTGAGTTCATACATGGATCACGGTATGACCTAATGCCATTCATTAAATTGAAGTGCCTGGATGAAAACAATATGTGATCTATTTATGTGGTTACGCCGTTTGCTGAGATCCACGTTTCCTTTTGTCTAATTTTGTGGAGAAAGATCGCACCATTACAGTTAGCGCGTTAGAAGTCGCAAAGTTAATCAATCGCTCTAAGCTTTGCGACGTCATTGTCGTTCGGCTCTTGGTACAAAATATGTTTTATAATGGAGTGAATGTAGGATCTTTCCTTGTTTGTGAAGGAGGGACCATTTCTTGTAATTTTATCCAATTTTTCATATAATTTGTCTTTTATCTCATCTTCCCTTTCATAAGTTGGACGAATGTGCATTTATCAGGGTAATATTATATCCCTTTTCTTTGTCCCTCAAAGTACATATCCTATTGTTTATTCCTTCGAAATCGAAGATTGTTGATTTCACAAATTTTAGGACCAGGAATCCCTTGTCTCAGAATTAACCTCAAACCCCTTGTCTGAAAGGAACTCCTGAGTCGATATTCAATGGATATTGTATAAAAGGCAAGGAGAATTTGGTAGCGGATTGGCTTTCTGGGGCGGTTATGATAAACGAAATTGGCGCGAATCTGTTCTCGTTATTTGTTCACCAACTGGGGGTGGGGAATAAGGATCCTCGCTCGACAATATCACACAGGTCTTGATATTGTCGAGCGAGGATATATAAATTAAATACTCAGCGGGCTTTTCAAAAATATCGAGTTTTAAAATTTATCATCACACCATATGTGTGGGATCTGATAAAATCTAGTGTGAAAAACGTTTTAGAATATTTAAGTTGATAATGAAAAAGTATTTAAAATTTGTGGTTTTTTGCAGATGAACAAGAGTCAAGAATTCAATGAGACATTCGAAAAATGTTCAAATGACTATTGTATCTCCGACGATGACTATTGGGGACTCATTCAATCCCACATTATGCCGAAGCATTACGAATGGCTGCTCATTGTCCTTCATGGGATCGTCTTCTTGGTTGGGCTCGTTGGAAACGCCCTTGTTTGCTTGGCTGTGTACAGGTGAGTAATAGATTGTTGTTTTTTCTCTAACATTGTAACTACCATTAGCTCTTAGGTTTACTTATATTTCCGGCGTGTTTTTTTTTTTTTTTTTTTTTTTTTTTACGTGCAGGTGGCAGGTGGAAATCTTCAAAAGACGGGGATAGGCCCGTACCTCTCCGTATGTCGGATTTTTACCCACTAAAACCACCTCCTAAAATCACCTCACGCATTAAAATCGCCAGCTATTATAGTTGGCCCATGGCAATTAGAATCCACGACAATACGATCCAGTAAGTTCTTCGATCGTTACACTAGGAGCAGCATAGCAGCTAAAAACACACATCATTAATCTTTGCCAATACAAAGCCAGACTGCTTCACTTTATCCACCTCCTAATATTCACCACAGGCCCAAATAGCAGCTTTACCTGTTTTGTCGGATACCCATGCTGTACAATCGAGGTTCTTGTATTGTTCACAGACAATAGCAACTTCGATGTGTAGTTCTCGTACAGTTTGACAGAGTAAATCCTGTGCAGCTTCACAGTGGTTCAAATTCAACTACAGAATCATCTACGTTGTTGAACTTGCATCAGGGTTTTAAGTGCTAAACGAGAAGCTGGGCACTTATTACTCCCGCTAAGATGATCCACGCTATCCTTTCCCTCACATATTGCACATTTAGGGCTCTGCCTACATTCCACAGCCTTGTGACCTAGCTGGCCACAGTTTCGGCATAAGGCTGTTCTGTCTTCCCCTACACAGTTTCGAGCTATGTGTCCATACTCCCAGCACCGGAAGCACCTTTGTACTTTGAATTTCTCCCGTATGCGACTAACGACTAGGCACACGTATCGTGCCTTGAGCTATAACCTTTTTTGCCTGGAGAACTGGTATTGCATTACTACTGGTTGCTTATCTCCATATGCCCGACGGATGGATTTTATTGCTGTTATGGGTACTGCCTCCTCACCTAGTAGTGGCTTTAATGCTTCCACAATCTCCTCTTTTGTGCTCAGAGCATCTAAGTCTCTTAGTTCAAACATAGATTCCTCCGTCCATGTCCGCACTTCTGTACCTTCACCAAGCATTTTCTCCACTCTAGTCTTCATAGATGTAAGGGTTTCCCCTTTTCTGTAGTCCAATTGTAGTAGAAGATCACCGTTGTTATTTTTCCGGACTCTGGTCATGGAAGGGCCTAGTTCCATCATTGCTGGATCACCTCTTATTTGTCTCAAAACATCTGCATAGGACTGACTTTCTGATACCTTCACAATGACTGCATCAGGTCGCGATGTTTTGAGGCGAGGTTTCTTCTTCGATCTCTTTAGCACTATTTGCCAAGGGTCTTTGGAAGATATCTTCGGTTCAGTTGCTGGTCTTTGAGAACAAGCCCCTACTTGAGATGTTTCACGAACTTCGATTTATTCCACCGCTCTCTTCGGTTTTGGCCTCCTTTCAACTGTCTGCGTTGGACTCTTGGTGTCCGATAGCGGGGATGTGTTATTTATTCCTTTACTTCTAATGCCATCCTTTTTGTTCCCCGGTGGAGAAAGCTCTCCTGTTTGGTTATCGCCATATATCGTTCTGATAGGTAGGGCAGCAGTTTCCAATTGTTCAAAATACAGACAAATTTCGCAAGCGTAGCTTTTAATTTTCCCGTGAACATTATGTTTTGACCGAATGAAAGATAGTAGTTCGTCAATCTTGAGCCCAAGATTCTGCATCACCTCCGTTGTAGTTAATCTTGTAGCCTGAGATGCTACAATGGCCAAGTCTCCCACCATCCTAGCACTGCTGTTGCATGATGACGACGCCGGGAAGCCCGCTTCCGCACTTCCTTTCGACGCCGGTACTGGGGTTCCGAACCTCTGCACCGTAAAATGTTTATCCTTCTACTCCATTATCAATATCTTCAAATAATGCATTTTATACCTCCTGCCAGGTTTAATACAGCCGCCTCTAACCTGAAGAACAGATGCTGACCAGGTTGCCGCCTATTCTAGGAACCGTCACGCCTGGGTTTATCTAGTTTTGGTCCGCCCCGGGTATTTTATTTTTCCGGTACCCACCATATCTGGTGAGAATTTCCCTATCCGCCACCAGGGGAGGCGCCCGATGGAAGACTAAAAACTCCACACGGGTATTTCCGGCGTTTGTGTGTGTGTGTGTGTGTGTGTGTGTGTGTGTAGACACAATCATCATAAAGAGTAGTGTAGCAGTTAGTCGTAGTCCGTTTTGCATATCTCGTAGTTTGTACGAAAAGTTATCGTGCACTTCAATACTTCGAACTATATTATATATGGTAGAACTATATATTATACTTCGATAATATTGTCATTATTGCCGTTTCGTTTAAAGAAGAACTTGATGGCTTAACTTTCTTTTGATTTTTCTATTCTTCAATATGTTAATTTGGGTGTGAATACAGGAAAAATTCTTATCACACTTTCTCTAGGCTGGACTAGAGAAATACGCGGTTTTAAAGGAAACAATTTTTACATGAAAATTACACTGTTATCATATTGCAAATATAAGAAGTAATCGAAGTAGCCCTAGAAAAACCTCTCTGTTCATATTCTTGTACATATAGTGATAAAATTATAATAACTTAATTTAGTCACATGAGAAAAAAATATATGTGGATTTGGCAATGATTGTTACAGGAATACAGGAATGAGAACCGTCACAAATTATTTCATTGTCAACTTAGCCGCGGCGGACTTCATGGTCATTCTTGCTTGCCTTCCTCCTACAGTCATCTGGGACGTTACAGAGACCTGGTTTTTAGGCAAAACACTTTGCAAATTGATTCTATACCTCCAGGTAGGTCTGTAGTTGTACCTTTCTACTTAAGATTAATTATGACGGTTTAGTAACCGAAGGTAAAAGAGGTGTTGTATGGCTCATCTATATTTGTTACAAAAACTTGTTCAAAAACACAACCCTTAATCCTAATACCTTTAAGATTCCTCTTAATCCTATAAGGATGGTATCACTTCTTCTGTATCGCTAAAACAGTGTGAGAAATCTCCTTTTAAAGCTTGATCCAATTATCTCGCTCGCGAACCAACAATCGTGGTTTTTCTCGTACATTTCTAGCCACTTCGCTCAAAGGTTCCTTTAACCTCGTTTTCCAGGCTCTCCTGGGTATTTCCCTAAGTCTTTTACCCTCAATGTTGGTCTCGTTGGTGACTTGATTCTCAGTCAAACGGAAGACATGCCCCAACCATCGCTTCCTGTGTTCTTCAATGATGTCTGCTAGTATTCAGTCGTATGATCACTTTCCTTACCTCATCCTTTCAAGTTTTCCCCCCAACTCTTCAGGCTCCTCAACTCAACAGGCTCCTACAAGTATCTTGGCATCTCACAGCAGCTTAAATTCTAGGAAACCTTTGAAGAAGAATTTAAGAAACGGGTCATAATACTACTAAAAACTAATCTATAGAGGATGCACAGTTCAACTCTGGAACTTCAAAGAAGAAGACTGCACGTCCTAAGACAGGTAACTTCACGTCGTGATTTAACAGATCCCCTGCCCCTAAGACGGACCGTGACCGACTTACTAACGACCCAACTATTATCTCGCAACAACCACAGGCTACATTTAATAACACAATATTTGAGTACAAAACACCACAATACACAACATCTCAATAAACAATACCACAACACACAACAACTCAGTACACAACGCCCCAATATAGAACTCATCAAAATACAACTTGTCAAGTTATGAGTATAACCTCATCCTTCAATACCACCCACAGTATCATCACCACATTCTAACGCAGTTCCTAAATACCCAATACCACATCCACAATCTAGTACTCCAGACATCTCATTATACCTAAATTCATTTTTAAATCGATGATAAACCCTCTCATTACATTACTTTCCACACTTGTTACTAAATTCATCCCTAATGCAATCGTAATGCTAGTCCGTAAAATTTTACTTACAGGGATATGTCGTATACCGTACTGACCATCCAAGCGGTGCTGCCCGTGGTGGCTCTGCGGTAATTGTGAAACGTACATTATATCATTATCCTTTCCAAATGATGGCCTTACCCGAAATTCAATTAACAGCGATTTCAGTTGAAATTAATCACTGCAGTATTTCCATAGATAGCGCATATTGCCCCCCTAGGCTACGAGTTTCCAAGGAAAAGTTTATAACATACTCTCCACTTTAGGATCCAAATTTTCATGCGGAGGTGATTTCAATGCCAGACATCCCCGATTTGGCAACAGGACACAAAATTCTAGAGGAAATGCTCTTTTTAATACAACAGACACCAACCGACAACCAGAACTACTTGATTTCTTTATCACTTCTAATATAAGCACTCTACATCACCCCATAAGTGTTGATAACGATCTTTCATCTGAAGTTCTCACTGCAAATCATATGCCGACGCTAACTCCTGGACCAATAGTGATTTGTGAATTTCATCGTATAATAAATGACAAAATTAACCTTAATAAAAGCTTGGAGACTGCAGAAGACATTGAAAAGGCTGTTGAGACGCTTACAAAAACTGTATAAACTGCCGCTTGGCAATCATCTCGGAGGCATGAGACATTCAGACATAAACAATACTTACCACCCAACATAAGGTCCCTTATTATTGAAAAGCGACGTGCACTGAACCAATGGAAAAGATCTAGATATCCTGGTGACAAACAACTAAACCAACTGTCTAAAAAATTAGGAAAACGAGTACAGCAATACAAAAATGACATCTACAACACTCATTTGACTAACTTACAGACAAGTAATAATACTCTATGGCAACAAACTAGAAAGATTCTGCATTACCATAATAAAAAGGCGCCCCTCCGTAAATCTGACAACTCATGGCCCAGAAGTGATAAAGAAAAAGCAGACCTATTTGCCTCTCATCTCACAGACGTGTTTCAACCACACGACGACCTACTTGACCCACAGCACAGCTCTGACGTCCACAAATTCTGACTTCGCTACTTCCTCTGTCTTTACCACCCCCACCAATCAATCCTTCAGATGTTGAATTTTGTATAAAAAAATTACCGCGCAGAAAATCACCTGTTTATGATCTTATTGCACCTAAAATTGTACGACTTCTTCCTAGGAAAGGCTTAATTTTTCTGACAGCTATTTACAATTCTATTCTTCGACTTACTTATTTTCCTTTAGTATTGAAATTTTCAGTAGTAAAAATGATCCCAAAGCCAAACAAATCATTAGACCTAGTTACGTCCTACAGGCTACTATTTTCCAAAATATTTGAAAAATTATTGTTAAAGTGGCTTTATCCATTATTAGAAATAAATAATTTAATTCCTAACCACCAATTCGGGTTTAGGCCTGCACATTCTACAACACAACAATGCCATAGAGTGGTTGATAGCACTAGAAGAGAAGGAATATTGCACAGCAGCGTTCTTGGACATTTCACAAGCTTTCGATAAAGTTTGGCACGATGGTCTCCTGTACAAACTAAAATTAGTTCTACCGCAGGTATATTATCTGATCATAAAATCATATCTAGAAGGCAGGTTCTTCATTGTTAATCAGGATCGTAAACATTCCGACTATTGCCCAATTAATGCAGGAGTACTGCGGGGCAGTATTCTAGGTCCAGTTCTGTAATCTATATACACCTACGACATCCCACAGACGCCAGAAACACTATTTGCTACATCATCGTCATACTTTCGACCAGTACTAACCCCAATATAGCTTCTCAGAACCTGCAGACACACTTAAATTTATTAGAAAGTTCGCTCCTTAAGCGATGGTGGCTCCATAAAAATTAACATACAAAAATCTAATCAAATAACATTTTCACTTAGACATTCAGACTACCCTACTCTAACACTTTACAATGCACTATTGCCCAGACAAACATAGACAAAATACTTGGGCCTTACTATGGACAGAAGACTGACTTGGAAATCACACGTAATTAATTTGAAGAAAAAATTGAATCACCAACTCTCACTTCTAACCCAACACTTCTTCTAACACTTCACCACAAAAATAAACTATCACTAACAAACAAAATTATAATATACAACATGCTACATAAACCAATATGGACCTGCACCTCGCAAGTGTGGGGATCATGCAAAAATCCCACATACAGACCATTCAAATTTTTCAATCGAAATTCCTTCGTTATATTACACATAGTCCCTTTTACATTACTAATAAAACATTACACAAAGATCTCAACATACCACTCGTGACTGACACAATCTAGAAAAACTACAAAAATTTTCATGACTCACTTGCTTGACATCCAAACTTACTGGTACAATCATTACTGACAGACACATTGCCACATAATCCGACAGGAGACTGAAACGTCTCTGGAGCAGGGATCTGCTACAGTGAGATGAACCACGCTAGGAGTGCCTTCAATGGGACGTTTCTCCATACACACTTTCAAGAGAATCCTTTAGGGGAGGTTTTCCGAAGAACAACAAAAATACAATATGTGCCAAACGGCATTTGTATGATTTCTCAAATAAATATTTTTAATATTATTATGTATTTTTTATGCTATAAGAAAAGTAAAAGATTCACAGTTAGTTAACCCAAACGTCCCTACCCATTTACATAATATTTAATCTATGTAAATTACATTGTATAGTAGTTTCAGAATTTATTGAAAACTTTTAGCTACAATTACAAACTTGAATATGTTATGTTTTTTTAAATTATTTTGATAATAGTTATAATTTTGTGATGATAATAATCCTTTAATTTTAAAACGTATTATATGGTTGAAGCAATAGCTGAGGAAACTCCGCGGCAGGAATAAGCTTTCGAAAGCTCATTAACAAAATGAAACTTGGGCTAATATTCCTACCACTTCTAGACAGAGTGTTGCTACAACTATGGCTTATTTACGAGAATTACTAAAATGGATATACTAACAATAACTTAACTACCTGCTTTAATCAGGTTAGTTATATTATGAACTAGAAATCATAAAGGTACTTGTTTAATATTAAGTATGATTATGTATCCAGCTATTTAACATTAACTATTTAATGTTGAAACTTGGTTAATTACTTGCGGTGCTGCTCCCTCTTACACATATATGCATTTGATAATTCAATAAGTTAGAAATAATTTTTAAGAGATTCTCAAAATGACACCGAATAAAATTCACTAATGTTTTCATCGTAAAAAAATTGTGTTAAACATTTTCGTGATAATGTTTTTTTTTCCCTCTATATAAATGTTTTCAAATTTTGAAATAAGGAAAGTAAATGGAATTAACTTACCTGGATTTTCCTAGTGGACCTTTTTTTTTATGAAACGTAATTTTTTCTCAAATAAATCGTGTTTAAAAATCTGTAATGACCAATCGTTACTTCGATCCTATAATGTCATATAATAAGATATTTCCATTGCAAGGGTGTTTTATTATTTATTGACTTTATATCAATGTTCACAAATATTCTAGATTGTTTTTTTGTTTTTTTAAAGACGGTTACGTGCTTATCAATTTACTAATTACTCAAAATCAATAAAAAATATTTTAATCATTAATAATTAGCGACTCTTGATTAAATCTGAAATAAAATCATTAAAACAACTACAATCTATTATTAAAGTTATTTTTTTTCAGTTTATAGATGAATACATTTATTTTGATGTCAACTAATACACTCATTGAATGATTTAGATAAATATCATTGTTATAAATAATCTATGTATAATTAAATTAAAACTTATCTGTGACTGGTTTAAATACAGGATGCTTCTTCAAATAATTCTATGGAAGGAAATTTCTTTTCATTCTTGTGTGTGTTGTTTTATACGGTGTTGTGGTCCTCTGACTTCGGTGTCTTCCCGACTAAAGCCTCTTCTTCAAGACATTCTTGGTTTCTTCTCCCTTCCACATTTTTCGAGTCCTCACTTGAAGCTATCCACACCTTCGTCAGTTACCCTGCTTTCTCCTTAAGTGGCTCTTTTATATCTCTTTTATTTAATATAATATATATAAGTCCTTCCTTATTGAACCAATTTTCATTTCTAATTTTTCAAAACCTGATATGGGCTCATATAACATCATATAATTAACAAGCTTACTATATAGTAATGTATAAATAATATTCATATGGTGACTGCATAAATAGAAGAAGGAAAATTTTAGAGCAATGTTCAATTCAGCGAGGAAGAGAGGATGAGCAGAAACATTTATCATTGTCCTTCTACTCCACCCCCGTTACATAAATTCCAATAGGTAGTCAGTCGTAGTCACTGTATGCCTCCCATCGATCCTACTGTTTTATGTTTAGTTATTAAAGTGTTGCTTCATGTTCTTGAAAATACGAGTAGCTTGTTTTACCAGTTTGGATACTGTGCATGAAAGAAGTTTTTCAAAGTTTCCGTTTATTTAAATGCATCCAGATATTTGATATCATGAGCCAGTTAATTTAGAGTTAGGGTGATTTTAAACAGCTTTCAAGTCCAAATAGTCTAAGAGGATTTTTAAGGAACACTAAACAAATAAGTTAGTTGCTATAAGTTTTCACGAAATACATGGTAAATTCATTATATTGGTGTAGATTAATGTTTCCCTAATATCCTACTTGCCACAAATAACTTTATTTGATCCTCCTCTCTCATATTAAATGCTTACAAAAATATTTGCACATTATTTTTTTTATTGTGTTAGAACAGTTTGTAGGATTTTTATTGATTTGTTCCCCACTTTGGCCTCTTCGATCCGTTTCCGCCAGTCCTCCCTATTTTGTGCAGCGACATTCCGGTTTCGTTCGTTCAACAGGCTCCTGGAGTCCTCGGTGACACAGCCATCGCCGCTTGGATTGCAGTCTTCTTGCCTTTTCTTAAATTATTCTTCTGGGTTCTTCGAAAGTTATTACTTTGACCACTTCCGGGGCCTAGAATAGATTTGTTAGCTCTGCACTGGTACGTCTTTTTTATTCACTTTATTCTTGATCTCTTTCGAAACATCGTTATCGCTCGTGACGGTGGTGCCCAAGTAGGTAAAGGAGTTTACTCTTTTAATATTAAGGCCTCCTAGTTCTGGCATCATTATTTACTAATCCCACGGTTTCAGCAGCTCTGAACAGTTTAAGGAATACATTTTCCAGTTCATTGAAGGACCTACCTATGATGTCGACATTATCTACGTAGGCCAAAATTTGCGTCGACTTGGAATATTGTGCCGGTTCGTTGGATGCACGCTTTGTGGATCACATGCTCTAGAATTAGATTAACGAGTTGTCACGATGGTGCATTTCCTGGTCTTAAACCTTTGTTGGCAACAAATAAACTTTTAAAGCTAAGCTCAGAGGTTTTTTCACGCGTACATCGAGAATCTTCACTCGTCATTTTAATCATGTTACGAGTTTATGCGGAATATTCATTTGGTACAATTCTTCTCTACGGACACTGTCTTATGTTGAGCTGAAGTCAACAAATAAGTGGTGAATTTATAGACTATACTCCCTTACCTTTTCTATGGCCATCCTAAGGGTGAAGTTTTGATCTATCGTGGATTTGTTTTTTCTAAACCCACAGTGGTATTCACCTGTTTCTCTCTCAACATATGGTAGCAATCTGGCATACAGTACGTTGTATGAGCAGCTAAGTAGAAAAAAGTAGAGAAGTCCTCGAAAATGATCAAAGTTAAGCTGATTTCCTTTTTTATAGATTTGAATTATGACTGCATTCTTCCAGTAGCTAGACCTCAATTCTTTGGTCCATACATCTTAATACATCTCTCTCAGTTCTTTTATGAGATCTGCGCCGTATTTAAATAATCCCGGGGTTAGATTGACACTGGCAGACACTACGTAATTTTTCATTCTCCCAATAGCTTCTCTATTCTCTTCTTCATCTGGTGGCTCTATGTAACTTACTCCCTCAGATGCTAGTTGCCTATTTCATTCTTCTGTCTCCTTATTAAGCATTTGGGCAAAGTGTCTTACCCATCGGTATAATATCTCATCCACCATTGACGCCATTGTGCCATCTTCTAGTCTGCAGGAACTTGTTTTCGGATGAAAGGGAGCTCTTGCACTGTTAACATTTTGGAAGAATGTTCGGCTACCTCTTACCTCTTTTTTCTCTCTAAATCTGCTATTTATTTTCCTCCCATCAACCCTTTTTCCTTCGGTGAACTTTCTTTTCTTCTTTTCACTCGACACAATTTCATTCATGCTCTAGTACACCTCAACATCTGTTTATACGCTCTGTTCTTTTCAGTGGCATTTCCACATTCATCGCCAAACCAGCTATTGCTACATTAAACACCAGTGCAACTTGTGTCCCATCCTGTACAGCTTCGGCACATAGATTCCATCTGTCTTCACTATTCTCATATTCTCTGTCAGATGCTGCTAGATTTAGCATCACTTGCTTACTATTCATTTCTTGAACTTCACCCCTTTGCAATTTTGAAACGCTATATGTCCTAGGTCTATAACGCTATAGGGTGTGCCTGCTGATGGTCGAGAAATAAATACCTTCCCAAGCTTCATATTAAAGTCGGAGATCTTAGCCACGGTCTTTTCAAGGAGTCCATAGAGCTAATCTTTATCCTAATTACCTAATTCTTCGGTAGGTGGTTTAACCAACGGTCTCTCTTACCATCTGAGTTTTATTTTACTCAACAAAAATACCATTCTTACTCGTTTGTGAAACTCTTAGCTTCTATAAACTTTCAGGTACCTTAAAGTGACAATAAAGCTCTAGCAGCTATTATCAGCTCGATTGAATAAACCTTTTTTTTTTTTTTAATCCTTTGGTTATTTATTGTTTCAAGAGAGTAGGGTGGGGGGTGTGTAGCGATGCCAGCCGCCGTTGCTCTCACCTCTGCCGAGGAAGACCATATGTCATACTCCAATTTCTGGGTCGGACTCATTAATTTTGTCCCGCGTGTGAGCCTGGATCCAGGCAATCCGTCTTCCCTTCCAGAGGCTAATTAACCGAAGTAAATTGCCCATCTCACCTCACCTCCCACATCACTCTCTCTTTCTCTTAATCTTGTCAATTTTGCGGAATCGTCTACGGTTTCGTATACGACTTACAATTTTGTCTGACCTTGACATAAAGCTTTGCCCGAATATTTTACCGCCCAGATTTAATCCGTTAACTGAACGCTTTTCATTTCTAAAGAATATTTAAAATACTGTGTATACTTTGAATCAGTCTAAAGTGATATTTAAACTGATTGATCCACCGGATCTGCATAAGTATAGGTTTGTTATTAACTAGATATTTGTTGTACTAAGAATTTAAATATATTCCGATATATCTATACCCATACCTTCATTTCCTTATAAATAAATAAATATCGGATCATTTTTCTGTTACTAAAAAACAATGGAAAGAATTAATCCAGAGAGAAGAGGATTATCTCTAACAAGGCCAGTAAACAAGCTCATTCCACTTCCGGAATGATTTTCTATATTGTATAGTTGTCCGCCAAGTTGGATTATTTTACTTTCTCAATTTTCATGTATAGTTTTTCTGCTAGTCTGCCCATCATTTGCCAATTATTAAGTTTTTTCTTTTAGTTATAAAATTGGACTTTCATCCCAATTTTGGAGGGCGGTTTGTTCACGCCATTGGGCGTTCTTTTGTGAATAAATTAGTTTTAATACTTGAGAAAAGGGTAAAATCTTGTAATAGCACACTACACCCCATCTAGCGGTTAGGTACTAACTAACACTTTAATTCATATTCATAATAATCAGAGCTAGAGCGCGCTATACGGGTACTCTCGTCACCAGTTGCCTTTTTAATCTTTGCTTCTTCAGCGTGCAGCCACGCACAGTAGTCGCATGTGTTTATCACTTCTGCCTCCAGCTTCCCAGCTAAAACAGTCGCGAGTCGTTTCATATGCCTCCAGCTATCCAGCTAAAGCATTTGCGACTCTAATTCATGCCTAAGTTATTTGCCATTTTTATTTATGTTTTACATCAGTTTAATGCCCGGTTCACATGAAAGAAATTTAAAATGGAACTTACGAGCTTTGTTTCAAATAACCAAAGGATAAAAAAAAAAAGGTTTATGCAATCGAGCTGATAATAATAGCTGCTAGAGCTTTATTGTCACTTTAAGGTACCTGAACGTTTATAGAGGCTAAGAGTTTCACAAACGAGTAAGAATGGTATTTTTGTTGAGTAAAATAAAACTCAGATGGTGAGAGAGACCGTTGGTTAAACCACCTACCGAAGAATTAGGTAATTAGGATAAAGATTAGCTCTATGAACTCCTTGAAAAGACCGTGGCTAAGATCTGCGACTTTAATATGAAGCTTGGGAAGGTATTTATTTGCCGACCATCAGCAGGCACACCCTACGCACACAAACTAATGTAAATGGGCAAAGGCCTTTAAATCTCACTAATGGGAAAAATCTAGTAATAGCGATGATCATGTTCCCTTAAAAGAATGTTCATAAGGTGACGTGGAGATCGCATGAAGGACAGACTTAGAGTAAGATTGATCATATGTTGATTACTGCTAAGTATAGATCGAGTATAATTGATGTAAGGGTCTTTAGAGGAGCCAATGTGGATTCTGTCCACTATTTGTCTGTAATAAGGGATTTAGTATCAATTGAAGACGAGCTAATTGACCGAAGATTAGGACATATAGCGTTTCAAAATTGCAAAGGGGTGAAGTTCAAGAAATGAATAGTAAGCAAGTGATGCTAAATCTAGCAGCATCTGACAAAGAATATGAGAATAGTGAAGACAGATGGAATCTATGTGCCGAAGCTGTACAGGATGGGACACAAGTTGCACTGTGTATGTAATGCAGCAATAGCTGGTTTGGTGATGAATGTGGAAATGCCACTGAAAAGAACAGAGCGTATAAACAGATGTTGAGGTGTACTAGAGCATGACTGGAATTGTACCGAGTGAAAAGAAGAAAAGAAAGTTCACCGAAGGAAAAAGGGATGATGGGAAGAAAATAAATAGCAGACAAAAAGAGGTAAGAGGTAGCCGAACATTCTTCCAAAATGTTAACAGCGCAAGAGCTCCCTTTCATCCGAAAACAAGTTCCTGCAGACTAGAAGATGGCACAATGGCGTCAATGGTGGATGAGATATTATACCGATGGGTAAGACACTTTGCCCAAATGCTTAATAAGGAGACAGAAGAATGAAATAGGCAACTAGCATCTGAGGGAGTAAGTTACATAGAGCCATCAGATGAAGAAGAGAATAGAGAAGCTATTGGGAGAATGAAAAATTACGTAGTGTCTGCCAGTGTCAATCTAACCCCGGGATTATTTAAATACGGCGCAAATCTCATAAAAGAACTGAGAGAGATGTATTAAGATGTATGGACCAAAGAATTGAGGTCTAGCTACTGGAAGAATGCAGTCATAATTCAAATCTATAAAAAAGTACATCAGCTTAACTTCGATAATTTCCGAGGACTTCTCTACTTTTTTCTACTTAGCTGCTCATACAACGTACTTTATGCCAGATTGCTACCATATGTTGAGAGAGAAACAGGTGAATACCCCTTATGGAACCTTTATGATCAAGTTCCGGAGAAGGAAGGAGAGGGGGGGGGGCAGGAAAACTCTGGAGATAGACACAGAGGAGCAAGGAGGACTCTGGAAACGGGCAGCAAGGAGGACGGAGACCCCGAGAGAGGAGAACGGTCGAACGAAGCGGACGGAGAAGATGCCGAAAACGAAGCCCGAGCTGTAACCCAATCTACCCCTGTTCACAGATAAGTTTAATTTATTCCCTGTAACGTATTTTATGGCAATCCTCTTTATATATTAACATCTGAATCATTAGTCTAGTTTAAAATTGAATAAATAAATGATCCTTATTGTAATTCTTTTTGTGCTTACATACCCCAGATACACTATTTATTTATAAATAATATATTGAAGGTATAATAGATGAGTAAATTGGTAAACACAAGAACAGACCTTTGGATAGGAACCCAATAAAGATAAAGGCAATTAAATAATAATTTGATTACTCATCCTAAATGAGACTCTGGCATCCCAAATATATATATATATATATATATATATATATATATATATATATATATATATATATATATATATGTGGGTGTGTAACAAAAAATTGTTTCTCTCTCTATAATTATTGTAATCTTATTTCTATTTTTTTTCTTTCTTCTAATCTTTTTCTTTATATTGTTATTGGAGGTAATAGAAAAATTTATTTTCATTTCATTTTTTTTATTTCTCCTCATTTATTAATTTAATTGTATATATAAAAAGACTTTATTACAACGAGTCATATGTCGTAGCCTAATTTAATAATCACAATAGCGGTATAACTACTTTGTGAAGTGCAGGAAATGGCATTTCGGGGCTGGGGGGGCTCTAAGCCGTAGGGAAGGCAACCCTCACTAGGGGTAGGAAACCCTGAAACCAATTTCCCTGGTACTCCAGGTTGAGGGTTGGTGTTGGGTTTGCAGCCCATCGTCGGAAAATCACAAATTAGCATTCAAACCTAATTTAATTGTAATAATTAATTATATTTATCATATTATACTCTAATACATTTTAGGTTATATATTATTCCTGTATTGTTATTCTAAAGGGACTTGTCCCAGAATTAATACAGTCTTTATTATTATTATTATCAACTCGAGAAAAATTATTTTAACCACTCATTCACTGGGGATGTAGATATGTTTTCGGTAAGCTATACACAAAATAGGCGAAATGCATAAAAAAAGGTTTTAAAAAACTAATAAAGAGTTATTACAATAATGTTTTCGAAACTATATACAAATGTTAACGATGAGCTAAGCTATTTTTTTTTTAGAAATTCCGGGCAAGTAAAGTGTTGGGAATGGTTGAGAGTTGTGGTTAAATTGGTATCTGTATTAGAAGGTAAATCCCTCTCAGATTACAGCAACTTGATCCCTCTAAACTGAGTATGCCTACTTGATAATCCTGGCTCATAAATCTCACTTGCTATGTTTAAGTCAAGCAATTTCTCTCATCCATCTATGACATACATTAAAATTATTTATTCAATCACCTGATCGCACAACTCGAATACATGTGATTGTTTAATCTCAATTTTATTTATTTTTTTTCAATTCTTATGGTCAATTTGTACACCAAATTCTCTTGGTGCAATTCATTGGATTGGTTTCCGTTGTTATATTTACATCTTTTAAACCGTTAGTGTCGGTAATATTGAAATATTAATACCATTGACAAAAAGCATCCAAACCACATTTATAATGTAGATAATGCCATATTTCTCAAAAGAACCAAAACTTATCAGTTGTCTTGGGATAGACATTGGCAATACGTTATTAACCCACAACTACTGGCATAGTTTTCTTTACGATAGTACGGTCACCTGGTTACACGGTTTACCTGATTTAATAATTCATTAATAAATACAAAATAAAATATTTAAACATTTTATTGCCTGTTATTATTTGTATAAACCTTCTTGCATTTCCCACAATCAACGAATATATGATATTTTTTCAAATTTCAGTAAGAAAATAACAAATGCGATCAATGAAGGAAGTAGTGAAAATCAAAAACTACCTAATTTAAAACTTTTGTATTTATGAAGAATTTATTACTGCAGTTTACTCGCGTTTCTAAAAAAAAAAAAATTACAATAAAAGTTTATTTGAAAATAAACATGTTATATAGAATGGTTTATACAGCTTCTCAAGCAACTCAGGAAAATTACAAAATGACAAGATTTATAAAATTATACTTAAAAATTATTTCTAGGAATGTTATTTTGAACAATCTCATAATCGGTATCACACACAATTGCATTTAGCACAGCTTTCACGTCCAAAGCATTATTCATATTAAACAACTTTTTTTCGGCTATAATGACATAAAATAACATAGCACACTGAAATAAAAGAAATATGTGCAATAAATAGAAAAGTAAAAACTGATGCAATGGTTAAAGGTCGCAGTTTTCTGGCATATAAAAATCTAACTTTAGTATTCGTTTAAATAAAGTGCAAATTCAATGTATATGTTAGTTTAAACTACCAATTAATTACAAAGTATACATTAAATAATTAAAAATAAAATATTTTAAAAAATGACTTGAATGGACGCGCGTATTCCTGAGATACAAACACTTTTTATTTTGACCTAACTATTTACTGTAGGAATTTTCGGTCAAGACTGTCGTAGAGAGAGACTGTTCTTTCGCCCCAAACCTACCACAGTCTCGACTGAAAATAAATTTCTGTACTTTAATAAATAATGCGAAGGTTATATTATTACTTTTTCATTGTTAATACATCAATTGGATTTTTCGATGATTGATGTCTTTTCGATGTTGGATGTCGCTACATGTAAAATCGGGATCCAATCCAAGCTATTTTCAGCTCAAACATACTTTCATCTCAATGTATCATTTTAGCTGACTCAATAATCTTTATGTTGTCAACTTGTTATGGATTAGATTAAAGCTTTAAAAAATTGCTCTCTGTTACATTTATAGCCACAGTTTGATTTGGGGTTAAAATCTTCCTTTAGTATTATGAGCTTTTTTACCTGATGTGAAATTTCTAATTAGCCAACTTTGGATTATTTTATTTGAATTTTTCACATGGTAAAAGGAAGAGAAAATGATGATAAGGGGCAGCTGAATATACTACAAGCTTGTTTCGATGTCATGAATATTTATTGCTAGTGTCTATACTGATGGGGAAAAGGGCTTATCTCACTTGACAAACGTGTTAATCATCAGATGAACGAATAGACTCCATCTTCTCATCCTATCAGATTATTGATAGGCAACTCCTCCTCATGCATAACTCGGGACACTTAGCCGTACAATACGATATTTTAACGGAGTGTGTAATAAAAAAAGTAATTGTTTTATTTTAAATTCACTTATAAGAGAAGATAATTAAATTTTCAATCTTGTCTATGAAATAATGATTATTGACCAAGCCCTCTGAGTTGTCAGTAAAATATATCTAATTAAATAATATCATAATATTCAGCTATTTTTTCTGCTTTAAAATATCTTTCAATCATCTCAAGAATGATAAGATTATTAATATTATCGATCATAATTTTCAGTGTTTTTTAAAACATACTGGTAGAAATGGAACCTACTACTGTATTTTCTGAATCGGGTACCCTCGCCCCAAAGTGTCCAGCTCATCTTCTCCATAACGTTTTAAGAAAATTTATATATATATATATATATATATATATATATATATATATATATATATATATATATAAGTTATATACTTCCAGGAACAAAACACAAAAAAAAGAAGAAAATTTAGGATGAAATGACTCGCACGATAACTGGGTTAACACTGACTTTATTGCCATTTTGAACCTCTATTTATAGTGCTTACATATTAACAGCTGTTACAATTGATCTTAGCGACAATGCGATCATCAGTCTTGTCTTAACGTACATATATATATATATATATATATATATATATATATATATATATATATATATATATACTAGCTGAACCGGCCACGCGTTGCTGTTGCAATAGTTTTAAAAATATTATACGTTAAAATTTGAATTTTAAAGAACCAATGAATGAATGGAAAAAAATGAAGTAAATAGATTTTTTTATTTTACATTTTATTCATCTTATATCTTATAAGTACAGTATAGAATAATAATAATAATAAATAACTAATATACAAAATTCCTAACTGATAAAATATAAACATTAGATTAATGAATGAGGTATATCATGGTACATTTCTGTACCTCAGAGGTAAACTATCGTAACTGACATTTTTCAAACTTTACAGGAGAGCAGTTTTAATGTTAAATTTTCCCTTTTATTGTTGTTCAATGTTTTCAATGATAATTAGAGGTCATCATTGATCTTGATCTTGATTTTTATTTTTGATTTATTATATATAATATAAGACAAGTTAAGACAAGACGATGATCGCATAGTCGCCAATATCAAGCTGGCATTGTAAACAGCTGTTAGAATCTATAAATTCAAGATGACAATAAAGTCAGTATTAACCCAGTTATCGTGCGAGTCATTTCATCCTAAATTTTCCTTTTTTTTTATGTTTTGTTCCTGGAATTATATAAGTGGTGCCGAAACCCGGGAACTTTAAAGATAATTTTTTTTAATAAACTAGATCCAAAAGCTCAAAAAGAACTGTACAGTTGTATATTGAACGTCTTGGTGGTGGGGTGCTATCTCATGTTTGGAGCCTGTTTGGGCTGTTGATCGTTGGGATGTATTGCACCTTTTTCTTCGAGATGTGATTCGCATAACCCCTTTTTTGTTTTTGGTGTCTTGATAATGCCTGAATAGGCGAAACGTCGACCAGTAAGTGGGTGTATTACTGGATTTGAAACATAAGGCTTTGCATTGTGGTTTTTTCCCAATAATTATTATAATAATTTTTTTTTTGGTGTAAACACAAAAAATAAATAAAAAATTGTTTTATCCTTTTTTTTTTCTATTTCTTCTCTCTCTTGTTGTCATAAATAATAATAACAGAAACGAGACGGAGAGACATTCTTAGGCCAGCTACATTAACGCTTACGCCACCACCGCAACCACTGACACAGGCAGAACCGATGGACCCTGACTTCTCGCCTTTGCCGACGACCACGCTCGCAATGGCACGTGCGGACCTAGCAGCGAGGGAGGCCAACAGGATCGCAGAGGAGACCAACGCGCTCGATCGGATGAAGTTGAAAAGGGCTAACGCTCAGGATGTAAGAAGAGAGATCTTGGATCTGGAAAGGTTCAATGGCGATCTTGGAGAGTTGAACCATTTCCTCAAAGGCGGTGACGGTATCATGTTCAGTATCGAATCCAAGGTTGCTGCGGATCTCATAGACGAGTTGGATGCTAAAAGGCTACGAATGGCTTTAGCACGCCGCGTCAAAAGAAGCGTGCTGAATCTAACAGGCAGACGAGGATACGCCGTGGAAAGTTATAAAAGAAAGATTGAAAAAAGCATACGGAGGGGGGCGATGGACCTCCGAACAAGACATGCTCCAAATATTTAGGGAAATGAATAGACCTAACCAGTCGAACGGGCAATATGCGGCAAGTCTAATCGCAAAATTAAACGGGATTAATGAGAAACTGTGAGAAGTGATGGATACAGGCGCAGTGAAAGCTTGGATGATTTTCACGACTACGGTCCTTAAAGTGCAATTGGCAAGAGACACAGGAAAGAGGGATTGCGCACCTCGAGATAAATCTTTTTTGAAATACGCTCAAGAAATGGTAGATTCGAGTGCTCGGGAGGAAGAAGCACGCGATGAGAACGAATCAGGATGGAGCAGGAACACAAATAGGCAGGACTTGGTCAAGACCGGAAATCGGAAGACGGAGAGAAGTAGAATTAAATAGGAGAGAGAGACCGCAACACCGGGAAAAGAGACCGGCACCGGATAGAAAGAACTGGCGTAGGCAGGAAAGGAAATGTCACGGGTGCGGCAATGTGGGACACCTGGTGGCTGAATGCCCTCGCTCCAGTTGCTATGAATGTGGAACGGAATGGCCTTTGCACGGCAATGCCCATATATAAGACGGAGAGAGGTGGACAGAGGGGAACCCATGGAAGTTAATGCACAGAGGATGTAGAAAAGGAGGTGACCGTCCGAATCAACTATATCATCAGCAGTGTCGGAAACAGAAGGAGAGGAGAGTGGACCAGGAGCCAGGGGAGCCGTAGTAGGAAGAAGTTTCAAGAGGATTGAAGGAAAGTCGAGCCGAGATAGGAGGACGAAGAGTGAAGAATGAGGAGAGTGTCGGCAGAGAGGAAATCACACAGTAAATAACAACATCGAAGGTGTCTATGGTGCGTTGCCTATCATAAGAGTCGGGAGAGAGGAGTGGAGTGTCTCGTGGATTCGGGCAGTTCAAGCAATGTTATTTGTCGGAGCATTGTTAAGGCCTTGTGTACAGGAGAAAGGATAAATGAATGCGATTGTAAATTAGTCAAGTGGGAGCTAGAATAAGGTGTAAAAACGGGCGGTGGATAGTAAAAATAGGTGAAATGGTGTATAAAGGCTTAAGGGTACTGAAGAACGGGCAGGGTAAGATCAGGGCGATTAATCAAAAGATTGGTGCCACGCCATTAAGAAGGAATTCGGGGATATATTTTATAATGAAGGGGAAATCCTCAGACGGTACACGAAATCCCGTTTAAACAAGACCGAGTGACATATGTTAAAGAACGTCGGTACCCGCAAGCACTACGGCAACACATACGGGAAGTGTTGCATAACCTTAAAATTCAAGGGATCATTGTAGACAGTACGTCACCATACAATAGCCCCCTACGGGCAGTAAGGAAAAAGAGTTCGGACGGCGAGAAGTACCGGGTCGTAGTGGATTTCCGGAAGCTTAATGAGAACACTTTGGACGAACGCTATCCCATTCCAAGGTTCGATGACATTTTAGACCGACTTGGGGGGGGGGGAGAGCGACAATTTTCAACACCCTTGATCTGAAGGCAGGATACCATGAAATTCGGATGCACCCACGAGACCAGCACAAGATAGCGTTCACCTTTGAGTGGGGTCATTTCGAATTTACAAGGATGCCCTTCGGTCTGAAAAACGCGCTGATCACCTCTCAAAAACTCAGTGATGAGTTTTTGCGCGGACTGGACGAATCGTTTTGCCAAGTATACAGGGATGATTTACTCGTATTTAGCAAATCAGAAGAATGCCATGTTGAAGATCTTCGTAGGATGTTTACGAGATTGCGCCAGTTCGGGTTAAAATTACCCGGAGAAAAATCTGTAATGGGTCAGGGTCAGCTCAATTTTTTGGGCCATACTATATCCAAGGAGGGAGTGCGACCAGATATGCGGAAGGTCGATGTGATAAGACAAAAGGCGATTCCGACAGATGTCAAAGAAATAAGGAGGTTGCTTGGGATCGTGTGGGCGATAGAGCATTTCCGACCGTATGTGTTCGGGCTAAAGTTTGTGGTCCACACTGACCATAGGCCGTTGTTATGGGCCGGGAAATTGAAGGAGTCGTCAGCACGTGTCACCCGTGAGTAAAAACATAAAACATGAAAGTAGTGTACAAGCCGGGAAGGTAAAATATTGTTGCGGATTGGCTATCGCGAGCTGTTCAATTTAACGCAATCCAGTCTAATAAAGGGGAACATTCCAGAGATATCCAAGCATTTGAGCGTGAATGGACACCGGACGAAGAAGGAGAAGGCGGTGCAGATCACCAACACGACGGAGCCTCGTCCCGCGTCCCGGATGATGTCAGTGAGCCGAGTGACTTCGGCATCAATGGATCCGTCCCGTTCCGACATCATACGCCCCCACTCATCGTCCACGAGCGACCCCTCCAGATGACTCCTATAGGCGGTCCAATTTGCCCTTTTCGTGACATAGCCCTGTTCCTCACCGTGAAACGATGGTTCATCGGCCTCATCCCTAGTGAGGCCGAGGGCTATGGCCGCGTGGTCGGAACTCGTCTCTGATCTGAGGGTCCACCCCCTTTCGTTATCTTGCCATAGCGGGCGACGAAACTTTCACGTCAACCCAGCTGTGCCCCCTGAACGTTGGTGTGTCAGAGGGCTCGTTAAGGACCACCAACTGGTGACCACTGACGAACCCACCAAGGCTCTCTCCTCGCCGATCTGTTCTAGTGGACCCCCAGACCGTGTTCCTGGTGCTGGTGTCGGCTGATCCATTCCTGTATGCAGCAGCCACTCCTTGCATGGCCTCAATACCGTCCACTATATTGATCCTGTCGGAGAGGTATGCCGACATTTACGCGAAGGTCATACCTCTCCACTTTATCAGGCACGAGGCCATGTCCGCTGTGGTGTGCTGCTGCAGCTCCATCGCGTCGAGAGTCTGGTTGGTAATAATTATAGCAGCCCTGGGCCTCCTCTCTGCACTGCCTGGAGCTATCACCCTCGACGTGAGACCAAAGCCCGTGACCACATTTCTTCGGCAGCATGGCTCCTGGACCACCATTATATCATATCGGTGGGAAAGGACCCTCAACTCCTCTACCATCATACGCCGCCGTCCCATGTTTAACTGGAGGATCCGCAACTCATTCGATTCCCCAACTGCTTATGGGATCCCCCGGCGTATCCAAAGTCAGGCGACGCCAAAATCTTTCATCTCTTTCCTAAGCTGCGCATTCTCAAATTCCCTACCCTCGTCTGCGGAAATCTTATCAGGCACTCCATAAAACTGGAACCACGTTTGGAGGGCTCTTCTACTTTTTTTTTCCTCCCTTCCCTGCCTGTGAGGCATACAGGGTCACCTCCAGTGGGGGTTTACCACTGGAGGTAAAAATCGGGAATTTTATTCTGTTTTTTTCCTCTTTATTTATATAAAAACAACTGGTACTATGGTGTAGCCCGGTGCACGGTTGTGCACCTTAGGGCTACACCTTATCCTTTTCCCCGTCTTTTTCCCTCAGTTATGCCTCGTCCACGGGGTCCTCCAAGGGTTGATCCGGCGGTCTTCCCGATGCCCGTCATTTCCTCGTAATCATAAAGTGGGCCGGACCTACGGCCTCTCTCCATCCGTATACGAACTCCCTGAAGCTTGTGTAGTTCTCCTCCTCCACAAGCACAGGGAACACGTCCGCGGCGATCACGTAATTTCCGGTATTCGTGGACAACCTCGCCCTCAGGGCGTCGTATGCGATGTAGGATGCTACCATGTGCTCGGCAGTATCCGGAACTCCACATCTGGGGCAATGGGGGCCCAGGTCATATCCATGTTGTGCTAGTTTCCATCTGAAACCCCCATGCCCCGTGAGGATCTGTGACATCCAATAATCGGGAAGGACCCACTTGGCCTTTAATCTTGATTCGACGGTGGGGAAGTATTTCCTAAGGGTGCTCCCTTTTTCGATTGCCACCCACCGTCCATTCCATTTGGTAGATTGGAGGGCTCTACTGACCGCTGCCCCTGATTTCTACTTCACCGGGTGGGCCATGGCTATCTTGCTGAAGGTGTCCACCACTGTCACCCATTTGAATTCCCGCCACGTAAAAGGGTCGAACTGGAGAAAGGTACCGTAGGTGTATATGTCTCTGTTTGTATCCCTACTGGGGGGTGACGAACATACTCGTGATATTACAAATGTGACATCCGCTTATTAAGTTTTCGATAGATTTTCGCATTCCTACCCAATAATATTTTCGTTTCAACGCCGCCATTGTTTCATTAATCCCTCGGTGGTTCGTCTTTCCCTGGTGATATGCGAGTGTCAACTCCTTTTGTTGATCGGGATTACGAATCGTTTCGACCATAAGACAGCATCGGACAAATGGTCTATCAAAACCTATTTTCTCGACCATCTACAACTTTCGGATCTTTTCCCAGACCGTTGCGTTTCCAACGTAGAGGTAGTGGGTCGTGCCTGCTCTCGATGCGTCCTTCAGCACCTGGCACATTTGTTCTTCTTTAATTCCTAGTTGGGACCAAACAGTGACGATATCATGTTTTTCATATTTTGACTTTTCCATTTTCAAAAGTCCCGTGGTCTTCGTCTTCCAAATAATCTGACGAGGCTTTTTGTTAATGGCAGCTTCTGTTAACAATCAGATGAGGCCCCGTCGTGTTGGTGATCTGCACCGCCTTCTCCTTCTTCGTCCGGTGTCCATTCGCGCTCGAATGTTTGGATATCTCTGGAATGTTCCCCTGTATTCTACTGCATTCCGTTAAATTGAACAGCTCGCGATAGCCAATCCGCTACAATATTTCCCCTTCCCGGCTTGTACACTACTTCCATGTTTTTACTTCCAGCGAGTGACACCTTAAATAATGTGTAATAAATGTAATAATGTGTAATAATTAGTAATAAATGTAATACAAAAGATAACTATAAACCAAGGAGTTTTAATATTCATAAGCTAAATGAACCTGATATTCAACAATGATATGCAGAGGCATTAGACCAGCAACTGAATAGTCAGGATTTCACCAACATTACTGATATAGGAGAAGAATGGAAAGCATTTTTCTCTTGTCTAAAAAACACAGCTGAGGAAATATTAGGACTGAAAAAATAAAATAAAATAAAAATAAAGGCTCCACGGTTTGTTGATCTACCAATGACGAAGATTCTGCATACAAGGCAATGATTAATAGGCGTACTTGGAAACAGTAGTGAAGTATAGAGAGAAAAGGATGATAGAGAAGCTACTATATAAAATAAAGAAAAGGGCATTAAAAAAATCTCGAGTTAGAGGATCTGGAGAAGTGTCGAATCAGTAATAAGAGCATACAACCCTACACAACAGCTAACAGGATTAAAATACCTTTTAAACACATGCACTCAACATGTATAGATACAATAGGGTATATCATCACTGCCAAAAAGGCATGTCCCTCTGAATGGTGAAGATTCTTTGAGAACCTTTTGAATAGACAACAGGTTCTGTCGTCTTTAGAACCTACCCAGGCATACCAAGATAATGAAGATTTGGAACCTCCAGATGAGGATGGTGTGATTGGCGCAATTAACAGGATAAAGACCAATCAAGCAACAGGCCAGGATAGACTGCCATATGAGCTTTTTAAAAGTAGTGGTCCTCATACAAGACTGAAAAGACAAGAAACTGCTCGACGTTTTCGCCTACTTCAACATTTACTGGACAAACGTTCAAAGCTCCCAAGTAAATACAAAAGACTCATTTACATGACAGTTATCAGACCTATTTGGACATACGGATTTGAGTTTTGGGGCTCTACTATACCATCCAATTCATCTCCTTCATCCTTACAATACAAAATCCTTCGTAAAATCCTCAATGCTCCTTATTATGTCACAAACAAACTCATCCATCATGATCTTAATATCCCATATGTTGCTAATTTGGCCCAAACTAGATACCTATCCTTCTATGAAAAGCTCCTAACACTTGAATCCGCTAGTCTCCCAACTCGCTTCCCATAATATTCCTGATAACCCTCCGAGGCGTCTGAAAAGAAGATGGCCTCGAGACCTTCTACAATAGAACTTTATTGGGTATTATCAATGGGTAGTTTCTCCACAAGTGTTTTTTTGTTCATGTCCTTTGTTCATACAGCAGATTAACTTGATGTAATATAATTGCAGTTGTAAATATCAATAAATTATTCTTAAAAAAAAAGTAGTTGACAACGAATGATAAGAACACTCCATAATATAATCGTGCCAGTTTGGGTAGAAAAATATATTCCTTTTGACTGGTACAAGACTGTGATATGCCCAATTCACAAGAAAGGATACCAATTTAAGCGTTCTAATTATCGAGGGATCTCATTGATTCCTAGTGTATACAAGATTCTTTCGAATATCCTCTTCCATTGACTATTTCCCATTGCAGTCAATGGAAGTAGAGCAATAGGTTGGCCCATATCAATGCAGATTCATACGAGGCAGAAATACAGCAAATCAACTTTTAACAGAGAATACCGTATAAAGGCTCACCACCTCTTCATAGATTATAAATAAGCATATGATTCGATTCAGAGACTAATAGGCGCCAAAAAAATGTAACTTTGTAATGAGGAATATTTATTTCGAGGCGGACTAAGATAACTCTACATAAGACCCTTATCCACCCTGGGCTTACCTACGGCTCTGAAACTTGGACTACCACAAATTCGAATCATAAAAAATTGCAAATTTTCAATAGGAAAGTACTCCCACGAATATTCGGTTCAGTTAATATTAGATGGGAATCGTGATGGAGATCAAATGATGAAATTTATGACCTGCTGAACGATTAAGAGGTATCACTACAGTGATAAAATTAAATAGTTTTCGGTGGGCAGGTCACGTCGCTAGGATGCAAATAAGTGCCACTCCAAAGATGGTGTTGACAAGAAGTTGCAGACGTCGAGCGATCGGTAGGACAAGATTAAGATGTAAGATGCCCAAAACGGGTAGATTGCGTAGAGAATGAAGCGAAGAAAGCAGGAGTTTGTTCCTGGATGGCAACAGCCAGCGATAGAAGAGTATGGCGATAAGATTCACAGAGGAAAGTATACAAATTCAACGAATATAGAACTTTTAATCAGCCAAGTTATCAAGCAGTTAAAGAAAACTGATTCATACAGTTATCAGGGTATCACCCAGGTTCTGAAATTCAAGAAGGATTTTAAAGAGACCATTTAGGACGAATTCAAGGAATGAGGGCAGAGATTCTTAAAAACGAATTTATAATCGGGAAATTTAATAAAGGCCTTGAATTCATGGGCCATATCAGTTGCTACGTACTCCTTTGGTATTATTAAATAGTCAGATACAGATCTTGAAAGGATGGATCGTTTCATTAGATCACACATGGTGAAATCAAGTTAACGCCATCCGAACTGTATATCGCTAGAAAACAGGGAGGGAGAGGTCTCACGAGTTTATTAAAATTCTGCCGAGAACAGGAAACACAACTTAAGGCATATGCCATGAACAGCGCTTTACCAGTATTATCTCCGACTGCAAGGCTTGACAACGGATATACGGCACTAAACTTGCTTCGGCTGGAACCTAATCTCACCCAATCATGGAAATGTAAAAATCTCCATGGTAGATTTAGTCACTAAACTTCTGGAATCAATTTAGCAGCATCTGCCCAGTGTTTAAAAAATGGAAGCATGTTTCCATAGACAGATGGGTTCTTTTTGGCCATACAAGATTAAGTAATCGCTACTCAGTGTAGTATGAGGATTACAAATTAATCGTTTTTCAATATGTAGTCCTAAGTACCGGACCTGTTCTAAAGGAATTAGTGGGATGTTATTAAACGATATAGAAGGACGGAATGGTTTACGACGGAGGGTAAGGATGATTTGATGGAATTGTTGGGAATATACCGTAATCCTCCAGTTTTAAAACCATTTTCAAGGTCAGTGATATGGGATTGAAGATTATGGGATTCTATTGCTGGATTAGTGTTGACTGATTTTATAGACATGTATCATTAGCATCAAGTAAGGATAGTATTAGGATGGATTGGGATGTCAGCAGTATAAACTGTGGAGGATTGGACCGAGGATATTGATAAATTGATAGGACAGCAATATAAAGATAAATTTTTTTTTTATTATGAAGTATTTTTATGAATAATAATTTCCAGAGGTTATGAAAATACGTGGTGCGGAGTACAGTATTATATATGTAAGCGAGGAATATAATGGCTTTTCTAAGAGTTGTTCTAAGATAGATATGGATTGTGATGAGGTCTTGCCCAGGAGCTTTGCTAGAAGTAATCTGTGAATAATATTAGAAATTTCTGATGGATGGAATACATTGGGAGGAAGAGTCTTTTGGAAGGGAACATTTAATTCGAATTTTATTTATTCATGGTAAGTAGGAATCTAAGGAGTTTGTAAAGCAACCTAGACCCGGTCAAAAGCCTATTCAACATCGAGAAAGACCGCCGAACAATGCTCTACATGTTCCAACAATGCCGAACAATATAATCCATCTTCCAATGCAAAGAAAACAACATCCACCACACGATTACATT
Organism: Arma custos; assembly: GCA_037127475.1. Classification (NCBI taxonomy): domain Eukaryota; kingdom Metazoa; phylum Arthropoda; class Insecta; order Hemiptera; family Pentatomidae; genus Arma; species Arma custos. The sequence continues at coordinate 14,995,915 of CM073761.1, forward strand.
ACTGGGTAAGGGAGTAGGCTGTTCAAAATCAAAATTATTAATCTGTTATAATGTGGTTTGTATCCAGGATGAGGATACAATCATTTCAGGATGAGCTTTTCTTAGATTAAAAAGTAACGGTAATTTTTTCGATATTTGTATCAATTGGAGCTAAAATCATGCACAAAATCCAATGTAGAATATAAATGAGGTTAATACTACTTCAGTATATCGGAACAATATTTGAAGCGTAGAATATAGCAGCACATAGTCACCATTTGATAACAGAAAATCCTAAAAAATCGGATCAAACAAATCTCACTTCACATTTCGAAAAAAAAAATTCAAACACATTGAACTGACAAAAGAAATGATTAGTATTTGAAAATACAAAAATCCTTCAGTAAACAAAAAATTGGATGTGCAAAATCTAAATTCGTGTTATTCAAATTGAATAAATTCATAATAAATTGATTATAATGACTAACCGATAAAATAAAAGCCGCTGATCCTAATTCGGACCATCTGAAATGGAATATTACAACATTATATATTTCAGCAATCACTGCTCTTGAATAATATATATTGCATCTGATATATACTATATCCAACACTTATTTTGGTTGATTGGAGTGGTAATAACATTTGTCCATCTATTTTTAAGTACCATTTATGAATAAACATCGTACAAGTGTCAATATTGTATTTAGACTAGAGTGTTATTTAATGTAATTTTCTAAAGTCTATTTAACTGTTAGGGCATGATTATGAGGACAATATAGACCTGAAACGTCATAAAAAAAGTTTAACGAATAGACTGAATCCGTGGCGGTAATCCGTGTTCGGAGGTCTGTAAACAGTGATTGGTGGTCGAACCGTCCGGTTTCTCTAATCCTTTTATTATAATTATTTTTGTCAAACAGTGGTGTATAATACTCGTAAACTACAAATATACCTAAGATCAATGCAAATAAAGAAAATAATAAATACAAATAAGAAGAAGGTCAATCGCAATTCATTGCCGAAATTGAACTGAAAACATAAGACAAATATTCTACTTGTATTTTCTTAATCAGTAGATAATGGCGATGATGTGGCTACAAAAATCTGAAATGCAATCTGAAAGGTAATCTCTTGCAAAGCTATTTTTGGCACTTATTAGGAAATAAATAATGGCATAAAAACTTACCGCTAAACTTTAATTAAGTTTTAACCCTATTAAATCAAGGAATAAGGAAGCTGATTTATCTTTTATCTTCAAAAGAAAGCGATGTACATAAAAACTAATAACGACGATGAATAAAGTGATAAATTTCGTTATCAACTTACAACTGGTCATTATTGAAAATAGTTTAAGGGAAAAAATCTAATCTTATAATGATTGAGGAGGGAGGGGATGTTTAAAAAGAACCCATTACATTTTAAATTTAAAAAATATATATATTGCAGACAATAATATAAAAAATTTACCAACATATTACCATGGTGGTATATTTCATAATACATTTTTTTTTTTTTTATTAAACACTTTATTCAGACATTACAATCTGCCACTTGTGGACAATAAGTAATGGTGTTATGTAGCTACAACCATTCCATAACAAAACAAAAAAGTGGTATAAACAAAATAAAATAAGTGAATGTAATAAAATATATACATACGCAAACATATATACATGCGGTAATAACAGGAAATTAATGCAAAAATGATAATAAAATTAGGTCTAGATAAAAAATAATAAAAATAAATAAAATAATGTACACATTCAAACCCTATTTGCAATATGCCTGGGTCCCTGAACTAAGCTTCTTCCCCAGGAATGAGGGAAAAGCAGGAGTTCATGAGGCCCGTGCCCCCTTTTCCAGCCGCGTCACTGGCATTAAACGCCAATGGAAGCTGGTTAAGGGCGCTTCACACACACAGGTCGTGAGTGGAGAATCTGGCCAGTGCCAGTACTCCAAATAACATTATTATAACAAGTCTCGGGGCCTCCGCAGGGACTAGTCCAAAAGCCAGGCTAGTGGGGATTTAACGACCCCCCGGATAACGGAGTTCAGTACATGGCAACCACACAGCACAGAACACTAATTCAGACATAAGGTCACATACAGTATCCACCTCGGGGCTACCTTCCCTGGGAAGACCCAAGTTTGGGGGTTTAGCCAAACAACCAGTTGTCCCGAGGATACGGGGCCTTTCTTGATGGGCTAATCACCCGCAAGGGAGTATAATCGATTCAAAGTAACTTAGCGAATAGCCTCGGATATGGACGTAAAATAGGGAAACGACCCGGCATGGAAAAGGACATACGGCTAGGAACCTGGAATATAAGATCTTTCACAGGTAAAGAAGTAGAAATTATTGAAGAAATGACGACATATAGGCTGGACATTCTTGGGATTAGCGAAATGAAAAAGAAGGAAACTGGAGAGATAAAGTTAGACCGAGGCCACACACTGATTTACTCAGGAGTCCTTCCAGGAAACAGAGCTGTAGAGGGTGTAGGAGTAATAATGAAAGACGAAATTTTTAGGCAAGTCGTAGACTGGGAGCCTGTAAACTCACGAATCCTTGCAGTCAATATAAATATGCAGATTGGGAAGTGGACCCTAATACAAGTATATGCCCCTACAAACGATGCCAACACCCTGGATAAAGAGCAGTTCTATAGTGACCTTGAGCGAATAGTAAATAAATACAGGAATAATAATAGGAGCATCCTGATTATGGGAGACCTCAATGCACGAATAGGTAATGATTACATGAGAGCACATGGAGCGATGGGCCCACATGGAGGTCAAAGTACAAAGAATGACAGTGGGCAACGCTTAATTGAATTCTGCATAGATAATGACCTACTCATAGGGAATTCCTACTTTCCGCACAAGTTAGTACATAAGATAACTTTCTCGGCCCCAGAAAGGAATGTAAATAGTATTATTGACTACTTCATCTATGGGCGGGACATCAGGAGATATTTTACTGATGTAAAAGTTATTCGAGGAGCGTAGATAGGAAGCGACCATTTGCTACTGGTAGCAGACACAAAAGTATTAAAGGAACGCAAGATAAACTCAAAGGCTTATGATAGGATCGAGGTGAAAAAGCTACAGGACCCTGAGAAAAAATTCCAGTATGAAGAGGAACTGCGAGGAAGATTACAGGAATTAGACGGAGATGCAAGCCTAGATGATATGTGGACACATATAAAAAACAGCGTCTTAGAGTCAGCTACAATAGTCTGTGGAGTGAAAAGGATAATCAAGAAAGACAAACGTACATCATGGTGGAATGAAGAACTGAGGACACAGATAAAAGAAAAGAAGACAGCCTGGAAGGATTACTGCCGGGAAAAAACTCCTGAAAAATGGCAGTTATATGTGATGGTCAGGAACCGGACGAAGGAAGCTGTAAAGGAGGCTAAGAGGAAATCATGGGAGGAATTTGGAGAGAAGCTTAACCAGGAACATGGTGAAAACATAAAGCTCTTTTGGAGTAAAATAAAATCACTAAGGGGCTGCAAAAGTAAAGAAATCAGGAATATCAAAAATGAGGAAGGTGAAACGGTCACAGATGATAAAGGCATTCTGGAGGTCTGGAGAAGGCATTATGAGAGGCAATTCAGTGATGAGTTTCTGAACCATATGAATAACCAAGATGGACAATGGAATGAGACAGAGTTTGATGAGGTGATAGAGGAGGAGGAGGTTGAGCAGGCTATCGAAAGGATGAAGCTGGGGAAAGCTCCAGGACGGGATAACATAGTCGGAGAGTTTGTAAAGTATGGAGGCATGGAACTAGTCAGGCCTCTTCAAATGCTTTTTCAAAAAACTTGGGAGAAGAAGAGGATACCAAAAGAATGGGAATACAATGTTATAATCCCCATACACAAAAAGGGTAGCCAGACTGAGTGTTCCAATTATAGACCCATATGTCTCTCTCCAGTTATCTACAAACTATATACTTCCATTTTAGAAAGTAGATTAAGAAATATAGTTGAGCGGCACATCGGAGAGGAACAGGCCGGCTTCAGGCCAGGGAGACAAACTCAAGACCATATATTCTCTCTAAGAAATGTCATACAAAAATCCTGGGAACGAGACAAGAACATGTACTTCGCCTTTCTCGATCTTAAAGCAGCATTTGGTAAAGAGTACCAAGAAACGAAATATGGGAATCACTCAGAGTTAAGAACATCCCAAAAAGCCTGGTGGATGCTGTAAAGTCTATATATCAAAACACAAAAGGTATCATTAGACTGAATGGGAAGGAGTCTGGGCACTTTGATATGGCAAAAGGAGTAAAGCAGGGTGACAGCTTAAGCCCGTTGCTATTTATACTTTATATGGATGAAATAGCAGCAATATGCAAAAGACGAACTGAAAGGACGTTCCTGGGCCGAAGAAACCTCCTGCCTGTAGTGATTCAGCTTCTGCTTTATGCAGATGATATTGTCCTCATTGCAGACTCCACAGAAAAGTTACAGCAAGCCGTGAATGAATGGGATGAAGAGCTCCGTAGGAAAGGCATGCAGATCAATACCGGCAAGAGCAAGATCTTGCAAGTAGGAAGAGTACAGGAAGAAATCCATATATACTGCAACGGAGGAGAGATGGAAGCGGTCACGGACTTCACCTACCTCGGAGCAGTAATGAACGGTACTGGAAAATTAGACTTTGAAATCTCAAATAGGATAAAAAAAGCAAACTCGGTCTACTACCAGATCTGTAATGCTGTTGTTGGGAAGCGAGAAGTAGGCAGAAAAGTGAAGCTCAACATCTTCAAGTCGGTATATCTACCTGTGCTCCTGTATGGTGCCGAAAGTTGGATATTAACGGACAGGCTGGAGAATAGAATCACGGCTGCAGAGATGAAATTTCTTAGAAGAATCTCAGGAAAAACAAAAAGAGATTGTATCCGCAATGAAACGATCAGGGAGGAACTCAGGATCGTGGCAATGAAGGAGATGCTCGAGGCCCGCCAATTAAAATGGTTTGGGCATGTTCTGAGGATGGATGACTGCAGGGACCCATTGAAGACGATGGACTACATCCCTGAAGGTAGAAGACCACGAGGACGCCCTAGAATGTCCTATCTGGAATATGTCGAGCGGTTGTGCAGGAAAAGAGGCAAACATATCCGCCAGGCGAGGAACCTAGCTAAGAATAGGAAAGAGTGGCAGTCCTGGTTAAACGCTCCCCTACGCTGAAAGGCACCATAAGGGTGATGCGAAAGAAGAAGAAGAAGAAGTCTCGGGGCCATTGCCAGTTTAGACGGGGGGTGGATTGTATGGATGTGTGGAACTGGATAATGACTGAGCCAGGGGATTGGGATGACAGGCAAGGTTTTGGTGAAAGTTTGAGAATTTAGTAGGGATGAGGTCGAGGACGAAAGGAATGTTGAAATCATTATGGAGGGTTTTGTTGGAGACATAATAAGGAGCGTTGACAATAGTTCTCAGGACTTTGGATTGAAATGATTGAATGCGTCTGATATTCGATTGTTTTTTTTGTGGTCCCCCACAGTTCCAGTCCATAGGTCTAGATAGGTTTGATGATCCTCTTGTATATTAGTAGTTTATTGTCTATTGAAAGATGGGAGGCCCTACATAGCAATCTGTATAGTTGGCTGAAACGTCTGTTAAGTTTTTGTCTTTTGAGTCTTGTATGAGGATTCCATATAATTCTATTGTCTAGGAGGAAGCCAAGGTATCGTACTGTGTCGGAGGTAGGATGGTTTCATTGAATTGGACAGAAGGACATGTTCCGCGGCGAAGTGTAAAAGTCAAGTGTTTGCATTTTTCCTCTTTGACTTTGATCCGCCATTGGTTACACCAAATGTCAATGAGTGAAAGGTTCCTTTGGAGGTTCGAGGAAGCTATTTCAGGATCTGGATTCAAAGAAATGTACAGTATTTGGTATGGAAGGACCAGTGATTATTATTAAAGTATCGGGTTTCTGAGTATGATTAGGTTGCTTTCCACATTGAGAAACCTTTAGTTTTTCATTGACAGGATAGCAGGATAGCATATATTTCAAGGGCGTTGGTTTAAAATTTCGTTTATGTACGTACATTCTCTTACGACTCTGATGGTCAAATTAAATATAAATTTAATGATAGGCTGGAGTGGGTTTACGATAAGCTCTATCTATAACGCGAACCTCTATAAAAATCATGTTGGGAGATGCTAACGCAAATGCGGGAAAGATATAATTTATAGAAAAGAATAGACAACTTTATTGTGGGACTAAGTCCCTTTAGAATAACAAATATGAACAGAAAAATAAAAATAATATATATCTGGCCAGAAGGCTTCATAATACAAATCAAAAAGTGCCAAAAAAAGTTAAAAAAATAAAATAAAATAACGAATTATTACAAGGTATGAACCAATTTAAGTGAATAAATAAATTAGTAAAAGAGTTAAATGCATGAGGTTGGATGCAATATATTTTTACGTAGTGTATATATTCTTAGGAGCGGAGTGGCTCAGTATAAGAGCACTTAGTTGCCATGCTAAAAATCCTGGTTCAAATCCCGCTGCTAGCAACACTTTTATTTACTCCGTTAGCAGCGGGAGATGGATCATATAGGATCTATGATGCTCCTGGAGCTCACCCAGCCTCTGTAAAATGGGTACCCAAAATAAGGGCAACATCTAGCGGTTGAGCGTGATCTAGGACAAATCATCTCCTTGCACAACCGTTGTCCATGAAACAGTACTGTCTCTACCATGCACTGAACTGCAGACCCTCCATGGATTATAATTGTATGGTTTTTTTTTTGCTATTATTATGTGGTTATTCTTTGCAAAAAACAAAAACGACTAAACAACAAAATCAATTATTCAATACTACTTCATTTAACCAAATGACTACCTGCTTTGAGAGCATCTTTTTGGGAAGTCAGGAGAGGTTGGAAAAGCAAGGGTTTAAATGAGAATAGCGATGAAGCATGCCGGACTATAGGAGGGATTGAGTTCTACACAACGGTGGAGCGGGCGAGAAAGGAACGCTCGAAAATTGGGTCCAGTGGGAATGAGTATAGAGATCGGAAAGACGAAAACTTGTTTCATGGCGCTAGACTGAGGATTTGAATTTGAGGAGACTGTAGAAATATGAAATGTGGTGAAGGTTAATGGATTGGTATAAGGATGCACCGAGGAAATATTTTCTACGGATAGGAGGGAAATGTCACTTTAACTCATCGTAAAGGTGGGACACGCGAGACTGCCTCGGGGTACCAAACGCATATCCTACAGAGCAGTTCATTATTTGCTTAAGTCTGTCCTCGAGCACATTTGAAAGGACCCCTTATACCATACTACAGTAGTCAATTTGAGTGAAGATGAGAGATGATATGAGGAGTTGCTGGTGGGTTGCGCTAGAAGATGTCGGGAACGATGGAATAACTTCAGGGAATTTATTGACCGTCGAGATATTGAGGCGATATGGGGTTTTCAGGAATGTTTTGGTTAAAAATAATGCTTATATTTTTGACAGCGGAGCTGAAAGTGATGGGGTGATCGTTTAGGATTAAAGTTAGGAGGTTGTGGATAGAAGTAAGAAGGGGATTGGAACCTATAAAAACGGCCTGAGTTTTCGTTCAATTCCAGTTTGTTCAGTTTTGGCCAGGCACTGATCCTATCTAGGTCTTCCTGAATACTGGCGAACGCAATTAATAACCCAGAAGGAGGAAAGAACATATATAGGATCAGTGGTGAACTGATTTCGGAAGATCAATGATGTAGCAGTTCGAAAGAAGAGGAGAGATGTTTGAGTCCTGTGTTACAAAAACAAAAACAGCACAACGAAAAACACTGAACCTCAACGAAGTAGGTGGAATTAGGAGAGAACGATATTGATGGGGTGGGTGTCTCTTAGTATATTATATTATAATATATTTTAAAAAAACCTGTACCATTAAAACCCATGAACGGGTCTGGGGTTCAGTAAATAGTAGAGATTGTTTTGTTTCAAGGACAACAGTTGTGCAGGGAGGTGATTTGTCCTAGATCACATATGTTTAAGCATATCGATATCGATTTGGTCAAAATGGTTTGGGAAAATTAAAAAAAAAATTTTTTAATATTGGAAATGATCTATACTTATTGCGATCCAAAAGAGGGAGGCGAAAACAGAATGTAGCACCTATCGTGGAAGCTCATTCCTATAAAATATTCTCCTTAATCCTGGATTAACAACACTGTTTTAGACGAAACCGTTCAAACATCTATCAGTTCTTTCCCTCCCCCCCCCCCAACACTAGAGAAAAAAAAGTAGAATAAATAGGGAATTTCATCAACATTATATCGATTTTTAAAATTATTAAAATTATATTTCTCAAATACAAACACTTTGTTTTTACCTAAACATTTATTGCAGGAATTTTCGATCAAGACTGTGGTAGGATTGGTTCGAAAGGAGATGGAAATAAAAGTTTATTCTCAAGAAACTCAGAAAATATATAAATTTTTATTTTAAAAACGACAAGCTACATTAACAATTATTTCCAGGAAAGTCGCGATATCTTAATCAATTTCATCGTCTTTATCACATATAATTGCATTTAGTACAGCTTTCACGTCTAAAGCATTATTCAAATTAAAAATATATTTCTCGACTATAATAATAGAAAATAGGATAGCACACTGAAATAAAATACAAGTTTGCAAGAAATAGAAAATTAAAACACTGATGCAATGATTAAAGGTCGCACTTATCTGAAAAATAAAGAATATTAATAGTAATAGGAGGTATAAAAAACTACTTGAATTTACGTATTCCTCATCAGATCCACAACACTTTAACCTAACTATTTATTGTAGTAATTTACGGCTAAGACTGTGGTAGGGTTGGGTGGTGAGAAGAGGGAATATTAAAACCGACAAGGATCAAAGAAAGTTAAATGAACATTTCCACTGCATATCTGGCAGATACGCTCGCCTATCGTAATGTTAAATAAATTAAGACCGGTCATTTAATTATATTATAATTAACATAATTCAATTATTTTTATAATTTTAAGTATACACATGATAGTTACGATCTATTATTACAATAATCATTATTAAAACGTATAATCACAATTTATAATGACAATAATAATGCTGAATATTGCTCAGATTTGGCCGTGTCTCGGCCCGCTGGTCTAAGGTCTCCCGCTCCGAGATCTTAGACCAGCGATTTTTGTCTCAGAGACGGACTCAGCAGCGAGGATTAGTATCAGCAGCGGCTCCGCAATCGCCTAGCTAGATCGGTCTAAGCATTGGTCTAGTAGTGTGGACGTTGCTTAAGGGTTAGACCGAGGCTTAGGTAGGAGGATTAGGCGTTAAGAGTGATCTGGCGGATTTTAGTTTGGGTAGTGGTCCGTGGGGACAGATTTTTGTAAGCAGAAATTGGTGGTATCGGCTTCGAGCTTTCGGATTCGCTAAGCCTTATTATTGTGTCGAGAAGTTTAAGTTCTTAGGGTTTGACTAGAAAATTCGAAAATCAAAAGGAAATAAAGTTGCGATTAAACACAGAAAATACTTGTCATTAGTTATGGTTGTCTCGAGGTTACTCGCGGCTTTTGTGTCGAAATTTAAAGAATTAAATTCAAAAACTGTTATCCTTCTAACTTTTCTATATATATTTGAAACGCGGCTGTTAACGTTGAAGGATGAAAAACGAGTTATGGTATTCGAATATTGCATAGAATATTCGGTACGAAAATGAGGAGTTCAATGGAGAATATAGTAGTATAAAATGAGCAATTGCAGAGCATGTTCCCAGTTAATATAATTTAAGTAATCTTAATACCAAGATTACAGTGGGCTTCTAATGTTTTGGGGGTCAGAAAATACATTACGTATTGAACATTACACCACAGGCTTCTTACATTCAGATTAATTTTAATTTGAATCACTTCCTCTCTTAATAAACGCTTGTGAAAAGAAATGACAGTACTCTGGGTCAAATTTGCCAATTTGAATAGATTTGAAGAGTAAAGTTGAGCGGTTGTGTGAGGCAGTCAGTTGGCTGAAGCAGCCTTGGAGGACTTTTATTCAATCAACATCAACGAACTGGATTTCCCTGCCTTCAGAATGTTTTTCCCACCACCTCTCTCTTGTCCGTTTAATTTGTTTTTTTTTCAATTTCCATTTCCCTGTTAGGATAAATGGTTTTTAATTTTTTTTTTTTTTTTTGACCCTGGAACTTAATCTCAGAAGGAAACCGAATTATTCAAAAATTAAATTCTTGAGAGGGTTATTTGTAAGATTACGAATGTGGTTTTCATCCAAATGGTGGGGTAACTACAATACAAATACACAAGGTGGGGTGTGGCTGTGTCATAGACACTGCCCTGCGTTGCACGTGAATACGGTTACATAACGGGTAATATTTTTTATATATCTTTTATCTATTCAGGAAAAAATCAAGAAACAAATGTCGTGTAACAATATAACTTTATTAATTATAGGTGTGTGATAAGAAAAGTACGATACAAATGTCATAGAAGATACATCGAGATTTCTGGTAAACGTTAAATCAATACAGGTATTACCTAAAGTTGTTGGAGACACTGACATTAAAGCCCCCGTTTATAATAATCGGTGTAATAAGAATTTTAGCGATGTTTTTGGAATATTTTAATATCGATCGTAACATAAAGAGTTCAATTTCTGCTAACGCTGTGTCTAGATGGCTGAACACACACCCGAGTATACATTTGTAGATGGCATTGGCCTTTACGGTTACTAGACAGATATCACCACCTTTTTCGTCTTTTATTTCCACATTAATATCCGAAATGCCATTTTTAACTCTGTTAGAATCAGTGAAGCTATTGATGTTGCGATATATGGCGACTCCACCGGCTTTGTGATTTGATGATGAAGATATCGCTACGTAGTTGTAATTTGTCTGCACTTAGCGCCATTGCAATATGATTTTAGTAGCTTCTCTGAGTTAAAAGTTATACTGCATGAAAATCTCGATACGCAGCAGAATGACCCCAAAATGGAGACACTTCCCCCTCCAACGCACGTGATGCGTCACAGTCCTCGCTAATGGTAATAAATTCTATGAAAATTAAGCTATCCTTAATTAGTCCAATCCAATCCAGTGGTCTAATTTGATTTTGGATGGAGATCATAGATGTGTAGCTGCAACATCAAATTTTATCTCCCGATTTTGTTATCATTCGTTTTCTGAATTGCCTCATACTATTGAAGCAATTTTAAAGACGTAGTCAAAAATATGTGATGTTTACTAAGGAAATATAAAGGTTAAAGCTACAATAATCATATCCAGTGGGAGCGAAAAGTATTTGCACATCCCGTTTTTTTTTTTTTTTATGTAGAATTGAAATATAAAAAACAATCCTTTGAGTTTACCAAATAAGAGTATAATTAAGATTTGTTAAATAATACTGTACATTCGATTGAAAACTTTGACCATTATAAAATAATATTTAAAAAAACATAAACGCCACCAGAAAAGGATTTGCAGACTCTGTTTCTTTTTACATAAATACAAAGGTTCGTTTGTTTACTTTTGGTTGTTTACTTACTAGAGTATAATTTTGTTAATTCCTCAGTATTATAAAATATTTCAATCGTGTAAGATATTTTAACTGTAAATAATGCCGAAAACAAGTGAACTGACCGCCGCCACTACTGAGAAAGTGATTTAACTTTAGCATAACCTTACGTAACTCGCCAAATATCAGATTTCTTGGGTATTCATTTTTCTAGAGTGAGGTATGTGATTGAGATATGAAGAACGAGGCTCAACTGCTCATAACCGGTGCAAAGATCATCGCAAGAAACTAAATAAATGAATGGAGTGATTTACATTTAATAGATGAATGGAGATAGGTCTAACAACTTCTGAGGCGTGTGTAAGTAAGAGGACGATAAGAAATGTTGTGAATTCTAAAGGTCCTTATTAGGTGAAGGCAGGGCCCCGAGAAAGAAAACCTAAAGTAGTGAGGCCAGTGGCAAAAGAAAACTTGACCTGTGATAAGACTCCTAGAGGAAGTAAGGTGGCCGAAAGAACCAGTCGCTACCTCTGCCTCATATTCACAATTTGAAATCTTGATTGAGTCGGTGAGGATGTGTAATAGCCCGCAGGTACCCCTGCCATACATGATAATAAGGAAAAGTTTATACCATACGCACATGTTCCACGAAGGAGATCTTCACTAACCCCCACGGCCATGTTTTGCAGAATTAGAAGAAAACTAATGCAGTTTGAATGTTTTATTAAATCATTATATTATTATTAGCGCATTATCCAAATAGTGGAAGGCGTTAAGCAAACTCAATCAAGCTTTTTTTGGGTTCTTCTTGTTCTTCCAATAGGCTTTCAATCTCTCTGAGAAGGCTTGTCTACGTTCCTCCGACCACTTCGGTCTGCACAGCTTTTGCTTTGGTTGCTCTGATGTAACTTTCCACTTGTTGACTTTGTTTCTGAAGGTGTCTCTTTCTAAAATGCCTGTTGCACATATGTTTGCGTTTTTGATATATAAATATATATAACTTATATATTTATGTATCAAACAAAATTAAAAAATAAATAAGGAAGAAAACTACTCGCACGAGATCTGGTTTAATACTGACTTCATTGCCATCTTGACCCTCTATTTATCTAGCTTGATATTAGCGACTATGCGATCATCAGTCTTGTTTTAACTTTATATATATATATATATATATATATATATATATATATATATATATATATATATAACTTAAGAGCTTTGGCACACAAAACATAAAAAAAAGAGGAATTTAGGAGAATAACAACACGCATGAAGTCTGGTTAAACACTGCTGTATTTAGATTCCAATCCTCTATACATAGTATTTACAATGTTTATATTCACCGTTTAGGAATAGTGTCTATAATGGTGTATGTCCTATGTTAACTTCCCCCTGCCAGTTTACGAAACTCAAAAAATAAAACAAAATAAGAATACAAAAGCAACAAAAAAAAAGAAAAAGGAATACAATATCATCAAATAAACAAAGCTATCACTTACAAAAACCAAAAGAAAAGACAATGTACACGAACTCACTTAGCACTTTAACCTTAAGGTCATTATCACTCCTCTTAACTGATCTAATAAACACCTAAAAAAAATAAATACAAACAACAGTACCAATACATAATTATAGCCTAGCTTCCCCAGAATATAAATATATATATATATATATATATATATATATATATATATATATATATATATATATATATACATATATATATAAAAGTTAAGAAAAGACAGATATCAATATACATAATAATCCCAAACAGGGACTATAAACATTGTAAATACTATAAAAGGAGGATTTAAGTTTCAATAAAGTCGTTGTTGAAACAGCCTTCATGAGTGTCGTTCTTTACCCAGATTATTCTTTTTTTTTTTACTCGCAAAGGAAGAGGCTTGATAAACAGTCTCATAAATAAGTCACTGTTTGAATTACACCTGCCAGGATACCAGTATTGAGGCTCCTACACAAAACTTGAAAAACGACTAATTAGATGAGATAGTGGAATAAACCAGCTTGATAAAGCTTGTAAAGAACACGATATTGCTAATAGCACAGATAAGGAAAAGCGAACAAGATTGCGGTTGAAAAGGCATGGAAACGAGTTAAAGCTTCGGATTCATCATTGGGAGAAACAAATACTACTATGCTAAGCTTGGTTAGTTAAAAATACTATGAAAACGAAAGGTAAAATTGGTGCCGGTATTAAGAAGAAGAAAAATAAAAAGATTAGTTTAAAAAAATTAGTTAAATCGCTAAAGGTTGCTGACGTATCATCGATCCTCGAAGCGTCAAAAATTGCATTAAAAAAGGCTAAAATGTATTTATGTGATAAGACAAAATCTTTGCCTCCCAGAGTTCTTCCTTTGCCAAAAGAGGGAGGATTTCTTCCATTTCTTGTGTCGTTAATGGCGGGTCTTTCTGCAGTTGGATCTTTAGCGGGAGGAGCCTCGATTGTGGCTAAAGCTATCAACGAGGCGAAATAAGCTTTTAAAAAATTAGATGAGAAAAAGAGGCATAATTTAGCGATGGGAAGTCAGAAAATCGAAAATGGACTTTATTTGAAACCAAATCGGAAATGCTATGGCCTGTTTATAACTCGACAAAAACACAAATCTGGAAAGATCTGATTACCGAATAAGTCATTGTCGGATTTAGAATTAAATTATTTGGCAATATTCAACATTTTCGAGGAGTGTTTATGATAGATAAACTTCTTAAATATCCAAACAAACACGAGTCTGCCATTGTAAATTTAGAGCCGAGCTCAGAACTTGGTTCACATTGGGCCAGTTACGTAATTTGCGGAATACTTTTATTCCTTTGGAAACTTAAAATCACCACCACGGTTGCTCGAGTACTTTAAGGGGCTAAAAATAAACTTACAATAGAGAGCGTTATCAGGAGTGGACATCTCTGCTTACAGTATTCAGTCGATGCTTCTCACAATGTTTGATCATTGTTAATCATGAGCTATATGGTAGCGCTTACGGGCAACTCTAACATACTTTCGGCAAACTTTTTACCACCGTTAGAATTGGGGTCAATATATACTGTTGGGTTGTTATCATTTGAGACATATAATACTATTCCGAATATAAAAAAGGGCTTAATGATATGTTTTATTTTGGTGATTTGTGGAGCCAAATACCTGAAGGATCGTACGATATCGATCCTATAGACTCCTGTTTACGCATAGAAATTTGTCATCTTGACCCTACCGCCGTATTGATAATTCGAGGAAATTCCAACACACTAAAAACGGAAATTAAAACAACTCATTCAGCATACTTTAACTATTCCAAGAAGCCTTACTGTATTGGTCCTCTTTTGGGTTTTACTCGATCCGATCATGTCATTCCTCCGAATCGCTCCTGTACTGAATCAAATGACACTGTTAAAATTCTCAGCGTAAACATTATTTCAATTCAATGTAACATCGTGAATGGAGAACCAGATCATAATATTAATCAATTCTTTCCGCTTGTAGACCCAGGATATAAAACAATAGAAATCACGAATCCGGTCATTTACTTTCCAACCAACGTGACGACTGTAGACAATATCATTGTTCGATTTGCGTTTACAGTAGATCACAACGGAGAGCTTATCGACTTTAGAGAAGAAACAGTTACATTGAGATTACATTTAAAAAAGAATGGGGATTGATTTTTGTTCTAGAGATAGTTGCATCGATTATTATAAAAGGAGATGTCAAACAACGGCTAAAACCAGTAAACCTAAATCAAAAAGAGCGTTAACAACTGCAAACGCTATATTTTTATAACAGTGTGGTTTTCGGTTAAACAAACAGTATCAATGACATACTAGAAGTTACGACGGTTTATAAAATTAGTTGATTCTCTTACACAATTTAAATATCATTCGCACCAGCCTTATACGAGAAATAGTTTTAACAAACCCGACAAGTTTAGAATTCCTATTCATCTACAAGATATTTATACCTTTCCTTCTCTAAGTTTTATTTATCTCGAAGGGAGGATCTTAAAAAGTGATGGCACTATCGGTGCCACTCCAAAGTTGACTAATAACGCATTCACGTTTTTGCCTGACGAAATTAGATAGGAACTAAATGGCATAGAAGTTGATCGAGTACGAAATCCGGGGATAACTACTACTCTTTAAGGCCATTCATCATTTTCGCCTAATCGAGTAATAGGATTAGAAAATGCGGGGTGGACAATGCCCGGTAAAACTCTTTCTTTGGATAAAAACGACGTTTTTAGCGCATGCCTACCACTTGATATTCTTTTTGGGATTTGCGAAGACTATCGTAAAATTTTAATTATTCTAAAACAAGATCTCGTTTTGATCAGATCAAGTACTGACCTAAACTACGTGCTAAGTGACGATGATGTACAAATAAAACTTGACAAATTGGTGTGGAGAATGCCACATGTTCGTGTTTCAAATTATGAACGTCTGAGGTTATTAAAACTAGTAGACAAAAACAAGGTCGTTTCTATTCCATTCAGATCATGGGATCTTTACGAATATCCCAATGTACCTGCGACGCAGCAGGAACATTGGTCGGTCAAAACTTCAACAAATTTAGAAAAACCGCGCCCTCTCATTTTCGCATTTCAAAGTGGTCGAACTAGAACCTTTAATAAAGACAGCAGTCTGTTCGATAGTTGCAAATTAAAAAAATGGAAACTTTATTTAGGTTGAGACAAAGCTCGTAGGTTCAGTTTTAGAATAGAATAGAATAATTTATTGATATTTACAACTGTAATTATATTACATCAAGTAAATCTGCTGTATGAACAAAGGAAATGAAAAAAAACACTTGTGGAGAAACTATCCATTGATAGCACTCCACGGTTCAGTTTTAAATTTCTTAAAAGGAAGCGTAGGTGTGGACTGTATGTGGTAAATGGAAAAGAGTTCGCAACTAGAGTGAAATAATAGGAAGAAATCTAAACTATTACAATAAAATCTACTCATCAAAGACGTAATTCCGGCTTCCTCGCCAATAAGACCTCCCTGGCCAAGCAAGTGGCCACTCGAACGGCCAAAAGAGGTTCGTAACGCTTGTGGTTCCGATAGTCTGGAATTCTTCCTGTCGAATCTACACTTTTTTGCAAGCGAACCGGGCATTACTTGTATAAAACATAAATAAAGTAATAAAGCGGAAAGTAAACTGTAGCTGTAAGTAAAAGTAGCTGGAGGCATAGGCGATGAACATGTGCAACTGCTTTGTATGGCTGCCCGCTGAAGAAGGGCTTATCAAAACCGAGCAACAGGTGAAGAAAGTACCCGTGTAGCGCGCTCTGGCTATGATTATGTATATCAATTAAAGTGTTAGTTATTACCAGAAACCGCCAGATGGGGTGTAGTGTGCTATTTCAACATGTATTTGACACTTCACCTAATTTTTTAAGTACTGTAATAATTTATTTACAAAGGAACGCCTAATGGTGTGAACATACCGTTCAAGCCGTCAGCAACATGCAAATACTAGCATGAGTTATACAATTTCTCTTTATCAACTTTAGTTACGGTTAGGATTCGATTGATAGAATAATTATAATTAACTAATATGTCGTTTAATATTTGTGCAATTGATACCTACTCATAATAACCTTTCGATTGATACTCAAAATAACCTTTTACCCTTTTAATTCCATGTAAAGAAAAACAAATAAATAAGAATCGACTGGGTTAAGTGGATTACTAAATTTTTAATCGCTACCTGATCCAAATATCGTTTCAATTTATGCACACTCACGTATATCAATAAATCGTTTGGAATTAAAAAAAAAAAAACCTATTGCTCACCTTTTTGTTTTT
Source organism: Arma custos (assembly GCA_037127475.1). Taxonomy (NCBI): domain Eukaryota; kingdom Metazoa; phylum Arthropoda; class Insecta; order Hemiptera; family Pentatomidae; genus Arma; species Arma custos. The sequence continues at coordinate 15,013,244 of CM073761.1, forward strand.
TGTTTTTTCATAACTAATCCATATTCTTAGCAATTATTGTTGGTCAATTATTATGCCTTTACTTGGTCTAAATACCTTTAAAAATATTTTAAATTCCTTTTTATCTGTCTAGTGCTCTTCTTTCAAGAGAAATTCTTTAAAGTGCCCAAAAATTCTCATTCTTTTATCTTTCAGATTTGAATCTATGCGTTATCAATCTTCACCTCTTTGTATTATATAACCAAGTTTTTTTTGCGGTATTTAGCAAAAATGGACCATGCCAATGTAAGAAAAACCTTTGCTTAGCGTTTAATGAAAACAAAAATATAGATGTATTGCTTGAAAGGTTTATCCTTAATCGTTCCGTTGATGTTGTTTATTTACATGGTAGAAGGTAGAAGAAATATACAATTAAATTTAAATAAATTACATAAATTTTAGTAATCCATTTGTTTTCATAAATATATTTAACTCATTATTATATCTATATAGTATCAACTATATTTATTAGCTCAAAAGTGTAACGCCAGAGTTTGATTTGATTCCCTTATTCAAGAAAATATTGATTTTTAGTAAAAAAGTTTTATAAAGGATTGTAAGGTTTATTTATTTAATTAGTTGTAATATATGCAATATCCCTCACAAATATATACATAGACGCGAAATATCTATTGATTTCCACTTGACTAAATCGGTACTGTTTATTACTGCATAATCCTTATTTATGCTCTATTTTAGGTTTGGCAAGAAGTTCAAACTGCACAATCATGTGTGAGGCTAACGTAGCATCGGCAATAAACGGATGCCAATTATTTCAAATAAACTATATAATTTTAAAAAATGGAATTTTTGTTATAGTTTAAGCACACTGAGAATTTAATTGAAGATTTTATTATATTCAAATAATAAACTATAAAACACTTTATCTTGTTTGATTTTCATGGCAGGAAGACTTTGGAACATTTTAATTACAAGATAAAATTAACGTCAAACAAGAAATTGAATATCAATGCAATAGGTCCTGTCAAATATCTACCCACCGGTCGAATATGACCCATATTTATGTATGTAACCGCTAACCGCAAAATATAGCAAGCCGATGTAAATCAAACGCAAATTGCATTGTCTGCCTGTAGTTAAGGCTACATGAAAGTAAACTAAACACAAAAGAATTCATTAGTACTGAAATATGGCCACTTTTCATAAAAATATTACAAAAAGTAGTTAGAAAATTGCTAAGAGAAAAACTTGTTTAACTTGCGTATGTGTATAAGCCATGGCCATTTCATACCCGTGGAAGCAAGTTGACAAAAAATATTTTTAACAAGTATGAAATTATTAGCTGAAATCGTTATTTTGTGAATAAAATCGGAGAGATAAAAATAAATAAAATAATAAAAAGAAAAGACTTTGTGAGTACATTATTTATTGTTAAATGTTAATATCGTTGTGACCCTGATTCTTGAAGTGAGATAAGCATTTTAAAGATTATTATTTTAAAGTTTGCATTAAATTTTAGGAAGATATTAATCTTAAAAAATATGGATTATTATAATATGTGTTTTTATTTCCAACATTTTTACTCAATGAAATATTTCATCATTTTCTCAGTGATTGAAATCATGAGGGCAGGTCTCCACACCTGAGCAATTATTAAATAAATTGAAACAGCAAGCTAATGTCCAAAAAAAAAAAAAGAAATCATTATTCCCTTTATATCCGCATTCGCTGGTACTACTTATTTTAACACTTGAGTTTGTTATTAGAAAAATAAACTCAAAAAGGTTTGAATATTGCTATGTATTGATGCAGGCGGCACCATGAAAGGGATGCTGAGGGGGGAAAATGTGTCATGTCGGGACACATGAAAGGGAATATGTTTGGGACAATGAACAGACCCTTGGTCCCCTTATGGTTTTATGGTCCAAGATAGTGGAGAAGGAAGGAGAGGGGGAGAGAAGAAAACTCTTGAAATAGGAGGCTGAAGAAGAAACTCGAGAGAGAGACGCACGGCAGGAAGGTACTAGGGAGACGAAGATGGAACAGGAAGGAGGTACTCTGGAGATGTACAGCAAGGAGGAGAGATCTGGCAGAAGATAGAGAATCTCAGAGGCAGCACGGCGAAGAGCGACCAGCAACCCAATCTACCCCTGTCCACAGATAAGTTTAGTTTAGTTCCTGTAATGTATTTTATGACAATCCTATTTATATATATTATTAAAATCTGAATCATTAACCTTGTTGAAATTAAATGAATAAACGATCCTTATTGTAATTCTTTTGATGCTTACATACCAGATACACTATTTAGTTATAAATAATATATTGAAGGTAGAATAGATAAGTAAATTGGTAAACAGAAGAATAGACCTTTGGAAAAGAACCCAATTAAGATTAAGGAATATAAATAATAATTTGAGTACTCATGATAAATGAGACTCTGGCATCCCAAATATCAATATATATATATATATTCAAGATATATTATATTTAAGAGTAGAAACATAGCATTATAAATGGCATCCAGCTTGTGGGGAACTTACTATCCAATTTACTAATTTGAATTTATGTTTATTAGTATGTTTATTAACTTTATGTTCTCAATAGTTTTACAATCAAATTGGTTTAATGATTCAGATTAATAGATTGAATTTTTTGTTTCTTAACTTTTTCTAGTGACATAATTATAGTTGATTATTCTTATTATTTTATTTCCACGTGGGGTGATTCGAACTTTTAAATTCAAAATGGAGTCTACTTTATTGAATTTGTTAAAAAAAATGAGGGAAGACAATAAGAAAGAGTTCAAGGAATTCAGGGAAAACATCGAAAAAAAGATGGATAATGTGGTGAAAGAAATGGATGCAAGAACAAACAAAAGGGTAGAGGGTATAGATAAGAACACGGACAGGGTAGAAGGAATAAAGAAGAAGGAAATAAACCAAGAAGAGGTAGTAATCAATAAAGAAAATTGCTCTTTTGAGGGACCTATTAGTAATTATGACGATCCAAGGGACTTTAAGATTAATTTAATGAAGGGTAACCTTGCTGATGCTGAAGTACCTCCATCTAGCAGACTAATAGATTCTCTTCAAAAAAGGAACTCTATTGGAAAGGTGAATAATGAAGGGTTCGAACTCCTGCCTCATCCACCATGTAGTCCAGACCTCGCATCATCGGATTACTATTTGTTTCGATCTATGGCCCATTTTCTTCAAGGGAAAAAATTTGATGACGGAAAAGTTGGAATTGCGGTCCAAGAGACAGATTTCGCAAGGAATGATATCAGCGTGGGATCCAACAATTGGCTAGCAGATGTCTAATGACGGTAGATAACAATGGACTATTCTTTGAGTATTAATTGTATTTTATATCAAAGAAATAATAATACAAATATTTGGTTGAAAAACGGTAATTTTTATACACCCTATTATAAAGTAAATCAGTTTTTTAATAGTTTAACAATTCCTGCTAATAATATCCTAACATAGACAACTTAAAAACATAAAAAACTAATTAAACTATTCCTTAGCCCCTATAAAATTATATCCATTATTGTGGAATCTCTTATTTTAAGTTGCTAATCAAAATAAAACCAAGCTAGTCATAGTAGAGAGGTAATAATTTTAGGGCAAACATGCCTTGGTTTCTAATTGGCATCTTAGAATAAAACTTCCTTAATATGTGCAAACAAGTAAAGTTTGAAAAACGGTCATCTTTTTTATCCACCCTATTAGCTATTGATAATATGGGCATCAATCCTTCTGGTTCAATATGCCTGAGGACGAAGGATATAAAATACTCATGACGCCGAAGAAACAATCACCAGTAATATAATGCTTGAGAAGACAAAAGGAAAGCGTGTGTAATATTTTTATTGACGGGTCCTCAGGAATATCTTCCTACACTCGGATAATATAATTGAAGTGATATCGTTGCAAAGGTTGAATTTAATATAAAAGTCAGAAATGAGGCGATGGTATGAAGAAATAGAACTGAATTCTATAGAGGTGTCAAGCATGATAAAAGTTTTCAAAGGAATAAAAGTATATGAGCAAAGCGAAACAATACTACATATGGAGCACAGACTTAACAAGTTTCAGAACATGAACACACAAGAGCATAGTCTTGTTTTAGGTTTTTGTTTGTCAATGCTGTAGGCTTAGAGTTATTTTTTAAATGAAAAGTATTTAATTTTAATACTCAAATTTTATATCAATGTTACGATATTTGAGAAAAAAATATCAAATTGATTTACGTTAAAAATATATTGGTATTTTTTCAACATGCCTACAATTACATTGGATTATTTGGGAAATAATAAGGTGTATAAAAAAATGACCGTTTTATCAAATTCCTGAGTTCAAAAGTCTGTAAATATTTTAATACTATTTATTATTTACTAACACTTAGTAATCCCTTTAGAGCATTCTCTAAGCTTGTTTACTAACACTTGATTCTTCAAAAAAAAGCCTCAGTTTAGTTCAGTTATGTATTTCAAAGAAGAAACATTACGAAATTCTCGTAATTTGAAGACATCACTGGAAAAAAAAATTCACAGCCGTCGAAGCAACTCGTGAAATTATTAAATATGAAGGGGAAGGTGTCCTTGACCAGCGCACTGCGCGGCATTGGTTTGAAAAATTTAGCAGTGGAGTTACGACGTTGAAAAGGAAGAAGGGCTCCGGGCGACCATTAATGGATATTGATGAAGTTCTGAAGGAAGCTGTTGAGTCAAATCCGTCCACAAGTACTCGCGAACTAGTCAGGGTGTGTGGTGTGTCGAAAGATATTGTTCGTCACCATCCGTAGTTGGTCATTTTTTTTTTATACACCTATTAACTGCTGCTGAACATTATTTTCATTTTTCGCAAGCTCTATTTGAGTAAATAATTTTATTATTTAATATTTTCGTATAATTTTATTATTATATATTTTATATTAATATCGTGTTATGAAAAATAAAAATATTCAAAGACAGGAATTGGTAGATTTAGAAGATACATACATTGTAAGCTCTTAGCAGATAGAAGTATTCATTTTGACGAAATAGAATGTGACGAGTGGAAAACTGCTAATATAGGGGTTGCCGTTATGAAGAAAATACCCCCCCCCCCTCCCCCCGAATACTCCCGGAAAAGGAAATTGAATGACGCCAACTCTCTCCCCCGGAAAAATAGCTTATTCCCTTTTCTCCTTTATCAAGTCCACTGAGTCTTATATTAAATAATTGTTTCAATATTTGTCCTATATACTTAAATATAGCCTTTTTGTATTATCTATTCTTTCTAAATCTCTATATTAAAACGAAAAAACCTGTACCTCTACAGCTTACAAAGGTTATTGGGTTCAGACTAGAATTCGGATTTAGAGATGGAGATATCGAATCCGGGGCAATTCGATATTATTTCTTCTATCCTTAAAACACTTTGTAACGGACTGCGATAATTTCAGATTAGATTTAGGAGTAGATATATAGTTATACATATTTTATTTAATAGGAAAGTATTGTAAGACAACTCATGCCAGTATTTGTGCCCCTGTCAGCAATTCATACCGTCGATTCCAGTTCGTGAAAGGAAATGACGTAAGCAATTCCTTCCTGGGAATATCCGATCAAGTCAATTCTTAATTATTATAATTATTATATTATTATTAATTAGCGGTTTTGAGGGAATGATTGCTGATGGGGAATGTGGACTTTGTAATTATTAGTGTATAGAATTATTGTTATAGATAAGGGGCTTGATAAGTGTTATATATAATGGAACTTGGGTTATTATTATTTTAGTGGATTTTGATTATTGATGGAGAATCAGGTGTATGAGTCTCGTTCATATGTTCTTATTAAGTATTATTATTGAGGGTGACTCTTATGTGAAATTAGAGTTTTATTTTCATAATGATATATGTAACTTTTATTTAAATATATTAGCGTTGTATTGTGATAGATAAATGTGTGGAGTTTATTTATTCACCCAGTTTCCCCCCTCCCTCACCCCTCCCGGCTCTTCCTAGGTCGCCCCAGGTAACAACTTCATTTAAAATATTTTTGATTTTCGAATGAGCTTACTAGAGAATGAATCTTCGAGGTTGCCATATGCTAGATCGAAGAAGACATCTCACTACATTTCAGCTATTTGATTCTCGTAGAAAAATTGAAATACAAGGGATTAGGAAATCAGCTTGAAAGTGTTCGGTGAATAAAAATAGACAAACTTAGAGAAATGTGCTACCAAATATCGGATTTCAGTTTATTTCTTTTATAGTTTATTTCAATCCCAAAAAAATCAAATATATCAATTCGATGGTTAGTTTATAGTTTTTAACGATAACTATTAAAACATTTTTATGAGAAAGGTAAATTTAGATCATTTAGATTTTTGTCCTACCCCTGTGGGTATGGAATAGAATTTACCCACGGAATCTCCGCCTGTCGTAAAAGGCGACTAAAGGGGCCTGTTGTCCCGAGGTTACGGGGCCTCTCGCGTTGGGCCAATCACCCACGCGAGAGTAAATCTGATTCAAAGAAATCAAATTGGCCTCGGAAATGGACTGTCTCAACGGCAACGACATGGAACGGAAAAGGACTTGAGAATTGCAACGTGGAACATCGGGACTCCGACTGGGAAAGAAGCCGAGCTTGTCTTGGAAATGAAGAAGTTCAGATTGCACATACTCCGAATAGCGGAGGTTAAGAAAAAATGAAACGGAGAGATGAGGCTGGATAATGATTATATACTTTTGTACTCTGGAGTGCCTAAGGGGTAATTCGCTAAAGAGGGCGTTGGAATCGTTATGTCTCCTGCAGCATATTGTAAACTAGAAGACTGGGAACCAATATCCTCTAGAATAATAGTGGCTGACCTAACCTAAGTATAGGAAAAGTAACGCACATCCAAGTCTATGCACCAACAGAGAATTATTCAGTCTTGGACAGGGAATTATTCTACTCAGAGCTACAAAGAACCGTAGACAGGTGCAGGGCCAAGCAAAGGTCCATAATCTTGAGTGGGGACCTCAATGGTCGAATTGGATGGAACTATAGAACAGGACATGGATCTATGGGAAGATACGGTGGAGAGAACACCAAGAACGAGAATACTTTATCATGAGATTTTGTTTCCTTTGCCAGAAGACAGCCCTGACATTGACTCCAGTGACGAAGAAGATGCATTTGTTGCCGGTGTTGGAAGAATGGACGTCTGCACTACTTCTCAAGAAGACTTGTAGCTTGATGCACCACCTGAATGCAAAAAGAAGCGTGGCGTGAAAGAAATTCTATCCGAGAAGCTGTATGCTGTATAGCTGTATAGTATGCGTTGTTAGATTTGTGCCAAATATCAGACAGGAATGCTACTCGGATATTAACAGCTACCATTGAAGGTTTTGGACAGAATCCCGAAGACTTCAAAGTTTCAAGAGCTGCCATCCAAATGAAACGAAAAGTTTTGTGAGAATTGGCACTGATATTTTTAGGAGCACTGGATGGAGAAGTTGTTGGACTCAGATCTCCAGGGCCTATTCACCATGCAAGATGGATGGCGAAGGCTATCTATTGTTTAAAAATATACATGTTTTGGGGGAAGTTCAAGTGGTATTGAAGCCATCTTTATCTTCCTTGTGAAAATTTATTGCAAATGCTTGTTCAACGCACACAATGCTCCCAAACAAGATCTTGAACTGATACAAAGTTTGATCCAGTACAAGTCAATCGATGATGAGATCTCAAACAAAGGACTGACCAAATTCCAAAATCACTTGTGGTATTTAAGACCAGAGTTAGTGTTCTTTAGTGTTCTTTGATGAAACGAGCGACGTGCTCTCCTTCGCAATTCGAGTATTTTGGTTCGCCTAGTCGTGGACATTTAGAAATGTTACGTGAGCCGCTGCATCTAACACATTTTACGGCATGGTTGTTGTAGTTTTTTGTGTGCCCAAATTGCTGACATTTATAGCATTGGGGTTGTAGGATATCCTTTCTTGGGATGTATTTCAAAACCGTGAATATACATCTATTGACGTGGCGTACTTTGTCTTGTAAATCTTTTATAGTGATACCTTGTGGAACAGTTATCACTATAGTTTATAATTCCATTTTCTTTCCGTCCGGTGCAGTCTTTTGCTACATCTTAATACGTTCAAATGCCTTCCTGTCATCAGATATGGGAATAGAAAGATCACGATTTTATATCTCAAATTTTTTTGAGAGTTTTGTTGGGTTTTTGGGTGCAAAACTATGGTACCCTATTCTGCGAGTTTTTAGATGTCTTTCTAATGTGGGTCGGTCGGTCTCTAATTGGAGGTAAATATGGATCTCAGTCCTCGTCTGTTTGATAAAATATTGATTAATATTAATTTTGTTCATGAAATCACTCACCTCATTTCACCTGAAGTTTCTCGGTTTAGAATTTATATATATATATATATATATATATATATATATATATATATATATATATATATATATATATATAATTTATATTCTCATTATAACTGGAGGAATCTTCTTCGGTGGGGCAGCCACAAGATCCTCAGTTAGTAAATTAGCTAGAGCGGTAAAGCTGTTCGATGTCACTACCGGTGGCGCTTCTTCTGCTTTCCTTGTCTTCCTCTTGGCCGATTTCTTCCCTGTCTTTACTTTTTTTAAGGCAGCCTCATCTTCTGTGTCCGGTAGAGGTGTATGTAAGCCCAGCATGATCAATGCCTGTCCACTTCCTAATACACCAATCTCCTGTCCTAGTAGCACTAAATACTACATACTACACACTGTACGCAATTAAATAGTCACTGCACAGCCTTTCTAGATAGCTAGTCAATTTCCTGCACTTATCAGAGCAACGCTGCCCGGTCGTCTGTTGAGGTTGTATCCAAGTGATATGAATGGACCCCAACAGCTTAAGGCGGCATCTAAATAAGAGTAGTAGTAGTGTTTGGATAGGTGTCTTTAAAAAGGCTCTTATATAAGAAATTATCGCATTTCAACACTTCGAGAAGAAAGCAATAGAATACACTGTTACCATAGATACCACACGTATCTCTTCCCGATTAGTCCGGGATTTTAACTTTTAATTTCTATCTATTATGTAAAACAAATAATACAATATTATCGAGGAAGGAACGTAACGCACCACTTTTAGCTAAATTCTATTTTACTACTCATAAAATTTTCATATCGCGGGCTAAATATGAAAATCGTTTCTTAATGAGTAAATTCCAAAAACGAAGGTATTTTTGAAATAATTGGGTTGAATTCAGGTATTTTGCCTTTGAACAGGGAATGAAGCTGGGAGAGAGCTCAAGTACATGGCTATTCGTAGGTTTCAGTTACAAAATACAAAAAATCTGCAAAAGGGGAAAGGCCAGAAGTATAGCGGGAGTATTGAATATGAGGCATTTACAAGTCCAAGCTTTATTGTACGCAGGTGATATAGTCTGACTTTCAGCTACAGCAAACTATGACTGAATGGGAAGAGGAGTTAGGAAGAAAAGTCTTCTCTATCAATACTAATAAAAGTAAAACACTACATCTGGGAAGGGAAGCTCAGGCAATCGATATATTATAGAACGGCCAGTCATTTGAACAAACTGATGGCTATACATACCTTGGTGTTTTATTAAACAGATATCTGAGAATCGATGATGAGATCAACAACAGGATCCGGAAAGCCAATAATATCTATAGCCAAATCCCCCATTCCATCGTGGGTATGATAGAAGTTGGAAGGAACGTTGAATTAGGGCTATATAAATCAGTCTATTTAAAGCCTCACAACTTTGCCCTATCGTAATGAAAACTGGTCAACTCTAGACAAATATAAAAATAGAATAACAACAGCTGAAATGAGGTATTTCTTAAGAGTAGCAGGAAAACCAAAATGAGATCTGCACATGAAATAATGAATGGGAGAATATATAGAACCAATAAGGGCTTTTATGAAGCTTCCGAAGTAGCAGACCAATAGGTTACCAGCTTAAGGGAAGACTTCGGCTGCCTTAAGAAGACTACATATTCAGGCTAGGACGGGATGCATGGATTGCGATAGCTGGATGAACTTCCATATGGACAGGAATAGAGAGAACGGAAAGAAGAAGAATGTCATATTATAATTTATACTTTGTATATCAATATGATAATATGTAATATAATTCATTAAGAAAGAACATCTAGGAAGACTTTGAGTTCGAAAAAAACAAAAAACAAAAACTTGGTGTCAGTATTTTTGTGTTACTTACAACATATAGTGTGTAATCAGCCATCTTTTTACACTTTTAAGCATTGTGGACTGTGGACTGTTATTCATGGCTCATAATTTATTATATTAAAAACGTTTTTGATTCGATATATATCGTTGTGTTCGATATACATCGATGCTCTGCCTAGTCGTCTAGTTATTAACACCCCTTAAAGGGTTTCTATATCGGGGTCATGCTTTGTTTTTGTCTTCTACAAAAATTAGGAGACGGAATATTCCACCCTAGCTACATTTAGCTACATCCCATCTTCAAAAATTCGGTGAGTTAATCTAGTATTTATGCTTTTGTTTTCAAAGGCTCTAAATTTTACCATTTTTATTTATAAATTCTTAATACAAAAAACTATGATCTAAAAAAAAAAACAACATTTAAAAAAAGTTAAAAACGTCAATATAAATGATAAAAACCTTCCTGATATAACTTGGGTTGTGAATGTCAAGTGTTTCTGTACTAATTGAATCCTGTTATTAGTTGAGGGTGCCGCACAAGTGTTGTCTAGCGCACTTCGAGGTAAATAATTGCTTAGTATTCAGGTGTAAAAATCGTATTAACTGAAATGAATTCCGATGAATGAATCCCGGTCCTGGACAAATCTTTTCTCTTTAAAATAAAAACATTTAAAGATTACTATTTTTATTTGAAATGTTTTCATTCGACATCGACGGATCGGGTGAAGTTATGCCTAGAGAATTATTAAATTATCAATTTATACTTGACAAACTTTAATGGCGAATATATGCAAGTATTTTTTTATTTATTTTTATGGCACATTTGAATTCATTGAACTCAGGAACAAATAAAAGTCTTGAATTAATATATGATATATGAGTACATCAGTTACATTAGATAGATCTTCTGACAAATTTAAATATTGTGAAAGATTATTATAAATTGTTTCTGAAAAGAATTATAAATCGAATTATTATTCAGATGGGTTATAATACTAATGTGTTGTGGTATGGTTGTGTGCATAAAGGTGTATGAATATATATATATATATATATATATATATATAGGTGTGTTTACTATAGAGAGTAGGCTATGAACTATGAGGTAGGTTAAGTCTCAAGAGGAAAATATCTTTGCCAGTTAGGAGAGGGAAGGCAGGGAAGGATAACTAGTTGTTGTTTCTCCTTCCCCTTTAGTCTTCCATTATGCTTAGTTCCAATGAAGCTCCAGCATCGGCATACTCAGATAACAATTTATTCTGTACTTAAAAATATAAAATTAAAAAAAAAGGCATTTCTGTATTTTTTGGTGAGTAATTTAAAGTTTTAATTTGTTCATAATAACATCTGGCTCTATTCTGTTATAAATCTTTCACATTGTTTCTCTCAAACAATGTTAGAAATATTTAGGAGGAAAAAGGGGAAACCATTGTGATCTAAAAGCCGCAACGAAGAAGGGCTTAGTTGAACGTCGCGTCAGAAAGGACCGTGTGATAGTATAGAGCTGCTCGGGAAACTCGTCCTGCAGTGTCTTACATAGAAGACTATGGGACACTGAGTCGAATGCCTCCGTGCAGTCTATAGATATCATAGCGGTTGCCATGTTCTTAGCGGTGTTCTCGCTGACTTCCGCGAGTAGCTTCGCCAGATGGTGGTCCGAGCACAGTCCGGCTTGGAAGCCGGTCTGTTCCGGTGGGATTAGTGCTACTTCCGAGCAGTAGGTTTTGATATAATTAAGAATAATTTTCCCCAAAACTTTGCCCATGTTAGGAAGCAGGCTAATAGGTCAGTAGTCGGCTGGCTGATTGCGGGTTCTCGCAGGCTTCACAAGCGGGCAGAGGATAGCTCTTTTCCATGTCTCAGGGAAGTATCTCAGCCTGAGACAGGAGTTGTAGAGGTTTGTCAGATGAGCTAAGCCTCTCCTCGATAGATGTTTCAACAATACAGTCTGTATCTTGTCGGAGTCTGGGGCTCTACTACCTCGCGAGCGACGGAGTATCACCTTCAGCTGCTTCGGAGATACAAACATATAATTGTTGTCGATCTCTTCAGTCGGTAATTCGTAGGTGTCTACCGTCCGTTTTGCTATTACGTCACCGTAGTGATCTGCGAACTTAACAGTCTGCTCCTGGTCTGTTTGTATCTCCTCTCCATCCTGGATCCTTGTGTAGTTCCTCTTTCTGGCGCTCGTCCTAAATAGCTTCCAGAACTTTCTATGGTCACCATGTGTGGACCGATGCTTTTCATGCCACTGAGCAGTCCGCATTGTGTCATGAGGTTTCGAATCTGAGTGGAAATTACCACCGATTTTACCTCCCGGTGCTTCCCCTCCTAGCAGGTAAAGCACGGGTCGATGGTCCGTCGTTATTAAATCAAACGTGACGCAATCGATGAATCGGTGCGGCTGCCGTGTGAGTAGGAGATCGACCGTACACCTAAAAGAGGGGTTTACCTTATGCCTAAATGTATAGGTGTTAGGGTGAACCACTGAAAATGTTATTATCAACTTCGGTATTTATAGCTTTCCGGATCCGGTTGCGCAGCCTATTCTTCCAGTGATCTGATTGTCTGTATTCTGATTGGCTGGGTTCCGACCGTCTCTATTTGGGTGGGCCTCGACTGGCTGATTTCTGATTGGTTTGTCATTTCTTTCAGGTTTTTTAGTTTCTACTTGGCCACTGGTATGTTTGGGAGCCATAATTTACTTAATTTATAACCATTTTCTCTGTTGGAATGGTCATGGTGCTTTACTATTTCGATTGCTTCTGATATATTTCTTTCTGTCGTGTTTTTACCACTATTTTATAATTTTGTCAAACTCGATGGTTTGACGTGAATCGTAAAGAAAATGCATATAAAGTTATCAGCATTGGCAGAACATTTTGTGATAACCAACCATACTATCGAGTTTGAGAAAATTAGAGCGGTCAAAAAGTGATATATACCATATAAATAAACAAACATTAGCTAAATATTAATTGGGATTTCACTCATTATCCACCACCACCCAACAACTATATTGTGAGACTGAATATATTTTAATATATCTAGAGCCGTTTTAGCAAAAATCATTTCTTCCGCCAAGCTATCTTATCGCTTTCTTTTTTTCTATACTGTACAATAAAAAAGGACTATTAATGTTTCACTTCGATAGCCTAGCCATAAAACAGATATATATAATCTATATCGATATAAATCTAATATATATATATATATATATATATATATATATATATATATAATATTTAAGTCAAATTAAAACTTATCTTTAATGTTTTTATTTTATTTATATATTTTATTACACATGCAGATTATTAACACCTAACCCATCTTCATAAATCAATCTGCTCTAAAATTACAACTCATTTAAAAATATTAATATGCAATAAGACACATACTATTATAAATTTCTTTAACATTATTGACTAAAAAATTATTTGAAATCGATTAATGGATTTGATTTAATGGACAAATGTTTTGATAAATGTCAATCAAAATAAGTCCAAACTTAAGGTTTTAATGTTTAATAATAATTATTAAATGTTTTGTGTGTTGTTTTTTTCATGTCTTTTGTCCATACATCAGATTTACTTGATGTAATATAATTACAGTTGTAAATATCAATAAATTATTCTATTCCAAAAAAAAAATGTTTTGTAGTAGTTTTTTGAGAATATTATTTCCTGAAGATGAACTGTCCAACTTTCCAAGAAACATTAACTATGTTTATACTGATAATTATATAAAAAACAAAGTTTTAATTATTTAAGAAATAAATCTTTCAAAATATATGAAACAAAGTTTTAATGATTCGTTTATCTGATCTAATATTTATACTCTAGGCGAGTCTAAGAATATGTTAAAATGAATTTTTGATGTACATATGATCAATAATACCAGATAAATTTTATTTAGTGAGCTTTATTCTGTTGCAGACTGTCTCTGTGACCGTGTCAGTCCTCACTCTCACCTTCATTTCCGTGGACCGTTGGTACGCCATCTGCTTTCCACTTAAGTTTATTTCAACGACCTTTAGAGCTGTGAGTGCAATAATTGTCATATGGGTGATCGCATTGGTCCTGGGTAAGCTTGCATCTCAATTAATGTCGAAAAAAACTCATTTTAGTTGCAATAAATATGTGGATTCATTAACTCTATTTTAATATATACTTCTCAATTCAGTCAATACTTTTAACTCTTTTTCGCGACGTTTCGAGACTATGTTGGTCTCAAAATCATGCCTAACAGTGAAAAAATCAGGTACATACAAATTGACGACGGATAAATATTAATACATTAATCAGCCAAATATACCTTTTCCATGCTTGCATATATATATATATATATATATATATATATATATATATATATATATATATATATATACATATGTGTGTGTGTGTGTGTAAAGTTTGTAAAAAGTTATGATCAATGACATGGCTACTGTTTGATTGTTCAATAAGAATGTTCTATTCCATCGGAGGACGCTATAAGGTTCAAGAACTGCCACACGCTCTGAGCGCAAAATGTACCCCCTGAGGAGAAGCGCGGTAGGTTCAAGAAAACAGTGGATACGCGCCCTTCCTTTTGAAGCTAATTGTTTCTTGCTGTATTATTGTGAGTTAATCAAATTTATAAGTGTGTTTTGTTCTTCCAAAATGTGTAGTGAGAGCTGCTTGTTCCCGTTTATTAGCTATTACTATATTAATATCTATTCGTCATCAAATTGTATTTGTGTCAATTTTATATTTAGACTAATGTGTTATTTAATGCAATTCACTAACATTTTTCACTGAGGGAATGATTATGAGTCTCAGGCCAACATAGTCTCGAAACGTCGCCAAAAGGAAGTTTAAAAAGAATTGACTGAATCTCCAAACCATAAGAAAAAAGTATTTATAGCAGTCAAGAAAAGTATATGCCTTATATACATACATATATATATATATATATATATATATATATATATATATATATATATAAGGCATATATATATATCTGTGTTTATACATAAAATCCCTTCGTGTGTACGTCACACTGAATTCCTCCTAAACGGTTGTGCCTTTTTTTATGAAACTTTTTGGGAAAATTAAAGCAGGTTCGAGGAAGGTTTAGATTCCCAGTTCAATCCGATAGGTAATGTATTTAAATATTTATATTAATTAATGGAAGGTAGGGCGATTATTCAACCACTAGCAATAGAAATAGCATATATAGAGCCATCTTTATTTCAAAGCGTACCATTGCTGCAAAATCTTTTGTTCCTTTTGTTTTACTTATATTGGTGTATTAATTGCTGTTTTAGTTCCTGTTATGTGTAATTATATAGATTCATTGATATATGATGACATGAAAAACATTTATTGGTCATTGATAAACAAAATAAGAGAATAAAATAATGTACATTAAGGAAGCCTTATTCTAAAATGCCAAATAGCTTGGTTTGATTTTGATAAGCTACTTATTCCAAATGATTATGCATATATGTATATGTGTATATGTATAGGGGAACTGACCAGTGTTATTAGTTATTTCTGTTTTAGTTTAATGTTAGCAGGAATTATTTAACCGTTATACAACATATTTAGTTAAATTATAGCATTCTTATCGAGCCAAACGTTTCATTTTAATACATCGGATTGTCTTGTATTTTTCTATATCTGTATCAACAGATAAAATTCAGTTTAAGAAACATTACCTGTAGGTTTCAATTGTGGATCTAAACTATTATAAATAAATAAAATATTTTTAAAAAATAATAATTTGGTTTCCCTGGCTAAACGTATTTTTCTATCACCTGTAATCTATAGAGAATCGGTTATAAAATTGATTTTCTTTTAATTTAAAATAATTATAAATATAAACATTTAGTGTCTCCTACATACAGTATTGTTTAGTCTTAACGATAGCATAAGATCAATTATGCAGATAGGGGTGGGGAGAAGGTTAACTTGCTAGGAGTATATGCTCCAGAAAACTCCACTCCCTCTCCCTATCTACTCCCGCTCACTCCTTTTTACATAAAAATATTAACCAATGGAGAATAAAAGCATTAATTTACGTTTTTAATTTAGCAGTGTTTGTTGCACCACTTTTGTACTTCACTGTGCTTAATAATAGAGGAGATTCCATTGAATTATGAGGAAGAATGAATTATAAAGAAAACAAGTTTCATATCTCGATTTTTAATTCTCTGGAACTTGATATATTCGTTTTTTCCCCCGTTCGATTTGCTTGGTAAACAAAATCGATGGACTGAAGTATTTTCTTTTACAAATTATGGCGATTAAAATGTTTTATCTATTATAAAACTTGCTCCCTCATCCGTTGTTCCAGGATTGTAGTTGTTCGCCTCTCAGCATTAGGGGTAAGAACAATACACGCACTACGGATTTATCGCCGGTGCTATTCCACCTCACTCTATTTTTCTAGTGCCTATTAGAATTAGAATAGAAAAATAACTTTATTCTGGGACCAGATCCCTTAAGAATAACAGATGTGTACAAAATTTAATAAAAATATACCTGGCCAAAGGACTACATTATTAGAATGATGCAATATTTGCATAATGAAATGAAAATACATATATAATAAAAAGTATGTACTGATAGAGAATATAAAAAAATAAAAGAAAAATAGCATACAAATTTACAATAAAAAAGTAATAAGCTAATTGAAAAATACATTAGAACATCTAACAATATAAAAAATAATATCATTACGAGTCAGGAATATTTACGGTAATTCATTAATCAATTATGTTGAATATAGCTAATAATTTTTAAACCGCAGTGAGCAGTTCATAGTTCGCCTCAATCTCTCCTCGAGCTTGTTAGAGAAGCCCCCACATACAACACTGCCATAGTCGAAATGTGGAAAGACGAAAGAAGTGACGAGGAGCTTACCCTTAGGCAGTGTTAGAAAATGCCGAGAAGGATGGAATAACTCTAGAGAGCTTATTGATCAACGTTAAATTTGGGCAATGTAGGGTTTCCAGGAACGGGGTTGGTCGAAAATGATACCGAGGTTTTTAACAAAGGAACTGAAAGTAATAGTGTGATCATTTAAAATTAATTGGGGAAGAGATTTGATGGATTTAAGATTTTTTGGAACTTTATTTGAGTTTTGGAAAATTAGAATGGTCTGAGTTTTCGCAGCATTTAAGATCAATTTATTCAGGTTATCCCAGGCACCTATCTAAGTCGCCCTGGATATTGGCAAATGCAGCTATTATCTCAGAGGGAGGAAAGGACAAATAGATTCGGGAATCGCCGGCGTACAGATGGTGGGAACTGTGGTGGATTGATTTAGGAAGGTCATTAATTTAACATTTGAAAAGGAGTGAGAAAATACTAGAACCCTGTGCTACTCCTGTAGCGGAAGGAAAGATGATAGGGGTTGATTTGGAATGGAGACAGCTTGAGTCCTATTCGAGAGGAAATCTTGGACCCAGAGTGTGGAACTGTTGGTAAAGGTAAGAGATTTTAATTTAGAAGAAAGGATGGAGTGGTTCAACGAATCGAAACGAAAGCTTTACTAAAATCGAGTGGAATTAGTACTATTCGTTTTTTTCGTTCTTGGCGGTATGTATGTCAGTGGTGATTTTAACGAGATTGTGTGGAGAGGCCAGGACGGAACCTTGATTGAAATGGATCGAGGAGTTTGGACTGTTCCAGAAAATTTGACATTTGGGATTGAACTATTCTTTCGATAGGTTTGGAAAGATTAGAGAGTATAGAGATAGGGCGGAAGTCATTTGGGTTTGAAGGGTTGAATGATTTTTTCATAGGATGGACTATTAATTGTTTCCAGGAGAAAGGGAAAACTTTGTTTTGTAGGGAAAAAATTGTATATCTAGAGAAAATCGGGTGGAATTTCGGGAAGGCATATATTTAACAGTATGACGGGGATTCCGTCAGAACCTATGGAATTAGAGTGGGATTTCATTAGGGAGGACTCCTAACAAACCCCAAATAAAACAATAATAAAAAATACTAAAAAATAATCTGTATACCATCAATTTCGGAAATAATATCAAAAACACTCACCGGTAGCAAAAGTAATAGTGGCGCTGCCATTACTGTAGCAGCTTCAAGAAATTTCCATTTCCCATAATAACACATCTACAGCTTTAGGCATGAGTTTTGGAGGACTGATCGCAACCTTGGTTGACGTTGTAGTCAGGGACTTACCACTATTATAAATAATACAATATCATTGTAAAAAATAGATAAATGTATAAAAGAAGGATTAAGAACCCAAATAAATGAGTATGATTCCAGAGGCCAAGCGGTGTGCTAGTTTAAAACTCTTCTTTTAAAAAAAAAATCGATTGTTGCAGACCTCCCAGAGATGATGACGCTGACAACCTTCAGGAGAGACGACCTTCGTATAGAAACTGTTCTCTTCACTCAGTGCGAGGCCAGCTGGGACCAGTCCTTAGAGCAGACCTTTTCTGCTGTCAAGATAGGCTTCCTCTACGTCCTACCTTTGCTCTTCATGTCAGTCGCCTACTTCCAGATCGTCAGGGTGCTCTGGTCCTCGGACAATATTCCTGGTCAGATAGTAGGCAGTGGAAGTGAGTAGACAATTAAAAAAAAAAATGTTTAACACGTTTAGTATATTAGTATAGTGAAGACATCTTCAATTGGAGAACTGTCGATAGAGATATGGAATTATTTACATAGTTCAATCATTCAACTAATTTAATTTATAGATACTCGTATTATTTTGGACAATATTAATACATACATTGAGAAATGCATAAAGATGGAATAGAGGATTGCCATAAAATACGTACAGATATGATTTAACACTCATCTCTTCAGTTAGGGCATTATTTTCCCAACCAGTTAAGGCAAATCTTTTCTCTCGCCAGCCTCCTTTTCAGGAAGGGCCTCGCTACCTTCTTCTTCCAAACTTCCTCTACAATTGAGCTCTTCAACTCATTTCTTTCGACTGTTCCTTTACATCTCCTTCGAACACTCTTCCTCTTTCTTATATCTTGAACCTCATTACAAGAGCGCCTTCCTACAGAGTCATTCCATATCAAATAACCCAATATTTTAATGAAATGTCACCCACAATCTCTGATTTGTATGAAAATTTGCACATTTGCTTATACTTATACCCTAAGAAGATCTGTCGAGTTTTATTTTTCTAGGATCCATCCTTTTTTTTAAATAGAACCAGCTTCCATTGGAGTTTAATTCAAGTGACGTGGCTGGGATAAAAAAAAATACGGGCATCCCAAACTCCAACTTGTCCCTTGCCCTCATTCCTGGGAAAGAAGCTTAATTCGGGGACCCAGGCAAATTGTAAATAGGGTTTGAATGTGTACATTATTTTATTTATTTTTATTTTTTTTTATCTAGACTTTATTTTCTTACCATTTTTGCATTAATTTCCTTTTATTACCCCAAGTATATATTTTTCCGTATGTATATATTTTATTACATTCACTTATTTTATTTTGTTTATATCATTTTTTGTTTTCTTATTGTATGGTTGTAGCTACATTATACATTATTTCCCACAAGTGGCAGATTGTAATGTTTAGATAAAGTGTTTAATAAAAAAATAAATAAATATTGCGATTATTTGGTTCCGCGGAATCGCTTGCGGGAAGTGAGTAATATTTACAAAAAAACTATAACATTTCAGGTATTAATAAAGATTTTGATCTGGAAATTTTTCCACAGTATAATAGAAGTACACAGTTTACAAAAATGCGCTCATTTATGTAGCCATACTTTTAAAAAAATGATAAAATTCTTATTGCATGGCATTATTGTGGTTTTCGAAACTAAAACAAGGGTTTACAAAAACGCTTATAACTTTTTTCTCCAAACAGCTCGGAAGGTGGAAAAGGTTCCAAATAAAACCTAAGATTATGCGATTTTTATTAATATAGAACACCAATTGGCATTTATGCGGGCATATTTTTTAATATTTGATCATCCAATGCTCCTACTATAGATGCATTTGTTTTTTGTTTTTTTCCGATTGTTTTATTTCCTTATTATATATATATATATATATATATATATATATATATATATATATATATATATATATATATATATATATATATTAATTTTATTTTTTTAATTTAAGAATTATAAAAATAAAAAATCTACAGGCGTTGATGACACTAGGGTTTACCGCCTCTAAGCAACATCAACAAACAAACAATAAAAACATAATAATTAATAATATTACACATAATTTAACAGAAAAACATAATACCTAATAATGTTATTAATAACATTACAAACACAGTCTATTTATAATAGTGAGTCTAAAAATAAACAGGCAGATAGTGTGCAGATCAAGTTGCTACAGGAAACTTTCATGTCTTGACAGGTTGCTTATCCAGGCAGAGTTACTGCACTCTGACTGAATGAGCAGAGCAAGTTTTTACAGGAAATTTTCATGTCTTGACAAGCTGCTTATCCAGGTCGTTACTGCACTCTACTATTAAGGGTTCTACAAAAACCCAAAAATATCGATTCCAGCCCTTTGCGATATATCGGAACAAAGTATCGATACTCCAATAAAAACGAAGAAAATATCGATATCACGTAATATCGGAAGATTTTTTAGTTGTTTAGAAGCACGGTTCGTAGAATGGCTACAAACATTCGGTTGCCAGGAAAACGTCACACATTGGATATTCGATCAAATACTGAAAGAATTTTTTTTATATTATTTTTATTGAAAGAATATGGTACTCATTCGATATTCTCAAAGTATCGAAAGATCTTTCCTGCTATATCTATATTTTTTATTATGCTATGAACGCTATCTGTACATATCAGGGAAAGTAATTAAAAGAAAAAAAACAATATGTATGCATAGGAAAGAGCATTCTTTCGATATTAGAAAAATATGGTACTCATTCGATATTCTCAAAATATCGAATGATCTTTCCGATATTTCACAGATGGCCGATATCTATAATTTTTATTATGTTATGAACGCTATCAATACATATTAGGGGGGAAAAATAATATACATGCATAGAAAAGGACATTCTTTCGATATTAGAAGAATATGGTACTCATTCGATATTCTCTAAGTATCGAAAGATCTTTCCGATATTTCACAGATGGCTGATCTCTATATTTTTTATTATGTTATGAAGGATATCTGAACATTTCAGGGAAAGTAATTAAAAGAAAAAAAAATACATGCATCGGAAAGGACATTCTTTCGATATAAGGAGAATATGGTACTCTTTCGATATTCTCAAAATATCGAATGATCTTTCCGATATTTCACAGATGGACGATATCTAAATTTTTTATTATGTTATGAACTCTTAGTGTAAAAATATGAGGGTGACAAAATTTTGCACAAATTTAAAGCATGGCCAGCTCCATAGAAAGACTGAGAACAACTCAGTCAGTTTTCATGTCTCTGCATGCAGAGCAAGTTGCTGGAGGCATAGCGTTTGTGGAGTCTTCAGCTTCATTTGGAGGCATTATTGTTAACTAATAAACAAAAACTACTGAATTGATTGTTATGATATGTTAAAGATAGATCCTTTATCACACCTCAACAGGCATACACTATGTTTTCTATATCTCTACGCCACCAGGGAGCGCTGAAATGTAAAAATAGTACCGTTTGAGCAATTGGCACCAAATTGTACACAATTTTAGTGAAAATGGCAAATGTAACCACAAAAAGCCAATTAGTAGGTATGTTATATTAATAAAAAGCTCATAATCTTAGGTTTTATATGGAACCTTTTCCAGCTTCCGAGCTGTTTGGAGAAAAAAGTTATAAGCGTTTCTGTAAACCCTTGTTTTAGTTTCGAAAACCACAATAATGCCATACAATATGAATGCTATCATTTTTTTAACAGTATGGCTACATAAATGAGCGCATTTTTGTAAACTGTGTACTTCTATTATACTGTGGAAAAATTTCCAGATCAAAATCTTTATTAATACCTGAAATGTTATAGTTTTTGTAAATATTACTCATTTCCCGCAAGCGATTCCGCGGAACCAAATTATCGCCATATTAATATTTTAAAAATTCAATTAAAAAAAAGTATACATACTAGAACAATAAAACTTGAGAGGTCTTGATAGGGCATAAGTATAAGCAAATGTGCAAGGTTTCATGCAAATCTAAAATAGTGGCTCATTTGAGATGGAATGTGACCTGCTTCAGTGACCGCCACGTATCCTTATAAACGCCATTTTGACTATTCTTATTTTCAAATTAAAATCAAACAAGGTTTGTACGATACATATCATATATAATTTAAACATAATTTGAAACAGTCAATATTAAATATTTCATGTTAGAGAAGAATTGGTTGACTGGAACTTCTAATGTAAGGAAGAAATAGTTGGGGGTGCAGTCAATGAAAACACCTTAATAAGTGTATACTTGTTTATTGTGTGCCGACGTTTCGACCTACAATGTAGGCCATCTTCAGGGCTATGAGAGAGAAACAAACAGAACAAAAATATAAGAAACGTTGTAGT